>BSYR01000005.1:28420000-29670000 GCA_030270665.1 Hibiscus trionum
ATTTCCTCTAATTCAGTAATGTCCAACAATTGCTTCTTTACTGCTGCCTCATAATCAAGATTGACTTGCTTAAGAGCCCACAAAGCCTTGTGATCAAGTTCTACTAGCAGATGACAAGATTTTCAAAACACCAGTTGATATGGCGACATTCCCGGCAGAGTTTTGTATGCAGTACGTATAGCCCACAACACATCATCTGAACGAGAGGACAAATCTTTTCTAGTGGCGTTCACCACTTTTTCCATAACATTTTTATTTGCACGATTAGATACCTATGTCTGTCCGTTCGACTGAGGATGATATGTTGTGGCTAGCCTATGATTTGCTCTGTATCGTTTCAACACAACAACCACCTGGCTGTAGTGGAAATGTGTACCATGATCGCTGATCATTGGTATTGGTGTTCCAAAGTGAGTGAGTATATGTTTGTGAAAAAAATTCAAGATTGTCTTTGCATAATCTTTAGGCATTGCAATAGCTTTTATCCACTTCGACACATAGTCAACCACAAACAAAATGCATAGATTTCTAAAAGAAATGGAAAAAGGACCCATGAAATCCGATCTCCAAACATCAAATAACTCGATTTTCATTATTGGCTGTTGCGGCATCTCATTTCTCCTAGATATGGATCCGGTGCGTTAACATATGTCACAGCATTGAGCAAACTCATGAGCATCTTTGAACAAAGTCGATCAATAAAATCTAGATTGTAGGACTTTTCAGTCATTCTCATTCCTCCAAAATGCCCTCCATAAGGAGCATTATGATAATGCTGTAGAATAGATTTCATCTCTTCCTCATGGAAGCAGCATCGAATGATATTTTCATTACAAACCTTGAACAAGTAAGATTCATTCCAATGATATTTCCTAGCATCTCTAAGGAATCTAGCCTTTTTGTGCCCATTTACACCAACAAGAGTCTTTCCACAGACCAAGTAATTCGCTATATCAACATACCACGATAATGCATTCACAACGAAAAGATTTTCATCAGGAAATGCATCGTCAATTTGCAACTTATTGCCATCTTCATTGGTAGCTTCTAACCTCGAAAAGTGATCGACAACTTGATTTTCTGACCCCTTGCTGTCTTTAATTTCAAAATCGAACTCTTGTAGCAATAATATCCAATGGATTAGTCTAGGTTTTGCATCTTATTTTTGTAGAAAGATATCTCAAAGTAGAATTATCAGTAAAAACTGTAATTTTTTCACATACAAGATATGAACGAAACTTATTAAAAGCAAAAATTACTACTAGTAACTATTTCTTAGTAGTAGTATAATTGATTTGAGCTTCAATTAGAGTCTTACTAGCATAGTAACATTGCCTCGGCAGTAACCAATAACATTGCCGCGGCAAAGCCTGATAACATTGCCTCGGCAATGCCTGACAAAGACACAGTAGAAAACAAGAAGGCATCTGAAGGTCCTGATTCAGCGCCATAGATAAAATTCCCATGCAAGGAACGAATCGAAGACATTCATCTTCCACCACAGTTCCCACAGAGGCTGAAACGACATTAGCAAGAGTACCAATTCAAGAAGTTTCTTGACATCTTGAAGTAGGTCCACATCAACATACCTTTGGTCGAAGCAATAGAGCAAATGCCAAACTACGCCAAGTTTCTTAAAGATATTGTCTCTAAGAGAACAAGAATTGAGGAATTTGAGACCGTTGCCGTGACAGAAGGATGTATGGCCATGCTGTACAACAAAATGCCACCAAAGCTTAAGGATCCAGACAGTTTCACCATACCATGCACTATTGGGAACCACTATGTTGGGAAGGCACTATGTGATCTTGGAGCAAGCATAAACCTGATGCCAAAATCTGTCTTCCAACGATTTGGAATAGGGAAGGCGAGACCCACAACAGTGATGTTGCAGCTTGCTGACATATCCTATGTCTGTCCAGAAGGAAAATTTGAAGACATCCTGGTAAGAGTGGATATGTTTATTTTCCCTGCTGATTTTATTGTCTTGGATTGTGAAGCAGATGAGTTCGCACCTATCATCCGTGGGAGGCCATTCCTAGCTACGGGAAGAACCTTGATCGATGTTGAAAGAGGAGAACTCACCATGAGGGTTAATGATCAACAAATTAAGCTGAACGTCTTTCACACCCTTAAGCAACCCAATGATCCGGAAGAGTGTCAAGTCATTTAAGCCATAACTGAGTTCGACATAAACTGCCTAAACAACTGCCTCGACAATAGCTATAAAAATTGCCTCGGCAATGACCATAACAATTGCCTCGACAATGCCTATGACGACTGCATCGACAATTGCCTTGACAACTACCCTGACCCTGAAGAGCAAGAAAGATCGGACGACAAAGGCCATTATGAAGCCAATTGGATAGCAAGTCGTCCATGTAAGTATTTCGATCCCTTAGATTACTCAGGGGAAGAAAGAAAGGTTGAAAAACTTTTATCGAGCAACCACCGGTTCTTGAATTAAAACAATTACCTAAATAATTAAAATATGTTTATTTGGGAACCAACAATACATTTCGTGTAATCAACTCTTCTAAGTTGCAGCCTGAACATGAACAAAGATTGATCGACATGCTAAGGCAGCACAAACGGGAAATAGGGTGGAGAATTGTCGATTTTAAGGGATTTAGCCTAACGGTTTGCATGCACAAAATCCTCTTGGAGGAAGACCATAAACCAACTATTGAGGTACAAAGAAGGCTTAATCGAGTCATGAAAGAGGTGGTAAGGAAGGACATTATCAAATGGCTCGATGCAGGCATTATATACCCTATATCTGACAGCACATGGGTAAGTCCGGTACAATGTGTACCAAAGAAGGGAGGAATGACTGTGGTAAGCAATGAAAACAATGAGTTAATCCCAACCAGGACTGTGACCGGTTGAAGGGTTTGTATGGGTTATCGTAAGTTGAACAAGGCTACTAGGAAAGATCAGTTTCCTTTACCTTTTATCGATCAAATGCATGACCATCTTCCAGGTAAACCATTCTATTGTTTTCTTGATGGTTATTCAGAGTATAACCAAATTGCCATAGCACTTGAAGATCAAGAGAAGACCACCTTCACTTGCCCATACGGTACCTATGCCTTTCGAAGGATGCCTTTCGGACCATGTAATGCCCCGACAACCTTCCAACGATGCATGATGGCAATATTCTCCGATATGGTGGAAGATTTCCTGGAAAATCTTCATGGACGACTTTTCGGTGTTTGGAGACAACTTCGACAATTGCCTCGGCAATTTGGAGAAAGTTCTTAAAAGATACGAAGAAGCCGATTTGGTCATAAACTAGGAGAAGTGTCATTTTATGATGGATGAAGGCATAGTTCTCGGTCACAAAATCTCATCCAAGGGCATTGAAGTTGCCAAAGCAAAAGTGGAAGTGATCGAAAAACTACCCCCACCTACTCCAGTCAAAGGAATTCGAAGCTTTTTGGGACACACAGGTTTTCATAGGAGATTTATTGAGAATTTTTATAAAATAACAAAACCTTTGTGTAACTTGCTTGAACAGGATAAAGCCTTTGACTTTGACAACTCATGCTTCAAGGCATTTGAGACCCTGAAATAGAAACTTGTAGCCGCACCAGTCGTGGTTCCACCAGATTGGACATTGCCTTTGAATTAATGTGCGATGCAAGTGACTTTGCAGTAGGAGCAGTCCTAGGCCAAAGGTCAGGTAAGATCTTTCATGTAATCCACTACGCTAGTAAGACTCTTAATGAGGCACAAGTGAAATACACCACCACAAAGAAAGAGTTACTAGCTGTAGTATTTGCATTTGATAAGTTCTGTTCATACTTGTTTGGGACCAAGGTAATTGCTCATACTAATCATTCGACAATTAAGTACTTTTTTTTTCTAAAAAAGATGCCAAACCTCGTTTAATTTGGTGGATCTTACTTTTACAAGAGTTTGACATTGAAATTAAGGACATGAAAGGTACAGAAAACCAAGTTGCCGACCACTTATCTAGGCTAGAACAAGGAGAAGTCGAGACCACACACTCCGAAATTCAAGATGCATTCCCAGACGAACAGTTGCTCATTGCCTTGGCAATTCCAGCAGGCACTACCTTGGCAACCTAGATGGGCACTGCCTCAGCAATTATCGACAACATTGCCTCGACAATAACCTCATCAACTTTAGCAGCACTTTCATCGACACCCTGGTATGCTGATCTTGTGAATTTCCTAGTTAGTGGTGTTTTACCTTATAACCTTACTCACCAAGGAAAGAAGCGGTTCCAATATGATGTTAAGCATTATTATTGGGACGAGCCTATCTTGTTTAAACAATGTGCAGACCAGGTTATAAGGAGATGTGTCCCTGAGGAAGAACAACAAGATATGCTCCAACAATGTCATTCTTCACCCTATGGAGGAAATTTTGGAGGGACACGTACGAGGGCCAAAGTTTTACAATCTGGATTATATTGGCCGACTCTCTACAAGGACTTCCAAGCTTTCTACAAGCAATGTGATTGATGTCAACGGACAGGAAATATCTCAAGACGAAATGAGATGACCTAGCAGAACATCTTTGAAGTCGAGTTGTTCGACGTTTGGGGAATCGATTTCATGAGGCCCTTCCCATCTTCATGTGGGAATCTCTACATCTTACTTGCCGTTGACTACGTGTCCAAATGGGTAGAGGCAATTGTAGCACCAAATAACGAATCCAAAATCGTGCAAAGATTCTTATAGAAAAATATTTTCACACAATTTGGAGTGCCAAGGGCAATCATAATCGATGAAGGCAAACACTTCGACAACAAACTCATTTCCAAGGCACTGCAGAAATTTGGAGTGACATATAAGATTTCCATGGCATACCATCCACAGACCAATGGACAGGTCGAGATATCAAACATAGAGTTGAAGAATATCCTTGAGAAGCTAGTCAACCCCTCACGCAAGGATTGGTCCCTTCGAATAGATGATGCACTTTGGGCCTACAGGAAAACCTTTAAAACACCTTTGGGAATACCACCCTTTCGGCTTGTGTATGGTAAGGCATGCCATCTACCAGTGGAGATTTAGCATAGCATATTGGGCGATCAAAACTGTGAACATGGATTGGGAGAATGCTGGTTAAAAACACCTATTGGACCTTAATGAGATGGAGGAATTTTGTGCCCTAGCCTACGACAATGCAAGAATCTATAAGGAGAAAACCAAGCGCTGGCACGACAAGAGAATGTTGCCGCAACAATTCCTGCCCGGGCAATTAGTCATCCTCTTTAATTCTCGGTTGAAATTATTCCCAGGAAAATTACGATCGAGATGGTCTGGACTATTCGAAGTTGTCAAGGCATTCCCCCATGGTGCTGTAACAATCAAGTCCCCAAAAGATGGCCATGAACAAAAAATTAATGGGCAGAGATTGAAGCATTACATAGGCACCCATGTCACAAGGGAGAAGGAACTGATCACTTTACGAGATGCATCCCTATACACACCTTTAGTATCTTAATTTCCCCCTTTTTTCCACATCTTTAATTTTTTAGGATTTCAATGTTATTTTTATTTAATGTTATTTACTTAATTCCGTCTTTTAGGAAGGAGATCAAGGAAGTGGAGGAGCTGGGCCGATTGGTGACTCCAAGCCCAACAACCCAACTGAAACCCTAAACCTAGTCATTGCCCAACGGCTAGTTTGGAGGAGCCCCGTGCCAGCACGCGACCATTGCCCAACGTCATTAAAACCGCAATGGCTAGTGCCACGACATCCCTTTCCGCACACACATTTAATGCCCAACGGCTACTTCATGCCTCCACCTATATAAATCCTCCTCTCAACATGCCACCACCAAACCATCTTCTTCTCTATTCTTGACTCCGGACATTTGCTTGTGTTTTCCTTTGCTTTTATTTTTCTCTCTAATTCCGATTCTCACAACTACTCTCAAATGGCTCTAAAACGAGAAATGGGAGAACACTCACAACCCACCCAATCACCGACATTCAAGAGGTTTGCACCATTGGAAGTGGAGAAGAGATTCACGTGGCAAATCCACCCAATACTCCTCATCTCACACAGATTTTGGCCTAGAACCCTTCATCTTCTCAAAAACTGAGCATAAAAATGGCAAATCCTTTGCCACCAATCGGAGCCGGCAAATGTCACATAGGTTCGGGAATTTTATGCCCATTCTGCAAACCCGAACAACCTATTTGTCCACGTCCGAGGCCAAGCAATTTCAATCGATGCCGAGGCAATCAACACATACTACGACATTCACGTGGCCCATGATGAACACAAGGAGTTTTTTGACAAGCTCACGACCAATGATTACGAGGATATTATTCGAGAGCTATGCATGGCCGGAACAACATAGAATGAGGGTGCGCACAAGGGAACGGTAAACCGCCAAAGGCTACGGCCTGAGGCAAAGCTTTGGAATACCTGCGTAAAAAGGAACTTAATGCCCACTTCCCACAACACCACGGTTGACAAACCTAGGCTTGCACTTGTAACCCCCTCGACTCGGCCTAGCCACCAGACTGTATCGAGTGGATCACACGGGACTAATCGAAGAAAGATTCGAAGATTTCCCTCTAATTAGCAACCCAAGACGCGTTACTTAATATCTTTTCTAGATGCTCTAGATTAAACTTAGGTTATCGAACACACAGCGGAAGATGGAACAACAAACAAGCATCGATTCGAACCAAAAGGGCAACAAGGGACCCAAAATGCAAAACTAGCATAATATGAGGACCTAAAATGCAATTAAGGTGATCTCTGAGAAATTTAATTCATTTCATGCTTCCATGATGAAAAACAACTTTAAACATGCACACAAACATCCACAATTGATAACAGCATAAACTAGGACCAAAACGCAAGAAAAATAATTTCCAAGATGCTTTTAACTAACTCCAACGACCCCCGTTTCGAAACTGGTATCGGAACGGTGCTTCAAAGTAGCCAAACCGTTCCGAAACGGCTTGAGACCGTCCGATCCTGCTTAGCCCGTTTCGGTACCCGTTCCGAAACACCAAGGCAAAGTTTAAAGGAAAACAAGGGCTGTTCCAAAACGGTCGAGCCCGTTCCGAAACACCCTGCTGCAGAAATAGTAAAACAACAGTTTTAGATCAAGAGAAGCACAAACATGCTTTACATTTATATATAAAGAAGATTCAAGATCCAACATAAGAGGAAACAAGGTCCAAAACAAGATCACAAGACAAAAGGTAAAAACAAACCATCCAAACATCAACATGTCCTCAAACAAGAGTTTACAAACACTCCCAGGACATAAACAAAGATCACCCTCATTGCCACACACACTATTATCTAAGCAAAGGCATACTTGAGCTAAGAGCGGACACTTGGATCACTCCCTTGCACCGTTTCTTTCCAAAGGGTCTACGGATCTGCATTGTTGGAAAAAGAGAGCGTAAGCTATAAAGCTTAGTGAGAGGAGCTCAAAAACTAACTACAACAATGCAATTTTGAAAACCACAAGCATTTTGGAAACCAAACCATTTATTGAAATTCCTTTCACAAATCATTTCCAAATCCATTTCCTTTTCAACATGCTAACTTGTAACAAGTCTAGGCAATTTCAATATCACATGCTAATGGCATAACATGCATTCACCATGCATAAATCATATATATACCATATATGCAACCAAGCCCACCGGCTCCATTACCATACACATGCTTCAAGCATATAAGCATAACCATATGAGTTTACCAAGCTCATATTAAAACCATAAGCGAATGAGTATACTAGCATCATTGACACATTGCTCGGATAAGCGGACACCTTGATGGCACAACCCCCATCAAGTCACATGGTGAAACAACCCTCACCACAAACACACTTCGGCTGAGATGCCACTATCTGCATTGCCCGTTGGTGATAGCACAACCCCTACCACTCGCATCACAATAGCACAACCCCTATTTTGAAACCGAAGAATTTCTCACGCGCGAATTTTATCATTATAGTGCACTTTACATCCTATTGATCGATCAATCTATCCGATATAACCCATGTGTCAATATACTCACCGCAACATCATAAACCATTGATTTTCACCAGGGATAACCACCTCCCCAAAACACATCCCAAAAACCATGATCACAAGCTCAAAGATAGCATGAGCTCAACCAACATCCAAAACACAACATGGCATTCATATGGGACAACAACAACTTGCATTTAATGCATAACAACATAAGAGGAAACATCATTTAAAAATGATATGCACATGATCCAAAACATGATCAAAATAAGAAGGCGAAAAGCCGAAACAAAACCAAATCTTACCCTGGAGCTTGGATTGGCCCAATGGCTCAACCCAAACCCTTAAAACATCTCTTTAACCTTGATAAAACAGTAAAAATCATTTCCACTCACCAGGGATTACCACAACAAGCCGAAACCCCTTTTCTAGCTTTCCGGTCCGCCCACAAATGCGTTCAACAAATCCGGGTCTTCAATCCTTGCCTCTAACCAACCCAAAACAGAGGATTTAGTGATATTTACAACACACAAATTTGCTGGAAAGCAGAGATTTCAACAACTCAACCAAAACACCTATCGAATAAATCTGATACAAGCCGTAACCAACAAAAAGACCCAATTCGGATAGTCTCCTGCAAAGCCCAGCATTAATTAACATCAAAACACATAGATAAACATCCAAAAACATCACCCAATCATCATATCAACACCAGCTATTGATTCACTTCAATTCCACCCAAAAACCCACTTTTTCATACTTCAAAAATCAACACTCAACCCCATTTCGGGATTCTTGCCATTCTCCCATCATCTCAACACAATAATCACACCAAAGCTAAGGTAACAACATCAACAAACCCAGCATTAAGAGATCTTACCCAAAAATCTTACCAAAAGCTCATTTTCATCAATTTTAGCCAATTTACATTAAGATTAAGACAAGAGATTAAAACCTTGGCATTTAAAAGAATCAAAGCATGGGAATTTCATTAAAGAACCTTACATTAGAGGAGAATCACATTGCTCACCCCCAATGCTAGCTATTACCCCTTGTTTGGCAAAAATCCTTGAAGAAAACAATGAAATAGACTTGGGTTTTAGGAAATCAAGGTAGGAAAACTATTTAGCAATAAAAGAATAATAAGAAAACACTTTTACCTTGAGGAAATCAAGCTCAATTGTTGTTTTGTTGAAAACAAGAGATGAGGAAACTTGGAAATGGATTTTAACGTGAAATAAGATTTTGGATGAACCCTTGTTTTAATTAAATCATAAAAGCTATTTTAAAATATTTGAATAGTAAAAATAAAAGGGGATAATAACCTATTTGGCCCAGACAAGATAGCTTCTTAAAGATTCAATGTTTTGACTCTTTTACAAAATGGTCACTAAAACAGATTTTACAAACTTTATAATTTGGCCACCAACCAAAATGTCACAGTTCGGAAAGCATTTTTCCAAAATTGTTTTTACCAAAACCTTTTACATATTTAAAAAGGATTTTAAAGATTTATTCCATATTTTCCCAACCCTCAAAGACCTCATTCCTTGAACTTACTCAAAACATCCAACACCGGTCTTCCGGACTCCGGAAACTCATCGGATCTCCTAGACCCTAATCCAGGATGTTACAGCACTTATCCATTCTATTATGCACAATAGAAGTATTAACGTCAGTTTGATTATTTGCAATGAGATTTTATGTGCAGCAAAAAAGAAAGGGGCCGACTTTATTTCCCGAGCCAATTACCGTGTTGTGCAAAAAAAAAGGGTGTCGACCGAGCCAGCCGATGAGTTCACACTGATACGGAAGGGATGGACAAAAGTGCAATATTTCAAAATCATGCAAATCACGGAGGCTGAGCCACATTCAACACCGGTGCAGGGTATTGTCGCGACAACATCTTCGGGTAACGACCTAGCAAGTCCAGCCGCACCTGCCGCGACAACCACCCTTCAAAGTATTGCACAGCAGCTGGCTGCAATGGACAAGAGGCAACGCCTATTCATGCAATACACGAGGGACTTCAACAACTCCGTCATTCAAGTGATCATGGAGAAATACCTGGAGAGAACTGTCCAGTTTCTTGCCTTCCCTGCCGACATCCTTGCCGAGGCAGCACCAGCAGCACATGCCGCAGTAACACCTGGAGACACTGCCTCGTTAGTGAAGACCATCGAGATCTCAGCAACTCAAGACACCACTGCCTCTGTCGTGCCAACATCATCTGCCGCGGTAACGAAGGACGACCATACCCCACCAACCAGAACCGACAAGGGAAAGGCACCAGTTGTTGAGCCCGATCAAACTAAGGAATGGTTCGACTTCTCAAACTCGGAAGACTCCGTCGCACCACCCGCCAAGGCCAAACAAGTCCAAACACCAAAGAAGCGCAAGGCCTCTTCCACAGAAGAGTTTCCCTTAGAAAGTGACAAGGAAGAGGAGGTGTTGAAGAAAGTTGAACCAACCCCTCCATCCCGTCGGCAATCACCAAGGGCAACAAAGTGCGTAAAGCACATGGCAAGGAGAAAGTTGATCATCCAAAGTGACGACGACTCATCAGATTCTCCGTCTATCTAGTGTTTTCTTTCTCTCTTACCTTTTTATTGTTTTTATTATCTTGTGTATGCATGCATTGAAGGTAATGCTCCTCTCGAGTTTGGGCAGGGGGGAAGAGTTCTTTTTGTTGTCTTATCTAAGCCTGCATGTATTGGTTGCCCTTGCTTTAATTGAATGAAGTTAATTGCCTCGACAATTGATGTCTTCATCCCTGCCGTAGCATTAGAAAATTATCATGAGCCTTTAATTTTAGGATGTATATGGAAGATAACTTAGAATCACACTATGAGATTAGAACTTCAAAAATACACTTTGTGACTTGATTGATTGAAGGAGTTCTAGGACACTTAGAACATTTACTTACTTAGAAAGAAAATTTTGGGTAAAAAGTTAAAGGTGCCTAAAACCGGCTTTAGCTTAAGGAAATACTAGAGGTGCCCGAAATTAGCTCTAGGCTAATGACTAGAGGTGCCCGAAATTGGCTCTAGTCGATTAGATTAAAAAATAGAAACCCAAGGAAAGTAGTTTAATGCTTAAGTGCTTACTTAGAACTTGAAAAACCATCTTGTTCACTATTACACACACACTCACAAATCTTATAGTTTGATTCCAGGGAATTTCTAAGCATCCAAAGAATTAAGGGGCAAGTACATTCACCTTTACGGTTTGGAGAGGAGAAGAAAACATACGTCTGAGGAATAATTTCATGAAGATTAAAGCATTGACAATTGATGGTCAGTTTTGCATTACTTGAAGACAAGCAATAGTTCGAGTTTGGGGGTGTGTTAGGTGTATAAAAGTACTCATTTTAGGACCCTTTAGGACTCAATTATTGTCATACTTAAGCTTCTCTTAGATGCATTACTAATCATTCATACACAATTTACTGTTCTTAACATTGACATTCTTGACTATTTATATCTGAAGATATTTGGTGGAAAAGGTACTGCTTAGGTGTGTGTTTTGTGTTTATGCATATTTTACTACACACTGCCCGAGTAGGCATTGCCGCGACAGAGAAGGAAAGGGAAGAAAAGGCGCAGAGCCATCATTCGATGATCCAGACTAGATTGAACTTTGATGACAAACACTACTGAGGATCGTTGAATCGAGAACAAGTCTAGCTGAGCAGAACCAACTGACAGGCCTCTGCCGAGGCAATGGCTAAGCCTCTACCGAGGCATTACACCGACAATATCACCGACGGAGAAATTATGCAAAGTGGTAGTCGGCTTGAAGAGCATAAAATGTTGGATTTTTTCACATGCTTTGCATAATGATCGGAGCACGGGAAGGCCTTGAAAGTATAGAAGGAAGGTTAAGGATGAAAACCGACCAAGAAGGATAAAAGAAATAAGTTAAAGAGATTCACCTCTTTAATGAAGACATGTCCAACTCCAACTTAACTTCCTCTCCAAGAAAGACTTTGCCCTAAGCCTACTCCTATATAAAGAAGGCCAAGCCAACCGATTTGAACATCTAGAGTTCGAGAGGCTAGGGATTTTGTCGAGTGTTCATATTCTCCATTATATTCTAATTCTTTTCTTAGCCTAGGGTTATTTTGTTTAGTAGTTGTGAGAAGATGATTGTAATTTGTTTAGGTTTTTGTTAATGCAATTAAGTTCAAGGTTTGCTTATTCTTGGTGTTCACTTTCTTCTTGCAATCAAATCTGGAGAGGATATTGCAATTGCATCTAATTGTCTAATATCGGGAGAGTTAGACTCACGAAACGAATAAGTATGGTTTTTATCCTAATCGGTGAAAGCTAATTCGACTTAGGGATAAGTACGAGTTTCAATGGCTAAAAGAAGCGTAAGATTGGTTGGTTTTCACCCTTGGTTCACGCTGGAAGGTATTATCGAGGCCTGCACATCAATAGAGTTTCGACTTAGGGATAAGAAAGAACCATTGAAGAACGCTTTTCTGAACCTTGAAGGTTGTCGCTCAATTGCCCAGGCAGTACCTGTTGTCTTTGTGATAAGTATTTATTTTGGTTATGTTTTTAGTCCTTATTTTGATTGAATATAAGTTTGAAGGACTTAAGTGGGCTGTTTTTATGTTGTCTTCATACAGGTTACGTGATGCTGGAAATAAGCTGGAATGCTGCAGAAAATATTGGAGTCGTGGGCAGATTCATGGGCATGAACCAGGGCATGAATGCTGACTAGGCGCCACGTCAGCACCTTCTAGAAGCTGATGTCAGCAACACAGATAGCTTATCAAGCCACTTATCAGATAGCTTATCATCCAGATTTTTATTTTAAAATTCAAACTTGGGATAATTATCTTATGTAATTTAATTTAAATTTGGGATTTATCAGTTTAATTTTTTAAGGTTTTCAGCTACTATAAATACCCCACTTTGGGGGTGAATTAGATCATCAGTTATTCATTGTTCTCTTCTTCCTTGAGCTTAATAAAAGCTCTCTATTTTCTCCATTTTCATTTTCTCCATTTCTTTCTTTATTTTATTAAGTATGGTTTCTTCACCAATCATGCTTAACTAAATTCTATTTAGCCAAAAGCAACGCCAAACCCGACTAAACTCGTGAGATTAGAAAAGTACTTCAATCCTTCAACAACTCTTTTTTAGATTCTCTGTAAAATTGATTAGGCAATCGGCCTAATCTTTAGGCATCTCAATTGTTTCATTCTGAGAGCGTGCATCGGGTTGAAGTGGTTTAGATCCATCGTTAGGGACGAGGGAAAGCTTGTAGCCAATTCAACTCCCTAAGAACAAACTTAGTGGCGGTCCACTAAGGGGAATCAAAATCGGAAATAATTCTCATCGAGACGATTATCCGAGCACGGGCTTCTCCAGCACTAACTCAGACTTGAGTTAGCATCGATTGCCGTAGCTAACCAACTAAAGCTTGATTTCAAGGATTGCCTTGAGAGTCAAATTTACCCAAGAGAAGTAAGTTGCAAGGGTTGGGCCTTGTAGACTGTAACCGGCAAGAAAGTTGAAGAAAAAATCAATTTCAGTGATCGAAGATGTCGTGGCAAAGCGTAGCTTGAGGCTAATTCAATCCATAATCCATTTTCAATATTTATTTTCCGTTCTTTATATTTTTCTTTATTACTCAAATTACTTCTTTAAAACCCCCATTTTATTTTTACATGATTCTTGGTCTAAGTCAGAACGAAAGGTATTAGAATTCCTATTCCCTGCGGATCGACCCTTACTCTCGCTATATTATTTTAATTCTTATTTATTTGAGTTTAAGGATTTATTTTTGACACTATACGACGCGTGTCAAAATTGGCGCCGTTGCTGGGGAATACGACAAAGTACTAATATCGTTTTATTTGATTTATGACCAGGAGCAATCCTGGAGAACAATTTGAACTCATCCCGGAAATTGAAGCACTAGCCCGAAAGTTGAACGCACAAACACTTCGGGAAAAGAAAAACAAAAGACGCCAGCAAAGATTCGAATGCGATCTAGAAATCACATCCGAAGCAGAGTCGAATTACGAACCCAATCCAATGGGAGACGAAAATCAGACCATTCGCCAACTAAATGCGGCGCCCGATGGCCAGCAACCGATGTGTATAACCTTCCCAAATGGCGAAACACTGTTCATGCTAAAAACGAGTTTAATCCACCTCCTACCTACTTTTCACGGCTTGCCAACAGAAAATCCTCACAAACATTTGAAGGAATTTCACATGGTTTGTCTAAGCACAAAGCCACAGGGAGTATCCGATGACCAAATCAAACTTAGAGCTTTTCCATTTTCCTTAGCAGATATAGCAAAAGATTGGTTATTTGATTTACCCCCTAATTCTGTTACAACATGGACTGACATGGCTAAACTTTTTCTTGACAGGTTCTTCCCTGCAGTGAAAGCAAGCGAAATTAGGCGCAACATCCTGAGCATTCAACAAAAAGAAGCTGAATCTTTATATGAATACTGGGAGAGGTTTAAAAAGTTGTGTGCAAATTGTCCACAACATGGATTGTCAGAACAAACCCTCATCCAGTATTTTTTTTGAAGGATTGACGCCTATGGATATGAAAGTAATAGATGCAGCAAGTGGTGGAGCTCTAGTCAACATGACACCAACAGCGGCTAAAACACTGATATCAACCATGGCCACCAACTCGCAAAGATTCAATCAATCTAGCGAACCATCTCGAAGGGTTCGCGAGGTAAGTACATTTTCTTTAGAAAATAAGCTTGATAAATTAGCTGAAATAGTGCAAACCCTTGTTGCAGATAAAAGGAAAACAGCTAGACTTTGTGGAATCTGTACCAGTCCAGAACATCCGACAGACTGTTGTCCGATGATTCAAGAAGATGATGTCGCCCAAGCCAACGCCATAGGAAATGCTTATAATTCCGGATGGAGAAACCAGTCAAATTATGGGTACGCAAACAACCAAAGGCCAAATCAACCGTACCAACAAAGACAACCCTACCCACAACAAAAGACATCTCTAGAAACCTTGGTTGAACGATTAGCCGTATCCCAAGAGAAGTTCCAAAATCGTACCGAAGCCCACTTACAAGAGTTAGACAAACAAATGAGCCAGCTAGCCCAAACAGTAAGCCGTCTTGAATCCAAAGGTAAACTCCCTTCACAAATAGAGACAAACCCAAAAGAAAATGTTAATGCCATCACTCTTCGGAGTGGCACCATTGTAGAATCCAAAACCTCGGAGGTAAACACCCAAAAAGACAAGTCAACTTTACCAGTCAAAAAAGATACACCAAATCCAATCTCTAAACCATCCCCTTATGCTGTTCGACCACCCTTCCCGTTGAGATTGATGAAAAGAGACAAACAAGCAGAAGAAAAAGAAATCCTAGATGTGTTCCAAAAAGTAGAGATCAATATTCCACTCCTCGACGTAATCCGAAAAATTCCAAGGTATGCTAAGTTTCTTAAAGATTAATGTACTAATAAACGTCGTCTTATTGGAGTTGAAAAGGTTAATCTAGGAGAACATGTATCGGCGGTCTTCCAGCAAAAAAGTTGCCACCAAAATTGAAGGACCAGGGTATGTTCGTCAATCCCTGCAAAATCGGTAAAGTGGGTATTAAACGAGCAATGTGTGATTTAGGGTCCTCTATTAATGTTATGCCCCTTTCATTTTATAACTCACTTTTTGCTGAGCCTCTGAAGGATACGAAGGTAACAATACAACTGGAAGACAAATCCATAATCTACCCGGAAGGATTACTGGAGAACGTCCTCGTAATGGTAAATGATTTGATCTTTCTAGCGGATTTCTATGTTATTGACATGGAAAATGACCGGGCAAACAATTCTTCTGAGATCCTCCTTGGCCGCCCATTTTTGAGCACTGCAAATACAAAAATCGATGTAAGAAGTAGGATCCTTACAATGGAATTCGATGGCGAGGTAGTAAAATTTGACGTTTACAAAGCTATGAGACATCCTGAAAATGTCGCTAGTTTAAACTTTGTTGATATCATTGAACCTGCCATAAATGATTTCTTTGAAACTAGTTTTACTGACTTTATGGATGATTTGTACAGAGAGATCGAGGATTCTGACGAAGAAGAAAGGGAGTTTGAAAATATTTGTTCAGTGAATAAAGATTTAATACTTACTACGTCTAAAACTAAACCTTTACCCTCTGTGTTGCAGGCACCCGAGATCGAACTTAAACAATTACTGGAGCATCTAAAGTATGCATTTCTAGGGGAAAGAGAGACCCTACCGGTTATCATCTCGACCAAGCTGTCAAGGGAAGAAGAGGAAGATTTGCTAACAGTGTTGCGAGCGCATAAGGAAGCTATTGGGTGGACCGTTGCACACATCAAGGGCCTTAGTCCCTCCACTTGTATGCATAAGGTAAAACCGAAGGTGGAGCTAAGCCATCTCGACAAGGACAACGCCGCCTGAACCAACCTATGATGGACGTAGTTAAAGAAGAAATACAAAAGCTTCTCGATGCAGATATAATCTATCCAATTTCGGATAGTGACTGGGTAAGCTCGATCCACGTAGTCCCTAAGAAAACCGGAGTCACAGTAGTCAAGAACCCAGAAGGTGAGTTGGTCCCATAAAGAGTCCAAAATGGTTGACGAGTCTATATAGACTACAGGAAGTTGAACTCTCTAACTCGAAAAGACCACTTTCCACTTCCTTTTATTGACCAAATGATTGAGAGATTAGCCGATAAAACTCACTATTGTTGTCTTGACGAATTTTCAGGTTTTTTCCAGATTCCTGTGGCACCCGAAGATCAGGAGAAAACGACCTTTACATTTCCTTTTGGCACATTCGTTTATCGTCGAATGCCATTCGGGCTTTGTAATGTGCCAGCCACATTCCAAAGATGCACGGTGAGCATTTTTTCAGATTTCATCGAAAAAGGTATAGAGGTATTCATGGATGATTTTACGGTTTACGGTAATTCCTTTGGAGAATGTCTATTAAACTTAACAAATGTGCTAAAAAGATGCCTTGAATTCAACCTTATTTTAAATTATGAAAAATGTCATTTCATGGTAGATAAAGGGCTAATTCTAGGACATATAGTTTCCTCAAAAGGTATTACTATTGATAAGGCTAAAACAGATGTTATACGCTCACTCCCATGCCCCACAACTATGAGGGATATTCGATCGTTTCTTGGCCATGCAGGGTTTTACCGTAGGTTTATTAAAGATTTTTCAAAGTTGGCGCAACCCCTCTGCAGTCTATTGCAAAAAGACCAACCCTTCAAATTTGACGAGTAATGCAGGGAGGCATTTGACATACTCAAAGAGAAGCTCGTAAATGCACCTATCGTCCAACCACCAAATTGGAACCACCCGTTTGAATTAATGTGCGATGCTTTCGATTTTAGCGTTTGAGCCGTGTTAGGTCAAAGAATCGACAAAGAACCACATGTTATAGCATATGCGTCACGTACTTTGGATCCTGCGCAGAAAAACTATTCAACAACGGAAAAAGAACTCTTTTCTATTGTTTTTGCCTTAGAAAAGTTTAGATCTTATTTACTCGGTACTAAAATCATTGTCTTTTCTGATCATGCAACTTTACGCTTTTTGATGAGCAAAAAGGAGGCAAAACCGAGACTGATCTGGTGGATATTACTACTCTAGGAATTCAATCTAGAAATTAAAGATAAGAAGGGATGCGAAAACCTTGTTGCGGACCATTTGAGTCGCATCCCATTATCTATGTCCGATCCACCAGTTAGAGAGGAGTTCCCTGACGAAAGATTAATGGCAGCTCAAATTAGCGTTCCATGGTTCGCAGACATGGTAAATTACTTGGCCACGGGTAAGATGCCACAAGATTTATCGAGAGCAGAGGTTAAACGATTAAAAAGGGAATCCCGATTCTTCATTTGGGATGATCCTTATCTCTGGAAACATTGTTCAGATGAGGTAATTAGACGATGTGTAGCAGAAAGCGAGGTAAAATCTATCCTAAATTTCTGTCATTCTTATTCTTGTGGCGGACACTTCGGGCCTAAACGTACTGCACATAAGATTCTTGAGTGTGGTTTTTACTGGCCCAACATTTTTCGTGATGCCTACTTATTTTGTAAATCTTGTGAAAAATGTCAGAGGGATGGTAATTTGAGTCGACGAAATGAAATGCCACTTAATCCCATTACTGTATGTGAAATATTTGATGTCTGGGGATTAGATTATATGGGTCCCTTTGTCTCTTCATTCGACAATTTTATATAATTCTTGCGGTAGATTATGTTTCTAAATGGGTTGAAGCTAGAGCAACTCGAAATAATGATGCTAAAACCACAGTTAAGTTTCTAAAGGAATCTATCTTTTGCAGGTTTGGCACACCGCGAGCGATAATAAGCGACCGAGGGAAGCATTTCATTAACCGAGTAATTGACGCTCTCATGAAAAAGTTCGGTGTCACCCACCGGATTTCAATATCTTACCATCCGCAAACAAATGGTCAAGCGGAGGTGTTAAATCGAGAGATAAAAACCATACTCGAAAAAATCGTGAAGCCAGATCGCAAAGATTGGAGCGTCAAGCTATCCGATGCGTTATGGGCATACCGTACTGCGTACAAAGGCCCTATTGGGATGTCGCCTTACCGTCTCGTCTACGGTAAACACTGTTACCTACCGGTCGAGCTAGAACATCGCACATTTTGGGCAATTCAACAATGCAACATGGAAATGGATGCGATTGGAAGGGAACGCAAGTTGCACATTCAAGAGCTCGAGGAAATCCGGAAACATGCCTACGATAGTGCACAAATTTTTAAAGACAAAACAAAGGATTTCTATGATAAAAACATTTCATTTAAATCTTTTTCCGTTGGTCAAAAAGTTCTATTATTCAATTCTAAATTCAAACTTTTTGCAGGAAAGTTGCGTTCCAAATGGCTCGGACCATTCACTGTTGTTCAAACTTTTCCACATGGAGCAGTAGAAATTCAAGATACCGAAGGACATAGCTTTAAAGTCAATAGACAACGGTTAAAACAATTTTACGAAAATGTTCCAATCGGTTTAGTTGAAGAAATTCATTTCGAGGAACCAAACGCATGAATAAGGTCGTCAAGCTAGCAACGATAAACAAGCGCTAAATGGGAGGCAACCCATTTCTTTTCTTTTTTTTTACTTTAATTATTTTTATTATTAATTTTACTTTCTTTATTCTATTTTATTATTTTATTCCATTTTAATTTGCTATAATTTGATGTCATTTGAATTTTATCTTTAGTTAAAATAAACAATAAAATAAAATAAAAAAATAAAAAAAATAAAAAAGCAAAAAAATAATAAAATCGAATTTATCCATATCTCATTTTAATTTTTTAAATTATTTCGAATTTTGATTTTATTCTTATCTCTTTTTTTGAATTTATTTTTATTTTTATCTCATTTTAATATTTTTTTCGAATTTATTTTTATTCTTATCTCTTTTCGAATTTATTTTGATTTTTATTTTATCTGATCTCTTATTTATTTTGTTTGCAGATAATTTAGATCGAATAAAGGGATGAGAAGCTATCTTTTTCAACAGGATTTTGTGGGCTATTTTTTTCAAATTAAAAAATAATTTTCAGATCTTTTATCCCTTTCCCACCCAATCACTTCACCCATATTTTAAACAAATTCAAACCCAACCTTATCCACCTACACAATCCCCTACCCGGTCAACTCCCACAATTTAAACCCAATTAAAATTCCATGGTCCCCACCTACACAATTCCCTACCCGGTCAAACACCCAATCACCCATTAAAACCTTATTTTATTATTTCCTTTCTTTTCCCCATTCACTAGCCGCAACAAAATTGCTAAACCCTTTTTTTTGTTTTCTTCATTCATTCAGCAGCCACCCGAAAAACAACCCTACACCACCGTCAACCTCCCTCTTCAAGATGCCACGCACCCGTGACCAAGCTCGCCAGCTTCCATAGCAGCCACCACTCGTCATCGGTGGCCGCCGGCGCTTTCAACCGCCACAATTTGCCTCCCTCAGCAGCGACTCCGAGCCACAACAGCCGCCACACAACACCCCACCACCTCCCAAGCCTCCCATCATCCCAAGCACCACCTTGCACTTCGACAGCCATGCCTCTGCCCCACCACTGCACCACCGTTCGCCGCAACCACCATCACCCTCGTCACCGTCGTTTCACTCCCTTGAGACGCAAAACACGTCCATGCAAACCAGTTCTGCCCACCCGCACCAGCCACCTTCATCACCTCAACCCCATCCGGCCATGAGGAGGGGCACTCCCTCGTACAGATTCGAACAGACCAGCACTGGCCGCGCTGCTCACGTCACTGGCAGTGGCAAAACAAGACCATCATCGCACCGCCGTTCTTCGCACCCACCATCCCCGTCACCTTCCTCCTACCACTCCTTGGCCTCTGATATGGTGGGCGGTTCATCGCAGCAACACCATGAGCCAACGCCTTCACCAACCCGTGTCCCATCATTTAACATGCACACAAACACGTCAATACATTCGGACCATTATTCTGCAGCCGATATGGCCGATGAGGTAAACTCTGAGTTTATTCAGCCATTATTAGTTTTTCACCCAATATATGGATTTTCAGATCACGTGCATGATGAGTCCACTACCAATAACCGTTCGGAGACTGCTCAACCCCATTCGCCACCTCACGAACACAATGACATTCCATCGGATCATGAAGAAAATCCACGACGTGGCCAACGATTTACAGCACCAAACGATGAAAGCTTGAAAGGATTCTTGCATTTTACCGGAGAAGAACTCGAAATATTTAACCCTATCCAACATCGTTCTCTTCCAGTTTGTAAGTATATCCCCACTCAAACTTTAGAACGTTTGCACTTACGTGAGTCGGGAATGTCACTTTTTGATAACATTGGTTGGCGTCGATTTCCTACAATTACCTGTGACACTTACTGCGAATTAGTACTTGAATTTTATTCTACTTTTACATTTGATCGTAGTCGTGCAAGGTCTCTTGATACACCTCATGTAATATCTTTTCACCTCTTGGGTCAGTACTTTCGGTTATCTATTACTGAATTTAATGTTTATATGGGTTTTGTCACTAATGTTTCAGACCCTAACTATCAATCTGCCCTTTTAGACATACCAGATGATTTTGATAACGACCTTTCCTTGGAGACTTTGACAGGTTTTGCAGGTTCTCAATACAATCCGAAATCAACAAAGGACCACAACATTCATAGCCATGCTTTACGATATATCCATCGATTCCTCGTTTACAATCTTTCCGGTAGAAACGACACTCTATCAACCGTGAGTAAGACTGAGTTATTCTTTCTCTAGTGTATGCAGGTAAATATCAAGGTAAATCTTGGTTTTTGGATGTCCTACACGTTTCATCATGTAGCGCGAACCACTAGGCCACGACCATTAATTCTGGGTCCTTACATTACTCATTTAGCTTTACGTATTTATCCTGCTACTTTTGATCCATCTCAGTTTACTTATGCTTTTTCTATGAGTGCCTTAGATGAGAGATGCCTAGATGCCATGGGCTTACTTGCAGGAACTCCTGATGCACCGTATATTGTTCCCCCAGGCACTCTCCCAACTCGTAGAGAACGAGTGTTTCAAAGACGAGCCCAAACACAACCAACACAAGAAGACCAACCCCGAAGAGATATGGATGAGCGACTCCACTCCATCGAGACTGACTTGGCCGAGATCTCATCCTATCTTTGCCTCGGCTCTTCCCGCGGACGACGAGGCCGCGGTCGTGGCCGCAATTGATTAGGGGAGTCTCTCCTTTCCTCTCTATTACTTTAAATTTTCATTTTGGGACAAAATGCATCTAGTGAGGGGGAGGGAGATATGCTTATCAAATTTTTATCTTGCTTATCCGTTTTGGTTGATCTCTTGATCTCTTGATTTCTTGATTTTATTAATTTAAGTTCTTCGTTTAATCCTTAGTTTTGCCTTGTCTCACTGTTTTCATATGGTTTTGTATCTATCTTGTTAGAAAATTCTAGGTTGCATGGTAGATTTGGCATGATTAATTTTTTGATTGAAATCCTTTATATGACATTTCTTTCTCTACTTCACATGATGCTTACTTAAGTACACAAGACAAATTTGTGAGTTTTTGAGCCTAATGAGCATACATTATATTTGCTCTTTGTTTCTTTGAGTGTGCCTAGCTAAATTAGTTGCATTCTAGAACTTGTGTTTAAATTCTTTTTTAGATTACATTGATTGAATATGAAGCTTAAATATGATAGAGGCACTAGGTTTTAACCATTTCTCTTCCCAACAAATTGCCTACCCTTTTATTAATTTCCCCTAGTGAAATAATTTTTGAGCCTTGGCCTTTTTTTTTCTTGAAAATCACCACATTTTATCCTAATTCTTTTTTCTTAATTCCATTAATTTTGTCCCCTTTTCAAGACAAAAATCGTCTTAAAAAAACAGATTCGAATAAATGCAGTCCATCAGCAGAAAAAATACTGTGCAGAAAAAAAACTGTGCAGAATTGTTCGAATAAACTGTGCAGAACTGTTCGAATATGCAGTGCAGAAAAAGTGCAGGAAATTGTTAGAGTCTGCAGAAAAAAAAAGTGCAGTTCGAAAAAAATAGACTGCAAAACAATTTTAGTTCGAATGAGAAAAAAAGAAAAAAAAGAAAAAAAGAGAGAGAGAAGTTTCGAATATATTTTTGGGATGATTTTTTGTCTTGAATTTTAACCCTTATTTTCAGCCTTTATCCTACCCTTACCTTAGCCCCATTACAACCCTTCTTTAAGACCTCTTGATTTTTGCATCATATTCATGTTAATAGTGGAGATTAGATTTAACCACAAGCCTATGGTAATGCTCTAATTAGTTTTGGCGCGAGTGATTTTTCTCTACCCTTAAACACTTTGAGTGACATGAGCGATTCCTTGTGAGGGTACTTGGTTTGCATCATTGATGTTAGTAGGGTACTAGAATGTCATTTTTTTGCTTTAAATTCTTAATCTTGCCATTTATCTATTTTTCTCCTTATTTTTCTTTCATGTTTAGATGCTTAATCATATCGAAACCTTTGAGACTTCGTGAAATTAAGGATGAAAACTTGAACTTAGGTTTGTTTAATTTTGAGATACTTGAGGACAAGCATCGGATAAATGAGGGGGAATTTGATAAGTATTTATTTTGGTTATGTTTTTAGTCCTTATTTTGATTGAATATAAGTTTGAAGGACTTAAGTGGGTTGTTTTTATGTTGTTTTCATGTAGGTTACGTGAAGCTGGAAATAAGCTGGAATGCTGCAGAAAATACTGGAGTCGTGGGCAGATTCATGGGCATGAACCAGGGCATGAATGCTGACTGGGCGCCACGTCAGCACCTTCTAGAAGCTGACGTCAGCAATGCAGATAGCTTATCAAGCCACTTATCAGATAGCTTATCATCCGGATTTTTATTTTAAAATTCAAACTTGGGATAATTATCTTATGTAATTTAATTTAAATTTGGGATTTATCATTTTAGTTTTTTTTAGGGTTTTCAGCTACTATAAATACCCCACTTTGGGGGTGAATTAGATTATTAGTTATTTATTGTTCTCTTCTTCCTTGATTTTAATAAAAGCTCTCTATTTTCTCCATTTTCATTTTCTCCATTTCTTTCTTTATTTTATTAAGTATGGTTTCTTCACCAACCATGCTTAACTAAATCCCCTTTAGCCAAAAGCAACGCCAAACCCGACTAAACTCGTGAGATTAGAAAAGTACATCAATCCTTCAACAACTCTTTTTTAGATTCTCTATAAAATTGATTAGGCAATCGGCCTAATCTTTAGGCATCTCAATTGTTTCATTCTGAGAGCGCGCATCGGGTTTAAGTAGTTTAGATCCATCATTGGGGACGAGGAAAAGCTTGTAGCCAATTCAACTCCCTAAGAACAAACTTAGTGGCGGTCCACTAAGGGGAATCAAAACCGGAAATAATTCTCATCGAGACGATTATCCGAGCACGGGCTTCTCCAGCACTAACTCAGACTTGAGTTAGCATCGATTGCCGTAGCTAACCAACTAAAGCTTGATTTCAAGGATTGCCCTGTGAGTCAAATTTACCTAAGAGAAGTAAGTTGCAAGGGTTGGGCCTTGTAGACTGTAACCGCCAAGAAAGTTGAAGAAAAAATCAATTTCACTGATCGAAGATGTCGTGGCAAAGCGTAGCTTGAGGCTAATTCAATCCATAATCCATTTTCAATATTTATTTTCCGTTCTTTATATTTTTCTTTATTACTCAAATTACTTCTTTAAAACCCCCCATTTTATTTTTACAGGTTTCTTGGTCTAAGTCAGAATGAAAGGTGTTAGAATTCCTATTCCCTGCGGATCGACCCTTACTCTCGCTATATTATTTTAATTCTTATTTATTTGAGTTTAAAGATTTATTTTTGTCACTATACGACGCGTGTGACTTTGCCGCGGCAATATCTTTGCTCATTGCCGAGGCAATACTCTTGCCCATTACCGAGTCAATCAAGTTGACAATTGCATGCAAAACCAAAACAGTTTCATTCAACTTCCACACTATGACGCAATCTAATCCGGCCTGCTTTATCAACATAGTTTCTCAATCTCTTAAATTACTTGCTTTCTTTTATTTTATTATTTCTCTCAACAAAATCATCACTTGTGTTTTTACTTTTCTACAATGCAAGACAATAACTTCTAGAAGTAGCACCAATCCCTGTGGAGACGATATCTTCTATACTATAACTTGGTGACGCTTATACTTGCACTAAAATTACAATACCTAATACGCGCAACAAAAATTTCATAATTTTAGGGGTTTGAACTTAAGATTATCGATGAAATATAAAGAAAATACATAAATTACATGGGAGTTTGAACTTTTTAGGAGTGCAACTGCCCCCTCCATCATCCTTCTTAGTCCATCCATACTTAAGCGCTCAATATTTTTCAATTTATGGGTAAAATTAATTTGAATAATATAAAGATTATATCTAACTAGAAGTTTAAAAGCGCCAAAATATGCAATAAGCTTTAATTTCAAGGAAAGAGAGATGAAAGGAAAAAAGCAAAGGGGAGATTAAGAGAGAGAGATATGTTGGAAAAAATTGATAAATTGAAAACTTTGAGTCATATTTTCTATGGGTAAAGGTAGAGATTCGAATATTGAAATTATGACTTCATATTCTACTCTATGAGACCTTTACAACGATATCTCATACACTCGGAATAGGTGAGTGGTGAATGAAAAATTGATGCTCAAATTAGGCTAGTTGTTAATTGCGTTAAGGAAAAAAAGAAAAGCTTATATCCCACAGGGGTGAGGTACCAAGTGTGGGATATGCATAACTTGAGGATGCCCTTGGTACATTTCTTTGATTTTTATGGTCAAAATTTGTACACTGAAGTGTTCGTAGATTAGAGCAACTCGTTTTCTAAAGAGGCTACTTGGGAAGAGTACACATTGTTGAAGTCTCAAATTTCAGATTTTGATCCTTACGGACAAAAATTAAGTGCAGCGGGAGTATTGTCACTACAAAGGTCAGAAACTTAGGGACTGGAGTGGAGAAAAGGGGAATCAACTTAAGAGAGGGCCGATGCGAAACTAGTAAACCAATATCGCTATTAAAGAATGATAACATTTTGTCATATGGTACCGAGCTCCATATGATCGACACGAATGGACGAGGAACAACTGAAATGATTGGGCCAATGGACTAGTTGAAGGAAAACCCACTTACAAGAATCCATAAGAAACAATCTTAGTAGTGTTTTATGTTTGTTAGAGCCATTATAGCTGGCCTAACGTGATTAGTGAGTACAATGAGTGTAAACAAGTTAAACCATTGTAACATAATCATTTTGGATTATTGATGAATTAATGAAAATCTGAACTTTCATCTTCTTCTCAAAATTCTCTTCTGAAATATCCAATCTTCTTCTTCTACTCCTACAACCTTTTCTTTTCAAATTATTTCTTCTAAAAAAATTTATATTCACAACCGGGTTGTGGCATTCATCTTCTAAAAGCTTCCTTTGATCAAACCTCCTCATAATATTAGCTTCCCAGGTATATTAACCCTGAATTTTTCATTCAATTTTTTTACACACAAAAATTTTGTATGATTTTGATTTGTCATGTTTTATTGTGATATATTTAGGTTATAATGAGGGGGTTTTGAACAAGTGATATGTTCAAGGGTCATTAATTCAGCAATTTAATTGATCTGAGAAATTTTTTAGGTTTTTAAGGTTCTTTTAGGAAGAATATGGATTTAGCGTGCCATGTCTGAATTCTCTAGTGGCAGTTAATGAGAGTGACCTTAACAAAAGCGATCTAAAAGTTCGATGACTATATCACAAATTTTAAAAGTTCAATGACCAAAATGAAAACACTCTAAAATTTGGGGACTATTTATATAGTTTTCCCTTTTAAATGGACATCATAAGTACATATCAGAAAATTATTGAGTTTTTCAAATCATACCAGTTTAACTTATTTGCAACATTTTAGTCAGGTTTATGAGAATAGTGTAGAGCGTTTGGGTGTTCTCTAAATATGAGCGCAGGTGCACACCCCTGTCAAGTTATAGTATAAAAGATATCGTCTCCCACATGGATTGGACAGCTTACTCGAATTGTAATTCCCGCACAAAGAAAGTTAAATGCACAAGTAAGTTTAGTTTAGGAAAGAATTAAAAGCAAATAAAACACAAGTATTTGAAGAAAAGATCAGGGTGATAGGCTGGGTCAGATTATGTTGCTCCGCAGTGTGAAACTGCGTTGAATAGGTTAAGATGCTTTGCGTTGCCAGAGTTTGCTGCCTCAACGGAAGATGGTAGATAGGCTGCTTTGGCGCTTTCGCTACCTCGACAGTGGAACGAATGATTGGCTTGGCGGCAAACTCGACAGACCTTCAAGGCTCGGCAGAACGCTTCGATATTGATCCCGCTTATGTATAAGTCAGAATACTGTTGTTGCCCACTGCAGATAATACCCGTCACAGCGTGAATCTTGCAAAGATAGCAACCTTGGTTTGTCCTCTTTTAGCCACCTTAAACTCGCACCTATGTCTAGGCCAAATTGATCAACACCTGATTAGGATGAGGATCGTACTTATCCCTTTCGTGAGTTCGACTCTCTCGATACTGAATAAATAGATAGTTGACAACTAATTTTTCGAAATTAATTGAAAACTATGAAGAGCATGGAATAAGCAAACCTTGAAGTTTTATTGCAAAAACAAACTTAATTCCTAAACAACCGTTCTCACACTAGTTTACAACATAAACCAACCCCAAGAAAGAATTTAGAACATAATGGAGGCAAGAAAACCTAAACTATGCCCAAGGGAAAACCTAAGTTGTCTCTAATTACAAAATATGTCAAGTATATATAGGCATTAGCTAGGTCAAGTCCTCCTTGGAGTAGAAGTCTTCAAAGTAGCTTTTGCATTAAATGCAACCTTTAATTTTGACTTCTTTGAGTTGAATGTGGACTCATTCTCGTTGCCTTGCACCGCCCGTGTGGTTAATATATTATAGAGTCACTTGTTTTCTCCTTTCAATGACTATTATTATCTGAACAACCACTTCACCGCAGGCCGATGTATATGATGATGATTCAGGAGTAGCAGTAGTAGTAGTAGTAGTAGTAGTAGTGGTAGTGGTAGTGGTAGTGGTAGTGGTAGTGGTAGTGGTAGTAGTAGGAGCAATAGCAGTAGTAGGAGCAGTAGTAGCAGCAGGAGCAGTAGCAGCAGCAGCAGCACCAGGAGCAGCAGCAGTAACAGGAGCAGCAGCAGCAACAGTAGCAGTAGTAGGAGCAGCAGCAGTAGCAGTAGTAAGATCAGTAGCAGCAGTAGTAGAAGCAGTAGCAACAGTAGCAGCAGCAACAACAACAACAGTGGTAGCAACAGTAGTAGCAGTAGCAGTAGTAGTAGGAGCATCAACAATAGTAGGAGCAGCAGCAGCAGTAGCAGTAAGAGTAGCAGCAGTAGTAGGAGCAGCAGAAGCAGTAGGAGAAGCAACAACAACAGTAGCAGCAGCAGATTGAAAACCCATAATATATGTATACTTTTTATACAAAAATCAATTGAAAATAGTAAAAAAATAAACGAAAATTAAAAAGAAAAGAAAAGGGTTTTATACCTTGAGTTATGAAATTAGATGAATGAGGAGATGAGAATGCACCAATTTGATAGCAAAGGCTAGCCTTGATGTGTAGATTGAAAACCCTAAAAGAATTTTAGGTTTGATGTGCAAAATCAAAGGGTTTGAAGAGGTTTTTATAGCCAAAGTCGACTAGGGTTTTGAGAGAAAAAAAGGAATATGTGTTTAAAGTAGAACACTCTTTTAATGCCCATTTAAAGCCCCAATGGTTGTCCGTATCGTTACGCTGACGAGGCGTATCGATCCACTGTATCAGTACGATTTTCAAATCGTATCGATACGCGTGACTGTATCGAAGCCCAATTAGCAACCCGTATCGATAATCCTTTGCCAGAAATGCATTTTTGAGCAGAATGGAGTTCAAAAATTGGATTTTAATCGATCCTAAATGCATGTGTATGATGAATGAGCAATATTTATAGACTAAAATAGATACAAACTCCCCCTAGATACAAGCATAGATGCATCAAGAAGCAAAATTACATAAACATGATCATCATTCAAATTCAAGCAAGATTTTGGCACTAAAGGGCTCTAAAAGGTCAAGATAGGCTAGTTAGACCTAACTCTCTCCTAAGAGTCCAAAAACGCTCTTTTTCTAATGGTTTTGTAAAGATTTCCGCTAGTTGGTTTGAGGTATCAACATACTCTATAACAACATCATTCTTTAAGACATGATCCCTAATGAAATGATGTGTTACCTCTATGTGCTTGGTTCTAGAATGTTGGATGGGAATCTTAGTGAGACATATGGCACTAGTGTTGTCACACTTAAGGGGTATGGTACCTACATAAATTCCATAGTCTAGAAGTTGTTGCTTCATCCAAAGGACTTGAGCACAACAACTTCTGGCCGATATGTATTACGCTTCGGTGGTAGATAAGGCTACACTATTTTGTTCTTAGAGAACCAAGATATGAGCATACTACCTAGGAATTGACATTTTCCGGAGGTACTTTTTCTATCTATTTTACATCCCCCATAATTCGCATCGGAGAAAGCATGTAAGTCAAATTATGAATCTCTAGGATACCATAGACCTAAACAAGGTGTGTCTCTAAGGTATCTAAAGATTCTCTTAACGGCTATAAGGTGTGATTCTCTAGGACTAGATTGGAACCTAGCACACAAGCAAACATTAAATATAATGTCGGGTCTACTTGCGGTAAGGTAAAGCAAAGAGCCAATCATACAAAGATAAAGCTTTAAAACAACATACTTACCTCCTTCATCTTTGTCAAGCTTAATAGAAGAGCTCATGGGAGTGGCTTGAGGCTTCACATTCTCCAAGCCAAACTTCTTGAGCATGTCTTTGATGTACTTAGCTTGATTGATGAAGATGCCATTCTTCCTTTGTTTTATTTGGAGTCCTAAAAAGAATTAGAGCTCCCCCATCATGCTCATCTCGAACTCACCTTGCATTAACTTAACAAACTCTTGGCAAAATAACTCATTAGTAGAAACCAAAGATAATATCATCAACATAAATTTGAACTACTAAGATGTCTTTGACATTTCTTTTAATAAAAAGTGTAGTGTCCACCTTGCCTTTTTCAACCAAAAAGTTTGAAAGCCTTTCATACCAAGCTCTAGGAGCTTGTTTCAAACCATATAAAGCTTTAGTTAGTTTAAAAACATGGTTTGGAAATTTTAAATCCTCAAAATCAGGTGGTTGTTCAACATACACTTCTTCATTTATAAAACCATTTAAAAACGCGCTTTTGACATCCATTTGAAAAAGCTTGAATCCGTTAAAGCATGCAAATGCAAGAAGCATCCTAATAGCTTCCATCCTAACTATAGGTGCATGGGTTTCATCAAAATAAATTCCCTCTTCTTGAGTGTAACCTTGAGAAACAAGACTAACCTTGTTCCTCACTATGTTACCACTCTCATCTAGTTTGTTTCTAAAAACCCATTTAGTTCCTATAGTAGACTTATTACTAGGCCTATCAACTAATGTCCAAACATTACTCCTCTCAAATTGATTAAGTTCTTCTTGCATTGCCAATATCCAAAAATCATCTTTTAATGTTTCTTTGATATTTTTAGGCTCAATGCATGAAATGAATGCAACATTATTAAGCAATTTAAGAGATGATCTAGTGGTTACCCCTTGGATGGATCACCCAAGATTTTACCACCTTTGACATAGTTGAGTTCTCTTGGGTAGCTCACTTCCTTTTCCTCAAGGTTCATGTCCTTCAAAGCTTTTATAGAAGGATCTTGTGCTTCTTCTTCTTTGGTTGGAACCTCATCCACCTTTGATGATTGTCCACCATCATTGGCTTCAATGATACCTACATCATCATCATCACAAGAATCCTTCCTCGGAAGGATGTTATCATCGAAAACCACATGTATAGACTCTTCTACAACTACGGTTCTTTTGTTAAAAACTCGACAGGCTTTAGAGTTTAAAGAATAACCTAAGAAAATAGTTTCATCATTTTTCTGCATCAAATTTACCTAAATGATCTTTTCCATTGTTTAAAACAAAATACTTGCATCCAAAAGGATGAAAATAGCTAATGTTAGGCTTCTTTGATTTTAAAATCTCATAAGGAGTTTTCTTTAAAATTGGCCTAATCATTACTCGATTTATTATATAACAAGCGGTATTTGTGGCTAATTATTTTCACAAAGCATGGTTCTAGCCATTTCTTCTAAAGCACATTTTTCCTCTCAACTACCCCATTTTGTTGAAGAGTGTGAGGTGCAAAAAAATTATGGCTAATACCATTAGAGTTACAAAAATCCTCGAAACCTAAATTTTGAAATTCGGTTCCATGGTCACTTCTAATATGAGAAATGTTTTGACCAAGGTCGTTTTGAGTGATTTTTGAAAATGTGATGAACTTTTCTAAAGCCTCATCTTTAGTGCTTAAAAAGAGAACCCAAGTGTATATAGAGAAGTCATCTACTAAAACATATGCATATGATTTTCCACCCAAGCTAGTTGTTCTAATTGGCCCAAAGAGATCCATATGGATCAATTGTAATACCCTACTAGTTGAAACATCATTAATGGATTTAAAAGAGACTCATTTTTTTTACCCTTAGAACAAGCATCACAAATTTTATCTAATGAAAATTTTAGGTTAGGTAAACCTCTTACTAGATTTTGGGAAACCAATTTCTTTAAAACACTTATGCTAGCATGCCCTAGTTTCCTATGCCATAATCATGCATCATTTTCATTTTGAGCAACCAAACATGCATGTGATGTATGAATGTCATCTAAATGCACCATGTATATGTTACCTATGCGATGACCAATGAGAATTATTTTATTTGTTTTAATGTCCATAATTTTGCAACCATTAACATAAAAAAACATTAAAACCCTTATCACATAATTGACTAATGCTCAACAAATTATGCTTTAGACCATTGACATATAAGACATTTTCAAAGAGAATAGAAGAGAGATTATCAATGGAACCAATACCCTCAATGTGGCCTTTGGCGTTGTCACCAAATGTCACCACTCCACCACTCTTTGGCTTTAGCTCCATGAATCTACTCTTGTCTCCGGTCATGTGTCTTGAGCATCCACTACCAAGGTGCCATGTGTTTTGACTTGAGTCTTTGGCCTTGTAGCAATGCTCCCCCTATAAACAAAGATTAGTTCTTGATTTTTGGTACCCAAATCATTTTGGGTCCATGTGAGTTAGCTCTCAAATACTTGGTTCCCTTAGGAATCCAAGAAGCAATATCATGAATATTATTAGAAGCTACTAGTTCCTTAGGAACCCATACACTTCTAATTCTTTTACCTTTAAGATACTTTGACAGCTTCTTTGTTTGTGGTTCACAAAGTTTGTTTTCACATAGTTGGTTTTAGAGGATTGACCTTTTTCAAAAGTGGAAGTACCAACTTTGTTTAAAGAAGCTTTGAGTTCATTCACCACTTTGTGGTGATCATCATGATCTTTGGAAAGAAGATTGTTTAAATCAACATTTTCATCTTGAAAATATTTTAAGTCATCTTGTAAAACCAAAATCTTCTTTTTCAAGTTCCGAGTTGGTTGTAGAAAGGGAATCATTTTGTTTTTCCAAATCGGAAATTATGTTCTTGTTTTTCAAAACGGATTCCTTATATTTTTCCACCAACTCATCGTAAACCTCTTGCAACTTATCTGTAAAACTAATAAATTGATTTTGATATAACAAAGGATTTAAGGACTAAATTGAAAAAGAGAAAATGAATTTTTAAGTCCTAAAAACCTCTCTATGTGTTTTAAAGAAAAATGTACAAGTCAAAATCTTAACTTATCAAATATTTTCTAAGTGTTTACCAAGTCAAAACAGTGAATTTCGAGTCACCGTTTTGGAACGGCCTTTGGGCGTTTCGGAACAGTTTGAAACTGTTAACCTCTGTTTTGGAACTAGCTTTCTCGTTTCGATACGGGCGTATCGAAATAGCTAGTTGTGTTTCGAAACGGATGAAGAACAACGAAAAGGTTTGAACCGTTTCGATATACCCGTATCAAAACAACCTCAAACGTTTCGAAAAGAATTTCAAACTTGGTTTCAAAATATGACCGTTGAAGTTTTATAACTAAATTTAAAAATATTGCTAAGACGTATCGAAACACTTCTAAGCCGTTACTATACAGGTTTTGACAGTGACAAAATGTTTCGAAACGGGTTTCGGAACAAGCTCTTATCGTATCAAAATGATCGTGCCCGTTTCGGTACGGCCTATTTGTTACACCCCAACGACTCTTTCTATTTTGGTTTGTTTTGAAACAGGGTCGGGCGTTTCGGAATGAGTAGTTGCAGACTGCATTTATGGAGGGAAGATAGCATCCCAACGGCTATAATAATGAAGGCAACAACCCCAACGGCTAGAATTCAAAGAGAAGGTATAAAAGGGACCTCTAAAAGCTCCAGCAACAACTATTGATCCCAAAAGAACTATCCAAACATCAAATCCAAGCAATTGTGCAAAAATCCCATATTTTATTGTAAACCCCAAATTATGTTGTGTGTAATTCCAATCTTATTTTCCAATTTGGGTTGACTGCTTGTAAAAAGGGCTACATTTGTATTGAGAGATACTAGTCTTTAGCCTTAAACTTCTTTTTATTACTTGAGTGAGGATTAGGTCAAATTTTGGGTAGAAAATTTAACCGGTATTGTAAAGGTTACCTCCTTAGCCTAGAAAAGGGGAAGAGCAATTAGTGGATTGTTGGAAAATCCTTAGTGGTAGCAAAGGTAGTGGATGTAGAGTTCATTGAAGGATTAACAACCACAAGAAGAGATTCTAGGAAGAGTGTGATCAACTACAAGACAAGCCATGGCATCTACTTCAACCTCCAACCTCTATGAGTCACAATCAACCACTAAACCACCCTTCTTCAATAGGGACAACTACCCATATTGGAAGAATCAGATGCGTCTCTTCATCAAGTCAATAGATTACATGGTTTGGGATGTAGTGGAAGAAGGCCCCTACATTCCGGTTAAGAGAACCGATGAAGGAAGACTAGTTCCGAAGGTAAAATCGGAGATGACGAGAAAGATAGACGGAAGATGCAAGTCAACGACAAAGCTCTACATATCATATTTTGTGCACTTGGTCTGGATATCTAATCAAAGGTTTCATCTATCAAAGGCGCAAAGGAAGTGTGAGACACATTGAAGACGACTTATGAGGGCACTAGCGATGTGAAAGAGACAAAGATTGGGTTGCTAAACTTGAGCTATGAGAATTTTAAGATGGACCCCGATGAGAGCGTCTCAAAGATGTTTGGTCGGTTTTCGATCATCATCAATGGCCTTAAAGGATTTGGTGAAGTAAAGAATGTCCATCATCATTGAAGCAAAGAATTTGAAAACTTTGAAGCTTGATGAGCTTGTTGGGTCACTTCTTACACACGAGATTATGAAGCAAGGAAGAGAGGAAGAGAAGAAGAAGAAAGAGAGAAGGATAGAGAAGCATGAGGTAGAAAAGAAAAAGAAGCTAGGAGTTGCTCTCAAAGCCTCTCTACATGAGGAGAGCTCTTCTAGTGAGGAGGAAGACTTTGAGGAATTGGCTATGATAGCCAAACGATTCTCACGGTTCATGAAGTCCAACCGAGGGAGAAAATTTCAAAGAAAGATGGACTTCAAGAACAAAGGCAAAGAAGAAGAGAGGGACCAAATAATTTGCTTTGAGTGCAAAAAGCCGGGTCACATACGTTCTGATTGCCATCAACTTAAGAAGAAGGGCTTTGAGAAGAAGAAGAAGAAGAAGAAGCTCAAAGCCAAGCTTGCTACTTGGAGTGATGAGGAGTCATCCGAGTATGAGGAACATGAAGTGGCCAACCTTTGCCTCATGGCTCTTGAGGAGGATTCCTCTATGGTAACCTCTAACTCATCTTCTTTTGATTTTACATTTGATGAATTGCATGATGCTTATGATGAGTTACAAGAGGTGTACGATGAGTTAGTTGAGAAATTTAAAGAGTCCGTTTTAAAAAATAAAAAGATTGTTTCTGATTTAAATGCTAAAAACGACTTACTTTTTCAAGCTAAATTAAAATTTGAGAAAAATATCTTAGGTTTACAAGATGAACTTGAATTATTTCAAAATGAAAATGTAGACTTAAACAATCTTATTTCTCAATGTAATATTGAACACCAAAAGGTGTTAGGTGAACTTAATAAGCTCAAAGAATCTTTCAAGAGTGTTGGTAATGTGAAAAATGAGATAGGTAAATCATCTAGAACAAACCAACCTAAAAGAAAGAACAATAACTAAAAACAAAGTGGCTCCTATATGCTTAATAGAACTAAAAGAATTAGAAGTGTATGGGTTCCTAAGGAACTTGTCAAGTCTAATAATGTTGATGCCATGTCACCTTGTATTCCTAAGGGAACCAAGCTTTTGGGAGCTAACACTCATGGACCTAAAATGATTTGGGTACCAAAAATCAAAGTTTAATTTCTTTATTTGTAGGGGGCATTGCTACAAGGCCAAAGCACAAAGCCAAAACTCATGGTACCTTGATAGAGGATGCTCGAGGCACATGACCGGAGACAAGAGTCGATTCATGGACTTAAAGCCAAAAAGTGGAGGAGTAGTGACATTTGGTGACAACTCCAAAAGCCACATTAAAGGTATTGGCTCCATAGGTAATCACTCTAATATACTCATTTAAAATGTATTGTATGTCGATGGTCTAAAACACAATTTATTGAGCATTAGTCAATTGTGTGATAAAGGGTTTAATGTCTTGTTTGATAAAAATGGGTGTAAAATAGTTGACAATAAATCAAACAAAATAATGCTCATTGGTCATCGCATAGGTAACATTTATATGGTGCATCTAGATGACATTCATACATCCCATGCATGTTTTGTTGCTCGAGATGAATATGATGCATGGTTATGGCATATGAAACTATGACATGCTAGCATTAGTGTTTTAGAAAAATTAGTTTCCCTAAATCTAGTTAGAGGTTTACCCAAGATCAAGTTTTCAAATGATAAAATATGTGATGCATGCTCTAAGGGTAAAAAACATAGATCATCCTTTAAATCCATTAATGATGTTTCTACAAGTAGGTGTTTACAACTAATTCATATGTATCTATTTGGGCCTATTAGAACTATGAGCTTGGGTGGTAAATCGTATGCTTTTGTACTTGTTGTTGACTATTCTAGATTTATTTGGGTTCTATTCTTAGGTACAAAAGATGAGGCTTTAGAAAAATTCATCACGTTTTCAGAATTAACTCAAAATGATCTTGAACTTAAGATTTCTCATATTAGAAGTGATCATGGAACCGAGTTTCAAAATCTATGTTTTGAAGAGTTTTTAAATGAAAATGGTATTAGCCACAATTTTTCGGCTCCTCGAACTCCTCAAAAAAATGGGGTAGTTGAGAGGAAAAATAGGACTTTACAAGAAATGGCTAGAACCATGCTTTGTGAAAACAATTTACCTAAATATTTTTGGCAGAAGCCACAAACACCGCTTGCTACATTGTAAATCGACTAATGATTAGGCAACTTTTAAAGAAAACACCATATGAGATTTTAAAATCTAAAAATCCTAACATTAGCTATTTTCATCCATTTGGTTGCAAGTGTTTTGTTTTAAATAATGGTAGAGACAACTTAGGTAAATTTGATGCTAAAAGTGATGAAGCTATTTTCTTAGGGTATTCTTTAAACTCTAAAGCCTATCGTGTATTTAATAAAAGAACTTTAGTAGTAGAAGAGTCTATTCATGTTGTTTTTTATGATAACCTCCTTCCGAGGAAGGAATCTTGTGATGATGATGATGTAGGAATCCTTGATGCCTTTGATGGAGGACAAACTTCAAAGGGGGATGAGATTCCAACTAAAGAGGAAGATGCACAAGATCCACCTCTTGAAGCCTTGAAGGACTTGGCTCTTGAGAAAAGGAAGTGAGCTACCCAAGGGAGTACAACTATGTCAAAGGTGGTGAAATCTTGGGTGATCCATCCAAGGGGGTAACTACCCGCTATTCTCTTAAAATGCTTAATCATGTTGCATTTATCTCATGCATTGAGCCTAAAAATATTAAAGAAGCTTTAAAAGATGATTTTTGGATTATGGCCATGCAAGATGAGTTAAATCAATTTGAGAGAAGTAAAGTGTGGACATTAGTTGAAAGGCCTAGAAATCAATCTACTATAGGAACTAAATGGGTATTTAGGAATAAACTAATGAGAGTGGTAACATAGTGAGAAACAAAGCTAGGCTAGTTGCTCAAGGTTACACTCAAGAAGAGAGAATTGATTTTGATGAAACCTATGCACCCGTAGCTAGAATGGAAGCTATTAGGATGTTGCTTGCATATGCATGTTATCATGATTTCAAGCTTTTTCAAATGGATGTCAAGAGTGCATTTTTAAATGGCTTTATAAATGAAGAAGTGTATGTGGAACAACTACCGGGTTTTGAAGATCCAATTTTTCCAAACCATGTGTTTAAATTGTCAAAAGCATTATATGGTTTAAAACAAGCTCCTAGAGCTTGGTATGAAAGACTTTCGAGTTTTCTAGTTGGAAAAGATTTTGAGAAAGGAAAGGTGGACACAACTCTTTTTATTAAAAACAATGGCAAAGATATATTGGTAGTTCAAATTTATGTTGATGATATTATATTTGGTTCTACTAATGAATTGCTTTGTCAAGATTTTTCTAAGTTGATGCAAGGTGAATTTGAAATGAGCTTGATGGGGGAGCTCTCATTCTTTTTGGGACTCCAAATCAAACAAATGAAGGATGACATCTTCATCAATCAAGCTAAGTACATCAAGGATATGCTCAAGAAGTTTGGCTTGGAGAATGCAAAGCCTCAAGCCACACCAATGAGCTCATCTACAAAGCTTGACGAAGATGAAGGAGGTAAGTGTGTTGACTCTAAGCTTTATCGCTCTATGATTGGATCTTTGCTTTACCTTACCACAAGTAGATCGGATATATTGTTTAGTGTTTGCTTGTGTGCTAGGTTTCAAGCTAGTCCTAGAGAGTCTCACCTTATAGCCGTAAAAAGGATCTTTAGGTACCTTAGAGATACTCCTTGTCTGGGTCTTTGGTACCATATAGACTCAACCTTTAACCTTCATGCTTATTCGGATGCGGATTAAGGGGGTTGTAAAATTGATGGGAAAAGTACTTCCGGAACCTGCCAATTCTTAGGTAGTATGCTCATATGTTGGTTCTCTAAGAAACAAAATAGTGTAGCTCTTTCTACCACCAAAGCCGAGTACATATCCTTAGGGAGTTGTTGTGCTCAAGTCCTTTGGATGAAGCAACAACTCTTAGATTATAGTGTTAAAGTTGAAACCATACCCCTTAAGTGTGACAACACTAGTGCTATATGCCTAACTAAAAATCCCATCCAACACTCTAGAACCAAACATATAGAAATAAGGCATCATTTCATTAGAGATCATGTCCTTAAGGAAGATGTTGTTTTAGAGTTCGTAGACACATTAAATCAAATAGCGGTCATCTTTACAAAACCTCTAGATTAAATTGCTTAAATTTAACTAGCCTATCTTGACCTTTTAAGACCTTTTTGTGCTTAAATTGCTTGATTTCTTGCAAAATGTCATGCTTATGTGTTTTTATTCCTAATTTCATCCATGTTTATAGTTAGGGGGAGTATGTTTGTGTTTTAACATGTTATTCCTGCTCATTCATATCATTTATGCATCTAGGACTTCATAAAATTCAATTTTTCTGCAATATTAGAGCCTCATCTGCACCTCCAGGCCTAGGCGTATCGAAACGGGTCAATCTGTTTCGATACGGGTGCCTTAATAGAATGGTCTATGACCAGGGTGTTTTGAAACGCCTAAATGGGTTTCGAAACGTTTTGTCTCTGCCAAGAATTGTACCGAAACGGCCCAAAAGCGTTTCGATACGGGTTACCACGTGGGATTCGATACGGTCAAAGCCGTATCGAAACGGTCAATAGGTTTCGAAACATCAATCAACGTTTCGGTATGTACGTTTCGGAATGATCATGCCTGTTCCGAAACGCCTCTGCGAATAGCTTCTTAAATGGCTTTAATAGCAAAGTTGCTTTTCATTAAAACTCTTAAAAACCCTAAACTCGATTTTTCCCTATAAAAACCCTCTAAACCTCATTGTTTTTCATCAAATCTTGAGGGCTTCTACTCACAAACTTAAGTCTAAGCAAGCTTCAACAAATTGGTGCAATTTCTTCCATTCATTCATCCAAAATCCCTATTTGAGGTATTTTTCATCTTTTTCTTTTTTCTTTGATTTTTATTCGAATTTTAGGTTAGAAAATATTAATTTTGTATAGTTTATATGTTTTGCAACTTGGGTTTTTCAAAATTTGTAAAAAAAATTCAAAATATCAAAGTTTTTTATTCGAATATATTTATTTTTACTCGTATTTTTTTACTGTTTTTCAAAAGTTGTTACTTGTTCAAAATTTTCTTTGTTATATGTATATATGTTTATAAAGTTTTTTTTAAACCTAAATGGGATTTGTCATTGGATTGAATTAAGGATTAATATGCATACATTTAATTTTTTAATTGCTTACTTTATGTTTTTAGGAATCTAATGGAAAATATTAACAAGAAACGCAAGATGACTCAAACGGGCGAAGCTTCACCCCAAGCGAATATCCGTCCTAACCTCACCCTTCTTTTTTTAAAAGAGTCTTCGAAATCAAGAGACTAAGGACCGTTTCAAAATCCTCAAAGATATAGCCGTTCACCAAGACCGTGTTGTGGATATCGTGTTCCTTGACTCCGAGCATTTTCAATTCCGATATCTAGCTCGTTTGCAAGAACGGAGCTTCTTGGCCTTTTTTAGCATTTCGGATATTGTGTACAAGCATATGGTCCACCTTTTCTACTCCAGTGTCGTTCTTGTTGACAATGAAGATCATACCGAGGTGATTGGCATTGAGTCGTACCTTTTGGGTAAGAAGTTCATCATTAGTATATCCGTTTTAGAGAATGCTCTTGAGCTCAAGGATGAAAGCATTGAGGATGAGAACCACTTTGGTGCTCACACCGGATCCGTTCGCTCATTGGATGCTCATGACCGGTTCCTCCATTTGATGATCTCTTAGTTCATCTGCCCTTCCGGAGGTAAATTCTCCCATGTTCGTCAAGTTGACTATTTTTGGTTAGAGTGCTTTCGCCGAGGAGAACAGTCCAATCTTGTCAAAATCATGTTCGCCGAGATGGTCCATAATGTGAAGATTCACGAAACCGATGCTCTTACATCTTTCACTTATGGGGCTATTTTAAGCTATGTTTTTGGTACCATCAACATTGATTGCTCCTATGATTCTCCGGAACCCTGCAAGCGCAAGATTGGTGAATCCTCTTTCATTAAGTCCAGGTTTCACTACACTCTTGGCCAATGGATTCGTGTTGATAGGCAAGTTCCGCCACCTCAAGTTGAGCCACCACCTCAAGCTTCGGCTCCTAACAATGAAGCTCTTATGACTTTTCTTACCGAGCGGTTCAACTCGATGGATACGAATATGGCTTCAAGATTTGGTGCTATCAACACTCATTTGCAATCCTTGGAGGATCGTGTTCTTGGAAATGAGAATCGTCTCACCGCTCTTGAGAATCAACAATCATCGATGGACTTGTCTTTCTCTACTTTCTATGGTGATTGAAGGAACTTTCGTCGTGCTCAAGCTAAGGACGATGATTCTCTTGATGTTGATGGTGGTGAAGATGATGACGAGGCTTAGGATCTCCATTGCATTTCATATTAGTCTATCATATTAGGAATAAGTTTGTACCTTTCAATTTTTTATGCTTTAAGAACCTATGCTTTGCTTATTTTGTGTTTGGGATTGAACTTAAATTCTATTGCTTTAAGTATTTGTGTTTGGTTATTTGAACTTAATTCTATCTATATTTTGTTGTTTGGTTTTTGCTTATAACATTGTTTCTTCTCATGATTAGCCTTGATTGTTATTCTTTTTGATCTAACAAAAAGGGGGAGAAGTAATATAATAGCCAATTTTTTTTGTGGTTTTGAGTTTTAAACACTTGAATTTTAAATCTCTTTAAAACTTTAAAACCCATCTTACATTGAGGGGGAGTTAGAACGTTTTTAAGATTTTAAAATTCTTAAAAATTCAAACTTGGTTTTGTTATATCAAAAAGGGGGAGATTGTAAAACTAATAAATTGATTTTGATATAACAAAGGATTTAAGACTAAATTGAAAAAGAGAAAATGAATTTTTTAAGTCCTCATAACCTCTCTATGTGTTTTAAAGAAAAATGTACAAGTCAAAACCTTAACTTATCAAATATTTTCTAAGTGTTTACCAAGTCAAAACAATGATTTTCGAGTTACCGTTTCAGAACGGCCTTTGGGCGTTTTGGAACAGTTTGAAACTGTTAACCTCTATTTTGGAACTAGCTTTCTCGTTTTGATACGGGCGTATCGAAACAGCTAGTTGTGTTTCGGAACGGATGAAGAACGACAGAACGGTTTGAACCGTTTCGATACGGTTGTATCGAAACGACCTCAAACGTTTCAAAACGAATTTGAAATTTGGTTTCAAAATATGACCGTTGAAGTTTTATAACTGAATTTAAAAATATTGTTAAGGCATATCGAAACGCTTCTAAGCCGTTTCGATATAGGTTTTGACAGTGGCAAAATGTTTCGAAACGGGTTTCGGAACAAGCTCTTATCGTATCGAAATGATCATACCCATTTCGGTACGGCCTATTTATTACACCCGAACGGCTCTTTCTATTTTGTTCTGTTTCAAAATAGGGTCGGGCGTTTCAGAACGAGTAGTTGCAGACTGCATTTATGGAGGGAATATAACATCCCAATGGCTATAATAATGAAGGCAACAACCCCAACGGCTAGAATTCAATGAGAAGGTATAAAAGGGACCTCTAAAAGCTCCAGCAACAACCATTGATCACAAAAGAATTATCCAAACATAAAACCCAAGCAATTGTACAAAAATCCCATATTTTATTATAAACCTCAAATTGTGTTGTGTGTAATTCCAATCTAATTTTCCAATTTGGGTTGAGTGCTTGTAAAAAGGACTACATTTGTATTGAGAGATACTAGTCTTTAGCCTTAAACTTCTTTGTATTACTTGAGTGAGGATTGGGTCAAATTTTGGGTAGAAAATTTGACCGGTATTGTAAAGGTTACCTCCTTAGCCTAGAAAAGGGGAAGAGCAATTAGTGGATTGTTGGAAAATCCTTAGTGGTAGCTATGGTAGTGGATGTAGAGTTCAATTGGAACTTGAACCACTCTAAATTCTCTTGTCTAGCAAAATTTAATTTTCCACTCCACCACCAAAATTTCTAAAAATCCAATTCACCCCCTCTTGGCTTAAATCGATTCTTTGATCCACTCAACATTATCATATGTGTTGAGCTCGATGGTCACAACTGAGATGCTTGCTAAGTGTGGAGAAGATTGAAATTTGGGTGTTTTTGTGGAAGCTAAAGGATAAAGAAAATTTACAAGAGATTTAGAGTGGTTCGGCTTTCTAACCCAAAGCCTACATCCACTACCTTAGCTTCCTACTAAGGATTTCAACCAAATTCACTAAGAATTTCGCCCCTTTTTTCTTGGGTTAGGAGGAAACCATTACAACGATCAAGCTTTCTACCCAAAGCTTGATCAAGCACTCTCTTACAATAGAAATTCTAAGCAAACTTGAAATCCCTCTAATAGGTAAATGTTTGCACTATTAAGCACTCACCCAAAACCTAAACATTTTTTGCAAATTTGACAATTAAGCTCACAAGTGTTGTCTATACAAGAAATATGCAAATTAGCTCTAAAGACAATATTTCATCATAATGTTGTTACAATTGAAGCATTAGTCTTCTCTTGATGCTTGGAGGTCCCTTTTATACTCCCAATTGAGTTTGTAGCCGTTGAGGACCGTTGGGATTGAATTGGAGTCGTTGGAGACTTTATTTCCCTCATTAATTGCAATTCTGGAGTTGTCCGTATCGGAACAAGCGAGCCCATATCGGAACGACCTTCTTCAAAACTAGCCGTTGAAGCCTAATGCAGCAAGTTGTATCAAAACGCCTCTGGCCGTATCGAAATGGTATTAAGCTGTATCGAAACGGTTTGTAACCGTTTCGGTATGAGTGACTGTTGAACTGTATTTAAAAAGTCATTGGGAAATAGCCGTTGGGGGTTTTGACCGTTGAGGTCTTTGCCACATAGCCGTATCGAAATGGTGAAGCCCATATCAAAACGCTATGTAAAAACCCTCACCCAAATTAAAGCCCGTTTCGAAACAGACAGAGTTGTATTGAAACGTTTTGACACTGTAAATGGTCGTTTCGAAACTCCTAGGGGTGTTTAGAAACATCTGGGTGGTTTTGTAAAATTTGGCTTTAGAAAACGCAGTAAAACCTCTTTAAAAATTCCTCAAACATATTTTCAAGTTGTTTGGAATTAAAAGCATTTTGAAATCTTTTCAATTTAGTCTAAAACTATTTTTCAATTATTATATCAAAACACATATTTCTACAAGATGCATCTTGAAGCTCATCAAAAGTGAAATCAAAAGTAGATGAGCTAGGGTTTACCTTAGTATCATCATCAAGAGCCATAAGGTAGGTTGGCCACTTCTTGCTCCTCTTCATCGGATGATGATTCCTCATCGCTCCAAGTGGCTACATGGGCCTTGAGCTTCTTCTTCTTCCTGAAGCTCTTCTTTTTTATTTGAGGGCAATCAGATCTTATGTGCCATGAATTTTTGCACTCATAACAAATGAGTTGATCTTTCTCATCTTTTTTGTTCTTGTTATTGTTCTTGAAGTCTCTTCTTCTTTGAAATTTTCTTCCTCGGTTGGACTTCATGAACCGAGAGAATCTCTTGGCTATCATAGTCAACTCCTCAAATTCATCCTCGCTAGAATTGCTTTCCTCTTGAGAAGCCTTGAGAGCAATTCCTTGCTTCTTCTTCTCTACCTCTTGCTTCTCCACTCTTTTCTCTTCTCTCTTATTTTCTTTTTTCCTTCCTTGCATCATGATCTCATGAGTAAGGAGAGCTTCCACTAGTTCATCGAGCTTCAACATCTTCAAATTTTTAGCTTCGATGATGGCGGTTCTCTTCCCATCCCATGATTTGGGAAGAGAATAGAGAAGCTTCTGAACGAGCTTGTCTCCAGGAATGATTTTGCCGAAGACCTTGAGACTGTTGACGATGACAGAGAAGCGATCGAACATCTTGGAGATGCTCTCATCGCCCTCCATCTTGATGTTCTCATAGCACAAATTAAGGATTCTAATCTTGGTTTCCTTTACATCGTTAGTTCCTTCATAGGTGGTCTCTAGCTTGTCCCACACTTCATTTGCGCTCGTACAAGAAGACATCTTCGCATACATGTTCGGTCCAAGAGCAAAAAAAAAGGATACGTAAGGCCTTGTCATTAACTTGAAGCCTCCTACGATCTTCATCGGTCATCTCCACTCTTGTCTTCGGAATGAGCCTTCATTCTTCATCTCTCTTCATAGGAATGGTTGGTCCATCTTCCACCATATCCCAAAGGACGTAGTCATTTGACTTGATGAAGAGCCTCATTCTATTCTTCCAATAAGAATAGTTATCCCTATTAAAATAAGGCGGCTTGGTGATCGATTGTGACTCGAAGAGGTTTTCGCTGGAGGTAGACGTCAATGCTTGATTTGACGGTTAATCTACACACTTCTAGGATCACTTCTTGTGGATGTAAGTCCTTCAAAGAGTGTGACTCTGATACCAATTGCTGTGTAGATCAATCGAATGATAAATATCGAAGAGGGGTGAATTGGCATTTAAAATTAAAATAGAGCAAAGTGGTAAAATATGAAGATAAGAAGATTTATAGTGGTTCAAGCTTAGAACAAGCTTTACATCCACTACTTTAGCTCCCACTAAGGATTTTGAACTAATATCCACTAGATATTCTTCCTCTTTTCTCAGATTAGGAGGAAACCTTACAAACGATTAAGCTTTCTACCTAAAGCTTAATCAAAACTCTCTCTTTTACAAAGAATTTTTGCAAACTTAAATTGACCTCTAAATAGGTTGATATTTTGCCCCAATTACAATAAAACACTTCCCAAACTTGAAATGAATGATTACAAGAAAAATACACAAGCTGTGTGTACAAGATTTGACTTTTTGAGCTCAAATGGATTAGATGTGTGCTTGGATGTTGCAAAATGTTTCAGTAGTTGTTGATGATGCTTTTGAGTCTTGCTTTTATACACGGGATAGTGTATCGGTGTGGTTATAGTGTAAAACAAGGGACATATCGATACGGGTTGACCGCATCGGTATGAATTTTGCTTACTGGAATCTTTGGTGAAAGTATGGAAAAAAATGTATCGGTACGCTATAAGAGCGTATCAATACGGTTCAACGATCGTTTGAAAATGCTGATTCCAATAACTAACAAGTAACAATCGATAAATTAAATACAAAGATTTTTCAAATCTAACCAAATCGTATCGGTACGCTAAAGCATAAAAGTAAGCCCAATATGAATGATGTATCGATACGAGTATAACCGTATCGGTACGCTTTTGTCGATAAAAATTCTAGTGCTTAAAAATTGTATCGATACGACTAAGGTGTATCGATACGCCTGGGCGTAAATGTATAGTTTGGCTTAGAAACACTTAGAAAAACTTATTTGAAACGTTTATTAAACTTAGAAACAATTTGGTTTCAAATGCTTGTCAATTTTGTAAGACTTTTAAATACTTAAAATTTTATTTACATTTACAAATAGGTTCTTAGACAATTTGTTATATCAAAATCAAGTATAGGTTTTACAAATTTTAATTTATTTAATTTAATAAATTTAATCAATCAACCAGATGGTGACACGTGTTACAATTAAACATAATTAAATGAAGCAAATAAAATGAGAGGAAAATGCAAGCAATGAGAATCAAACCCACGCCAAAGAGTAAAAAGGGCTTAATCCCTAACCACTAGGCTAACTTCGTTTATATGATATTAGATGATAACATATTTTATTAAAGGGTTTAGCAACTTCGATTTGCTTTAGAAAGAGTTGTATTTTCCTCCTTCTTGGTAATGCTTTTTGCCCTTCTTCACCAACTCGTTGTTGTTCTCCTGGAAAACTCATTTCTAGAAGCCTCTATTAAGCACTAATCTTTTCATCTTCTCCAATCTCAATTGCTGCTAATCTTACATTCCTCCCCTTTTCAGTTAACAGCAAAAACGAGTGTTAGAAAACCAATAAGATGACGCTATGGATGGAAGCCGGCTCTGAACCCAAAACTGAAACTGAGATCACCGACTTCCAAGCCATTGGCGCCCTCAAAGAATCAACTGCTCTCGAGCTCAAGGTTTATTTTTCTTCGACTTGAATCTCTAAATCTTTAATTATCTTTAATTCTTTGAAAACATGGGTTTTCAAGGAGAACAACAACGAGTTGGTGAAGGGGGAAAAAATCATTATCAAATTGATATAATAAGTAAATAATAGAGACTAAATACTTAATTTTACAAATTTTCATTAACTGTCACATCACTCTTCTGTTAGTTTTTTAATGGTGGTGGTTAAAATAAGACCAATTTATAAGTTTGATGGTCTGATTGAAGAGTTACCTAGTTCAATAGTCAAAATAAATATCCTCAAATAGTTCGATAGTCGCCTGTGTAGTTTACCCAAAAAATAAATACAGCAAAATATTCCTCAATCAGAATTTTTTTTTTACAATAATTCCTCAGTCGGGACTTTCCCAATGGAAGACAAGTCATCAGAATCTAACCATATAACTAATGCATTGCCACAAACCAGAAGCAACATAAAATTGCTATGTAAAGGCACAACTAGAACCATAGATTCTAGCGCATAATAAAAATTTCTAAGCATTCACGAGTCATTAACTTGTCGCAGTTTTCTTTTCGAGCTCGACGTTTTAAAACAAAACAACGTAGTCGCCATCAATCTTTTAAAAATGTGTGATTGGATCACTTAAAAATGATTTATTTTAACAAAAAACATTTTTTTTATTAAAACAACAATCTTAGTCTGCGGAAACACAAAAAAAACGGGTTCGGAGTCGGTTACGCTTGGGGAATGGTGAGCACCCCCACAACGCCCAAAAATTGGTACCTAGCCGATTACAAATTGTCTTAATGTCGGAATTTGCAAGTTTGTGTAAAATTTAATCTAATGTCCATTTATGAATATGATATCATTTTAATGGCCCCACCATCCGGAGAATAAACTTTAATCACCGCCAACATTTTTGGCGCTAACTCGTTACCTCCTTTTGGTAGGACACCGCATTTTCAATTAACATGTTCGAACATACATATAATACGAAAAATATTAAAGAATGTCATACAAAATTAAAAAAAATTAGGGTAAACTACACCGGTGGTCCCCTAACTATTACCATATTCCTATTTTGGTCCTAAAACTATTTTTTTTCGCAAAATCGTCCCTTCTATTACATAGTTCTCCTATTTTAGTCCCCCGTCGTTAAAAACTAACGGAATTGCTGACGTGGAATTTTTAATTTATTCTTTAAATATTATTTTATTATTTCTCTCTCCTATATATATTATTTAAATTTTTATTCAGGTTAATGTGGTGGTGACACGTGTCACCACCATAAGAAAGAAAATAAATTGAACCTAAGGGGGAGCTGGGATTCGAACCCGCACCCCCCACATCCCAAACCAACAGATCGACCATTGGGCTAAACTACATTTATTGTCATATATTAGCACAACTTAGATTTAAAACTATCGAATGGGGACGCAGATGACATCTTCTTCCCCAAGCACGTCGGTATACCGTTACCGGAGAAACAGGTTACTTTAACTGCAATGTGAATATGGTGGAAAATATTTGAACCATTATTAAATCGATTATTGGGGGTAAATGGGCACGGGTTTTCGCTCTGTTCAGCAAAAGTTGCAATCACTTTTCAGAATATTTAAGCTCGCGCTCATGGCTTTTTTGACTGATGCAAACCCAGCCAGACAGAAAGAAAGAACCGAATAGCCCTTTGAATATGTGTTTGAACAACCTGATTGATGGACATAACAAAAGGGTTTTCATGTTTTCCTTTGAATATGTGTTGAACACCCGACAGACATAAATAACAAACCAGTTTGTCGTTTTCTGGAAACTTATGGGAATGAAAATAAGAATAGTTTGGCTGGATTTGTTTGTATATCGAAAACAAATATAGCTAATCATACAAAAAGAATAATCATACATAAAAAAAGATTAAATAGTTATGACATTTGAAGAAGGATAAGGTGTGTACTCATGTTCAATGGTAGGCGTGGTTCGAGTACCCGATGCTATTGGAGCTCTGATATGTTCAACCATGGAAACCTGAAGAGCTTCTTCTTCATAAGCTCTCCTCTCCAACTCCTCCATTCTCGCTTTCTTTTTTACCTTAACAAGCATTGACACCAAAAGCAACCCCAAGAGGAAAGCACCCAATGCAACTCCAATAGAGCTTCCCACCGCCAATTTCCATATGCTAATCTTCTTCCTCACGGCCATCGGTGACGCTGGTGGCGGTGGCGGTAACTTGATGACCAAACCGAAATGACCATGCCTGGTCGCAACACAAACACCGGGTGACACTTGGTTCGAATAATTTATTAGTTTATGGTTCAAATATTTTCCACCATATTCACATTGCAGTTAAAGTAACCTGTTTCTCCGGTAACGGGTATACCGACGTGCTTGGGGAAGAAGATGTCATCTGCGTCCCCATTCGATAGTTTTAAATCTAAGTTGTGCTAATATATGACAATAAATGTAGTTTAGCCCAATGGTCGACCTGTTGGTTTGGGACGTGGGGGGTGTGGGTTCAAATCCCAGCTCCCCCCTTAGGTTCAATTTATTTTCTTTCTTATGGTGGTGACACGTGTCACCACCACATTAACCTGAATAAAAAATTTAAATAATATATATATATAGGAGAGAGAAAATAATAAAATAATATTTTAAAAATAAATAAAAAATTCCACGTCAGCAATTCCGTTAGTTTTTAACGACGGGGGACTAAAATAGGAGAACTATGTAACAGAATGGACGATTTTGCGAAAAAAAAATAGTTTTGGGACCAAAATAGGAATATGATAATAATTAGGGGACCACCGGTGTAGTTTACCCAAAAAATTAACACAAAAGAGTAAGTAAATAAATGAACATTAAATAACATGGATAAGATTTGCAATGTTGGAAAAGTGCATCATTCCCTAAATCAGGTCAACACTTGGCATATGAATCGGTTTTATAAAAAAACAAATAAAAAACTTACTTAAAATAATAATAAAAACATATTTAAAAAATGGTTTAATTAAAATATAAAAAATCAGATATAAAAAATAAGCTTGAAGACGATGATCAAATTGAGAAAATACTAAAACATGAGGTAAAAATTTTAAAACAACAGTGACCATTTTGAAATAATTGAAAGATGGGTATTTCGCGGAGAAAAGATGAATGGGGAGGAGGGGTTTAATAAGGTAATTTGCCCACTTTGTTTTAAAGCGCATGGGTATAAAAAGTCAATCCTATAAACACACTTTCATCCTCTCTTTTTAAAACTTTAAATCAAAACACCCTTTTACTATTTTCTCTCCAATGTTCTTAGTTGTTCTTCATGAGATGAAGAACACCAAGAACAACCACTTGTGTCGACCGCCTTTCACTGGCGTCGGCGACCATCTAACGACGGTGGTGGTAAAAATGCCATTTTCCTAATCTTTTTCAAATCTCAACTCGAACTTTTTCTCGAAATCAAACAAAATAACCTTTGAATCTTTAAAAAATTTCAATTAGAGTACCCTCTTTTAAAAGAAACCAAAATCCAGCCACCACCCGTACTCAGATCCCGGCGACGGCGATTTACAACGTTTGAAAGTAACATTTATCCCTTTTTTACTCTATATATTCGAAATGAAATACCAAAATAAAAATAACATAAAAAATAGTAACGAGTACCTCAAAAATATGCTTATTGCTTGTATTTCCAGAAAATTCATAGTGTTTACAATTTGTAGTTGGTGTGTTGTGTGTGTAAATTACAATGGTACTGCTTGAATTATATAGGTATTACCTAGTTTACAAAGATAATAATAATAATAATAATAATAATAATAATAATAATAATAATAATAATAATAATAATAATAATAATAATAATAATAATAATAATAATAATAATAATAATCCCTAATAATAATAATAATAATAATAATAATAATAATAATAATAATAATAATAATAATAATAATAATAATAATAATAATAATAATAATAATCCCTAATAATAATAATAATAATAATAATAATAATAATCCCTAATAATAATAATAATAATAATAATAATAATAATCCCTAATAATAATAATAATAATAATAATAATAATAATAATAATAATAATAATAATAATAATAATAATAATAATAATAATAATAATAATCCCTAATAATAATAATAATAATCCCTAATAATAATAATAATAATCCCTAATAATAATAATAAATAATCCCTAATAATAATAATAATAATAATAATAATAATAATAATAATAATCCCTAATAATAATAATAATAATAATAATAATAATAATAATAATAATAATAATAATAATAATCCCTAATAATAATAATAATAATAATAATAATAATAATAATGATAATAATAATCCCTAATAATAATAATAATAATAATAATAATAATCCCTAATAATAATAATAATCCTAATAATAATAATAATAATAATAATAATAATCCCTAATAATAATAATAATAATAATAATAATAATAATAATAATCCCTAATAATAATAATAATAATAATAATAATAATAATAATAATAATAATAATAATAATAATAATAATAATAATAATAATAATAATAATAAAAATAATAATAATAATAATAATAATAATAATAATAATAATCCCTAATAATAATAATAATAATAATAATAATAATAATAATAATAATAATAATAATAATAATAATCCCTAATAATAATAATAATAATAATAATAATAATCCCTAATAATAATAATAATAATAATAATAATAATAATAATAATAATAATCCCTAATAATAATAATAATAATAATAATAATAATAATAATAATCCCTAATAATAATAATAATAATAATAATAATAATAATCCCTAATAATAATAATAATAATAATAATAATAATAATAATAATAATAATCCCTAATAATAATAATAATAATAATAATAATAATAATAATAATAATAATAATAATAATAATAATAATAATAATAATAATAATAATCCCTAATAATAATAATAATAATCCCTAATAATAATAATAATAATCCCTAATAATAATAATAATAATAATAATAATAATAATAATAATCCCTAATAATAATAATAATAATAATAATAATAATAATAATAATAATAATAATAATAATAATAATAATAATAATAATAATAATAATAATAATAATAATAATAATCCCTAATAATAATAATAATAATAATAATAATAATAATAATAATAATAATAATAATAATAATAATAATCCCTAATAATAATAATAATAATCCCTAATAATAATAATAATAATCCCTAATAATAATAATAATAATAATAATAATAATAATAATCCCTAATAATAATAATAATAATCCCTAATAATAATAATAATAATCCCTAATAATAATAATAATAATAATAATAATAATAATAATAATAATCCCTAATAATAATAATAATAATAATAATAATAATAATAATAATAATAATAATAATAATAATCCCTAATAATAATAATAATAATAATAATAATAATAATAATAATAATAATAATAATAATAATAATAATAATAATAATAATAATAATAATAATAATAATAATAATAATAATCCCTAATAATAATAATCCCTAATAATAATAATAATAATAATAATAATAATAATAATAATAATAATAATAATAATAATAATAATAATAATAATAATAATAATAATAATAATAATAATAATAATAATAATAATAATAATAATAATAATAATAATAATAATAATAATAATAATAATAATAATAATAATAATAATAATAATAATAATAATAATAATAATAATAATAATAATAATAATAATAATAATAATAATAATAATAATAATAATAATAATAATAATAATAATAATAATAATAATAATAATAATAATAATAATAATAATAATAATAATAATAATAATAATAATAATAATAATAATAATAATAATAATAATAATAATAATAATAATAATAATAATAATAATAATAATAATAATAATAATAATAATAATAATAATAATAATAATAATAATAATAATAATAATAATAATAATAATAATAATAATAATAATAATAATAATAATAATAATAATAATAATAATAATAATAATAATAATAATAATAATAATAATAATAATAATAATAATAATAATAATAATAATAATAATAATAATAATAATAATAATAATAATAATAATAATAATAATAATAATAATAATAATAATAATAATAATAATAATAATAATAATAATAATAATAATAATAATAATAATAATAATAATAATAATAATAATAATAATAATAATAATAATAATAATAATAATAATAATAATAATAATAATAATAATAATAATAATAATAATAATAATAATAATAATAATAATAATAATAATAATAATAATAATAATAATAATAATAATAATAATAATAATAATAATAATAATAATAATAATAATAATAATAATAATAATAATAATAATAATAATAATAATAATAATAATAATAATAATAATAATAATAATAATAATAATAATAATAATAATAATAATAATAATAATAATAATAATAATAATAATAATAATAATAATAATAATAATAATAATAATAATAATAATAATAATAATAATAATAATAATAATAATAATAATAATAATAATAATAATAATAATAATAATAATAATAATAATAATAATAATAATAATAATAATAATAATAATAATAATAATAATAATAATAATAATAATAATAATAATAATAATAATAATAATAATAATAATAATAATAATAATAATAATAATAATAATAATAATAATAATAATAATAATAATAATAATAATAATAATAATAATAATAATAATAATAATAATAATAATAATAATAATAATAATAATAATAATAATAATAATAATAATAATAATAATAATAATAATAATAATAATAATAATAATAATAATAATAATAATAATAATAATAATAATAATAATAATAATAATAATAATAATAATAATAATAATAATAATAATAATAATAATAATAATAATAATAATAATAATAATAATAATAATAATAATAATAATAATAATAATAATAATAATAATAATAATAATAATATAATAATAATAATAATAATAATAATAATAATAATAATAATAATAATAATAATAATAATAATAATAATAATAATAATAATAATAATAATAATAATAATAATAATAATAATAATAATAATAATAATAATAATAATAATAATAATAATAATAATAATAATAATAATAATAATCCCTAATTCCCGAAACTCGCTTTTCATGTATGAGCTGATAATTGATTCGATTTGCTCTTGATTTCAAAGTGATTCGGCAGATTGGCATTGACTACTCTTTTTCCCCCTTTGTTTCAATCCACGTTTTCCTTTCTTCTTTTTTAAACAAATAATAAAATATAACAATAATAGTTATTATAATAATAAATGGGTGAAAATCTATTGACAATAGCTGCCCCTCTTTGCTTATTACGATAAAATAGGGATAGAGCAAAGAATAAAAGGCATTGATTTTCACCAATCGCAAACTCGTTGACATCAAAACAAGATTCCATTCTCCTTATGCTTGAACGGATAGACGGGTTTCATTCTTCTTACTCCTGAACGGATAGGCGGGTTCAATTTTCCTTATGCCTGAACGTATAGGCGAGTTCCATTCTCCTTATGCTTGAACGGATAGGCGGGTTCTATTTTTCTTACGCCTGAACAGATAGGCGGGTTCTTTCCTCTTCTTCTTGATGTGGCATGGGGACATAACCAACTATTGCCATCATCTGTGGACAGCGATAGGAACAATGTCAATTGATCACTTTAAATAGCAGGGCGTTGGTACGTAACCAACTAATGGCATCTTCTTGATGTGGCATGGGGACGTAACCAACTAATGCCATCATCTAAAGATAATGACTGGAACAGATTCAACTGATCACATTAAAAACGGGCATGGGGACATAACCAACTAATGCCTCTAGCTTGAAAAACAAATCGGCATGGGGACATTACCAACTAATGCCATCTTCGGTAAGTAGCAATAAGAACGGAGTCAACTGGTCACTTTAAAAGCAAGGCATGAAGACGTAATCAACTAATGTCTTCTGCTTGATGTGGCATAGGGACGTAACCAACTAATGCCATCATCGTAGGATAATTCAAAAATCCTTTTATCCTCAACGGATTCCACGCTCTTCTAACTTTTGTCTAGTTGACGGAAGGGAATCTCTAGCATTCTCTTTGAAGCTTGAATGAAAACTTTAACGTCTCTAGACACCTTTTTCGTTGCAGCCTTGAATGAATTTTAAATGATATTGACGCTTTAATCTCTTCCTCTCGCGCTTATCAAAGTCAGAGATCTTAAACCCTTGGTCGACATAACTTACCCCAATTTGATGGCATGGTTTGCTTACTAGGGGAGTGATCCTTTCATAGGATATTTCTGATATGTTTTTTCCTCGTAACCTTTTTGTTCACCATGTACAAATGTTTTTTCATGAATCTATGTCAATCTACTTGTAAGATGCAAGAAAAGGCTAGAAATGAGAATTTAAAGGAAATAGTCATGGCAAACATAGAAAAGAGAAAAGTCAGATGCCCCAAAATTCATAGTATGAATGATTCATGAATCCATCAACTAGATAGTGTCCCGCTTTTAGGTGGCTCTCTTTAACTCACCAACTCCCTAAATTTCAATCTTCCCACTTTTCTAATTTCAATCAGACATTAGAAGTTTTGAGGTCCCTGAAGAAAGGTTAACTCAATTAGGCGGAATATGTTCTGAAAACACTCATTTTCTCAGATATTCAAGTATGATCCAAATGGTCTTTAAAGGCTCGTAATGTAGGCTAGGCACATGTTACCAAGAAAAGTATATATAGGCCCAAATACATGTTTAAGGGTGCTTAAACCAAGAATCAACTTTTCTTGATAAAATCTCGGTTCTTTTATTCTCTAGATCACTCTAGACTGACCATTTTGGATTTTCACCCTAAAGTTCATTTCCTTTTTCTGGCACATATCATCATTTGAAGGATGCTTTTCTCTTATTTCAAATTTTCTTTCGTATTCAGCTTTATTTCTTTATTTTTCTTTTTCTCATTTTTTTCATTTTTTCTCCTTTTTATTTTAAATTTAGGACATTCAGCATGATCTGATATGTTTTTTCCTCGTAAACAACCTTTCATCCTCTTTTCCCCTAGTACGGGGAGTGATCCTTGGTTGGGGTTCAATCTCAAGAAAAATATCAGGCTCAAAGGGGACAACAATGGATTTTTTTTCATTTTCTTATTCGTGAAGGGAAATAAAGGAATGTCAAATGTCATTTCACACACAAATATCATCGAAGAGAAGCAATCTTCAGTCAGTAGATGTTTTAGAGTTATCACTTTATTCAAAGACCTTAACAATAATGACTGAGAGGAAAATTCACTCAAAATCTGTATATGGGATTTCCCATTAATTCTGAACACACTTTATTTTCCCCTCTATCTCGGGATTAGATTCAAGAGTCATTCATACGATCAATAATAGGAGCTCTTCCAAAAAGGTGTATGTTGGAAGAGAAATGGATAAAATGTTTGCCACTTGAGAAAATAAAGAGAATGCATCTTTAAAACAAGTAGAATGGCATAGAAGCCCTTACCAAAGATCCCTTAATGCTCGCGGACAAAAGCAAAAGTGTTGGTTCTAAGTATGACCCCAACATTGTCTAGAAAAATTCTTTATTTTTCAGTTGTTGAGCATTATCTCAGGAAGGCACGAGTGAATTTCAGCCAAGCTTGCCCCACTCATCAGCTCTGTGACAAGATTCTATTGTAAGTATTCGTCATATTTGCTTGATATCTCCTCGAGTTTCCCGCTTTTGATGACTGCTAATATCAATTCTCCGTTCATGACCATGTATGTTAAACTTTTGGTGGCATGGTTTAACATATGATCATAAAATGGAAACTTTAAAGTCTCAACGAATATTGGAGTAACCTTGTTTTCCAACAGTGGAGGTTGAACTTGGGCTGCCACATCTCGCCACCTCTGGGCATACTGGCGGAAAACTCTTGTTGGGCCTTTGTTCTATATCCTACAACACGATCCTACTTGGGACCATATATGTCGCATGCTTGTACTGTTCAAGGAAAGCTCTTGAAAAATCTCTCCAAGTTCGTGAATTTTCCCTGCTCAACTGAGTGTACCAACGGGATGCAGATCCTGACAAACTATCCTGGAAGCAACGAATGAGCAGCTTCTCATTATCCATGTACGTTGACATCCTTCCGCAGTACATGGTCAAGTGCGCCAAAAGGCAAGTGGTCCCGTCATACTTCTCAAAGTCATGAGCTTTGAATTTTGGAGGAACCACCAAGTCAAACATTAGACTTAGATCCCTAACGTCTACACCACCATAAATGTTTCCTCCTTGTATGGCTCTGGTGATCTTTTCGAGCTTGTCACAGCGATCTTCTAGCCTCTTATTCACTCTGGCCCTGTGGAGATCCCAAACCTCACTGCCTTGGCTTTTCATATGATTTATTCTAGACCTTGTTGGAATATAAGCTGAGGTTCCTGCCATGCGTATATGGAACCTCCCCTTTGGTGGAAATGTCTCACACGTCATCCAGGGTTGGGGTGATAAAACGGCAATGGCTTCTACCGTCTTTCCTATTCTTGGGTCCTTGAATCCCAACATGGTCATTATCTGGATGAGTGTTTCTTTGAGCTTGTGAAATTTCTTCTTTCAAGTCTTTCTCCATTTTATCGAGTCTATCTTGGGTACTATTGTTGCTTATTTCTAGGGTTGTCAACCTGTCTTCTATAGTCATAGCTCGAGTACAGTATTTGTGCGAAATCTTGCTACTTGAATGGAATATGACATAATTAATCTTTTTAATGAAAACTAATGCAAACAAACAACAAACGAAGGGTCGTTGATCCCATTAAGTTATTGCTCTAGAAGCAGATTTTCATTGGATGTCGAAGTTCCTTATTACAAAAGATTTTGAATTATATCACGAGTACATCTCAGCTCGAGCACCCAGCTCTTTTATCTCATCGATCAACCACATGAGTCTCGACCCCACTTCCCCAATTGGCCTAACATACTGCGTAGAGCTGAAGCTTCTTTGGCCAACATCATCACATGCCTAGCTACATCTTGGACTTTGTCAAACTCTTCACGCTCCTGGAATCTCATGGCATGGTCCCTAAGATGAGTAAACCAATAGTCATTGGCCTCTTCATTGATATCTGGGAGGATCAAGATCTTTTTCCTTTATTATTGAATGATGTTCTCCATGTGCCCGCTGGTTGACCTCGGACTAGTGATGTACACTCACATTATCTTCCTCTTTCTGAAGGACTCTTCTATCCATTGTGAAAAATTGTTTTCTACTTGAGCAACGTGCTTTAGACTCGACCCCTTCTAGATATGAGATGCATGCAACAAACAAATATGCAAAACAACAAAACAAAAAAAGAAAGGATTAGTAATCTTAAAAAACAGAAATAAAACATAAAAGGTCCAAAATAATTTCATTGTATGAATAATAACTAGGCAGCGCATTCCAACATTTCTGGACATGTCTCTACAGACTATCCTTATGAAATAATTTTGACTGAATTCTAATTCTAGTGCTTTCCACATGGCTCTATTGGGGTGGGATTCTAGATTCACACACGTGGTTTGGTTCTAGAAAGGTCCCCGAGTTATCCTCGCTGTCCCCAACTAAGGATAGCAAGGCCCTTGATTTTCACCTATTATAGGCTTCAAACGAATCAAATTCAACTAAGCAGGAACATTTTCCTATGTCTATGTAAATGATCAATATCCTTACGAAGACATAGGACATATGAGCCCTGAAGGTACTTGTTAGGCACATGCAAAGAATCAATATTCTCACGAGAGCAATAGTGTTTACACCCACTTAAACAATCGGGACGAAGCTCGGGTATAAAGCTTATAACCAAGCTTTAAATGCGTAAAATGAAATCATATTCATAAATAGACAATTAAGATAAATTTTATATGAACTTGCAAATTCCAACATTAAAACAAGGTGTAATTGGCTTGTGGTCTGGCTCTCTTTTTGTAAAAAAAAAATTCCCCAACAAAGTCGTCAAGCTATCGCAACTTTTTTTTCGAGCTCGACGTTTTAAAACAAAACAACGGAGTCGCCACCAATCTTTTAAAAATGTGTGATTGGATCACCTAAAACATGTCATTTTAACAAAAACAATTTGTTTTATTAAAACAACAATTTTAGTCTTCGAAAACACAAAAAAGGGTTCGAGAGTCGGTTACGTGTGGGGAATGGTGAGCACCCCCACAACGCCCAAAAATTGGTACCTAGCCGATTACAAATTGTCTTAATGTTGGAATTTGCAAGTTCGTGTAAAATTTAATTTAATGTCCATTTATGAATATGATCTCATTTTAATGGCCCCACCATCCGGAGAATAAACTTTAATCACCGCCAACATTTCTGACGCTAACTCGTTACCTCATTTTGGTAGGACACTGCATTTGCAATTAATATGTTCGAACATACATATAATACGAAAAATATTAAAGAATATCATACAAAATTAAAGAAATTAACACAAAAGAGTAAGTAAATAAATGAACATTAAATAAAATGGATAAGATTTGCAATGTTGGAAAAGTGCATCATTTTCTAAATCAGGTCAAAACTTGACATATGAACCGGTTTTTATAAAAAAGAAAATAAAAAACTTACTAAAACTAATAATAAAAATATATTTAAAAATGGTTTAATTAAAATATAAAAGAATTGGATTCGAAAATAAGTTAAAAAGACGGTGACCAAATTGAGAAAATGCTAAAACCTGAGACCAAAATTTTAAAACAACAACGACCATTTTGAAATAATTGAAAGCTGGGTATTTCATGGAGTAAAGATGAACGGGGCGAAGGGGTTTAATGAGGTAATTTGCCCACTTTGTTTTAAAACACATGGGTATAAAAGCCAATTCTATAAACACACTTTCATCTTCTATTTTCAAAATTTTGAATCAAAACACCCTTTAACCATTTTCTCTCCAATGTTCTTAGTTGTTCTTCATGAGATGAAGAACACCAAGAACAACCATCATGTCGACCACTTTACACCAGCGTCGGCCGCCGTCTAACGGCTGTGGTGGTAAAAAAAAGCCTTTTTCCGATTTTTTTTCAAATCCCAACTCGAACCTTTTTTCGAAATCAAACAAAATAACATTAGAATCTTTAAAAAAATTAAATTTCAAGTACCCTCTTTTAAAATAAACCAAAATCCGGCCACCACCAGTACTCGGATCACGGTGGTGGTGGTTTACAACGTTTGTAGGGTAACACTTATCCCCTTTTTTACTCTATATATTCGAATTGAAATACCAAAATAAAAATAACATAAAAGAACAGTAACGAATACCTCAAAAATATGCTTCTTGCTTGTATTTCCAGAGAATTTGTAGTGTTTACAATTCGTAGTTGGTGTGTTGTGTGTGTAAATTACAATGGTATTGCTTTGTTTATATAAGTATTTTCTTACCTAGTTTACAAAGATAATTAGAATAGAAATAATAAAAAAATCCCTGATTCCTGGTACTCACTTTCTATGTATAAGCTAATAATTGATTCGATTTGATCTTGATTTCAAAGTGATTCACTTTGACTAATCTCTTTTCCCCTTTGTTTCAATCCACATTTTTTCTTTTTTTCTTTTTTTAACAAATAATAAAATATAACAACAATAATTATTATAATAATAAATAGGTGAAAATTTAGTGACAACATAACTAACTAAAGAGAGTAATAGATTCTAATGACAGAAAGCTCCGTTCTGTTAGGAAACTCTACCCTTCAGCAATTGACGCCGACTGGGCGGTCGCCGAATCCTGTCACGTCGAGACTCTAGTCTGTCTCGCTGGGAGTTTCTGCCACACTGCAGATTGGATGTGATGTACAACATGATGAAAATATGGATGTCGATCATGTTGGTTCGACAGATGCTACTGTTGTGGAGCATGTTGCGTTCCATGCGACGCATGTTGCTGGCGAATCGTCGGAGCCCCTTGCGGACGGTGGAAGCACTGGAAAACCATCTTTTAGGGACATGGTAGCTGGGAACTACGGGACTACTCAGAAGGATAATTTCATATGTACACTGGATGTTGAACTACAAGCTGATGATGTAGTTATCAGTAATATTGGGAGTTTTCTTGAGATTAGGTTCTCTGAAAGGGTTCACAAGGCCATCGATGATAAATTATCGAAGTCCTTTATTGTTCGGCTCTTGGGAAGATCGATTGGTTATCGTGCGCTTCAGTCTCATGTCCAGGCCTTGTGGAAACCTAATGGTGAAATAAGTATTATTGACTTGGATAACGGGTACTTCTTAGTTTGCTTTGCTATAGAAGATGATTATGATCATGTGTTACCGGGAGGCCCATGGATGGTTTACGAGAGCTATCTCACCGTGCAACCTTAGACGCAAGATTTCTTTACGTCGAGCACACACCCTAATAAGGTATTGGTTTGGATACGCTTTCCTAGACTATTGTATCGTTACTATTCTCGCAGTCTGTTTGAAGCCATAGCTAGTGTCTTGGGTAATGTGGTTCGTGTTGACTACAATACTTCTGAGGGCTCACGGGGCAAGTTTGCGAGACTGGCAGTTGTTGTTAATCTTGATCAGCCTCTTTTGCTGGGGATAATTATCGATAGGAAGCATCAATCTATTGAGTATGAGGGCCTTCTCGTTATTTGCTTTGGATGCGGGAAGTATGGACACTCGAAGGAACTTTACAGGGGTGTAGGGTTGAGCAAGGGCAAGGAAAAGATCAATGAACATATTTCGATAGGGAGTGATGAGTTATTCGGCCCGTGGATGCAGGTGACGAGAAGAAAGAGATGATCATCTGCTCCTAAGAAATCGGCTTCTAACCCGCAGGTTCATCAACGTGAAGGCATATCTAGGTTTGGCGTGTTGAGCGTGCTGTCTACAAATACTCCTTTAGGCATGTCTAACATCGACAATGCAGAGGTGCCAACACCTGTCAGTAATACAGACCCGACGCGAGATAGCGTTGGGAGAGACCCTGTGACAGTACCGTCCACAGGTGTGACCAATGTGAGCCCTGTGGTCGATGGTACACCCGCATCACACATGGATGAGGCAGCTAGAAAGAGTGTTGCACCTGTGGGTGTTGTTGCAGCACCGAGTGCTCATGCAAGTGTAACACAGACTAAGGATGTTGATCTTAAGGCACCTAATTGTGTCATGGAGGGACATGAGAGCCCGCAGGTTGCGACCAAGGACGCGGTCAGGCTTGCGCTATCTTTGCTCCAACCCGGCAACCACACTACGATACGTGTTATTGAGGAAGGTGGTAAGAAGCCACTAATGAAGAGTACCGAGAGACATCAAAATAGTTTGGCACGTAGTATTTCCTCCAAGGGTTAAAACCGTAGTCTGCAAGTAGCTAAGGGAATGGTCCGTAAGAGAATGAAGTCGAAAAAAATGGATGAAAATGCTACGAAGCGCGTTCCGGTCAAGGATTGGGTAATCAATTTGTTGAATTCTCTCTCTATAAAGGATGGGAATATTGTGCCTATTGTGAGTAATGGTCGAACATCTAAGGATAGACAGGGTAGCTCGATCAGGTGAGTCGATAATTCGACGTTTGAAGGGGCCTCGGCTAGCTCTCATTAGTGAGTTCCCTTTCTTTTTGTTTTGCCTTTCTTGTCCTAATGGTTAAAATTATTTTCTGGAATATGCAAGGGGCTTTGGACCTTGCTTTTAACCATTATTTTAAGTTGCTTGTTAGTACATAGTCACATGATATTTTTGAGATCATGGAGCTGAGAATTAGTGGGCAATCGATTAATACCTTTATTAGACAGCCTGGCTATACACATTCCTATCGTGTTGAAGCTAGTGGCCTTTTTGGAGGTATCTAGGTTCTTTGGCGAGATACGATCAAATTGGATATGTTGGCCGTCTCCAATAAGTTTTTACATGCCCTTTGTGTGGATGTTAATTCTTCTCAGACCTTCTTTATGACTGTTGTTTATGCTAGTCCGGAGGCTAGCCGTCGAAGATTATTATGGGATCAACTTCATGCTCTTGATCCAGGAAGGAATGGACCGTGGGTTTTGGGGGGCGATTTTAATGCTATATGCTCTTCCACAGAACGACAAGGTGGTTCAAGTAGGAGAACATGAATTTCCCCTCTTTTCAGTGACTTGATCTTCTCTTCCGGCTTAATTGATATGGGTTTTATTAGGCCTCGCTTTACATGGCAGATGAGGGACCTTTATCAACGGCTTGATCGATGCCTCTGTAATGCGGGATGGTATGAGTGCTTTGTTTATTCAGATATTTATCATTTACAACAACTTGGGTCTGATCATTGACCTATTCTCCTTTCGATGGGTAATAGGCCTGATAAACAAGGTATGCTACCTTATCGCTTCGTAGTTGCGTGGTAGGTTCATCCTGATTTTGAGAGGCTCTTGATTGAAAACTGGGATAGCGAGAAACCTATATTTGATAATTTACATGAGTTTCAACAGCAAACTAAGCAATGGAATAAAGAAACTTTTGGACATATTGGTCGTAGGAAGCAACAGCTTTTAGCCCGTATACATGGGGTCGAGATTGCTTTGGAAAGGGCGGCTAATCCCTATCTTCTCGAACTTGCTAATGGTTTGAAGAAGGAGCTTGATGAGGTGCTTAAACAGGAAGAAAGTTTATGGTTTCAGAAGTCACGCACCAAATGGATTGCGCAAGGTGACCGAAATACAAAGTTTTGTCACGCCACTACCCTTAGTAGAAGACGTCGCAATACTATTCGGATGTTATGCCTCAGCAATGATACATAGAGCGAAGACCCATCTGAGCTAAAAGCCCATGCGGTTGAGTACTTCTCTGATCTTTTTACCACGGGTAGTCGTACCTTGCCTAGAGAGGATTTCTACGATGGCTTCCCACGATTGCCACATGAGTGACTGCATGAGTTGACTCGTGCGGTGACATTAGAGGAGGTGCGGGAAGTTGTGTTTAGTATGGACGCATTCAAGGCGCCTGGTGCTGATGGGTTTCAGGCGGTCTTTTTCCAACGGAATTGGGCTATAGTTGGAGAGTCAGTTCATCGATTTGTTCATGAGTTCGTCACCACATGGGTTCTGCCGGATGATGCTAATAGAACTCTCTTGATGCTTATTCCTAAAATTCCCAATCTGGAAAAGATAAGTCAATTTCGACCTATTGGCTTATACATCGTGCTTTATAAAGTTGTTACAAAGATTTTAGTTAATCGTCTTAAACCTTTCTTGTCAGATTGGATTGCGTAGACCCAGGTTAGCTTTGTGCCAGGCCATCAGATTACGGATAATGTGATTCTTGCTCAGGAGGTTGTACATTCTATGAGTCGTAAGATGGGGGATAAAACTTGGATGGCTATTAAGGTTGACATGGAAAAGGCGTATGATCGCCTTGAATGGAATTTCATTGAGGGGACATTATATTCCCTTAGATTGCCGGAGCAATTTGTTGGATGGGTTATGCATTGTGTACGTTCTGTGAGAACGCAAGTTATTTGGAATGGGGATCTAACGAAAAGTTCTACGCCTTCGTGGGGTATCCGGTAGGGTGATCCTCTTTCACCTTTTTTATTCGTCCTTTGTATGGAACGTTTGTCACATGCTATCAATCGACGGGTTCAGGGTGGTGCTTGGAGAAGTATTCATCTATCTAAACATGGCCTAGATATATCTCACCTTTTTTTTCGCTGACGATCTGGTTCCCTTTGCGGAGGCGTCCTTAGCACAGCTTGAGGTGATCAAAGATGTTATGATCAATTTCTGTGACTGCTCTGGGCATAAGGTTAGCGTGGCTAAAACTCAGATATTTTTTTCTAAAAATTGTGCGACAGATACACGTTGTATGATAGCAGATAGTTTTGGGTTTCAAATGGTTGATGATTTGGGCACTTACTTAGGAGTTCCATTATTACATAAAAGAGTTACCAATGAGACTTATCGCTTCCTGATTGAGAAAATTGAACAGCGATTGTCGGGATAGGCGTCATGTACTCTTTCTTTAGCTAGGCGAATCACTCTTGCTAAAGCGGTCCTTCAAGCCATACCCACATATGTGATGCAAACAACTTGGATTCCTAAAAGGGTATGTGATGAGATGGAGAAGATTATTCGGTGTTTTATTTGGGGTAATGCGAGTGGCTCTAGGGGCATTTCGCTTGTCCGGTGGGATGTTGTTACGTCACTGATGGATAAAAGAGGCTTAGGTCTTCGTTCTTTGGATCGACACAATGAAGCTTTGCTAATGAAAGTGGGATTTCAACTTGTCACGGATGAAAATAAGTTGTGGATGCAAGTTCTCAAGCATAAGTATAAGTGGGATGGTGTTTGGCCTAGAAATATTACTCGACCCGGGTGCTCGAGAGTTTGGAAGGGTTTGGGCCATATTTGGGACGTGGTTTGCGCTAGTATATGTTGGCAGATTCGGGATGGGTGGCGTACAGACTTTTGGTGTGATCAATGGCTTGATATCGATGAACCACTCACCTCGTTTTGCTTGGATGGTTCTCAACCGACCTCGCTTCCCGTGGCTGCCATGGTACATCCGTCAGGCTCGTGGGATAGGGACAAGCTTGCTGTGGTGCTCCCGCCTAGCAAGGTTATGGCGATTGCTGCGGTGTATCCGCCTCACGCAGCCTTTGGCTGTGATAAGCCAGGATGACGGTGAAACGCTTCAAGGATTTTTTCAACGGCCACCGCGTATGCTGCTCTTGAAGGTGCGATGGGTGGTCCGTCAAACTCGCTTTGGAAGACGATTTGGAAGTAAAATGTCCCGCAATGCGTCCGCACCATTAGTTGGTTAGTCGCTCATGACCGTATTCTTACTAATGTTGAGCGTTGCCGATGGCATATGTCCTCTTCGAGCTGTTGTTCATCTTGTGGTGGCGATGTGGAATATACGAGCCATGTGCTTCGAACTTGCCCTGTGGCTCGTCGGGTATGATCTCGTTTTGTTTTTCCTACTGATTACCATGCGTTCTTTAATCAACCGTTGCATGAGTGGTTATTGTCCAATATTATGGACACCAACAGTCGAGATTCACCGCAACCTCATTGGTCTTCGCTGTTTGCGATTGTGTGCTGGGGTTTGTGGAAGGATCGGTGTGCACACATCTTTGGTAATGACCAAATGTGCATAGGTGATGTTATGCGCTTTGCATTGTGCATGAGGGATGACTGTGCAGCTGGCTCCATGGTGAATCGGATGTTAACGCCCTCGCGTTTTGGACCGCTGGAGCCTACGGGTGATAAGTGGACTAAATCAGGTCTAGGGCAGGTGAAAATAAATTCCGACGGGGCTGTAGGTGGCACGAGCGATATGGTTGCAATCGTGGGTGTTATCCGCGATACAACGGGTACATGGTTGTTTGGCTTCTCTAAAAGTATCGGCTCTTGTTCGGCGCTAATGGACGAGTTATGGGTGGCGCATGAGGCTTTGCGACATGCTTGGGATCTTGGTTATCGCCATGTTGATTTAGAAGTTGACAACATTATTGTGGCTAAGATTATTGGAAACACCTCCTTGTGTCTACGTGATAATGTCCTGGTTCTAAGTATAAAGAACTATGTGAGTCGCGATTGGAATGTCACCGTTAATCATGTCTCTCGAAATGCAAATATGGTTGCAGACAAGTTGGCGAGCTTGGCTCGTGGGCATCTGGTGGGTGAATGGCTTTACACGATACCTCCGCCTACGGTCGAGACTCTTGTTATTCTTGATCGTACATGAGTTCTTTTTTGTTTCTTTTGTAGCGCGTTAGCGCAAGTCGGTTCTTTATTTGTGATGTACATATCGTCATGTGTATTCTTTTCCCCCACTTAGGTTTTGGGTGTTTTTAACGAGGCACATGGTGATACCTTTTTTCAATAAAAAAAGAGAGTAACATATTCAAGAAACCCTAACGCTTGACAGGACAACAAGTACTTTATTAACACGCTGGATCCCCTACTTGATATTCCAAATGGCAGAAGTTTATCCTTGCAGTTCAACTATCATCTGATGCTTGCCTTTCCTCATTCCCCCTTTTAACTAGGGCGGACAAAACTAGATTTAACTCGAAAAATTAATATTTTGACTCAACTTTATTTGACTCGAAATTTTATAAACTCGACTCGACTCAAAAAAATTTCAAATAAAGTTTGAGTTATAAAATGGAAATTTGAATAACTCGAGATTTTTAATAATTAGTAGATTGATTTTTAAGTTCGAGTCGAGTTCCTCAATTTTTCCTGATATATACATATATAAAAAATGAAGAAATATATGACACATGAAAAAAAATATGAAGAAATATATATGCATTTTTTAAATGATTAGAGAAAGTCGTTTAAATTAGAATCAAATTGTATTATAACATGATAAATAATTACAATTAAATTTGTATAGGAACTCGAAAACTCGATTCGAATTTCATAAACTCGAATAAAAAAATTCAAATAAAGTTTGAGTTGTAAAATATGACGCGTCAACTCGAATAACTCAAAATTTTTTGACTCGACTCGATCGAACGCTCACCCCCTATTTTTTTTAACTATTTCACTGCAAAAAAAGGTTTAGTTTTAATGACTACTATGGAGATAGAACCACCATTTCCTAGATTTAGCACATTGGCTGAAAGAAAAGACAAAGGGGAGGTAAGAAAGCATAATTTCTCCACTAAAAAAGGATGAATTTCAAATATAATTTTTCCATAAAAAATAGAATTCAGTTTTAAAATAGGTAAACGTTATGGGTAAAATGTGTATTAAGCCTATACAAAATAATAGCTCAGTCAATGAAACAAGACTCTTTACTTTATTGGTTTTAAAATTACTCCTTGAATTTATCAGTTTTAAATTCTACCATCAAATCAGACATGACAAAGTTGACCCGAGATTCAAACTGATTTATCCGACCTGAGATTCGATATGGATCCGAGAATTATGGTTTAGACTTGACCCAAGTTTGAACTAAAATTGTTCCGAACCAAAACCGACCCAAATTTAATTAAAACGAAAATCAACTCGAACCGAAAATAATCGAAACCGAAAGCAATCCGAACCGAAAATCAACTCAAGCAAAAGTAACTCGAATTTAATTTATTCAAATATATGACATACGCTCAAATCGTTATACTGGCTAAAGGCGGCGAACGAGGAGAATGTGCTACATGAGGCACAGTGGTAGAGTTGTCTGTGGATAGGTGTATCTCGGGTTAGTAATGAGTGAATGCGGCTAGGTATTCCTTGGAGTCCTCCACCTGCTGGTACGCTAAAGTATGTTTGGCCATGGTCCTGCGGGATGTGGTGGACTGTTGCTGGATGCGAATAATTGTGTTTTGGCCTTATTTTCGGGCTCGTTAGGTGAGATAGATTCGAATGAAGTTGAGTTATGTGCAATTGCATGTGCGTTGGAGATGCTCCTGCAATCGAGATGATGTTGTGATTATTCTCTCTAGAGTGACTGTCTCTTGTGTGCTTAATCATACACATACTGTGGAAAATATGACGGAGATTTCGGATGATTGATGTCACTTGTTGTTCATTGTGGTGTGTTTGTTTTAATAATACTTTCCGTAAGGCGAATGAGATGGCATGTATATTGACAATAGGGGACGTGGATAGAGTGTCTTGATGGGTTGATTTGGTTGATGTTGAGTGTTATATGAAAGGTCTTAATGTTGGTGATAGGTTGCGTTTTTAGCCATTTTGTCCTAGCTGTTTTAGAAGGGTGTTGGTTGTTGGGGTTGTTTTAACGAGACATACGATAATATTTTTTTGTATGATTTTTCGTATTTTAATATAAATCATACGGTTTTGATAAATAAATAAAAAAATAACTAATTTTAGTAATAGTTTAATGGTTTAATATCATTTTTTCTCCTTTAAAAGATATCTTTATATATTGACTCAAATCGAAAATCGATTGATCTGATTTTGACCAGACCTAAAAAGCAACTGATTTGATATTAACCTGAATCGAAAACAAAATGATCCAATACCGACCTAACCCGAAAATCAACCGATCTAATATTGATCCGGCTAGATTTCCGACCCGAAATAATATAGACCCGAACCAAATCTAAATCAGACTCGATCCAACACAAATCGAAAGTGACCCGAACCGAATATCATTCTAACCTGAACTTGATCCGAGCAACCCGATTGTCACCTCTACATTAAATTAGAGTCGATGTAATTTTTGGTTGTTAAACTTTTTTATTAGGATCACATGATACATCATTTTTATTTTGCTCCTATCGATACCTGGATTTGGATTCTGCTGAATAGGGGTGATAACGAGCCAAGCTGAGCCCGAACCTGGCTAGGCTCGGCTCGGAAATAGTATTATTGGTCTTGGTTCGAGTTTTGCCAAATTTAAAATTTTAGGATCCAGCTCGGCTCGGAAATATTACTATTGGGCTTAGTTCGGGCTCGAAGCTCGTCAGGTTTTGCTCGGGCTCGAAGCTTGTCAGACTCGGCTCGGCTCAAAATGGATAATTTGCTATAATTTTTTTATTAAAAGATGGGACCTCGTTAAAAGCCCCTTTTATAACCAACACTAAAACAAAATTCAATGTCGAGAAAGGAGAAAAGAGTGTGTCCAGAAATTAGATTAATCCAAATAACCAAGAAATATTTTTACAATACAAAATTAAACAACCAACTAAGGATCCTAATTTATTTTAGTTAATTTACTTTTAGTGGATCTTTCCTAATTTATTTTATTGCTTTGCTTTTGCTAAACTGATTACTTTTAGTGCATATGTAGCATATATATATAATATATATAATTATTTCGAGCCTGTTCACGAGCTTTTCGAGCTGAACTTGGGTCGGCTCGGCTTGTTAAGGTCCCGAGCTGAACCCAAGTCGAGCTCACTCGAATCGAACTTTAACTGAGTCGAGCCCGAATAACTCGCCAGCCTGTCAGGCAAACACAAACTAAAATGCTATTGATATATTATTATTTTTATAAATTTAACTTATTTATTATTTTTTAAATTGAATTGATGTTAAGCTAACTCTTAAATTTTTTACACTATTTTTATTTATTTTGTAACACGATTTTCATTTATTTTTGTGATAATTTGATGTTTATGTAACAATTAACATAGTGCAATTAGAAAATGCCGGTAGTCTAATATAGTTAGATTTTTTTGTTGTAATTTATCAAAGCAATTAAAGCCAAACAATTTGAAAAATTGATTTCTCCACCTCCACTTTTATATCTATATAACGTCTAACCGCATAAAGATGAAAAGAATTTGATGATGATTACTGGGTTTATATAAAGGATGAAAAACATGTAACTAGGATTTTAATATATTATACATAATTTTTTATTAGTTTTAACATTGTTTGTTGGTACTTTGGAACTGTAATATATCATATTAAAATAAAAATAAAATTTTAAACAGTAAAGGGACTAAAACCCAACTCATCCTTGTAATAACAATTGTGCAATCATACAAAAACTTTAAGGACGCAATCTTCTAAATAAATATTAAAAAAGTTTAAAGAAAATAAGGCAATGCCTCACTATAGTATTTTTTTTATCATAACCTCACTAAAGTCAAACAGGGAAAACCATCCACAAAAGGTTAATAGGTTCTAAAAATTTCAATATATTAATAATAAAATAGAATACAGACGTAAAATGTCAACAGCTCTAAGATCTTGTTGTACAAACACTGCCCAAAAGGTCCTCGACAAGCATGCCGGTGCCGGCCATCCTCCACAAGACTAATTGTTCCAGGATATGTTAAAATACACCATATAACTACTGAACCAGGAGATGATGGCGATTTCCAATGCTATCAAACCACCTACCTAAGCTATCTAGGTTCATTTATAGCCGAGGGAGAACCCTGCAAAAAGCATTCAAGCCAGAACAACTTCCTACGTCTAAGCTGCATGACACTTCTATAGTGAGTTTACACAGACATACCAATTTTTAGATCTTAGAAACTCACATTCGTCTGAAATCAGTCATCCAATGAAGCAATGAAGGCGTTAATGTTCTAATGGAGGACAAGCCATCAAAATCTAACCATAGAACTAACATTTATCCACACTGTACATGATAATGTAACAAAATGATGCATTGCACAAACCAGAAGCATCACCAATTTGCTAGTCAGGGTGTAAAGGCACCACTAGAACCATATGTTCTAGCGCATAATAAAATTTTCTAAGCATCATAATATTTGAAGTTCATCCTAATAAGACAAACAAAGACTCAGAACATTATGAAAGGATATTGATATATAAAAGTTGTCAATGAAAATACCAAACACGGATTAAACTAACTCAAGTTAAAGAAACCCTAATGCTTGACAGCAAGAACTTTATTAACACGCTGGATCCCCTACCCTACTTGATATTTCTAAGGGCAGAGGTTTCTCCTTGCAGTTCAACTATCATCTGATGCTTGCCTTTCCTCATTCTCCCTTTTAACTATTTCACTGCAAAAAGGCAAAAAAAACAAAACAAAAAGGTTTAGTTTTAATGACTGCCATATATATGGAGATAGAAACACCATTTCCTGGATTTAGCCAATTGGCTGAAAGAAAAGACAAGGGGGGGTAAGAAAGGATAATTTCTCCACTAGAAAGGGATCAATTTCAAATATAATTTTCCCATAAAAAATAGAATTCAGTGAGGTACTTGCAATTCACTTTTTCTCATAGTTTATCTCTATTCCATCAATCAACTTAAAGCCAATTTGTTAAACCCTAATCAAAAAGAAATTGAAAAAAATTATAATAAAACAAGATTAATATCCAATTGGTTGCCTTAATTCCAAAGCAAGACAAAATTGGTGAAATAAACTAGTCACCCATAACTGAAGCAAACTTCATTGCCTAGCAGATCAAGCAAGATGTAGTAGGTAGATTCAGGCATAAAATGAGCATGAAAGATTCCAACTGTGGAAAATTCTAGACTAATTATTTGAGTTGCTAAGGAAAAGAATCCTAGAGTACCTCAGTAAAAACTTTTATGAAAAGACTTCTATTTCATGGTTAGCAATCTTAGACAATATAGCAACTTCCAATAAGTTAAGTTTATAGCGCAGTTCTACATATCCCAATCATTATTGCAACCATAGCAATGCAAAAGAATGTACAAATCATTTTTCCATCTCTAGGTACTCAAATGAGGTTTACAATGATGTCTGGCTCTGTAAATCTCTAAAATTAACTGAATAGTTGGATATTTCCAATTAAAAGCTTCTTTGGACCATTGGCACAAGAAAGTTTTTTTGCCACTGCTTTAAGGAATTTTTGGTTTAGTTACATCTACCAAGTTTTAGAAAATGTAACTATAGGAAGATTGAAACAATAGCAAAACAACAAGACGATCCTAAAATTATACACACATATGCATAGGTATGATGTTCGAGTAAGGCTTAATTATATATTAGAGACTGCAAAAAGAAGCCAACAAATGAAAGAATCCTCAGTTTTCGAAAATCTTATTTCTACCCTTTCTACTTGTTTTTTTTTTTCTCAGAGGAAAGCTACTAGCCTTCTTGGATTATAATATTTCCATTCTCCGATAAACAATAACACTGGACAAAGCTTTAAGGTAAGCAAAATTAAACACTATCACCAAAAATAAATAAATAATCTAAGAATTCAAGGATAGTTCACATAGTTGTCCATTATATCCAATGCACAAGGCTCCCACTATTAGAAGAACCAGGGGAAGGTCCAGCCTTTGCTTGTAGTGCAAAGAGAGGCTGTTTCAATCAGAGATTCAAATAGCGGGCGTTACAGCAATAGCGGCCCCGCTAACGGCACTGTCTGGAACCATTATTGCGGAAAATAGTGTCCATAATGATCACAATAGCAACTATTATGTCCGCAACGGTGATAAAATACAGCAATTTGAATCCATGGTTTCAATTACACAACACAAACATATATGTATGTGTATATATAATCTCCCTTTAAATTTTCAATTTAATTAATATTTAATTTTGCATTCAAAATGCAAACAAAGAATAAAAAAATCAAGCAAATCGAGGCCAAATTAAAGCTAAACAAACACTAGGAGACATTAAAAAAAAGTACCGAAGCAAGTGAGTGAGTGTGGACACAGTAGCGTGGTCAGCTTGTTCGGAAGCCTTTACAATTTGGAACATGAGAGCCAACTTGATTTGGGTCCTAGCAGTTTGCTGGACAACAATTCTAGTTTCTCTCTTCAATTCCTCGCACTCATTTGCAATACCTTCAAATTTTTCCCTCACACGTCGCTGTTCTTCTCTTATATTCTGTCGTTCCGCACTGATTTCCACCACATCTGATGCCAGCTTCTCATATTTCGCCTGAATGTTCTTGATTCCACCTTTTTTATGTTTCTTTACCTACACCAAACGTCAATAAACCTTCAAAATTCTTAAAAATCCTACCTCAAAACATTGATTCATAAATTAAAGAAAATGAAAATTTGAAGATTAGTGAAAAGAAATGGAATTACATTCTTCGATTGAGACTTGAAACGTTTGATATAATTGCGACGAAAAAGACAGCGAACGCAGAAGGGAGCCATTGTATTTTTCTACTCTCCAATATTGTTTTTGCCCTAATTCTGATTGCTTAGAATCAGACTCAGAGCCCTTTATTTATCATAAAATTCATAAACGATAGTCATAGAACGAGATCGCGTGACTCTCTTCTGATGTCGCAAGATATAGCGAGGAATTGCTTTATTTTGGTGTGTTTTTTCGTAACGCTTTATTGTTACTCCATTTTTTAATTCAATTTAAAGCTAGAACCCCCCCCCCCCCCCCCCCCCCCCCCGCAAAATAGCTCTTTAAGTAGGTTTTTTCAACAAAAAAATAGAAATTCAAGCGGAACAGTGAATCGCTTTAAATTACTCTAGCCTCGGGCCTGTCAAAACGTGTCTGTTACGCTTTCTTTTCGTCAATTACACTGTTGGTCCTTAAGTTTAAGAATTATCACTTCAGTACCCCTGGTTCTAGTATTTTTCTCATTTTGTCCTCAATGCTTGATTTAAAACTACGAAATAATTTGAACGTCGAATTAGCTTATATATAAAATTATTATTATGATTTATATTGAATGATAAAAAATTGTGCATAAAAGTATAATTATATTATACTTCCTTAGGTTAAAAAATATTTTACTTTCATTATTAATTTTTGGAGGGGTCCAAGTTCTTTTAAATATTAAGTTTAAATTTAAACGAATAACATACATCACCAACAAAAAGTAGTTTAAACCCATCAATCAAGTCTTAATTCATTTGATATATATTTGTTATTATAACATTTAAAAAGATGTGGGTTCATACATGTATTATTATATCATAATTTAAGTAAGATTTATGACAAAATAAGTGCTCAAACTATATTTGATGCTAACTTTTGGTGCGTAACGTTTTATCTATTACCAATTTAAGTGCATAAAATTTCATTCAATTACCGTTTTAATGTTGGTCCATTAAAAATAATACCTTAGACCATAACACAAATGGCACAAAGAGTCCTTACTTTATTGGTTTTAAAATCACATCTTCAATTTATTACTTTTAAATTATATCATTAAAATAGGGTCAAATAAAATTTTGGTTGTTGAACTTTGTAATTAGTACTACATTGGTACCTAAAATCTATTTTGTTCATATTAATATATGGACTTGGAATTTATTAAATACATCCCCTAAAATGCTATTGATATATTATTTTTTATATATTTAACTTTGTAAGTATCAGCAAACTATGGCCATGCGAATACTCAATTACAACCATCTACGAACATATTAGTAGGGCCTAAGTCATTTCGTCGCGAACTCGACATGCGAACGCTACTCGAACCACTTGCATAGTCACGTGATTCGTGTCAGTATTCGAGTCACAACAAACCCAACTCACTAACACACTTGTCCTCCTCGGTTAATATGTTTCCTCACCTCGTCCAACCCCTTATAAGGAGCCACACATCCAAGAGAGGTGAGAGGGACCAGATCCTAGAGATTAAACAACAAGAACCCCAGATCTCCATCCTAAATACGATCCAAGAACCCTCGCCAAAGGGGTTGTTCACATCAGTGATCAACAATTGGTGTGGTGAGCATGGATCCTTCACCTTCTCAGTCTAATCCTCAAGAACAAACGAAGTGCGACCCCCGGCAGAAGCACAAATGAAGAAGTGGACGGTGATAGGTAAAAGGGGTAAAGTAAGAGAAAAAGAAACCTCCCTCTTTCAAGCTGAAAGCAACCGATCGGCCAGCATGTAGGATAGGACGAGAATTATGGAGCGATAAGGATAAGCAAGTGAAACGAACAAAAGGGGGCATATGCATGCAATAAAAAATGGTCAATGAACCATAACTCGTTGATCAGAAAGGGAAAACGACAAACTATGGCAAAGGAAAAAATAGCCACTACCACATAGAGGTTTGAACGAGAGATGTAAAACTAAGAGAACCACAAGCGATGTGGGAAAGAGCATGGACATAAGAAGTAGGAAGTCCAGACGAGAAGAAGTAATCTCTGCTGATGAAATTTGAAGTTGTAAATCTTCGAGAGCAAAGTGGTTTCCCTCATAACCTCTTTGGTGGCTTGAGGAATGATCAAGGTTGGCGTCCGATGCAGAGCCACATACCATTTAGTAGATAAGCATGGTAACAAGGACGCGAGAGAATGGCGACTCGTCGCAAAGCAGAGACACACCAAATAGGCAAAGGTGTGACCTAACTTACACTATTCAATATGCATTCCACGTTAACCTTTCATCATTATGTACATTCTATTGTACATTTTTTATGTTTATTTTGGTTAATGAAAATACATTTCCTACTAATGTTTCTTCAATCCTCAACTCCTTCGATAGCAAAGATGAAATGTTCGCTAGCCACTTCCATAGTAAGTGTGCATAGTAAAGTGAATGCAAAGATAAAAGGTTTGCTAGCCACTTCCACAGTAAGTGTGCATAGTAAAGCAACCACAAAGATGAAAGATTCGCTAGCCACTTCCACAATAAGTGTGCATATTAAAGCGACCACAAAGATGAAATGGTCGCTAGCCACTTCCACAATAAAAGTGTGCATAGTAAAGCAATCACAAATTTGAAAGGCTCTCTAGCCACTTCCACAGTAAGTTTGCATAGTAAAGCGGCCACAAAGATGAAAGGTTCGCTAGTCACTTCCACAGTCAGTGTAACACCCCCTACCCAGTCTAAGAGAAATCCGAGTCGGAGACATTACTAGAAAACTGAGTCAAAGCATTTGGTGAATACTTCAATAAAAAATCAATGAAAACATATAACAAACTTGCTTCATTACAAATATTTCATGTTAATATTCATTTGGGATCATGTTGGATATTAATCTTTCTCATTAGGGATAATTTTGCAAAGAATTTAAAGTTTATGGACTAATTTGTACATTTATGATATTTAGGCCCTCTTTAGGAAATAAAGTTATATAACTAAAATTAATGTCATATGATGTCTACTCTTCAAATTGACCCATTTGGTAACTTAAAACTCATTTAATTAGCATATTAAATAACCAGGACTGAAATGTAAAAAAGACAAGAATTGAATAAACCATAACTAATTTTACTACCTTCCGTACCGGTACTTAAGGGTTCGTACTTGTACACCTATAATCTTTCCAAATTCTAGTAATCGATTTTTGTATCGATACGAGAGACCGTACCGATATAGTCGTACCAGTACACTAGGTGTCGTACCGGTACCCAATGAACAAATATTGTCCAGTGACCATTTTTAGCACCGATACGGTCGATCGTACCGGTACACTTAGTACTATTTAGTTAAGTTAGGCTGGATCGTACCGGCACGCATCATATACCATACCGGTACACCCTGCAGATTTTTCTACAAAACCTTAATATGCACATTCAAAAGAGATTCATAATTAATTCCTAATATCCTAGGCATGTTTTAACATCTCAGACTTGTTGAAGCTATGCAGGCAAAAGCCTAAACACATATATGAGGGCCTATTCTAAATCCAAACATAGAGGCAAAAATAGACATATAATTATACCTACTGTAATATCCTACAGATTGTAACACCATCTAGTCATAATACATTATCACATAGTCACACAAGGCATGCATTTCATATTCATATTTTCGTAGCATCATATATTATTTCTTACCCTTTTTGCATCCTTTCATTTATTAACATCACAAAACATACTAGGTTTCATTGCAAACATATTATATTTCTCAAAATACAAAAGTCAGGCCTAAAACATATGCCACCATCTAGGAGTAAACATAAATATGTACATTATGCAAAATGAGGTGGTGACTTGTGACTACGCGACACAATCACAATCACGGAGACTTTACACCAGAAATGCATGAAATGCAAAGGAATAAGCTTATGTGGCTTTGTCAGGTAAACGACATAATGAACACATACTGAATAATCATGTACATAGATGAGTAAATTGGCTATTGTATTATCAAGTCACTAACATAGTTCATGGCATATTTCATAAGCATAATTCATGTCATATCACAATTCATAAACATAGTATATAATTCATAGTAATTTCATTGTTTTTCCTCGGAGTACAATTAACATGTGGATACGCAAATTCCCAACCAACTGTCATCAAATTTTGAGAATGGTCAACCCTCCAACTGCCGCCAATGACCAAACACAACATCCCTCATAATGTAGCCAATAAGGATCGTAATCCATTGTGTCTTAACCCACCCGACATATAAGTTCAATGAATTTTATGGCATGCCAATTGTATCCCGAGTTAACTTGTATCCAAGGATCCATGGTTTATTTTCACAGTACACATAAAGTCTCATAGGTTCATAAATAATGATCTGAGATCAAAATTGAGCTTTACGCTCCATGTAATAACATATATAAAAGTGTATCATATTTCATATAGTCATATAACATACTTTTCATGCTATCCAATTTCATCATCATAACATACTAAGATGTTTAACAAATCATAGGCACAAAATAGGCTTACCATATGTAATTTCCATGAATTAGCTCTATTTGAGCTTCCAAGGTAATCATGAATCAGAGTAACATTACAAATGCAACCGTGATGGCACCAAGCCAATCCCGAGACTCAATTACACTCATTGATATTTCTGAAGTTAAGATTACTCTCTAATCACAATTCCTCAGTTAGGGGATTTAGCTTTTCCTTGTTGGTTCGACGTTCCTTCAATATCGAGTTGATTTAAAACAAAGATCAACATCGGATTCATCAATTGTACATTAGAACTACGCATAATATGATTTCACATGAAAAAACATGTTCAAAATAATCAAGGTTGTGAATTTCACAATATCGACAACCCTAATTCCCAAAACTTAAGTTTAAAGAATATGTTGTCTTATTTATTTTCTTTTTCCAAGAATAATTCACTCATGCCTTTTAAATTCAACCATAAGCTATTAGGAATCCTTATCTAATTGATAACCTACTATAGAAATCCTTCCATAACCTTTTTTTTTTGTTTCTAAGGTCCAATCATTTAACGTAAATAGGTAGCCAAAAGATTAAACTTACTAGAGATAATCAATTCCAAGGATTGATAACTAAATCAAAGAGATTTAAAATCAAGCTTGATCGTTCTTCAAGAACTCATCCATGGACGTTTAGGAATTTAGGGAAGAAAAACATAGCTTTGCTTCTTATTTTTCCTTAATGCGTGGGAAAGGGAATAGCCAAAGTGGTTGATCATTCACATTTTTTTTTCTAATTAGAACATGAGAGAAATTAGAATAATAAAACACATGGTAATGAATCACCCATTTAAGGGTTTAAATACAAGTTTAGCCATTATACTTCTCACCTCTTGCACTACAGTCTTTCAACCTCATAACTTCTCAATTTGGTTCTTAATTCATAACATTAGAGAATTAAACTTTAATGTTTCAAAGTTGAAACCATTAACCAGTTCTTTATCTAGCTTTAGATACTAGGATGCTATTTTTTAATCACTAAAAAACGGAAATACGATTAATTACTAGACCAGTTTTAGGGGTGTTACAATTCTCCCCTTAAGAAAATTTTACTCGAATTTTACTTGAATTAAAAAGCTGAGGATATTGGTTATTCATAGTTTCATCAGGTTCCCATGTAGCTTCTTCAGATTTATGGCTTCTCCAAAGAACTTTCACTGAAAGGACCGTCTTGTTACGAAGTCGTTTGACTTCACGAGCCAGGATTTGAACGAGTTCTTCCTCATAGGTCAAATTTGGTTGTATTTCCACCATCTCATGTTTAATTATGTGATGGGCCAGAACAATATTTTTGAAGAATATACATGTTATGAATTCTACTGAGATCATCAGGAAGAGCTAATCGATAGGCTACAGGGCTAATCTTTTCAATCACCTCAAAGGGTTCAATGAATTGGGGACTGAGTTTTCCTTTCTTACCGAACCAGAGAATCTTCTTCCATTGAAAAACCTTAAGGAAGGCTTTTTCTCCGACAGAGTATTGGATATCCCTTCTTTTAAGGGCAGCATAAGCTTTTTGCCTATCAACGGTAGCCTTAAGTCTGTCATGGATAATTACCACTTCTCTTCAATTTCGCGGAATAGGTCAGGGCCTAATACCTTGCCTTCTCCCAGTTCAGACTAACAAAGTGGAGTTCAACATTTCCTTCTATATAGAGTTTCAAAATGAGTCTTTTGGAGTGAAGCTTGGTAACTATTATTATATGCAAACTCGACTAGAGGTAGGGATTTCTCCCATGTACCTTTAAATTTGATAATGCAAGCTCTAAGCATGTCTTTCAGAATCTACAAAAGAAGGATCAGAGTTGGATCAAATGGTTAAAATTATTCATGTACATAATTAACTAGAGTTTTACCTGAATTACCATTTCTGATTGACAACCAGTTTGAGGGTGAAAGGATGTAATAAGATTAACTCTACTTTTGAGGACTTCTTACAACGATCTCCAAAATTGAGAAGCAAATCAGGGGTCTCGATCAAAGATAATAAATAGACTTAGGAACACCATAAAGTTATACCACTTCCTTGATGTACAAGTCAGCTAACTTAGGAAGACTGAAGTCTATTCTAACTGGAAAGAAGTGAGCTGAATTTGTAACACCCCAGTTTTTGGCCTACAAGTTTTAAAGGTGGGTTAGGGTCCGGTGAACCTAGACTAGAGATTCAGGTTTAGTTCGAGAGTGGTTCTGGGAAAACATGGTTTGGGATGTGATAAAATTATGAGAAAATTTTCTAAAATCCTCATTATATATATATATATATATATATATATATATATATATATATATATATATATATATATATATATAAGGGTGTGGTAAAGTCGATTTTGAAAAATGTCATGTGGAAAGTGGACATTTCGGTTTAGTGACTAAAACGCAAAAAGGGAAAATTGTTTTTAAAGTATTGTTTTGAAAGAGGGCCAAAACTTAGAATCTTTAGGGAGCTAATACATATTAATTATATATTCCTTTGATTGGCCATATTTTAAATGTGTTTATTAAAAGAAATAAAGAAAGGTTTTGATTAAAAGAGATTTAGCTTTTACAAAATTTATTTTTGACGTAACTTCCATTTTCTCTCTTTTCTCATCAGCCAAACATCTCTTTTCTCTCAAAACTTCTAGAGATTTTCATCTTTCCATTTCACTTTGATTTGCAAATGATTTCTTTGGTGTTTCCTCCATTTATCTCAAAGGATTCTTGGAGGTTTTTCAACAAATCTTGCCAATTGAAGGAATAGGCAAGGGTTAGAGGTAATTTTCGTTCAAATCCTCTAATCAGGGTTCTTTATTGAAATTCCCAAGTATTTGGCTCACTAATTATGTTTCTTAACAAGGTTTCATGATTAATTTGATGAAAATGGTTAAATCAAGCTTAAATGGTGATTTTGAATGATTTTCATTTTGGATCTATTTTGGCTAAGTTATTATTAATGTTAATCATGTTTTGGATGTTAAATAATGTTGAAATAAAGGTTTGATCATATTAATCCCGAAACTAGTTGGATCTCTAGTTGTTTAGGTTAGTAGATTTGGGTTTTTGCAGTGTTTAAGTGAAATTGGGGTAGCTGGAGGTATAAGGATGCAAATAGATTTATTTTGGATGTTAATTGATGATTATAAATGGATGGAAGTGTTAGGTTTTGGCTGGGCTGAGTTTGTAGTGTAATCGAAGGTGTTTTTGGTTGTTTTGGATAGGCATTTTGGTGTTTTTGGGTAGAGCAGCGTGGTAGGTTTGGTTGCTGGAGATTTTAATGCATTGAGATGCATTAATCCACTGCTCTTGTGTGGTATAAATAGGGGAGAATGGGTCGGAAGCGATCGGTGAAGTTTTGTGAGCTTCGAACGCTTGGATTCGCGTCGGCTAGTCAAGGTTGCGCGTGTCGGTGAGTGAGTACATGGATTTCAGTTTTGAAATTTTTTAAAAGATGATTTGGGAACTTAGTGGTAAGCTTGAAATGCTTAACTAAGTTCCAAAGTAAGTGAAAGGAATTTCTCTCTCGGTTGTGCTATTATGTGATGTTTCATGCACTATTTTAATTTAATGGATTTACCTACTGTTAAAGCATGTTTAAAGAATATGGTTACTATTTTTAATGATTTGACGTTGAGGATGCACATGGTAAGTGATCCTTGTAAGTATATGTCTTATACTTCTGATTTTAAGCATGGCTAAATGCTTGGAAATATGATTTATTGATGATACATTGAAAACAGTAAGGTATGTGGTTAAATGTGAATTATATTGGCAAGTGATGTTGTGAAAATGGTTTATAAATGATATCGGATATAGTTAGTCGGCTATAGGATTGTGTGCACTATAAAGAGTCGCCTTGGATGTTGAGGGGTTGGTGTCTCGTGTCTCCGTCCAAGTACCCTAACGATCGAGGAGGTTGGTGTCCCGTCTCTAGTTAGTGGTTAAGCATCTAACCAATGATAGGGTTGGTGTCCCTACGGGTTGTGATTGTACCCGATTGATATAGTACCTTTGGTTGTGAATGTACCAATTCCGGTTAAGATGACTTGAAGTGTTGAGTAACACTTGTTGAATCCGTGTATCCGATATGTGGTTTTGAGATATGAACTTGTCTAATGATCACTTGTAAGCTAATATAAATGATGATGTATCGTGAAATGGTTTATGTTGCATAATGTGGTTTATGCATGTTTACTCTTTAAGCTTTGCATATGGTAGCTATGCATGGGAAGACTTAAATAGAGTGTGAAATTGGAACTTGTTGATGATTCATGATACATGTAGCATGAGGTTTAATATGCTGATTTTTGTTTAAGGAAAGTGCATGCTTTAAAAAGGGCATGATGGTTTTCAAATGATGTTTTAGGAAATTGAAATGAGGTTTGAATGTGAGCATTGAAAATGGTTTTAATGCATTGATGGTATTTTGTTTTTGAGCCTCCTCACTAAGCCTTGTGTGCTTACGCTCTCATTTGTCCATCAATGCAGATAATTGAGGTTTTGGAGACAGCAAGTAGCAAGGGATCACAAGAGACATCATTTGCTAAAGTACGTTTCGGTTAGACTATACGTAATAAGGGCAATGGGGGAATCCATTGTGTTTTTGGGAGACTTGTGTAAACTCCCTTTTAAGCAAGTTTGATTTGCTGTTTTAGACTTGTAAATGGCCTTTGGTTTTTGGTTTATGCCTTACTTTGCATTTTGGTATCTTGCTTGGCTTGTCACTAGGTTGCATGCTTATAGTTTACCTTTGATGCAATTTTGCCATGTTATAATGATGAACATGCCATGAATAATTGATGATTGATGTTTAGATATGTTGTATGCATGTCGGAAGAATGTTGGGATGATTATGATTGCATTAATGTGTGAAAACCAGCAAAAAGTGTCATTACAAGCTCATGCATTTCGGTACGCCTTGAGCCTTAAATGTCCTAGGGGTTTTGAAACGGGAAGGGGCGTATCGGAACATGCTCGAGAGTTTTAGCTACTGGAAATTGGTGTACCGAAACATATTAGAGGTTGTTCCGAAATAGCCTCGTGTACCGAAACACCAAGACTCGTTTCGAGACAGGGTGTTTTGATACATAGCTCTTTGTTTCGAAACACCCTGCTATTATGTTAGTTATTGGAATCTTTTGAAGTTCTATTTTTTTATGTTTCAGTCCCCGAATATTGTGGATACAATTAAATGAGCTTGGATGATTGTTTTGAGCTAAGATTTGACACAGTGGCATGTAATGTGACTAATTAAAGGTTGGTAACTTTTAAACTGAGGAAGTCCTTGTGAATCGTTAAAATTACAAATGGTCCCTAAAACGTGTTTGAATCTAATCGAGTGTCTAATCGAAGTCGGTTTGAGATGTTAATCGTTCTGTTGCGAATCTTTTCACATAGGTTAATATTGAGGATCTAGACAAGATAAAAAGAAAAAAAATTAGGGTTGTTTATTGAGGTAAACCTTCCCGGTTTACTTCAATATTCCCCGTGTGGCTCGTTCGGTTCGGTCTTTTGCCCAGGCTGGGTCGAGTGGGTTACATTTGGTGGTATCAGAGCCAGGTTTGCAAAAGAATGGGATAATGGTAAGTTATTGGTAAGTTGATGTGATGTGATTCCAAGTGAATGATGATGTTTGCTTTGCACGGTGATTGTTACTTTCATGTTGTTGACGAATAAATGATATTGATACTATGCATGATGGTTGTGATGTATGTGTTCTTTTATATACATGATAATGTTATGGGCTGAATCTGATTGATTGTTGTGCACGGTGCTTGTGTTATGTATGTTGTTTGCCTTATGCTATGCTTAGGGGAATTTTGGATACCCATTGCCTTATTACTATAGTTAAAGTGTTTTAAATTGGATTGGAAGTCTTGGATCCTTGCTTGAAGCTGGCCTGATTTCTTTGTTTTCTTTTATTATCATGCCTTAATTATGATAGCACAATGGGACCGAGGAGATAGTTACGGTCGGGTACAATTGCTGCTACCGGAGGGCAGGGAAATCAGGAGAACAAGGTTCCTCATAGTGGGAATTTACCTCCTCCACCCGGGGTGGGGAGTAAGGATATCATGAGCAAGCTGGGCCAATGTTGGGTGATTTGACGCCTTTAGTTCAGGTGATGACTGGAGCATTCCAGGCTATTGTTGCCAGAGTGCAAGTGCAAGCACCTGTTGCTGGGCAAACAGGGTTGCCGTTAAAATGCTTGCGTAGTTTGGGCGGTGTTGAGTACTGTGGTTTGTCTCCCGAGGCATCCGAGGCTTGGATGGCCAGTACGATCTGAATTTTGGATCAAATGGGGTGCAATGATGCACGTTAACTGGGATGTGTTGTTTCATTTTTGCAAGGCGATGCTTACAGTTGGTGGAAGACTGTAACTGCGGCTATGGAGCCTAATGAGGTGGATTGAGAGTTCTTCCAAGCTACTTTTAAGAAGAAGTATCTAAGAGTTAGATACTTGGATGACAAGAAATGCGAGTTTATATCTTTAGCTCAGGGTAGCATGACTGTGGCTGAGTATGAGGTTTAGTTTGTTGGTTTGAGCCAGTATGCCCCTGATTTGGTGCCGAGTGATAGGCATCGTTGTGACCATTTTCGTTATGGTTTGGTGCAAGAGGTGAAGACTTTTATGATGGCCTTGGATTATACAGATTTTGATGTGTTGGTGGCACTAGCCAAGGATATTGAGCAGAGTCTGTGTTTGATTTCTCGTGTGGATGGTTCTAGCTCGGGTAAAAGAGCTGCAGATTATGGTCCTAGAGGTGGACAGAATAGGAGGCACCGTGATAAGAAGTTTCTCTTTGACGCGAAGCAAGGCGGAGGAAGGCATGGACGTGGAGCTTATGGTTAGGGTGCTCAGGCTATATTGACTTTTAATTCTTTTAGAGTATGCGGATCGCGTGAGCATATGAGGCGATATTGTCCTCGTTTAGCTCGAGAGGCACAGGCTTCTGCGGCTGTGGCCGCTAACTCTTGTTGGATTTGTGGTTTGGCTGACCATTTGAGATGTGATTGTCCGCTGTTGGCTGGAGGTAGTCAGGTTAGAGCACCAGTTGTTGCACCACAGCGAGGCCGTGGCGCGGTCATGGTAACTTCCAGCGTAGGGAGGATGGTCAGAGAGCTGTAGCACATGTGGTGTCTATTCAACCTGAGGGTGGTGGTCCCGCGAGGGTGTACGTACATCGCGAGAGACGCAATGACACCGATGTGATTGCAGGTACCTTCACTTTGCAATCTTTGTCATTTTTATCTTTGATTGATTCTGGTTATACGCATTCATATATCTTGAGTGAGCATGCACATTTTCTTGATATCCCTATTGAGATGTTAAATGTGGGAATGCAAGTAACTAGTTCATTTGGTGAAATTGTTGTCACGAGAAGGTTGTATAGAAGATGTCCTTTATCTGTTCAAGGTTACGTGTTTGTAGTTGATTTAATGGAATTGTCTTTCTATGGTTTTGATGTAATCCTTGGGATGGATTGGTTAACCGAGCATAGGGCTGTGGTTGATTTTGATGCTAAGCGAGTTACCTTGAAAATTGCTAATGATTACGAAGTGGTAATCGTGGGTGAGAATATGAAATTCTTGTCCAATGCTATTTCGGCTCTTGAAGCGAGTCGTTTGATGGAATTGGGTTACGAGGCTTTCTTAGCTTATGTTATGAATCCATTATCGAAGGAAGTGCGTGTACAGGACATGCATACGGTATGCGAGTTTCCGAGTGTATTTCCGGAAGAGTTGTCTGGGTTGCCACCGAATAGAGAGCTCGACTTTGGCATTGAGTTGTATGAAAATACGACTCCAGTGTCTATTTCTCCCTATCGAATGGCTCCAAAAGAGTTGAAATAGTTAAAGACGCAACTTCAGGAGTTGTTAGATCGAGGGTTCATTAGGCCTAGTGTTTCACCTTGGGGTGCACCGGTCTTGTTTGTGAAGAAGAAAGATGGCCCGATGCGAATGTGTATAGATTATCGACAATTTAACAAATTGACAATTAAGAATAAGTATCCTCTGCCAAGGATTGATGATTTGTTTGATCAGTTTCGAGGTGCTTCGGTGTTTTCTAAGATTGATTTGAGATCTGGGTATTATCAGTTGAAGGTAAAGGATGTGGATGTGCCTAAGACATCTTTTCGTACAAGGTACGAGCATTATGATTTCTTGGTGATGACATTCGGTTTGACGAATGCGCTTGCTGCATTCATGGATATGATGAATCGTGTGTTTCATGAGTTTTTGCATCAGTTTGTGGGTGTGTTTATTGATAATATTCTCGTGTACTCTCGTACCGAGGAAGATCATGATAAGCATTTGCGGATTGTGTTGCAAGTGTTATTGGAAAATCAGTTTTACGCCAAGTTGAGTAAGTGTGAGTTTTGGCTTAAGGAAGTTGTCTTTCTTGGACATGCGGTGTCAGCTAAAGGTATTCGGGTTGATCCACATAAAATTGAGGCGGCGATGAATCGGAAGACGCCTAAACCAGTTACGAAATTTCGTAGTTTCCTTGGCTTAACGGGTTATTACCGTTGGTTTGTGGATGGTTTCTCTAAGATTTCTGCTTTGTTAATGAAGTTGTTGCAAAAGAATGTTCGCTTTGAGTGGACGGATGTTAGACAACAAGCTTTGGAGAAGTTGAAGGAAACTTTGACGTAAGCTCCTATCTTGATTCAACCTGAGTCTGGCAATGAGTTTGTGGTTTTTAGTGATGCATCGTATGTTGGTTTAGGTTGTGTGTTGATGCAAGGTGGAAAGGTTGTGGCGTATGCCTCTAGACAATTGAAGGTGCACGAGCGCAACTATCCTACTCATGATCTTGAGCTTGCCGTAGTTGTGTTTGCTTTGAAAATTTGGAGGCATTACCTTTACGATGAGAAGTGTGTGGTTTATACGGATCATAAGAGTTTGAAGTATTTAATGTCTCAAAAAGAGTTGAATCTTAGGCAACGAAGATTGTTGGAATTGCTTAAGGATTATGACATGACGATAGAGTATCACCCTGGTAAGGCCAATGTTGTGGTCGATGCCTTGAGTAGGAAGGTGGCTGTAGAGTTGAGGGAAATTTTTGTTCGGTTAAGTATATCGCGAGATGGTGGATTGATAGCTGAGTTGCAAGTGAAACCTTCCTTGATGATTAAGGAGAAGCAGTTGCTTGATGATTCGTTGGTAACGCATTTTCAGGATATAGTAGATGGTAATGCAACAGACTTTTGTTTCAATGATGATGGTGTCTTGTGTTTTAAGAGTCGAATAGTTGTGCCAGATGATGTGGGGTTGAGGCGCACTATTCTGACGGAGGCACATAGTAGCCCTTTTGCTATGCATCTTGGTAGCACTAAGATGTATCGTGGTTTGAAGGATGGGTACTATTGGGTTGGGTTGAAGAAGGATGTTGCTGATTTTGTGAGTAAGTGTATGGTTTGTCAGCGCGTGAAAGATGAGCATCAATTTCCTTCTAGGCTGTTGCAACCTTTGAAGATACCATAATGGAAATGGGAGAGGATTACGATAGATTTCATGTCCGGTTTGCCTTTGACCCCGTCAAAGAAGAACTCTATTTGGGGTGATTGTAGATCGTCTTACGAAGTGTATGCATTTCATAGATGTGCATACTACGTATACGTTGGATAAGTTGGCAGAGTTGTACATTATGAAAATTGTGAGGTTGCATGGTGTACCTAAATCCATAGTTTCAGATAGAGATCCGAGGTTTACAGCAAGGTTTTGGGAGTGTTTGCATAGAGCTTTGGGTACACAGCTTAATTTCAGTACCTCGTATCATCCTCAAACGGTTGCTCAGTCTGAATGAGTTATCCAAGTGCTTGAGGATATGTTGCGATGTTGTGTTATAGATTTCCAAGGTTCTTGGGAGAAACAGTTGCCTTTGGTGGAGTTTGCTTATAATAATAGTTATCAAGCGAGTATACAAATGGATCCGTATGAAGCCTTGTATGGTAGGAAGTGTAGGACGCCTCTTTGTTGAGAGGAAGCGGGGCAAAAGTTAGTTTCCTTGCCATATTTGCTAAAGGGAAGGATGAAGAAGGTAAAGCTTGTTTGTGATCGGTTGAAAGCGGCTTCAGATCGTCAAAAGTCCTACGCAGATTTGAAGCGTAGGGAGATTGAGTTTGCGGTTGGTGATCGTGTGTTTTTGAAAGTATCGCCTTAGAAGAAGGTAATGAGGTTTGGACATAAGGGTAAGCTTAGTCCAATGTTTATTGGACCATATGAAGTTGTGGAGCGTGTTGGTCCTGTTGCGTATCGGTTGAGGTTGCCTCCCGAGTTGGAGAAAATTCATGTTGGGTTTCATGTTTCGATATTGCGGAGGTATAGGTCAGATCCGTCGCATGTTATGCCAGTTGAGGGCTTTGAGTTTGTAATACCCTAAACCCTAGCCTAGGACGATGTCACATTAGGACCTTAATTTAATTGTAGTAGAGATTAATCTAAATGATTCTAAAATGATTCGTGGGACCAAATTTGAAGAATTGAAATTTGAGTGGCTAATTAATAAGGACTAAAATCAAATGAAATGTGAGCTTGAGGAATGCATGTTAATAAGCTAAATAAATTGGTGGTCCCATGAGATGTCATGGTATTGTGCAAACAAGTGCAATCCTTGGAGGAGTAACCGGCTAGGTGGAGGAGATTAGGCCACTTACATTATTTTCATCTCCTCCCTTCAAAAAATGAAGAAACCGAATCCCTTAGGAGAGATAAACTTGAGAACCATCCATGGAGGTTAGAAGAATTAAGCTCAACCATGATTTTCTTGTTTTTTGAGTTAAAATGCATGAGGAAGAAGATAAACACATTCTTTCTTTCTTGGTAACTAGTTTCAATTTGAGTAAATGAATATAAGTTTTCATAAAGCATGTTGTTGTTGTTATTGTGCTTAGGATTATAGAGGAATTCTTGTTATAAGCATGTATATAAGTAGAATAATGGAAAACTTTGTTAGTAATGTGGTTAGGATGTGTTATACATACTAGAGATGACAACTTGGACGGATTAAAATGAATAATTAGATACTAGATGTTGAATCGACAGTTTGCATGTAGGCGAGACTAGTTGATCTAATAAGTGAACCTAATTGATTATAAGGCTTGCTGGAAAATTTGGTTACCTACTAAAATGGAGTGTTAAACAAAAGAAAATCATGCTTAAATAGTGGGAATGGAACTAGTAATGAAACTAGTCACCTAGATGGTGTAATTGGCATATAGGGACTGTTTTGATTAAATCTGTAAAATCGGGTCTGAATTGGTTAGGATTAAAGGCTGGAAATTAAATTAAAAATAGGGGAAGGACTAAATTGAATGCTGGATAATTGAATTGCATGAATTGTAACTAAAATTGATTGCTTAGATATGTTAATTGGCATATTAGTGAATTTGCGACCAATCTAGAAAATCTGTTAAATTGATGACTAAGATGGACAAATTAGGGACTAATCTGGACATGAAATGTCAGGGGAAAAGCAGGGGAAACTAAGGTAAAAAAGTACTAAAATGAACTAGTAAAGGTCCCAGGTGAATTAACTCATTAAAGTGGACTTAAGTGTAATCTGGCAGAATTGACATTGGAAAATTGGCCTAACTTTAACTAAAAAACTGTATTGATATAGAAAGGCTAAAAATATGATCTAAACATGGGTGAATAGATAATTGAATTAGCTTTCTAACGGTGTAAATTAATTGAAATTCTGACGTGTAAATTAAAAGATATAGGCATATTAGTAAAGGGTGTTCAAACTTCCAGAATCTGGAAAACAATTTAATACTTGTAATATAATGTGTGAATTGAATTTGATATGATTTTAATACATGCTTATGTTGTATGTATACTAGATTAAGAAAATTATAGAAAGGATGGATAAGTACCAGTATGAGAATGAGGATTCGAGTATCCCTTAACTTCGGGATACAAGGTGAGTGTAGCTATACTTAAGGTTGGGACTTAGGTCCTAACCACCCTTACATGTCTAATTTATTGTTCAAATAAATATGCCATGATATGAATCTAATTTCTACTTGGTAAATGATTAAGGGAAGAATGCCTAATTGGAACCTTGGTAAAATGTACATGACTTGATAATGGAAATGGAATGTGAAATATGATGCTTGATTCTTATGATTGAATGGACTCAATAAAAACTTGGTAATTAAATGAACTTGTTATGTTGCTCGATAATAGGACTAAAGAAAGTGTTTACTTGGATTTTTCCTTGCTTGAATCTCGATATGTACATGTATATGTGGTAGAATCTTCCTGCCTTGATTGTAAGTTAATACTTATTGGTGTGCCTTGGTTAATTCGAATGGTTGCATACCCCAGTGGTATTCTTGCTTGAAATATGACTTAATAAGGTAGATGATTAAAAAGATCCTTGTAGAGCCTTATGTAGAGCATTTGTGTGTTCTCTAATTATGAGCGCAAGTGCACACTCTTGTCAAGTTATAGTATAAAAGATATCGTCTCCCACGAGGATTGGACAACTTATTCGAATTTCAATTCCTACACAAGGGAAATTAAATGCACAAGTAAATTTTAGTTTATAAAAGAATAAAAAGTAAATAAACGCAAGTAATTTGATAGAAGAGATCAGAGTGATAGGATCGGTCAGGTTATGCTGCTCAGTGGTGTGAAACTGCATTGAATAGGTTAAGATGTTCTGCGCTGCCAGACTTTGCAGCCTCGACGGAAGATGGCAGATTGATTACTTCAACGGTTTCTCTGCCTCGGCAGTGGAACGAACGATTGGCTCAGCGAAAAACTCGGCAAACCTTCAAGGCTCGGCAGAACACTTCGATAATGATTCGGCTTATGTCTAAGTATGAATGCTGTTGATGCCCGCTGCAGATAATACCCGTTGGCGTGAATCTTGCAATGAACATCAACCTTTGGTTCGTCCTATTTTAGCCACCTTAAACCCTAACCTATGTCTAGGCTAGATTGATCAGCACCTGATATTGATGAGATCATGCTTACTTCTTTCGTGAGTTTGACTCTCTCGATGCCAAACAAATAGATTGCTCACAATCGATCTCTCGACTCAATTGAAAACAATGAAGAACATGAAATAAGGAAACCTTGAATTTATTGCAAAAACAAACTTAAAACCTAAACAATCATTCTCACAACTACTTTACAAAATAACCCAAACCCTAGAGAATTTAGAACATAGTGGCGGCAAGAAAACACAAGAGAAACCTAAGCTATGCCGACTATGAGTTGTAAGATACAAGGTATGAATGAGTATATATAGGGCATGGCCTAGGGCAAGTCCTCCTTAGAGTAGAAGTCTTCTTCATCATAAAGTAGCTTTAGCATTGAATGCATCCTTTAAATTTTGACTTCTTTGACTTGAAGTTGGACTCCTTGTAGCACAAGTAACCTTAAGCCGCCTTCGATAATCTCCCCTTGGGCGGCTCAGTCCGCTGTTTCTGGCATCGATAAATTGTGTGGATGGGCTCATTGGACTCAGGAAATTATGTTCTTCCAATCGCACTCCAATTCACCAATTCCTTAGGTTGCTGCCCTGGGCGGAAGGTATGGCGGCGGCAGCTACTCGGCAACACTTCTCTCTGTGTTGAGCTGCTTCAGTACAGCTCCTTGGCTTGCTGCCTCAGCCTCAGCTCCTCTCTTCTTCTGACAGCTTCTAGCACCTGAGACTAAAACTAAACTAAAATAATACCTTTTCTAACCAAATTAAAGATATCCAATATAAACAGGGTGAAGTAAGGAATACTGTAAATAATGCATGCATGCACCTAAATATGCCTAAAATGTAATTAAGAACAACAATAATAAGAGATGGAATGCATACAAAATATAGGACTAATAAGTACTTTACACACCCCCAAACTCGAACTATTGTGTGAAACCTATGTTTGATTTTGATATAATTAAATCTTTAAGGATCAATTTGAAAAACTTAAAATTGTTTTATAAGTCCCTTAATAAGTTTTAAATCACCAACACTTTAATCTTGATTTGAAAAACTCAAACTCAAAATATTTTCTAAGTGTTCCAAGGCCAAACTATTGAAAACCGTCCAAGTGTATCGATACGCTTCCAGCCGTATCGATACCTTTTTTACAAAGTTGGCCACTGTCGGAACTCGTTTCGATACACTCTTAACCGTATCGAAACACCGTATCGAAACAGATTCAATCTGTATCGATACACTCCTTTGTAAATTTCTAAAAGTGTTTGAATGGCGTACCGATACGACTTCACCCGTATCGATACGGTTTTAACGAATTTTAAATTCAAGTCGTTTTAAATATTTCGACCGTTGGTGTTAGTTGTTAGGTAACCAAATTTTAAATTGGTAGTTAACCCGTATCGATACTGTAAACCCTCGTATCGAAACGGAAACTGATAGTGAGCTAAGTCGAGAAAAAGGTATCGATACGGTCTTAGCCATTTCGATCCCCCGTATCGATATGGCTATGTGCGTTTCGATACCCCCTATTTATTGTGCATAACGACTTTTTCTTTTCTGAGACAGGTATCGATACGGCTCCCCGAGTACCGATACAGGTAGCTGCAGAAGTGCATTTATGGTGGTGAGAGAGGGTTTCAACGGCTCTATTCAATTCCCCAACGACCCAAATGGCTAGAATTAATAGAGGAGGTATAAATTGAAGCTCTTTGAAGGCCAGCAACAACCATTGCATTAAAGACAAACATTCAAGCAAAAATCCAACCTCAAGTGTGCTAAATTTCCAATCTCTTGTAATTCCCAAATTGTGTTGTATCCAATTCTTATTTTATCTTCAAATTTGGGTTGAGTGTTGTACTTCTAGGGACAAATTTGTATTTGAGAGTTATACTTCTTGTCCAATTTCTTCTTTGATTATTGGTGAGGGTTTGGTTAAATTTTGGGTAGAAAATTTGACCGGTTGTGTAAAGGTTACCTCCTAAGCCTTGAAAAGGGGAAGAACAAATAGTGAATTGTTGAAATCCTTAGTGGTAGCTAAGGTAGTGGATGTAGAGTTCATTTGGAGAACTTGAACCACTCTAAAATCTCTTGTTCTTCATTTTTAAATTGCCCTTTCACTCCACAAAGATTTTAAATCCCAATTCACCCCCTCTTGGTCTTGATCATTTAATCGATCCACTCAACAATTGGTATTAGAGCCTACCTCTTTGAAGGATTCACAACCACAAGAGGAGTTCCTAGGAAGAGTGAGATCAACAAAAAATCAAGCCATGGCTTCTACCTCCGGTTCGGGCATGTATGAGTCTCAATCCACTACAAAGCCTCCTTTCTTCAACAGTGACAACTATTCTTTTTGGAAGAATAGAATGCGTCTCTTCATCAAGTCCAACGGCTACTTAGTTTGGGATGTCATTGAAGATGGCCCTTATATTCCATTGAAGCAAGATAGTGAAGGCAAGATGGTTTTGAAGAAAAAGGTGGAGATGAATGAGGAAGAAAGGAAAAAGATTCAAGTATGTGACAAAGCTCTCCACATGCTCTTTTGTTCATTCGGTCCGGACATCTATTCTAAAGTGTCATCTATTGGAGTGCCAAAGAAGTGTGGGACACTCTTGAGACTACCTATGAGGGAACCAATGATGTCAAAGAAACTAAGATTGAAATTCTCAAAGAAACTAAGATTGAAATTCTCAATCTTAGTTATGAAAATTTCAAGATGGAGCCCGATGAGACGGTGTCCAAGATGTTTGATCGTTTCTCCATAATAGTCACTGGGCTCAAAGGATTTGGAGAGATCATACCGCATGACAAGCTTGTCCAGAAGCTACTTTATTCACTTCCCGAATCTTGGGATGGGAAGAGAACCGCCATCATAGAGGCAAAAAATTTGAAGACTCTAAAGCTTGATGAGCTAGTGGGTTCTCTACTCACTCATGAGATTATGAAACAAGGAAGGGAAGAAGAGAAGAAGAAGGAAGAGAAGAGAGTAGAGAAGTTAGAAGTTGAAAAGAAGAAGAAGATGGGAATAGCTCTTAAAGCTTCACTACTTGAGGAAAGCTCTTCTAGTGAGGAGGATGACCTTGAAGAATTGGCTATGATAGCCATGAAGTTCTCTTGATTCATGAGGTCTAATCGTGGAATAAAAATTCAAAGAAAGATGGACTTCAAAGGTAAGAACAAAGAAGAAGCAAGGGATCAAATCATTTGCTTTGAGTGCAATAAACCCGGTCACATACGTTCGTAGTCCCCTCAACTCAAGAAGAAGGGCTTTGAGAAGAAGAAGAAGATCAAAGCCAAACTTGCTACTTGGAGTGATGAGGAGTCATCGTAGGATGATGAACAAGAAGTGGCCAACCTTTGCCTCATGGCACTTGAGGAAGATTCCTCCATGGTAACCTCTAACTCATCATCTTTAGATTTTACATATGATGAATTAAATGATGCATATGATGAGTTACAAGAGGTCTATGATGAATTAGTTGAGAAATATAAAGAGTCGGTCATTAGGAATAAGAAAATCATTTTGGAGCTAAATGAGAAAAATGACTCACTCTCTCAAGCTAATTCAAAATTTAAGAAAAAGATATTAGGGTTGAAAGATGAACTTAAATTTTTTCAAGAGGAAAATGTTGATCTTAATAATCTTTTATCTCAATGCAATAGTGAACACCAAAAGGTGTTAGATGAGCTTAACAAGCTCAAGGAGTCCTTTAAAAATGTTGGTAGTATGAAGCATGAAATTGGTGAATCTTCTAAAACAAACCAACTTAAGAAAAGGACTAATAACTACAAACAAGGTAGTCTTCCTAGACATAGAAGGACTAAAAGAATTAGAAGTGTATGGGTTCCTAAGGAACTTGTAAAATCTAATAACATTATTGCTATGTCATCTTGGATCCCTAAAGGAACCGAGTTTTTGGGAGCTAACACTCATGGACCCAAAATGATTTGGGTACCAAAAACAAAAGCTTAATATCTTTGTTTGTAGGGGGAGCATTGCTACAAGGCCAAAGCACAAAGTCAAAACTCATGGTACCTTGATAGTGTATGCTCAAGGCATATGACCGGAGACAAGAGTAGATTCATGGATCTAAAGCCAAAAAGTGGAGGAGTGGTGACATTTGGTGACAACTCCAAAGGCCACATTAAAGGTATTGGCTCCATAGGTAATCACTCTACTATTCTCATTGAAAATGTCTTGTATGTCGATGGTCTTAAACATAACTTGTTGAGCATAAGTCAATTGTGTGATAAAGGATTTAATGTTTTATTTGATAAAAATGGATGCAAAATTGTTGACATTAAATCTAATAATATTATGCTCATAGGTCATCGCATAGGGAACATATACATGGTGCATCTAGATGACATTCATACATCTCATGCATGCTTAGTAGCACAAAATGAAAATGATGCATGGTTGTGGCATAGGAAACTAGGACATGCTAGCATTAGTGTTTTAGAAAAACTAGTTTCCCTTGATCTAGTTAGAGGTTTACCCAAGATAAAATTTTCAAATGATAAAATTTGTGATGCATGCTCTATGGGTAAACAACATAAGTCTTCCTTTAAGTCCATTAATGATGTTTCTACAAGTAGATGTCTACAACTAATCCATATGGATTTATTTGGGCCAATTAGGACTATGAGCTTGGGTGGTAAGTCTTATGCATTTGTACTTGTTGATGATTTTTCTAGATTTACTTGGGTTCTATTTTTAAGTACTAAAGATGAGGCTTTGGAAAAATTCATCACATTTTCAAAAATAACCCAAAATGATCTTGATCTTAGAATTTCACATATTAGAAGTGATCATGGAACCGAGTTTCAAAATTTAGGGTTTGAAGACTTTTTAAATGAAAATGGTATTAGCCACAAATTTTCGGCTCCTCGAACTCCTCAACAAAATGGGGTAGTTGAGAGGAAAAATAGAACTTTGCAAGAAATGGCTAGAACTATGCTTTGTGAAAACAATTTACCTAAATACTTTTGGGCGGAAGCCACAAACACCACTTGCTATATTGTCAATCGAGTAACGATTAGGCCAATTTTAAAGAAAACACCTTATGAGATTTTAAAATCTAAAAAGCCTAACATTAATTATTTTCACCCTTTTGGTTGCAAGTGTTTTGTTTTAAATAATGGAAAAGACAACTTAAGTAAATTTGATGCAAAAAGTGATGAAGCTATTTTCATAGGATATTATTTAACCTCTAAAGCCTATCGAGTATTTAATAAGAGAACTTTAGTAGTAGAAGAGTCTATACATGTTGTATTCGATGATAACCTCCTTCCAAGGAAGGATTCTTGTGATGATGATGATGTAGGAATCATAAATGCCTTTGATGGAGGACAAACTTCAAAGGAGGATGAGATTCCAACAACAAAAGAAGAGGACACACAAGATCCACCTCTTGAAGCCTTGAAGGACATGGCTCTTGAGGAAAAGGAAGTGAGCTACCCAAGGGAGTTCAACTATGTCAAAGATGGTGAAATCTTGGGTGATCCATCCAAGGGGGTAACCACTCGATCTTCTCTTAAATCAATGAATCATGTTGCATTTATCTCATGCATAGAGCCTAAGAATATAAAAGAAGCATTGAAAGATGATTTTTGGATTATGGCTATGCAAGAAGAGTTAAATCAATTTGAGAGAAGTAACGTTTGGACATTAGTTAATAGGCCTAGTAATCAATCTACCATAGGAACTAAATGGGTCTTTAGGAACAAGCTAGATGAGAGTGGTAACATTGTGAGAAATAAAGCTAGACTTGTAGCACAAGGTTACACTCAAGACGAGGGAATAGATTTTGATGAAACCTGTGCACCCGTAGCTAGAATGGAAGCCATTAGGATGTTGCTTGCATATGCATGTTATCATAATTTCAAGCTTTTTCAAATGGATGTTAAAAGCACGTTTTTAAATGGTTTTATAAATGAAGAAGTGTATGTGGAACAACCACCGGGTTTTGAAGACTCAAAATTTCCAAATGATGTTTTCAAACTCACTAAAGCTCTTTATGGTTTAAAACAAGCTCCTAGAGCTTGGTATGAAAGACTTTCAAACTTTTTGATTGAAAAATGTAAGGTGGACACTACACTTTTTATAAAAATGTATAAAAATGACATCTTGGTAGTTCAAATCTATGTTGATGATATTATTTTTGGTTCTACTAACGAATGTCATTGTCAAGAGTTTGCTAAGCTAATGCAAGGTGAATTCGAGATGAGCATGATGGGGGAGCTCTCATTCTTTTTGGGACTCCAAATCAAGTAAAAGAAGGATGGCACCTTCATCAATCAAGCAAAGTACATAAAGGATATGCTCAAGAAGTTTGGCTTGGAGAATGCAAAGCCTCAAGCCACACCTATGAGCTCTTCTACAAAGCTTGACAAAGATGAAGGAGGTAAGTGTGTTGACTCTAAGCTTTACCATTCTATGATTGGATCTTTGCTTTACCTTACCGCAAGTAGACTGGATATCTTGTTTAGTGTTTGCTTGTGTGCTAGGTTTCAAGCTAGTCCTAGAGAGTCTCACCTTATAGCCGTTAAGAGAATCTTTAGGTACCTTAGAGATACTCCTTGTTTAGGTCTTTGGTACCCTAGAGACTCCACTTTCAACCTTCATGCTTATTCGGATGCGGATTATGGGGGATGCAAAATCGATAGGAAAAGTACTTCGGGAACTTGTCAATTCCTAGGTAGTATGCTCATATATTGGTTCTCCAAGAAACAAAATAGTGTAGCCTTATCTACCACCGAAGCCGAGTACATATCCTTAGGGAGTTGTTGTGCTCAAGTCCTTTGGATGAAGCAACAACTCTTAGATTATGGTATTAAAGTTGAAACCATACCCCTAAAATGTGACAACACTAGTGCTATATGTTTAACAAAAAATCCCATCCAACACTCTAGAACCAAACACATAGAAATAAGGCATCATTTCATTAGAGATCACGTCCTTAAAGAAGATGTGGTTATAGAGTATGTAGACACCTTAAATCAATTAGCGGACATATTTACAAAACCTTTAGACAAAGAGCGTTTTTGGTCCCTTAGGAGAGAGTTAGGTCTAGCTAGCCTATCTTGACCTTTTAGGACCTCTTTGTGCTTAAAATGGCTTGATCTTGTGAAATTGCATGTTTGTGTGTTGTGATTCTTGAAAATGCCCATGCCTATAGTTAGGGGGAGTATGTTTCTATTCAGATATGCTTAGAACTGTTCATTCATCATTTAGATTCCTTTAGGAGGTGTTAAAATCGAGCCTATGGTTTTTCTTTTGGTCAAAAATGAATTTCTGGGTATAGGGTATCGATACGGCCCTACGCGTATCGATACGAGTACTCCATTAGCTTCCCAGACTTCATTTTGCCTTAAACGGATATCGATACGGTTAAACACGTATCGATACGAGCTTCAATCGTTTCGATACAGATCTCATCCGTTTCGATACGATTCTTCAACGGGCATTTTTAAGGGAATTACGATTATACCCCCGTATCGATACACCCTCAGGCGTATCGATACTCGATTGCGCAGACAGCTTTAAATTTGGCATTTAAAGTCTTCAACTTTTACCAAAACTAAAATTCTCAAAACCCTAAAAACCCTAGCCGTTTTAGCCTATAAATAGGCTCTTCCTCCCTCATATTTTCACACCACAACTCAAAAACTTCAAGAGGGTTTCAAAAGCTCTAAGTTTTTCTCTCATCAAATTGGTGCTAGGCTTTTCTTCATTCTTCTCTAATCCCAATCAAGGTAAATCACTTCTTTTTCTTTTATAATTTTTTTTCTTTTGTTCTGTTTTTATATTTGTTTTCTTAACAAATCTTTTTTGTTTTTCAAAATTTCTTCTTCAAAATTTTATTTTGCAAAATTTTTTTTCTTGATCTTTGATTTTTCAATGATTTGAATGAAGGAATCTAAATGCATACACTTGTTTTTCTTGTTCATGGCACCCAAGGAATCTAGGAAGAGATCTCGGGTTTCTCAAACCGGTGAATCATCCAATCCCAGAGAGGTTGCACGTCCAAACTACACCCAAATCTATGAAAATTCCTTTGAAACCCCCGGAGCTCTCACATATTTTCGTCAATTCGAAAACTACAAGATTCGTCCGGAAAGGGTAATATCTATTCCTTTTCTTGATTCGGAGCGTTTCAAATTTGAATATCTTCCTTTGCTTCGACTTTGGAATTTTATGGATTTTATCTCCATTCCCGGGGTTTATTATCGTCTTTTGGTTTTGATCTTTTACACTAATGCCAAATGTCTTGCTAATCGTAATAGGGTTGTTACCGGAGTTAGTTCCTATCCAATGGGAAAGAAAATCCTCCTTGATGTCAAATCTATATGTGAAGTTTTCAATTTGGAGGATGAAGGACTTGATGATGAGAATGCTTTAGGCCATGTTCTAAGTGGTTCCGTCATCGCCCTCAATGCTCAAGATCAGATCCTCCATTTGATGGTTTCTTGGTGGTTTAGGCCCTCCAGAGGAAAGTACTCTACCATCCGTCAAGTGGATGATTTTTGGATCTGTTGCTTCCATGAGAGAAAGCGTCCAAACCTTGCTCGAATCATGTTTGCGGAGATTGTCTATCTTGTGCAACATCGCCACACCTCCCTCGTCACCTCCTTCACCTATGGTACGACCCTAAGCTATTACTTTGTGAAAAAGGAAATTGATTGCTCGTTTGACTTCCCAACTCCTCTCACCGATCCTATTGATGAACGCTCTCTTGCACGGGGTAAGTTCTATTATTTTAATGGAAATTGGTTACGTCTTTCCGAGCTACCACCCGAGGCCGCGACACAATTGGAAAATCCTCAAGATGATCAAGCTCCTCCGCCTCCTCCTCAACCTTCCATGGATGCTCTTATGACCTTCCTTAATGAGCAATTCACGGTGTTGCGCACGGATATGGGAAATCATCTTACCGCACTTGAAACAAGCTTTGACTCAAGGATAACAACCATGGAGAATCGTCTCATCTCTCTTGAAAGCGGTCATAACTCTTTGAATATTTCCCTCTCCGCTTTCCATGATGAGTGGCACAATAGCATGAGGAATGATGATCCAATTGTCGATGAAGATGAAGATGATGAAGAAGGCGATGATGATGCCTAGTAGCTTCTCCTTGCATCTCATGCATATCATCTAGGATATTTCTATTTATGCACCTTTGTTTCATGTTTTTAGGACTAAGTTTGCTTTATTTTAAACCTATGCTTTGGTTTTATGTTTTGTTGGATTTTTAAGTTGATGTTATGCTTTATCTTTGAACTTAATGATATTTATGTTGCCTATTTATACCTTTTCCTATGCTATGCACTTTACTTTGTCTTAATATTTTTGATCTAACAAAAAGGGGGAGAGAAGCTAGCTCACAACACTTTAAAAAATTTGATTTCAACTTAAAAGTTTCCTAGCTTATATTAAGGGGGAGTTAATTTTGCAAAGTTTTTTCAAAGTATCAAAAATTTTAAGTTTTAGTTTTGTTATATCAAAAAGGGGGAGATTGTGAAACCTATGTTTGATTTTGATATAATTAAATCTTTAAGGATCAATTTGAAAAACTTAAAATTGTTTTATAAGTCCCTTAATAAGTTTTAAATCACCAACACTTTAAAACTGATTTAAAAAACTCAAACTCAAAATATTTTCTAAGTGTTCCAAGGCCAAACTATTGAAAACCGTCCAGGTGTATCGATACGCTTCCAGCCGTATCGATACCTTTTTTACAAAGTTGGCCACTGTCAGAACTCGTTTTGATACGCACTTAACCGTATCGAAACAGATTCAATCTGTATCGATACACTCCTTTGTAAAAGTCTAAAGGAGTTTGAATGGCGTACCGATACTGTAACCCCCTCAACCCGGCCCAGACGGTTGACCCGAATTAAGAAGGTCACACGGGGAAAACCAAAGTCAACCCGAAAGTCAACCTTGATTAACGACCTTTTTTTTTTCCTTTTTAATCTTGTCTAGATGCACATTAGTCCTATATGTGATCACTCAAACACCATACTCAAAGATCACAAACATCAGAGATCAAACGGGGACCCAATTGAACAAAACACAACTTTAGGGACCAAATTGTAAATTCTGAAAACTTTGAGGCCTTCACCAGATTTTAAGTTACCAACTTAAAATTAATCATGTTTCATGCATCTTGGCCAAATTTCAGCTCAAACGGACATCTCAAACTCATACAATTGCACATACAAGATTCGGGACCAAAATGCAAACATTTTGAAACACATAACTGCCACTGTCAGCCCCCAACGGTCAACCGTTCCGAAACGGGAGACAGCCCGTTTCGAAACGCGGGGCCGTTCCGCAACGGGTACCGAAACGGGGGTCGGGCAGTAGCCTTTCCGTTTCGGAACGGTGTCACCCGTTTCGGACGCCTGGGCTGCTTCAAGGCACCCGTTCCGAAACGGTTCACCCTGTTCCGAAACACCCTGCACAGCAAGCCTCAAAATGTATTCTTAAACATGCAATTAAACATCCAATCATGCTCCAAAAGCCACCAAACTTTGCCAACATGCAATTCAACATAAAAGAGGCATATTTGCATCAACAATTCAACAACATGTCAACATACACGAAAAACCCCAATTTCAAGGTTAAGCTTCCAACACAAGCAACCAATTAAACAACATACTTCCAATTCAAACTCATAAGCCAAACCATGTTCCAACAACATCTACAACACAAAGCCATACTTGTCCAAACATATACAAACACATACATCAACCCAAGAGATTCTTCCCCATTGCCTTTATTAACTATAGCTATTAACCGAGACATACATCTCAAGTGGAGTCCTTCTTGAATCCCTTGCTCCTTGCTGTCCAAACTTCAAGAATCTGCATTGATGGACAAAAAGGAGCGTAAGCATATAATGCTTAGTGAGGAATGCTCAAAACCAAAACACCATCAATGCAGCGAGCCATAAATCACTTTTAAAACAAACTCGATTTGTTTACCAAAGCCATGTTTGAAAACCCCTTTTCAACAACAAGCTCAAAACCATGCATTGCACATACATGAAAACCAACCCTTAGCTTAGCATGCTAAGAAAACCTTTTCAAAGCACAACTTACAAAATCATCCATTTAGCCAAACCATGCATAAACACCATATGCAAGTTAAAACAAAACCTTGGAAAACACTCCCATTTCACAACATACCTTTCTTAAACTTGAAAGCCAATTCAAGCAAGAATCCTTTAAAACCATTTCACAAACCAACCAACACATGCATTAAACCAAAGGCAACATATATGAACCACAACATCATCATCACATGCCTTTAAAAACAAGTCTTAACAAGACTCCAATGCACTAAAGATATTTCATGCTCACATGCATCATTTTCCAAATGATAATCAACACTTGTCCAACTTAACAAGTAAACATGCATTCACAAGCATTATACACTTTCCATGCAACCATGCATCTATTCAAGCATCTCATGCTTCACATGCAATTATGCATCAATTCAAGCATCCCATGCTTCATCACAATCAAGAACATCATATTGGCCTTCAAGTGATCAACCACATTCACTTTTCAACTCAACACCCAATCGGATACGCGGATTCCGAGCGTTGTCCCTACGCTCCATACACCCTACCAATCCAAGGTCTCCCAAATGGACTTTTAAACACCATTTGACCTCAACATCCTAAGGTTCCCATGTATGGACTTTTAAACACCATACAACCTTAGCTTTCCCGAGGTTCCCATGTATGGACTTTCAAACACCATACAACCTCAACTTTACCCCAAGGTTCCCATGTATGGACTTTCAAACACCATACAACCTTGACATGCACAAGGTTCCCATGTATGGACTTTCAAACACCATACAACCTTTGCATTCACCGATTGGTAGTTGTATAACATCACTAACGAGGTCCGGGACACCCTACACAAGATCCACACATGGACTTAACCCCGCCATTGTGATCTCAACAAGCACAAGGTTCTCACATATGGACTTTTAAACACCATATAACCTTTGCTCAACCAAGGTCCTCGAATGGGCAACACCTCCATTATGACCTCAACCATCTCGTTAGGATACTTGAAGGGAGTTTACCGGTCCACTCTTGACCACTCCACCTCCAAGGCGACTTAATTCACGGTGCACCCAATCCTATAGCCGGCTAACTATATCCGATTAAAGAACCAAGAACCACTTACATCACTTGCCAATATAACCACCTTACCACACTAGTCCAATGTTTCACATGCATAACCAATATGCAAAACCATTACCACATTAATCAAATGATTCACATGCATAACCAATATGCAAAACCATCATTTACCAACATTAATTCACTGTTTTAAAGCATTAAACAAAGCCATTGAACAACATGCAACACCATGCATCAAAACCACATTTTCAATGTATAAAACCAAGGATCTCTTACCTTGAGCATCCTTCACATATGGCTTTCAAAACCAGCATTAAACCATGCTAAAATATGCTTTCAAAACAGAATTAAACCATGCAAAACATATGCATCTCAAACATCAACCACAATTGCTTAAAAAGCCAATTCATAACACCAACCAAGAAAGAAATCCATTTACTTACTCTTGAGCTTAGCAAAGTTGTTTAGACTTAAACTAAGCTCCCAAAACCTTCAAACCTTGGTTTAAAAGCTGAAAACCCAACTTCACTCACCGATAACCAAAACAAGGTTAGCCACCAAGCCTTCCAAGCATCCGAAACCTTCCGCAACACCTCTAAAGCTCACGGATCAAACTCCCCTGTTTCAAGCACACAAAACAGCACATTAATGCATCATTATGCATTAAGAACAGCAGCCACACAACCAAACTCGCTGCTCATCACACAACCAACAATTCGGCTACCAAACACAACCGAAATCACCTCCAAACATTTCCAAAACTTAACCCAGCCAAGATCCATCACTTCTAACCATCTTTAAACATCAATCAACATCCAAAATGATCACAAACACGTCCTTATACTTCCAGGTACAACAGATCACCAAAAACACTCCAAAAACAACCAAAACTCAAGCCAAACTTAGGAAATTCAACCTATCCGGAATTGCATTAATTAAACCTCAACTTCTAATCAATTTAGCATTCATTTAACATCATTTTGACACTTCAAAACACTGCCCAAACAGATCACACGAAAATTTCACCAAAATCGCCAAATCTTGCATTTATGCCAAAATCAAGATTTCAATTGAAAAGCCTTTAACAAAACACAAATCAAGGATTGAGAACTTGGGAATTTCAATAAAGAACTTGAAGTTCAGAGGAGAAGGACGTTCTTACCTCCAAACTTGAGTTTCTCCTTTTTAGAGCCAAAAAGCTTGATGAAACAACTTGCAAATTGAGAGGTTTTGATGATGAGATGATTAGGAATCAAATGAGAGTTGAAATGAGTGATTTGAGTGACAAAATCAGAGAGGAAAGATCTGGAGAGAATGTGTTTGGTTTGAGAGAAAAGATGAGAGAAAATGGTTGAGAGAAAAGTTAGTTAGAATTAGGAAAATATCTTCCCTCCACTTTTCTTTAGTTTAAAAACATTTAATTAATCATTTAATATATTTAGAAAATCTGGAGAAACTCCCATTGGGTAAATAGCTCCTTAAAGATTCAAAGTTTCAATCCTTTATAAAACTGTCACCGAACTTTCAAAAATTACATTTTGGTCACTAGCCAAAATGTCAACCTTCCGAACCTCATTTTCCAAAATTGATTTCACAGTTCACTTAATTATATTAAAAGATGATTTTAGGACATTTTTCCATATTTTTAATGCAACCCGAACTAGGCTTTCCTAAATTCACTCTTATATATTCGATCAGCACTTTGACCGAACCGGTCAACGCCCAAAACTTCTGAGCCCAAAACCGGGGCGTTACAACTCTCCCCCCTTAGGAAATTTCGTCCTCGAAATTTAACCGGCGAAAAGAGAACAACAACTTTCTCAAAACACACACAAGGCAACACAAAAACCTCAACCAACACTGAACACTTTCCACACAAAACTCCACTAAACCCAACACCACCACATGCTGTTCACAAACCCAGAACACTCAAAGATAGCCACAACTTAACCTTTCACATAACCGGACTGTACACAGCCCCAATATCAACCTGAAGAACTTCAGCTCTTACAGCACACATCACTGTAACACACAACTCCCAAGACCCAAACTCCTCAACGAATGCTGATAAACCCTCACAACTGTTGCTAACATTACCAAAACGACTCTCCAGGTCTACTCACCCACAAACCAAAATTTACATCACAACCCCAACTCGACTCCGCCAGCTGTTCCACACACCACCAACTGACTTCAGACGGAACTTCCTTAACCACAACCAGCCAACCACCTTTCACAAGAATCCTTTCAAACAACACTGACCCTCGACCTTTCATTGCTTAACCACCACAAGCTTGACCGCAACACTTGCCTTGCCAGAACATTGCCCAACTTAAACATACATATCAACTCCTTAACTCCTCAAAGGTTGCTAAGAACCAGCACTTGCAAACACAACCCTTCCACAACAACTTAAATGCTAAGCTACCTCAGCACCTGAAAACACAACCGCTAACCTGCAACAACACTTAACACAAAGGAACTACCGCTCCCACTTAGCTATTCAAACCACTTGACCGATCCTACTTCAACCGGTACTCCTCACCACCAAACCACTAAACTCCTTAAACAACAAACACTATCCTTCCACCAACATGCTATGCCACCCTCGCCATTACAAGCAACTAGCTTAATATTACTTCTAACCCTCACTCAGCACCAAAACAACCTCTAAGAACCCATCATCCAACCTAACCCAACCACCACACTAACAGATTCGATTAATTATTAGCGAGTGTGAACATCATATGCATGATCACCAACATGCCCTATTAATGCCTGATGTACATGTATGCAAAACCTCTAATGTCATGCCACATGTATGCATGGACCAACATATATAATATAACATATAACAATGATTTTATCTGTGCATGAATGCCAGTTCACACCCTCCAATAACATCCTCAGAATCCGTCTAAGAACAACCTCCTACCTCACTTCTAACTTATCTAACTCCATCATACCAACAATTATTAACCACAAGATTCTCACCTAAGCCTTCTTCACATCAAAGATGTTTCCGAACTACAACTATTACCCCAACAACTAGCAACAAGACTAAACTTACCACGCAAGGAAAACCAACAGAAACCAAACTAAGGTAACTAGAGCAAAGATTACTAAACAAGGTTACCTGAAAGCACAACACCACCCTGAAGCTTCATCAGACGAACTCTCTTCCTCGCGGAACCATCATCCTCCTGCCGCACCACTGCAGCACCAGCTAACACACCAGGGCCACCACCACCTCCTTGCAGTAAGGGACCTTGGCTGTTCCGAGCCAACATCAAACAATCACGTCTCATGTGTCCAGCAGACCCACATTTCCAGCAATTCTCCTTTCCCACACTCTTCACAACTTTCTTCTCTTTCTGCCACTTCTGAACCTTGCCTCGGCCGTGCCCACGACCTTTCTGAGACCCTTTGGCTAACACCAAAACTGATTTCACTCCAAGAGGACAATCACGCTTAACATGCACTTTGGAACCACAGTTCCAGCAAGCACCCGCGCCCCAACAACCTCCAACATGGCGCCTTTCACAACGGTCACACACCGGTGGCTGAACTTCCACTCCTTGCCCAAGCAACACTCGCTCTACAACAACACCACCGTCACATTGCTCAACCCTTGGAAACTTCCCTCCAAGATACCTTTCATAAAAGGCAGATACAAAGAAATCCCAATCAATATCAGGAATATGTGACGCCACAGCCACTGATGTCCACCAGACACAGGCATCCTCTAACATCAAAGAAACAACACTCCCCAGCTTACAAGCAAGATCACAGCCTTCCTGATCCAAGATCAGAACCACACTGGCCAACCAGGCCTCAAACATCTCCGGTGTAGAACCATGATATTCCACAGCACCCAAATCAAGCAAACGCTGCTTCGGCAAACCCACACATCCCACAGCCGGCACATCCACTGACTTTACCTTTACCACAGCCTGAGATGTTCCCAACACCTCCTGAACATCAGATGATGAACTCTTCACCATAGAACCAGCTTCTTTCCCTTGCCTTATCACCTCAACCCCAGGCACAGAAAACTGAGACAAAACACCTCCACCAAAGGGTGAATTCCACGCCTTAACAACCTGCCCCAAGGCAGCAACCATCTCACCCAACTGCCATTCTTTCATCGACTTAGCCATACTACTAACAACAACAAACAAACAAACAAACAAACCAGTTAGACCAGCATTAAGCAAGGATTCAAACTCCAACTCCAAAATAACACAATAGCTATATTAATAAGGCAATGGGTATCCCGAATCCTCCCCTTTACATGACATAACAGTCAACACAACATGGATATCACAACATCAAACATATCAATCTACATACTCGATCATGCTTACATCCAACAACATCCATTTGCATCAGCATATTATCAACATAACATACTCATTACACAATCATCAAGCATAACACCAGCTCACATCATCAGCACATATCCACATTAATTCACCAATGATTCATAAACACAAAACATGCTCGAAAACATCAGCAACTTGATCAGAAACATCAACAATTTGCTCAGAAACATCAGCATCATGCCCAGAAACATCAACACACATCACAACAACTTACCGTTTTCCCCAAGCATTCGCAACTCAGCTCTGATACCACCAAATGTAACCCCCTCAACCCGGCCCAGACGGTTGACCCGAATTAAGAAGGTCACACGGGGAAAACCAAAGTCAACCCGAAAGTCAACCTTGATTAACGACCTTTTTTTTTCCTTTTTAATCTTGTCTAGATGCACATTAGTCCTATATGTGATCACTCAAACACCATACTCAAAGATCACAAACATCAGAGATCAAACGGGGACCCAATTGAACAAAACACAACTTTAGGGACCAAATTGTAAATTCTGAAAACTTTGAGGCCTTCACCAGATTTTAAGTTACCAACTTAAAATTAATCATGTTTCATGCATCTCGGCCAAATTTCAGCTCAAACGGACATCTCAAACTCATACAATTGCACATACAAGATTCGGGACCAAAATGCAAACATTTTGAAACACATAACTGCCACTGTCAGCCCCCAACGGTCAACCGTTCCGAAACGGGAGACAGCCCGTTTCGAAACGCGGGGCCGTTCCGCAACGGGTATCGAAACGGGGGTCGGGCAGTAGCCTTTCCGTTTCGGAACGGTGTCACCCGTTTCGGACGCCTGGGCTGCTTCAAGGCACCCGTTCCGAAACGGTTCACCCTGTTCCGAAACACCCTGCACAGCAAGCCTCAAAATGCATTCTTAAACATGCAATTAAACATCCAATCATGCTCCAAAAGCCACCAAACTTTGCCAACATGCAATTCAACATAAAAGAGGCATATTTGCATCAACAATTCAACAACATGTCAACATACACGAAAAACCCCAATTTCAAGGTTAAGCTTCCAACACAAGCAACCAATTAAACAACATACTTCCAATTCAAACTCATAAGCCAAACCATGTTCCAACAACATCTACAACACAAAGCCATACTTGTCCAAACATATACAAACACATACATCAACCCAAGAGATTCTTCCCCATTGCCTTTATTAACTATAGCTATTAACCGAGACATACATCTCAAGTGGAGTCCTTCTTGAATCCCTTTCTCCTTGCTGTCCAAACTTCAAGAATCTGCATTGATGGACAAAAAGGAGCGTAAGCATATAATGCTTAGTGAGGAATGCTCAAAACCAAAACACCATCAATGCAGCGAGCCATAAATCACTTTTAAAACAAACTCGATTTGTTTACCAAAGCCATGTTTGAAAACCCCTTTTCAACAACAAGCTCAAAACCATGCATTGCACATACATGAAAACCAACCCTTAGCTTAGCATGCTAAGAAAACCTTTTCAAAGCACAACTTACAAAATCATCCATTTAGCCAAACCATGCATAAACACCATATGCAAGCTAAAACAAAACCTTGGAAAACACTCCCATTTCACAACATACCTTTCTTAAACTTGAAAGCCAATTCAAGCAAGAATCCTTTAAAACCATTTCACAAACCAACCAACACATGCATTAAACCAAAGGCAACATATATGAACCACAACATCATCATCACATGCCTTTAAAAACAAGTCTTAACAAGACTCCAATGCACTAAAGATATTTCATGCTCACATGCATCATTTTCCAAATGATAATCAACACTTGTTCAACTTAACAAGTAAACATGCATTCACAAGCATTATACACTTTCCATGCAACCATGCATCTATTCAAGCATCTCATGCTTCACATGCAATTATGCATCAATTCAAGCATCCCATGCTTCATCACAATCAAGAACATCATATTGGCCTTCAAGTGATCAACCACATTCACTTTTCAACTCAACACCCAATCGGATACGCGGATTCCGAGCGTTGTCCCTACGCTCCATACACCCTACCAATCCAAGGTCTCCCAAATGGACTTTTAAACACCATTTGACCTCAACATCCTAAGGTTCCCATGTATGGACTTTTAAACACCATACAACCTTAGCTTTCCCGAGGTTCCCATGTATGGACTTTCAAACACCATACAACCTCAACTTTACCCCAAGGTTCCCATGTATGGACTTTCAAACACCATACAACCTTGACATGCACAAGGTTCCCATGTATGGACTTTCAAACACCATACAACCTTTGCATTCACCGATTGGTAGTTGTATAACATCACTAACGAGGTCCGGGACACCCTACACAAGATCCACACATGGACTTAACCCCGCCATTGTGATCTCAACAAGCACAAGGTTCTCACATATGGACTTTTAAACACCATATAACCTTTGCTCAACCAAGGTCTTCGAATGGGCAACACCTCCATTATGACCTCAACCATCTCGTTAGGATACTTGAAGGGAGTTTACCGGTCCACTCTTGACCACTCCACCTCCAAGGCGACTTAATTCACGGTGCACCCAATCCTATAGCCGGCTAACTATATCCGATCAAAGAACCAAGAACCACTTACATCACTTGCCAATATAACCACCTTACCACACTAGTCCAATGTTTCACATGCATAACCAATATGCAAAACCATTACCACATTAATCAAATGATTCACATGCATAACCAATATGCAAAACCATCATTTACCAACATTAATTCACTGTTTTAAAGCATTAAACAAAGCCATTGAACAACATGCAACACCATGCATCAAAACCACATTTTCAATGTATAAAACCAAGGATCTCTTACCTTGAGCATCCTTCACATATGGCTTTCAAAACCAGCATTAAACCATGCTAAAATATGCTTTCAAAACAGAATTAAACCATGCAAAACATATGCATCTCAAACATCAACCACAATTGCTTAAAAAGCCAATTCATAACACCAACCAAGAAAGAAATCCATTTACTTACTCTTGAGCTTAGCAAAGTTGTTTAGACTTAAACTAAGCTCCCAAAACCTTCAAACCTTGGTTTAAAAGCTGAAAACCCAACTTCACTCACCGATAACCAAAACAAGGTTAGCCACCAAGCCTTCCAAGCATCCGAAACCTTCCGCAACACCTCTAAAGCTCATGGATCAAACTCCCCTGTTTCAAGCACACAAAAACAGCACATTAATGCATCATTATGCATTAAGAACAGCAGCCACACAACCAAACTCGCTGCTCATCACACAACCAACAATTTGGCTACCAAACACAACCGAAATCACCTCCAAACATTTCCAAAACTTAACCCAGCCAAGATCCATCACTTCTAACCATCTTTAAACATCAATCAACATCCAAAATGATCACAAACACGTCCTTATACTTCCAGGTACAACAGATCACCAAAAACACTCCAAAAACAACCAAAACTCAAGCCAAACTTAGGAAATTCAACCTATCCGGAATTGCATTAATTAAACCTCAACTTCTAATCAATTTAGCATTCATTTAACATCATTTTGACACTTCAAAACACTGTCCAAACAGATCACACGAAAATTTCACCAAAATCGCCAAATCTTGCATTTTAAGCCAAAATCAAGATTTCAATTGAAAAGCCTTTAAAAAAACACAAATCAAGGATTGAGAACTTGGGAATTTCAATAAAGAACTTGAAGTTCAGAGGAGAAAGACGTTCTTACCTCCAAACTTGAGTTTCTCCTTTTTAGAGCCAAAAAGCTTGATGAAACAACTTGCAAATTGAGAGGTTTTGATGATGAGATGATTAGGAATCAAATGAGAGTTGAAATGAGTGATTTGAGTGACAAAATCAGAGAGGAAAGATCTGGAGAGAATGTGTTTGGTTTGAGAGAAAAGATGAGAGAAAATGGTTGAGAGAAAAGTTAGTTAGAATTAGGAAAATATCTTCCCTCCACTTTTCTTTAGTTTAAAAACATTTAATTAATCATTTAATATATTTAGAAAATCTGGAGAAACTCCCATTGGGTAAATAGCTCCTTAAAGATTCAAAGTTTCAATCCTTTATAAAACTGTCACCGAACTTTCAAAAATTACATTTTGGTCACTAGCCAAAATGTCAACCTTCCGAACCTCATTTTCCAAAATTGATTTCACAGTTCACTTAATTATATTAAAAGATGATTTTAGGACATTTTTCCATATTTTTAATGCAACCCGAACTAGGCTTTCCTAAATTCACTCTTATATATTCGATCAGCACTTTGACCGAACCGGTCAACGCCCAAAACTTCTGAGCCCAAAACCGGGGCGTTACAGATACGACTTCACCCGTATCGATACAGTTTTAACGAATTTTAAATTCAAGTCGTTTTAAATATTTCGACCGTTGGTGTCAGTTGTTAGGTAACCAAATTTTAATTGGTAGTTAACCCGTATCGATACGGTAAACCCTCGTATCGAAACGGAAACTGACAGTGAGCTAAGTCGAGAAAAAGGTATCGATATGGTCTTAGCCGTTTCGATCCCCCGTATCGATACGCCTATGTGCGTTTCGATACCCCCTATTTATTGTGCACAACGACTCTTTCTTTTTTGAGACAGGTATCGATACGGCTCCCCGAGTACCGATACGGGTAGCTGCAGAAGTGCATTTATGGTGGTGAGAGAGGGTTCCAACGGCTCTATTCAATTCCCCAACCACCCAAACGACTAGAATTAATAGAGGAGGTATAAATTGAAGCTCTTTGAAGGCCAGCAACAACCATTGCATTAAAGACAAACATTCAAGCAAAAATCCAACCTCAAGTGTGCTAAATTTCCAATCTCTTGTAATTCCCAAATTGTGTTGTATCCAATTCTTATTTTATCTTCAAATTTGGGTTGAGTGTTGTACTTCTAGGGACAAATTTGTATTTGAGAGATATACTTCTTGTCCAATTTCTTCTTTGATTATTGGTGAGGGTTTGGTCAAATTTTGGGTAGAAAATTTGACCGGTTGTGTAAAGGTTACCTCCTAAGCCTTGAAAAGAGGAAGACCAAATAGTGAATTGTTGAAATCCTTATTGGTAGCTAAGGTAGTGGATGTAGAGTTCATTTGGAGAACTTGAACCACTCTAAAATCTCTTGTTCTTCATTTTTAAATTGCCCTTTCACTCCACAAAGATTTTAAATCCCAATTCACCCCCCTCTCGGTCTTGATCATTCAATCAATCCACTCAACATATTGCTTGTCCTCAAGCAATGCAATCCTAAACATACTTGCCCTTGCACTAATCAGAAAGAAAACTTGTTTTAAACTTGATTTAGCACCTAAAGGCCGTGACACCTATCATTAGATTAGTGAGAGGAGAACAACATGAATTACCTCGAAATTAAACTATAATTTCAGTACAATGTGTGTAGAGAATGTGTACAGGCTGAATCTGAAGAACATTCTAAGTAAACAAAGATGTTGTCATGGTAATATAAGGTTGCTGCCGTGGTAGCATAATTAAGCACATTTTATAATCATAGCAGTAAGGGCTTCAGCTTATCACACCTACTATTTAGGTTTGAAATTAAGATATGAGCAAACTACAAAACCCCGAACCCATTGAGTAGAGTCATCCCGTGAAGTCTTTCATTCACTCATGCTAATTTGTCCGTCACGTCAAGGATTTTCAGATTTGCGGACTTTGATAGCAGTGGAGTGTCCTTGCACATGATTCTTCCTAGAGCCGGTTTTGTGCACCTCTAGGGAAAAACATCAAAAAAAATTTCTTCTTGTCGTGCCAGTGCTTTTTTTCTCTGTTTGTTGCCTGCCGCGGCAGCTTCCTGCAACCATTTTATAATTTTACAAATAATTCAAGCAGACAACGTCCATAAAAAATTCAATCAAATTCAGCAAGTAACAATAGTGTTTTTAAATTTTGGCAATAATAGAAAAATTCTAAGTTTACTTCATGCTTTCCCCAAAATTAAGTTCTTTTTAATTGGTGCGAAAAATTTAAAGTCAGCTATCCTATCATAGGCACAAGTTCTAACAAAATTTTTCTTTTGATTATTTTTTAAGGCAAGTACATTATGCAATCTATATGCACTAGTTATGCCTAAACAAAATGAGTGCTAACCCCTTAAACTTGAGACGGGCATTGCCCCCAATGCACAAAACAATAAGAATTAAAAACTGAAACTGAAAAATTAACATGATACATGGAAAGAAAACTTAGGCTTAGTTGCTGTCAGACAATGGAGATCATTCGTAGGAGTTATCAACAATGCTGTCAATTTCGGGTTGTGGCAGCTGATTGAACAGTGCTACCCTCTGTTGTGTACGACAGCTTGATTCCTTAAGGTTTGAGTCTGGAGAAATTGTTGTGAGACGGGATTAAATAATAACAATGCAGCTAAAAATAAAATCTAGTCCTAAGTACTTAATATCTACTCCTAACTAGAAAAGTAATAAAGATGTGGTGAAATAAAAGTTATGTCACAGTGAGGTGGGCATCCCTTAGAGTTAATACTTTCTGTTCTCTCAGGACAGAATCTCCTGCATAATGTTTTAAATGCTGCCCATTAACCTTGAATTCTGCCCCATCTGTTTATTGCCTTTACTGTCACGACACCATGTGGGAAGGAGTGGACCACTTCGAACAGTCCTAACCATCTGGACTTTAGTTTCCCAGAAAACAGCTTCAAGCGGGAGTTGAATATCACCACTTGCTACCCAGGGAGGAACTACCTTTGTTGGATCTTGTTGTCGTGCCACTTTTTAACTTTTTCCTTGTACAACTTGGCATTATCGTATGCTTTCCATCTGAATTCCTCCATTTCAGTCAAGTCTAGCAATCTCTTTTCGCCAGCTTGCTTCCAATCCATGTTTACTACCTTGACTGCCCAATATGCCTTGTGTTCTATTTCAACCGGGAAGTGGCAGGCCTTTCCATATACTAGTTGATAAGGGGACATTCCGAGTGGCATTTTGTACGCAGTTCGATACGCCCAAAGAGCATCGTCTAACTTTAGCAACAAATCTTTCTGGTTTGGGTTGAAAACTTTTTCCAAGATGGTTTTAAATTCTCTGTTCGAAATCTCTGCCTGCCCATTTGTTTGCGGATGGTATGCCGCGACAATCTTGTGTGCGACACCCACTACTTGAAGTGCCTTGGCAATTAATTTACTGTCAAAATGGGTTCCATCGTCACTAATGATGGTTCTTGGGATCCCAAACCTCATGAATATATTCTTGTGTAGGAATCTATGGATGGTCTTTGCATCATTGTAAGGGGTGGCAATGGCTTCTACCCACTTGGAGACGTAATCAACCTCTAGGAGGATGTACATGTTGCCACAAGAAGATGGGAATGGTCCCATAAAATCAATCCCCCAGACATTGAATAATTCAACCTCCAAGATGGTTTGCAAGGGCATTTCGTTCCTTCATGAAATGTTTCATGTTTTTTGGCATTTATCGCACGGTTTGTAGAAGGCTTGGACATCTTTATGCAATGTTGGCCAGAAAAAGCATGATTGAAGTACTTTTGTTGCCGTGCGTTGCCCTTCGAAATGTCCTCTATATGGTGATGCATGGCACTGATATAGTATGGCTTGTTGTTCGTCCTCAGGGATACACCGTCTAATGACCTGATCTACACAGTTTGTAAACAAGAAAGGCTCGTCCCAAAAATAATGCTTAGCATCATATTGGAATCGTTTCTTTCCTTGGTAGTTAAGGTCATAAGGTAAAACATAGGTTACCATGTAATTAACCATATATGCATCAGGGTGTTGTTGTTGACGATGCTGCCGTGACATCTTCATGGGCGGCAAGTGAGATGCCTTCAGCTTCCAAGGCTGCTACCAGGGTGGATGCTAGTAACAGTTGTTAGTCAGGTAATGCATCATGGATCTCGCTGATGGGCATCTTTTCTTGTTCATTCTCCTTCCGAGATAAATGGTCCGCTACTTGATTTTTTGTGCCTTTTCTGTCTCGGATTTCAAGGTCGAATTCTTGCAGCAGAAGGATCCAACGGATTAGGCGAGGTTTGGCATCCTTCTTTTCGAACATGTACTTTAAGGCTGAATGATCCGTGTGGACGATCACTTTTGTTCCAATTAGATAGGGCTGGAATTTATCGAAGGCGAACACTACTGCCAATAGTTCCTTCTCGGTGGTGGTGTAGTTAGTCTGAGCAGGGTTCAACGTCTTGTTGGCGTAGTATATGACATGGAAAATTTTTTCCCTGCGCTGTCCGAGGGCGGCACCGACAACAGTATCACTATCGTCACACATTAAATCAAAGGGCTGGCTCCAATCAGGGGGGACTACTACATGTGCTGACACAAGCTTCTCTTTGAGGGTTTTGAATGCTTCCAGGCATGCCTTGTCGAAGTTGAATGGATTATCCTATTCCAGCAAGGTACACAACGATTTAGAAATTTTAGAAAATTTTTCAATAAATCGACGGTAAAAACCTGCGTGTCCGAGAAAACTTCGAATGCCCTTGACTGAGGTCGGCGATGGTAAGTTGGCGATGACTTCGATCATAGCCTTATCTACTTCTATTTCGTGTGCGGAGATCTTATGCCCCAGGACTATGCCTTCATCGACCATAAAGTGGCATTTTACCCAATTGAGCACAAGGTCTGTGTCTTCACATCTGGTAAATACTTTTTCGAGGTTGCCGAGGCAGCTGTCGAAGCTCCTGTCGAAGACAGAGAAGTCGTCCATGAATATCTCCATGAAATCTTCTATCATGTCAAAGAAAATAGCCATCATGCAACGTTGGAATGTGGCAGGGGCGTTGCATAATCCGAACATCATCCTTAGGAAGGCATAGATGCCATAGGGGCAAGTGAATGTTGTCTTGGCCTGGTCTTCTGATGCAATGGCAATCTGGTTATAACCTGAATATCCATCCAAGAAACAATAGAAAGGTTTGCAAGCAAGGCGATCAAGCATTTGATCAATAAAAGGTAGAGGAAAGTGATCCTTTTTGGTTGCTTTATTTAACTTGCGGTAATCCATGCATATTCTCCAATCGGATACTGTCCTAGTTGGAATTAACTCATTATTATCATTGCTTACCACAATTATACCTCATTTCTTTTGCACACATTGTATCGGGCTTACCCATTCACTGTCAGATATAGGATATATGATGCCGGCATCTAACCATTTGATTATATCCTTTTTGACAACTTCCCTCATGGCATCGTTTAATCTTCTCTGGGCATCGACTGCTAGCCTTTGATCCTTCTCAAGATGTATTTTGTGCATGCAGATTGTTGGGCTTATCCCTTTTGTATATGCAATGGTCCAGCCTATTGCCTTCTTATGCTGCCGCATCAGCACTATCAATTTATGTTCCTGTGTAGGCTGTAACTTGGAGGAAATTATTATGGGCAACGTATCATTGGGTCCCAAATAAGCATAATTAAGTTGCGCATGTAAGGTTTTTAATTCAAGGGTAGGGGTTGTTCAATAGATGGTTTGAACATTTTACCACCATTTTTTGTATAATTCAAAGGTTCAAAATACTTACCTGGCCTGTTCGCTATCCAGTACGCCTCCTCTTGCTCCTCCGATTCCTGTTCTATACACTCACTGTATTGTTCATCTTTTGAGAAAATATCTAAATGGCTACTGAGACAGCTGTCGAAGTTGCTGCCCCGACAGTCGTGCTGCAAGCAGGGTCTATTGGCTTTGAAATTGAATTCTGAGATGGCCTCCATTAGCTGGCACTATTCTGGATCATCAGCTTGCCTAATGGTTTGGAAGACATTCAACTTTACTTGCTGATCGTTGACCCTCATTGTAAGTTCACCTTTTTCGACATCGATCAGCGTTCTGCCTGTAGCTAGGAATGGTCGCCCTAGGATTTTTGGTGCCCTTTCGTCTGCCTCACAGTCTAGTACCAAGAAGTCGGCAGGGAAAATGAATTTGTCAACCTTTACGAGGATGTCTTCAATTTTACCTTTCGATTGCACATACGTTCTGTCGGCTAGCTGCAGCATTACAGTCGTTGGGTGGGCGTCTCCTATTCCCAGTTTCTGGAAGACAGACTTGAGCATTAGGTTGATTCTTGCCCTTAGGTCACATAGGGCTCTTACGGAATGGTTGCTGCCTATTTTACTAGGAATTATGAAGCTTCCTGGATCTTTCTGTTTGGGCAGTGCCTTATTGTGCAGCATTGCCATGCATCCCTGTGTCACTACCACTGTCTCGAATTCCCCAATTCTTGTTCTTTTGGATACCATATCCTTTAGGAACTTAGCATAGCTGGGCATCTGTTCGATCAATTCCACCAATGGAAGATTGATTTTTACTTGATTTAGAACATTCAGGAATTTTCTAAACTGCATGTCATGCTTCTAATTTTTCAATCATTGTGGGAATCGTGGTGGAGGTGGAGTATCTACGATTTTTGTCTTGGACGAAAGCTTATCCTGGGGAGAAATAATCGGTTCAGATTCTGTCTGGTCCTCCATAGTGTCGTTTGTCGGCTCTGTTTGTGTTCTCGTGGTTCCCTTCTCAAAAGCTGCCATGGCAGGGTTTCTAGCAACATAAACTGGATCGACAGGTGATGTTTCTCTTGCAGCAGGGTTTGACAGCTCTTGTAACGTTATCCCGCTCCTAGTTGTTATAGCCTTACATTGTTCTTGGGTTTTTCCTTTTGTGGTTTCAGTATCACTCGGTAATCCACCCATTGGCCTATTGTTTACAATCTGGGCAAACCTTTCAAATTGAGTCTCCAGATTCTTTATTGTTACCTCTTGGTTGTTTATCCGCATCCCAGTCCTGTCCGTAAAAGACTCAGTCTTATCAACAAATTTATTAGTACGAACAATAAAATCACTAGTGCGAGACATAAAAGTATGTAGAGTAGTTTCAAGTGAGTTATTGTTCGTATTCTGTTGCTGTTGAGGTTGCTGTAGTGATAGGTTCTGTTGGTATCCTCCTTGTTGCTGAGTTGGATTGGCGGCCGTATTGGGGTTACTCCAGGAGAAATTCGGATGCTTTTTCCATCCTGGGTTGTATGTGTTGGTGTTGGTCTTGTTGTTCCTTTCGTAAGTTCCCATAAAGTTGGCAGATTCACTACATTCAGAGGAATCGTGGTTGCCCCCACACTCATCACAAAATGGCTCCACAGCCTTGGCTTCATATGTTTCTCCTTTTGCCATGTTCATCACCAGCTCTATCAGTGTATCCATGCTGGCATTGACAGATTTAGTGGCCTCTACTTCATTCACAACAGCTGGCCGCTTTATGCCGCTGCAGCGGGCTGTAGGGAACTTGTAGTCGTTCTTAGCAATTCTGTTCAGAATCAGTAGTGCCTCATCAGGTGGTCTATCCAGGATGATTCCATTGGCTAAGGTGTCGAGCATCATTCGTGTCGGTTGGTTTACTCCGTTGTAGAACATCGACACTTGAGTCCAGAATAGGAAACCATGAAGTGGGCAGTTGTTTAGCATATGTTGGTACCTCTCCCAAGCTTCATACATTGGTTCGTCATCCCCTTGGCAGAAGGCTGTGATCTCGTTTCTCAATCTGTTGGTAATGTTTGAAGGACTGAAACGATCGAGGAAGTCCTTATACAACTCCGTCCAAGTATTGAATGAGCCCGCTGGTTGGTTGTCCAGCCACTGCTTTTCCCTATCCCTCAGTGAATAGGGAAATAATCTCAGCTTGAGCACGTCTTGATGGACTCCATGTATTTTGAAAGCTCTGCATATGTCTAGAAATCCCCTCAAGTGCTGCCGAGCATCTTCTAAGATAGTTCCTCCAAATTGCCCCAGTGTGTTTATCATGTTGAACATTACAGGCTTCAGTTCGAAGTGATCTGCTTCGATTTCAGGCTTTGCAATAGTTGGGTCAAGTCCCCTAAAGTCGTGCTCCAAATAATCCCTGGTGGTGCACCCATACTGTTGTTGCCTGGGCGGAACTGGTGGTTGATGCCTAGGTGGCGGATCTTGCTGCCCATCCTTGCCGTTATAGGCATTGTTGGCAGGGTTGTCGTCTTGGCCGTTATGCATGGTTGTCTCTACTTTTCCTTCTTCCTTGGCTTTCCCGAGGGCTTCTCTTGCTTCTTTCTTTAGTTCTCTTGCTCTTCGTCCGATCTCGTCTATGAAAACTGTTGCGTGTAAAATAGTCTATCGCAATGGTAGTGCAAGTATACGCGACGCAAGTAGTAAAGTGATACGAAGTATCGGATATCGTCTCCACAGGGATTGGGCTAATAGCTTCACCTTGATTTATTGCACGAAATTAAAGAAAATAGTTGAGAACTTTGTCACGAGAATAATGAAGTAAACTTAAATAAAAGAGTAGAAATATCAAAATAGAGAGAATGGGCTGGTATTGAATTGCTCAGTAGTGCAGGTATTGCAATGTTTAGGAACTCCAGTTTTGTCGTTGCGCCTGTCGCGGCAGCACCTGTCGCGGCAACAGTCTGTTGATCATCGCGGCAGCAAACACACCAACTCAGTACTTCAAGTTTGGCAAGAATCCCAGATCTGCCTTGGCCTATCCCTAGGTCTAAGTCTGTCGATGATCACGTCTTTGATGATACCTCCCGGCGTGAATCTAAGGATGAACACCGATGTGCATGAATTCTTCCTTAGCCACTTAACCTTGCCCTATCCCTAGGCACAAGATAGTTCAACTATAAACTAGAGAACTTGCTCTTATTTCTTTCGTATACTTAACTCTCCCGATGCTAAGTAAGTGGATAACCTCACAATGCTCTCCCGATGCTCTTGCAAGGTATTAATAACCAAATTAAGAGAACTTGAAGTTTATTTTATTGAATTTGGAATATCCTAAAACAAAACAACCCTTGCAACTACTTTACAAATCAACCCGTGGCCCTAGGGAGTTTTTAGAACATATCGACGGCGGGTAAACGACGGAGGGTTTTTGGTTGTCGGTTTAAGGGGAAATCGGCTATGGGTTATGAGATATGTCCTAGGTTAAAATACATGCCCTTATATAAGGTTTGGGCTCAAGTATTCTAAGTTAACAAGGATTACAACTTTAATTAAAAGTATGATTCTAATAAAGACTTAATCTTCAAGGATCCTACTTTTCAGCCGTCCTCCTTGTTTCTTGGGATTTTCTCTCCTTGAGCTTTGGGCTTGACATATCTTTTGATCCGGGGCTTGGAAAAATATTTGGTTTTCACACGACAGACGAGCAGAATTTTCTCTATCTATCGAGGTCCACTTTGCTTTTCCTCCACTAACTTGCTGTCGTCCTCTGCTGTCATGGCAGATCCATGGCAGCATCATCCTCATCGTCTGCTTGTCCAGTTCAGCTCTTCTGCTTCTCTGCCCTGCGCCCGCCTTCTCCGTCTACTATGGCAGCAATCTGCAAAATAAGCCATCTTTTAGTAGAATCTGTGCCTTTAACATATTTGTGATGTTTTGCTGTAAACTAACCTAAATGCAATGCAATGATGCTTGAATGCATCAGAAATATGGGTTAAAAAGGGTGTAAATAATAGAACTTTTACACACTCAACAAAAACAATTTCTCCCGATGGGTTTGCACTGGTCATGCACTAGACAAGAAAACTGTAAAATTCTCTTCTTTTTTTCGAATAAAAAATAAAAATAATAAAAACTAAAATTAAATGCAAATAAAATAAAAGTGCAGAAAAATAAAAACGAATTTACTGTTGCCAATCCCCGGTAACGTCGCAAAAACTTGTAGAGCGTTGGGGTGTTCTCTAATTATGAGCGCAAGTGCACACTCTTGTCAAGTTATAGTATAAAAGATATCGTCTCCCACGAGGATTGGACCTCTTATTCGAATTTCAAATCCTGCACAAGGGAAATTAAATGCACAAGTAAATTTTAGTTTATAAAAGTATAAAAAGTAAATAAACACAAGTAATTTGATAAGAGAGATCAGAGTGATAGGATGGGCCAGGTTATGCTGCTCAGTAGTGTGAAACTGCGTTGAACATGTTAAGATGTTCTGCGCTGCCAGAATTTGCTGCCTCAGCAGAAGATGACAGATTGGCTACTTCGACGCTTTCTCCGCCTCGGCAGTGGAACGGCCGATTGGCTCGGCGGCAAACTCGGCAGACCTTCAAGGCTCAGCAGAACGCTTCGATAATGATTCAGCTTATGTCTAAGTCTGAATGCTGTTGATGCCTGCTGCAGATAATACTCGTCGGCGTGAATCTTGCAATGAATAGAAACCTTTAGTTCATCCTCTTTTAGCCGCCTTAAACCCTAACCTATGTCTAGACTGGATTGATCAGCACCTAGTATTGGTGAGATCATGCTTACTTCTTTCGCGATTTTGACTCTCTCGATGCTAAACAAATGGATTGCTCACAATCGATCTCTCGAGTCAATTGAAAACAATGAAGAACATGAAATAAGCAAACCTTGAATTTATTGCAAAAACAAACTAAATATCTAAACAACTATAACACCCTTAGCCCGGTCTAGACGTTTAACCCTGGTTACGAAGATTGCACGAGGAAAACCAAAGTCAACCCGACAGTCAACCTTGATTTACGACCCCTTTTTTCTTTTTTTCTTCTCTAGATGCATATTATTAACCTATAAGTTCAACAAAGCGATTAGGTGAAAACGGCACAGCCATCGGGGTTCGATTAGGGTTCAATTGCACACATTTGACTTTTAGGGACTAAACTGTAAAAACCATCAAATACAGAGACTATCATGATTTTAGAGTTACCAATCCTTGATTAGTCATGTAACACGCCAACATGTCAAAATTTAGCTCAAACGGATCATCCAAACACATTCAGTTGCACACACAATACCAAGGGACCAAAATGAAACATTTTCAAACCTTAAAAGATACTTTTAACTACCCGTATCGATACACTTGGCCCTGTATCGATACGCAGGAAGACAATAGCTAAAGAAGATTCAAGCGTATCGAAACGCTTCCTTGCGTATCGGTACGACCTTCAAACTTGGCCTAGGCGTATCGATACGCGGGCAATTCGTTTCGATACCCCTGTACAGAATTGCCTCATTTTGCCTTAGCGTATCGATACGCTTCCCCGTGTATCGATACGCATACCAGATTAGCTTCAATTAACACCATTTAAACATACCAAAACACATTCAAACAAGCTTAAATCATGCATACAAGATATACTCTATCTAATAAACTTTCAAACACCATCAAATAGCAAAACATACTCTTCAATCACATCATATCATGATGGCATTTTAGCTATTCTTGCAAGCTTGAGACATAAAGCTACTAGTAGGGGTAAAACACCACAACCAAGCCATAGGACCATATAAATGCCAATTACAAGTCCACAACCAGAAACTAAACATGCTTATAACAACAATCATCTCTAGTCAAAATCAGAAAGTAGAAGTCCCACCCATTGCCACTTATTACACTAAGAGTGAACCACATACATCTCTTTAACAAAGCCTTGGATTCCTCTTGCTTTTGGGCTGCCCTATAATGATCAATTCTCTACATTGATGAAACAAATGAGCGTAAGCATATAGCTTAGTGAGGATCGCTAAACCACATTCATCAATGCATTAAACATACTTTGTAAAACCACCATTTTTATCACATACTTTTCATAAACCATGTCTTCTCAAGACTACAATGCATTTAAATAAACAGAAGCTCATATGCATCACTTTAAAAACAACAATTAAACCATTGCTCATGCTTTACCAAGCATCTCATGCATTCTTGCATCATTAACAAGCATCTCATGCTTCACATTATTCAATTACATTATATTGGCTTGCAAGTGATAGTACATAAACCATTTCAACACAATGCACAATCGGATACGCGGATTACAAGCGTTGTCCCTCACGCTTCATACAAACTATCGGACAACACAAGGTGGAGATTAATGGCATAATCACAACCCTTGAACACCCGTGATGGAGATTAATGGCACAACCACAACCCCTCAACATCACTCATCGGTAGTTGTATAATTCCACTAACGAGAGCATAGGACAGATACACAAGACTCACACATGTGACTAACCATTCACCGTGGTGATCTTAACCTCAATCGTTAGGGTACTTGGATGGAGATTACGGCACAATCACAACCCCTCGACATCCAAGGCGACATTATTCACGGTGCACCCAATCCTATAGCCGGCTAACTATATCCGATTAAAGTAACCAAAAACTATTTTCATCACTTGCCAATATAATCATTTAACCATATTAATCCACTGTTTTACAAGCATAACCACAATGCCATTTCTACAAGCATCACATGCTTAATATCATATGCATTCAACACACGCAAACCAAGGATCACTTACCTAGTGCATCCTTAACATAATGGAATTAAAATCCAGCATGAAACCATGCTTAAACATGCTTAAAAACAGTAAACGAATCCACTCTTACATCAAGTGCAATTTCATCAAACATAGCACATTTCCAAGAGAGGGATTACCGAAACACTTACACTTGAGCTTAGTTAAGTGTATCAAACTTACACTAAGCTCCCAAGATCACGCTTAAAGCGTTACAAGCAGGAAATTGCATTTCCACTCATCGATACGCAAAGCCTTGTTCGCCGACACGGAAATTACACCTCCAGAGCCTCAAAAATCACCTTGTTTGCTTCTGGATCAAGATCCTATATTTTCACATCATCAAAACATAGGTCCAAATGCATTAAAATGCATTCAAACACAAGCAACAATTCACACACTCGTTGCTCACCCAAACAACATCAAAATACCCATCCCAAGCAACTGAAAACTCAATCGTTTGCTTCCTAAACCAAGCCCAGCCAACATACAACACTTCCAAAGCATTATAAACATCAAAACACATCTAACAAACATCCTAACCCAACCTTATACCTCCAACAAGCAAGATTCCACAAAAACACCCCAAAATCTCACCTAAAACTATCAAGAACTTCAAGGATCTCAATGATTTCGGGATCTATGTTATCAACACATCATTTTAACGTATAAATCAACTTAGAACTCAAATAAAATCAACACAAAACAGAATCCAACTCATCAAGTCCGAAAATCAAGAATCACATCCCAATTTTGCAAGATTTTGCTCTTAACTCAAAACTATAATCAAAATTCAGTTAAAAATCATAAATGAGAGTCAATAATCTTTTTGAATTTCAATAAAGAACCTAGATTGAAGGTTAAGAACGGGATTTACCTCCAATCCTTGCTTCCTTGACAATTTGACAAGTTTTCCTTCCTAGAATCTTGAAGAAAAAGAAGTGAATCTTTAAAAAGAGTTTAGAGAAGAAAAAAGGAATTTGAGAGAAAAGAAATCTGATGAAAAGTGGTTTGAAAAATGTGTGCCTGAAATGAGAGAGGGAAAAGTAGTTACGTGATTAAAACCCCTCTAATTTCCATTTACTTAATATTTAATTAAAACCATTTTAATTCCTTTTATTAAAACCCTTTAAAAACACATGTCAAATTGAAGGAACGCTAAATTGTACAACAACTCCCTAAAGATTCTAAGATTTTGACTCTCTTCTTGAAAATAGCATTTTCCACAGTTTTAAAACTTTACAATTTGGCCACTACTCAAAATGTCCATTTTCCAAAACCCTTTTTGTAAAATTGATTTGACCAACCCCATAAACATACTTTTAGAGGATTTTAGCAATTTTTATCATAATTTTATCCTATCCCGATCCTTGATTTCCTTAAATGACCTTACGCTATTCGAACTATTCTCGACCGGTCCGATCCGATGTCTAAAACATCTAGGCCCAAAACCAGGGCGTTACAACTCTCCCCCACTTAGGAAATTTCATCCTCGAAATTCTTACCTGATGGAAAGAGATGCGGAACTGCCTCAGCATGTCCGCCTTGCTTTCCTACGTGGCCTCCTCAACTCCTCGGTGTCGCAACAACACCTTCACAAGTTTTATCGTCTTGCCACGAAGAACTTTGCTACTCACATCCAGAACCTTCACTGGTTCCTCATCATATGACATATCCGGATTCAACTCTATCTCCTCAACAGGCATTACATGTGAAGGATCCGATCTGTACTTCTGTAAAATGGAGACATGAAACACATCATGTATCTTCTCCAACTATGCAGGCAATCTCAACCGATATGCCACAGGACCAATACACTCCACAATCTCGTAAGGTCCAATGAACCTTGTGCTAAGCTTGCCCTTACGCCCAAATCTCATTACCTTTTTCCAAGGCGATACTTTCAAGAACACATGTTCGCCAACCGCGAACTCAATTTCCTTACGCTTCAAGTCCACGTAAGACTTGTGCCTATACAATGCTGTCTTTAAATGCTCACAAATGAGCTTCACCTTCTCAGTGGTTCCCTTAAGCATAGCTGGCATCGAAATCAACTTTTGCCCAGCTTCTGCCCAGCAGAGAGGGGTTCTACATCTTCTCCCATACAAAGCCTCGTATGGAGCCATCTGGATACTTGCCTGGTAACTATTATTATATGTAAACTCAACCAACGGCAAGTGCTTCTCCCAAGAACCCTGGAAATCTATCACACATCATCTCAACATATCCTCAAGCACTTGGATCACACGCTCCGACTGTCCTTTCGTCTGAGGATAATAATAAGTACTGAAATTCAACCGTGTATCCAAAGCTTGATGCAAACATTCCCAAAATCGTGTTGTAAACCTCGGATCTCTATCCGACACAATGGACTTTGGCACACCGTGCAACAGCACAATCTCAGCTATATACAACTCAGCCAACTTATCCAAAGTATATGCAGTATGCACAAGCAGAAAATGCGCACACTTCGTAAGCCGATCAACAATCACCCAAACTGAATTCTTCTTTGTCGGTGACAAAGGCAAGCCAGACACAAAATCCACAGTGATTCTCTCCCACTTCCATTCTGGGATTCTCAAAGGCTGCAACAACCCAGAAGGAACCTGATGGTCAGCCTTCGCCCGCTGAAACACCATGCACTTACTAACAAACTCTGCCACATCCTTTTCAACCCCACCCAGTAGTACTCATCTTTCAGATCATGATACATTTTTGTACTACCCGGATGCATTGCAAAACGACTACTATGAGCTTCAGTCAGAATAGTGTGCCTTAACTCAGCATCATCTGGCACTACTATTCGACTCCCAAAGCACAAAACACCATCAGCACTAAAGCTGAAATCCGAAGGTCTACCTTTCACAATGTCCTGAACATGCGAAACACAAGAATCATCAAGCAACTGCTTATCTTTGATCAACTGTATCAGAGATGGCTTTCACTTGCAACTCTGCAATAAGACCACCATCACGCGATATGCTCAAACGAGCAAACATTGCTCTCAACTCCACAGTTACTTTCCTAATCAAAGCATCGGCTACCATATTAGCCTTACCCGGGTGATACTCTATCGTCATATCATAATCTTTGAGCAACTATACCCAGTGACGTTGCCTAAGATTCAATTCCTTTTGAGTCATGAGGTACTTCAAGCTCTTGTGACCCGTGAACACAACACATTTCTCTCCGTACTGGTAATGCCTCCAAATCTTCAAGGTAAACACCACAGCCGCAAGCTCAAGATCATGAGTAGGGTAGTTGCGCTCATACACATTCAACTGCCTAGATGCATAGGCCGCTACCTTACCCTCCTGCATCAACACGCAGCCCAAACAAACAATGGACACATCACTATAGACCACAAACTCCTTACCGGATTCATGCTGAATCAGAACAGAAGCTTGCGTCAAAGCTTCTTTCAGCTTCTCAAAAGCTTGTTGCCTCGCCTCCGTCCACTCAAAGCGAACATTCTTTTGCAACAACTTGGTCAAAGGCGCTGCTATCTTCGAGAAACCTTCGACAAACTTATGGTAGTACCTGACCAAACCAAGGAAACTTCGTACCTCTGTCACTGACTTAGGCACTTTCCAGCTCATCATAGCTTCTACCTTGTGCGGATCAACGCGAATACCCTCAGCTGATATAACATGCCCAAGGAAAACCACCTCCCTAAGCTAAAAGTCACACTTACTCAGCTTGGCATACAACTGATTTTGCAGCAACGCTTGCAAAACAATTCTCAAGTGTCTATCATGATCCTATCCGATACGTGAATACACAAGGATATCATCGATGAACACCACTACAAACTGATCCAAGAATTCATGGAATACACGATTTATCATGTCCATGAAAGGAGCAGGCGCGTTGGTCAAACCAAATGGCATCACCAGAAATTCATAATGTCCATACCTCATGCGAAAAGTTGTCTTAGGTATGTCCACATCCTTCACCTTTAGCTAATAATAACCTGATCTCAAGTCTATCTTAGAAAACACTAAGGCTCCCCGAAACTGATCAAAGAGATCATCAATTCTAGGCAAGGGATACTTATTCTTAATCGTCAACTTGTTCAGTTGCCGATAATCTATGCTCATCCGCATTGTCCCATCCTTCTTCTTTACCAACAAGACCGGTGCACCCCAAGGTGACACACTCGGCCGGATGAAACCTCGATCCAACAACTCCTGCAACTGCATTTTCAACTCTTTAACTCTTTGGGTGCTATACGATAAGGAGCAATAGACACCGAAGTTGTATTCTCGTACAACTCTATACCAAACTCAACTTCCCTGTTTGGTGGAAATCCATGCAATTCTTCCGGAAAGACACCCGGAAAATCGCGAACAGTTCGGATGTCCTGCACACGCACATCCTTGGTACCAGGATTCATCACATAGGCAAGATAAGCCTCGCAACCCATCCTCATCATACGGTTTGCTTCCAAAGCCGAAATCACATTCGACAAGAATTTCATATTCTCGCCTACAATCACTACTTCATAATCATCGGCCAACTTTAAGGTGACTCGCTTGACCTCAAAGTCAACCACTACCCTATGCTCCGACAACCAATCCATGCCAAGGATTACATCAAATTCGTAGAAAGGTAGCTCCATCAGATCCACAAGGAAAACATGACCTTGCACAGACAAAGGGCATCTCCTATACAACTTCCTAGTGACCACAGTCTCACCAAAAGAACTAGTCACTTGCATTCCAATTTCAAGCATCTCAACAGGTATATCAAGCAAATGCGCATGCTCACTCAAGATATAAGAATGCGTGGATCCAGAATCAATCAAAGCCAGCAAAGATAAAGACTGGAGAGCAAAGGTACCTGCGATAACATCGGTGTCGTTGCGCTCCTCGCGCTGAGCATACACCTTCGGTGGTCCACCTCCCTCAGGTCGAACAACTACAACATGAGCAATATCGCGCTGCCCCTCATCTCTCATCTGAAAGTTCCCACGGCCACGCCCACGGCCTCTCTGAGGTGCAGCTACCACAGGAGCACGTCCTTGGCCACCACCAGCCAACATAAGACACCCCCTCCTCATATGATCCTCCGATCCTCAATTCCAACAAGAGTTCCTTTTCACCACAACAGGAGCCTGAACCTCTATAGCTGCTCGAGGAAAATCTCGCCTTAAATGGTCCCTCGAACCACATATCCAACATGTATGCTGCTCAGATCTGACACGTCCTCCCTAAGCCTGACCACCTCGACCCGGAACACCACGCATTCCCTTAGGCTGATGTCTCCTATCACGGCCTCTTTTGTTCCGTCCACCACCGGAACTATACTCAGCGGCTCTCTTCCTAGAGCTAGAACCAACACCTCGAGAGGACAAACCCAAATTCTGCTCGATGTCCTTTGCCCGACAAACAAGCACGTCAAAATCAGTGTAATCTGCAGCTAGCATGTACGTCTTAACTTCCTGTACCAACCCGTACCGGAAGCGATCACATCGATGCATCTCACTAGGTACCAGCTCAAGAGTATACTGGCTCAAGCGTATGAACTGGACCTCGTACTCAGCCACAGACAGATTGCCCTGGACAAGCGACATAAACTCTCGTTTCTTTTCATATAGGTATCTCACCCCAAGATACTTCCTCCTAAAGGCACCTCTGAAAAACTCCCAATCAACCTCATTGGGTTCCATACCAACTGTGGTAGTCGTCCACCAGCTGTAGGCATCGCCTTGCAGCAAAGATACTGCAGATCCCAGCTTGCGCACATCATTACAGCCTATCTGATCCATGATACGGATCGTACTCACCAACCAGGACTCAGACGCCTCAGGAGACATAACAAAGAACTCTACAGCTCCTAAGCTCCTCAATCCTTCCAATGGTAAGCCCGCTTGCCCAGCTGTAGGGGCCTGAACATGCGCTCTGGCAACAACAACCTGAAATGCTCTGGTGATCGCCTGAACTAGTGGCGCCAAATCACCCAAACCAGGACCAGCAGGTCCTTGCTGCACCTGCTCTCCACCTCCAAGTGGTGGCAGAGGAGGTAGATTTCCACCAAGAGGGACATCAGCCCCTTGCGCACCCTGGTCACCCTGCTCAGCCGCAAGTATGATCGTACTGGACCTCAACTCCCTTCTAGGTCCCATTGTGCTATTTTAAACAAACTAAAAACAAATCGACCATTTAGGCCAGCTGCTAGCAAGGATCCAAGTTTACAAAAAAACGTTTGATTAGTGTAATAAGGCAATGGGCACCCCGACTTCCCCTAACATGACATAGCATACAATGACTCATCAAGCTCAACAAGCTTTTCATCATTCAAATTCAGCAAACAACATCATTATATCATCATCACGCACTCATATCCATTTCACATGCAATTATACAAATCAAGCATGGCATAAGCTTCAGAATTCAACCAATTGCATGCTTTCAAACAACATACAACGATACATATCAATTTCACATACCAACATTCCCAATTCTTTCGTAACCATGCTCTGATACCAACAAATATAACCCCCTTAGCTCGGTCTAGAAGTTTAACCCGGACTACGAAGATTACACGGGGAAAACCAAAGTCAACCTTGATTTACGACCCCTTTTTTTCTTTTTATCTTCTCTAGATGCATATTATTAACCTATAAGTTTAGCAAAGTGATTAGGTAAAAACGGCACAGGGATCGGGGTCCAATTAGGGGTTCAATTGCATACATTTGACATTTAGGGACTAAACTATAAAAACCATCAAATACAAGGACTATCATGATTTTAGAGTTACCAATCCTTGATTAGTCATGTAACATGCCAACATGTCAAAATTCAGCTCAAACGGATCATCCAAACACATTCAATTGCACACACAATACTCAGGGACCAAAATGCAACATTTTCAAACCTTAAAAGATACTTTTAACTGAATTTAACTACTCGTATCGATACACCTGGCCATGTATCGATATGCGGGAAGACCGTAGCTAAAGAAGATTCAAGCGTATCGAAACGCTTCCTCGCGTATCGGTACGACCTTCAAACTTGGCCTAGGCGTATCGATACGCGGACAATCCGTTTCGATACCCCTGTACAGAATTGCCTCATTTTACCTTAGCGTATCGATACGCTTCCCCGTGTATCGATACGCATACCAGATTAGCTTCAACTAACACCATTTAATCATACCAAAACACATTCAAACAAGCTGAAATCATGCATACAAGATATACTCTATCTAATAAACTTTCAAACACCATCAAACAACAAAACATACTTTTCAATCACATCATATCAAGATGGCATTTTAGCTATTCTAGTATGCTTGAGACATAAAGCTACTAGTAGGGGTAAAACACCACAACCAAGCCATATGACCATATAAAGGCCAATTACAAGTCCACAACCAGAAACTAAAACATGCTTATAACAACCATCATCTCCAGTCAAAATCAAAAGTAGAAGTCCCACCCATTGCCACTTATTACGCTAAGAGTGAACCACATACATCTCTTTAACAAAGCCTTGGATTCCTCTTGCTTTTGGGCTGCCTTGTAATGATCAATTCTCTACATTGATGAAACAAATGATCGTAAGCATATAGCTTAGTGAGGATCGCTAAACTACATTCATCAATGTATTAAACATACTTTGAAAAACCATCATTTTTATCACATACTTTTCATAAACCATGTCTTCTCAAGACAACAATGCATTTAAATAAACACAAGCTCATATGCATCACTTTAAAAACAACAATTAAACCATTGCTCATGCTTTACCAAGAATCTCATGCATTCTTGCATCATTAACAAGCATCTCATGCTTCACATTATTCAATTACATTATATTGGCTCGCAAGTGATAGTCCATAAACCATTTCAACACAAGGCACAATCGGATACGCGGATAACAAGCGTTGTCCCTCACGCTTCATACAAACTACCGGACTACACAAGGTGGAGATTAATGGCACAATCACAACCCCTCAACACCCGTGATGGAGATTATTGGCACAATCACAACCTCTCAACATCACTCATCGATTGTTGTATAATTCCACTAACGAGAGCATAGGACACATACACAAGACTCACACACGGGAGTAACCATTCACCGTTGTGATCTTAACCTCAATCGTTAGGGTACTTGGATGGAGATTATGGCACAATGACAACCCCTCGACATCCAAGGCGACTTTATTCACGATGCACCCAATCTATAGCCGGCTAACTATATCTGATTAAAGTAACCAAAAACCATTTTCATCACTTACCAATATAATCATTTAACCACATTAATCCATTGTTTTAACAAGCATAACCACAATGCCATTTCCACAAGCATCACATGCTTAATATCATATGCATTCAACACATGCAAACCAAGGATCACTTACCTAGTGCATCCTTAACATAATGGCATTAAAATCCAGCATCAAACCATGCTTAAACATGCATAAAAACAGTAAACGAATACACTCTTACATCAAGTGCAATTTCATCAAACATAGCACATTTCCAAGAGAGGGATTACCGAAACACTTACACTTGAGCTTAGTTAAGTGTATCAAACTTACACTAAGCTCCCAAGATCACGCTCAAAGCGTTACAAGCAGAAAATTACATTTCCACTCACCGATACGCAAAGCCTTGTTCGCCGACACGGAAATTACACCTCTGGAGCCTCCAAAATCACTTTGTTTGCTTCCAGATCAAGAACCCATGTTTTCACATCATGAAAATAGAGATCCAAATGCATTAAAATGCATTCAAACACCAGCAACAATTCACACACTCGTTGCTCACCCAAACAACACAAAAATACCCATCCCAAGCAACCGAAAACTCAATCGATTGCTTCCTAAACCAAGCCCAGCCAACATACAACACTTCCAAAGCATTATAAACATCAAAACACATCTTTACAAACATCCTAACCCAACCTTATACCTCCAGCAAGCAAGATTTCACCAAAACACCCCAAAATTTCACCTAAATCTATCAAGAACTTCAAGGATCTCAAGGATTTCGGGATCTATGTTATCAACACATCATTTTAATGTATAAATCAACTTAGAACTCAATTAAAATCAACACAAAACAGAACCCAACTCATCAAGTCCGAAAATCAAGAATCACATCCCAATTTTGCAAGATTTTGCTCTTAACTCAAAACTATAATCAAAATTCAGTTAAAATCATAAATGATAATCAATAATCTTGAGAATTTCAATAAAGAACCTAGATTGAAGGTTAAGAACGGGATTTACCTCCAATCCTTGCTTCCTTGACAATTTGACAAGTTTTCCTTCCAAGAATCTTGAAGAAAAAGAAGTGAATCTTTGAAAAAAGAGTTTAGAGAAGAAAAGAGGAATTTGAGAGAAAAGAAATCTGATGAAAAGTTGTTTGACAAATGTGTTTGGCTGAAATGAGAGAGGGAAAAGTAGTTACATGATTAAAACCTCTCTAATTTCCATTTATTTAATATTTAATTAAAACCATTTTAATTCCTTTTATTAAAACCCTTTAAAAACACATGTCAAATTGAAGGAAGGCTAAATTGTACAAAAGCTCCCTAAAGATTCTAAGATTTTGACTCTCTTCTTGAAAACAACATTTTTCCACAGTTTTAAAACTTTACAATTTGGTCACTACTCAAAATGTCCATTTTCCAAAACCCTTTTTGTAAAATTGATTTGACCAATCCCATAAACATATTTTTAGAGGATTTTTAGCATTTTTTATCATAATTTTATCCTATCCCGATCCTTGATTTCCTTAAATCACCGTACGTGATTCGAACCGTTCTCGATCGGCCCGATCCGATGTCTAAAACATCTAGGCCCAAAACAGGGCGTTACAACAACCGTTCTCACAACAACTTTACAACATAACCCAATCCCTAGAGAATTTAGAACATAGTGGCGGCAAGAAAACACAAGAGAAACCTAAGCTATGCCGACTATGAGTTGTAAGATACAAGGTATGAACAAGTATATATAGGGCATGGCCTAGGGCAAGTACTCCTTAGTGTAGAAGTCTTCTTCATCATAAAGTATCTTTAGCATTGAATGCATCCTTTAAATTCTGACTTTTTTGACTTGAAGTTGGACTCCTTGTAGCACAAGTAACCTTAAGCCGCCTTGGATAATCTCCCATTGGGTGGCTCAGTCTGGTGTTTCCGACATCGATAAATTGAGTGGATGGGCTGTGACACCATAAAAATACCCTAGTTGAAAATCCCTAAGTTAGTTAATAAAAAAGGTAAAAATAGGTTGTAACCTGAAATGTGGTGTAAAAACGAAGTTGTAACAAAAAATGTGGTGCAAGTATAGTGTAACCTGAAATATGGTGCAAAAACGGGTTGTAACCTAAAATGTGGTGCAAGTAAGTGTAACCTGAAATATGGTGCAAAAATAGGTTGTAAGCTAAAATGTGGTGCAAGTATAGTGTAACCTGAAATCTGATGCAAAAATAGGTTGTAACCTAAAATGTGGTGCAAGTCTTGTAACGCCCTGGTTTTGGGCCAAGATGTTTTAGACATCGGATCAGACCTGTTGAGAACGGTTCGAATCGCGTAAGGTGATTTTTGGAAATCAAGGATCGAGATAGGATAAAATTGTGATAAAAATGGTTAAAATCCTCTAAAAATATAATTAAGAGGTTGGTCAAGTCAATTTTACAAAAAAGGATTTGGAAAATGGACATTTTGAACAGTGACCAAATTGTAAAGTTTCAAAACTTGGAAAATGTGATTTTAAAGGTGGAAGCCAGAGTCTTAGAATCTTTAGGGGGCTTTAAGTCAATTTGACCTTTCTTCAAATATGACATGTGTTTTAAATGGATTTTAATTAAAGGATTTTAATTAAAATAAGATATTAATTAATTGGTAGTTAGTGGATTTTCATTTTACGTAACTACCAATTCCCTCTCATTTTAGCCAAACACCATTTTCTCTCATCTTTTCCAGAATTCCTTCTCTCAAAAGTTCTCTCAACATTTTCTAAATCAATTTCAAGAGATCTTCCTTAATTCTTCAAGATTTTAGCAAGGAAAACTTGTCATCTATTGAAGGAAGCAATGATTGGAGGTAAATCCCGTTCTCAACCTCTAATCTAAGTTCTTTATTGAAATTCCCAAGATATTTGGCTTCTAATAACTATTTTTGATTGAGTTTTCAATATAGTTTTGATTTGAGATCAAAATCTTGTGAAAATGTGGATGAAATCTTTATTTTCGGACTTGTTGAGTTGGGCACTATTTTGTGTTGATTCTAAATGATTCTTAAGTTGATTTATATGTTAAAATGATGTGTTAATAACATAGATCCCGAAATCCTTTAGATCCTTGAGTTTCTTGGTATTTTTAAAAGGTGATTTTGGAGTGTAATGGTGGATTGTGATTTTTGGAGGTATAAGGATGAGATAGGTTGTTTAATAGATGTGTTTTGATGTTGTTAATGCTTTGGAAGTGTTGCATGGTGGCTGGGATTGGTTTAGGAGGAAATCAATTGAGTTTTCGGTTGTGTTGGAAGGGTATTTTGGTGTGGTTTGAGTGGGCAACGAGTCTATGGATTGTTGCTGGTGTTAGAATACATTTTAATGCATTTAGGTCTCTGTTTTGTTGGTGTGAAAATAGGGGATCTTGATCCGGAGGCTAACGAGGTGATTTTGGAAGTTCCGGAGGTGTAATTTCCATGTCGGTGAACAAGGCTTCGCGTACCGGTGAGTGGAAATGCAATTTCCTGCTTTGTAACGCCTTGAGTGTGCTCTTGGGAGCTTAGTGTAAGTTTGATACACTTAACTAAGCTCAAGTGTAAGTGTTTCGGTAATCCCTCTCTTGGAATTGTGCTATGTTGGTGAAATTGCATTTGTTGTAAGAGTGGATTGGTTTACTGTTTTTAAGCATGATTTGATGCTGGATTTTAATGACATTATGTTAAGGATGCACTAGGTAAGTGATCCTTGGTTTGCATGTGTTGAATGCATATGATATTAAGCATGTGATGCTTGTGGAATTGGCATGGTGGTTATGCTTGTTAAAACAATGAATTATTGTGGTAAAATGATTATGTTGGCAAGTGATGGTTACTTTAATCGGATATAGTTAGCAGGATATAGGATTGGGAGCACCGTGAATAAAGTCGCCTTGGATGCCGAGGGGTTGTGATTGTACCATAAACTCCATCCAAGTACCCTAACGATTGAGGTAAGATCACAATGGTGGTTGTAAATTCCGTGTGTGGATCTTGTGTTATGTGTCCCGTGCTCTCGTTAGTGGAATTATACAACTACCGATGAGTGGTGTTGAGGGGTTAAGATTGTACCGTTATACTCCACCACGGGTGCCACAACAATGGAGGGTTGCTCTTGTGTGTGGGCCTTATGTAGTTCGGTAGTGTGTATGAAGCGTGTGGGACAATGCTTGTAATCCGCGTATCCGATTGTGTCTTGTGTTGAAATGAGTTGTGGACTATCACTTGAACGCCAATGTAATGTAAATGAACAAAGTGAAGCGTGATATGCTTGTAAATGATGCAATGGTGCATGAGATATATGTGTATGATGCAAGAATGCATGTGATGCTTGTTAAAGCCTGAGCAAAGGTCAATTTGCTGTTGTAAATTTATGCATATGTGCATGAGGTTTCAAAAGTCCATTGAAGTCTTGAGAAGACTTTTTTTATAAAGGGCATGAGATGTAAAGTGTGTTTTTGCAAATCATGGGTTATGCATTGATGAATGTTGTTTAGCGATCCTCACTAAGTTATTTGCTTACGCTCATTTGTTTCATCAATGCAGAAAATTGAACATTTGAAGGCAACTTGATAGCAAGAGGAATCCAAGGTTTTTCTAAAGAAATGTATATGGTTCACCCTTAGTGTAATAAGAGGCAATGGGTGGGTATTTATACTTTGGAATGTTTGAGATGTTCCTTTTACTTTGAGCATATTGGTTTGACTATACTTGGTTTGTAAACGGCCTTTGGAGTGTGGATTTTGGTTTATTTGGAGTTTTGTCTTGTTTCGGTTTTGGCAAACTAGGGAGCATGCCTTTAGAGCCTTTGTTTGGATGTTGGTTTCCATGCTTAGACTATAGCTTCGATATGATGTTTGTTGATATGTATCCTTGATGTATGCATGATGTGGCATGTCTCGGGGTTGATTCGAATGTGAAAAAGTGTGAAAACCAGCATTTTCTGCTGTCACAGTGCAGGGTGTATCGAAACACCCTTAACTGTTTCGAAACAAAGGCCTGTAATGGCCATAGCGTTTCGGAACAACTGAAGGTGTTTCAGAACAGTTTGGCCAATAGAGAGGCCTGTTTCGATACTGGTCTCGGAACACACCCGAGTACCGAAACGATCAACACCATTTCGATACGGGAATTTCGGTACAAGGGTTTGGTGTTCCGAAACGGACGGCCGTTGGATGATGGTTTTGAATTGTTTTAAGTTTCCATGTTTTACATTTTAGTCCTAAATGTTGTGGATGCAATCGCTTGAGCTTGGAATGTTCTTTTAAGCTGAAATTTGACAGAGGAGCATGTAATATGACTAATTACATATTGGTAAACCTAAAATCTGCAAGGTCCTTTTTAATTTCTAAAAATTACAATTTGGTCCCTAAAAGTGTAATCTACGCAATTGAGTCCTTGAATGTTTTCCAAACGCTGTGTCCTTCTCTCATATGTTTCTTGAGTAATCACATAGGCCTAACGTGCATCTAGAAAAGATAAAAAGAAAAAAAGGGTCGTTGATCAAGGTTGACTTTCGGGTTGACTTTGGTTTTCCCCGTGTAATCTTCATAGTTCAGGTCAAACGTTCAGGCCGGGCTAAGGGGGTTACAAGTCTAGTGTAACCTGAAATATGGTGCAAAAAGAGGTTGTAACCTAAATTGTGAAACGACTTTGAGAAAGTTAAAGGACTAAGAAAGTGTGTTATTAGTAGGATAACCTATAATATGACATATAGCATAAGAAAATGGGTTATTAGTGGAATAATACATGGACACAATAATTCAATGTGTCCTTCTCTTGAAACACATGGCTAACAAGTGTATAACACCAAAAAGAATTATCATCTTTCTCACTTTAATCCACCGAACCAACATAGAAACAAAGATGAGAGAGAGAGAGCTTGAAAATCTGGAAAAAATAGAAGCAAAATAAGAAGGAAAATTTAAAGTTTGAAGGCTGGAAATTATACTTAGATTGCATGCATGTTCGTACAATTCAAGTAAGTGTCTAATATGTTACCCGATTTTGTCCATGAATTTATATTGTTATCTTGATGAACTCTTGCTGGAAATTTGTTGTTAAATGCTTGATTTTGTTTAAATGCTGCTGGGTTTGTGAGATTAGTGAAAATGAATTAGAAAATTTGATTGAAATAAGTTAGAACATAAATCTGCCCAGCACAGCCTTGTTCTGGACAATGACCTTTAAAAATTCACCAAAAATAAAATACATGAAATTTAGACCTGAAATTTTGATAAAAAAATACTTGAGGATGTATATTTTAACTAGAAATAAACGACACTAAAATTGGATCTCTATAGAAAAATTTGGAACCGGAATTGTGGAGGTGCTACAAACTGTCCAGAACTGCAAAATGTCCTATGTTTAAATAATAAACTGTATTGATTGAGAAATGAGAAAAATATGTACCATATATGGTTGAAAATCTGTGTGAATAAGATTTCTAGAATGGTGAAGTAATCGAAATTTGGATATGTGTGTAAAAAGATATGCCCAGATTAGTAACAAGTACTCAATTTGCCAATAAGAAAAATGGTTTTGAATGTTAATGTTGGCGGTTGTGTAAATGAGCTTAATTGTTTGAATTGACTTCTAATATGTTTCATATATGTTTTTATGTGAATAACAAGATCAAGAACTTGAAGTGATCTTGGAGGAATCAAGGGCTGGGCAACAAAATAGGAAGAACAAGAGCATTGCTATTAAAGAACAAGACTAGCTTGGAGTTGTGAGTGTAGCTATCATTAGGGTTAGGACTAAGGTCCTAACCAAATTATTTATGTTTATAATATTCTTGAATGATGCCATGAACTTGACTCTAAAGTATTCTTGGTAAACATATAAGGGAAGGATGATAACAATTACAAATGGTAACATATGATAAAATAAGTAAATTGATGTGTTACTTGTGCTATAATGAGTTTGAACGTGAATTTTCTTGCTGCCTTGATTGTTTTAATTTGTTAGTCGATGAAACATGATATGAAATTATCTCTCTTGAAATTGAGCTATGGTTCATTAGCATAAGGGCTCTTGATCTTGATACATGATTATTGATCACTTGAATATGCCATGATTCTTGTCTATCTTGTTACATGATCCTTAATTCTTGATCACATGAATAATCAATGCCTTGGTAACTAGTGAGTCATAGGTAGGATGGCATGCCATAGAGTTTTGAGCTCATTTGTGTTGGGTGGTCTACGGACCGGGCTAGGGCCCTTTATTTGGCGACAGTAGGAGGGATGCGTGTTATGGTCTTTGGCGACAATATCAGGGATATGACCAGATACTTGTTTTGGCGACAGTTGGTTGGCGACTCGATTACCTAGACTCGACTATAAACCAAGGCTTAAACTTGAAATTTGTTAAGAAATCTTACTGATATGAACTTGTGATTACATGAAATGAAATAGATTTTGTTATGCTTGCTTACATGATATCTTGTTACATGAAATTTGATTGAGTGCTATTCACTTGACTTTTTGATGATAATATGTAGTTGATTGGTTGAAAAATTAGATTGATATATGTACTCTTGAAACCTTGAATTGCCATGTTTAAAGGATAGCACAAATTGAATGAAATGATATGGTAATATGACAAAACATGATCATTCGAATACAAACCTTGAACAAGCTTGGTTCTTGAACCTAGCTAGGTTTTCCTTGATCTAAAATACATTTGTTAAATGAACATACTAGCCTAGCTTAGGTTGCTACCTCACTAAGTACTTAACCATACTTATCACTCTCGTTTCATTCTTCCCAATACTATAGGTTCATAGATTGCAAACTAGCTTGATTGGAGGCAAGGCAAGACAAGCTAAAGCATCAAGTATGATAATGTTCTTTTGTAGACTCCTAGTTTGTGGCCATAATCTTGTATATAGATCACATATTCATGCATTTTGAGCCTATGTTAGGCTATGTATATATTTGAGATATCATGGTTTGTATAACTTGATAACATGGTTGGGTTGATAGCTTAGTTAAGCTAGACAACATATGATGATATGATATTCTTATGGTTAAGTGCCTTGATGATATACCTATGTTTAGATGACTTGATTAAAATGTGGAATGTTGTCTTGTGATAGTTGAATAATCATGTGATAAGGATACATGTTTAGGTTCATGCTAGTGTGATTGAATGTTTGATATGTGTAGCATGTTAATTGAACAAGTTGATGTGCGTAGATTGAACAATGATAAGGTATATTTTGATTCAAGGAAATAGGTACATGTTAGTGTGATATTTGGTTAACTTGATCTAGTAGTTGTTTGAATAGATGAATTTGTTTTAGGTTCATGATAATGTGATTAATCCATGATGTAAATTTATGTAGTATTCGAATGGTATAAGTATATGATTTGATGTTGCTAGTTAATTCAAATGATTAATGTTTAGATGAAATAAGATATATATTCTTGCTATACGATTCACATGTATAAGTATTAGATTAATTTTTGACATCTCGAATGTAGAATCTTATAGTTCGAATGCCATGTTGCTAGGTTTCATGATCTAGTTTTCATGCTATGCTTGTATCATGTGCTTAGGTTATGTTTATTGAGATTAAAGTTAATTGTTATGACCTGATTGATGATTGAATCATGTTAATAATTGAAGTATGAAATGTGTTAACAAGTTATGTTGATTGTGTAAACTTGTATTAGGAGTCTAACTTATCAAATAGGGTAAGTTAGGCAAAAGCGTTTGATTATTCAGGTTTTTGTTGCTTGAGTAGCATTCCTTAGCCGGTTTACGACTAAACATAGTGAGGGGTGTTACATGGGCTCATTGGACTTAGGAAATTATGTTCTTCCAATCGTACTTTAATTCACCAATTCCTTAGGTTGCTACCCTGGGCGGCAGGTATGGCGACGGCAGCTACTCGGCATCACTTCTCTTTGTGTTGAGCTGCTTCAGTACAGCTCCTTGGCTTGCTGCCTCAGCATAAGCTCCTCAGCTCCTCTCTTCTTCTGACAACTTCTAGCACTTGAGACTAAAACTAGACTAAAACAATACCTTTTCTCACCAAATTAAAGATATCCAATATAAACAGTGTAAAATAAGGAAAACTGTAAATAATGCATGCATGCACCTAAATATGCCTAAAATGTACTTAAGAACAGCAATAATATGAGATGGAATGCATACAAAATATGGGACTTATGAGTACTTTATACCTTACCTTGGAACAATTATTTAATGATAACACGAATAAGTTTATGATTTCTTCAACCTGCCGGACAAGTCATAAACACTTGAAAATGAATCAAATGTACTTTCTTGTCTTGAATAGATCATTCGAATTGCTTGATGGTCTAGTGATCTTATTGATACTTGTGGATGCTTGAATGTAGTATTGATGGAATTTGTGAAACCATGTAAAATGAACTAGGGTTCACTTGATTTAGAGACTTGGAATGAAATTGATCTTGCTATGCTTGTTGCCTAATCACTTGTTGTGTGATTGCTTGAAATAAAAGATTCAACAAGACCTTGGTTGCTAGTTGGTCGTAGGTAGAACGACATGCCTCAGAGTCTAGAGCTTGATTTGTTCTGGTACTTTGTGTACCTGCTTGTTTGGTGTTGAAGACACCTTTTGTTAGATACCTTGGGTATTGTTGCGTGTGTAAGGTGCCCCGTAATTGTGCAAGTATATACGTCTCAAGTAATAAAGTGATGAGTATTGAGTATCGTCTCCATAGGGATTTGTGTAACCTTCAATGTTATCGTCTCGCACTGAAAAGGAAATAAAAGTATAGAACACATGTGATTGATTGAGTTTTTAGAATAATCTAATACACAAAAATTAAAATAAGCAAGTAAACTAAAGAGTTGAGTAATCAAGATGAGAGAATGGACCATATTATATTGCGTCGTAGTGTGGAAACCAATTGGAATTGTCTCGGTTTTTGAATGCAATGAACACCGAATGGCCTCGGCAATGACCAAAGTTACTACCGCGGCAATGGGTTAAGTAACTGCCTCGACAATCCCTTGCTTGGGCAGCAACGAACAACGTCAAGGTTCGGCAAAGTATCCTTCAGTGGCTTCTCCTTATCCCTAAGACGAAACACTGTTGATCTGCAGGCCTTGATAATACCTCCTAGCGTGAACCAAGAATGAACACGAACCAATCTTACGCTTCTTTTAGCCGTTAAAACTCGAACTTATCCATAGGCTGAGTTAGTTTTCACTGTTTGGGATGAAAACCATGCTTATCCTATTTCATGAGTCTAACTCTCCCGATATTAGACAAATAGATGCAATCACAATTTCATCTCCTGATCAATTGCAAGAAACCATAAACACCAAGAATAAGCAAACCTTGAACTAAAATTGCATTAAAAAACTTAAACAAAATCCAACTGTTTTCTCACAACTACTAATCAATACAATCTAAACCCCAAGAAGAAATTAGAATATGATGTTGATGTAAGCTCACTACAATGTCTCTCAACTCTCGATTGCTAGATGATTCCTTGATGGCCGGCTTTGGCTTATTATTTATAGAGGAGGTCTAGGTCAAGTCCTTCTTGAGGAGGAAGTTAAATTAGAATTAAATACATTAAAAGAAAAGATCTTCTTTTATGTCATTCTTCCTTAAAATCCTCCCACTTGCATGGAATCTTCTCTTGACCTTCCTTCGGCGTTTTCATGGTCTTCCCGCAATCCGATCTTCATGCAAAGTACATAGAAAAATTCAGCTTTTCGTGCTCTTCAAAACGCATACCACTTCGCATATTTTCTCCCTTGACAATTGTGTCTGGGCATTGCCTCGGCAGTGGCTTGGCTATTGCCTGGGCAATGGTCTGCTCAGCAGGGCTCTATCTCATGGTTCAGCTTCCTTCAGTAGAAACTGACATCCACGGCTGGCTTGACCTGGACCATCGAGAGATGGTTATGCATCGTTCCTTCCTTTCCTTAACTATCGCGACAGTGCTTGCCCGGGCAGTGAGTAACGAAATCTGCACCTGCACAAAACGCATACTAAAGTAGTGCCTTTTCCACCAAATAAACCAAACATAAGGATCAAGCATGATAAAGATGAGATCAGTGTGATTGATGCATGGAGGGCTACAATGTGACTCAAATGGGTGTAGATTTATCAATAATTGTCATAGAAGAAAGGGTGAAATTATAGTACTTTTACACACCTAACACAACCCCAAACTCGATCTATTGCTTGTCCTCAAGCAATGCAACTAGTAAATAAATAATTACTTGCCAAAGTCCTTAATCTTCACAGAAATTGCTTCAACTCGCCTTCTTCCCCATGACCTAACACTTGAACATACATGATTAAATTTTTCAGACGACTAAAGGAGTTACTAAGAATCAAACTATGATGCTTGTGAGTGTGTGCATGCTTTGTGAACAAGATGATTTTCTGGGTTCTAAGTAAACACTTAAGCATTAAACTACTTTTCTTGGGTAAATATTTTTTTTCAATTTAATTTACTAGAGCCAATCCCGGGCACCTCTAGTGATTAGCCTAGAGCCAGTTTCGGGAACCTCTAGTGTTTCCTTAAGCTAGAGCCGGTTTTAGGCACCTCTAACTTTTTACCCATAATTTTCTTTCTAAGTAAGTAAATGTCATAAGTGTCCTAGAACTCTTTAAATCATACAAGTCACAAAAGTGTATTTTTGTTTTCAGCCCCATAATGTGATTCTAAGTGTTTCCTATAGTCTTCCTAGCTTTTAAAGTGTATTTTAAGTGCTAAGGTATTTTCATCACCAGTAACTGCCAAGATATTGAACTAAAACAAAGTAGATACTGCATTACTTAAGATATTGAACTACTGCGGGAGTAACTGCCAAGACATTGACCTACACCCCCAAACTCGAATCAAGCATTACCCTCGATGCATCAACACAAAGCACAAAATATAAATGCAAAATAGAAGGCAAGAGAAGAAAACTAGATTGTCGGGGACTCGAAGGAGTCGTCTTCATCGTTTTGAATGATCAACTTTCTTCTCGCCGTTTGCTTGATCCATTTGGTGGCTCTCGGTGGTTGGGTACGAGTCGGAGGAGTTGGTTTGGCTTGGTTGGTCACTTCGTCTTCCTCATCAGTGTCAAGGCAAATTTCTTCGGTGGTTGTTTCCTTACGCTTGTTTGATTGAGATATGGCTTCGTCAAACTTCTTGATGATGGATCGGACAGTGTCGGACCAACCGGACAATGACTCAGTTCGGGTCGGCTCGTCAAAAGGTGCTTTGCCCTCTCGATGTGTGGCTGTGGCAGAAGCTGTTGGAATGGCCACGACAGCGGGGTCTGGTGTTGTCTCAGAAAGGAAGTTGGCAGGGAATGGTGGGAATGGCACATTGTTGTCTGGGAACTTCTCTTTAATGACTTGGGTGATGGAGTAGGTGATGCCCCTTGTAAACTATATGAATCGTCCCTGCCTTCTGTCCATCTCTTCCAATTTCTGGGGAATGTGTTGAATGGTTACTGCCGAGGCAGAGGGCTGTGGAGTTGCAGGGGTGTTGCCCGATAATGCCCCAGTGGAAGTGCCTTGCACCGGCGTAGACACTGGCTCAGCTTCTGTGATGTGCATGAGTTTGTAGTATGCTTCCTTGTCCCATCCCTTTCTCTTGGGTGTACATTCATTGGCTGGATCGTTGGGGACCTTCTTTTGTTTGCATAAGCCATTGATGAGCATTGGAAAGTAGAGGCGGCCTCTCCCTTTTTGGCTACACTGATACATCTCATTACAAATGATATCACCCACATTAATTATTCGTTTGTGCAATATAGAGTGTATGGGTGCAATCCTAGGTTTATCAACAATGTTATCATGAGAGGTAGGCATTAAACAACGTTTCACAAAGGTATTCCATAATTTTTCCTTGGGACGAAGCCTTCGACGGTTTATCGTTCCTTTGTGTGCGCCAGTATTCCATGCCATGTCAGAAATGCATAGGTCCTTTCGGATGTCCTTATAATCATTAGTTGTGAGCTTGTCTACAAACTCTTTGTGCTCATCTCTTGCCACATGTATGCCGTAATAGAGGATGATGGTCTCGGGAACTACGGGGATGGCTTCGCCTCAAACGTGCACGAAAAGGTTGTTAGGATTCGGAGAATGGGCATAAAACTCCCTCACCCATGTTACGTTGGCCGGTTCTGGTTGATGGGAAAGGATTTGCCACCTTTGATGAGCAATCTTGTCAAAGATGAATCGATCGAGGCCAAAATTTGTGTAGGAGTCGGAGTATTGGAAGCCTTGTTCCTCCCAAACTTGTCGTTCGATAAAGTGATTGCTGAATCTGCGTTCAACCTCCAGCGGTGCAAACCTTTTGAACGTTGGTTCCTTGGTGGGTTTTGAGCTCTCTCTTTTCTTGAGTTTTAGTGCCATGGTTGAGTTGTTGAAGGGTTGTGAGAAAAGGAAACTAACAAAAATAGAGAAAATAAAAGCTCTTGGGATGCAAAGATGATGAAGAAAATTGGGAGGGATGTTTTAGGGGAGGGGATTTAAATAGGTAGAGAATATAGCTGTTGGGGTGGGGGTAACCGTTGGAGGATATAGTCGTTGGGCTTTAAATGTGTGTGCGGCAATGATTGCCTTTGCACTAGCCACTACGGCTTTATTGCCGTTTGGGAGATGGTTGCGTGCTGGCACGGGGTTCCTCCAAACTAGTCGTTGGCGGCTTGTTGCCGTTGGACAGTGAATGGGCTTTAGGGTTTCGATTGGGTTATTGGGCTTGGTCCATCTTCTTCTCATCTTTGGGCTCCTTCCTAAAAAATAAAACAATTTTATTAGAGCAAAATAAAAAAAAACATCTTAATCCTAAAAAATGCATAAAATAAAAATAAAAGAAAAAGAAAAATTTTAAGACACCAAAGGAGTGCATGTGGATGCATCTCCTAAAGTGATCACCTCCTTGTCCCTCATGACATGGGTTCCAATGTAGTGCTTCAGTCTCTGCCCGTTAACCTTGAATTCATGCCCATCTTTAGTTGATATGATCATCACGGCACCATGGGGAAATACTTTGAAAACTTCGAACAGTCCAGACCATCTCGATCGGAGTTTCCCTGAGAATAGCTTCGGTCAAGAATTGAAGAGGAGCACTAACTGCCCGGGCAATAATTGTCGCAGTAGTAGCTTGCTGTCATGCCAACGCTTCGTTTTATCTTTATAGATTTTCAAATTTTTGTACGCCAAGGCTCGGAACTCTTCTAATTCGTTGAGGTCTAGGAGTCGTTTCTGTCCAGCACTCTCCCAATCCATATTCACCGTTTTGATTGCACAATATGCCTTGTGCTCAATCTTAACTGGTAGATGGCAAGTTTTTCCATACACAAGTCGATATGGGGACATTCCTAATGGGGTTTTGAATGTTGTTCGATAATCCCACAGTGCATCATCAAGTCGAAGGGACCAATTCTTTCGAGATGGGTTAACCACCTTTTCAAGAATGTTCTTTAATTCTCAATTCGATATCTAGGCTTGCCCATTGGTCTGCGGGTGATATGTCGTGGCAATCTTATGTGTGACACCAAATTTCTTCAATGTCGCGGGGTACTCCAAACTGTGTAAATATGTGTTTGCCCTCGTCACTGATGATAGCTCGGGTTACTCCAACTCGTGTAAATATGTGTTTTTGCAAGAATTTTTGTACGGTTTTGGAGTTATTGTTTGGAGTGGCAATGGCTTCGACCCACTTGGATACATAGTCAACGACCAGAATTATGTAGATATTCCCACATGAGGATGGAAAAGGCCCCATGAAATAAATTCCTCAAACATCTAACAGCTCGACTTCAAGGATGTTTTGCAAGGGCATCTCGTTTCGTCTCGAAATATTGCCTATCTGTTGACATCGGTCACATTGCTTATAGAAAGCCTGGGCGTCTTTGTAAAGCGTAGGCCAATATAATCCTGACTGTAGTACCTTGGCTGTGGTTCTGGTTCCTCCAAAGTGTCCTCCATATGGTGAAGAATGACATTGTTGAAGCACCTCTCCTTGTTCTTCTTCAGGGACACATCTCCTTATAACCTGATCTGCACATTGTTTAAACAAAAGAGGCTCGTCCCGAAAATAATTCTTGGCATCATGTTGGAACCTCTTCTTCCCTTGATGGTTAAGGTTATAAGGTAATACACCACTAACTAAAAAATTGACAAGATCAACATACCAGGGTGTTTTTGAGGCGGACATTACTGTCAAGGGTATTGCCAAGGCAATGCAATCTGAAATTGCCGAGGCAATACTGTCAGTCTCTGCTAAGGCAATACTGTCAGTCTCTGCTAAGGCAATAGTTTTAGTCTCTGCCGAGGCAGTAGTGTCAGTCACTGCTGAGGCAATTAAGAGCTGCTCATCTAGGAATGCATCTTGTATTTCTATGCATGTGGTGTCTTCTCTTCCTTGTTCCAATCGTAATAGGTGATCGACAACTTGATTTTTTGTTCCTTTTTTATCCTTGATGTTGACATTGAATTCTTGCAGTAGAAGAATCTATCTAATCAATCTAGGCTTTGCATCTTTCTTGGAAAACAAGTATTTGATCGCCGAGTGGTCTGTGTGACCAATCACCTTGGTTCTGATTAGGTATGATCAAAACTTGTCGAAGGCAAAAACTACTTCTAGTAACTCCTTTTCGGTGGTAGTATAGTTGACTTGGGCATCGTTGAGTGTTTTACTAGCATAGTAGATCACATGTGCCTTTCCTTTGTCCAAGGACTGCTCCGAGTGCATAATCACTTGCGTCGCACATGAGTTCAAAGGGCAATGTCCAATCTGGTGGGACTACAATGGGTGCGGTCACAAGTTTTTGCTTCAATGTCTCAAATGCTTCAGTGCATGCGTCATTGAAGTCAAAGGCCTTATATTGTTCAAGCAAGTTTCGCAAAGGTTTAGTAATCTTAGAAAAATTTGCAATAAATCTCCTATAAAAACCTATGTGTCCCAAGAAGCTTCCGATTCCTTTGATTGTGGTTGGTGGGGGTAGTTTCTCGATCACATCTATTTTTGCTTTATCTACTTCAATGCCCTTTTATGAGATCTTGTGGCCGAGAACTATGCCTTCATCCACCATAAAATGACACTTCTCCCAGTCTAGGACCAAATTGGATTCCTCGCATCGTTTGAGTACCCTTTCCAAATTACTAAGGCAATTGTCAAAGTTATCACCATATACTGAGAAATCATCCATGAAGATTTCCAGGAAATCATTCACCATGTCGGAGAAAATTGCCATCATGCATCGCTGGAAGGTTGTCGGGGCATTGCACGGTCTAAATGGCATCCTTCTAAATGCATATGTGCCGTATGGGCATGTAAAAGTGGTCTTTTCCTGGTCGTCTGGTGCTATGGAAATCTGATTGTAACCTGAATAACCATCAAGAAAACAATAGAATGGTTTACCTGCAAGTCGATCAAGCATTTGGTCAATAAAGGGTAAGGGAAAATGATCCTTTCTAGTAGCTTTATTCAACTTGCGATAATCCATACAAACCCTCCAACCGGTCACAGTCCTGGTTGGGATTAATTCGTTTCTTCATTGGTTATCACAGTCATTCCACCTTTCTTTGGTACACATTGTATCGAGCTTACCCATGTGACGTCAGAGATAGGGTAGGATTGTGATCGTCCTCCAAAAGGATTTTGTGCATGCATACCGCTGGGCTTATTCCCTTCAAATATGCAATTGTCCACCCTATTGCCTTCTTGTGTAGCTTAAGCATGTCGATCAATGTTTGTTCCTGCTCATGCTGCAGCTTAGATGAAATAATTATGGGCAATGTATCATTGTGTCCTAAATAAACATATTTTAGTTGCCCTGGCAATGGTTTCATCTCCAGGACTGGTGGTTGCTCGATAGAGGGTCTTTCGATCTTCCTTTCTTCTCCCGAGTAGTTGAGGGGTTCGAAATACTTATCTAGATGGGATGCTATCCAGTTGGCTTCATCTTGTTCCTCAATCTCTATCTCTTCAGCTTCTGTAGAATCCGACAAGTCATTGCCGAGGTAGTCGTCAGGGCAACGGTCCAAGTGATTGTCGAGGCAATGACCAGAATCATTGCCGAGGCAATGTTTGCCTAGGCATGGTGCATCTATGTCAAAGTTGAATTCAATGGTTGCTTGAATCATTTGACATTCTTCTTGATCGTCAGCATGTTTTAGGGTCTGGAAAACATTAAGCTTGGTTAGTTCCCCTTTTCGCACGTCGATCAAGGTCCTTCCCATGGCTAGGAATGGTCTCCCGAGTATGATAGGTGCATGCTCATCTGCTTCACAATCCAAAGCAAGGAAGTCAGCAATAGAAATAAACTTATCTACTCTTACCAATATGTCTTCAATTTTTGCTTATGGGTGCACATATGAACGATCGGCCAACTGGAGCATAACTGTGGTGGGTCTAGCCTTTCCAATTCCCAATTTTTGGAAAACGGATGTGGGCATTAAGTTTATGCTTGCTCCTAAGTCACACAATGCCTTCCCAACATAATGATTCCCGATTGCACTTGGTATCGTAAAGCTCCCAGGATCCTTAAGTTTAGGTGGCTTCCGGTTGTGTAGCATGGCCATACATCCTTCTGTCACGGCAACAGTTTCGAACTCTCCAATCCTTGTTCGCTTCGAGACAATGTCTTTCAGGAACTTAGCATAATTCGGCATTTTCTCAATTGCTTCTACCAAGGGCAAGTTGATATGGACTTGCTTCAAGATGTCCATGAACTTCTTGAATTGGTACTCTTGCTTTTGTCGTTTCAGCCTTTGTGGGAATGGTGGTGGAAGTCGAATGTCTTCGATTCATTCCTTGTAACGCCCCGGTTTTGGGCTTAGAAGTTTTGGGCGTTGACCGGTTCGGTCAAAGTGCGGTTCGAGTATATAAGAGTGAATTTAGGAAAGCCTAGTTCGGGTTGCATTAAAAATATGAAAAAATGTTCTAAAATCCTCTTTTAATATATATAAGTGAACTGTGAAATCAATTTTACAAAATGAGGTTTGGAAGGGTGACATTTTGGCTAGTGACCAATATGTAATTTTTGAAAACTGTGAGACTGTTTTAAAAAGGATTGAAACTTTGAATCTTTAAGGAGCTATTTACCCAAAGGGAGTTTCTCCAGATTTTTCTAAGATATTTAATGTTTTAATTCTGATTTTAATCAAAAGGAAAAGTGGAGGGAAGTTATTTTCTAACTAATTTTCCTAAAATCTCATTTTCCTTTTCTCTCATTTTCTCTCAAACCAAACATCTTTCTCCAGAGTTTTTCTTCTGATTTTGCCACTTAAATCTCTCTTTTCAATCCTCTTTTGGTTGCTAATCATCTCATCAACAAAACCTCACCAATTGCCATTTGATTCTTCAAGCTTTTTGGTTCTAAAAGAGGAGAAACTCAAGTTTCGAGGTAAGAACGTCCTTCTCCTCTGAACTTCAAGTTCTTTACTGAAATTCCTAAGTTCTCAATCTTTATTTGATGATTTATAAATGGTTTTAAAGTTGTGTAATGGATCTTGGCTTAAAATGCAAGATTTGATGATTTTTGGTGAATTTTCGTTGGATCTGTTAAAACAGTGATTTGAGGTGTATTTTTTATGTTAAATGAATGATAAATTGATTGGAAATTGAGTTTTAACTAATGCAATCCCGTATAGGTTGAATTTCCTAAGTTTAGCTTGTGATTCTTGGTTGTTTTTGGGTGATCTTGTGGATCTGTTGTTGCTGGAGGTATAAGGATGTTGTTAGGTCCTTTTTAGATGTTGAATGATGTTTAAGGATGCTTAGTTTTGATGGTTTATGGCTGGGCTTTGTTGAGGAGTTGTTTGGATGCATTTTCGGTTGTGTTTGGTGGCCGAAAATGGAGTGTGGATGAGAGCAGCGAGTTTAGGTGCTTTCATTGAAGCTATTAATGCATGATGATGCATTAATCTACTGTTTTGATGTGTTTAAAACAGGGGAGTCTTCTTTGGATCCAAGTGGTGGTGATCAGGAAGCTTGATTTTGTGTTTCGGCAAGAGGCGAAACGGAATCGGTGAGTGGATTTTGGTTTTCGGCTTTGAAACCAATGTTTTGGAGGTTTGGGAGCTTAGTCTAAGTCTAAACAACTTTGCTAAGCTCAAGAGTAAGTTTTCGGAAAAACTCTCTTGATGAGGAACCATGTGATGGTTGGGTGCAATGTGTTTGTTGCATGTTTAAATTCTGTTTTTAAAGCATATCTAGCATGTTTGTTTGCTGAGATTATAAGCCATGTGTTTAAGGAAGCTCAAGGTTAGAGTTCCTTGTTTTTGAACATTGTTTAAATGTGGTTAATGCTTAAAGTTGCATGATGTTTATGGCTTGGTTAAATGCTTTAAAACAGTGGATTATTGATGATAAATGATGTATATTGGCAAGTGATGTTTTGAAAAGGTTAAGGTCACCAAGGTGGTTAAAAGTCCTTGAGTGAGCCTTGTTTACTTAAGAACATCAAGGTGTTTAAAAGTCCTTGGATGGTTCTTGTTACGGACACAAAGGTGTTTAAAAGTCCTTGTGTGGTCCTTTCCAAGGTGTTTAAAAGTCCTTGGGGCCAAGGTGTTTAAAAGTCCTTGGGGTGATTCATGTCATGGTGTTTAAAAGTCCATGGGCCAAGGTGTTTAAAAGTCCTTGAGGTGAAACTTGTTAAGGACACAAATGTGTTTAAAAGTCCTTGTGTGGTCCTTGCCATGGTGTTTAAAAGTCCATGGGCCATGGTGTTTAAAAGTCCATGGGGATAAGATCACAATGGTGTTTAAAAGTTCATGTGTGAGTCTTATGTTGATCTTGTTAAAAGATGGTAATTATCACTTGTGGCCAATATGACATGTTATGATATGAAGCATGAGATGCTTGGTTAAGATTGCTTGTGAGCATGTCTAAATGTATTTTGAAGTATGACTTGTAAAGTGTTCTATAAATGCATTATTGTGTGGTTTTAATGAGCATTCCTCACTAAGCTTTTGCTTACGCTCTCTCTCTTTTCTTAAACCAATAATGCAGAACATTAAGGTGCATTGAGGGCAGCAAGGAAGGCAAGCAATCAAGTGAAAGATAAGCTCATGTATGGGAAGGTTTTCTTAAACACCTTTAGCTATTGGTTTTTGGCAATGGGGGACCTATGTTGTTGTTTTGGGAGATGTTTTGGACTCCCTATTTTGGATTTATGTTGTTGTTAATGTTGGTACATGTAATTGGCCATTATGTGTTGGTTTGGAGGTTTTAGTGCATGAATGGTTGCTTGTGTAGGAAGCATGCCTTTAGATTTGGGGCTTTTCATAAATGATGATATAATGATAATTGGTTGATGCAAATATGTCTCTTGTATGTTGTATGAGTTGCTGGTAAAGTTTGATAGCAATTGGAGCATGTTTGGTTGGTCAATTGTGTGTTTAAGCAAGCAATTTTCTACAATCTGTGCAGGCTGTATCGGAACAGTAGCCACCGTTTCGGAACGGGTGCCTTGTAGCAACCCAGGCGTCCGAAACGTGAGACACCGTTCCGAAACGGAAAGGCCACTGCCAGCCCTCGTTTCGGTACGCGTTGCGGAACGGCCCCGCGTTTCGAAACAGGCTCTCCCTGTTTCGGAACACCTGTCCGTTGGGGGCTGACATTGGCAGTTATATGTTTCAAAATGTTTGCATTTTGGTCTCGAAACTTGTTTGCGCAATTGTATGAGTTTGGGATGTCCGTTTGAGCTGAAATTTGACAAAGATGCATGAAACATGATTAACTTCAAGTTGGTAACTTTAATTTGGGTGAAGTCCTTGTATTTATCAGAATTTACTTCTTGGTCCCTAAAGTTGTAAATTGTTCAATTGGGTCCCTGTTTGATCTCTGATGTTTATGATCTTTGAGTATGTTGTTTGAATGATCATAACTAGGGTTAATGTGCATCTAGACAAGTTTAAAAAGAAAAAAAAAGTGTCGTTAATCAAGGTTGACTTTCGGGTTGACTTTGGTTTTCCCCGTGTGACTTTCTTAATTCGGGTCAACCATCTAGGCCGGGTTAAGGGGGTTACATTTGGTGGCATCAGAGCTGAGTTCTCGAGTAATTGGGAATGTGTATGTGAATGTTGAAGTATGTATGCTTTGTATGCTTGTTGAGTGGAAGCATGTTGAGTGAATTGCATGTATGTTGCAATTGAGGTGTATGCTGTGATGAAGCATGTTGTGGGTACCCATTGCCAAATCAAAGCTAATGAAATGATGTTGATTTTAATTGGAAATGAGCTTGAGTACTTGGATTGCTTACCTTGCTGGGCCTGACTTTGTTTATTTGCATTGTGATTGCATAGTTAGAGTATGGCACCTCGTAGAGAGTTGAGGAGTAATGTGCGAGCTACGGCTCAGAATGAGAATGAAAATGAGGAGAATGTTGAGAGTGCGGTTTTACCTCCTCCACCTGGTGCTGGTGGTGCTGGGGCTGAGGAAGCTGGAGCTGCAGCTGGTGCTGAGGCTGCTGGACCTGAGGCTGGTCAGGGGCAAGCTGTTCCTGACATGACGATGTTAATTCAAGCTATAGTTGGTGCTTTTCAAGCAGCGGTAGCTGGAGCTCGTGGAGCTGGGCATCAGGAAGATGCTGGAGTTAGACTACCTTTGGAGCGTTTGCGCAGTCTGGGAGGGACTAAGTTCAGGGGTATGTCTGTTGAAGGTTCTGAGGCTTGGTTAGAGAGTACCAAGAGGATCTTGGGTCAGATGAGTTGCACTGATGTGCAGAAGCTTGGTTGTGTTGTGTCCTTGCTTCAGAAGGATGCATATACATGGTGGACAACCACTATTGCTGGGATGGCAGAAGCTGATGTGACTTGGACATTCTTTCAGAATGTGTTCAAGAGAAGGTATCTGGGTGTGAGGTACCTAGATGAGAAAAAGAGGGAGTTCATGTCTCTTACCCAAGGGAGCATGACGGTGGCTGAGTATGAAGTACAGTTTGTTCGACTCAGTCAATATGCACCTGAGCTTGTCCCGGATGAGCGAGATAGGTGTGAAAGGTTCCGTTATGGCTTAGTGACGGATGTGAAGATGTATGTGCTGGCTACCGAGTATGATGATTTTGATGTGTTGGTGGGCCGAGCCAAGGATATTGAGATGAACTTGGGTTTATCTGCTAGAGGTGCTGGAGCCAGTGCTGGTAAGCGGGCAGCTGAATATAGTTCCGGTGGTGGACGGAACAAGAGGGGACGTGATCAGAAGTATCAGTCCTCGGCTAAGCGAGGTGGTGGAGCACCTGCTCGGGGAGGCAACACTAGAGCTGATCCGAGTGCTTGTTGGATATGTGGTTCGCATGGCCACATGAAACGTGATTGTCCTCGTGCTGTGAGGGAGGTGCAAGCTCCTGTTGCGGCAGCTGGTAATGGTTGCTGGAACTGTGGATCTACGGATCATTTGAGGCGTGATTGTCCTATGTTGGCTGGTGGCCAAGTTCGTGCTCCTGTTGTTGCAGCAGCGCAGAGAGGTCGTGGGCGCGGCCGTGGTAATTTTCAGCGGAGAGAGGAAGGTGGCCGAGGTGTAGCTCATGTTGTAGCTGTACAGCCAGAGGGTGGCGGACATGCTAGAGTGTTTGCTCAGCGTGAGGGGAGGAATGACGCGGATGTGATCGCAGGTACTTTTACTCTGCAATCCTTGTCATTACTTTCCTTGATTGATTCTGGATCAACGCACTCTTACATATTGCGTGAGCATGCTGAATTGCTTGGTTTGCCTGTTGAGTCTTTGGATGTTGGTATGCGTGTCACTAGTTCTTTTGGTGAGACTGTTGTGACTCGAAAGCTGTATAGAAGGTGTCCTTTGGTTGTTCAAGATCATGTTTTTCGTGTTGACCTCATGGAGTTACCTTTCTATGGTTTTGATGTAATCCTTGGTATGGATTGGCTTGCTGAGCATCGTGCTGTGGTGGATTGTGAAAATAAGCGAGTTTCACTGAAGCTTGCGGAGGATTATGAAGTTGTAGTGGTTGGTGAGAATGTGAAGTTTCTTGCCAATGTGGTGTCCACGTTGGAGGCAAGCCGGATGCTGAGGCAAGGCTGTGAAGCTTACCTAGCTTTTGTGATGAATCCTAGCTCTAAGGAGTTGCGTGTGCAAGATATCAGGGTTGTGAAGGAGTTTCCTGGTGTGTTTCCTGAGGAGTTGCCTGGTTTACCTCCTAATCGCGAGGTGGAGTTTGGAATTGAGCTGTATGAGAATACAACTCCTGTGTCCATTACTCCCTATAGAATGGCACCTAAGGAGCTGAAAGAGCTGAAGACGCAGTTGCAAGAGTTGCTTGAGCGTGGTTTCATTCGGCCAAGTGTGTCGCCTTGGGGTGCACCGGTCTTGTTCGTGAAGAAGAAGGATGGCACTATGAGAATGTGCATTGATTACCGTCAGCTGAACAAGTTGACTATCAAGAATCGGTATCCTTTGCCGAGAATTGATGATCTCTTTGATCAATTTCGGGGAGCTGCTGTGTTCTCTAAGATTGACTTGAGGTCAGGGTATTACCAGTTGAAGGTGAAGGATGTGGATGTGCCTAAGACAGCTTTCAGGACAAGGTATGGGCATTATGAGTTCCTCGTGATGCCGTTTGGTTTGACAAATGCTCCTGCTGCTTTCATGGACATGATGAATCGTGTGTTTCATGAATACCTGGATAAGTTTGTTGTAGTGTTCATTGATGATATCCTCGTGTACTCGCGTACTGAGGAGGAGCATGAAGAGCATTTGAGGATTGTTTTGCAAGCTTTGTTGGAGAATCAGCTTTATGCTAAGCTGAGCAAGTGTGAGTTTTGGTTAAGGGAGGTGGTGTTCCTTGGGCATGTGGTTTCTGCTGAGGGGATTCGTGTTGATCCTCAGAAGATTGAGACGGTGATGAATTGGAAGGTTCCTAAGTCTGTTCATGAAGTTCGTAGTTTCCTCGGTTTGGCAGGATACTACCGGAGGTTTGTGGATGGGTTTTCTAAGATTGCTGCACCTTTGACGAAGTTGTTGCAAAAAGATGTTAAGTATGAGTGGACGGAGGCGCGGCAGCAGGCTTTTGAGAAGCTTAAGGCGGCTTTGACGCAAGCTCCTATCTTGGTTTAGCCTGAATCAGGGAAAGAGTTTGTGGTGTATAGTGATGCGTCCTATGTTGGTTTGGGATGTGTGTTGATGCAAGAGGGTAAGGTGGTGGCTTATGCATCGCGGCAGTTGAAGGTGCATGAGCGCAATTATCCTACGCATGACATAGATTTGGCTGCGGTGGTCTTTGCTTTGAAGATCTGGAGACATTACCTGTATGGTGAGAAGTGTACTGTGTACACGGATCACAAGAGTTTGAGGTATCTGATGTCTCAGAAGGAGTTGAATCTTAGGCAGCGGCGTTGGATGGAGTTGCTCAAGGATTATGATCTGACGAATGAGTACCATCCTGGAAAAGCTAATGTTGTAGCGGATGCCTTGAGTAGGAAGGTAGCTGTTGAGCTGAGGGCTATGTTTGCCAGTTTAAGCATTTCGTGTGATGGTGGTCTTGTGGCTGAGTTGCAAGTGAAACCATCTTTGGTTCAGTTGGTCAAGGAAAAGCAGTTGCTGGATGATTCCTTGGTGCCGCATGTTCAGGATATCGCGGAGGGTAGACCTTCGGATTTCTGCTTTAATGATGATGGAGTGTTGTGTTTTGGGAGTCGGATAGTGGTGCCTAATGATGCTGAGTTGAGGCGTGCTATTCTGACTGAAGCTCATAGTAGTCCTTTTGCTATGCACCCTGGTAGTACTAAGATGTATCGAGATCTTCGTGATGAGTACTATTGGGTGGGTTTGAAGAAAGATGTTGCGGAGTTTGTTAGCAAGTGTATGGTGTGTCAGCGAGTTAAGGCTGAGCATCAGTTTCCTTCAGGGTTGTTGCAACCGTTGAGAATCCCTGAGTGGAAGTGGGAAAGGGTTACCATGGATTTTGTATCTGGTTTACCCTTGTCACCATCGAAGAAGAATTCGGTGTGGGTGATTGTGGATTGCCTGACGAAGTGTGCGCATTTCTTGCCTGTGCATACTACGTTTTCTTTGGATAAGCTTGCGGAGCTGTACATTGCTGAGATTGTGCGGCTGCATGGTGTGCCAAAGTCGATTGTGTCGGATAGGGATCCGAGGTTCACATCGCGGTTCTAGCAGTGTTTGCATCAAGCTCTGGGTACGAGGTTGAATTTCAGTACATCCTATCATCCTCAGTCGGATGGTCAGTCTGAGCGTGTTATACAGATTTTGGAGGATATGTTGAGGTGCTGCGTGATTGAGTTTCAGGGCTCTTGGGAGAAGCATTTGCCCTTGGTTGAGTTTGCTTATAACAATAGTTATCAGGCGAGCATTCAAATGGCACCTTATGAGGCTTTGTATGGGAGGAAGTGTAAGACTCCTCTTTGTTGGGCTGAAACGGGTCAGAAGTTGGTTTTGATGCCGGCTTTGTTGAAAGGAACCACCGAGAAGGTGAAGCTCATTTGTGAGCGTTTGAAGGCAGCTTCTGATCGGCAGAAGCCTTACGCGGATTTGAAGCGTAAGGAGATTGAGTATGCGGTGGGTGATCGTGTGTTCTTGAAGGTTTCGCCTTGGAAGAAGGTGATGAGGTTTGGCCGGAAGGGTAAGTTGAGCCCTAGATACATTGGACCATACGAGGTGGTTGAGCGTGTGGGTCCTGTTGCGTACAGGTTGAGGTTACCTCAAGAGTTGGAGAAGATTCATGATGTGTTTCATGTTTCTATGCTCCGGAAGTATAGATCTGATCCTTCGCATGTGATGCCTGTGGAGGAAGTGGAATTGAATCCGGATTTGACCTATGATGAGGAACCGGTGAAGGTTCTGGATTCGGATAGCAAGGTTCTTCGTGGCAAGACCATTGAGTTGGTGAAGGTGTTGTGGAAGCACCGCGGTGTTGAGGAAGCCACGTGGGAGCGGAGGGATGACATGCTGAAACAGTTTCCTTATCTCTTTCCTTCAGGTAAATTTCGAGGACGAAATTTCTTAAGGGGGGGAGAGTTGTAACGCCCCGGTTTTGGGCTTAGAAGTTTTGGGCGTTGACCGGTTCGGTCAAAGTGCGGTTCGAGTATATAAGAGTGAATTTAGGAAAGCCTAGTTCGGGTTGCATTAAAAATATGGAAAAATGTTCTAAAATCCTCTTTTAATATATATAAGTGAACTGTGAAATCAATTTTACAAAATGAGGTTTGGAAGGGTGACATTTTGGCTAGTGACCAAAATGTAATTTTTGAAAACTGTGAGACTGTTTTAAAAAGGATTGAAACTTTGAATCTTTAAGGAGCTATTTACCCAAAGGGAGTTTCTCCAGATTTTTCTAAGATATTTAATGTTTTAATTCTGATTTTAATCAAAAGGAAAAGTGGAGGGAAGTTATTTTCTAACTAATTTTCCTAAAATCTCATTTTCCTTTTCTCTCATTTTCTCTCAAACCAAACATCTTTCTCCAGAGTTTTTCTTCTGATTTTGCCACTTAAATCTCTCTTTTCAATCCTCTTTTGGTTGCTAATCATCTCATCAACAAAACCTCACCAATTGCCATTTGATTCTTCAAGCTTTTTGGTTCTAAAAGAGGAGAAACTCAAGTTTGGAGGTAAGAACGTCCTTCTCCTCTGAACTTCAAGTTCTTTACTGAAATTCCTAAGTTCTCAATCCTTATTTGATGATTTATAAATGATTTTAAAGTTGTGTAATGGATCTTGGCTTAAAATGCAAGATTTGATGATTTTTGGTGAATTTTCGTTGGATCTGTTAAAGCAGTGATTTGAGGTGTATTTTTTATGTTAAATGAATGATAAATTGATTGGAAATTGAGTTTTAACTAATGCAATCCCGTATAGGTTGAATTTCCTAAGTTTAGCTTGTGATTCTTGGTTGTTTTTGGGTGATCTTGTGGATCTGTTGTTGCTGGAGGTATAAGGATGTTGTTAGGTCCTTTTTAGATGTTGAATGATGTTTAAGGATGCTTAGTTTTGATGGTTTATGGCTGGGCTTTGTTGAGGAGTTGTTTGGATGCATTTTCGGTTGTGTTTGGTGGCCGAAAATGGAGTGTGGATGAGAGCAGCGAGTTTAGGTGCTTTCACTGAAGCTATTAATGCATGATGATGCATTAATCTACTGTTTTGATGTGTTTAAAATAGGGGAGTCTTCTTTGGATCCAAGTTGTGGTGATCCGGAAGCTTGATTTTGTGTTTCGGCAAGAGGCGAAACGGAATCGGTGAGTGGATTTTGGTTTTCGGCTTTGAAACCAATGTTTTGGAGGTTTGGGAGCTTAGTCTAAGTCTAAACAACTTTGCTAAGCTCAAGAGTAAGTTTTCGGAAAAACTCTCTTGATGAGGAACCATGTGATGGTTGGGTGCAATGTGTTTGTTGCATGTTTAAATTCTGTTTTTAAAGCATATCTAGCATGTTTGTTTGCTGAGATTATAAGCCATGTGTTTAAGGAAGCTCAAGGTTAGAGTTCCTTGTTTTTGAACATTGTTTAAATGTGGTTAATGCTTAAAGTTGCATGATGTTTATGGCTTGGTTAAATGCTTTAAAACAGTGGATTATTGATGATAAATGATGTATATTGGCAAGTGATGTTTTGAAAAGGTTAAGGTCACCAAGGTGGTTAAAAGTCCTTGAGTGAGCCTTGTTTACTTAAGAACATCAAGGTGTTTAAAAGTCCTTGGATGGTTCTTGTTACGGACACAAAGGTGTTTAAAAGTCCTTGTGTTGTCCTTTCCAAGGTGTTTAAAAGTCCTTGGGGCCAAGGTGTTTAAAAGTCCTTGGGGTGATTCATGTCATGGTTTTTAAAAGTCCATGGGCCAAGGTGTTTAAAAGTCCTTGGGGTCAAGGTGTTTAAAAGTCCTTGAGGTGAAACTTGTTAAGGACACAAAGGTGTTTAAAAGTCCTTGTGTGGTCCTTGCCATGGTGTTTAAAAGTCCATGGGCCATGGTGTTTAAAAGTCCATGGGGATAAGATCACAATGGTGTTTAAAAGTCCATGTATGAGTCTTATGTTGATCTTGTTAAAAGATGGTAATTATCACTTGTGGCCAATATGACATGTTATGATATGAAGCATGAGATGCTTGGTTAAGATTGCTTGTGAGCATGTCTAAATGTATTTTGAAGTATGACTTGTAAAGTGTTCTATAAATGCATTATTGTGTGGTTTTAATGAGCATTCCTCACTAAGCTTTTGCTTACGCTCTCTCTCTTTTCTTAAACCAATAATGCAGAACATTAAGGTGCATTGAGGGCAGCAAGGAAGGCAAGCAATCAAGTGAAAGATAAGCTCATGTATGGGAAGGTTTTCTTAAACACCTTTAGCTATTGGTTTTTGGCAATGGGGGACCTATGTTGTTGTTTTGGGAGATGTTTTGGACTCCCTATTTTGGATTTATGTTGTTGTTAATGTTGGTACATGTAATTGGCCATTATGTGTTGGTTTGGAGGTTTTAGTGCATGAATGGTTGCTTGTGTAGGAAGCATGCCTTTAGATTTGGGGCTTTTCATAAATGATGATATAATGATAATTGGTTGATGCAAATATGTCTCTTGTATGTTGTATGAGTTGCTGGTAAAGTTTGATAGCAATTGGAGCATGTTTGGTTGGTCAATTGTGTGTTTAAGCAAGCAATTTTCTGCAATCTGTGCAGGCCGTATCGGAACAGTAGCCACCGTTTCGGAACGGGTGCCTTGTAGCAACCCAGGCGTCCGAAACGGGAGACACCGTTCCGAAACGGAAAGGCCACTGCCAGCCCTCGTTTCGGTACGCGTTGTGGAACGGCCCCGCGTTTCGAAACAGGCTCTCCCTGTTTCGGAACACCTGTCCGTTGGGGGCTGACATTGGCAGTTATATGTTTCAAAATGTTTTCATTTTGGTCTCGAAACTTGTTTGTGCAATTGTATGAGTTTGGGATGTCCGTTTGAGCTGAAATTTGACAAAGATGCATGAAACATGATTAACTTCAAGTTGGTAACTTTAATTTGGGTGAAGTCCTTGTATTTATCAGAATTTACTTCTTGGTCCCTAAAGTTGTAAATTGTTCAATTGGGTCCCTGTTTGATCTCTGATGTTTATGATCTTTGAGTATGCTGTTTGAATGATCATAACTAGGGTTAATGTGCATCTAGACAAGTTTAAAAAGAAAAAAAAAAGGGTCGTTAATCAAGGTTGACTTTCGGGTTGACTTTGGTTTTCCCCGTGTGACTTTCTTAATTCGGGTCAACCATCTAGGCCGGGTTAAGGGGGTTACATTCCTTGCATGGAAATCTGATATGGGGTATGGAATCTGGTTGTTCAGCAGCGTTCTGGTTTTCCTTAGTTTCCTTTCCAGGCTCTGCCGCGACAGAATGGTCGGGTATTGATGAGGCAAAAGGATCAGGTATTGCCTAGGCATCAGGGTCAGGCATTGCCGGGGCAATGTTGTCAGGTGTTTCCGCGACAATGGGCACCTTCGGTTTGGTCTCCTCCTTTTCATTAGCCCGGGGTTCCTTGAGCTGCTTGCCACTCCTTGTACTGATTTCTTTGCACTATTCATGTGTAACACCCTACACCCGGTTAGGAGTGTAGAGCGTTACGACGCGTAGCGGACAATTAATTAATACAATTTTGGGCTTGGAAGTTTAGGGTCTGAACCGGACCGGTCTAATTTTCGGTTCGAGTATAAAAGGTGGGTTTAGGGAAAGCCTAGTTCGGGATGCTTTAAATATATGGAAAAATATCTAAAAATCCTCTTTTAATATATATAAGAGAGTGGTGAAATCAATTTTGCAAAATAAGGTTTGGAAATACTACATTTTGGAATAGTGACTAAAATGCAATTTTTGAAAAGTTTAGTGGTGACTGTTTTGTAAGGATTGAAACTTTGAATCTTGACGGAGCTAATTTACCGAAATATGATTTCTCCAGATTTTTCCTTAATTTGAGTGAATTAATTAATGTTTTAATTAATTAAAAGAGAAGAGAAACTACCTTTTTAGAATTTCATAACTACCTTTTCCTAAAATTTTCCCAATTCTTTTTCTCTCAAAATTCCATCATCCAAACACTTTTCTTAAGGGGGGGGGGGAGAGTTGTAACACCCCAATTTTGGGCTTGGAAGTTTAGGGTCTAAACCAGACCGGTCTGATTTTCGTTTCGAGTATAAAAGGTGGTTTTAGGGAAAACCTAGTTCGGGATGCTTTAAAAATATGGAAAAATATCTAAAAATCCTCTTTTAATATCTATAAGAGAGTGGTGAAATCAATATTGCAAAATAAGGTTTGGAAATACTACATTTTGGAATAGTGACTAAAATGCGATTTTTGAAAAGTTTAGTGGTGACTGTTTTGTAAGGATTGAAACTTTGAATCTTTAAGGAGCTAATTTACCCACATATGATTTCTCTAGATTTTTCCTTAATTTGAGTGAATTAATTAATGTTTTAATTAATTAAAAGAGAAGAGAAACTACCTTTTTAGAATTTCATTACTACCTTTTCCTAAAAATTTCTCATTTCTTTTTCTCTCAAAATTCCATCATCCAAACACTTTTCTCCAGCAACTTTTTCATTGATCTTCACTTCAATTGATGAGATTTCTATCATCAATTAGTTCCTAATTCATCTTGCATCAAATCCTTTTGATTTCCTCATTGGATTTTCAAGGAAATTGGCTCAAATCAAGGAGAAATCACCATTTAGAGGTAAGATTGTTCTTCTCCTCTAAATACTAAGTTCTTTACTGAAATTCCCAAGTTGTCAATCCTAAATTTAAGTTTTATAAATGGTTTTAATGGTAGAAACTTGATTTTGGCTTAAACTCAAGATTTGGATGAAATCTTGAAGAATTTCGTGGTGGTGGTTTGGGCTCTATTTTGAGATGATTCTTAAATGTATTTTTGGATGTCTAATGATGTGGAAATGAGGTTTTAACAATGCAATCCCGAATAGGTTGAATTTCCTAAGTTTTTGCTTAAGAAAATGGTGGTTTTTGAGGTGATCTTGGTGTTCTGTTATAGCTGGAGGTATAAGGATGAGCTTAGGTTCATTTTGGATGTTAATTGATGTTTAGAAATGGTTAGAAGTGATGGATCTTGGCTGGGTTAAGTTTTGGAAGAGTTTGGAGGTGATTTCAGTTTTGTTTGGTAGTCGAAATGTTAGTTTTGGTTAGAACAACGAGTTTAGGTGTGATGGCTGAAGATTTTAATGCATGATGATGCATTAATCCTCTGCTTTGATGTGTTAAGAATAGGGGAGACATCTTCGGACACCTTTGGAGTTGACCCGGAGGCTTGATCGGCGTTTCGGCAAGCTTGCGAAACGGAATTGGTGAGTGGAGTTTGGTTTCCAACTTTGGAACAATTATTTGAAGGTTTTGGGAGGTTAGTTTAAGTCTAAGCAACTTAACTAAGCTCAAGTGTAAGTTTTCGGAGAAACTCCCTTGAATGAGCCATGAAGTGGTTGAATGGATTGGTTATGATTTGCATGTTTATATTCTGTTTTGAAAGCATGTTTTAGCATGGTTAATGCTGGTTTTGAAAGCCATGTAATGAAGGATGCTCAAGGTAAGAGATCCTTGGTTTAACATATTGTTAATATGGTTTTGATGCATAGTGATGCATGATGTAAATGGCTTTGATTAATGCTTTAAAACAGTGAATTGTTGATGGTAAATGATGTATATTGGCAAGTGATGAATTGGTTTTAAAGTACTTGAATCGGATATAGTTAGCCGGCTATAGGATTGGGTGCACCGTGAATAAAGTCGCCTTGGATGTTGAGGGGTTGTGATTGTACCAAAAACTCCATCCAAGTATCCTAACGAGAGAGGTAAGATCACAACGGTGGTTAAAAGTCCGTGTGTGGATCTTGTTAAGGTCACAATGGTGGTTAAAAGTCCGTGTGTGGGCCTTGTGTTATGTGTCCCGTACTCTCGTTAGAAAGTTATACAACTACCGACGAGTGATGTGGAGGGGTTGTGATTGTACCGTAAACTCCATCACGGGTGTTGAGGGGTTGTGATTGTACTGTAAACTCCACCTTATGTTGTTCGGTAGTGTGTACGAAGCGTGTGGGACAACGCTTGTAATCCGCGTATCCGATTATGTTTTGTGTTGTAAAAGAGTATGAATTATCACTTGAAAGCCAATATGTTGAATTGATGTAATGAAGCATGAGATGCTTGTAAAGTATGCAAGGTTGCATGAATAGAGTTAAGCTTGTGTTTTTAAGCTTGTTGAAAGTGTTTTCTAAAAAGGCATTATTGTGTTGTTTTCTTTAGAGCATGCCTCACTAAGCTATTGTGCTTAGGCTCTCTCTTTTGTACCAATAATGCAGACAATTGAAGTGTTTGAGGGCAGCAAGGAAGCTAAGAGCCCAAGGGAAACTAAGCTCATGTATGGTGATGTTTTCGTACGCTATTAGTTTTGGTAATTTGGCAATGGGAACCTAAAGTGTGGTTTTGGGAGATGTTTTGGACTCCCTAGTTTGTGGCATGATGCTTATGATGTTTTGGATTTGTAATTAGCCTTTTAATGCTTGTTTTGGAGATTGATTGATTGTTTGGTTTGGATAATACGGTGCATGCCTTTAGACTTGTGAAATTTCATGTTTGATGCCATGAATGTGTTTAGAAGTTGCAAACATGTACCTTATATGTATGATGACTTGTTGGCATGGTTAGGAAGTCAATAGGATGTGTTTGAATGGTTTAAAGTATGAAAAACCAGCAAAATCTGCAGCTTCTGGACAAACCGTATCAGAAATGGTACTAGCGTTTCGAAACGGGGGCCTGTAATGGCCTTCGTGTTTCGAAACGGCTGGAGGCTGTTCTGAAACGTTTTGGCTACTGTCAAGCCCTGTTTCGAAACAAGTCTCGAAACGAACTCGTGTTTCTGAACGATCAACACCGTTTCGAAACAGGTGACTGTTGGGCACTGATTTGAATGGTGTTGAGGTTTGCAAGCTTTACGTTTTAGTCCCGGATGTTGTAATTGCAATTGCTTGAGTTTGAGATGTCCGATTATGGTGAAATTTGACAGGGAAGCATGTAATGTAACTAATTTAATATTGGTAACTTAAAAATCAGTTAAGACCTTATAATTTTCAGAATTTACATTTTGGTCCCTAGTATTTGTATTTTGTGCATTTGAGTCCCTTATTTGAGTCCGATCGCTGTGCTTTATACGTAAATGTTTCTGAAGTGTTCGCCTAGGGTTAATGTGCATCTAGACAAGATTAAAAAGAAAAAAAGGGTCGTTAATCAAGGTTGACTTTCGGGTTGACTTTGGTTTTCCCCGTGTAATCTTCGTAGTTCGGGTCAACCGTCTAGGCCGGGCTAAGGGGGTTACATTTGGTGGTATCAGAGCTGAGTTCTCGTGTAAATGGGAATGGTTATGTGGGTTATGTATGTGTATTTGCATGATATGCCTTTTGGATGAAAGAATGTTGTTTGAATTGTGATGTATGGTTGCAATTGTGATGCTATGCTATGTTGAAGCATGTTAGGAGGACCCATTGCCATATCAAAACTAATGAAAGGAATTTTTTTTGGAAAATGAGCTTGAGTACTTGGATTACTTACCTTGTTGAGCCTAATTATGTTTATTGCATTTGTGTCAGTGCATTGTTTTTATAAATGGGGCATCGTAGAGAGACGAGGATGAATACGAGAGCTATGGCTCAGAATAAGAATGAGGAAAACGCTGATAATGTTGTGGATTTACCTCCTCCCCCTGGTGGACCACCCGGCGGTGATGGTGCTGGAGGTGATAATGCTGGCGTTGGTGCTGGTGCCGGGGTCGCTGGACCTGAAGGTGTGCAGGGGCAAGCTGCTCCTGACATGACTGTGTTGATTCAGGCTATTGCGGGAGCCTTTCAGGCAGCGGTAGCTGGAGCTCACAGAGCTGCGCATCAGGGTGATGCTAACGTGAGATTACCTTTCGAACGTCTTCGCAGTCTGGGAGGGACTGGGTTCAGAGGTTTATCTCCTGAAGGTTCTGAATCTTGGTTGGAAATCACCAAGAGGATTTTGGGGCAAATGAATTGCAACAATGTACAAAAGTTGGGTTGTGTGGTATCGCTGTTGCATGATGATGCGTATACGTGGTGGACGACCACTGTCTCTGGAATGGAGGAAAATGATGTGACTTGGATGTTCTTTCTGAATGCGTTCAAGCAGAAGTATCTAGGCGTGCGATACCTAGTTGAAAAGAAGAGAGAATTCATGTCTCTTGTGCAAGGAAGCATGACGGTGGCTGAGTATGAGATCCAATTTATCCGCCTTAGCCAGTACGCACGTGAACTAATCCCTGATGAGCGGGAGAGGTGTGAACGTTTCCGATATGGTTTGGTGACGGACGTGAAGACTTTCATGCTTGCTGCTGAGTATACAGATTTTGAAGTGCTGGTGAGTAGATCGAAGGACATTGAGTTGAACTTGGGTCTGTCTTCCAGAGGTGTTAGTTCTAGCTCAGGAAAAAGAGCTGCTGATTATAGTTCCGGTGGTGGACGGAACAAAAGAGGACGTGATAAGAGGTATCAGTCTTCTGCTAGGCGTGGTGGAGGACATGGTGCGCCTGTTCAGGGAGACAAGTTGAGAGCTGATCAGAACACGTGCTGGACGTGTGGATCGCGTGGCCATATGAGGCGAGATTGTCCTCGAGCAGCGAGGGAGGTTCAGGCTCCGATAGCAGTGACCGGTAATTCATGCTGGAATTGTGGTTCGGCAGACCACATGAGAAGAGAGTGTCCTTTGTTGGCCGGTGGTGGTCAGGGATATGCTCCTGGAGTAGTTGCACCACAGAGAGGTCGTGGGCGCGGCCGTGGTAATTTCCAGCGCAAAGATGATGGTGGGAGGAATGTGGCGCATGTGGTCGCTGTTCAACCTGAGGGTGGTGGCCAGGCTCGACTGTATGCTCAGCGTGAGGGGAGAAATGATACGGATGTGATCGCAGGTACCTTTACTTTGCAATCCTTATAATTTCTTTCCTTGATTGATTCTGGATCTACACACTCATACATATTGCGTGAACATGCTCAATTGCTTGGTTTACATGTTGAGTCTTTGGATGTTGGTATGTGTGTAACTAGTTCCTTTGGTGAGACCGTTGTGACACAGAAGTTGTATAGAAGATGTCCCTTGGAAGTGCAAAACCATGTTTTTCTTGTTGATCTCATGGAATTTCCTTTTTATGGTTTTGATGTAATCCTTGGTATGGATTGGCTTGTTAAACATCGAGCTGTAGTGGATTTTGAGAACAAGCGAGTTTCGTTGAAACTTGCTGATGATTACGAAGTAGTGGTGGTTGGTGAGAATGTGAAGTTTCTTGCCAATGTGGTGTCTTCGTTGGAGGCAAGCCGAATGCTGAGCCAAGGTTGTGAAGCTTACCTGGCTTTTGTGATGAATCCTACTCTAAGGAGTTGCGAGTTCAAGATATCAGGACTGTGCGAGAGTTTCTTGGAGTGTTTCCGGATGAGTTACCTGGATTGCCTCCTAGTCGAGAGGTGGAGTTTGGAATTAAGTTGTATAAAAACTCAACTCCAGTGTCCATTACTCCTTATCGAATGGCACCTAAGGAGTTGAAGGAGCTGAAGACGCAACTTCAGGAGTTGCTTGATCGTGGTTTCATTCGGCCGAGTGTGTCACCTTGGGGTGCACCGGTCTTGTTTGTGAAGAAGGATGGCACTATGAGAATGTGCATCGATTATCGTCAGCTGAACAAGTTGACTATCAAGAATCGGTATCCTTTGCCGAGGATTGATGATCTTTTTGATCAGTTTTGGGGAGCGGCTGTGTTCTCTAAGTTTGACTTAAGGTCAGGTTATTACCAGCTCAAGGTGAAGGATGTGGGTGTGCCAAAAACAGCCTTTAGAACGAGGTATGGGCATTATGAGTTCCTTGTGATGCCGTTTGGTTTGACGAATGCTCCTGCAGCTTTTATGGACATGATGAATAGAGTGTTCCATGAATACTTGGACAAGTTTGTTGTGGTGTTCATTGATGATATCCTTGTGTACTCTCGTACTAAGGAAGAGCATGAAGGGCATTTGCGGATTGTGTTGCAGGCGCTGTTGGAGAATCAACTTTATGCTAAGCTGAGCAAGTGCGAATTCTGGCTTAGGGAAGTTGTTTTCCTTGGCCATGTGGTTTCTGCTGAGGGGATCCGTGTTGATCCTCAGAAGATTGAGGCGGTGATGAATTCGAAGCCTCCTAAGTCTGTTCATGAAGTCCGTAGTTTCCTTGGGTTGGCAGGATACTACAGGAGGTTTGTGGATGGATTTTCAAAGATTGTTGCACCTTTAACGAAGTTGTTGCAGAAGGATGTCAAGTATGAGTGGACAGAGGCAAGACAACAGGCTTTTGAGAAGCTTAAGGCAGCTTTGACGCAAGCTCCTATCTTGGTTCAACCTGAATCAGGGAAAGAGTTTGTGGTGTATAGCGACGCATCCTATGTTGGGTTGGGGTGTGTGTTGATGCAAGAGGGTAAGGTGGTGGCTTATGCATCGCGTCAGTTGAAGGTGCACGAGCGCAATTATCCTACGCATGATATTGAGTTAGTTGTGGTGGTCTTTGCTTTGAAAATTTGGAGACATTATCTTTATGGTGAGAAGTGTACTGTGTACACGGATCACAAAAGTTTGAAGTATCTGATGTCTCAGAAAGAGTTGAATCTTAGGCAACGACGTTGGATGGAGTTGCTTAAAGATTAGATATGACGATCGAGTACCATCCGAGAAAAGCTAATGTTGTAGCGGATGCCTTGAGTAGAAAAGTGGCAGTGGAGTTGAGGGCTATGTTTGCCAGTTTGAGTATTTCGCGAGATGGGGGTCTTATGGCTGAATTGCAAGTGAAACCATCTTTGGTTCAGTTGATAAAGGATAAGCAGTTCTTGGATGATTCCTTGGTGCCACATGTTGAAGATATTGCTGAGGTTAGACCATCGGATTTCTGTTTTAATGATGATGGGGTTCTATGTTTTGGGAGTCGGATGGTAGTGCCGAATGATGCTGAGTTGAGGCGTACTATTCTGACGGAAGCTCATAGTAGTTCTTTTGCTATGCACCCTGGTAGTACTAAGATGTATCGTGATCTTAAGGATGAGTACTGTTGGGTGGGTTTGAAGAAAGATGTTGCGGAGTACGTGAGTAAGTGCATGGTTTGTTAGCGGGTTAAGGCTGAACATTAGTTTCCTTATGGGCTGTTGCAACCGTTAAGGATTCCTGAGTGGAAGTGGGAAAGGATTACCATGGACTTTGTGTTTGGTTTGCCTTTGTCGCCGTCGAAAAAGAATTTGGTGTGGGTGATTGTGGATCGCCTTACGAAGTGTGCACATTTCTTACCTGTGCATACTACGTATACCTTGGACAAGCTTGCAGAGTTGCACATTGCTGAGATTGTGCGACTGCATGGTGTGCCAAAGTCTATAGTGTCGAATAGAGATCCGAGGTTTACATCGCGTTTCTGGGAGTGTTTGCATCAAGCTTTGGGTACACGGTTGAATTTCAGTACTTCTTATCATCCACAATCGGATGGATAGCCTGAGCGTGTTATCCAAGTGCTGGAGGATATGTTGAGGTGCTGTGTGATTGAGTTTCAAGGTTCTTGGGGGAAACATTTGCCTTTGGTAGAGTTTGCTTATAACAATAGCTACCAGGCAAGTATTCAAATGGCACCTTATGAAGCCTTGTACGGGAGGAAGTGCAGAACTCCTCTTTGCTGGACTGAAACAGGTCAGAAGTTGGTTTCAACGCCGGCTTTGTTGAAAGGAACCACCGAGAAGGTGAAGCTCATTTGTGAGCGATTGAAGGCAGCTTCTGATCGACAGAAATCTTACGTGGATTTGAAGCGTAAGGAGATTGAATTTGCGGTAGGTGACCGTGTGTTCTTGAAGGTTTTGCCTTGGAAGAAGGTGATGAGGTTTGGCCGGAAGGGTAAGTTGAGCCCTAGGTACATTGGACCATACGAGGTGATTGAACGTGTGGGTCCTGTTGCGTACAAGCTGAGGTTGCCGCAAGAGTTGGAAAAGATACATGATATGTTTCATGTCTCTATGTTTCGGAGGTATAGATCTGATCCTTCGCATGTTATGCATGTGGAGGAAGTGGAGTTGAATCCAGACTTGACCTATGATGAGGAGCCGGTTGAAATTCTGGATTCAGACAGTAAAGTTCTTCGAGGCAAGACCATTGAATTGGTTAAGGTGTTGTGGAGGCATCGTGGTGTTGAGGAAGCCAACGTGGGAAAGAAAGGATGATATGTTGAAGCAGTTTCCGTACCTTTTTCCTCCAGGTAAATTTCGAGGACGAAATTTCTTAAGGGGGGGGGGGGAGAGTTGTAACACCCCAATTTTGGGCTTGGAAGTTTAGGGTCTAAACCAGACCGGTCTGATTTTCGTTTCGAGTATAAAAGGTGGTTTTAGGGAAAACCTAGTTCGGGATGCTTTAAAAATATGGAAAAATATCTAAAAATCCTCTTTTAATATCTATAAGAGAGTGGTGAAATCAATTTTGCAAAATAAGGTTTGGAAATACTACATTTTGGAATAGTGACTAAAATGCAATTTTTGAAAAGTTTTGTGGTGACTGTTTTGTAAGGATTGAAACTTTGAATCTTTAAGGAGCTAATTTACCCACATATGATTTCTCCAGATTTTTCCTTAATTTGAGTGAATTAATTAATGTTTTAATTAATTAAAAGAGAAGAGAAACTACCTTTTTAGAATTTCATAACTACCTTTTCCTAAAAATTTCTCATTTCTTTTTCTCTCAAAATTCCATCATCCAAACACTTTTCTCCAGCAACTTTTTCATTGATCTTCACTTCAATTGATGAGATTTCTATCATCAATTAGTTCCTAATTCATCTTGCATCAAATCCTTTTGATTTCCTCATTGGATTTTCAAGGAAATTGGCTCAAATCAAGGAGAAATCACCATTTAGAGGTAAGATTGTTCTTCTCCTCTAAATACTAAGTTCTTTACTGAAATTCCCAAGTTGTCAATCCTAAATTTAAGTTTTATAAATGGTTTTAATGGTAGAAACTTGATTTTGGCTTAAAACTCAAGATTTGGATGAAATCTTGAAGAATTTCGTGGTGGTTGTTTGGGCTCTGTTTTGAGATGATTCTTAAATGTATTTTGGATGTCTAATGATGTGGAAATGAGGTTTTATCAATGCAATCCCGAATAGGTTGAATTTCCTAAGTTTTTGCTTATGAAAATGGTGGTTTTTGAGGTGATCTTGGTGTTCTGTTATAGCTGGAGGTATAAGGACGAGTTTAGGTTCATTTTGGATGTTAATTGATGTTTATAAATGGTTAGAAGTGATGGATCTTGGCTGGGTTAAGTTTTGGAAGAGTTTGGAGGTGATTTCGGTTGTGTTTGGTAGCCGAAATGTTAGTTTTGGTTAGAACAACGAGTTTAGGTGTGATGGCTGAAGATTTTAATGCATGATGATGCAATAATCCTCTGCTTTGATGTGTTAAAAACAGGGGAGACATCTTCAGACACCTTTGGAGTCGATCCGGAGGCTTGATCGGCGTTTCAGCAAGCTTGCGAAACGGAATTGGTGAGTGGAGTTTGGTTTCCAGCTTTGGAACAATTATTTGAAGGTTTTGGGAGCTTAGTTTATGTCTAAGCAACTTAACTAAGCTCAAGTGTAAGTTTTCGGAGAAACTCCCTTGAATGAGCCATGAAGTGGTTGAATGCATTGGTTATGATTTGCATGTTTAAATTCTGTTTTGAAAGCAAGTTTTAGCATGGTTAATGCTGGTTTTGAAAGTCATGTAATGAAGGATGCTCAAGGTAAGAGATCCTTGGTTTAACATATTGTCATAGTGATGCATGATGTTTAATGGCTTTGATTAATACTTTAAAACAGTGAATTGTTGATGGTAAATGATGTATATTGGCAAGGGATGAATTGGTTTTAAAGTACTTGAATCAGATATAGTTAGCCGGCTATAGGATTGGGTGCACCGTGAATAAAGTCGCCTTGGATGTTGAGGGGTTGTGATTGTACCGAAAACTCCATCCAAGTATCCTAACGAGAGAGGTAAGATCACTACGGTGGTTAAAAGTCCGTGTGTGGATCTTGTTAAGGTCACAACGGTGGTTAAAAGTCCGTGTGTGGGCCTTGTGTTATGTGTCCCGTACTCTCGTTAGAAAGTTATACAACTACCGATGAGTGATGTGGAGGGGTTGTGATTGTACCGTAAACTCCGTCACGGGTGTTGAGGGGTTGTGATTGTACCGTAAACTCCACCTTATGTTGTTCGGTAGTGTGTATGAAGCGTGTGGGACAACGCTTGTAATCTGCGTATCCGATTGTGTTTTGTGTTGTAAAAGAGTATGAATTATCACTTGAAAGCCAATGTGTTGAATTGATGTAATGAAGCATGAGATGCTTGTAAAGTATGCAAGGTTGCATGAATAGAGTTAAGCTTGTGTTTTTAAGCTTGTTGAAAGTGTTTTCTAAAAAGGCATTATTGTGTTGTTTTCTTTAGAGCATGCCTCACTAAGCTATTGTGCTTACGCTCTCTCTTTTCTACCAATAATGCAGACAATTGAAGTGTTTGAGGGCAACAAGGAAGCTAAGAGCCCAAGGGAAACTAAGCTCATGTATGGTGATGTTTTCATACACTATTAGTTTTGGTAATTTGGCAATGGGAACCTAAAGTGTGGTTTTGGTAGATGTTTTGGACTCCCTAGTTTGTGGCATGATGCTTATGATGTTTTGGATTTGTAATTGGCCTTTTAATGCTTGTTTTGGAGATTGATTGATTGCTTGGTTTGGAATTGGATAATAGGGTGCATGCCTTTACACTTGTGAAATTTCATGTTTGATGCAATGAATGTGTTTAGAAGTTGCAAACATGTACCTTATATGTATGATGACTTGTTGGCATGGTTAGGAAGTCAATAGAATGTGTTTGAATGGTTTAAAGTATGAAAAACCAGCAAAATCTGCAGCTTCTGGACAAACCGTATCGGAACGGGCACTAGCGTTTCAAAACGGGGCCTGTAATGGCCTTCGTGTTTCGAAACGGCTGGAGGCTGTTCCGAAACGTTTTGGCTACTGTCAAGCCCTGTTTCGAAACAAGTCTCGAAACGAACTCGTGTTTCGGAACGATTAATACCGTTTCGAAATAGGTGACCGTTGGGCACTGATTTGAATGGTGTTGAGGTTTGCAAGCTTTACGTTTAGTCCCGAATGTTGTAATTGCAATTGCTTGAGTTTGAGATGTTCGATTATGGTGAAATTTGACAGGGAAGCATTTAATGTGACTAATTTAATATTGGTAACTTAAAAATCAGTTAAGACCTTCTAATTTTCAGAATTTACATTTTGGTCCCTAGTATTTGTATTTTGTGCATTTTAGTCCCTTATTTGAATCCGATCGCTGTGCTTTATAAGTAAATGTTTCTCAAGTGTTCGCCTAGGGTTAATGTGCATCTAGACAAGATTAAAAAGAAAAAAGGGTCGTTAATCAAGGTTGACTTTCGGGTTGACTTTTGTTTTCCCCGTGTAATCTTCGTAGTTCGGGTCAACCGTCTAGGCCGGGCTATGGGGGTTACAAGTGTTTCCGCGACAATGGGATCCTTCGGTTTGGTCTTCTCGTTTTCATTAGCCGGGGTTCCTTGAGCTGCTTGCCACTCCTTGTACTGATTTCTTTGCACTGTTCATGTGTAACACCCTACACCCGGTTAGAAGCGTAGATAGTTACGACACGTAGCGGAAAATTAATTAATACAATTATAACATATAACATACAACTAACTAGTAATCCTATACACTGATTAGCTTATGGTTATCGAAAGGTGGGTAAACAAAAACTTTTAATTCTTCATTCATGTCAATCGTATTACTATCTTACCATACATTCATGCTTACATTAGTCTATTAACATGCTTTTAAACCATGTTGTCTATACAATAGGCTTCCGTTCCAAATTTGAACCAATAACAAGTAGTGAATATTCATTCGATTTCATTTCACTTAATCAACTAAATAACATTTCAATTCATTCCAATCTCTTACATCAATCGAATAGAACTTATACAATCATGTAAACTTGTACTGTTTAAATAAAAGTCTTGTTATACTTTCTATGCATGTTCGAAACTCTAGCATAAAACATATTCATTCGAATAACATGAAAGATCAACCTCATTTCATAACATTTACCATATACACAACTAAATATTAACACTTCTATATACATAACAAAGTCTTATATATACATCAAAACATGTTTTCTTACTCCTTCATACTATCTATTCATGACTTATATACATATCAAAATGAGTATATGTTGCGTGTAAAATAGTCTATCGCAATTGTAGTGCAAGTGTACACGACGCAAGTAGTAAAGTGATACGAAGTATCGGATATCGTCTCCACAGGGATTGGGCTAATGACTTCACCTTGTTTACTGCACGAGAGTAAAGGAAATAATTAAGAGTTGTCACGAGAATAATAAGGTAAAAACGTAAAATAAAGGATTGAGAAATCAAGATAGAGAGAATGGGCTGGTATTGAGTTGCTCAGTAGTGCAGGTATTGAATTGCTTAGGATCTCCAGTTCTGTCGTCGCGCCCGTCGCCGACAGCACCTGTCGCGGCGGCTGTCCGTTAGCTGTCGCGGCAGTGAACACTAACTCCGTACTTCAAGCTTGGCAAGAATCCCAGATCTGCCTTGCCCTATCCCTAGGCACAAGTCTATCGATGATCACGTCTTTGATGATACCTCCCGGCGTGAATCGAAGGATGAACATCGATGTGTATGAATTCTTCCTTAGCCACTTAACCTCGCCCTATCCCTAGGCACGAGATGGTTCAACTATAAACTAGAGAACGCGCTCTTATCTCTTTCGTATACTTAACTCTCCCGATGCTAAGTAAATGGATAACCTCACAATGCTCTCCCGATGCTCTTGCAAGATATTAAAACCAAGATAAAAGAACTTGAAGTTTATTTTATTGAACTTGAAAAATCCTAAAACAAAGCAACCCTTGCAACTACTTTACAAAACAACCCGTAGCCCTAGGGGGAATTTAGAACATGTCGGTGACGGGTGGACGGCAGGGGTTTGGTTTCGGTTATGGGGTAATCGGTTATGGGGTAGAATGACGGATGCCTCTCTAGGTTAAAACCTATGCCCTTATATAAGCTTTGGCTCAAGTTATCTAAGGTAACAAGGATTACAACTTTAATTAAAAGTAAGATTCTAATAAAGACTTAATCTCTAAGTATCCTACTTTGCAGCCTCCATCCTTGTTTCTAGGAATTTCCTCTCCTTGAGCTTTGGCTTGACATATCTTTTGATCCGGGGCTTGGAAAAATATTTGGCTTTCACACGACAGACGAGCAGATTTTTCTCTATCTATCGAGGTCCACTTTGTTTTTCCTCTCCATAAAGTTGCTGTCACCTTGCTGTCACGACAGGTCCATGACAGCTTCGTCTTCTTCGTCTGCTTGTCCAGTTCAGCTTTCCTGCTTCTCTGCCCTGCGCCTGCCTTCACCGTCTACGACGGCGGCAACCTGCCAAAAACAGCCATTTTTAGTAGAATCTGTGCCTTTTATATATTTGTGATGTTTTGCTGAAAACTAACCTAAATGCAATGAAATGATGCTTGAATGCATCAGAAATATGGGTTAAAAAGGGTGTAAATAATAGAACTTATAGACACTCAACACACCCCCAAACTCAAGTTTTTGCTTGTCCTCAAGCAATTAAGACTTAAAAGAAAAATTAAAATTTTTGTGTTGGCCTTCAAACAGTGAACTGTCCCTTACCCGTCGCTCATTCTCTATGGCGGCAGTAACTTGTCGGAAAGATTAGGATCTGTCCGGAATCTCCCTATAGTCCTCGTGCAGTGTGTGCATGCTTGTGAACAGTTATATGCCAAGACTCTCTTAGTTTCACTAGAAAATTTCAGCTCTTAACTCAAATTTTTATGCCAAGTTTATCTTTTGAAGGCACTTCTTATGCTCCTTTGGTTTTCTGTTTTGACTCGATTTCAATTTTTTTTTAAGCTAAAGTTTCACTAGAGCCGGTTTCGGGCACCTCTAGCTAACTTCCTAGAGCCGGTTTCGGGCACCTCTAGGGCTTTGAGTCTCTTTTGCTAAACTTCTTTCCTAGAGCCAGTGTTAGGCACCTCTAGGGGCTATTCAAGTGCTAAGCTTCCTATTCTGGTTTGGCTAAAAGAAGTCTAAGCAGTATAACAGTCACAATGGTGTTTAAGTTTTCAGAACTATAGAAAGGCTCTAAACTTCTCCTTAACCTGTCCTAAAGATGCTGCCACGACAGAGCCGTCATGACAGGTAAGTTAACTTCACAGTTTTAAGCCAACAGTTTTATATTTTCTGATTTTTTTTTAAAGAACTTAAATTAAAAGACACAACAAATAATAAAAAGATGTACTTAAGACTCCATTAATGATGGAGGGTTGCCACCCCCAAACTCAAGGGTTGCATTGCCCTCAATGCAAAATGACAGAAAACAAAAACATGAAAAGAAAAGTACATCACAAAAGATAAAAGCAGGCAGCAATAGAAGAAAATAAAAACTTAAATTTTTAGTCGCTGCTCTCGCTGCTGCTGCTGACTCGGATCTGATGGCGGCGCCTGTGCTGTGGAGGGGGCTGGGCAGGTTCAATAGCAGGATCATCGGCAGGTGGAGGGGCAGGTTCATCGGCAGGTTGCTCCACTAGCCGGACGTCAGAACTGTTGTCGCTATCCCGGCTGCTGCTAGTGGTGGTGCTGGCTTTGGGCAGCCGTTTCTTGTCTGCCACGTGCTTAATTCTTTTCACCCTCGTAAAGTCCCTCTCCAAATTCCTCCGGAGAAGAGGGCTGTCATCAGTGGCAGGTCTTTTGGTTCCTCGAGGGGAGGTGTCTGCCGGAGAGTTGCCGGCAGCTGAAACGACAGGTTTCCATAAATGGGCTTCAATGGGCTGATGGATGGGCGGTGGGCTTGGGTCACTTCTCCTTTTCTTCTTGACTCCTTTATTTCCTAAAAACTGAAATTAGAAAAACAAAACATTATTCGAATAAAATAAACCTAATTTCCTAATAAATAAAATAAATAAAAATTAGGTTAAATTAGGGATGCCTTGTGGGGCATCACCTAAAGTAACCACTTCCTGTATTCCTGGGGCTTCAGTCCCCTGATAGTGCTTGAGGCGCTGTCCATTGACTTTGAATTGATGCCCGTCTTTTAATGATTGAATTGTGATGGCACCATGGGGAAAAACTTGAACCACTTGGAACGGGCCAGACCATCTAGACTTTAGCTTTCATGGGAAGAGTTTAAGTCTAGAATTAAATAACAACACAAGCTGCCCTGGGCAGAACTCTCGTGGCAGCAGTTTCTTGTCGTGCCATTTCTTAGTCTTTTCCTTGTAAATCCTTGCGTTGTCGTAGGCCATTGTCCGTAATTCTTCAATCTCGTTTAGATCTAATAACCTTTTCTGGCCGGCTTTGTCCAAGTCCATATTAACTGCCTTGATTGCCCAATATGCTTTGTGCTCGATCTCGACAGGCAAGTGACAGGTTTTCCCATAAATCAGTCGGAATGGAGACATGCCCAATGGAGTCTTGAAAGCTGTCCTGTATGCCCATAATGCATCATTTAGAAGTAAAGACCAATCTTTCCTCGTTGGTTTAACCATCTTTTCAAGAATGTTCTTCACTTCCCTATTGGATATCTCAGCCTGTCCATTGGTCTGTGGGTGGTATGCTGTCGCGATCCTGTGTTTGACACCATATTTCTTCAGGGCGGCAACAATTACCCTATTATCGAAATGTCTCCCTTCATCACTGATAATCGCCCTAGGGATGCCAAATCTAGAAAAAATGTTTTTATGCAAAAACTTTTGGACCGTCTTGGCATCATTCTTTTGAGTTGCGATTGCTTCAACCCACTTGGAAACATAATCCACTGCTAGGAGGATGTACAAATTTCCACATGAAGATGGGAATGGTCCCATAAAATCAATCCCCCAAACGTCGAAGATTTCGACTTCTAGAATATTCTGCAGTGGCATCTCGTTTCTCCTCGAGATGTTACCTGTCCGCTGGCACCTGTCACAGTTTTTGTAAAATTCCTGTGCATCTTTATATAGTGTCGGCCAGTAGAACCCTGACTGCAGCACCTTGGCAGCAGTTTTATTGCCTCCTAAGTGACCTACATATTGTGAAGCATGACAGTGATGGAGAATATCTTCTTGTTCTTCTTGTGGTACACACCTTCTTATAACCTGATCTGCGCACATTTTGAAAAGAAGAGGTTCGTCCCAATAATAATGTTTAACATCATTTTGGAACCTCTTCCTTGCTTGATAATTAAGATCAGAAGGTAATATTCCGCTAACTATAAAATTAACGAAATCAGCATACCAGGGAAGGTTAGAAGACTTACCTGCCGCCATGGCTGTTGCGACAGCGATTGCGGCAGCAAAGAGCTGCTCATCTGGGAAGGTCTCCATTATGTGTGTCTCATCTAACGGTAAGCTCTGTCCCGTTTCCAACCTCGACAAGTGGTCTGCCACTTGATTTTCTGTCCCCTTTTTGTCTTTGATCTCAAGGTCGAACTCTTGTAATAGCAAGATCCATCGTATCAGCCTAGGTTTCGCATCCTTCTTTGCGAACAAATACTTGAGGGCAGAATGGTCGGTGTGTATTATTACTTTCGTTCCAAGTATGTAAGAACGAAACTTGTCGATGGAGAACACCACAGCTAACAACTCCTTTTCTGTGGTGGTATAGTTCACTTGGGCATCATTTAATGTTTTGCTGGCATAGTATATGACGTGAAACAGCCTGTCTCTGCGCTGCCCAAGTGCTGCCCCGACAGCATAGTCACTAGCATCACACATGATCTCGAATGGTTGTGTCCAGTCTGGTGGCTGTACTATGGGGGCTGTCACTAACTTTTCCTTCAGAACCTTGAATGCTTCAGTACATTCCTCATTAAAGTCAAAGGGTCGGTTCTGCTCTAGAAGATGGCATAGCGGCTTGGTGATCTTTGAAAAATTTGCAATAAATCTTCTATAAAAACCAGCATGCCCTAAGAAACTCCTAATACCCTTGACTGTGGTTGGCGGCGGCAGTTTCTCTATGACTTCAATTTTTGCCATGTCGACTTCTATCCCACGGCAGCTAATCTTATGGCCTAGAACTATCCCTTCATCTACCATAAAATGGCATTTTTCCCAATTTAGAACAAGATTAGCTTTTTCACATCTTTCAAGTACCTTTTGAAGATTGCCGAGGCAGCTCTCAAAATCGTCTCCAAAGACGGAAAAATCATCCATGAAAATCTCAAGGAAGTCCTCTACCATGTCGGAGAATATTGCCATCATGCACCTTTGGAAGGTGGCAGGTGCGTTACAGAGGCCGAACGGCATCCTCCTAAATGCGTATGTTCCGTAGGGGCATGTGAAAGTCGTTTTCTCTTGATCTTCCGGTACAATAGCAATTTGGTTATAACCTGAATAACCATCAAGAAAACAATAATAAGATTTACCCGCTAATCTATCAAGCATTTGATCAATAAAGGGTAAAGGGAAGTGGTCCTTTCGGGTAGCTTTGTTAAGCTTCTGATAGTCCATACAAACCCTCCAACAGGTCACAGTCCTGGTTGGGATTAGTTCATTATTTTCGTTGGTTATCACGGTCATGCCTCCTTTCTTGGGAACACATTGCACCGGGCTTACCCATTTGCTGTCGGAGATGGCGTAAATGATACCAGCATCTAACCATTTAATTATTTCTTTACGCACTACCTCCTTCATCGCAAAGTTTAATCGCCTTTGGGCATCAATGGTCGGCTTATGATCTTCCTCTAGAAGGATTTTGTGCATGCATATTGCCGGACTAATGCCCTGAATGTCTGCTATCGTCCATCCAATCGCCTTTTTGTGCTGCCTTAGCATGTCGATCAGCTGTCGTTCCTGTTCCTGCGGCAGCTTAGCAGAGATGATTACGGGCAGTGTGTCATCACAACCAAGATAAGCATATTTAAGCTGCCCTGGCAGGGGCTTAAGTTCTAAGACAGGTGGTTCAACAGTAGAGGGCTTTTGGATTAAATGGTTATCCGAAGTGTAATTCAAAGGTTCGAATAACTTACCTGGACGATGGTCTAACCAGTTTACCTCCTCATGACCTTCAGTATCAGATGTATCGGATTCAGAGGAGTTGTTGTCGTCGGTGCTGTCGACGTCGCTGTCGTCATCGCTGTCGTGACAGGCCTGTAGGTGGCTGTTGCAGCAGTGACCAAATTTTATATCACGGCAGCCCGACCTGATGCAGGGGTAATCAAAGGTCACCTCAATGATGGCCTTGCATTCCTCGTCCACATCAGCATGTTTCATTGCTTGGAGAACATTCAACTTAATTTGTTGATCGTTTACGCGCATAGTGAGTTCTCCTTTCTCCACATCAATCAATGATCTTCCCGTGGCTAAGAAGGGTCGCCCAAGGATGACTGGTGCGTTCTCATCTGCCTCACAATCTAAAATAAGAAAGTCAGCAGGAAAAATAAGCTTATCCACTCTTACCAAAATATCTTCAATTTTTCCCTCGGGGTGAACGTAAGAGCGGTCGGCTAGCTGTAGGGTAACTGTCGTGGGCCGCGCCTTGCCAATACCTAATTTCTGAAAAACAGATTTGGGCATTAGATTAACACTAGCTCCAAGATCACAAAGTGCCTTACCCACGAATTTGTCGCCGATTACACAAGGTATGATGAAGCTCCCCAGATCCTTCTTTTTCTGGGGTGGCTGCCGATGAAGAATACTCATGCAACCTTCTTGCATCCTTACCGTTTCAAATTCCCCAAGTTTAGATTTTTTCGACATGACATCCTTGAGAAATTTAGCGTAACCGGGCATCTCCCTAACAGCATCTAACAACGAAATGTTAATATGAACCTGTTTAAAAATATCATAAATTTTTTTGAGTTGAGATTCATACTTAGCTTGCTGTATCCGTTGAGGGAAGGGTGGTGGGGGTCGATAGTCAGCAATGCGTCCTTCCCACTGCATGCGAATCTGAGGACGGTAGTCATCTTTTTTCTCCTCTGTCGCTTCTGCTGTCGTGACAGGCTCATCGGCAGCAGTCTGTTTATCACCTGTCGGGGCAACTTCCTCGGCAGGTTTATCCAAGGCAGGTTCCTTTTCTGTTTCAGCTTCTTTTTCCGGCCCTGGTAACTTTTTCCCACTCCTAATAGTAATCGCCTTGCATTGCTCATGTGGGGGCGGTCTAGCATTTTCAGTATTGCTAGGGAAACCTCCATTCTGCCTTGGCTTAATATGCTGGGACACCTGACCCATTTGTGTCTCTAGAGATTTCAAGGTAGCCTCATGATTTGTCATTCTCATCTTGGTTTCATCCATAAAGTTTTCCGTCTTCTTGACAAACTGATTAATATTCTCCATATACGTACCAGTCTGAGACATAAAAGTGGCCAGAGTTTGCTCCAATATACTACTCGTGGCAGGTGGTGGCTGCTGTTGCTGCTGCGACGGCAGGTGCTGCGGCAGGTTCTGCGGCGGCAGTTGCTGTCGCGTCAACAATCTAGGACCCCCTTGATTCTGATGATGCGCTTGCGGATTCAGAGCATTGTTGGGATTACTCCAAGAAAATTTGGGATCTTTCCTCCAATTAGGGTTGTAGTTGTTGGAATTATAATTCGGCTTGTAATTTCCAACATATTTTCCTTCTTCTACATTTATAGGGCACTCATCCCTACTATGATTTCCCTCACAGATAGTACAAACTTCCTCGACAACAAATCCTCGTAAGTCCTCTTCATTCAATAAGTGTTTCATGGCTTTAGTGAGGAATGCTACCTGTGATTTCATAGTGCTGTCGGCCTCATAGTCCTTGACAGCAAGTACCCGTTTACCCCCTCTTCTTGCAGTCGGAAACTGCTCCTCATTCTTGGCCAGATTTTTCAAAACTTGCAGGGCCTCGTCCGGATCTTTATCCAATAATAATCCATTTGCTGCAGAATCAATTCGGATGCGAGTTTGTAGATTGGCAGCATTATAGAACTTTGTAACCTGATTCCAGACGGGGAATCCATGCATAGGGCAGTTTCGAAGAAGAGTAGTAAACCTGTCCCAGGCCTCGTGCATTGGCTCGTCATCTTCCTGTTGAAAAGTAGCAATTTCATTACGTAATCGCTCAGATAAATGCGAAGGATTAAAACGAGATAAGAATTCACGAGTTAGATCTGCCCAAGTCATAATAGAACCCGGTGTTAGTTTATTCCACCAAGTTTTAGCTCTGCCCCTCAAGGAGTGAGGGAATAACCGAAGCCTCAGTATCTCCGGACTAACTCCTGGCAGTCTAAACGAACCACAGATCTCCTGGAACGTTTTGAGATGCTCCCTAGCATCTTCTGTCGCAGAACCACTAAACTGTCCGGCGTTGTTGATCATACTAAACATGACAGGTTTAAGCTCGAAGTTATCAACATCAATATCCGACAGCGTGGTCTCCAGCTCTACATGATCATTCAGCATGTAGTCACGACATGACCGTCGTCCACCTGCTGCGGGCGGATCGACGACAGGTGGGTTATTATTTCTAAGGGGTGGTATGAAACCACCAACAGGTTGGTTATGACCCATCTTCTCTAGTTGTTCCTCGAGATATTCGTTTCGGTCTAAAAGTCGGCGAAGTTGTTTCTTGAGATTGAAGGAACGTTCGATCTCCGGATCTAATTTATACTCAGGATCTTCACCTCTTTTGGATCTACGCATAAACAAGAAAACCTCGTGAAAAGCGAAAGTTGAAAACATAAAAATTAAAGAAAAATAAAAACGAAAATAAAAATAAAAATAAAAGCGAAAACTGCAATAAAAGAAAGATGTAGTTATGTTGCCAATCCCCGGCAACGGCGCCAAAAACTTGTTGCGTGTAAAATAGTCTATCGCAATTGTAGTGCAAGTGTACACGACGCAAGTAGTAAAGTGATACGAAGTATCGGATATCGTCTCCACAGGGATTGGGCTAATGACTTCACCTTGTTTACTGTACGAGAGTAAAGGAAATAATTAAGAGTTGTCACGAGAATAATAAGGTAAAAACGTAAAATAAAGGATTGAGAAATCAAGATAGAGAGAATGGGCTGGTATTGAGTTGCTCAGTAGTGCAGGTATTGAATTGCTTAGGATCTCCAGTTCTGTCGTCGCGCCCGTCGCCGACAGCACCTGTCGCGGCGGCTGTCCGTTAGCTGTCGCGGCAGTGAACACTAACTCCGTACTTCAAGCTTGGCAAGAATCCCAGATCTGCCTTGCCCTATCCCTAGGCACAAGTCTGTCGATGATCACGTCTTTGATGATACCTCCCGGCGTGAATCGAAGGATGAACACCGATGTGTATGAATTCTTCCTTAGCCACTTAACCTCGCCCTATCCCTAGGCACGAGATGGTTCAACTATAAACTAGAGAACGCGCTCTTATCTCTTTCGTATACTTAACTCTCCCGATGCTAAGTAAATGGATAACCTCACAATGCTCTCCTGATGCTCTTGCAAGATATTAAAACCAAGATAAAAGAACTTGAAGTTTATTTTATTAAACTTGAAAAATCCTAAAACAAAGCAACCCTTGCAACTACTTTACAAAACAACCCGTAGCCCTAGGGGGAATTTAGAACATGTCGGTGACGGGTGGACGGCAGGGGTTTGGTTTCGGTTATGGGGTAATCGGTTATGGGGTAGAATGAGGGATGCCTCTCTAGGTTAAAACCTATGCCCTTATATAAGCTTTGGCTCAAGTTATCTAAGGTAACAAGGATTACAACTTTAATTAAAAGTAAGATTCTAATAAAGACTTAATCTCTAAGTATCCTACTTTGCAGCCGCCATCCTTGTTTCTAGGAATTTCCTCTCCTTGAGCTTTGGCTTGACATATCTTTTGATCCGGGGCTTGGAAAAATATTTGGCTTTCACACGACAGACGAGCAGATTTTTCTCTATCTATCGAGGTCAACTTTGTTTTTCCTCTCCATAAAGTTGCTGTCACCTTGCTGTCACGACAGGTCCATGACAGCTTCGTCTTCTTCGTCTGCTTGTCCAGTTCAGCTTTCCTGCTTCTCTGCCCTGCGCCTGCCTTCACCGTCTACGACGGCGGCAACCTGCCAAAAACAGCCATTTTTAGTAGATTCTGTGCCTTTTATATATTTGTGATGTTTTGCTGAAAACTAACCTAAATGCAATGAAATGATGCTTGAATGCAGCAGAAATATGGGTTAAAAAGGGTGTAAATAATAGAACTTTTAGACACTCAACAGTATATATTCATAGGGCACTTACTACATGTTAAGCCCTTAAGCAACCCATGACCCGTATCACTAAGAACGGATCCAAAATGATTATATATAACATGTATCTATTTACATAAGTAGGTTCATACTAACACTCCCTTCTAACTTATATATATCCCATATACGAGCTAATCAGCAACCATAAACAAACAACCTGAATAATTATGCTCGTAACTAAGCCACCAACTAGAAGGACTAATAGAACGAGGTAAGGCATACTTTAATCTGCTGCTTGTGACTGCTACAGAAACAAGATCAGGACCGCTTCAGATCAGACTATCATGTTGGTTTGGGAAGAGGGAAATAACATGTTTATAAGTACAAGGTGTACTTAGTGAGGTAGTTCTTATAACTAGTAGTTTCCATCAGTTTCAATAAGTGTCTTCTTATCAAATAAAGTTACCTAGCTAAGCCTCCAATCAATTGAGTACACCCTACCTAGGCTCATGCACATACAAGTAGTATACTTAATACATTTTAATATCTTTTCAACCATCATAACACATTTGTGTATCATTTTATCAATTAACAATTCAAGTAATGTAATACTCTAGAGCATTATCTTATCTCATTTGAATGGAAGCATTGAAACATATAAGCAATGTTCATGTCTCATATAACTATTAACATTACAACAATTTACATCAAACATTCATGTGTGTGTATTTCATCTTAAATTGAATCTTTTTAACACATTGCCTTGGAATCTTAGTGACTAGGTAATCGAGCCTATACTCAAGGTACCTTAACAGAGGATGCATAGCATCAAATTCAAAGGTTGCACTATTGCAATAATAGGTCTAAATACATTCAAGTTCAACATTTGAATTGCCAACAAAGGATGCCCAAGCATCTAAAACTTTAGGTGTCACAACGCCACACTATGAGTACACATGTACTAAATCAGAGGAGCTAGACTCTAGGCATGCCTTACTACCTAAACCACTAATCAACCAAGGCTTTCCAATATCATTCAATGGCTTTTAAGTTAAACACACAGATTATAATGGATATACAATCTCAACCAGCAAGATCACTTATCATATTTCAGGTTATTAGTAGATACGACTTAACTTCGATTCACATCTCCATAGTTTACAGCACATAGACATCATACAAACATTTTCCCGCATCATATATTACATGTAAGCAGTAGCATAACATCTATTACATACTGTTTTTATCAAATATTTAGCCATCCAAGTGAAAGCAATCATATCTACCATCATGCATATCAATTATCTAACCACATTGAACAAGCTATCATATTTCCTTTTTATCCAGCTTCCCTTAATGTAATTACCAATCCAGATTTAGATTCATTTCATGCTAAACAACATAAATTAACAAAAGATAGTGGTTAGGATACTAATCCTAACCCTAAGGTTAACTACACTCACTATACTTCCAAGCTTCTCATTCTACTCTTGTTCTTTGATAATTATGCCCTTGCCCTTCTTTTTGGATTGCCCAACCTTTGATTCCTCTAAGGTTTCTTCTATTTCTTGATCTAAACATTCATATATACACATCAACAAAGTGTTTTAGCATCCACTCTAACCATGTAAACACATTCAACCAATCACAATAGTTTTCCCAGTTCTGGCAGTTTGAACACCTATTACTAACCTGACCATAACTTTTTATCTACACATTGGATTCTCTACTAATTTACCATTTTAGAAATATTATTTAACCAAATTTTTATCCATGTATGGCTCACATTTTTCTCATTTCTAGTTCAGTACATAATTGCACTTAAAGACATGTCATTTACAACATTGGACAGCTTGTACTAGTTATATTTTCTCAGTTCCAGGTTTTGCTGCACAACCTAAAATTCAATTTTGTGTGTTCATAATTAAAATAGACATTTTAAAGTACATTCTTTCAAAATTTCAGCTTAGAATTCAATTCCTACAATTTATACTGATTTTTAGAAGTCACTGCCCATAATAGGGCCCCCTGTTTAGACAGATTTACTAGAACATGCTTCTTGGTCAATAATTTAACTAAATTATTTCATATTCAAGTTATTTTCCAATCCTAACACACGTCCCCTGTTTTCTAACATTAATTACATGGATCTTTTGTATTATTTCAGTCCCTAAAGATTTCAGTTTACTCAAAACAGCCCCTAAGGTAGATTTACATCCCTAAATGACTTGTCTTGTTTCTAACAGATTTTTCCAGCATCTCCTACAATATTTTTGATCATTCAAGGCCTCTAACTAGCAGTAATCATCATTTTAAACCCTTTCTCTCTACATAAATTTTTCCAGAAATGATTTCTAACTCCTTAAATTTACAGATTTTAACAAAATAGTCCCCTAATCATTCGGGCAGCATGTAACAACATATGGTTTCCTATTTTTGATTCCTTTCATATAACCTAAGTTAAATAAAAAATTCTCATCGTCATATAAGATTTTTCCAGAAATGAATCAACAATTATAGCTGCCACTTTCAACAATTCAAACCATATACACAATCTAACATAACATTTGATACCCTTATCAAAGTATAAACACTTACATGACCTCTAGCTTCAATTACTATGCTTAATTGATCAACATGCAAAAGTTTTCTTTAAGTTTTCCATGGCTGAACAAGGTCTTTACCTCCTTTAATCTCTCTCTCAAATTCGGCAGATTTGGTTGTAAGAGAAAGGAGACTAGGCTAAGTTTTGGTTAGTGGATTTTTGTAAGTTACCCTTTTACCCTTTTATTATCCCTTATAAAATTTTCATCCAAGGGTAGTTAGGAGAATTTATAAATTTGGACATGCAAGTCCATATATTTATCATATAATTCGAATTAGTCCTTTGAGAATGGTCATTTCATTTTTTCATTCTTTTTAATTAAATCCTTAATAGCCGAATTATAGGGTAATTTAGCGTAATTAAATTAATTTCTAAATCAATTAACTTGAATAACAAGCTGCATAACAAGCTGCCGCCCAAGCAGATAGATCCATGCAACTTTGTTATACCATGCAGGTTGGGCATCAAGCACGAGACCAGGGCCTTGTGTGACTTGGGAGCCAGTATAAACCTAATGCCTAAGGTCGTCTTCGACAAAATAGGTATTGGACCTGCCAAACCAACCCCCGTAATGCTTAAACTTGCCGATCACTCATTCGTGCAACCGGAGGGAAAGATTGAAGACATGCTGGTCAAGGTGGGCAGCCTAATTCTCCCAGCCAATTTCCTCATCTTGGATTGTGAGGCCGATGAGAAAGCCCCCATAATTCTCGGGCGACCCTTCTTGGCCACGGGCAGAACGCTGATAGATGTGGAACTTGGGGAGCTTACAATGAGGGTAGAGGACCAAAGCATAAGGATGAATGTGCTACAACCCTCAGAGGAAGGAAGGAATGCCCGGATGAAAGAGCTGCCAAGATAAGTGTGGAAACAGGCCAGGGCAGCAGCTGCCGCGACAGGCCTAAGGGCAGATTGAAGGACCCCATTACACAGCATCTGAAAGAAAATGGGGACCCCCCATGAGGGGAGAAAAAGCTAAACCACCTCAGGAAGTGGTTATGTCTGGGAGATGCACCCAAACACACTCCCAACATAACTTAAATATTATTTTTATTTTTACGCATTAGGATTAGAGTTTATTTTGTTTTAGGATTAGATTAATTTTCAGCATTTTATTTATCAAAAGTCATTTAATTATTTTTATTTCGATTTTTATTTTTCTTTTAGGATCAAGAATAAAATAGCAGGATTACAAAGGAAGACCAACAAGAAGCCCGCCCACCATCCTGCCGAGTCAGCAGCCAGTGCGGCAAAGCATAACGGCTAGTTGACCACCAACGGCTAGTTACCAACGGCTCCAAAAATAACGGGTAGAAAAATCTATAACATGCGCTAGGAAATAAGACCGTTGATCATTTAATGCCACCCCGGCACTTCTCGGCAGCTCCTATATAAACCACTCACTCACTTCATTTTATTTTACTTCCATCTTTTTGCTAGCTTCTACCTTATTCTCCTGCTCTCTCTCATTCTATTTTCAGTTAGAATACAACCAATCACATGACCTCAACATCAACCCAAAAACCCACCTACATAAGGTTTTGCTTCAAGGCGGACGAGGAGAGATATAGAGAAAAATTCTCCAAGCAGACTGTCTGGGGGGAACAAGGCTTCCATTACACGAAGCAAACGGGAGACCGTGGTCTTGAACCCACCTTGTTCCGAACCATTCACTACAAGGGATGGGAGATGTTAGCTCAGTAGCATGATATAGCGAACATCACTATAGTCAGGGAATTCTAGTCCCATCAGCCTTGCCCAGACAAGCCATTCGTCTACGTCCGTGAGGAGGCGGTCAAGCTCAACCCTGTTGTTATCAATAGCTATTACGGTCTCGATATGAATGACAACCCGCACGAGGAATGGAGGCAGTCACTGATGGCTGCCCACTCTGAGGAGATCAAGGCCAGAATCTGCAAGCCCAACACACCATGGCTGGGGGCAAACATGTGGGATCTGTCCAGCGCCGCCACCTGCTGCCTGAGGCTATGTTATGGAACACGTTTGTGAAAAGGAGCCTACTGCCCACAACTCAACAGTTGATCGACCACGCCTCACCTTAATTCACAGTATCCTGATGAACCGGCCGATCAACGTTTATGGAAATCATATGCACGGAAATATACAACTGCTTCAAGAAGACAAAAGGCAGGTTGTACTTCCCATCCCTCATCACAGGTCTCTGCACCAATTTCTGAGTCCCGGCAGAGCCCACAGATGAGCTTACAACTGCCAAGGAGGGCTAGACCAAAAAGGTCCAAATTCAGATGATGCATGATGCGAAGAAAGAACCAGCCGTCCCCGGTAGTACTAATGCTACCCCAGATAAAAAAGTCTTCCCGCTGCTCCACACACTCCTCGAACACACAAAACGGATAGAGCAGCAGCAGTTGGCCTTCATGAAATACGTGGGGGAGGCCCAAGAATCTATGGTGGCTTATTTCCTGCAGAAATTCCCTGGTGATGTGCCCACCATGCCACCCTTTCCTAAGAAGCTTGCAGCAGCAGCAAGAGCACAAAGAACTTCACTAGCCGCCACTGCCCGCCAGACAGACCGCCAGGTGCCCTCTACTATGCATTCTCCGCATCACTCAACTGCCACCCCATCAAACACAGTGTCGGACTCACCTGAGAAGCACCAGCAAAATATCTGCCCCGCTTGCACAACCAACACAGTGGCAGACTCCTCCTCGTCGGAGGAAATTGAGCAGCCGCCACTGGAGCAAGAAACATCAGTAGTTGCAGCAACAGCAGCTATCCCTATGGGGTTCATCCCTCCGGCGGCACCCATGGAGGAAGGAACCATGAAGAGGAAGCGACACGTAATAGCCGAAGAACCTGTGGACTTAGAGACAGATTCAGAAGAGAGTGACACATCTCCTGCCGTTCCCCCTACCGAGCCTCAAGAAAAGCCATAGCATACGCTGAAGAGAGTCCAGCCGCCACAGAAATCAAAAACCTCACCCGCTAGAACCGCTGCCAAGGCATCTGTCGGCCGCCACTTCGTCATCAAAACATCCTCCTCCTCCTCAGCTGACTAGAATCCAGCCTCCTCCTAACCCTCAGCAAACTTTTATTTTATTTTTTTAATTTTTAATTTTCTTTATTCTATTTACTTTTTGTTAATTTTTATGATTTATTTTCTTATTTTTTTCTATTTTGTGCATTGAGAGCAATGCTCGTCTCGAGTTTGGGGGGATAGCTCTCTTATCATTTGTAGGCATTCTTAGTTGCATTTAGATTGCATTGTAATTGCCTTAGTAATAATCGGAAAAGTAAAGTTTGTTATGACTTGTGCCTATGATAGGATAGCCGATTAACTTATTTTCGCACCTAATTAAAAATTAAACTTAATCTTGGGAAAAAGCATGAAATATAATTTAGATTTTTTTTCTTTTTGGCTGGAAATGTTAAATATCTCTGTTACTTGTTGAATGTGTTAGAATATTTGATGAACACTCCCTGTTTGTTTTTTAGAATTCTTTCCAAAATTCTAACAATAATTGCAGGTAGCTGTCGAGGTAGGCAAAAGATAAAGAAAAATGTAGAACTGCCAAGGCAGCAAATTCAAAAACAAAGAAAAACGTTGTATTACTCTAGAGGTGCCCGCAACAGGCTCTAGGAAGAATCATGTGCGAGGACACTCTGCTGCTATCAAAGTACATGAATCTGAAAGCCTAAAAGTGACGGACAAATTAGCATGAGTGAATGAAAGCCTTCACGGGATGACTCTACTCCAAGAGTTTGGGGTTCTGTAGTTTGCTCCTATCTCAACGTCAGACCTAGAAGAGTATTTGTGATAAGGTGAAGCCCTCACTGCCATGATTAAAAATAATATGCTTAACTGTGCTGCCTCGTCAGCAACCTTTAAATTACAGCAGTATCTTTGTTTAATCCTTTATTCTATGTATTCAGCTTGTTTACAAATTTGCAAACATCACACAGGCATTAGGAATTTAATTCTGAGTTGTTTTCTTGTTTATTTCCCTTCATTAAGTTTAATAGATGTATAGGTGCCACGGCCTTGAGGTAGAAAATCATGTTAAAAATATGCTTTTCTTTCTGACTATTATTAGAGCAAGTACTTTAGGTTGCATTGCTTGAGGACAAGCAATAGTTCGAGTTTGGGGGTGTGTAAAGTGTCCAAAAGTCATATATTTCATGCACTTTCCAACTCTTATTGTTACTTTTTAAGCTCATTTTAGGCATAATTTGGCTCATGCATAGCATTTTACAGTATTTCATTGTTCTACCTTGATTTTATAACTTATCATTCATTTGGTGACCAAGAGATAATGTTTTAGTGTATTCTTGCCTGTAGGTACTAACAACTGAACGAGGGAACCGGGGAACAGAGGAAACAACGCTGAGAAGCAAACCCAAGAGCTGTATTGAAGCAGTTCCAACAAAAGTAAGTTGCTGCCGAGAACCTGTCGAGCAAAGATGTTGCCAACCTTGCTGCCCGCGGCAGCTGACTATGGAAGTTAGGAGAACCGGAGCACGATCTGTAGAGCGAAAACTCCTGAATCTATCGCCGGTGGTCATGTGATTTTCTAACGTCTGTAGCAGCGGCTAGGGCTGCCGAAGCGAAATTCCCAAGCTTACTTACGGGCTAAGGCAAACGAGGAAGAGTCCATATTCCAAGCAAAGAAGTCAGTATTTAAAGCTACATTAAATAAGGAAAGCTACTTTAGAGGACTTCTACTTTGAGGAGGACTTAACCTAGTTTTGAGTCTATAAATACCCATTGTACTTCTAGTTTAAATCATCTTAGGTTTTCTATAGACTTTACTTGTGCTCTTCGCCGCCATCATGTTCTAAATTCTATTTGGGTTAGGGTTATGTTGTAACTAGAGTGAAATGGTTGTTTTAGGGTTTTGAGTTATTTCTTCAATAAAATATTCCAAGTTTACTTAATCCATTGTTCTTCATTCTTTCAATCTTTCTACACCAGTCGTTTGAGAGAATCTATTTGTCGGGCACGAAAGTGCAAGGCTCATGAAAGGGTTAAGTACGGTCACAACGAGGCGCGTGACTAACTCGGTTCCACACTAGTCCACAAGTTTTAGCGGCTAAAAGGGATCACTAACCGAGTTGACTGACTTGGTTCCACACTAGTCCTCAAGTTATCAATCTCGAGCATCCTAACATAGAAATAGGAGGGATCACTGTCGACTATCCTGCCGAACTTGGAGTTTCTGCTAGACTTGCCGTCAGAACATCTTTCTATCCCACCTACCAAGACAGTAAACACCCCTGCAGTTGCAGTGACCTGCTGCGGCCGTCTGACAGGGTCGTAGTTTACCGCCCGTCGTACCCGCCGGGGCAACATATCATGGCAGCAAAGGATAACTCATACCTATTACAACGTAGTTTTCACACTAAGTGGCAGCATAACCCTGCCTGCTCTATCAATCTGATTCACCTCTTTTCTAAAACTTGTGTTTTATTTACTCTTCAATCTCAACCAATCATTCACTGGTGCTTTTACTTTACCATTATGCAGGAAATACGAAACGAGACAAGCTCTCTAATACTCGTGGGATTCAACATCTTATATACTATAACTTGACAGGAGTGTGCACTTGCGCTCTTACAAAAAGGGAACACCTACATGCCCTACACCTACTATCTACCAAGGGAAAACAATTACTAAGCTTGTAATAAGACATATTACATGGTTAATAAATGAGCAACTTGCTATAAGCTAATGAACTTCTAGTGAAATGAAATCATATGACTAAAACGATGTAAATGGTAACTTGATTAGCTCATTGTTTGAAAGACAAACTATATTGAAAAAGATCTCATTCGAATAGGGAAATTGATGAACCTTATGCTCAATTGTTTGACCCCTGATAAATCCTTTCTTGCTCGATTCCTAAAATTTTATAATCGACTATTTGTCTAATATGTTCCTTCCTTGATTGGTTTAAATTAAGACTTGAAATTGAACATGATTGGTCTTGACATGCTTGAACTATTCGAATGGATTTTTGTTGATTAGTCTAAGATATGCTAAAATTGATTAAGACCTAGTTAGATTAGACTTGAAATTAAGGCCCTAAAAATTTAAAGGAAGTAAGTGGGTTTAACTCATTACCCTTGAACGTGTACTTGACTTATTTGACTTGATTGAACTAATAGCGTGAAATGGAATTGTGCAAAATGAGATGTCATTCCTCGATTGCTAAATCATGTGATTGCTAGATGCATAGTAAACTTGATATGTTAATGGTAGTCTTGATCCTTGGTGTACCTAGATTAAATACAACCAAATTGAGTTGATAAATGATCATTTAAGTTGGCTTTAACAATGTTTTAAACGAATAGGGTTGGAGTCCAAAATTATTGGCTTGGTCGAATGATATATAAACCTAATTTGCTTGACTAAATTCAATAGGAGACATCTTAAGGATTAAAAATTGATAAAATGAATGTAAAAGTCAGCTCAATGAACTTAAAACGAATTGGGTCTAATCGTTTACAAAAGGTTATAGTTTCACCATGGTAGCTTGATCTTATTATGTTAAAATCTTGAAATTGAATTATATGAGTAACTAGCTTGTCATTCGAATTGCACTTGAAAATTTTGAGGGATTGATCTAGTCTTGATTGAATTAAATAGACTCACTTGTTTAATTAACCTATTCTACTAGAGATAGAGTCCTAGTGAATTAAGAAGCTTAAAACCTAGCCTAGTGTAATATGCCCAGAAAATTCTATTATGGGAAGCAACTTTAAAAAGTCACCATAAATTTTGTAGATCGAATTAAGGGCTGAAATTTATATAGAATGAACCTTAGTATGTCTATTTTCATTAGGAGAAAACAAAATTAAATTCTAATTTGTGAGCTGAAATTTGGAGATGAAAACCCTGGACAGTGCAAATTGTCCAGAAATGTTATTGTCCTGACTTTGATTTAAAAACTATATTAATTGGAAATATATTAATATAAAAGGTTGTAAAAGGGTTAAGTAAGCTTTTAAACGGTGTAAACTAATTGAAATTTCAACGTACAGAATGAAAATTTTGTATGTTTAAGTAAACAGTGCGCAAGCTGCTGCCAGCAACAGTTTAGGTAATTTGGATAATTTGCAAACTGTTTTATAAACAGTTTGGACATTTTGGTACTGCCCTAAATAAAGCCTTGACCTTGAATAATGAATCAACTTAGATAATTATATTTGAAACCAAGTCATGAGTTAACTAAATTGGAGTATTAAGCTTAATCAAATTGTCTAATAAGTTTGTATGCTAGTGAAGTAATGTATAAGGTCGATTAAGACACTTGATAAATGAAATGTCAAGATTACTTGTTTCTTGAAAGATTGGTTAAAGCATAAATGAATTTAAATTTATTAGGAAAGTATGATTGTCTAGTTGAAAACCTAAATCGAAAGAAGTGATTGATCACTTGAATGGTGCATAGTCCTTTTGCATGAGATGCTTGTTGAATGTGTAATGTGTACCCTTGAATTGAACCCTTGTTCATTGTGTACTTGAACATTTGAATGATAATTTAAATACTAGACTAAGGCTTGACCTAACATGTTTAAAGCTTGAAGAAGTTGTAATTGGATTAAAGAACCTTGGAACCTAATAACTTGATAGATTTTAGATGCTACCTCACTAAGTACAATCTTGTACTTATCACTCTTGTATGCATTCTTCCTAAACCTCAAGTAAAATCCATCCCGGTCAGTAGCTTGACATTGAAGTTAGCTTCCTTGGATTTGAAGCAAGGCATGCAAGATTTGAAGTAGGTTATTGTAATTACTTCGATGTACTCCTAGTTGGTGGCTACTAGATTTGTGTATAAGTCCTATAGGTCATGCATATGGATGTTTTGTAAATGTATATAAGATTTGATCAAGTCTTGTAATGAACCAAATCACTTGTATGCTTTAAAGTCTAGATTATGTTAAGTGAATAAAACATGATAACTCAATAAAACTATTGGTCTAATGGCTACATAATTAAGGTAGAATGAAATATAAAGATCACCAAATTATGCTATGTTGTAAATAAAATGCTTAAGTAAGGATTGTAGACGGCCACCTCACAAAGAGTGTTAAAATCCACATTAGACACATCAAAGGACCGCGCGCCACTTGAAAGCTGAGAATAGCAGCATTCTACGCCTTTTCCATGCCTACAATCATCAAAGCAGAGGTCGTGTCCACAGTTTCCTTAACCTTTTCGGCCACCTCCACCTCATGAGTCACCTTCAAATATTCACTTGATCCTCATGATTCCTTCTCAATTCAGTCAACGCCCTTGAAAAATTAGTTGTACTCTCATCCACCATATCTTTCGCATATTCTAGTTTTTCTTTAAGTTTCTAGATTTCAGTCTTTAAGCTATTCTCCACAGCGACATGGATTTGATTTTTCTTCTTAGTAGCACGGTTGTTGCTTGTAAAATAGTCTATCGCAATGGTAGTGCAAGTATACACGACGCAAGTAGTAAAGTGATACGAAGTATCGGATATCGTCTCCACAGGGATTGGACTAATAGCTTTACCTTAATTCACTGCACGAAAGTAAAGGAAATATTTGAGAGTTGTCACGAAAATAATAAAGAAAGCGTAAATAAAAGAGTAAAAATATCAAGATAGAGAGAATGGGCTGGTATTGAATTGCTCAGTAGTGCAGGTATTGCAGAGTTTTGGAAATCCAGTTCTGTCTTCATCACCCGTCACGGCAGCACCTGTCGCGGTAGCAGTCCGTTGATCGTCGCGGCAGCAAACACACCAACTCAGTACTTTCAAGTTTGGCAAGAATCCCAGATCTGCCTTGGCCTATCCCTAGGTCCAAGTCTGTCGATGATCACGTCTTGATGATACCTCCCGGCGTGAATCGAAGGATGAACACCGATGTGTATGAATTCTTCTTTAGCCACTTAACCTCGCCCTATCCCTAGGCACGAGATAGTTCAACTATAAACTAGAGAACTTGCTCTTATTTCTTTCGTATACTTAACTCTCTCGATGCTAAGTAAATAGATAACCTCACAATGCTCTCTCGATGCTCTTGCAAGATGTTAACAACCAAAATAAGAGAACTTGAAGTTTATTTTATTGAACTGAAAATTCCTAAAACAAAACAACCGTTGCAACTACTTTACAAATCAACCCATGGCCCTAAGGGGAATTTAGAACATGTCGGCGGCGGGTAAACGGCTAGGGGTTTTTGGTTGTCGGTTATAGGGTAATGGGTTATGTGATATCCTAGGTTAAAATATATGCCCTTATATAAGCTTTGGGCTCAAGTTATCTAAGTTAACAAGGATTACAACTTTAATTAAAAGTATGATTCTAATAAAGACTTAATCTCCAAGGAATCTACTTTCCAGCCGTCCTCCTTGTTTCTTGGGATTTTCTCTCCTTGAGCTTTGGGCTTGACATATCTTTTGATCCGGGGCTTGGAAAAATATAAGGTTTTCACACGACAGACGAGCAGAATTTTCTCTGTCTATCGAGGTCCACTTTGCTTTTTTCCACTAACTTGCTGTCGTCCTCTGCTGTCACGGCGGCACCATGGCAGCATCGTCCTCTTTGTCTGCTTGTCCAGTTCAGCTCTTCTGCTTCTCTGCCCTGCGCCTGCCTTCTCCGTCTTCTATGGCAGCAACCTGCAAAAATAGCCATTTTTAGTAGAATCTGTGCCTTTGAATATATTTGTGATGTTTTGCTGTAAACTAACCTAAATGCAATGAATAATGCTTGAATGCAGTAGAAATATGGGTTAAAAAGGGTGTAAATAATAGAACTTTTACACACTCAACACACCCCAAACTCAAGTTTTTGCTTGCCCTCAAGCAACTAAGTCCTAAAAGAAAAAAAAATATTTTTGTTTTGGCCTTCAAACAGTGAACTTTCCCTTACCCGTCGTTTGTTCCCTGTGACGGCAGCAACCTGTCGGATAATTTAGGATCTGTCCGAAATCTCACTATAGTCCTCGTGCAGTGTGTGCATGCTTGTGAACAGTTATATGCTAAGACTCTTTTAGTTTCACTAGAATATTCAACTCTTAACTCGAATTTTTATGCCAAAGTTTGTCTTTCTGAAGGCACATTTTCATGCTTCTTTGATTTTTTGTTTTGACTCGATTTCTCTATTTTTCAAGCTAAAGTTTTACTAGAGCCAGTTTTTGGCACCTCTAGCTAACTTCCTAGAGCCAGTTTCGGGCACCTCTAGGGCTGTTGAGTCTCTTTTGCTAAACTTCTTTCCTAGAGCCAGTGTTAGGCACCTCTAGGGGTTATTCAAGTGCTAAGCTTCCTATTCTAGTTTGGCTAAAAGAAGTCTAAGCAGTATAACAGTCACAATGGTGTTTAAATTTTCAGAACTATAGAAAGGCTCTAAACTTCTCCTTAAACTATCCTAAAGATGCTGCCACGACAGAGCTGTCACGACAGACAAGTTTAATTCACAGTTTTAAGCCAAAATTTTCAGTGTTCTTCTGATTTTTTTTAAGAGAACTTAAAATTAAATAAATAAATAAAAGACACAACAAATAACTAAGATGTACTTGGACTCCATTAAAATGGAGGGTTGCCACCCCCAAACTCGACGGTTGCATTGCCCTCAATGCAAATGACAAAATAAAAATGAAGGCAGTACATCACAAAATATAGAGATAGCAGGCAGCAATAAGAAGAAGGAAAAAAAACTTAAATTTTTAAGCGATGTCTTCACTGATGCTGCTTAGGAGGATTTGGCGGCGGATTCTGGTCTTTGGGGCAGGCTGTTGTGGTTGCTCTACAACCTGGATGGCAGAGTTTTCTTGTTGGCCATTCTTTTCTGCCTCTTGACCGGTGTGAATTCTTTGGCCAAGCCCCTCCGAATAGAGGGTTCGGTGTCGCTTTCAGCCCAGACGGATGAAGAAGAGAACCCAGCTACAAAGGCAGCAATGTCATCCGAGGGTGCCGGTCGCTTTGTTCCTCGGGTGGATGTTTCAGCAAGAGGGTTGTCGGCTGCCGTCGGGGCAGGTGATGGAATGGAGACAACAGATGGTGTATGTGGTGTGGCAACAGGTGTAGGTGTGTGGGCAGGGGTGGGGACGGTGAAGTAGTGGGCAGGGAAGGTGGGAAAGAAAACATCAGGAAAATTTAAAGTATGGTGAATAAAATTTACCGTGGATGCGGCAAAATCCTTGATGAATGTCATTAGACCCAGCTGTGTGTCCTCCATCCTTTGGATAGCAGCAAGGATTTGAGTGGATGTGTCTGTCGGAGCATCTGCTGTGGCGGCAGGTTCAGGGTTTGGCTGCTCTGACGATTCAGCTGGGGCGGCAGCAGGGTTGAAGGAAGAGAGGGGGGTTGCTACTGTCAGCTCTATGAGGCTGATGATATTTTGGTCTGTCCAGCCCCGTCCCTTTACTATGTGATCGGTGTCGGCTTCCGGCACGGCAGAACAGCGGCAGAGAGACGTGATAAGGTAGGGAAGGCAGAGGAGGGCCGTCGATCTATGGGCGCAGTCCAAAATACTCTCCCGTATGTAACTCCCCACATTAATGGGTCGTTTATTGATAATGGAGTGTATTAGGGCTAACCTCTGATGGTCCACGGTGGTGTGATGTGATGACGGCAGAATCCTCTTCTTAATGAAGGCGTTCCACAATTTGGCCTCTGGTAGCAGCTGCCCCCTCTTCACTGTGTTGGGATTTTTGCGGCTCGTGTTCCATTCAGTCCCTTCTTCTGTCACTTCTGCCATGACATCGTCGAAGGCAGCATCATCTAGCGTGTTAAGGAACTGCTAGTGAGCATCATCGTTGGGGCCGAAGTAGAAGCCATAGAAAGAGTTAATGCGCTCGGCTGTGAACTGCACTTCTGTCCCTCGAACAGTCACTGCTGTTGCCATCCTGCTACCGATGGCAGCATAGAATTCCCTCACCAGCGTTTCGTTCATCTCTGTTGGTTGCTCCGCGAATTGTTCCCACATGAGGGCTCTAATCGTCCTTGCGATGAAAGGCTTGAGGCCCAAATTGACTGCTCTGGGAGTGTAAATAAAGCCTCTTTCTTCCCATAAGTCTCTAGTAGCAAAGGATTGTGTGGTAGGTGCTGCCGGTGAAGAAGGTGAAGCAGCACTGCGGCAGGTTCTTCTGGAAGACATGTTAGTGCAAGGGTTGTTGAAAGTAAAATAAAGCAAAAGAAAACTGGATGGGGAGAACAAGTAAGAAAAGCAGAAGTGAAGGAAATGAAAATGAAACGGGGTTTTATAGGAGATGAGTCGCTGCCCGTTGAAGCTGTAACGGCAGGCGTGAATAACGGGGTGACTGTTGAGCTTTAGCGTGTCCGACGCGTCTGATACGCGTTTCTGCGTCTGTTACGCGTTTGTCACACGTCTCTGCGTCTGCCGTGACATTCTGGTGACAGCCTGTCTTTTTCGTGTCTGCCGCGGCAGCGGGAATGACAGGCTTCAATATTGGGCTTAGTTGGGCTGATGGATGGATGGTGGGCTTGGGTCACTTCTCCTATTCTTCTTGTCTCCTTTATTTCCTAAAAACAGTAAACATAAAAACATTATTCGAATAAAATAAATCTTATTTCCTAATAAATAATAAATAATAAAAAATAAATAAAAATAAAATTTAGGTTAAATTAGGGATGCCTTGTGGGGCATCTCCTAAGGTAACCAGTTCCTGTATTCCTGGGGCTTCAGTCCCCTGATAATGCTTGAGGCGCCGTCCGTTGACTTTGAATTGGTGCTCGTCTTTTAATGATCGGATTGTGATGGCACCATAGGGAAAAACTTGTACTACTTGGAATGGGCCAGACCATCTAGATTTCAGCTTCCCTGGGAAGAGTTTCAGTCTAGAATTGAACAACAATACAAGCTGCCCTGGGCAGAACTGTCGTGGCAGCAACTTCCTGTCATGCCACTTCTTAGTTTTCTCCTTGTAGATTCTTGCATTGTCGTAGGCCATTGTCCGTATTTCTTCAATCTCGTTCAAATCTAATAGCCTTTTCTGGCCTGCCTTGTCCAAGTCCATATTCACTGCCTTGATCGCCCAATATGCTCTGTGCTCTATCTCGAGAGGCATATGACAAGTTTTCCCATAAATCAATCGGTATGGAGACATGCCCAATGGAGTCTTAAAAGCTGTCCTATATGCCCATAACGCATCATTGAGGAGTAAAGACCAATCTTTCCTAGTTGGCTTAACCATCTTCTCAAGAATGTTCTTAACTTCCCTATTGGATATCTCAGCTTGTCCATTGGTCTGTGGGTGATATGCTGTCGCGATCCGATGCTTGACACCATATTTCTTCAAGGCGGCAGCAATCACCTTATTGTCGAAATGTCTCCCCTCATCACTGATAATCGCCTTAGGGATGCCAAACCTAGAAAAGATGTTCTTGTGTAAAAACCTTTGGACTGTTTTGGCATCATTCTTTTGAGTGGCGATAGCTTCAACCCACTTAGAGACATAATCTACTGCCAGGAGGATGTATAGATTTCCACATGAGGATGGAAAAGGTCCCATAAAATCAATCCCCCAAACGTCGAAGATTTCGACCTCTAGAATGTTCTGCAGCGGCATCTCGTTTCTCCTTGAGATGTTTCCTGTCCTTTGGCACCTGTCACAGCTCTTGTAGAAGGTTTGTGCATCTTTATACAGTGACGGCCAATAAAACCCTGACTGCAGCACCTTGGCAACAGTTTTGTTGCCACCTAAGTGACCTCCATAATGTGAAGCATGACAGTGATGAAGAATGTCTTCTTGCTCTTCTTGTGGTACGCACCTCCTTATGACCTGATCTGCACAAATTTTGAAAAGAAGAGGTTCGTCCCAATAATAATGTTTAACATCATTTTGGAACCTCTTCCTGGCTTGATAATTAAGATCAGAAGGAATTATTCCGCTAACTATAAAATTAACGAAATCAGCATACCAGGGAAGTTCAGAAGACTTACCTGCCGCCATGGCTGTCGCAGCAGTGATTGCGGCAGCAAAGAGCTGCTCATCTGGGAAGGTCTCCAGTATGTTTGTCTCATCTATTGGTAGACTCTGTCCCTTCTCCAACCTTGACAAGTGATCTGCCACCTGATTTTCTGTCCCTTTTTTGTCCTTGATTTCAAGGTCGAATTCTTGTAATAGTAGGATCCACCGTATCAATCTAGGCTTTGCATCCTTTTTCGCGAACAAATACTTCAGGGCAGAATGGTCTGTGTGCACTATTACCTTCGTCCCAAGTATGTAAGAACGAAACTTGTCAATGGAGAATACCACAGCTAATAACTCTCTTTCTGTGGTGGTGTAGTTCACTTGGGCGTCATTTAATGTCTTGCTGGCATAATATATGACATGAAATATCCTCTTTCCGCTGCCCAGTCTGGTGGCTGTGTCACTAGCATCACACATAATCTCAAATGGCTGTGTCCAGTCTGGTGGCTGTACTATTGGGGCTATTACCAGTTTTCCTTCAGAACCTTGAATGCTTCAGTACATTCTTCATTAAAGTCAAAGGGTCGGTTCTGCTCCAAAAGATGGCATTGGGGCTTGGTGATTTTTGAGAAATTTGCAATAAATCTCTGATAAAAACCAGCATGTCCCAAGAAACTTCTAATACCCTTGACTGTGGTCGGTGGCGGCAGCTTCTTGATCACTTCTATTTTGGCCCTGTCGACTTCTATCCCACGGCAGCTAATCTTATGGCCAAGGACTATCCCTTCATCCACCATAAAGTGGCATTTTTCCCAATTTAAAACTAGGTTTTCTTTTTCACATCTTTCAAGTACCTTTTGTAGATTGCCGAGGCAGCTCTCAAAATTGTCTCCAAAGACTGAAAAGTCATCCATAAAAATCTCAAGGAAGTCCTCCACCATATCGGAGAATATGGCCATCATGCACCTTTGGAAGGTGGCGGGTGCATTGCATAGTCCAAACGGCATTCTCCTAAAAGCATACGTTCCGTAGGGGCATGTGAAAGTCGTCTTTTCTTAATCCTCCGGTGCGATAGCAATTTGATTATAGCCTGAATAACCATCAAGAAAACAATAGTAAGGTTTACCCGCTAATCTATCAAGCATTTGATCAATAAAGGGTAAAGGAAAGTGGTCCTTTCGGGTAGCTTTGTTAAGCTTCCGATAGTCCATACAAACCCTCCAACCGGTCACAGTCCTGGTTGGGATTAACTCATTGTTTTTGTTGGTCACCACGGTCATTCCTCCTTTCTTTGGAACGCATTGCACCGGGCTCACCCATTTGCTGTCGGAGATGGCGTAAATAATACCAGCATCTAACCATTTGATTATCTCTTTACGCACCACCTCCTTCATCGCATGGTTTAGCCGCCTTTGGGCATCTATAGTCGGCTTATGATCTTCCTCTAAAAGGATTTTGTGCATGCACAACGCCGGACCAATGCCTTGAATATCAGCTATCGTCCATCCAATTACCTTTTTATGCTGCCGAAGCATGCCTATTAGCTGCCGTTCCTGTTCCTGTGGCAGCTTAGAAGAGATGATTACGGGCAACGTGTCATTTGAACCAAGAAAAGCATATTTTAGCTGCCCTGGCAGGGGCTTCAGTTCTAAGGCAGGTGGCTTAACAGTAGATGGCTTTTGGATTAAATGGTTATCCGAAGTATAATTTAAAGGTTCGAATAACTTACCTGGACGATCGCCGATCCAGTTAACCTCCTCATGATCTTCAGCATCAGATGTATCGGATTCAGAGGAGTTGTTGTCGTCGGTGCTATCGTCAGTGCTGTCGTGACAGTCCGGTATGTGGCTACCGCGGCAGTGACCAATTCTGATGTTGTGACAGCCCGACCTGATGCAGGGTTGACCAAAGGTAACTTCAGTGATGACCTTACATTCCTCGTCTGCATCAGCATGCTTCATAGCTTGGAGAACATTCAACTTAATCTCTTGATCATTAACTCGCATGGTGAGTTTTCCTTTCTCCACATCAATCAGTGATCTTCCCGTGGCTAAGAAGGGTCGCCCAAGGATGACTGGTGCGTTTTCGTCTGCCTCACAATCTAAAGAAAGTCAGCAGGAAAAATAAATTTATCCACTGTTACCAGAATATCTTCGATTTTTCCTTCCGGATGAACATAAGAGCGGTCTGCCAGCTGCAGAATTACTGTCGTGGGCCGCGCCTTTCCAATACCTAATTTCTGGAAAACAGATTTTGGCATTAAATTAATACTAGGACCAAGATCACAAAGTGCCTTACCCACATATTTATCTCCAATTACACAAGGTATGATGAAGCTCCCCGAATCCTTCTTTTTCTGGGGTGGCTGCCGATGAAGAATGCTCATGCAACCGTCTGTCATCTTTACCGTTTCAAATTCCCCAAGTTTAGATTTCTTTGACATGACATCCTTGAGAAATTTAGCATAACCGGGCATCTCCCTAACGGCATCTAACAGCGGAATATTAATATGAACTTGCTTAAAAATATCATAAATCTTTTTAAGCTAAGATTCTTGCTTAGCTTGCTGTATCCGTTGAGGGAAAGGTGGCGGGGGACGATAATCAGCAATACGTCCTTCCCACTGCATACGAATATGAGGAGGTTTAGGTTCATCAATTTTCTCCTCTGTCGCTTCTGCTGTCGTGACAGGCTCATCGGCAGCAGTCTGTTTGTTACCTGTCAGGGTAGCTTCCTCGGCAGGTTTGTCCAAGGCTGGTTTTCTTACTGTATCAGCTTCTTTTTCCAGCCCTGGTAGTTTCTTCCCACTCCTAGTAGTAATAGCTTTACACTGCTCATGTGTGGGCTGCCTAGCATTTTCAGTATTACTAGGGAATCCTCCAGTCTGCCTCGGCTTGATATGCTGGGAAACCTAACCCATTTGTGTCTCCAAAGATTTCAGAGTAGCTTCATGATTCGTCATCCGCATCTCTGTTTTATCCATGAAATTTTCTGTCTTCTTGACAAACTGATTCATATTCTCAATACAAGTACCTGTCTGAGACATAAAAGTGGCCAGAGTCTGTTCCAGTATACTGCTCGTGGAAACTGGTGGCTGCTGTTGTTGCTGTTGCGGCTGCTGCTGCGGCAGTTGCTGTCGCGTCAGCAATCTTGGTCCTCCCTGATTCTGATTGTGTGCTTGAGGATTCAGGGCATTATTAGGATTACTCCAAGAAAACTTGGGATCCTTCCTCCAGTTGGGATTATAGTTGTTGGAATTGTAATTCAGCTTGTAATTTCCAACATATTTTCCCTCTTCTAACTGTATAGGACACTCATCCGAACTATGATTTCCCTCACAGATTTCACATACCTCCTCAACAGCAAATCCATGTTGTGCATCATCATTCAATAACCTTTTCATTGCTTTAGTAAGGAATGCTACTTGTGATTTCATCGTGCTGTCGGCTTCATAATCCTTGACAGCTAGTACCCGTTTACCCCCTCTTCTTGCTGTCGGAAACTGCTCCTCATTCTTAGCCAGATTTTTCAATACTTGCATTGCCTCGTCCGGATCTTTATCCAATAATAGTCCATTTGCTACTGAATCAATTCGAATACGAGTTTGTAAGTTGGCAGCATTATAAAACTTTGTTACCTGATTCCAGACAGGGAATCCATGCATTGGGCAGTTCCGTAGAAGAGTAGTAAATCTGTCCCAGGACTCGTGCATCGGCTCGTCATCTTCCTGTTGAAAAGTAGCAATTTCATTACGTAATCGCTCAGATAAATGCGAAGGATTAAAATGAGAAAAAAATTCACGAGATAAATCTGCCCAAGTTCTAATTGAACCCGGCATAAGTTTATTCCACCAAGTTTTTGCTCTGTCCCTCAATGAATGGGGAAATAACCGAAGCCTCAGTATCTCCGGATTAACTCCTGGCAGTCTAAACGAACCACAGATCTCCTGGAACGTTTTTAGATGCTCCCTAGCATCCTCTGTAACAGCACCACTGAATTGACCGGCATTGTTGATCATGCTGAACATGACAGGTTTCAGCTCAAAGTAGTCAACTTCAATATCCGGCAGCGTGGTTTCCAGCTCTACATGATCGTTCAACATGTAGTCACGACAGGACCATCGTCCGGCAGCCAAGGGCGGGTCGCCGACAGGCGGTATAACAGCTCCAACAGGTGGGTTGTTTCCATTGTAGGCCATCTTCTCTAGCTGTTCCTCAAGGTACTCGTTCATGGCTAGTAAGTGACGAAGTTGTTTCTTGAGATTGAATGAACGTTCAATTTCCGGATCTAATGGATACTCAGGATCTTTACCTCGATTCGATCTGCGCATAAACAAGAAACCTTGTGAAAAGCAAGAGTTGAATGCACCAAAGAAAAACAGAAAAATAAAAATAAAAACAAAATAAAAACGAAAAGTGCAATAAAAGAAAAGGTAGAGTTATGTTGCCAATCCCCGGCAACGGCGCCAAAAACTTGTTGCGTGTAAAATAGTCTATCGCAATGGTAGTGCAAGTATACACGACGCAAGTAGTAAAGTGATACGAAGTATCGGATATCGTCTCCACAGGGATTGGACTAATAGCTTCACCTTAATTCACTGCACGAAAGTAAAGGAAATATTTGAGAGTTGTCACGAAAATAATAAAGAAAGCGTAAATAAAAGAGTAGAAATATCAAGATAGAGAGAATGGGCTGGTATTGAATTGCTCAGTAGTGCAGGTACTGCAGAGTTTTGGAAATCCAGTTCTCTCGTCGTCACCCGTCGCGGCAGCACCTGTGGTGGCAGCAGTCCGTTGATCGTCGCGGCAGCAAACACACCAACTCAGTACTTTCAAGTTTGGCAAGAATCCCAGATCTGCCTTGGCCTATCCCTAGGTCCAAGTCTGTCGATGATCACGTCTTGATGATACCTCCCGGCGTGAATCGAAGGATGAACACCGATGTGTATGAATTCTTCTTTAGCCACTTAACCTCGCCCTATCCCTAGGCACGAGATAGTTCAACTATAAACTAGAGAACTTGCTTTTATTTCTTTCGTATACTTAACTCTCCCGATGCTAAGTAAATAGATAACCTTACAATGCTCTCCCGATGCTCTTGCAAGATGTTAACAACCAAAATAAGAGAACTTGAAGTTTATTTTATTGAACTGAAAATTCCTAAATCAAAACAACCCTTGCAACTACTTTACAAATCAACCCGTGGCCCTAAGGGGAATTTAGAACATGTCGGCGGCGGGTAAACGGATAGGGGTTTTTCGTTGTCGGTTATGGGGTAATGGGTTATGTGATATCCTAGGTTAAAATATATGCCCTTATATAAGCTTTGGGCTCAAGTTATCTAAGTTAACAATGATTACAACTTTAATTAAAAGTATGATTCTAATAAAGACTTAATCTCCAAGGAATCTACTTTCCAGTCGTCCTCCTTGTTTCTTGGGATTTTCTCTCCTTGAGCTTTGGGCTTGACATATCTTTTGATCCGGGGCTTGGAAAAATATAAGGTTTTCACACGACAGCCGAGCAGAATTTTCTCTATCTATCGAGGTCCACTTTGCTTTTTCTCCACTAACTTGCTGTCGTCCTCTGCTGTCACGGCGGCACCATGGCAGCATCGTCCTCTTTGTCTGCTTGTCCAGTTCAGCTCTTCTACTTCTCTGCCCTGCGCCTGCCTTCTCCGTCTTCTATGGCAGCAACCTGCAAAAATAGCCATTTTTAGTAGAATCTGTGCCTTTGAATATATTTGTGATGTTTTGCTGTAAACTAACCTAAATGCAATGAATAATTCTTGAATGCAGCAGAAATATGGGTTAAAAAGGGTGTAAATAATAGAACTTTTACACACTCAACAACGGTCAAAGTCTTTTTCCATCTGAGACACTCGCTCCAAATGTCTCTTGTTCAGCTCATGCACCCATGCCCACATTTTTGCTTCATGTTTTCTTCTCAACTCTCTTAACTCAGTAGAATATATCCTCACTTGCGAACGCAATCCTTCATTCTCCTCCACGAACACCCTAGCATTCATTTACACGTTATACTGAGCGCAACCCAATTCTTGAATAAGACCCCAACCCCCTCAACTGATCTCATCATACTACCGCAACATGCACGTGAAACAAAGCTATTGGCGAATAATCCCGACAATCTTTGGGAAGCGGCCTCAAGATAAAAACAACTTACTGTGTCCCAAAGCCCCTACAAGGGTAGAACACATTCCATGAAGTGAGAGATTCGAGCCTTCCATCGGAGAACAGACCACAAGGCAAATACACAATAGAAGCTACCACAGTCGCGAAGGAAAGTGAAATGTCCATATAAGCAACAATACCTATAGGCGCGACAACAATCGACGCACTCCCCACGGTGCAATGCATGGTAGTAGAATCTACACCAACAGCTCCTGAGAAGACATTAGTAAATTCATAAGCTAGCAGTCGAAAATAAAGCAACAACTCGTAAAAGCAAGCATTGCATAGTTAAGTAGTCTACCCAAAAGAATATAGCATGAAGGCAAAGGATTTGAAAAACCCACAAAAGATGGAATCTTAACCCCACACTTGACATCGATCTTTTACCCAAGCTCTTATCATGGCTAGCCGTCAAAAGCTTCATCGAACTATAAGTTCTAAGCCGACTAGCCACACTTTGCCTCGCCGCTTCCAGCACATCTGATGAGGCCCAACCCATAGCTACTGCACTCGGGCCCTCTGCGAATGGAACAATATGAACGCTAATAGAGTTTGTTGAGAAAGAAACAACAACAGTTGCGTTCTCCGAAGACGCAACAACAATTACGGGTGTCTCTAAACCTAGCGAACTTACATGTTTGTCAGAAAAAACATGCAAAGAAGTCACCTCTCCCAATCTCGCAAACCTACTTGATCGCTAGAAGGCATAGTAAGAGATACATCTAGGAGATTATCAACCTTGATAGCTTCCAACAGGGCCACCACTGCTCTTGCGGACACAAGGAAAACATAAGCCAAACAAGTCATAATAAAAAGAAATCATGCTTTAAACCAAAATGCAAATATCGGTCACCTTATATTACCTTCAGGAATGCACGACAAACTGCAAATAGCTTACATACGCCGTCTTGTCTTGCGCTCTAAGTTAACAGATTCACATCCTTCTTCTTCTAAAGAAGAAAATGGAAAGGACGAGCGTGAAGACACTTCTTTTTCCCCTTGCCACTTCTAACCATTGTCCAATATTTCCAGGGACGAATACGAACGCCAGTGTGAAGATAAAACAAGCTCTCTAGTTTCGCCTTGCGACCCAAAAGAATAATCGCAACACGATCATGTCTGCAGAAAGGACAAACTTTTGTATCTATTAGTACTTTTGCCAAGGACCCCTCAGGAAAGACGTTTGTCGAGACCGTTTTTTGAAAATTCACATTTTATGTTTGGAATAAAAATAGCCTGACGTTTGAAATTTTGGAAATCGGGGTTTTGACCAATTTTATCTTGTGATTAATTAATTTTCCATTTTTAATCAAAATCCCTTTTATTTGCTTAAAAATCGTTTTTGGAGTCGTCACCGGCCACTTAGGTAGGCCGGACACCATTAAAACGTACCACAGATTCTTTTTTGAAAAGTTCGGGTTCGGGAGTCGGTTACGTGTAAGGAAGGGTTTAGCACCCCTTACAAACGCCCGTTATCGGTACCTTCTTTTAACTGTAAAATGAATTTTATTCCGAATGGGGTATCCTTTTGTAAGAAAATACGTTTTGGACGATTATAATTATGGAACGTCCAATTACATTAGTACCCTTCCATTTATATTCAAAATGTATCTCAACACAAAAGGTTTAATGCATGACAAAATATTGTCTTTCCATTTTTAAGTAAACCCTAACTAAGCTCCATTAATTTGCTTAATTAAGAATCTATGAATATTATTAATTTTTGGACATAATTGGTAACATCTAAAATAATATTGAACACTACCTTTAAGGGACCCCAAAAATAATAATATTCCTAATTAAGGTAATTCTAATCATTAGTCCTATTTTAATTTTAATTAATCTAATAGTGAATTATTTCCATTTTCTAGGTTAAAATGAAACATTAAAATCCTCATCGGATTATTCATTGATTAACATCACTCTACAATGTGATACTAACCAATCTTGAATATTCTAATTTTATTTCAAATATTCATTTATTTGCTACAATGGCCTTTCCTATTTAATTATGTAAGTAACTTATACTAAGGTATTTAACTCTATTTTAATCATGTGATTAAATCCCTAAAATAATATAGTATATGGCATTTAAATATGCAAGCATGCAATTTAATTTAAATAATTAAACAAAACAATTAAATAAAAAATAATTAACACTGAAACGAGATTGAATTGAATTAATTCCTGAATTAAAGGACCAGATTACAAAGGAATAGTGATCAGTTTGTAAAGAAAGGGGAATTAATGAGCCCAAACATAAATTCTTTAAAAAATGACCCAAGCCCATTCAGTTTTGGCCCAAATCACTCAACCTAATTAAATTCGGCCCAAACCTAGCCCCCTTTGCTCGACCGGGTCACAGACCCGTATCCGTACCCGCACAGAAACACGCGGACCCTTAGCGCGACCCGGTACAAAAATGGTGTCGTGTCAACTCATCTATAAAACCCTCACCAGCCGGGTTAACTCGGCCATTCTGCATCTTCACACACTCTCTCTCTTCATTCTTTTTCTCTCTCTAAATTCTCTGACCATAAACGTCTCAAACCCAGAAAACCTATACTCAACTCGATCAAAACACAAAAACAGGCCATGTTCTTCCTCAGTTCTTCCATTTCCCTCAATTTGATCCTCACAAACCCTAGATTTTCTCTCAAAACTTGTTATTAAAGATCAAACACACAAAATTTCATAGAACACTTCAAAAACTTTCTCAGAAACCTAACTTTGAACTTCCGCCCCCATTCAAAACCCTAACGACATGTTTTCTAACCGGCAAGATGACACCGGTCACCAGTCATCATCTCTGACCATCTCTCTTCTTCTTCCGATGACCGAAATCCTTCCGGTCATTTTCTCCAACCCTCAGTAATTTCCGATCACCCTCTAACCAAACTCCGACCTTCCTCAACCTTCTTCCGATGACCGGAACTCCTCCTGTCATCTTCTTCGACCAAATCGAACCTTCCGGCCGCCGTTTACAACTTTCGACGACCGTCTCCGCCGTTGCTAGATCCCTAAATCTGCCCAAATCACTCAATCTTTCATCCTAAACCTAGATCTAGCCCATATTTCATCAAAAATGGCCCCTTTCTCCATTTCCTAAGCTACCTACCCAAAACCAGTAGCCTCACTTCTATCATTTTCAACCCCGATCGACGACCTAGCACTCAAATCTCAATTTCGACGGCACTCACAGCAACGATGACGGCGAGCTAAGCTCTCTACTCTCTCAAATCTTATTTATTTATTTTAATTTTTATTTTTGTTCGAACTTAAATTGTCTATTAGGTTTTAGATCTGGATTTTACTCTTGTTTAGATCTAAACTGTATGTTGTTTCTTACGGATTTGGCTTTAGATTTAGGAAACCGAACTTAGAAAAAGGATTTAAACTATGAGATCTAGGGGTTTTGACAGTTTAGGCACTGATATTAGGGATTTATGGCTCTAGTTGTGTTTTTTGTTAGGTTTACTTAGCAAATAATGAGCTCAGAGGTGAAAGTTACCTCTATTTGGCGATTTTGCAACTCCAGTGAGCTTCCGGCAACGAATGACGATCTGGTTCATCTTCTCCGAGTGTCTCTCCAACTTCTAGTGAGACTCTTTGCCTTCCTCCTAAATTAATGATTGGATTAATGATTAACTAATTTTTTTCTCTCTTGCAGGTATTTATAGCTGACCAGGTGGTGAGGTCATCATTCATTGATGGTAGAGACAGCTGTTCCCAGCTGAGAATCAATCCGCGCGAAAGGGAAACGGACGAATGGAGGCTCGCCGCGTGGATTGGTTTAGGGGGAGAAAAAAGCACAAATGGCTAATAGGCTTTTTGTGTTTGTTTGAGCTGGGCATTAGCTGTAATGGGTTGTAGACAGTTGTAAAAAGGATACGATATTTTGTAATTTGGGCTTTGTAACCGATTTGGGCTTTGTTTGTAAGAAAAATGATACTTTTGTAATGGAAATTGGATATTATAACAATCTACTGGGTTGATTTTATTATTTATTTGAGTCTTATTTATTTATTATCTTTGACCTTATTTATAGTATATATATATACGTATACCCGGACAAAATACAGGTTCTACAGCTGTCATTCTTTGCTCATTGTTGTGGAACAGGAATAGGGCAAAGACTGAAAAGACACGGATTTTGTCCGAACTATCTGACCATCGAAGTTTGAAGTTGTTCTTCTTATTATGAAATTCTTCAACCTTCCACAATCTGATATTGCTCCATGGAATTCTTCATCTTCTGAGGTCTGAAGATGTTCTTCTTATTATGAAATTCTTTATTCCTCACTCTTTTGCTGGTCTATATTTTCTGTAAAGGCACCGAATAAGCAAGCTCTTCTCATTAGGAACTTCCTCATTCTTCCAACGGTGAACTCTTCTCATTAGGAGTTCTGTCTTTGCTGAGTGGACTCTTCTCATTATGAATCCTTCTTTGCTGGGTGGACTCTTCTCATTATGAATCCTTCATTATCTTTTTCCTGTCAAAACAATTAAAATATGAAGGTTAACATGATCCTAATGTCCTATATGATGCATGAACCATGGTTTACTAAGATCTATCAATCAGCCTCTGCTCTTTTAGGACCCTTCTTGGATACTTCTTGTCTAATTCCCATCCCATATTAGAATTGGCCGTCACAACCTCCTTTCTGCGTTTCTGGCCCTTCTCTCTAAAGCGCCCTTTCGGGTTTTCACTTTAGGTTGCTTTTCTCAAAGCGCCCTTTTGGGTTTTTACTTTGGCCTTTTTTTCTTTTTTTTCGAAAGGCGTCTTTTTAGATTTTCACCTACCTTTTCTTTTTCTCTTTTCTTCTTCTTCTTCTTGTTTTTTTCTTTTTTCTTTTTTTCTATTCTTTTTTCTCTCTTTTTTTCTTTTTCTTTTTCTCTCTTTTTTATATATAACAAGGAAAAGGTGTTATAGCTAACCAAATCTTGTCTTGGCCAATCACATGTTGCTTGGTCGATATTGCCAATACCCAATCTTTCAGTGTTAAAGCTTTGTCAAACCCAAGAGTCTTTACAGAACGATAGTCATTAACAGTAAATCATGAAGCTGTAAACATTCTTCTTCGTTCCTAGTCTTCATGAATTGTCTTAACCGAGATGTTGACTCAGAGGAACATGGTAATGTGTTGGTCTTGTGGTTCTGATCATCTCATCATAAGCGCAGAGATAAAAATCATTGTTCTTCGGGTGGCAGGCTCTATTGTCATATTTTTTGTCGATCTTCAAGTCTGTACCATCTTATCTTGTACACTCTTCTTCAATACCCAGAGCGACAAGGTTCACCTGCACTTTTAAAACATAGTAATACCAGGAAATCATCTGGGTTTTTTCATTATAACAACAATTTTAAGATGCTTTGGAATAAAAAGAATGCTCGGAAGTGAATTCATGAATTTTTTGAAGGTTATAAATTGGAATACAACAGAGTTTGAAATAGTCATGGAAAACAATAAAATCAATAAACAAAGTCAAATCTTCGGGCATCCAAGGCATGAAGGATACAACCACCTTATCGACCAGATGTAGAGCTGAGCTTGCACTCATGTCCAACGGTCCTCAAATGTTGCCAGAACGCTTCCAAATGTGAAATCCCTTCCAAAATACTAGGGGTTTGAGAGGTCTTGATTATCAGATGCCTAACTTCATTTGTCTGTGCTGCCTTGACATGTTTTCAACTCAGATCCTCCTTTAGTTTCAAGACACCTTTTGCAAATTTTCATCTTGAACCCCCCTTTTATTTTCTTTTTTTAATCTCTGAGGTGCCCATTTTGTGTTTTCACCGTGGATATTTTCATTTTGCGTAAGTGCCCTTTCGGGTTCTTTTTCTCTTTTTTTCTTTTTTCCTTTCTCTGTTTGAATTCTTCAAGCATAATACTTCTTGACTGAATCCGAATTCACTAGCTTGTGTAACTCTTTGTCGTTCATTTCAGCCAGTATCAATGCTCCTCCAGAGAAAGTCTTTTTGACAACATAAGGCCCCTCCCATTTAGGCATCCATTTCCCGTGATCATCTCGATGTATTTGTAGGACCTTTTTCAACACAAGATCCCCCTCTCAGAATTCTCTCAGGCGCACCTTCTTGTCATATGCCCGCATCATCCTTTTTTGGTACATTTGGCTGTGATAGATTGCCCTCAACCTCTTTTCCTCAATGAGATTTAACTGGTCAAATCGAACTTGTATCCATTCTGCGTCATCCAGCTTTACTTCAGACAACACACGAAGTGACGAAATTTCAACTTCAATGGGGAGTACTTCTGTTCCATAGACCAGGGAGTAAGGTGTTTCCCCAGTTGAGGTCCGATACACAAATAAGGCAAAAGGTAGTTTGTCATGCCAGTCTTTGTAAGTTTCTGTTGTCTTTGATATGATCTTCTTGATATTCTTATTTGTCGCTTCCACTTCCCCATTCATCTAAGTGCGATAGGTCACCGAATTGTGATGAATAATTTTGAATTATTCACACACCTCCATTATCACTTTATTGTTAAAGTTTGTGACATTATCAGTGACTATTCTTTCTAGTAAACCATATTGGCAAATTATTTCCTTCTTTAGGAACTTACTAATTGTTGTTCTTGTAATGTTGGCATAAGAGGCTGCTTCTACCCATTTGGCGAAATAATCTATTGCCACAATGATGAAGCGATGTTCGTTTGAAGCTTTAGGATGAATCTGCCCCAGGAAACAAAAGGCCATGGTGAATTCATTGTATGAAGAGGTACTGGTGGAGAATTAATCTTGTCAGCATATATCTAACACTTATGACACTTCTTGGCATATTCAATGCAATCTCATTCCATGGTCGTCGAGTAACAGCCATATCTCATAATTTTCCTGGCTATTGAGAGCCCATTTGCATGTTTACCACATATCCCATCATGTACTTCTACCATAATATCATTTGCTTCATTGGCATTGACACATCTTAGTAGAATCTAATTTTTGCCCCCTTTGTATAAAATATCTCCATCGAGTACATATCCTGAAGCCATCTTTCTGATAGTTCTTTTTTTCATTGTCATTTGCCCCCAGGGGATAAGTCTGATACTTTAGATATTGCAAAATGTCATGATACCAAGGATGCTGATCAATTTCTTCTTCTATGCTACAACAGTGAGCATAGGTTTCATAACTCTGCATATGAATGGGCATCATGTCTTCCGATTTGTTTGCTAGGAATATCGAAGCCAGTGTAGCTAAGGCATCCGCCATTTGGTTGTCTTCCCTGGGGATGTATATAAAAGTAATTTCTTCAAACTCTTTTATTAGCTCAAGAATTAGTTTTCGGTACTCAATCAATTTTACATCTTTTGTTTCCCATTCTCCACGAAGTTGGTAGATCGCCAACACTGAATCTTCATATACCTTCAAGACTTCTATCTTCCTTTTGATAGCAGCTTGCAGGCCCATGACACAGGCTTCATATTCTGCCATGTTATTGGTACAAAGAAATTCTAATCTACTTGTGAACGGATAATGTACATTATCTGGAGAAATCAATACTGCTCCAATTCCTCGTCCAAGAGCATTAACTTCTCCATCGAAATATAATTTCCAAGTTTCACTATATGGGATTCCGGTTTCCACTGTGGAGACATTCATCACACCCTCATCTAGGAAATCAAAGTTCAAGGACTCATAATCTTTCGCCGCACGATTGGATAAGAAATCTGCTATGGCATTTCCTTTTATTGTTTTTTTGGCTCACATACACAATGTTGAACTCTGATAATAACATTTACCAGCGTGCCAACCTTCCGGCTAATGCTGGTATTTCCATCATAAACTTCAACAGATCAAGTTGGGAAATTAGCCATGTAGTGTGATATAACATATACTGTCTGAGCCTACGGGTTACCCAGACCAAAGCACAACATAACTTTTGGATGGGTGGGTACCACACTTCACATTCAGTAAACTTTTTGCTCAAGTAATAAATGGCTCTTTCTTTCTTTCATGTATCATTGTGTTACCCTAGCACACATCCCATTGAATTTTCATAGACCGTCAAGTAAAGGATGGGTAGGTACCACACTTCACATTCAGTAAGCTTTTTGCTCAAGTAATAAATGGCTATTTTTTCTTTCCTATATCATTGTGTTGCCCCAGCTCACATCCCATTGAATTTTCATAGACCGTCAAGTAAAGGATAAGTGGTCTATCGGGAACCGACGCTACTAATATAGGAGCATTGGTCAAATACTTTTTAATCTTGTCAAATGCCTCTTAGCACACTTCATTCCACTCTCCAGGGTCATTCTTTTTCAACATCTTAAAGATTGGATCACATTTATCTGTTAATTGAGAAATAAACTGAGAGACATAGTTTAATCTTCCAAGGAATCCACGAACTTCTTTTTGTGAACTGGGTGGTGGCAGGATCTGAATAGCCTTCACTTTATCTGGATCTATCTCAATTCCTCTTCTACTAACAACAAACCCAATGAGTTTTCCAGATGTTACTCCAAAGGTTCATTTGTTAGGGTTGAGTTTCAGTTAGTATTTTCTCAATCTCAAGAACAACTTTTCCAGATTTTGGATATGCTCTTCTTCAGTATGAGACTTGGCAATCATATCATCTACGTACACCTCAACTTCTTTGTGCATCATGTCGTGAAACAAAGTAACCATCGCCCGTTGATAAGTTGCCCAGGCATTCTTTAGTCCAAAAGGCATTACCTTGTAGCAATACATGCCCCATAAGGTTATGAACGTCTTCTTGATCATGTCTTCTAGATTCATCTTTATCTGACTGTACCCCGAGAAACAATCCATGAAGGAAAACCATGAATGCCCTGACGTATAGTCAACCAGAATATCTATGTGTGGCAAAGGAAAATTATCTTTTGGGTCGGCTCTATTCAGGTCTCTGTAGTTGACACACATTTGTACCTTCCCATCTTTCTTCGGTATGGGAACTATATTGGCCACCCATTCTAGATACTGGGATACTGCGAGAAAACCAGCAACGATCTGTTTCTGTACCTCTTCTTTTATCTTTATTACCATTTTCGGTCTCAACCTTCTAAGTTTCTGTTGAACCGGTTTGCATTCTGGTCTGATGGGCAATTTGTGTACCACTATGTCATTATTCAGTCTTGGCATATCTTGATAGGACCAGGCAAAAACGCCTTTGAACTCGTCAGCAGATCAATCAGTTTCTGTTTCTTTTCGGACGAAAATGCCGTCCCTATCTTTACTTCTCTTATGGTCTCTTCTGTTCCCAGATTGAGAACCTCTAGCTCTTCCTTATGAGGCAAGATATGCTTGTCTTTCTTTTCTACCAACCTCATTAATTCTTCAGGGATTTCACATTTTGTTTCATCCTCGACTTCATTGATTTCCGCTAGACACATTGGTTGTTCAGGACCTACCCCAAGATTAGGTTTAGGATCATTCATGCAGTCAATAGTTGAAGACCTGCAAGGAAAAAAAATAATATATTTTGAAAAGGATGCGAAAAATTAAAAACATGTTTGCCATTTGTGAAACAGCATGGAAAGCATCTTTATTAAAATGATTGTGTATAACGGCCATTTACAGACAATCCTCTTATACCCGCGGGTAAAGGTATAAGGTGGTCCCAGTATTTACGCTGTTTCATTATTGGTTACAAGGGAAAAGTCTTCAGATGTCCAATTCTTCAGTGTCTCGCCTGGGGCACAGGGACGAATCATTCTTAAAAATTCACCAGCTCAAGCACCCTCAAAGATCCCACCAACAAAGAGCCCATCCAGATCGTTCCCGAAGATTTCCTCTTCATGCAGTCTTATTATTTTTTGATTAATTTCCTCCAATTGCTTCTCAACATTCGTGAATCCACACGATTTGAAGATCCTAGACATGTCAAAAGATGTCACCAGCCTGGAAGAAGTCTCGGTTCCCTGCATGCAGGCTTTCCTCTGTTCCCTCCTTTTCCTCAACTCTCTCATTCGATCTTGTACAATAGGAGTGAACCCAAGCCCAAAATGATCTTTCTTTATGAGGATGGGCCTTGGTCGCAAACTTCCTTACAGGTTTTTTTCAAGTCCTTTGCCTGTCTTTGAACCTTTTCCGAGCATCTCTCGCACTATCATCTTGGTGCAATTTGACAACCTTGGTCGCAGGAATGGTTTTCCTTCAACGACGAAGGTCGCATTTACAAATTCCAACGCCCTAAAAGAACACTCCAGGGCATTCTCACCTATCAGAATGTAAGGGGCATCAATTGTTATAAAGGCAATGATATCCTCTTCTGCTTCGACACTAATCAATTTCCCCTCTATGATGAACTTGAGCTTCTGGTGCAGAGATGATGGGACTGCTCCTGCCGAATGGATCCAGGGTCTTCCCAGTAAATAATTATATGTCGGCTTGATGTCCATTACCACAAAATCTTTGTTGTAGACTGTTGGCCCTATCAGCAATGGTACTTCTATCCTCCCCAGTACATCCCGTGTCGTTGCATCGAAGGCTCTCACAGTATTTTGATATGCCTTCATATGGGAGTCGTCAATAGGCAACCTCTGCAAAGTCACCATTGGCATGAGATTTAGGGCAGATCCAGTATCACTTAAAACTCTACGCAACGCATATCCTTTTCAATGCATGCTAATATTCAAAGCCTTTACTGACCCCATCGCTCCTTCCGGGATCTCATTTGTAACCCCCTCGACCCGGCCTAGCCGATATACCAAACCGAACAGGTCGCACGGGGAATATTGAAGTAAACCGGGAAGGTTTACTCCAATAAACAACCCTAATTTTTTTCTTTTTTTCTTGTCTAGATGCAAGTTAGGTTCTTATGTCTTTTACAAAGCAGCAGATCAAACAATCATCAATTTTTATCCAATTTTAGTTTTTAGGGACCATTTTGTAAAATTAACAAATTCCAAGGGTTTTCCCCAATTTCGGTTTACCAACCTTTAATTAGTCTCATTACATGCATCTCTGTTAAAACTCAGCTCAAATTAACTATTAAAACTCATCTAATTGCATCCATAAAATTCATGGACTAAAACGTAAAGATTCAGAACATTCAAAGATGACACCCAACCAATTTAACTACCAGCGTATCGATACCCTTAGAGAGGGTATCGATACACCATCGACAAGCAGACTCCCAAACCCAGCAGAACAAGGCCCGTACCGATATGCTCGAGCACCGTATCGATACACCCAAGACCAGTGGCTAAAATGCGTATCGATACGCCCTTGTGTATCGGTACACCCCCTCTATTTTTCGAAGACCGTATTGATACACTACCAAGTGTACCGATACACTACAGCCTGCACTTTCCCATAATGTTGGTTTAACACACTTAAAACCATCCCAAAAACATTCCAACATGCATTTAACATACATACAACTCAAAAATACATCAAACCTCAAATACACATGGTAATAACAACAACAAAACATCGCAATCATCAACAATGAGTTCTATGGGCATGCTTCCTATGAAAAATCAATCATCCAAAAGTTAAATCTCAAAATCAAGCTTAAACCAACAATTAGAGGCCATTTACAAACCAAAATAGGCATGTCAAACTTGTACCAAAACATGAAACACCAAAACAACCAACTCCAAAACATTGGACACCCCCATTGCCTTTATTACTCTAGTCCATAACCAAACATACATTTAAATGAAGTCTCTTGGGATTCTTTTGCAAGCCGTTGCCTCCAATTACTTAGTTATCTGCATTGATGAGCAAAAGAGACCATAAGCATACAAGCTTAGTGAGGAATGCTCAAAAACCGAAACACCATCAATGCTTTAAACCATTTTCACACTTTGAAAACCATCATGCCCTCTTTGAAAATCACGCACTTCAACATTAAAATCAGCATGTTATACATCATGTGACATGTATCAAATACTTCACAACAACAAAACCATTGCTACACAAAAAATCAAGCCCTCTATGCATATCCACCAATATGCAAAGCTTTAAGATAAAACATGCATTCTCCATATTATGCATCATAACCATTTCCATAACAATTTAAGCAATTATATTGGCTTACAAGTGATCAACAACATTCTCATTTCTCAAAAAGCATATCGGATACACGGATCACCAAGTGTTGTCCCAAACACTTCATACACTCTACCAGCAACTCAAAGCTCACACACGGGAGCTACTCTCCACCGTTGTGACACCCGTGGTGGAGTTTTTGGTACAATCACAACCCCTCAACACCACTCATCCGTAGATGTATAGCCCACTAACGAGAGATGGGACACCATACAAGGTTTGCACATGGGAGCTATCCTCCACCGTTGCAACCTTAAACATTCCTCAATCATTAGGATACTTGGATGGAGATTTCGGTACAATCACAACCCCTCAACATCCAAGGCGACTTGTTTATAGTGCACTCAATCCTATATCTGGCTAACTATATCCGATTTCATTTGCAAAACACTTTACACAACATCTCTTGCCAATATAATCCACATTTAATGCTTACCTCACTATTTTTCCAAAGCATTCACAAAAAGACATATTCCAAGCATTAAACCATGCTTCAAAAACCATGCATAAACACATGCATACAAGGATCACTTACCTAGTGCATCTTTAAACCATATGGCATCATCAACCACATTTTATAAACTCAAATCATGCTTTAAAAAAGTAGGTAAACACAATTAAAAACAAGTGCATCCATAAGCTCATAATAACACAATCTGAGGGGGAAAATCACTTTATTTACTTTCAAACTTAGTAAAGCGTTTCAAGCTTACACTAAGTTACCAAAACCTCTTTTAAGATGTTTCAAAGCTGGAAATCCCATTTCCACTCACCGACTTGCAAAACCTCGATTGCCAACGCGAAACTCAAGCGTCCAAAGCCCCCGGAACTTCACCCAAAGCTTCCGAAGAATTCTCCCCTGTTTATACCACATAAGAACAGAGGATTTATGCATCTCAATGCATTAAAACCACCAGCAAACACTAAAACCCCACAGCTCTGCCAAAAGGCACCAAAAATACTCATCTAAAACAACCAAAGTCACATTCGATTAATCACTAAACTCAACCCAGCCATCAAGCAACACTTCCAACACATTTTTACCATAAATAAACATCCAAAAACAACCTAATACCATCCTTATACCTCCAACAACTCAGATTTCACATAATACCCCAAAACCCAACAATGAACACCTTTAAATCAAATATCTCAAGGATTTTGGGATTAATATGATCAAGACTCTTTTTCAACATCTTAAACCTTCCAAAACTTGATTAGAAATCATCTCAAATAATCAGATTAAAACAACTCCGAAAATCACATTAAATCATCTCTTTTATCAAGTTTTCACCATTTTATCAAAACCATAATAAAACTTTAATCAAAAACATAAATCAAGAGTCAAATATATTTGGAGTTTCATTAAAGAACCTTGATTAGAGAGTTAGCACGAAAATTACCTTCAATCCTTGCTTCTCTTCTAATTTGACAAGTTTTACTTTCAAGAATCTTGAAGAGATTTCAGAGAAATCACAAGAGAGAAGCTGAAAATCAAGAAATAAAATGGAAGTGAAAGAATTCTGGAAAATGAGAGAAAAGAGAGAGTGTTTGGCTGAAGTGAAATGGAGAAAATGAAAATGGACGTCAAAATTGCTTAACCAAAATAACCACCCTTTATTAAATTAATAAAAAGCACTTTTAATATTTAATTAACCATTTAAATCACATGCCAAAATTAAAGAGAAGGCTTAATTGTCTTAAAGTTCCCTAAAGATTCTAAGAATTTGACTCTTCTTTGAAAAACACCCTTTTTCCACAGTTTTAAAACTTTACATTTTGGTCACCGTCCAAAATGTACACTTCCCAAAACTCGTTTTTCAAAATTGATTTAACCAACCCCATGAATATAATTTTATAGGATTTTAGAAATTTTTACCACATTTTTATCCTACCCCAAACCTTGATTTCCCTGAACCACTTTTAACATTTCAAACTGCCAACCTCCGGTTTCACTAGCCTGACCCGACGCACAAAACACCTAGGCCCAAAACCGGGGCGTTACATCATCATCGGTGAACGTTATATAATTGTCGGCAATGATGTGGTTCACAATTTTGTCCAGTTTATCTACCGAAATATCATTCGGCACGAATGTCTAATTAAGTACCTTCATCAAAGCATTACGATGCCCCTCAGAATTCAACAGCAACTCCAGAACTGAAATCCTTGCATGTTGTCTCTTTAGTTGTTCCACTATACTGTATTCACTATGCTTTAAAAACCTCAGAAATTCTCGGGCTTGTTCTTCCGTCACCGGCTCATTTATCTTCGGAGCGGGGTCTTCTTCAAAAATCTTTTCTGGTATCACAGCTGCTTTTCTTTTAGCTTTCTCAGCCTCTTTCATCACCTCTAGGGAGGAATAGCATCTGCCACTTCGAGTGAAATGGCGCACTTCATTTACCGCCTCCTCATATGGCTGCTTATCTTTCTCTGGTTCATTCTTCATTTCATCACTTGGCTTTGTTTCTACTTGTATTTTCTCCTTTTCTGGTATTGTTACAATGGCTGTGTAATTCCAAGGAACCGCATTGGTGCTCTTGAAAGCAAACGGTGTAGGGGTCGAGATTACTACCTTCGGGGCCACTGCTGGTTTTGAACTTGTAGCCTTCAGTATGACAGATACAACCAAAGGCTTATGCACTCTATACTTCACTCCGGAACATTCTAATACACACACCTCAACCTCTTTCCTTGTTCCAGCCTTCTCAAAGAACTCAATTTCTTTGTTGTCCATCATCTTTTGAATCAAGTCCCTGAACTCTTGGCATTGTTGGATTTCATGATCACACTACTGGTGATATTCACAGTACGTCTTAGCAAGTACTTCCATTTCAACTTTCATACCAATTTCAATCATCTTGGCATTGTATAATTGCTCAAACACCCATGTCAATGGAGGTTGAATTTCTTCTATCATATTTACCCCACGTCCACCATGACTCGGAAGGGGATTGGCTGCAATACTGGGCTCGTCAAACTTTAGTATCCCGGTATTGATCAAATTCTGCATCACCTTCTTAAATGTTGTGCACGTCTCAATCGAATGCCCCAGTATCCCAGCATGAAATTCACAATGGGCATCTGCTTTGTACCATGTAGGGTAAGGAGGCTGTAGAGGCGTCAAATGATATGGTCTTACCAGATCTGCTTCATGCAACTGGGGATACAGTTCAGCATATGTCATCGGAATGGGTGTGAAATTCATCCTATCATTTCTCGACCCACGAGAGCCCCTCTTGTTTGAATTCTGTGGGTTTCCCATTGCAGTTCTAGGTGAGGTAATAGTCACGTTTTTCGGAGCCTCATACGTGCATGCATTATTCACCTCGTTCTCGTTCCTTTTATAATTCCTGCATGAACTTTCTCCACTTTCAATTCTCCCACTCTTTATTGCAGCTTCTATCAGTTCTCCAGTCATCACAATGTCAGCAAAGTTTGGAGTAGCATTGATGGTAAGCCTTTCAAAGCATGGTCCTCTCAAAGTTTGAACAAACATGTGAGTGATTTCGCTTTCCATCAACGGGGGTTGTACTTGCGCTGCAACATCTCTCGACCTCTGAGCGTATTATCAGAGCGTTTCGTCACTTCTCTACTACATCCCTTGTAGCATTACTTGACTCGGAATCATTTCTGTAACATGTTTGTAATGCTCCACAAAAGCTCCTAAAAGATCCTTTCAAGAACGAATATTTACTCGGCTTAATTGTGTATACCAACGGGCTGCTGAGCCATTTAAGTTGTCCTGGAAACAATGTATCAGGAACTTTTCATCCTTCAAATAAGCATCCATCTTTCTGCAATACATCGTGAGGTGGGCCTTTGGATAGGTGGTTCCATCAAACTTCTCAAAATCTGGGGCTTTGAACTTGGGAGGAAGTACCAAATCGGCTACCAAGTTCATTTCAACAGCACCGGGCCCCATCTCACTAGCCTTCTATAATTCCAGCAAACGATCCTCTAGAGCTTTGCAGTGCTCTTCATACTTTCATTCAATCTCATGGTAGATCTTTTCGATCTCATTCAGAGTGTTTGGGTCTGGAACTTCTTCACCACTTCCAAAATTTGCCCCAATATGCACCGGATGACTAGGTGTTGTTCTTGCCAGATTAATATGGACCTTCTTCGTAGTAGGAGGTTTCTCAGGCTGCATCCTAATGTGGGATGTAGTTTCAGCTTGGTCGTTCACATCATTAGAAGCACCTTCAGCCGCTTTTGTTTTTCCTGGCTCTTTAGGGCCTAATAGAGCAGTTAACTGATTGATGATCTCTGCTTGAGTTTGAGCGAAACAATCTTTGATAGATTGCTCAATTCTATCAAAGCGATTACGTGTCTCCACTCACTCATTTTCAAGGCTAGCAATCCAGTCCTCGATAGCCATGGTTCTAGAACGCAGACGAGTTCCATATGAATGCGGTATGGTTGCGGCTTAAAGCAAATTCTGCCATTAAACTTTTCTTTTATTAAATTCTTTATTTTGCAATATATCATAAAATTCCAAGTGAATGTATGTATGCATGAATACATGAGTGCATGAATGCAATATAGGACATCAAATTTAGGAACCATTCTTTTTTAGAAACACACATTCGTTCAAAAGTTCAATTACATAGAAAAGATAAATTTCCTATAGAAAGCTACTAGCCCTAATTCCTAGGTTGACCAGCTCGTGGAGCAAGCGAGTAATGGCCTCTCCGTGTTCCACTTCAACATTGGGTTTCTCTAACAGGCTCGTAGCTTGTCTTGACAGAATCTGGACATATGAGGCAATACTTCTGACATACACCTTGAAGCTTACTAATTCGTCATTCTGACACTGAACTGTGCAATGTGCTGCTTCATACTTGTCCTTCCACGCTCCGCTTTCCACCATCAGTGCTCCTTCATAACCAGCAAGTTTTTCTTTCAAATCTTGGACAACATTCTCTAATTTCGTCACCCTTTTCTGCAACCTTTCCCTTTCCATTTCTGCTTGAGCCTTGTCTTCATTATGATATTTGGTGATCAGTCCTTCCAACTGTGTTACTTGGCTTGTCAAGTCAAAATTCCTAGCTTGCTCTTCTTCAAGCCTCTTTTTCGCCTTATCGCTTGATTCCTCGCTTGCACACGCTTTCTTATCGTACATATTCTTGTAATCATCTCTGTCTTTAGTCATCGCATCCAGTTTATCTGATAAGATCTTTATCACCTTGCTCTTTCCTCCCTTTTGTTTGGCTTTGTAACCATCATCCAGCTCCTGTAATTCTTTCAAATCTCAGCTTATCTTCTTGTTCTGTTCCATCAATTCTTTCACTTTTCCCTCGTGAATGTTTACTTGCAGATGTGCCACAGTCAACTCTTCCTTAAGATCATTAACCCCTTTTTCATATCTCTTTAAATCCAATTTTCGATCATGTTTGAGCTTTTCCAAAGCTGAGGCTGACTCCCTAGTTGCTTGAGTTGAGGTACCAACATCTGATGGCTTTTCTTGGAAGGTAGTGTCGTTAACCCTTTGAGCTCTCCATTCATTATACCTTGTCATCACTTCCAGGTTTTGATAAGGTTGAACCCTTCTTGATGTCTCCTATGCTTTTGAAGTTTGTAGTACCAACCCCTTGTAGTCGTTGGTTTTATGAGCGTACTCAAATTTTTCCATCCCAGCAATTGTCGGCACAAACTGTGACACTAGTAACGGGAAATAGGTTGTTCCTCCCCAAATTCCTGGTAATGGAACCCAATCTCTATTTCCACATCTATACAAGAAGGTTGTACCTCTGTTTAACCACGGGGCTTTCCATACCACATATGTGTCCTTTAGGTCCTTGAAATATTCTTCCCAATGCTTCTCACTTTTTCTTTCTAAAAGGTAATCAGTCATGTGTTCTCCTATTGGCGAATAAGTGTCAAGATATATGATCCCTTTATAAGGCGCCACCAGCCACTTTGGTAGGTCGGACACCATAATAACGTACCACTTTTTTTTTTTGAAAAGTTCGGGTTCGGGAGTCAGTTACATGTAGGGAAGGGTTTTGCACCCCCTACAAACGCCCGTTATCGGTGCCTTATTAATTACACGTGGCATTTTGGCATTTCGAACATTAATCTGTATTTAATTAATTCTTTTAATTGTAAAATGAATTTTATTTCGAATGGGGTATCCTTTTGTAAGAAAATACATTTTGGACGAATATAAGTATGAAACGTCCAGTTACATTAGGACACTTCAATTCATATTCAAAATGTATCTCAACGCAAACGGTTTAATGCATGGCAAATTATTGTCTTTCAATTTTTAAGTAAACCCTAACTAGGCTCCATTAATTTGTTTAATTAAGAATCTATGAATATTATTAATTTTTGGACAAAATTGGCAACATCCAAAATAATATTGGACACTACCTTTAATGGACCCAAAAGTAATAATATTCCTAATTAAGGTAATTCTAATCATTAGTCCTATTTTAATTTTAATTAATCTAATAGTGAATTATTTCAATTTTCTAGGTTAAAATGAAACATTGAAATCCTCATCGGAATATTCACTGAATACCATCACTCTACAATGTGATACTAACCAATCTTGAATATTCTAATTTTATTTCAAATATTCATTTATTTGCTACAATGGCCTTTCCTATTTAATTATGTAATTAAGTAACATATACTAAGGTATTTAACTCTATTTTAATCATGTGATTAAATCCCTAAAACAATATACTACATGGCATTTAAAATATTCAAGCATGCAATTTAATTTAAGTAATTAAACAAAATAATTAAATAAAAATAATTAATACCAAAACGGGACTGAATTGAATTAATTCATGAATTAAAGGACCGGATTACAAAGGAACAATGACCATTTTGTAAAGAAAAGGGAATTAATGAGCCCAAACCTAAATTCTCTAAAAGAATGACCCAAGCCCATTCAGTTTTGGCTCAAATCACTCAACCCAATTAAATTCGGCCCAAACTCAGCCCCCTTTGCTTGACCGGGTCACGGACCTGTATCCGTACCCGCACAGAAACACGCAGACCCTTAGCGCGACCCGGCACCAAAATGGTGCAGTGTCAAATCATCTATAAAACCCTCACCATCCGGGTTAACTCGGCCATTCCACATCTTCACTCTCTCTCTCTCTCTTCATTCTCTGTCTCTCTCTAAATTCTCTGACCATAAACATCTCAAACCCAGAAAACCTATACTCAACTCGATCAAAACACAAAAACTGTCCATGTTCTTCCTCAGTTCTTCCTTTTCCCTCAATTTGATCCTCACAAACCCTAGATTTCCTCTCAAAACTTGTTATCAAAGATCAAACACACAAAATTTCCTAGAACTTCAAAAACTTTCTCAAAAATCTAACTTTGATCTTCAGCCCCCATTCAAAACCCTACTGACGTGTTTTCTAACCGTCGGGATGACACCGGTCAGCGGTCATCATCTCCGACCATTTCCCTCCTTCTTCCCATGACCGGAATCCTTTCGGTCATCTTCTCCGACCCTCTGCAAATTTCTGATCGCCCTCCAACCAAACTCCAACCTTCTTCAACCTTCTTTCGATGACCGGAACTCCTTCGGTCATCTTCTCTGATCAAACGGAACCTTCCGGCTGACGTCTGCAACTTCTAGCCACCGTATCCGCCGTCGCCAGAACCCTAAATCTACTTAAATCACTCGATCTTTTCATCCTAAACCTAGATTTAGTCCATGTTTCATCAGAAACGGACCCCTTCTCCCTTTCCTGAGCTACCTACCCAAAACCAGTAGCATCACTTCTATCATTTTCAACTCCGACCGATATCCTAGCGGCCAGATCTCTATTTCGACAACACTCACAGCAACAACGGCGGCGAGATAAGCTCTCTGCTCTCTCAAATATTATTTATTTATTTTAGTTTTTATTTCTGTTCGAACTTAAAATGTCTATTAGGTTTTAGATCTAGATTTGACTCTTGTTTAGATCTAAATTGTATGTTGTTGCTTACGAATTTGGCTTTAGATTTAGGAAATCAAACTTAAAAAAAGGATTTAAACTCTGAGATCTAGGGGTTTTGATAGTTTAAGCACTGATATTAGGGATTTATGGCTCTGGTTGTGTTTTTTGTTAGGTTTACTTATCAAATAATGAGCTCAGAGGTGAAAGTTACCTCTATTTGGCGATTCTGAAACTCTAGCGAGCTTTCGGCAAGGAATGGCAATCTGGTTCGTCTTCCCCGAATGTCTCTCCAACTTCTGATAAGTCTTTTTGACTTCCTCCTTAATTAATGATTTATTAATGATTAACTGATTGTTTTTTCTCTCTCTTTGTTGAGTGTGTAAAAGTACTATTATTTACACCCTTTTTAACCCATATTTCTGCCGCATTCAAGCATCATTTCATTGCATTTAGGTCAGTTTATAGCAAAACATCACAAATATATAAAAGGCACAGATTCTACTAAAAATGGCTGATTTTGGCAGGTTGCCGTCGTCGTAGACGGTGAAGGCAGGCGCAGGGCAGAGAAGCAGGAGAGCTGAACTGGACAAGCAGATAAAGAGGACGATGCTGCCATGGTGCTGCCGTGATAGGAGGACGACAGCAAGTTAGTGGAGAAAAAGCAAAGTGGACCTCGATAGATAGAGAAAATAATGCTCGTCTGTCGTGTGAAAACCAAATATTTTTCCAAGCCCCGGATCAAAAGATATGGCAAGCCCAAAGCTCAAGGAGAGAAAATCCCAAGAAACAAGGAGGATGGCTGAAAAGTTGGATCCTTGAAGATTAAGTCTTTATTAGAATCATACTTTTAATTAAAGTTGTAATTCTTGTTAACTTAGAATACTTGAGCCAAAAGCTTATATAAGGGCATATATTTTAACCTAGGATACATCCCATAACCCATAGCCGATTTCCCTTTAAACCGACAACCAAAAACCCTCCGCCGTCTACCCGTCGTCTACCCGCCGTCGACATGTTCTAAAACCCCCCTAGGGCCACGGGTTGATTTGTAAAGTAGTTGCAAGGGTTGTTTTGTTTTAGGTATTTTCAGTTCAATAAAATAAACTTCAAGTTCTCTTATTTTGGTTATTAATATCTTGTAAGAGCATCGGGAGAGCATTGTGAGGTTATCTATTTACTTAGCATCGGGAGAGTTAAGTATACGAAAGAAATAACAGCAAGTTCTCTAGTTTATAGTTGAACTATATCGTGCCTAGGGATAGGGCGAGGTTAAGTGGCTAAAAAAGAATTCATACACATCGGTGTTCATCCTTCGATTCACGCCGGGAGGTATCATCAAGACGTGATCATCGACAGACTTGGACCTAGGGATAGGCCAAGGCAGATCTGGGATTCTTGCCAAACTTGAAGTACTGAGTTGAGTGTTTGCTGCCGCGACAATCAACGGACTACTGCCGCGACAGGTGCTGTCCGCGATGGGCGCGTGACAGAACTGGATTTCCTAAAATCTGCAATACCTGCACTACTGAGCAATTCAATACCAGCCCATTCTCTCTATCTTGATTTCTCTACTTTTATTTTCCAGTATTCTTTATTATTTTCGTGACAATATCTTAATCTATTATTTTCCCCTTGTGCAGATAGCGAAGGAAAGGGTTAGCCCAGTCCTTGTGGAGACGATATCCGATACTCTAGTATCACTTTACTACTTGCGACGTGTACACTTGCACTACCATTGCGATAGACTATTTTACACGCAACAAGTTTTTGGCGCCATTGCCGGGGACTGGCAACACACTCTTACCCTAGCTTCTGCACTTTTCTTTTATTTTTATTTTTATTTTTTATTTTTATTTTTTTTATTTTATTTTAACAAAAAAAAAACTCAGGTGAAAATACAGGTTCAAGGGTATCAACATGCCAGGAAAAACCATTCGAGAGTTGATGTGGGAAAGTTCTTGCAATTACCGTAAAGATATGCTGCCAGGGCAGCAGCCGTGGCAGCAACAGGGGCAGCAAATGCCGACGCCGCAGCAGCAAAATTTTTTATGGTACGATCAAAACCCACAAAATTTTTTATACCATGACAGTTTTGCTACAGAACCCGACCTGCCCTGGCAATGTCATCATCCACAAGAGCAGTCAAAAATCCTTAGAAGACACACTGCAAGCCTTCTTGGCACTCACTCAAAAAGTGTCATCTTCTACGAACGCAAGTATCGCCAAGATGGATGAACTCTTGAGCAGACCAGTCCTCATTCATGCCACAGATGAACCTGAAATCCTGAGGCAAGATGACGAGGATGCCCATGTGAAGGAATACCCAACCTATGATGAGTCTGAGCAACAACTTGCCATGGCAATGATCGAGGAGCCGGAATGGAGCAACACCGCGACAACGCTGAATGAAATTCAAGAGAATGTCACGGCAGCAACCACTTCCTCGGCAGAAACTGCCGCCTCGACAGCAACGGCCGCCTCGACAGCAACCACATCAGAGGAAAATTCTCAACCCACTACCTCGATTATGTCTGACCAAGATTGCACACATCCATCCCTGTCATGGCACTCGCACGACCACCTAGAGGAGCTACCCAATGACAATGCCTCGCCGATGGAATATGAGCAGGTAATAAACGAACCTTTTGAATTGTATGAAAACTCACCAATTCCATTGCAGGTACTTGAGGAACCAACGCCGATGGACACAAAATCATCAAAGTCTCTACTGATGGAGATCTACGAGTGGTCAACAGAATTTGGTGTAGAGAGTGACGGTACTTACCAATGTCCCAATGACCTACAAAGTGACCTGATAAGGAACTGTCAAAATAACTGCCTGCCACAGCAGCAGACACGACAGCAAGGGCTACATTCAACCACAACAACATTCAACGAAAACAAGGTAAGTTTATGGTCGAATGTCAATTTGATTTTTTCTAATCATATGTTCATGCCCTCAGAAACATTACCAAGAAGGGAGGACTTCATGGACTACAAAGGGAAGAGAAAGAAAGGAGCCCCCACCATGAGAAAAATCACCAGATGGAGGGTACAGATGGACTTCAAGAAGTACCGGAAACGACCCCTCAAGCATCGATAGAACAGGGAGTATTTTTATTACTTATTTATTATTAGGAAATAAGGTTTATTTTATTCGAATAATGTTTTTTTATGTTTACTGTTTTTAGGAAATAAAAGAGCCAAGAAGAATAGGAGAAGTGAACTCAACCCACCACCCATCCATCAGCCCAACAAAGCCCAATATAGAGGCCTGTCGTTCTAGCTGTCGCGGCAGACACGGAAACGACAGGCTGTCGCCAGCCTGCCATGACAGACGCGGAAAAGACAGGCTGTCACCATGCTGTCACGACAGACGCGTAACAGACGCGGAAACGTGTGTCAGACGCATCAGACACGCTAAAGCTCGACAGCCACCCCGTTATTCGTGCCTGCCCTTACAACTTCAACGGGCAGAAATTCCTCTTCCATAAAACCTCATTTCATTTTCATTTTCACTCACTTCTACTTTTCTTACTTGCTCTCCTTTTTTAGTTTTCATTTGCTTTCAATTACTTTTCACAACCCTTGCACTAACATGTCTTCCAAAAAAACCCGCCGCAATGCTGCTTCTACTTCCTCACCGGCAGCAACTCCCCCACAGTCCTTTGCAACCAGAGATCTGTGGGAAGAACGAGGCCTCATTTATACTCCAGAGGCAAAGAATCTGGGCCTCAAGCCTTTCATCGCTAGGAAGATTAGAGCTCTATTATGGCAATCATTTGTGGAGCAACCAGAGGAAATGAACGAGACGCTGGTGAGAGAATTTTATGCTGCCATCAGCAGCAAAACAGTGACAGCAATAATTGTTAGAGGGACAGAAGTACCGTTCACAGTCGAGCACATCAATTCTTTATATGGCCTCTGCATAGGCCTCAATGATGATGCACATTAGCAGTTCCTCGACACCTTGGATGATACTGCCTATGACGCTGTCATGGCAGAACTGACGAAAGAGGGGACCGAATGGAATGCCTCATAGAGCTGACAGTGGCAACCCCTCTCTCATCTTCCAACCCCGCTGTCGCCCCAGCTGAATCATCCGAGCAGCCAAATCCTTAACCTGCCGCCGCAGCAGCTGCTCTGACAGACCCCTCCAATCAGATCCTAGCTGTTATTCATAGGATGGAGGACAGACAGATGGGCCTCAAGACATTCATCAAGGACTTTTCCGCATCCACGGTAAATTTTATTCACAACACTTTAAATTTCCATGATGTTGTCTTTCCCACCTTCCCTGCCCACTACATCACTGTCCCCACCCCTGCCCACACACCTACACCTGCTGCCACACTACATACACCATCTGCTGCCTCCATTCCCTCACCTGCCCCGCGGCAGCCGGCAGCACCCATGCCGAAACATCTGCTCGAGGAACAAAGCGACCAGTGCCCTCGGATGACCTTGCTGCCTTTGTTGCTGGGTTCTCTTCCTCCTCCGTCTGGGCAGACAGTGACGATGAACCCTCTATTCAGAGGAACCTGTCGAAGGAATTTACACCGGTAAAGAGGCAGAAAAGAATGGCAGATAAGAAAACTCTACCCAACGTCAGCAGCAGCAGTGACAGCAGCAACTCTGACATCCAGGTTGTAGAGCAACCAGCCCAGCCCGCACCACGAACTAGAACCCGCCGCCAGATCCGCCTCAGCAGCAGCAGTGAAGACATTGATTAAAATTTAAGTGTCTTATCTTCTTATTGCTGCCTGCCATATATATTTTGTGATGTACTGCCTTCATATGTTTTCATTTTTATTTTGTCATTTGCATTGAGGGCAATGCAACCCTCGAGTTTGGGGGTGGCAACCCTCGAGTTTGGGGGTGGCAACCCTCCATATTCATGGAGTACATCTTAGTTAAATTTTGTGTCTTTTACTTAGTTATTTTCAACAAAAAAAACTGAAAAAACTGAAAATTTTGGCTTAAAACTGTGAATTGAACTTGCCTGTCATGACAGCCCTGTCGTGGCAGCATCTTTAGGATAGTTTAAGGAGAAGTTTAGAGCCTTTCTATAGTTCTGAAAACTTAAACATCATTGTGACTGTTATATTGCTTAGATTTCTTTTAGACAAACTTAGAATAGGATGCTTAGTACTTGAATAGCCCCTAGAGGTGCCTAACACTGGCTCTAGGAAAGAAGTTTAGCAAAAGAAACTCAAAAACCTAGAGGTGCCCGAAACCGGCTCTAGGAAGTTAGCTAGAGGTGCCTAAAACTGGCTCTAGTAAAACTTAGCTTGAAATTAAAAAAGAAGCATGAAAATGTGCCTTCAAAAAGATAAACTTTGGCATAAAAATTCGAGTTAAGAGTTGAATATTCTAGTGAAACTAAAAGAGTCTTGGCATATAACTGTTCACAAGCATGCACACACTGCACGAGGACTATAGGGAGATTCCGGACAGATCCTAATCTATCCGACAGGTTGCTGCCGTCACAGAGAATGAACGACGGGGAAGGGAAAGTTCACTGTTGAAAGCCAAAACAAAAATATTCATTTTTCTTTTAGGTCTTAATTGCTTGAGGGCAAGCAAAAACTTGAGTTTGGGGGTGTGTTGAGTGTGTAAAAGTACTATTATTTACACCCTTTTTAACCCATATTTCTGCCGCATTCAAGCATCATTTCATTGCATTTAGGTCAGTTTACAGCAAAACATCACAAATATATAAAAGGCACAGATTCTACTAAAAATGGCTGATTTTGGCAGGTTGCCGTCGTCGTAGACGGTGAAGGCAGGCGCAGGGCAGAGAAGCAGGAGAGCTGAACTGGACAAGCAGATAAAGAGGGCGATGCTGCTATGGTGCTGCCGTGACAGGAGGACGACAGCAAGTTAGTGGAGAAAAAGCAAAGTGGACCTCGATGGATAGAGAAAATTATGCTCGTCTGTCGTGTGAAAACCAAATATTTTTCCAAGCCCCGGATCAAAAGATATGGCAAGCCCAAAGCTCAAGGAGAGAAAATCCCAAGAAACAAGGAGGACGGCTGAAAAGTTGGATCCTTGAAGATTAAGTCTTTATTAGAATCATACTTTTAATTAAAGTTGTAATTCTTGTTAACTTAGAATACTTGAGCCCAAAGCTTATATAAGGGCATATATTTTAACCTAGGATACATCCCATAACCCATAGCCGATTTCCCTTTAAACCGACAACCAAAAACCCTCCGCCGTCTACCCGTCGTCTACCCGCCGTCGACATGTTCTAAAACCCCCTAGGGCCATGGGTTGATTTGTAAAGTAGTTGCAAGGGTTGTTTTGTTTTAGGTATTTTCAGTTCAATAAAATAAACTTCAAGTTCTCTTATTTTGGTTATTAATATCTTGTAAGAGCATCGGGAGAGCATTGTGAGGTTATCTATTTACTTAGCATCGGGAGAGTTAAGTATACGAAAGAAATAAGAGCAAGTTCTCTAGTTTATAGTTGAACTATCTCGTGCCTAGGGATAGGGCGAGGTTAAGTGGCTAAAAAAGAATTCATACACATCGGTGTTCATCCTTCGATTCACGCCGGGAGGTATCATCAAGACGTGATCATCGACAAACTTGGACCTAGGGATAGGCCAAGGCAGATCTGGGATTCTTGCCAAACTTGAAGTACTGAGTTGAGTGTTTGCTGCCGCGACAATCAACGGACTGCTGCCGCGACAGGTGCTGTCCGCGACGGGCGCGTGACAAAACTGGATTTCCTAAAATCTGCAATACCTGCACTACTGAGCAATTCAATACCAGCCCATTCTCTCTATCTTGATTTCTCTACTTTTATTTTCCAGTATTCTTTATTATTTTCGTGACAATATCTTAATCTATTCTTTTCCCCTTGTGCAGATAGCGAAGGAAAGGGTTAGCCCAGTCCCTGTGGAGACGATATCCGATACTCTAGTATCACTTTACTACTTGCGACGTGTACACTTGCACTACCATTACGATAGACTATTTTACACGCAACACTCTTGCAGGTATTTATAGCTGACCGGGTGGTGACGACATCCTTCATCCCTGGCAGAGACAATTGTTCCCAGCTGGCAATCAATCCGCGCGAACGGGAAATAGACGAATGGAGGCTCGCCACGTGGATTGGTTTAGGCGGGAGAAAAAAGCACAAATGGGCTAATAGGCTTTTTTTGTTTGTTTGGGATGGGCATTAGCTGTAATGGGTTGTAGACAGCTATAAAAAAGATCTGATATTTTTTTAATTTTAGCTTTGTAACCGATTTGGGCTTTGTTTGTAAGAAAAAGGATACTTTTGTAATGGACATTGGATATTATAACATATCTACTGGGGTGATTTTATTATTTATTTGGGTCTTATTTATTTATTATCTTTGACCTTATTTATAGTATATAATATATATATATATTATATACTTATACCCGGACAAAATACGAGTTCCACAACGTCGAAATCTAATTCGTCCCAACTATTTGGAATTTTACCCTCCAAGGAGTGCACCCACACATTCCTCAGAGTCCCTACTTCTTCAAATCGCAATGGTGGACCTCCTTCCAACCTCCTAAGAAGGCTTAATTCATCACGTTAACTTCTTTAAATCAGACGGGTCAACTTTATCCTTTATCGAACGACGCCAAACATTGATAGTGTTCTCCCGACACGTGGGCTAATTGATACAAATGAAGGTCACTTGCGTAATTGCTCAGAGCTAGTGTTCTCCCGACACGTGGGCTAATTGATACAAAACCCTTTGTACCCTTATAATCATCAGCCACTACATTATAGAAGTAACAGAAAACATTGATAGAAGGCTCACCCCCAAGAACCTTGTAGTTCAGGAAATACGTCATCAAAGTGTACCAACTTATCCCGATTAGTTGACTTGGGGCCACATCAAACCAGTTCAACCAATCCACAAAAAAATGAGTGAAGCAAAAACCCACAATTCGCCTTCATCAGAACACCCACTCAAACGATGCGTTCCTTGCGGCAGCCTAAACCGATAGCGAAAATGATCCACTACACGAAGACCCTTACATTCCAGAGCCTTGCTTATCTCAGCAAACTCAGTACTACACTCATAATCGTCGCTGGTTATATAACAAATGAATTAGCAATAACTACAAGAAGATTTTCTTTGCACAATCCCAACATGCACCACCCCTAACCCAACCTAATAAATTAAAATTTTATGACGTTTCATATGGAACAGTTCATCCTCGAAAGGAGCCGACTGTTTCACCAAAGGATATGTTATGTGACATTTCACATTCAGTAAGCTATTTTACCCGCCTTCCTCAAGCCTCTGAAATTCTCAGGTGTGCCAAGGTCACTTTATAACCTTCCCTCACCCGGGGGGCAATTGTTAGTATCGGTGAACTATGGCCATGCAAATATCCAGTTACAACCCTTTATGAACATACTAGCAGGGTTAAATTCATTCATTCGTGAACTCGACATGTGAACGCTACCCAAACCACGTGCATAGTCACGTGATTTGTGTCAATATCTGAGTCACAGCAAACCCAGCTCACTAACACACATGTTCTCCTCGGTTAACATGTGTCATCACCCCGTCCAATCCCTTACAAGGAGCCACGCATCCAAGAGAGAGGAGAGAAACTAGATCCTAGAGAACAAACAACAAGAACCCCAAATCTCCATCCTAAAATCGACCCAAGAACCCTCATCCAAAGGGGTCGTTCACATCAATGATCAACAAACTTATTTATTATTTTCGAATTGAATTAGTATTAAATAAATCCTTAATATGAGATCTACTAATTTGTTGAATGGTATAAAATAAGTATATTGCTCCTAGTTTAAATCATTACATTCGCCTTAAGAATATAATACCTCTCTATCGAATAAAAAACTTAACCCTTAATATCGATTAAACTAGGATGTTAATATATTATACGTAAAATTTTATTAGTTTTAACATTATGACTTTGCTTGGTTGGGTGGAAAAGTGGAAGGGGGAAGGAGGGAAGAGAAAATTGGAAAGAAAACAAATTTAATGGTTTCTTGGTATAGTAGAAAATTGGAGGAAATGTAGTATTTCTTGTTCCCATAGCTATACAAATAGTTTTCTCTCCAAAATTGGGTAGAAAATAGGAAAGAAAAGTGAAAGTTATCATACTTTAATAATAGAACTATCAAATTATATTCAAAATAGTTGTATTAAATATTTTTATTATGATTTTATTTTTGTTCAATTTAGTCCCTAAAATTTTATTTAATATAAAATTTACCCTTATTTGTTTTAAAATTAGTCCATAAAAAATTAATCCAAAAATGACTCATATTTATTTCTAATTTTTATATTTTTATCTAATATATTTACTATAGTTTTATTTTTTTAATTTAATTCCTCAAATTTTATTTGTTTTGGAATTAACCTCTATTTATTTCTATTTTATAGTTTAATCCAATACCTTATATTTGCAAACTTTACGTTTTGGTCACTAATTTTATAATTGCAATTAAGGACTCGTTTTAGCTCGGATTAACCTTAACCTTGGTCTATAGGTTAATGATGATACTAATTTCATAAATAAAGGTTTAATTTCACTTTTTTGAAAAAAATGGCCCCTATATTTTATGAATGTTTTTAAAATGGCCCAAAACTACTTCCTTTTGCAATTAACATTGTATTTTAAATTTGATTTCAACAAGAATTTACCATTAAGTCTAATTGGAATTAATGAGTCTAAAACGGACCTGAAATTAAATTTTTAACTTGAAATCAAACTTATGAATTATTTACATTTTAGTCCTTAAACCTCGATTCGATTAAATTTACTTCGATTTGAACTTATTTTTTATTAGAAAAATAGAGGTATAAGATGTTTCTACTTATATTTAACTTGTATTTAATTTTTGAATGTTTATTTAAATCTTTTAAAATTACCAAAATGTATTTTTGTTAAATCTTTTATTTTTCTAAAGTTTTTAAAGGTTTATTTTCTCGGGTGACTTTAGTTAATTGTTTCCTCTTTATCTTCATGTTGTTTGTTTACTTTCATGTAAGAGTATTCTTATTTTTTAAATTATGGTTTTAAGCCACAAATGGGTCATTCGTAGCATTCGATATTCGGGTTGGATTCGTTTGTACCAGGTATTAGGTGTTGAATTGATAGTGAAACTCTTGAGACTAAATTATAAAAATTAGAAATAAATAGAGGTCAATTTTGAATTAGATAAAAAAAATTATAGACTAACTGGACATAATAAAACTATATTAAAAATATTAGACTCGATTATAAAAAATAAAAATACATTTAGGTCAATTTTGGAAATCTGGATATGGCGCACGTTTTGCTTTTTCTGTAGGCCCATGTTAGTATAACTAATGTGGACTAAGAATTGCTTGGTTGCGTTCTTGATTTTGACTCAGATTTCTGTTCTTGATCTTGTTTCGATTGTATTTTTGTTTCATAGATTGTATGAATTCGCTTCTTTTTTATGATGGATTGGAAGAAATTGTTCACGGATGTGAAAGAGTCTACTTTAGGGTTTTTCCCTGTTCCATCGCAGGATGATCCTGCGTTGGTTAAGCCATCTAAGGAGGTCTTTGCTACTGGAATTAAGGACTGGAAACACGCTTTGGTGAGTCAGTTCATTGGCTCGACACCTAAATTTAGTGTTATGCGAAAATTGTTCGAGATGCTTTGGGGTAAATTTGTTGTTGTTAAAATTAGTTTGGTTGGCCCTAACTTGTATATGTTTAAGTTTTCTAATGCGGATGTTTGATACTGGGTTTTGGACAATGGCCCCTGGCATATATAGAATAAGCCATTGATCTTACGAAAGTGGGTGTCTAATCTTCATAAGCTTGATTTTGATTTATCGCGAATGCTGGTGTGGGTTCAACTCTACAATGTCCCTCTAGAGCTTTATTCGAAGGGTGGATTGAGTTACATTGCCAGTGCAATAGGGATCCATCTTTATATGGATTATGTCATTGCAAAGCAAGAGAGGTTGGAGTTTACTAAGGTATGTGTTGAAATTTCAGTTGATGTAATGATACCTAGGGTTGTAAAAGTTCTAATGCATAATGACTTTGTAATGGATGTCAGAGTTATTGTGCCCTGGCATCCCCCTAAATGTACTAAGTGCAAGGTTTATGAGCATTTTGATAAAACATGCACTAAGGTGGATGCTAATCCTAAGGTAGAAACAAAGGTTTGGAGGCAAAATAATGTGGTCAATTCTGATGTGACTGGTTCTATCCCTGAGGTGGGGGAGTCATCTGGATTTGGATCTCAACCTGTTGTGTAAGATCATGTTGGTGACTTGGTTAGTGTAGTTGTGAAAGATGTAATGTGGAATTTTGAGCACCTGGTTGTTGATGATCTGGTAGCAAAAGAGAATGTTGAGTTAGTTGAATAGGAAATTGCTAAACAAGCTATTGAGGTAGCTTCTTCAGTTGAGGGATCAGTTGACACTGCCATCAAGACTAATGAGGAGGCATAAAATGAGGAGTTTCTCCCTTCATGAATCAATGTCTCAAAAGCATGAGAAGAAAGGGAGGGGCGGACCACCAAAGGAGGAGACTATGTCTAGTTCTAGTATGGCTGCAGAAAAGCTTCAGGATTCCAGAAGGGTTACAGCTTTGTTCAATGATGTTAAAGATATAAAAAAGAATAACATAGCTAAGGAGGTGGAAGATTCCATGACTGCTAGAGATATTATTTTTTTTAATTCGCAATGGCTTTTTACTTTTGGAATATAATAGGATTTAACAATTCTTAAAAGCATATTAGAGTTTTTTAAAGACTTAGAAAGTTGGACATTGATATAGTTTTCTTATTAGAGACTAGAGTTCGTGAGAGCAAGGCTCCTGAAATTGTTGCTAAATTTCAACATGATTGGTGTTTTGTGCTAATTACTTTGCAATTGAGAATGGTTAAATCTGGGTGTTTTGGAAGAAAGACTTGCAATTTTCTAGTTTACATATTTTTTATCAATCCATTACTATTCAGGGTGAGTTAGGTGGTAAGAAAGTAATTCTTACAGGAATTTATGGAAATAATGATGGATTAGTCAGGAAAGGGCTTTAGAAGCATTTGCAAACCGTTGATCAAAGTATTCTTAATACAACTTGGATTTGGGGGGGGGAGTTCAACACCTTTGTCTCCCCTACAGAGAGTTATGACTTTGATAGATTAGGGCATTATGTAACAAGTAATATGGTGGATTTGCAAGAGTGCCTCGAGAACCTTGTGGTGATTGATCACTCGTACAGTGCTCATGTTTTCACCTAGTCAAACAAGCAAGAGGACGCCTTATTAGCCAGAAAGCTTGATCGTGTATTAGTGAATGCAACTTGGGTACAAACTTTCCCAGGATCTTTTGTGGAGTTCCTAGCTCAGGGAGACTCTGACCATTCCCCAAGGGTCATTTGGCCTTTTAAAGAGAATCAAGCTAAAAAAAACCTAGGTCATTTAGGTTCTTTAATTTGTGGTTGCTGCAACCTGATTTCAACTCAGTGGTGGAAAAATCTTGGCATAAGGAGGTTCAGGGTGATCCAATGCTTACAATGTTCCTTAAACTGAAGAGTAAATTGAGGGAGCTTAATAGTGCTAATTTTAGTGAGATTTCTGTTAGAGTTGAGGTTGTAAGGAAGTAGTTAGAAGAGCAACATCTGCTAAATTTGTCTAGCTCTGTTCAGAAAGATGTGGAAGCTAAAAAGAGATTGCAAAATGAGTTATGGGAATTGAAGAAGGCCGAAGCCTCTTTTCTTCAGCAGAAGTCCAGAGTATTGTGCTACAGGAAGGTGATCAAGGGACAATTTTTCCATAATACAGTGAAAGCAAAGAAAAAAAAGAATACCATTAGAATGTTATTAGATGGGCAGTTTAGGAGATTAGAGGAATTTGATGGTATGTCATATGAAATGGTGGCTTTTTTCACTCAGTTAATTGGGATAAAGGACCCTACAGTTACTGGTTGTTCTATGGAAACTTTGTGAGATTTACTTCAGATAAATCTTTCTATTGTTGAAGCTGTGGATCTGGGTCGAGAAGTGACTCTTGTGGAAGTAAATGATTCTTTGTTTAAAATAGGAAAGGACAAGATCCCAAGTCCTGATGGTTATACAGCTAGTTTTTTCAGGGCAACCTAGAGTATAGTGGGAGTTGATTTTGTTCGGGTTGTCAAGTATTTCATCTCCACTACTATTCTACGACCAGCTTTTAATGCTACTTTTATTGCTTTGATCCCCAAAGTCCCAAACACGTGAAAGGCCAAAGAGTTTAGGACAATATCTTGTTGTACGGTGGGTTATAAAACCATTACCAAGATATTGGTCAATCGAGTGGAAGAACTTTTCCCTCCTTGATTTCTTTGAACCATTCTGCGTTTATTAATGGCAGATCAATCTCTGATAACACCCTGTTGGCACATGAGTTGGTTCGAGGTTATTCTAGGAGTACCATGTCTCCTCGTTATGAGTTGAAGATAGACTTGCTAAAGGCTTTTGATTCTATTGATTAAGAATTCCTTTTGAATGTTTTAGAAGCAATATGGTTGTCTGTTGTATTTAGAGGTTGGATTCGAGCATGTGTCACAGGCTCTAGGTTTTCCATCTCATTTAATGGTAGCCTTAAGGGGGAAGAGGAGTTACGCAAGGTGACCCTCTCTCACCTTATTTGTTTGTGTTTGTAATGAATGGCCTCTCATCCCTATTGAATATTGGAGCTGAAAAAGGGATCTACAGCTATCACCCCAAGTGTAAAAAAATTCCTCTCACACATTTGAGCTTTGCTGATGACCTTTTGATCTTTTTCAAAGGGACATTGGATTCTGTGATGGGTGTGAAAAGCTTGCTGGAAGCGTTCTACTACATGTCTGGGCTCAAGTTAAATGTGACAAGGACTGAGCTTTTTGCCTCAGGAGTAAATGTTGATTGTTTGAACAAGATTAAAGAAAACATTGGCTTTCAGATTGGATCCTTTCTAGTCTGTTATTTTGGGGTACCTGTGGTGACCAGAAAGCTAAAAATTAAGAACTAATACCCCTCATTGAGAAAATCAAGGATAAATGAGGGCAATGGTAAGTCAATAAACTCAGCAATGGGGGTAGGTTACAGTTGATAAAAGCAGTTACCTACAACATTGTTAATTATTGGAGTAGGCAGCTCATTCTTCCTAAGGTTGTGATTTTGCGGATTGAGCAATTATGCTCTCGGTTCTTTTAGAAGGGGAGTGATACAACAGCACGGGGAGCTCGTGTGGGCTGGCATCACATCTGTTCTCTTAAGGATGAGGAGGAATTAAGGCTTAAGAATGTTGAAAGTTGAAACAAGACGTGTATGATGCAGCTTATGAGGCACATTCTTGCTGGTGAAGGTTCCTTATGGGTGGCCTGGATTAAGGAATACATTATAAAGAGGCAAGATTTCTAGTTAATGGAGCCTAAGCCTCACTATAGTTGGATTATTAGAAAACAGTATAAAGTGAGAGTTGAGGCAGCAACTCTCTTCCATTCTACTGTGAATTGGACTGTGATTAAGCTTAGGTGGATTTGGGAAAGGACTCGGGAAGACAAGCATAGGGTGGTGGTATGGCATAAATTGGTTTGGTTTCCTTTGCATATCCCTAAACACACTATCATCACTTGGATGGCTTTTCTTGATAGATTACCAACACAGGATCGTTTGAGTCAAATGAGGATTGTGGTGAATGGTGACTGTTTTCTTTGTGGAAGAGTTGGTGAGACTAGGAACCACATTTTCTTTGAGTGTGTGTTTTCTAGAGAGATATGGGCAGCAATTCTGAGCCTCTGTGGAATTAATAAGGAAGTACAAGGTTTGGAGGAGGAGCTGAGTTGGGCAGTTAGGAGTCTAAAGGAAAAGTCGTTGATTTTAATCATTTTACGAATTGCATGGAGCACATATGTGTATAGGATATGGCAGGAGAAAAACGCAAGGCATTTCAGGGGAGTGTCCATGTAGGCCTCTGATTTAATTCATTCTTTGAAACATATTATTCGTATTAGATTGCATAGCAGATGTATAGACAGGGATGATGCTGTAAACATGAGGTTGTGTACAGATTGGGAGTTGATTTAGCTTCCTATACGGGTGTATGATCCTTTTGGGTAGCGGTCTTATCTGTTTCTTCAATAATAAAAGCCTAATTTATCTAAAAAAATTGAATTAAAGAAAAATTTAGGGATTAAATTGAACACAAATAAAACTATATTACAAATATTATATTAAATTATAAAAATTAGAAACAAATAGGAGTTTTTTTATATGAAATAAAATTTTAGGGATTAAATTAAATAAATATAAACATATTAAAAACATTCTACTAAATTATAAAAATTAAAAATAAATTATAGTTTTCAATGCTTAATTTTCTTTCCTTTCACTTTTCTATTGTACCAAGTAATAGAGAGGAAAGAAACTTATTTTCTTTCTAGTTTTCCATACTCTCAACAAAGCACACCGATGGAAAGAAAAAAATATATTTTTCATCCTTCCATTTTCCATCACTTCAATTTTTCATCTTTCCAATTTTTTTTCCTCTCTACCAAGCAAAGCCTATATGTTAGTAGTTTTAGAACAGCCATATTTTTTTTCTTTTTAAATAAAATGATTGGTTATATGCTTACAAAATATTACTTCTTTCATATCAAAAATGATATGGAAGTTGTTGGCACTGAAAAGAGACAGAAGATTTTTATCCGATTACGGCTTCCTAAATCCCCGGTATTGAATTGGATTCTTTGTTTATGGCGATTCAAGTTCATCTAATTTTGATGTGAGAAAGTTCAATTTTCCCAAAAATGTAATTTCAAGACAAACAGAAGTTACAATTAGACGTGGCAATCAGGTCATTCCAATGGCGTATCTACCTATAGGGTTGGGTGGGCTCGTGCCCACCCTGAACTTTTTAGTTCACATATTTAACTTAATTTTTTTTATGAGTTAGTCCTTAAATTTATTTAATTTTAATGACTTGTGCCCACCCTGAAATTTTGAGATTTTTATTACTTGTGCCTACCTTCCAAAACATTGTGACTTGTGTCCACCCTCAAAAATATTTCTAGATCTGCCACTAGGTCATTCGGGTCAGTTTCGATTCGGGTCATTTTGGTTCGGGTCTGCTTGGAGTTAGTTTAGATTCGGTTCGGGTCTGGGTCAGATTAAGTTCAGGTCTATGATAAGTCGGTTCGGTTCGGGTATCAGATTGGGTCAAAATGGGATCGGTTGTTTTTGGTTAGGGTCAATATCGGATCGGGCGCTTTCAGTTCGGGTCAAAATCGGGTCGTTCAGGTCATTTTCGAGTCGGGTTAAACTTTGAAATTTCGGGTCGATTCGGTTTGAGTTGAATTATGATTCACAGAGACTTCGTTGATGTAGAAGATTGTGTCTTATTGGAGGATTCATAAGGTTGTGTGAATTCGGTTTGAGTTGGGTATTTCTATTATCTAATGTTTATATTGTATGGTTTAGTGTTAACAATTTATGGTTTAGTTTAAGTTTATTGGTTTATGAGATTAATTATGATTTTTTAAGGTTTGTGGTTTATGGTTTAATATTAACTATTTTATGGTTTAGTTTAGTGTTATTGATTTATAATATTAATTCTGATTCCTTAAGGTTTATGGTTTAGTTTATGGTTATTGGTTTATGACATTAGTTTCAAATAGTATCAATGGTTTATGGTTTTATGGTTATTGGTTTATGAGATTAATTATGATTCTTTAAGGTTATTAGTTTTGGGTTTAGTATTAATGGTTTATGGTTTAGTTTATGGTTATTGGTTTATGAGATTAATTATGATTCAACTTTCTAATTTATGCATTTAAATTTGATTAAATATTTAAATCACAAACGTAACTAAAAGAATTTTAAAATTAAATGTGGAATTTCAATTAAATTGAGACTCAATTGAATTAAACTAGAACCTAAAAGTGAAAATTCAGGACTTAAATAAAAAAACATGCTCAATATAGGTTATTAATGCTCAATATAGGTTATTAAAAAATTGAGAGGGGAGAACGGGAGATCGCAAGGGCAACGTCGGGTATGGACCCTGTACATCGCCAATTTGCTGCTCCAATTGCACTGGAAGGGTATATGGCAGGTCTTTGATCGCCATGGAATTGTGGTCGATGTGTTTGTCCCAAAGAAGAGGGCAAGAGACGGGACAAGATTCGGATTCGTCCGAATGGATTCTAAGGCGGACGCGGATAGGATCATTGAACGATTCGATGGATTTTGGCTCTATGGATCGAAACTTAGGGTTTCAATGGCAAGAAGGAAGGGAGGGAGTATGGAACGGAGAAGGGATAACGGGGGTTACGGTAGAGAAAAGATCGATGCCAAACCTAATGGATTCGAGAAACCAGAGTCTACAAGCGATAGGAAACCTGGTAGGATGGAAGGTAATTCAAAATCAATTGAAATTGAAGTTTCTAAAGAGGACAAGCGGAGACAGGCGATGGGGGTAATCGACGAAGAAAAATGGGGAATTCTTCAATCCTGTGCTATAGGGTATTGCCGACAACCGATTCAAGTGGCTGATCTAGCTAAAGAAATTCATAAAGCGAAAATTGAAGGCTTTACATTGATGCGAGCTGATGGCTCAATGATGCTTATTATGTTTGAGAACAAGGATATCCGAGAGGAGGTATTGGCGTCTGGGGTATTGGATAGATGGCTGGAAAACGTCATGGTCTGGTCACCGCAATTGGTAAAGCCAAATAGAAGGGTGTGGCTGTCGGTTAGTGGACTGCCAATTCACGTCTGGTCCGAGGAAACCTTCAACAATATAGCGTCAATTTGGGGTGAACTTGCTCGTATCGACATGGAAACATTGGCACCATCATCTTTTGAGCGTGCAAGGTTTCAAATTGAAACGGATTGGAACATGCACATTGAGGAAACAATTGAATTGATAGAGGGCGATCATTCATTCCTCTTACGTGTAACAGAAATTGAAGAAGCGATCGGACCGAAATGCGATTGTTGTTGTGAATTAGAAGTGAGTTCCACGGGTAAGGAAAGCATATCGGATAAGGAAGTGGAATGGAAAATTAATTCAATTTATAATGAAGGTGAATCTTCCCCGGGAGGGTCGTTCGTTCCCAATTCAATTCTCAATGAAGAGAAGGAAGAAGTTGAGATTCAAGGACAAGAAACTAGCAAATATATTGAGTACATTTGGGAGGATAACAAGATGGAGGATTGGAGGGTGAAGAGCACAGCGAGCTGGATGGAAGAGGAAAAAATAGCGTTGGTTAATAGGGATAGGGAGGAGCGATCAAGCTGCGATGTTCTAGGCAATATAGATGATTTAAATGTGGCGAGTATTGCTTGTGATCACTTAAATCAGGTGGAGGTCGAGGGTAACAGCCCGTAGGTGGATGGGCCGAGATTGGAAATTCCCAGGGCCAATAAAGTGGATGTTATAGAGGTTAACGGAGAGAGCCGTTGCGTGAGACAATTATCGGAGATCACCTCCAGTTTAAACCCCACGACGGCGCAAGCAGATACCAACAAAGGCCCTAAGAGGGGAAGGGGAAGGCCGAGGAAAAATAAATCGGAGATACCTCCTGAGGCAGTGGCAATCGCGAATGGCTCTCTGTCAGATTCGGATTTTGTATATCGCAAGCAATCAATTTTAAAGGAGGCAAAGGAAACGGTCGACTTGGGTAAATTAATTGGGGCAGTGACAAGCGGAAGAGAGGAGGTGGTTGTGAAGGATATAGCGCGCATAATTGAGGCGCGCGAAAAAAAGAATTAGCAGCGAAGGATGAAGGTGTTGTCGTGGAACGTAAGGGGGATTGGTGCGGCAGCAAAACGGAGAAGCATTCAGCGTGTTCTGCGACAACAACGGTGTACTTTTGCTCTTATTCAAGAGACCAAAATGGAGATGGTGACTGACTTTGTGGTGCGTCAATTGTGGTACACGGACAGGTTTGAGTTTATTTGTGCACCTTCGAATGGGAAATCAGGAGGGGTATTGGCTGTTTGGGAACCGACGGGTTTTGTAAAGGAGATGGCAGAGGCGCGACATAATATGGTAATTCTTATAGGGCGAGGGGTAATCGAAGATTGGCAGTGTGGCGTGATAGGCGTTTATGCACCTTGCACATTGACGGAACAGGGTAATTATTGGGAGGAGCTGATGAAAGTGGTGAATGCTAGAGCTTTAAATTGGTGTATCGCGGGGGATTTTAACGTGGTTATGAAGCCGGAGGAGAGACATGGTTGTGTGGAATCCAATAGAGGTATGGAAAATTTTTGTGAATTTGTAAATAACATGGCTTTGCTGGATGTGCCGATGCAAGGCAAGCGGTATACGTGGTTCGGACCGGGGCGAAAATGTAGTAGATTAGATCAATTTTTGGTGTCGCATGGTTGGGTTCAACGATTTGATTCGCTGGTGGTACGTAATCTCCCAAAAGAATTATCGGATCATTCACCGATTGTGTTGGAGAGTGATGCCGAGGATAGTGGTCCGAAACCGTTTCGATTCTTCAATGCATGGTTGTCGGAACTGCTGGTGTTGGAGAAAGAGTGGAAAGGTTTAGCGGAAGGAGATAGCTCGGCAACGATTATTCAGAAATTAAAAATGCTAAAGGGGACGTTGAAACACTGGAACCGATATTGCTTTGGGGACTTAGATGTACAGTACCGTGATATTGTTGCAAATATTGATCGGATGGATAAGCGGATTGGGAGCGGGGAGGGCAGCGGAATTGAGCTGGAGGATCGAAGAAAATTACATTCACGCTTATGGAAAATAGCGAATCTCAGGGAATCGCTTTGGCGACAAAAATCTAGAGCATCATGGTTGGCGGAGGGTGACCGCAACACTCGCTTTTTCCATAGGGCAGCGAAAGTGAGAGCGATGCAAAATGCAATTCCAGGTATGTATGTTGATGGCCGATGGATTAAATATCCACAGCGATTGAAATTTGTAATCTGTAGGAATTTAAAAAGCATTTTTCCAAGCCTACGACTATGGGGGCATTGCTTCCGATGGTGAATTTTGCTAAGCTATCGAGTGAACAAAGTGCAGCACTAGAAGTAGAATTTGACCAGGGGGAAATTCTGGAGGCAGTTTGGAATTGTGAGGGAGCTAAAGCACCGGGACCGGATGGGTTTACTTTTGAATTCTTTAAAAGGGGCTGGGAATTTCTTAAGGGGGATGTGCTAAAGTTTATGGCAGATTTTTTCATTTCGGGTCAGTTACCACATGGTGCAAATTCTAATTTTGTGGTGTTAATAGCGAAGCGAGATAATTCGAAAGGAATTGGTGACTATCGCCCCATTTGTTTGTTAAATTCAATATATAAAATTCTTGCGAAATGCCTAGCGCAGAGGTTACAAAAGGTGTTGCCGATACTTGTTAGCGATGTACAAGCAGATTTTGTGCGTGGTCGTCAGATTTTGGATGGTATACTTCTTGCTAACGAAGTTATCCATTCGATGAAGAAAGATCGATTGGGGAAGGGGGGAATAATGCTGAAACTAGACTTCGCCAAGGCATACGATTGCATTAGCTGGTCTTGTTTGTTTTATGTGATACAACGGATGGGGTTTGGGAAAAGATGGGAAAATTGGATTTGAGCATGTGTTGAGACGGCAAGGCTATCAGTTTTGGTGAACAACAGTCCAACGAAAGAATTTGTCATGCGGAGGGGTTTGCGGCAAGGGGACCCTCTATCCCCGTTGCTGTTTGTATTAGTGGCCGAGGTATTGCACCAATTTTTACTCAATGCGGAGCAGCGGTGGTTAATCCGTGGGATTAAAGTAGCGCAGGAAGTGTCCATTTCGCATTTACAATTTGCGGATGACACAGTGTTGTTCATACAGGGTGAGCGTGACAATGCACGACAACTCAAGCGTATTCTTACTTACTTTGAGTATGTGACAGGGCTTCAAATAAACTATGATAAATCATGTGTATATGGCATTGGTGTTGAGGAGGATGCATTGAGTTCGATCGTGGGAATTTTGGGCTGCCAACTAGGATCTTTTCCTATAAAGTATTTGGGGATCCAACTAGGGGTGAATCCGAGGGGCATGGAGGTTTGGAACCCCTTAGTTCAGCGGTTTCGTCAAACATTACCAGGATGGAAGCGTGATTCTCTGTAATTTGCGGGAAGATTAATATTGGTTAACTCAGTATTGTCTGCTTTGCCAGTGTATTACATGAGGGTTTTCTTAATTCCGAAGAAAATCATTTTGAAGATAGACCGCATCCGTAGAAATTTCTTGTGGGGTGTAAGGAAGAAAGGGCGAAAATCAGTAGAGTGAATTGGATTGTAGCCTGCCAACCGAAGCGTTTTGGTGGATTAGGAGTGGTGAATCTCCATACCCGAAATTTGGCCATGCTTGCTAAGTGGGCGTGGCTGTATGCTCAAGCGGATGGCTCGCTTTGGAAAGCAATTATCGTGGCGAAATATGACACCGATGTCCTTGCATGGCGACTAAATTCGAGGGGCTTGTTAAGCATGTCGTCGATGTGGAAACAAATCGTTGCGGTTCAAAGCAATGAGTATGTGGAAAAATTTATGAATGCTGCGCAATTCACCTGGGCATTGGGCGATGGGAAGAGTATTCTTTTTTGGAGAGATTGTTGGTGCCTTGCGGATCCTTTGAAACTTGTTTTCCCCCGGTTGTTTAGCTTGGCTTGCAATAATATGGCAAGGGTGTGTGACTATTTGGGTATGCCGAGAGAGGAGTGGGCTGGCTGTTTTTGACGTCCATTGCGCACTTTCGAAAGTGCCCAACTACGTGAATTACAAGCTTGTATCGCTGGATACTCTATTCGTGCTAAGGCGATGGACAAATTGATATGGATTCATGATGTGGCGGGGCAATTCTCGGTGTGTTACATAAATTAATGGCATCTTTTGGCTTACATGATACATCCGATATTAGCATGATTTGGAAACTGTCGTTGTTACCAAAAATACAATGTTTCATATGGTTTTTAATGTTGAACCGACTGCCTACCTTGAGGATGTTGATAGAGCGTGGAATGCCGTTGGGGTTAAGTAGTATTGGGTGCCGATGGTGTGCGAATGGGGAAGATAATGTGGATCATATATTCGGGCAATGTGAGATTGCGAGGGGAGTGTGGGATTTGTTTTTTGATTGGTGGTCAATATCGACGGTTCGTCCATGGCACATTAGTGAGTTTATTCATCAGTGCTGCATGAGTTATTTTGAGGGTGATTTACGCTCTTGGTGGATTATTGGTTGCGCGAGTGTGTTGTGGTCGTTGTGGCTTGCCCGTAACGAGTTGATGTTCAGGGACAAGAGGGAGTCATGCCGATCGATATTTTTCTTGGTTCAACTTTGGTCCTTTCATTGGACATGTGCTCGATTTGAGCTGCTCCAATCGGGCGAGGCAACCTGGTGGTTGTGCCCCATCCTGTGCCGGCCTTCACGGGTACAGCGACGGGAGCATAGGCAGGGTATCGTGTGGATGCCGCCACCACAGGGGGTGTGGAAATTCAATGTCGACGGGGCCTCGAGGGGTAAACCAGGTGCGGCAGGTTGCGGGGGAGTTCTCCGTGATGGGAGCAGCAAGATTGTGGCGTTGTTTTCAGGGCCTATCGGGGTCGAGGATTCCAATATGGCTGAACTACAGGCGATAGCGTATGCTATGAGGATGGTGCAGGAGATTGATTGTGAGGGAGTGCAATCCGTGGTTATTGAGTCGGATTCAGCCGTTGCAATTTCTTGGGCATTAGGAGTGGAACGTCAGCCGTGGTGTTTGGGAAGTTGGCTTCATCAAATTGACGATGCATGGGAGGCGATGCCTTTTATATGTTTTAATAAGATTTTTAGAGAAGCCAATTGTATCGCGGATGCACTAGCTAAGAGTGGTGTCTTACGCTCTAAATGGGTATGGATGTATTGAGTTGGGTCGGGGTTCAGGCTGTTTGGAATCGACGTTGTACCATATGCACGGGTACTCTTTTCCCCCACTTAGGATTAGGGGGTTTTTTAATGAGGCCGGTGCATTGGTTTTTACATGATTTTTCAATAAAATAAAATCATGTTGCTGATCAAAAAAAAATAAAAAAACATGTAAAATCGGAAGGGCTAAACAATTGATTGCCCTTAACCTAAAACTAAAAGATAACGAGTTATTTTAATTGAAAAAAGAGGAAAAAGACAAATTGTAAAAAGAAAAGAAAGGGAAAACGCAAAATGTTGGAGGGAAACAAAAAACGAGCCGCCCATTTTTTAGGCTAAGGTTAATTAACCTTTAAGTCCTGCTACATTTAAAATGTTACATTTTAGTCATAATATTCACTTTAAAGTTTTATTTTAATTCAATTTAGTCACAAGTATGAAGTATCCCCACGGTTTGGACTTCAGATATAGCAATCCCCTCCCTATAGTGATATTTAGTCCCTAAAAATTTACTTTTAGTTGAAATTGACAACTTTATTTCTAATTTTTGTAATTTAGTCTAATAATTTTAATATATAGGTATTTTTCTTCATTTAAGTTCTTAAGATTTAATTTTTAACCGAAATTAACCCCTATTTATTTATATAGTAAAATTGTGAAATTGGTCACCGAACTCTCAAATTTCATTACTTTCAAATTGTCAAATTATTCCCTAATTTTAGTTTTATTTTATATTTTATGGTAAATTTGTGAAATTGGTCATTAAGCTCTCAAAATTCTCCACTTTGAATCTGTCAAATTGGTCCTTAATTTCGGGTTTAGGCTATATTTTATGGTAAATTGTGAAAATGGTCCCTAATTTTGGTTTATCATTTTGGGTTTAGCCTTAGTGCTAATGGTTTAGGGATTATGTTGTATTCTAGGGTTATTGGTTTATGAGATTAATTTCTAAAGTTTAAGATTTATGGTTTAGGATTTTTAAGGCTTAGTGTTAATGGTTTAAGGTTTATGGTGAAGTTTAGGATGAAGTTAAGATCAAATATTGGGAGGGAAAAGAGTTTATTAAACTTCTAAATTTAAAAGTTAGTAGGGACAAAAGTCTTATTTAATTAATATTTAAACTTAGAATGACATAAAATGTAATTATACTACAATTTTGAGAAAAGTAACGGTCTCTCCCATAGTATAATACAAAATGATAATAAAAACATACGACATTATATTATTTATCATATTGTTAAAAATAGATAACATTAAAAATAAAGTATTCATTTACTTTACCTTAATTATCGAGTTAAAATCGGGTCGATATTCGGTTCAGCTTTCGGTTCGGGTAGGCTTTGGTTCTGGTAAAATCGGTTCGGGTCCATTTCGGTTCAACAAAAATTCCGGGTCGATTTTGGTTCGGTTCTATTTGTTTCGGGTTTCGGGTCAACTTCGAATCATCATGTTCGATTCAATATCGGGTCTCAGTTCGAATAATTCAGTTCGAGTCTCGAGTCAAATTCGTCGGGTCTAATTGAAACTCCATTAATGGCAAATGTCTGGCGACCAGAATGATTGATCGGCTATGAGGTTATTGTGTTCTCCCTTGAAATTTTGGCTTAAGGGTAAAATAAGTGTTATATATATATATATGTGTGTGTGTGTGTGTTAGGATCCACTTATACAGTGTAAAATTCTTTAAGTTTTACATGTTTTTTGGATCGTTAGATGGGATAAACGGATGGCTGAGATCATATTCTATTGTTAATCTCAGCCAACCCATTTAAGGTTTTCCCATGATAGACGTTACTTTATCATGTTATCCAATGAAATTCGAACACGTGGTATGGTTGATCATCTGAAATTAAAATTCGAAAAATAGAAAAATAAGATAATAAAATATATTAATTAACCCAACAATCTCTAATTTCTCTAAAAATCACAACTCTAACCATAAATTCCTAAATTCCTCCACTCCGACCACCGATTCAACCACCATCGGTCAACCATTGTCTTTATTGGACCTCCTCTACCGAAAGGCTCATCATCTCATCGTAAAAAAAAATCGACGAATGAACCGCCAATCGCACTCTCGATGAACACCTAACAATGAAGAAAAAAGAGGTCGATTGGGTTCCCATTTTCGATAGATGATGGCGGATGTCAAACGGTGAGGTACACGACGCTTTGGGCGGTGAACGGTATACCACCGACTTGTGGGGATGCTGAACGGTAAAGGAGATTTGATTTGGGGGTTTGATTGAAAGAAATTAAAACTTTGGGATTTTCAAAGAAATTTAGATTTTTAAAGAAATTCAAAAATTAAAAATGTAAAAAAAACAGGTCATGTGTCATGTTTTGATTGGATGTCAAAAAAATTTAACGGTCGTTGACGGAAAAACCTTAAATGGGTCACATAATGAAGCGTTAGGCACCTATTTGACCTAAAATATAGTTCAGGTACTTATTTGAAAAAGGGGTAGTTTTGACACTTATTTCAATTGTTAAGCCTTGAAATTTTAATTTAACTACAATCGGCGACAAGTAATTATCGAATTGAAGAGGTTTTTTGTATGCTTTAAGTTGTAGTAAATTTGGGGAGTCTAAAATATGACAGTCTAATTTAAAGTTAAAAGACGTCAAGTCTTAAAATTTATCCAAACAACTTAAAATGTTAGACTTTTTATAACATTTTAAGTTGGCTTTTTGTAACAAGTTTCGAAACTTTTCTAAATCACTAAAAAATCAACTTAAAATGTTATCAAAAAAAGTCTAACATTTTAAGTTCTTAGACAAATTTCAAAACTTATTATTTTTTTAACTACACCTTAAACCACATACTCACCCAATCTATTTTGAAATGAAAACTTGAATATATATTTTTACATTTTTTTCTTTTTAAAAATAAAATTATTACTTAAAAATATTTTTTAACAGTTAAATTTTATTAATAACTCCAAAGACCGATGCCTCGTTAAAAAATCTCTCTAACCTAGAATGAAGGAAAAAGAGTGCAGCCGAATCTATGGGTGAGGGCTGTTACAATCAACATACAAGCATATTAGGAGCATTATAACACCTTAAAAGTACACTGAAAGAGCAAAACTATACATCATGGTGATGCCAATTCTTAAACAAAAGCCTAGAGCCAATCTGTTGGAAAACACTTGAAAGCTAGGAACTTCATCAAAACAATAGGCAGTAACATAATTAGCGCAGGGCATGAAATTAACCGTATCAATAATTCATATTAGTCCAGTAAAGAGGGGATAACATGGAGATAACAGCTTTTGCCAATTTGTCCGCAGTGGCATTTGCTTCCCTTGCAACCTCACTGATGGACCAAACCAACTCTGATAATGAACTAAAACACTCAATGACCAGTGATTTAAAAACCAACGGGGCACGATGAGGACTGGAAATCCAACCAACAAGAGCACTATAATCTGTTTCCAACATAAGCTTAAATTTCTGGAACCATTTAGATTCTTTTAACAACAAAATACCCTCTTTCAATGCGAGTAATTCTTCCGAAGTAGCATCAAAGATATCGATTGATTTGGAGAACAGTATTAGAGTTTTACCTTCGGCATTCCGCAAGATTCCACCTATCCCGGCTTTTGCAAATCTCCCTTGAACTGCTCCATCAAGATTAAACTTCAAGAAACCTAAGGGAGGATTCTCCCATCTACAAAGGACAGGCTTAGTTATTCCGGTAATTTTGGATTGAAAAATGGAAGGGCGGCGGAGAGATTCATAACCAGTAATAAAGATTGAAGGCCATTTCGCCTTGCACCACCATCCTAATCGTGTTACACATAAGTCAAATAATTGGTTCTCATCAATCGATATGCCTTTGAACACCACTACATTTCTGAAAAGCCATATGGACCAAACAAAGGAGAGAAAAGAAAGTTGCCAAACCTCTCGCGATTTAACCGGAGTGAAAACAGTGTTCCAATAAAGAAAAAGAGATTGGATATTCACAGGAAATGCACCTGAAATACCCCATTGTAGATACTAGCGTTGCATTATATGCCAAGAAACACTACATTGGCAGAAAAGATGGTTGACAGTTTCGGCTTCAATGGAGCAAAGAGGGCACAAAACTAAATTTTGAAAAATGTACCCTCTTTTCGTCAATTCAACTTTCGTCGGTATTCTTCCATGAAAAAGCTTACACAAAAAAGCTTCAACTTTTGGTGGAGCGATATTAGATCAAACGAGCTTCCACATGGAGTTGTTGTTTCCGTTAGAACTTGTAATAAAATTGCAAAAGTTTCTGGTGGAAAAACGACCATCAGAGTTAATAGCCTAACAGATGATATCATCTCTAATAAAACCAATAGACACTGAATGTAACAATTCAAGGAATGTAACGCCCTGGTTTTGGGCCTAGATGTTTTGGACATCAGACCGGACCAGTCGGGAACGGTTCGAATCGAGTTAGGTGATTTAAGGAAATCAAGGATCAGGATGGGATAAAAATATGGTAAAAATTGCTAAAATCCTCTAAAATCATGTTTAAGAGGTTGGTCAAATCAATTTTACAAAAAGAGATTCGGAAGTAGTACATTTTTGGTGATGACCAAAATGTAAAGTTTCAAAACTATGGGAAAATGTAATTTTTAAAAGAGGAGACAAAATCTTAGAATCTTTAGGGAGCTTTATGGCAATTTGGCCTTTCCTTAATATGACATGTGTTTTAAAAGGGATTTTAAAGTGATTTAATAAAAGGATTTTTATTAAATTAAAATTAATAAATTAGAAAAATGAGATTTCATTTGACGTAACTACCTTTCTCTTCTCATTTTCAGCCAAACACCATTTTAACACATTTTCTCAAGAATTCTTTTCTCCCAAACACTCTCTCATTATTTTCTAAACAAATTTCAAGAGTTCTTTCAAGTTCTTCAAGATTTTTGCTAAGGAAAACTTGTCATTCATTGAGGAAAGCAAGGATTGGAGTAAATCCCGTTCTCAACCTTCAATCTAGGTTCTTTATTGAAATTCCCAAGATCTTTGGCTTCTAATTAATGTTTTTAGTTGAGTTTTCATTATAGTATTGATTTGAGATTGAAATCTTGCAAAAATATGATGAAACTCTTGATTTTCGGACTTGTTTTGTTAAGCTCTGTTTTGGATTGATTTTAATTAAGTTTTGAGGTGGTTAATATGTTGAAAAGAGGTTTTGTTGATATAGATCCCGAAATCCTTGAGATCCTTGAGTTTCTTGATCATTCTAGTTGGGTTTTTGAGGTGAAATGTTGGAGTAATGCTTTCTGGAGGTATAAGGAAGGGTTTAGGTTGATTTTAGATGTGTTTTGATGTTTATAATTGATTAGAAGTGATGTATGTTGGCTGGGCTTGGTTTAGGAAGCAATCGATTGAGTTTTCGGTTGTTTCGGATGGGTAAATTGGTGTAGTTTTGGGTGAGCAACGAGTTTGTGATTTGTTGCTGGTGTTGGAATGCATTTTAATGCATTTAGATCTCTGTTTTGATGATGTGAAAACAATGGATCTTGATCCGAGAGCAAACGAGACGTTTTTGGAGGCTCCGGAAGAGTAATTTTCGTGTCGGCGAGCAAGGCTTTGCGTATCGGTGAGTGGGAATGGATTTTCTAGCTTTCTAACACTTTGAGCGTGGTCTTGAGAGCTTAGTGTAATTTTGAAACACTTAGTTAAGATCTAGAGTAAGTGATTCGAAAGTCTCTCTCTCGGAAATGTGCTATGTTTTGATGGAAATGCACTTGAGTTAAATGTGGTTTTGATTACTGTTTTTAAAGCATGTTTTAAGCATGGTTAATGCTGGATTTTAATGCCATTATGTTAAGGATACACTAGGTAAGAGATCCTTAGTTTTATGTGATAAACGTATTTGATATTAAGAATGTTTATACTTGTGAAAATGGCATTGAATTTATTCTTGTAAAACAGTGGAATATTGATGTTAAATGATTATATTGGCAAGTGATGGAAATGGTTTTTGGTTACCTTTAATCGGGTATAGTTAGCCAGCTATAGGATTGGGTGCACCGTGAATAAAGACGCCTTGGATGTCGAGGGGTTGTGATTGTGTCGTAATCTCCATCCAAGTACCCTAACGATTGAGGCTAAGATCACAGCGGTGAATGGTTTAATCTCGTGTATGAGTCTTGTTGTATGTGTCTCGTACTCTCATTAGTGGAATTATACAACTACCGATGAGTGATGTTGAGGGGTTGTGATTGTGCCATTAATCTCCATCACTGGTGTTGAGGGGTTGTGATTGTGCCATTGATCTCCACCTTGTGTAGTCAGGTAGTGTGTATGAAGCGTGTGGGACAACGCTTGTAATCTGTGTATCCGATTGTGTCATTTGTTTTGGTATGGTTTGAGAATTATCACTTGCAAGCCAATATAATGTTGATGTTTAATGATTAAGCATGAGATGCTTGTGAATGATGCAAGAATGCATGTGATGCGTGGTTTAAGCATGAGTAAAGGAATTTGATGTTGTTTTAAATGATGCTATATGCATGTGAATTTAAAAGTGCATTGATGCTTAAATGGGCATGTTTTAAAGAAAGGCACGAGTTGCAAATGATAATGTAATGTCTTTATGAAGTGCATTGATGAATGTTGTTTTAGCGATCCTCATTAAGCTATATGCTTACGCTCATTTGTTTCATCAATGCAGAGAATTGAGCATTCAAGGCAGCCCAATAGCAAGGGGATTCCAAGAGTTTTGGTTAAGAAATGTATGTGGTTCACCCTTAGTGTAATAAGAGGCAATGGGTGGGAATTCTTATTTTATGGTTTTGTTGGTGATGTTTACTACCTTAAGCATGTTTGGTTTCTGATTTTGGACTTGTAATCGGCCTCTAATTGGTTTCATGTTTTACTTATGGTGTTTTGACTATGCTTTAGCTTGTTTTCTTAAGCATGCTTGAATAGCTAACATATCATCATGGTTTGATGAGTATGATTTACTGTTTTATGATGTTTACTTGTCTATTAGGTAGATTACAACTTGTATGCATGATTTAAGCTTGTTTGGATATGGTTAAGCATGTCTAAATGCCCTTGGAATGTGTTTTTCTGGTATGTGTATCGATACACGGGGAAGTGTATCGATACAATAAGGTCAATTCCAGGCTTTTTAGTACAGGGGTATCGGTACGGATTGCCCGCGTATCGATACGCCCAAGCCAAGTTTGAAGGTCGTACTGATACGCAGGGAAGCTTATCGATACGCTCTTCCCATCTTTTGCCATTGTCTTCTCGCGTATCGATATAGGCTCAGGTGTATCGATACGGGTAGTTAAAATTCGGTTAAAAGTATCTTCTTAAGTTTTGAAATGTTATGTTTTAGTCCTTGAATGTTATTAGATCAATTGGATGATTTTGGATGATCGGTTTGAGCTGAAATTTGACGTGGTAGCATGTTACATGACTAATTGAGGATTGGTAACTTTAAAACCTAGAAAGTTCCTGTAATTTCTATAATTTGCAAAATGGTCCCTAAAAGTCTTATGTATGCAATTGAACCCCTAATTGAACTCCGATCGTTGTGATGTTTCTTTCTAATGGTCTTGCTGAACACATAGGTTAATATTGTGCATCTAGAGAAGATAAAAAGAAAAAAAGGTGGTCAATCAAAGTTGACTTTGATTTTCCCCTTGTAATTTTCTTAGTTCGGTTCGGGCGTCTAGGCCGGGCTAAGGGGATTATATTTTTTGGTATCAGAGCTAGGTTTCGAACGAATTAGGGATGTTGGTATGTGAAATTGGTATGTATTGACGTATGTTGATTGAAAAGCACGAAATTTCCTAAGTGGGGGAGAGTTGTAACGCCCTGGTTTTGGGCCTAGTTGTTTTAGACATCGGACCGGACCAGTCGGGAACGGTTCGAATCGAGTTAGGTGATTTAAAGAAATCAAGGATCGGTATGGAATAAAAATATGGTAAAAATTTCTAAAATCCTCTAAAATCATGTTTAAGAGTTTGGTCAAATCAATTTTACAAAAAGAGTTTCGGAAGTAGTACATTTTGGGTGGTGACCAAACTGTAAAGTTTCAAAACTGTAGAAAATGCTTTTTTTAAAAGAGGAGCCAAAATCTTAGAATCTTTAGGGAGCTTTATGGCAATTTAGCCTTTCCTTAATATGACATGTGTTTTAAAAGGGATTTTAAAGTGATTTAATAAAAGGATTTTTGTTAAATTAAAATTAATAAATGAGAAAAATGAGATTTCATTTGACGTAACTACCTTTCTCTTCTCATTTTCAGCCAAACACCATTTTAACACATTTTCTCAAGAATTCTTTTCTCCCAAACACTCTCTCATTATTTTCTAAACAAATTTTAAGAGTTCTTTCAAGTTCTTTAAGATTTTTGCTAAGGAAAACTTGTCATTCATTGAGGAAAGAAATGATTGGAGGTAAATCCCATTCTCAACCTTCAATCTAGGTTCTTTATTGAAATTCCCAAGATCTTTGGCTTTTAATTAATGTTTTTAGTTGAGTTTTCATTATAGTATTGATTTGAGATTGAAATCTTGCAAAAATATGATGAAACTCTTGATTTTCGGACTTGTTTTGTTAAGCTCTGTTTTGGATTGATTTTAATTACGTTTTGAGGTGGTTAATGTGTTGAAAAGAGGTTTTGTTGATATAGATCCCGAAATCCTTGAGATCCTTCAGTTTCTTGATAATTCTAGTTGGGTTTTTGAGGTGAAATATTGTAGTAATGCTTGCTGGAGGTATAAGGAAGGGTTTAGGTTGGTTTTAGATGTGTTTTGATGTTTATAATTGATTGGAAGTGATGTATGTTGGCTGGGCTTGGTTTAGGAAGTAATCGATTGAGTTTTCGATTGTTTCGGATGGGTAAATTGGTGTAGTTTTGGGTGAGCAACGAGTTTTTGATTGTTTGCTGGTGTTGAAATGCATTTTAATGCATTTAGATCTCTGTTTTGATGATGTGAAAACAGGGGATCTTGATCTGGAAGCAAACGAGACGTTTTTGGAGGCTCCGGAAGAGTAATTTTCGTGTCGGCGAGCAAGGCTTCGCGTATCGGTGAGTGGGAATGGATTTTCCAGCTTTTTAACGCTTTGAGCGTAGTCTTGGCAGCTTAGTGTAAGTTTGAAACACTTAGCTAAGCTTAAGAGTAAGTGATTCAAAAGTCTCTCTCTCGGAAATGTGTTATGTTTTGATGGAAATGCACTTGAGTTAAATGTGGTTTTGATTACTATTTTTAAAGAATGTTTTAAGCATGGTTAATGCTGGATTTTAATGCCATTATGTTAAGGATACTCTAGGTAAGTGATCCTTGGTTTTATGTGATAAACGCATTTGATATTGAGCATGTTTATGCTTGTGAAAATGGCATTGTGTTTATGCTTGTAAAACAGTGGAATATTGATGTTAAATGATTATATTGGCAAGTGATCGATATGATTATATTGGCTATAGGATTGGGTGCACCATGAATAAAGTCGCCTTGGATGTCGAGGGGTTGTGATTGTGCCGTAATCTCCATCTAAGTACCCTAACGATTGACGCTAAGATCACAACGGTGAATGGTTTAATCACGTGTGTGAGTCTTGTTGTATGTGTCTCGTACTCTCGTTAGTGGAATTATACAACTACCGATGAGTGATGTTGAGGGGTTCTGATTGTGCCATTAATCTCCATCACAAGTTTTCAAGGGTTGTGATTGTGCCATTGATCTCCACCTTGTGTAGTCCGGTAGTGTGTATGAAGCGTGTGGGACAACGCTTGTAATCTGCGTATCCGATTGTGTCATTTGTTTTGGTATGGTTTGAGAATTATCACTTGCAAGCCAATATAATGTTGATGTTTAATGATTAAGCATGAGATGCTTGTGAATGATGCAAGAATGCATGTGATGCTTGGTTTAAGCATGAGTAAAGGAATTTGCTGTTGTTTTAAATGATGCTATATGCATGTGAATTTAAAAGTGCATTGATGCTTAAATGGGCATGTTTTAAAGAAAGGCATGAGTTGCAAATGATAATGTAATGTCTTTATGAAGTGCATTGATGAATGTTGTTTTAGCGATCCTCGCTAAGCTATATGCTTACGCTCATTTGTTTCATCAATGCAGAGAATTGAGCATTCAAGGCAGCCCAATAGCAAGGGGATTCCAAGAGTTTTGGTTAAGAAATGTATGTGGTTCACCCTTAGTGTAATAAGAGGCAATGGGTGGGAATTCTTATTTTATGGTTTTGTTGGTGATGTTTACTACCTTAAGCATGTTTGGTTTCTGATTTTGGACTTGTAATCGGCCTCTAATTGGTTTCATGTTTTACTTATGGTGTTTTGACTATGCTTTAGCTTGTTTTCTTAAGCATGCTTGAATAGCTAACATATCATCATGGTTTGATGAGTTTGATGAGTATGATTTATTGATTGATGATGTTTACTTGTATATTAGGTAGATTACAACTTGTATGCATGATTTAAGCTTGTTTAGATATGGTTAAGTATGTCTAAATGCCCTTGGAATGTGTTTTTCTAGTATGTGTATCGGTACACAGGGAAGTGTATCGATACACTAAGGCCAATTCCAGGCTTTTCAGTATAGGGGTATCGGTACGGATTGCCCGCGTATCGATACGCCCAAGCCAAGTTTGAAAGCCGTACCGATACGCGGGGAAGTGTATCGATATGCTCTTCCCATCTTTTGCTACTGTCTTCCCACATATCGATACAGGCTCAGGTGTATCGATACGGGTAGTTAAAATTCGGTTAAAAGTATCTTCTTAAGTTTTGAAATGTATTTGAACATGTATTCGAATAGGGCCATTGCCCATTTTACATATATTCGGACTTGCAAGCATTTCATATGCATCATATCATAATCGAAAGGAACAATGTCCACAAAATTCATTCATTAATTTCACATCATATCATACCAAGTCATATCAATCCATTTATCCACTTCATAAGCTTTACATAATTAAGCAATTCCAATTAATTTAGTTAGGTTATATTGCATTTTATTTCATTGCCCTAGGTAGAGTAGACGAATCAGATATTCAAGCCATCAAGAGGGTACCAAGTACCAAACAATGGTTGCACGAAGCAACAAACAATGGATTCCCATTAGCATCAATGTGTCTTGAACATCAATCAAGAACACCTTTAATCATCAAGTCGATGAGTACACAAGGTACTAACAATGGTTGCACAAGGCAACAAGCAATGGTTGCACGAAGCAACTAACAAGAGAGCTTAGACTCTAGGCATGCCGTACTATCTAAGACTTCTAATCGACCGATGGCATATTATCATTATTAATTTATTCATTACTTTATTTAGCATATACCTTTTTCATAAGTCGATTTGCATGCTCATTCGATCACATCAACATACATAGGCAACAACTTCACATATAGTCACATGCATATTAAGCATAGCAAAAGTACCATAGGGCAGCCAACATACTCATATAATCGAGCATTATCAAGGATCCAAATTCATGCTTGTTCAACATACAAGAAGATCACATAGGCAGTCCACATTTGCACATATTCAGACATTATCAAAATCCAAATCAAACATATAAATCATGGCATTTAAAATCACATAAAACAGTCTGCATTTCCACACATTCAAACATTAACCAAAATCTCAAATCATGCATCCGCTTTTCCTTTAATCTCCTTCCCTTACTAAACACATTACCAAATCTCAATTAGATCCAATTTCATGCATAAAAATCATAAATTACACCAATAATAAGGTGGTTCGGACACTAGTCCCAACCCTAATACAAAATTACATTCACAACTCCTTAAGCTTGATCTTGAATTAAGATGCCCTTGTTTCTTCCCCTTGATTGATCGATCCAAGCTTCCTCCAAGGTCTCTTCGCAATTTCGATCTTAATTCTCAACATAATACGAATACACACTATATTAGAGAGCAATTCAATCATAATTACTCTTCAAATTCAAGCATGAACATACATTTTCAAATCTGATTTTCTATTAAACTAGTTGGAGGACTAGTTAGTGTTTTAATCATATCTCTTTAATTACTAATCCAAAATTCACTTATCATATACCACTAGAAAGGTATTAAACTCAGTTTTCCACTCATATAAACCTCCTATTTTTATCTAATTCGAGTAAGTACAGTTTATTACTTTAATAGGACCTCTTCGATAAATCTGGGCAGCTTGTACTGTCCAACTTCTAAAATTCATATCTTCCAATTTGTTTACTGGAATTGAGTTACGTTTTCTCTCAGTGTTTCTAGACATACCAAAGTTTATACAGTAAAAATTTTAATTCAAAATACCTTAAATCCATGTTTTGGTGAATTTCCAAAGTTACATCTTATGATTTGTATCCCACTGGACAGCTTACTCATTTGTCACATTTAGCTTAAAATTCATCTAATTACATCATTCAAAGTCTGAATTCACTTATGGTATAGCTTATACTACCATTTCCTAACATTTTAAAGTCCACATCAACTTTTAATTTCAACATTCAAGTCCTTAATTTTACTAATTTTCCAGTTCAGTCCCTAAATCCCATTATTTTCGAGTACTAGTCCAATATTAGTTCTAATCGAAAATTTCCCTTTTTTTTATTTCGTTTTTCCATAAAATCAAAAGTAGTTCCTCGTAGAATTCTTATTTCTTTACAACTTTCTCCTAATAAGAATTTTCTAATTTAGTCTCTAATCATACCAATTTTCCAATCATCCATGACTTTACACTTTATCTCAAAACAGCCCCTTTTTGAATCTATTCATAATTTCACAATTTGTTTTTCAAGAATTTCATTAGCTCAACTTACTATAATCATCAAGACTCTCATAGTTTCATGTTTAAACAAATTCTAAGTTTGCATGCATGGTTTGATACTTATTCGAACAGATACAAGGAGGAATAGAACTTACTTCTTGATTTTCTTGTTACCACTAGCTACCCTTCTCAAATCCTAGCTTAATTCTTCAAACATGCAAGCCCTTTCTTCACCATTTGAGCTTCAAAATTTCAGACTTTTGAGCTTCAATTCTCCCCATTTTCTCTCAAACCTCACGGCAACAAGGAGGGGAAATGATGGAGAGAAAACATCATCCCTTAATTTGGGGGATTTGATAGCCTCTAAATTTACTTAAGTGTCCTTCATCCTATATTATTTATTAGCTTTTTACTAAGGCCAGCCCTAAGGATTTTTAATTTTTAACATGCAATTTTTTAACATTATTTTTATTTTAAATTGGTCATCAATTTTTCCTTACCAATCTTTCTTTAATTTTCTACTTTAGTCCGATTTCCACAAGGAAATGTACCACTCTTTAATTCTTCTAATTTCACACTTTGGATCTTGTTACTACTAATTCGAATCCACTAATTTATCACTTGGCTAAATTTCTTAATTCAAAACATAATTACTTTTTAATTCGAATTGGTGCAATAGTTGCCCAATTAAGAAATTCAAGGACCAAATTGAATAATTCACTTAATTGCAAACTCAATTGCTTCTAAGAAAAAATAAATAAATTAAATTTAACGGCTTTAAATTCTAGGACGGAAATGTGGGTGTTACAGGCAGCCTTGCCTTAATCCCCGTTTAATATCAAAAGGGAAGTAGACGAACCATTAACCAATATTGAGATGGAAGCTGAGGCTAGGCAAGTATGTATCCATTTAACCCATGTCGATCCGAACCCCATTTGTTTCATAACAGTTACAAGGAAACTACAATCAACGGTGTCGTATGCTTTGCGGAAATCCACCTTGAATATCATGCCTTCTTATCATTTTCTTCGAGTGTAATCAATAACTTCATTTGGAATTAGTGAGCAATCTAGAATTTGTCTCCCGGTACAAAAAGCGAATTGATTTTCGCCTATAATATCTTCCATAACCATCTCAAGTCGAAGTGCAAGAATCTTTGCGAGCAACTTGTAAACGCTTCCAACCAGACTAATAGGCTTGTAATCTTCAATTGATAAAAAGTGAAATTGTAATTATAATGTCGAATGAGATATTACCCATTAATTAAACATATTTAAGCAGATTACAACTAATGGTTAATGATAATTTATGATCAAATCGAAAGTTTAACAATTATTTAGTAATTTTTTAAATTCTAATGACCAAAAAATAATTTGAGCATAGTTATTGTTTATTTCAAAATTTTACCTTTAAATATTGTTGGTAATAAGTCGATTGAAAAATACAAAATATTACCAATAAGTGTCTATTGTAATGGCAAGATGTTGCATTTTTAAAGAGAAAATTTAAGTTGAAACTTTGGAAATGATTTTTAAAAAAAGAGTTATAAATCTCAAACATCGACCATAAAATTGACACGGGTGAGTCTCACGCTTTGATACCCACGCATCTTAGGTCAGATGGAGTGCTCAGACACTCGTAAGTTGGGTTGTGTTGTCTCCTTTCTTCAGGGAGATGTGTATGCTTGGTGGACTACCGTTACTTCAGGTATGGTAGAGGCGGATGTCACTTGGGGATTCTTCAGAACTGCCTTTAAGAAGAAGTATCTTGGAGTCCGATATCAGGATGAAAAGAAGAGAGAATTTATGGCCTTGGTTCAGGGTAGTAAGACGGTGTCCGAGTATGAGGTTCAGTTTGTGAGGTTGAGCCAGTATGCTCCCGAGTTGGTTCTCAGTGAGAGGGAACGGTGTGAGCTCTTCCGTTATGGTTTAACTAGGGATGTGAAGACTTATATGCTCGCTTCTGATTACACCGAGTTTGATGTTTTGGTCTCTAGGGCCAAAGATATTGAGCAGAACTTAAGCTCGAGTACTTGTGCTAGTGGGTCTGACTCTGGAAAGAGACATGCGGATTGGGACAAAGATCATGCCAAGAGGCACAGAGATAGGAGGTATCAGCCCGATTCGAGACATAGGTGCGGTAATCATGGACAGGGCCATCAGGGCCAAGGAGCTGTTGTTCACACTCCTGAGTGCACCAGATGCGGGAGACGCAATCCGGGCGAGTGTATGGGTACCTTTGGGGTATGTTGGAACTGTGGTTCCTGAGATCATTTGAGGCACAACTGTCCACACCCGGCTAGGGGCGGACCGGCTCCAGCTAGGGGGTTTGAGCATTAGAGAGGCTGTGGGCGCGGTCAAGGTAATTTTCAGCCGAGGAATGATGGTCAGAGAAACTTAGCTCATGTGGTGGCAGTTCAGCCCGAGGGTGGAGGACCAGCTGGGGTGTATGCACAGCGAGAGGCTGGGAATCACACGGATGTCATCGTAGGTAATTTCTCGTTATTGTCATTGACTTTTCTTTCTTTGATAGATTCAGGTTCGACACATTAGTACATTTTGGGTGAACATGCAAGATCTCTAGGTTTACCGTATGAGTGGTTAGAAGTAGGTGTTAATGTTACTAGTTCTTTCGGTGAGACCGTGGTAGTTAGGAAGATGTATAGGAGGTGTCCCTTGATGATTCAGGGCCATGTGTTTCCGGTTGACATGATATAGTTTTCGTTCTATGGTTTTGATGTGATTTTGGTCATGGATTGGCTCGTAGAGCACAGAGCTAGGGTAGACTTTGAGACCAAGAGAGTCTTCTTGAGGCTTACAGATGATTTTGAAGTTGTGGTGGTGGGCGAGAACATTAAGTTCTTGTCCAATGTTGTTTCTGCTTTAGAAGCTCGGAGATTGATGAATTCGGGTTATCAGACGTATTTGGCTTATGTGATGAATCCGAATATGAGTGAGGTTAGACCGCAAGACATCAGAACAATTTGTTATTTTCCGAGTGTTTTTCCGGAAGAGTTGTCGGGTTTGCCTCTAGATGGGGAAGTTGAGTTTGCTATTGAGACGTATTCAGATTCTGCACCCGTGTTTATTGCTTCGTATAGAATGACACCAAAAGAGTTGAAAGAGTTGAAGAATACAGCTTCAGGAACTGTCAGATAGAGGTTTCATTAGGCCTAGTATTTCTCCGTAGGGCGCTCAGGTCTTGTTTATGAAGAAAAGGGGCGGCAGTATGAGGATGTGTATAGACTATAGACAGTTGAACAAGGTAACAGTGAAGAACAAGTATCCTTTGCCGCGGATAGATGATTTGCTTGATCAGTTGAGAGGTGCTTCAGTGTTTTCGAAAATTGATTTGAGATCCGGTTACTATCAGTTGAAGGTGAAATATGTGGACATGCCGAAGACCGCTTTCCGTACACGTTATGGGCACTATGAGTTCTTGGTAATGACTTTCGGGTTGACTAATGCACCAGCTGCATTTATGGATATGATGAACTGAGTGTTCCATGAGTTTTTGGATAGGTTTGTAGTGGTGTTCATAGATGATAGCTTAGTGTACTCTAGGACCGAGGAAGAGCATGATGAGTATTTGCAGCTAGTGCTTCAGACTTTGCTTGAAAATCAGTTGTATGCCAAGTTGAGTAAGTGCGAGTTTTGGATTAAGAAGGTAGTCTTCTTAGGTCATGTGATCTCGGCCAATGGAATTAGTGTGGATCCCAAAAAGATAGAAGCCATAGTGAGTTGGAAACAACCAAAGTTAGTGACAGAAATCCGTAGTTTCCTAGGCTTGGCGGGGTATTATTGGAGATTTGTCGAGGGATTTTCGAAGATTGCGGCACCCTTGACTAAATTGCTTCAGAAGAATGTTCCGTATGAGTGGTCAGATGCAAGACAACAAGCGTTTGAGAAGTTGAAGAAAGCTTTGACCGAAGCTCTTATTTTGATTCAGCCTGAACCAGGGAAAGAGTTTGTGATTTACAGTGATGCATCGTATGTAGGTTTAGGTTGTGTGCTTATGCAAGAGGGTTAGGTTGTATCTTATGCTTTGAGACAGTTGAAGGTTCACGAGAAGAACTACCCCACTCATGATATTGAGTTAGCCGTAGTAGTATTTGCTCAGAAGATTTGGAGACACCATCTTTATGGGGAGAAGTGCACAGTTTATACCGACCACAAGAGTTTGAAATACTTGATGACTCAGAGAGAGTTGAACCTTAGACAACGTAGGTGGATAGAACTTCTTAAGGACTATGACCTTACGATAGAGTACCATCCGGGTAAGGCAAACGTAGTGGCCGATGCTTTGAGTAGAAAGGTGGCAGTTGAGTTGTGAGCTATGTTTGCGAGATTGAGTGTGTCACAGGATGGCGGTTTGATAGCCGAGTTACAGGTTAAACCCTCGTTGGTTCAGCTGATTCGAGAGAAACGGTTGCAAGACGAGTCTTTGGCACCTCACGTGCAAGATACAGCTGAGGGTAGACCCACAGATTTCTGCTTTGGTGAGAATGGGATCCTATGTTTCAAGGATAAGATAGTAGTTCCAGAAGATGACGAGTTAAGGCGTACCATCTTGAATGAAGACCATAACAGTCCTTTTACTATGCATCTAGGTAGTACAAAGATGTATCGTGGGTTGAAAGAAGAGTACTACTGGATTGGGTTGAAGAAGGATGTGGCCGAGATTGTGAGTAAGTGTATGGTATGTCAGTGAGTTAAGGCTGAGCATCAGTTTCCTTCAGGTTTGTTACAGGCGTTGAAGATTATGGAATGGAAGTGGGAACGTATTACCATGGACTTTGTGTCAGGTTTACTGTTGACTCCTTCGAAGAAGAATTCAGTGTGGGTGATAGTCGATAGATTCACTAAGTGTGCCTATTTCATACATGTTTATACTACCTACACCTTAGATAAGTTGGTCGACCTATACATCAGTGAGATAGTGAGGTTTCATGGGGTACCGAATTCAGTTGTATCAGACCGAGATTCGAGGTTTACAGCCAGATTTTGGGAGTGTTTGCATCGTGCTTTGGGTACTTGGTTAAATTTCAGTACTTTGTATCATCCACAGTCAAATGGTTAGTCCGATAGAGTGATTCAGGTATTAGAGGACATGTTGAGGTGTTGCATCATCAACTTTCAGGGTTCTTGGGAGAAGCACCTACCGTTAGTAGAGTTTGCATACAACGACAGTTATCAGGCTAGTATTCATATGGCACCGTATGAAGCTATGTATGGTAGGAAGTGTAGAACACCTATTTGTTGGGCCGAGGCCAGACAGAAGCTTGTACCGATGCCAGACTTGCTTAAGGGCACTACCGAGAAGGTAAAACTGATCTGTATCGCTTGAAGGCAGCTTCAGACCGACAGAAATCATATGCCAATTTGAAAACAAAGGAGATAGAGCATGACGTAGGCGACAAAGTGTTCTTGAAAGTCTCACCTTGGAAGAAGGTGATAAGGTTTGGTAGGAAAGGTAAGTTGAGTCCGAGATTCATTGGTCCTTACGAGGTAGTTGAGAGGATTGGTCCCGTTGCTTATAGATTGAGACTGCCAACAGAGTTAGAGAAGATTCACGATGTATTCCATGTTTCGATGCTTCAGAAGTATAGATCAGATTCGTCTCATGTAATGCCAATGGAAGAGATTGAGTTGAACCCAAACATGTCGTATGATGAAGAGTCGGTTGAAATTCTTGCTATGGATAGGAAAGTGTTGCGTGGGAGATCTATCAAGTTAGTCAAGGTTTTGTGGAGACACCGAGGCGTGGAAGAGGCTACTTGGGAGAGGAAGACATAGAGAAATAGTTTTCGCGTCTCTTTTCGTCATGTAATTTCGAGGATGAAATTCCTTAAGTGGGGGAGAGTTGTAACGCCGGGTTTGGGGCCCGGAGGATACTCGGGTCTAGACGTCGGGTTAAGCCAGTTAAAGATAAGCGATTTTGGGGAAACAATTTAAAATAAACCAATTTTAAAGTCTTCAAAGAAAAAAGGGTATTTTAGTAAAATGTAGTCAAATGGGTTTTGGAGATAGGTTTTGAGTTGGAATAAAATACATTACTTCAAAATTTCCATCCCTCCTTCTTCCCCCAAAAGTTTTTCACGTTAAACTCCCCAAACCTTATCCACAACCTATTATTCATCAATCTTCACCATTTGGAAGTTCAAGGAGGTAAGCAACTTGATTTCTTAATCACCTTTTCATTTCAAACTTGCTAGTAACACTATCTTTTCAAAAGAAGGGAGATTTTTCAAGTTTCTCCATTTTGGGTAAAAATGGGGTTTTTGAGGGGTTTAAGCTATATGGTGAAAATAATGGTTTGAGTGAGTTTTAAAGGATGTTTTGAGTGTAAAATGGTACTAAGATATTGGGTTTAACATGAAATCCCGGATTTTGTGAAAATTGGTGATTTTGATTAATGGCTTTTTGGGTTTTTGGCTTAGAAATGGTGGAGAAGGGTTCCTAATGTTTTGGTGTTATTGGGTTGATGTTTTTGGAGTATTTGAACATGGTTTGGATGATAAATTGATGGGGATATGGCTGACTTGAGGTTAGAATAGGTTTGAGGATGGTTTTGGTTAGTATGGAATAGAAATAGGAATGCTTGTTGTTGTCAGATTTGATGGAGTTGTTTTCAGCGAGTTTGAATGTTGAAAGATGTATTAATTCCTTGTTTTGATTTGGGTAGAAGCATCGGATAACTATTCGGGTCCTTCAGACGTCACACCGGGAGTTGCGGAAGCTTGAAGGAGAACTGTTAGCTTGTTTCAGGTTTTGAGCTGGTGAGTGGTAATGTTTTGAAGTTTAAAATGATCAAAGTGGTTTTCTTAGGGGTTTGGGTGGAGCCTTAAGGGCTAACCTAAACCCAAGTGTAAGTTCATCTAATTTGCCTTGTTTCGTTAAGTGTTGGTGTGTGCGAATATTCGTGTTATTGTGTGAAATGTGGATTGTTTTTATTCTCCGTTCTAATGTTGTTGTGCAATCGTAGTTGATGTCAAGCCTCACGTGATAGTTAGTTGTTGTATACGGTGATGTGTAGTCCCACCGGTAGTGACTAGTATATGAGTACGGTGATGTGTAGTCCCATCAGAAAAATGATAGTTGTTGTGTACGGTGATGTGTAGTCCCACCGGGGATGGTTGTGCTTGTACAAACCATTTTTCGTCTATGCTTGCGTTTATTACATCTCTTTCCTAAATGGTTTCGTTTTTAAAACTAAGATATATATTTTAAACTGCATTGTTATTGTGTTTTATAGCTCCGCTCACTAAGCTTTCAAGCTTACGCTCTCTTTTTCCAACAATGCAGATCGTTAAAGGCTGCGGGAGGCAAGTGGGCAAGGGAGGAGTTCTTGGAGTTCTTGCTAGCTCAGAGTATGATTTTACTAGTTGTAATAATGCTTAGACGATGGGAATACTAGACTTTTATGTTAGGGAGTTGGTGTTCAAACTCCGATGTTTAGTTTTGTTTAAGTTGCTAGCATGTTTTAAATGTTGATACCGTGTTATGTTGAGGTTTGTTGTGGCCTTGGATGAATTGCTATGCGTTTTTCCTTGTTAGTGTTTTTGAAGCTAAGTGTTCTTATGAGCTTTGGGTTTGAGATCCATTTTGTTGTGTGTATGCATGCTTGAAGACGTGTTTAGGGTGTTTTGCCTCTAGATTGTTTGTATAAGAAGTTGCTATGTAGTTTTTGATGTTTTCGGGCAAGCTTGGGGACGTTTGAAGATACCGAAATGCATTTTCGGGTCAAACTGTGTCCAGGCATTTCGGAACGCCTAATATGATTTCGGAACGGTTGAGCTCCAGGGGCACCCATATCGGAACGTGGGTGGTGCCGTTTCGGTACGATTTGCCACTGGAGGTTCCTGTTTCGGAACCATGTAGGGACGTTCTGGTACATTTGGCCACTGGAAGCTCCTATTCCGGAACCAGGTGGGACCGTTCTGGAACGGCTTGATGTTACTTTTTGAATGAAGCCCGCGTTTAAGAACGGGCATGCATGTTTCGAAACGCATGTAGTTAAAACTGTTAAAAAACATCTTCGAGGGTTTCCAAATGTTTCGTTTTAGTCCCTAATGCTCGTATGCTTCCTAGTTGAGTTTAGATGTATCCTTTGTGATGGCTTTTCCTCGTGTGCATGAAACTTGACTAATAAGCTACTTGGTAAGTTTAAATTATCGTATGCCCTCTAATTGGTTCGTATTCCGCTTTCGCTTTTTCGTTGTTGTCTTCACACATAGAATTAAAAGTGATATTTAGACAAGATAAATAAAATGAAAAAATAAAGTTGCTAATCGGAGTGAGGCCTTAACGGGTTTCGCTTCGATTTTCCCCGTGTAACCCGTTTGGTTCGGTTTGTTGGCTAGGCCAGGACGAGGGGATTACAGACTATATTAAAGAGCATTGGGGAAAGGGGGCAGCCTTCCCTTTATCCACGTTTAATATCAAAATGGGGAGTAGACGAACCATCGACCAATATTGAGATGGAAGCTGAGGCTAGGCAAGTATGTATCCATTTAACCCATGTCGATTCGAACCCCATTTGTTTCATAACAGTAATAAGGAAACTCCAATCAACGGTGTCGTATGCTTTGCGGAAATCCTCCTTGAATACCACGCCTTCTAATCCTTTTCTTCGAGTGTAATCAATAACTTCATTTGCAATTAGTGAGCAATCTAGAATTTGTCTCCCGGCACAAAAAGCAAATTGATTTTCGCCTATAATATCTTCCATAACCATCTCAAGTCGAAGTGCAAGAATCTTTGCGAGCAACTTGTAAACGCTTCCAACCAGACTAATAGGCATGTAATCTTCAATCGATAAAAAGTGAAATTGTAATTATAATGTCAAATGAGATATTACCCATTAATTTAACATATTTAAGCAGACTACAACTAATGGTTAATGATAATTTATGATCGAATCGAAAGTTTAACAATTATTTAGTAATTTTTTAAATTCTAATGACCAAAAAATAATTTGAGCATAGTTATTGTTTATTTCAAAATTTTACCTTTAAATATTGTTGGTAATAAGTCGATTGAAAAATACAAAATATTACCAATAAGTGTCTGTTGTCATGGCAGGACGTTGCTTTTTTTAAGAGAAAATTTAAGATGAAACTTTAGAAACAATTATTAAAAAAAAAAAAGAGTTATAAATCTCAAACATCGAACATAAAATTGACACGGGTGAGTGTGAGGCAAAAAAGCAGTGTGTAAAAGGACAGGCGTCAAAATTATAAGGAAAGGTACAGAATAGTGGTGTTTATCACAGCATCTCGCGACAGTGGAGCGTTAAATGGAACAGTATCGCGCGATAACTATGAATCGTTTCTATGGATTCTTATTATAAATAAATAAGACTCTGGGTCTCTGAGAATCCAGACTCAGAATTAGGGCAAAAACGAAATTGGAGAGTAGACAAAGACAACACAATGGCTCCATTCTTTATTCGCGCTCGCTTTCATCACAGTAACAAACGTTTCAACTCTCAATTGAAGAATGTAATTCCATCCCTCTTTTTTGAGAATTTTGAACGTTTATTGATGTTGATGTAGGGGAGGAAGCATAAAAAGGGTGGGATGAAGAACATGCAAGAGAGATTTGAGAAGCTGAGAGCAGAAATGGAGGAAATCAGCATGGATCAACAGAATATACGGCAAGGACAGCGACAGGTGAGGGAAAAATTTGAAGGCATTGAAACTGAGTGCGAGGAATTGAAGAGAGAAACTAGAATCATCATCCAGCAATCGGCTAGGACCCAAATCAAGTTGGCTCTTATGTTCCAAATCTTAAAAGCTTCCGAACAGGCTGATCACGCCACTGTTGCCACTCTCACTCACTTACTTCGGTATTTATATCTCACATCCTATATTCCTATATATAGGACTTAATATCATCTCAGCTGTTTCATTATTATTTAGGTTTTCCTGGAATTCCTTGGTTAATGTAACTTAACCAAAAAAGAAGAATTGTCTCTCATGTGCCCTAATAGACCAAAGAAGCCAACCATTGTGTTAATTCCAGAGATAGGCAGAGCTAGACTTCATTCATAAACCTCTTTGATCACTTAGAGACGAGAAAGACTAAATAAGATCTCTAGATTTATTTTCCCATTGGCCATTGCTACAGAAATAATATGGATTGGAATGAATTGAATATAATCTTGTCCAACTCCAAGAGATGGAAGTCTTTTCATAGAGGTACTCTAGGATTATTTTTTTCTATTCAACTCCAAAATCATTTGGCAGTTTATTCCTGAAACTAGATCTTGCTGGGTAAACAAGTTTCCTCAAATTTGATTGATCTTATTGCTCCTGCCAATACTTTGATTTCCTGAAACTAAAGAGTTGTATTAAAACCTTCTCTTCTCCCAGATTTTTTATGCTGATCAATCCTTATTCTATGTTACAAATGTTGGTGGAAATTTTATTTACACAAACGTTTTTGTTTTAGGGTTTAGAAATTTCCACAAATGTTTTTGTTTTAGGGTTTAGAAATTTTATTTAGGGTAAAAAAAACTTATTTTAATAATATTTTTATTTAGAGTTGTAATGACTCTTTTACCCTTAACAATTACCAAAAATCTCAAATAACCTAAATTAAATAATAATATTTTTTAATATAAATAATAACATATTAAATATTAGACTTATTTGTTGTTACTAGTTACTACTAATTTATATGGTGACATTTGTAAGTTAATTATATTTTTTTATTATCACATATTTATATATGCATATAATTTTTTAATAATTATATAAATAATAAATTAATATATAAATCTTTCAAATATGTTTAGAAAATTTATATTAAAAATAATTTTTACAAATCTAATTAATATTTATTAGATACAAAATATTCATAACTGATAAATTATTCAAACAAGTATTGAATATAATCATGTCCTTATATGTCATTTTGCTTGTTTAAATAATCAAACAGCTATCAGCTATCAGTTAATTTTACCAAACACTTTTATACAATCAGCTAATACAATCCGCTAGTCAAATCAGCTAATACAATCAGCTAATGTAATCCGCTATCAGTTATCAGCTATCCGCTAATTGCCAAACAAAGACTATATTTTTAACAATGAGTAAACTAATCACACAATATTTACGGTTTTTTATCTCTTTTGTGCGATTCAGGATATAGTAACCGATTCTATAGATATATGTACTTCTAAAAAAATAATTTATTTATCTTATTATTAATCAAAGATTTCGTATATAGCTTGAACAAACCTCGTAAATTGTGACTACTAATTTGTTAACAATTAATCGAATTGAAGCTATAGCGTCATCATTTGCTGGAATCAAAATATATGGGAGATTGTGATCACAATTTGTATTGATTTTAGTGTACGTTTTTTAATTTAAGGGTATGGTTAAAATTTAAGGTTTATAGGTTAAAACTTAAATCCCTAACTATATTATCCTAAAAACAAACCCTAACCATTAAATCTTAAATCTTAACCATAAACCCTATACTCAAATCTCTAAACCTTAAACCCTAAACTGGGTCCATAAACCCTAAAACTAAGGCACTTGTAGAAACTTTTCGTTTCCACAGTCAGTGCATATTTTCCCATTAATTAATATGTTTTCATTAAGAGATATATTTTGATACACAAGCTTGTAAAAAAAAATACACAATCATTCATATTTAAACTATAAAATCTAAAACCTAAATTCTTAACCTTAACGCTATAAAACATAAACCATAAACTCTAAATTCTAATCACAAATCCTAAATTCTACACTTTACAGCTTAAACCCTAACTCCTAACATAAATCTCTAAACCATAAAATTAAAAGGTTTGTGTAAACTTTAGTTCACACAAATTTATGTATCAAAGTATTTTCCTTTCATTAATATGGTATTTTTAATATAATTTAAATTATTATTTCAAAAAATATATTTTTTGACTTAAATGAAAAAACAATCTTTAAATTATTTTCTTACTTTCAGCCGCTTAATTATCTCTTGATCAAAAAATCTTTATGATGTGTTACCATTTTATTGGTCGAAATATTTCTTTTGACTTAAATAATTATCAGACTTAAAGTGTTCAGAAATAATTAGGTATTTATTTTTGACCAAAAAATAATTCAAGGGACAAAAACAAAAATATATAGTTTAAGGTCTAATTTTTATCTAAATTTTTTTTAGATAAAAAGAAATTACTACTATATATCTCGTTAAAAAAATCGTAAGCATAAATAAAAGAAAAAGAGTGTATATAAAAATAATTACAAATTAAATATATAAAATCATGGAGCAACAAAACACCACATAAACAAACTTAAAGAAATATCTAATCACACATATCCTCATATGAAAATCGAGCCACCGCTGCAGGAGGAACATCAAAATGTATAGCGTTCAACTCCCCATTTCGCGCAAGTTTAACAAGACCATCCGCTACCTTATTCTCGTCACGCTAGGTGTGGCTCAACCAAACCACTCAAGATCGTCGTTGTAAATCAACCAAATGCCAAGCAAGTGAATAAGTACCAAGTAAGTCTTTATCAATCCGGATAATACACAAAGCCTCTAAAATATCGACCTCAAAAATAATCTGGCGAAAACTATGATCTCAAGCACTCGATAAGCTAATATAAGCACCCCAAAGCTCAGACTCAAATGCGGAGCAGATTCGTATGAACTTGGGAACAAGGATGGAGCCAAGATTTGAGGTTGGGGGACAAAACATAAATGATTGAGGGGGACAAATTCACAAATAAACTAATTTTAAAATATATATATATATAGAACGACAAAAGTAAAAAAAAAATCTTCGAAAGTGGGAAGGGGTTAATAACTCCTTCCATGCTTGGAGAGACCAAACTTCCAATCTAAGCTTTTTTTTTCTTCAAACTTTTTTTTGAAAGCTAAGGTAATTATAAATAGTATCTATTCTGAATATACTCTCAACCATTTGACAATGCATGCTTAATCATCTTGATGCAGTTGTTGATGCTCAAACTCGTGACCTCTAGAAACAACAATCGTTCCCTTAACCACTGAGACAAGTTGGTTAGTGCTTTTTTACTTCAAACTTAATTGCATTAAGTCTTGTTTTATTATAAAATATGGACACATATTTATATATTTGGTTTTAAAATATTTTAATACATATATTATTTTATTATAAAGCATGGACGCATATTTATATATTTGGTTTTAAAATATTTAATAAATATATTGTTTTTTATAAAACGTGAATACAAATTTATGTAATTTTTTAAAGTTTACTTACTTAAAAATTATTTTCATAAATAAAAGATTCTATCAAGTTTCAAGTAATTTTTTATTTCTACTTTTGATTTTAATTAACAAATACTTTATTTGCAAACAAACTAAAATATAAATATACACTAAAAATTAAAATACTTTTATTACTTACAGCTATATTTTATATATACAAAAATATGAACAGGGTAGTTCTGCGGTAAGGCGGCTAATATGCGGCTAATATACGGCGTAACCGGATAGAAAGGTGACCGGTAAAAGATAACAAAATCGGTAAAAGTTACCAATTTTGTTGATCCAAATATCAATATATTCGGTAGCGCCTAATTTGTTGTTAATTTCGAGCTGATGGAGCCTCGGAAATTCCCACGATAACAAAACCGGTAAAATTACCTATTTTGTTGATCCGAATATCAATATATTCGGTAGCGCCTAATTTGTTGTTAATTTCGAGCTGATGGGGCCTCGGAAATTCCCACGATAACAAAACCGGTAAAATTACCTATTTTGTTGATCCGAATATCAATATATTCGGTAGCGTCTAATTTGTTGTTAATTTCAAAAGTATCCATATAATCTAACCGGTAAAATTAGACATAACCGATTACATTATTAATTCATATAATCTAACCGGTAAATGTATACCGGATATCTTGTTTGGTGTCGAATGAATCGACACAATTCAAAAAAGTATCGAAACTTGGGGTATTGTATCGATTAAATATATCATAATGATATAACCGGTTAAAAGTATCTAATCTGCCTTTGTATTGCTTGCATTTACAGAAAACCTAAGAGAGGAGAGTATTTGAAATCGACCCGAGTTTGGCTACTGCGAAATACAAGGTAGGCGTTCTTGGAGTCGTGTTGTATCAGAATCGAAAGGAAAGGTTTTGGGTTTGGGGACCTTGAAGTAAAAGGTATGTTGTCGAAACCCTAATTTTTTGGTAATGTAGTATTGGGTAGTTGGGGATAATGTTTTGGGTTTAGTGATGTTGAAGTAAAATCGGAATTCGGATCGATTATAGGTCGAAATTGTGTAATTATATTTAGGAAATAAATATAGGTAGAACCCGTAGAAATATCGATACTTTTAAAAGAAGTATAAGTCTCCGGTTACTGGAATTATCGAAACTTTTTGAAACAGAAGGACTGACATAGCTTACTGGAATCAAAGTTTCGATTCTTTGTTTCCTCTAAGAGTAAAAATATCGATACTTTTAAAAGAAGTATAAGTCTCCGGTTAAAAAAAGTTCCCGAAAAAATCGATACTTTGTTCCATATATGATAAATTTATCGATACTTTTTGAAACAAAAGGATTGACATAGCTTACTGTAAAGAAAGTTTCGATCCTTTTTGACGCTATGATTGAAAGTGTCGATAAAAGTAAACAAAATCAATGTTTCCGGTTGCGTCTTTACCGTTTTCATTACTGACTACATCAATGTTACCGGTACACTTGTCAATGTTTTCGGTAGCGATCTGAATCTGAAATTTAGGCGGGATTTCTATTTAACCCAGCCCTAAACTTAAATCCTCAATTTCCAAATTTTATCGATTCTTTAGCAGAGATCTCTTCAACTCCAACGACGATTAGCAAAGTTCAGAGAAATTGCACCGTTCAACCTGGGTATAAAATCAACACCGACGAGGACGATTACTAAGATCAGATTTACAGGTTAGTAAAATAGACTGATTTTGCGTACTTTAGGGTTATGGTTTTGCACGATTTTGGAGTAACCGTTCCTCTTGTGCATATAACAGTAGTAATGGCACCCAAAAAAGTGGCACCCAAACGTAAGAGAGGTACTGCTTCCAAGATAAAGTTATCTTCTAAAGCAAGGTCTGATGCTCAAGTAAGTTCTTCTGAAGAAAATTTGTCTTTTGAAACGCAAAACTTTAGAAGCAAGGAAGAGTTTTTGAAATATGATAGCAATTTCAAAACAAGAAAGATTCGTCCAGAACGTGTTATTGACATGGACTTCTTCTTCGATGAGAAAAACAAATTTGGATTTAAACAAACATTTACAGATTGAGGCTGGCTTGAACTGCTTGGTGTAGAACCAAAATATTACCCCAATCTTGTTAGAGTATTCTACAGTAATGCAAAATTAGACCTCCAGCCTAGTACGGGAAAAATATTAGGAATTACGATTTCTGTCATGGGTAAGGAGATATATATAGATGCATCCTCTATTGCTGCTGGTATAGGAGTGAAGAATATAGGAGATTCCGATGAACGTGTTTTAGATCTTACCATTAAACGTGTGGATCGGAATAGTCCCATTAACCTTGGTGCGGAGGGCAGATTGTTCCACCTTCTTGTCACTTGGTTTCTTCGGCCTTCCGGTGGAAAATTTTCACAGATTCGAGATAGTGATTACTGGTGGTTGTCTAAATATGAATCAAAAACCGCTCCAAACATAGCAAAATTGATATATGAGACAATTCTAAATATAGTGAAGAAGGGTCCCTCCATTACAACCTCACTACCATATGGATGCATAATTAGCCATATATTGAGGAAGGAAGGAGTGCAATTCAATCTTGACTACCCTCTCCGACTATCCCGGAAGATCGACATGATTACCTTGACAAAAGCGGGATACGATTTTATTGAAAATGTCGGTTGGATAAACAAATCTGTAATTGGAGGGGAACAAGGCAACGACCAAGTGGACAACGTTGAAGCAGAAGACCACGAGTGGATGCAAGAAGATGAGATCGAAGGGGTGATTACGATGAAGTCAGTGATGGCTTACATGGTTCATTTCCGCGAGCATATGGATTCTCATTGCTTACTGGAAATAAAGTTTCGATACATTTTTTCCTCTTTCTGAAAAAGTTTCGACCCTTTTGTAAAATGTCATGATACGTTAGCAAATCTGCTCGAAAATATCGATTCTTTCTGTTCGTTACGATAAAAAATATCGATATTTTCTGAAACAAAGGATTCTCATTGCTTACTGGAAAAAAAGTTTCGATACATTTTTCCCCTTTCTGAAATAGTTTCGATCCTATTGTAAAAATCCATGATACGTTAGCAAATCTGCTCGAAAATATCGATACTTTCTGTTCGTTACGATAAAAAATATCGATATTTTCTTAAACAAATGATTCTCATTGCTTACTGGAAATAAAGTTTCGATACATTTTTTCCTCTTTCTGAAATAGTTTCAATCCTATTGTAAAAATCCATGATACGTTAGCAAATCTGCTCGAAAATATCGATACTTTCTGTTCGTTACGATAAAAAATATCGATATTTTCTTAAACAAATGATTCTCATTGCTTATTGGAATTAAAGTTTCGGTACATTTTTCCCCCTTTCTGAAAATGTTTCGATCCTATTGTAAAAATCCATGATACGTTAGCAAATCTGCTCGAAAATATCGAAACTTTCTGTCTCTGTGAAAAAAATTATCGATACTTTTGAAAGAAAATCAATGTTTCCGGTACGAATTTCGCTCGAAAATTTAGATACTTTTAAAATATATCGATAATAAACAAAAAGTAAAGGATTCTCATAGCTTACTGGAAACAAAATTATCGATAAATTTTCCCAGTTTTGAATGTATTTATCGATACGTTTGCAAAAACATTAATGTTTCCGGTAATATTTTACTGTTTTCATTATTCATTACATTAATGTATCCGGTTTATTGTTACCGTTTTCATTATTCACTACATCAACTTTGCATTGTAGTGTTATGTCTTTTCACTTGTATCACGTGCACCGTTTACTGCTCATCTTGTATAAAGCTGAAACCCTTAATCCCCGGAACGAATCTGATTCTTCCTTTTCAGTTTCGTGTCTTTTCACTTGTATCACATGCACCGTTCATGACCTTCATTTATTGGGTAGTTCTCCTAGTTCTCCTCATTTATTTCTATAACCCCGGAAACGAAGAGACGAACGAATTTGATTCTGCCTTTTCAGTTTCGTGTCTTTTCAATGTATCACATGCACCGTTCTGTTCATTTACCTTCTCCTCATTTATTTCTATAACCCCGGAAACGAGGAGAACGAACGAATCTCTGAATCTGCCTTTTCAGTTTCAAACATTATCACTTTCCCTCCCACTTTCCCTCCCAAACGGAAATTGCCTATAAATTAACAACTCCTCTATTTACTCTTCACAACATCTTCAAATTAATCTACTCAACCCTTTCGTTTACTTCTATAATCAGTTATCTTTCACCATCTTCTATTATACAATGAGTTCTAGTAGAAGTTCGGGTAAAATTCCTCAGCCTTTGGCAAAGAGGAAGATTGATTACGAGACATCATCAAACAGCGATGATGATTTATATCTTGATTCTGATTCTGATAATGAGGAACAACTAAGCCATGAGTCAATGAAAACAAGCAAATGGTTCAACAAGTTCTTCCAGTCCTTCGATCGAATGAACTCTATCAACGACCCTTCTACTCAATGGCTGTGTCCAGCATGCCATGGAGGTCCTGGTGCCTTTCACAAGTTTCGTGGCCTTTAGTCTCTAGTCACACATGCAAAAACCAAATGAGGACCAAAGCTGAAAATTCACCGCCTCCTTGGTCAGCTGTTGGAGGAGGAATTGCGTAGAAGGGGTATTTCGGCTACTCCTCAAGGTCAAGCTATTGGCCAATGGAGTGGTTTGAGAGATGATGCTGCTATTGTCTCCCCCCCCCCCCCGCCTTCAAGCAACCAGGAAGCTGATCACCAAATACTCAGGCCACCCATGGTGATGATAATGAACACAAGGCATCATAAAGATGGAGATGGGAAGGTAGTTATATAACTTCTGAATTATGTTTTTATTAATATTATAATACTTACTTAACTTCTTATTTCTTTACTTTTCTGCTTCAGTGGATTGGTATGGGAAATAAAGAGCTTCTCGACTCTTTCAGTTCCTATGGTGCTGTTGCCAAGGCTCGCCATTCATACGGTCCAAAAGACCATCGTGGGATGAGCCTTCTGATTTTTTAGAGCACGGCAAGAGGTTATCTAGATGCTCAGCGTCTGCATAACTAGTTTGCTGTCCAAGGTTTCGATAGAGATGCTTGGCAACGTTGTCAGGGCTTAATGTATGGTCCATCCAGCCAGTGCCAACTATATGGTTATATGGCTGAAAAAGAAGACATACACATCTTCAACCGCTATCTCCAAAGTTTTCTCTATCATTTTCTTCTATTATTAATAACAAGATACACTTCTGCTCATACTTCTGCAAAAAAAATTTGTTCATTAGGCAACCAAAAGGTCAAGTTTGAGATGCGACCATATGCACAAATGGTTGGACAGCAAGCTGGAGCTAGAACAAGTTCCATAGGTGGCAGGGGGACTTGAAGGGAGGAGGCTCATTGTTTTACTTTCATTTTTTTTATTTACTTTAGTAATTTGTAATTGAAGCAATGGGACTTCATTCTTTTTATGATCATTTTTCTTCATCCTTATATTAATTAAACTTTTCATTGGGAACTCTCTTTTTTCATAAATATCATTGATATAAACGATTTAATAGAAGTATCCATACTTTTTCGAAAGTATCCATTCTTCTAATAAAAGTAACGAAACATTTGATATAAGTATCCATACTTTTCCTGCAAGTACCCATTCTTTTTAACGAAAGTATCCATACTTCTAATAAAAGTATCGACACATTTAATATAAGTATCCATATGTTTTATTTAAGTATCCAATGTTTTTATTAAAATATCGATATTATTGTTTAAAGTATCGATTCTTATTGGCTACCTATTACGTTACCCTAGTACCGGTTTGTTTAAATGTTTAATATTAATGTAAACGATCAAAGAATAACAAATTAGGCGCTACCGAATATGTTGATATGAGTATCAACAAAATCGGTAATTTTACCGGTTTTGTTATCGTGGGAATTTCCAAGGCCCCATCAGCTCGAAATTAACAACAAATTAGGCGCTACCGAATATATTGATATTCGGATAACAAAATCGGTAATTTTACCGGTTTTGTTATCGTGGGAATTTCCGAGGCCCCATCAGCTCGAAATTAACAACAAATTAGGCGCTACCGAATATATTGATATTCGGATAACAAAATAGGTAATTTTACCGATTTTGTTATCGTGGGAATTTCCAAGGGCCCATCAGCTCAAATTTATCAACAATTTAGGCGCTACCGAATATATTGATATTCGGATCAACAAAATAGGTCATTTTACCGATTTTGTTATGTTTGACCGATAACTTAAATTTGCCGGTTACCATTTTTTTCATTTTTTTCATGTTTTTTTACCGGATACATCATTCATATCAACATATCCGGTAGCGCTTTACCGGATACATTATATATCTTATAATGTTTCCGGTAACGCCGTTTCTTAGCCGTATATTAGGCGGCCGCATACTAGAAAAGTCCGAATTGCATGGAAGGGAGATCAAATGGTACAATGATTGCCTCCAAAATCCCTATGAGTTTTTCTAGGGACACGAGTTCGATCATCATTTACTTTACTTCTTCTCTAATTTAATCTTTTAAAATTTTCGATTAAATTTTTGTGGTTTTCCGTTCAAATTAATCCGGATAAATCAAACACAACAACTCGACATACAATGTAATAAATTAGAGACAATCTATGTATTGTGTTCTTTTCAATTGATGTATTCTTAAACTTTTTAAGGGTCGAAAGATAAAATCTTAAAAGTAAAACAACATACAAATTCTTCAAAAATATAAAATCTTCTAGTGGGTGGTTTCAACCGAACAATTAAAATGTCCCTTAGTAAGAACAATTTAAAATAGTATCAGTTCTTTAGTTAATCATAATTTTAAGTGAAAATCAATCGCAATCGTATGCCAACCAGTTAAGTCAAACATGCAAGCTATTGAAGAAATAGAAAGACTTTGATTAGTCTAGTGCTCAACCTTCAAATAAAGCCACCCCGACTGCCACTCCAATGTCCAAGATTTTTACAGAAATGTTAATTACTTTACCATGACGTCGATTGGACTGATATTAAATAAAACCTACACGTAATATCTTAAACTAAGTCCCTAAATTTTAAAATTAAAGCGTTTGTGGAAATTAAAAGTTTCCACCGTCAGTCTATTGGATATAGATTCATATATATATATATATATATATATATATATATATTATTCAATTGAATAAAAAATATAAAAAAATCTTAAAATAACAAGTAAATAATTTACTTATGAAACCGAAAATGCACAGCCATTTAAATCCATCAGCGAATTCATTTTGTTTGGTTATTGGTGTTGGTCAGTTGGGGTCAACTTTTAAGGTAAACACACCTTCATTATTACTTTGGCCTTTTCCAAGGGGTTGACCGTAATGATGTGTATTCACTTAAATAGATTAATTGACCGAACTAAATTACTCAAAATTTATTATTTGATTTTTTTCTTTTAATTGTTAATCGAATTGAAAAAACGGTTAATTCAGTCGGTTTAAATTAACCGAAATTTGTTATAAAATTTTGGGTAAATTACACAATTGGTCACTAAATTACGCTAAAATGATCTTTTTAGTCACTGAATTTTCATTTTATGCTAATTTGATAAAAGTTTAATGACCATTTTATAATATATAAAAAAATTAATGACCATTTTATAATTTTTAAAAGTTTAATGACCAAAAATAAATATATGTAATATATATAATATTTAATATATAATAATTTTGGTTAATTCGGCTAATTAACTGGTTTCGAACCGAATTAACCGATAATCGAAATTTGAAACAATCTTAACCGTTAACGATTTTACATGAAATTAATCGACCGATTAAACGGAAAAAAATTAGTTCGGTCGGTTAATTCGGTTAAAACCGAATAATGCACACCTCTAGTTGATTGTTTCCTCTGGCCGTAAATGAGGCGAAATAAATTATGAGTTGTAACGCCCCGGGTTTAAGGCCGGGAGATAATCAGGTTTGGTTAAATCGAATCGGGTTAATTTAATTGAGATAAAATATTTTTATTGAACTAAAAAAGGGTTTTAATGACAAAGGGCAAAATGGGAATTTGGAACTTTAAAAAAAAAGAAAAAGGGTTTTAAAATATCATCATCTTCTCTAAGCTTTCTTTTTCACGTTATTTTCTTAAAAACCTCCATTGTTACTATTCCATTGCTCAAACTTAACCATAAACAAGTTTAAAGGTAAGCTCTCCCTTGTTTTGATTTTTGGTTTCCTTAAGTTTGTTATTAGCTTAACTTTTCTTAAACCCCATTGTTTAAAGCTATTTCAAAAATGCTTTGAGTTTGAAAAATAGTAAAATGAAAGGTTTTTTGTTTAGGTCTTTTGATGTCATGTTTAAGGGTTTTAATCTTGTTTTGGTGTCCTAAAATGCTAAAATAGTGGCTAAAAGTAGGAAACCCGAAACTGGTAAAAAAGAGGGTTTGGAGTTGAAAATGTGGGTTTTGGGGTTGTTCTTGTGTGAAATCTTGGGATGATGGTTTGTAGACCTTGGGCAAGTATTTTGGATGCTTAAAGAAGTAGTTTTGATGGTGAAATTGTTGGGTTTTGGCTGCTAGTTGTTTTGGGGCGTTTTAATGGTAGTTCTAAGTGTTTCGGGTAGGAATCGAGTTGGTTTTGTCGATGATTGATGAGTTTCCGTGTTGCTGCAAGTTTGGGGGCTTGATTTGGGTCTAATGCATCATTTTGAATTGGCTAGAAATAGGGGAAATGAGTTTGGGTCCTTTGGACGCGAGACCGGATAGTTCGGAGGCTTGAATCGGAGTTTCGGCTATCGTTTGGGTCCTATCGGTGAGTGGAAATGTTTTGAGAGTTTAGGTTGAGCTTAAAAGGCCAACCTAAACTCGAGAGTAAGTTTTCAAATATTTACGTTTTACTTTTCTAGAAATTTCCTTTTTAAGCTTGTTATGCTTTGTTGAGATGAGACGATTGTGTGAAATTGATTTATGAATGTGGTATTGTTATGTTGGTTTATATGATGTTGAGTATTGGAAAATATGTGAGTCTTACCGGGTATAATTGGTCGACCATAGGATTAGAGTGCACTTGTAAAATTCGCGCGTGGCCCTAGTGATGTAAGATGCCATTAGGGAGGAGTACGGTGAAGTAAAAGGCCACCGGAAGCTTTATTGTTAGACCTCGGTGATGTAAGATGCCATCGTGAGTCTTGTTGTTCTTAATAGATTCGGTGATGTAAGATGCCATCAAGTCCAATCCGTGTATCCGAGTAACGTAACCATAATTGCCATTATACTCTTGTGTTGAAAATTCGAATGTTATCATGTTGGTATTTAAGAATCATGACTTGTAGTTTATGTTGTTGCGCTGCTTGATGTAAGATGCCAAGCATATGTATGATTGTTGTTAATCATGTGACGGAATTCATGTTGTGGTTTGGATTTTGTAGAACTAGTGTTTTGATATAATAATTGAAAAATGTTTTGGACTAACATGAAAAGAATTTAAAACTTGGTTTTAAGTCCAAACAACTTGAATTTATGTTTGAGGTATTTTAAAAGGTTTTTGGCAAGATTTTTCATGCTTTTAAACAGCCAAACTTGTGTTTTCAAAGTGTCCGTACCGATACGGTCCAACCCGTATCGATACCTTTTTTGCCCAGTTTGGTCACTGTCAAAACCCATATCGAAACAGGCTTGGCCGTTTCGATACGGAGAGGGGTCATTTCGATACGCCTGGTAAGCGTACCGATCCCCATTTAACAATCCCAACGGTCATATTTCCCAACGGTCTTTTAAACGTCATACTGTACCGATACGCCCTCAAGCGTATCAATACGCCTAGGCTGGCAAGAGCCCAACGACTAGTTTCTGATGAAGGCCGTACCGATACGGGTCCAAGCGTATCGATACGGAAGGCTACAAAACAGCATTAATGAAGGGAAATAAAGTCTTCAACGGCTCCAAATCATCCCCAACGGCTAGTAACGGCTATAAACTCATCAAGGAGTATAAAAGAGACCTCCAAGCATCAAGTAATGGTTAATGCTTCAATTGTCAATCAACAAATGATCAAAAAGTGTCTTTGTACGTAAATTGTCAATTCCTTGTATAGACAAACACTAGTGAGCCAAAATTGTCAAATTTGCTCAAGTGTTTTAGGTTTTGGGTGAGAGCTTATTTATGCAAACAATCACCTATTAGAGGGATTTAAGTTTGATTATCTTTTCTCTTTTGTAAAGAGGGTTTGATAAAGGCTTTGGATAGAAAGCTTGATCGGTGTATAAGGGTTTCCTTCTAAGCCTAGAAAAGGGGACGAATCAATAGTGGGTTGATTGGAAATCCTTAGTGGGAAGCTAAAGTAGTGGATGTAGACCTTGGTTAGAAGGTTGAACCACTTTAAAATCATTGTGTCATTTACATTTTAGCTTCCACACCACATCCACCCAAAATTCCACCTCTCCACCACTTGGTGAGCAAGATCGGTTGAAGGAATCGAGCACCCTACAACTCAACAGATTTCAATTCATAAATGGTTTTATCTAAAAACTGCATTGTTGTTGTTGTGGTTTTGAGCGCCACTCACTAAGCTTTATGCTTACACGCTCATTTCCAACAATGCAGATCGTTAGCGTTCCAAGAAGCAAAGGAATGCGAGAGAAAGGCTCTAGTATTAGTAACTTAAGCTCAAGTATGGTTTTTAAGTTGTAATAATTATTTAGCAATGGGAATACTTGTGGTTGTCTTTAGGGAGTGTAGAAATTAATTTCTTGTATTTTATTCATGAAACATTTGGGGCTATATATACAAATCTAATTTACCTAAACTAGGTAACATAATATATGACATTAATTACAATATATTCTAGCCTAATAAATAGCCTAGATATTAGCCTAAGAATCTGTAACACTCCCCCTCAATTGGATCATAGATATTAATCATGCCCAACTTGTTACATAGATAATTGATTCGAATTCCATTGAGAGCTTTGGTGAAGATGTCTCCTAGTTGTTCTCCAGTTTTCACATAACCAGTAGATATCAAACCTTGTTGTATCTTTTCGCGAATGAAGTGACAATCAATCTCAATGTGTTTCGTTCTTTCATGAAAAACTAAATTAGAATCAATGTGTAATGCAGCTTGATTATCACACCAAAGTTTTGCAGGTATTGAAGCTTTAATTCCAATCTCACCGAGGAGCTGATATACCCATATAATCTCAAATACGGACTTGGCCATTGCTCTATATTCGGCTTCTAAACTAGACCGTGAGACTACATTCTACTTTTTACTCTTCCAAGAAATCAAGTTTCCTCTAACAAAAACACAATATCCTGAGGTGGATCTTCTATACTCCTTGCATCATGCCCAATCCGAGTCAGAAAAACATTCAATTCTAGTATGACCATGATTGCCATATAGAATTCCACGCCCAAGAGCACTTTTCAGATAACATAAAACTTGCTCTACTGCTTTCCAATGATCAACAGTCGGTGACGACATATATTGACTCAGAACACTCACCGAAAAAGATATATCAGGACGCGTCATCGTGAGATAATTTAATTTACCGATAAATCTTATGTACCTTTCAGGGTCATCAAATAATTCTTCTTCTTTAGTTAATTGTAGATTAGGGACCATTGGTGTACTACAAGGTTTGGCGCCCAATTTCCCTGTTTCCAATAAAAGATCAAGCACATACTTCCTCTGAGATAGGAAGATTCCTTTTTTATTTATGTTCACCTCAACCCCTAAGAAGTAATTCAACGTCCCCAGATATTTAGTGTGAAACTGAGTATGGAGAAAAGACTTCAGTGAGGAAATTCCGCTAGTGTCATTACCAGTGAATACAATATCGTCCTCATATACGACTAGTTGAATAGTGCCCCCCATCAGACTTTCTAAAGAAAACATAATGGTCTGATTCGCTTTTTTGCATCCCGAACTTTTCAATAGCCTGACTAAGCTTACCAAACCAAGCCCGAGGACTCTGTTTCAGACCATATAAAGATTTCTTCAGATAACATACTTTCCCAGACTCCCCTGAGCAACAAACCCAGGTGGTTGCTCCATATACACCTCCTCCTGAAGATCACCATGAAGGAAAGCATTCTTGATATCCAACTGATGCAAAGGACAATAAAAAATGGCTGCAAGTGAGATAAATAGCCTGACATAAGCAAGTTTGGCAACAAGAGATAAAGTATCATAATAATCCACACCATAGGTCTGAGTGTATCCCTTGGCAACAAGACGGGCTTTCAAATGATTAATAGAGCCATCGAGATTAAATTTAACAGTAAACACCCACTTATATCTAATAGCTCGTTTACCATTAGGCAAAGAAACCACAGTCCACATGCCATTGACATCTAGAGCAGTCATTTCCTCAAGCATAGCCGCATGCCATCCAAGATGAGATAATGCCCCGCTAACAGTTTTAGGGATAGAAATAGTATCTAGGGATGTAACAAAGGCATGAGAAGAAGACAAACAATTATAGGAAACAACAGAGGAAATGGGGTAAGTACAAGCACGTTTACCTTTCCGAAGAGCAATAGGAAGGTCAAGATCAGCAATACGAGGCGAATCTGATGACAAAGATATTGGCTCATCAGGACATAATTTGGAACATCTAGAACATTTGTAATTGGGTCCGAAGGGGGTGGTTTTGGCTGACGGGTATAGATGTTTTTGATGGGTGGCTTGACAAAAGAGGGCGGAACCAAGGAGGATGAGGACAACTCCAAGGGTGATGGGACCTGGTAAAACAAGAAATCCTCGTCCTCCTAAGCGATAGACCCTAAAGAAAATGGAAAAGGTTTGTGTTCCAAAAAAGTAACATTAGCATACACAAAATACCTACCCAGACTCGGACAATAACAACGATACCCTTTTTGGCCACGTGGATACCCTAAAAACGCACATCTCAAAGACTTAGGATCAAGTTTTGTAACATGAGGACAGACATCCCGAAAAAAACAAATACAACAAAAAAATTTCGGGGAGAGGGGAAACAAATTTTTAGTGGGGAAAAGAGTATGAAAAGGGGTGTTACCCAACAAAACTGAAGAGGGCATACGATTGATCAAAAAACAAGCTGTAGAGATGGCATCAGCCCAAAAACATTTTGGAACCTGCATTTGAAATAGCAATGCTCGGGATGTTTCAAGGAGATGTCTATTTTTGCGTTCAGCAACACCGTTTTCAGAAGGGGTGTCAACACAAGAAGTTTGATGGAGAATATCGTGCTCAAACATATATTTCTGAAAAGGACCTGAAACATACTCTTTTGCATTATCACTTCTAAAGTTTTGGACAGGCGTACCAAACTGGGTTCGAATCTCAACACAAAGGGAAGAGAAATGAGTAAATAATTCTGAGCGAGATTTCATTAAATAAAGCCATGTCATTCGAGAATAATTATCAACAAAAGTAACAAAATAACGAAAACCAGGTTTAGAAGTAACAGGACTAGGACCCCAAACATCAGAGTGAACTAACTCAAATGGAGCAGAAGCTCGTTTATTGACTCGAGGACTGAAACTAAGGCGATGGTGTTTAGCAAACTGACAAGACTCACAATCTAACGATTTTAAACTAGAAAATTGAGGACAAAGGTTCTTCAAATAAGGTAGAGAAGGATGACCCAATCGACAATGTTCTTCAAAAGGATTGACAATTCCAGTGCAAGTAACAGGTTCTGGAGCATGGGTGTCAAGGATGTAGAGACCATCAGACTCATGCCCTTTACCAATAATCTTCTTCATCAAAAGATCCTGAAACACACAATAACCAGGAAAAAATGAGACAACAATTAAGGGTTCTTGTAAGTTTACTGACTGACATCAGGTTAAAGGATAAATGTGGTAAACTCAAAACAGAGGACAAAGTAAGAGAGAGAGTGGGATACGAAGTGCCAGAGCCAATAACAGAAGATGTGGAACCATCGGCTAAAGTAACAGGATTGATAGAAGGATGGGTTGTAAAATGAGAAAGAAGATTGAGGTCACCTGTCATGTGGTCTGTTGCACCAGAATCAATGACCCATTTGGAAGAGGTGGAAACAAGACATGTATTGGGTTTACCTGACTCAACAAGGGCAAAAACAAGACCGAAAGGATGCTTGACAGTGTCTTGAAGGTGAAGAAGCTTGGCATACTCATCCGCAGATATCGTAACAGCCGATGAAGAAGTGTCTACACTAGAAGCAACATGAGCAGACAAAGCTTTCTTAAATTGCAGCTTCTGACAATCACGCTTGGTATGTCCCAGTTTGTGATAGTAATTATAGATAACTGCACTGTGATCCTGACCACGAACTCCAAACTATGGATCGATTTTGTTAGACCCAGACCTCATGGAACGACCAGGACCACTACTCTTGAAATGTTGCTTGCCAGAGTCAGAAGGAAGAGCACGACTGAGCAAAACACTACCATATTGCGGGGATGGAGTAGGCAAAGAATTCACAGTACGACGTACCCTCCGAAAAACATCATCGAGGCTGGAGATCTCTGAACCAGAGAGAATCTGAGATTTAGCAGTCTCAAATTCTGGTAGAAGACCAGCTAGAAAACTCATAATCTCCATTTGCTCTCGCTGACTACGTGGACCTCGATATCAGCACTAAAGGGAAGCAACATATTAAGCTCTTCGTACGTTTTCTTAAAATCCATAAAATAACTAGTTAGTCAGGTCTTATTTGTCAGCCCTGTAAAAATTCTAACAGACATCATAGATACGTGAAAAATTTCCTTTGCCAGAATATAAAAATTGCAAATAGCTCATCAACTGTTTCACCATCTTGCAATGATTAACCAAACCTACCACCTCACTATCAATAGTATTATGAATCTGGATATACAGGCAAGCATCTTCTCTTATTCATGGAAGGCGAGAATCATTCGTTGGAGGATCATCAGTCAAATGTTTGTCCATAGAAAGGCTTAACAAATACAACTCAATTGTATGGTTCCAATCGAGAAAATTAAAGCCATTCAATTTATGATCAGTAATTTTAGATGTAACCGGAACGATATCAGACATAAAATCAACCTTCTTATCAACCATGAGATCAAAGAAGCAAACAGCCAAGAACAACCAGGAAAAAAAAAACCCTAACAGTACCAAAAGACAGGACACCCAACCCAAAAACGATCTAGAATCAAGGACCGAGGGTAGGAGTGTGATCGGAACGAAGCAGCAACGTCGATGGAAAAATCGGCGGCGAAAAGGGGCCACCACGCGCTCTCACGTGCCGGCGCGTGAAGGACAGACAGAAGCTTGGGGCGGCGCGTGAGGCTCACGCGCTGGGATTCCGGTGACCGGAATCTCCAGATCTGCAGATTGGCGGACGGCAGTTCCTATGGTACGGGCGGTATCGATAGAGGGCCTCTGAAGATGGCTGGTGAAGAACGACCAAAAAAAGAAACTTTAGGTCGAAACCCCAACAGCCCAAAAAATTGAAAATTTTAAGAGTATTCGAAAGAACCTAGGACAACTAATACCATGTAGAAAGTAATTTCTTGTATTTTATTCATGAAACATATGGGGCTATATATACAAATCTAATTTAACTAAACTATGTAACATAATATATGACATTAATTACAATATATTCTAGCCTAATAAATAGACTAGATATTAGCCTAAGAATCTGTAACATGGAGGTTGTAGTAGACTCTCATGTGTTTGACCATCTTGCTACATGTTTTAAATGTTGATACCATGTCTTTTTTAGGCTTGCTTTGGCTGTTAGTTGAATGTCATGTGTTTTGGCTAGTTAGGATTTTTGAGCTAAAGTGTTCTTATGAGCTTTTGTGGTTGAGATCCATATTTGCGTGTATGCTAGTTTTAATCTTGTCTTTAGGGTGTTTTGCCTCTAGATTGTTTGTTTAATATGTTGCTATATGGTTTGTGACCTTTCGGGTTAAGTTTGGGAACGTTTGGGGATGCCAAAATGCATTTTCGGGCCAATATATGCCCAGGTGTTTCGGAACTTCTGGTGTTGTTTCAGAATGGCCAAGCTTTTGGGGCACCCTATCGGAACGGGGGTGGTGGTGTTTCTGTATGTTTTGCCTCTGGAGACTTCTGTTTCAAAACCATGAGGGATCGTTCCGGAACGGCCTTATATTTGCTTTTTGATGAGAACTCGTATTTCAAAACAGGCATTCCTATTCCGAAACATAGGTAGTTAAAGTGGTTAAAAGGCATCTTTAAAGGTTTCCAAATGTTACATTTTGGTCCCAAATGTTTATATGCTTTCTATGTGAGTTTGAAATATCTCGTTTGAGTTGTTTTGCCTCGTGTGCATGAAACTTGACTAATAAACTATTTGGTAAGGTTAAATTACCTTTTGCCCCTGGTTTGTGTGGTTTTGCAAAATGGTCTTTCGTGAATGTTTGAGTCCAATTGGACATCTGATTAACGTCCGATGACTTTGTTTCTTCCGCTGTGACCCATAACATCATAGGACCGTTAAATTGTATTTAGACAAGATAAATTTTAAATTTAGGGTTGTTAATCGGAGGAAAATTCTCTGATTTTCTTCGGTTATCCTCGTGTAACTTTCCCGATTCGGTCTCACGGCTAGATCGGGTCAAGGGGGTTACAATAGGTGGTATCAGAGCTAGGTTACGAGGTTTCCTCAGGAAGGTAAGTCATTTAAGTTGATTCTGTGTATGTTTGACGAAATTGCACGGTGTTTGTGAGCACGACCTTGTGTTTCTGTTGATGTTTGAAAGTTGGTTAAGCATTCCCATTGCTAGGTATTATTATGGAAAAGTGGTTTTGAATTAAGAGAGCTTAACACACAGATCCATGTCTTTGCTGACCCAATGTTTATCCCGTGATTTGTGTTTTTTGTTATGGTGAGACCGAGGGGACGGCCTAGAGCGGGTGACCATGCACCCAGGAATGCGACTCTTCCTCTTCCTGCTCCCAGTGGTAATGGGGCGAATGTCGGAGATAATGCACCTCAGGTTGATGCCAATGTTGGAGGTGATGGTAATGGGCCTCAGGTTGGCCAGGGTCATGTAGGTGTGGATATGGCCTAGTTGCTTCAGACTTTAGCCGGAGCTTTTCAGATGGTTGTTGCTGGTCTTCATGTTGCAGCACCACATCAGGGTGTGGGGACGAGTTTGCCCCTTGAGTGACTTCGTAGCCTAGGCAGAGTCGAGTTTCATGGTATGTCTCTCGAGGGTTCGGAGGCATAGCTTGAGAGTACTACACGGATCTTGGGTCAGATGGAGTGCTCGGACACTCGTAAGTTGGGTTGTATTGTCTCGTTGCATCAGGGAGATGCGTATGCTTGGTGGACCACAGTTATCTTAGGTATGCCCGAGGCTGAGGTTACTTTGGAGTTCTTTCGTAGTGCGTTCCGTAAGAAGTATCTTGGTGTTCGTTATCAGGATGGGAAGAAGAGTGAGTTTTTGGATTTGGTGCAAGGCAGTATGTCCGTATCTGAGTATGAGGTACAATTTGTGCGTTTAAGTCAGTATGCTTCAGAGTTGGTTCCCACTGAGAGGAAAATGTGTGAACGGTTCCTTTACGGTTTGGTTACGAAGGTGAAGACCTACATGCTTGCTTCTGATTACACCGAGTTCGATGTCTTGGTCTCTAGGGCCAAGGACATTGAGCAAAGTGTAAGTTTGACTGCTCGATCGGGTGGCTCGAGTTCAGGGAAAAGGTGTGCCGAGTGGGAGCGAGACTATAACAAAAGGCACAAGAATAGAAGGCACCAACCGGACTTTAGGCATGTAGGTGGTAACATGGGACGAGGCCATCAGGGTTGAGGTTTTGTTGCTCGCACACCCGAGTGTGCTAGATGTGGGAGGAACCATTCCAGAGAGTGTTGGGGTACTTTTCGCGCTTGTTGGAACTGTGGATCTCAGGCGCATTTGAGGTGTGAGTGTCCTCATCCGGCTAGGGATGGTCAGGCACCGCTGTTGAGTATCAGAGAGGTCGTGGGCGCGGCCGAGGTAACTTTTAGCCGAGAAATGATGGTTAGAGGAATATGGCTCATGTTGTCACGGTATAGCCCGAGGGAGGTGGACCAGCTAGAGTTTATGCACAGCATGAGGATGAGAATGAGACAGACGTGATCGTAGGTAATTTTGTGTTACAGCCCTTGTATTTGCTTTCGTCAATTGATTCAGGCTCGACACATTCATATATTTTGGGTGAGCATGCAAGATCGTTAGGTCTGCTTTTTGAGTTGTTAGATATAGGCATAAATGTTACGAGTGCCTTTGGTGAGACAATTGTAGTTAGGAAAGTGTTTCGAAGATGTCCTTTGATGGTTCATGGTCACGTGTTTCCTGTTGGTATGATGGAACTGTCGTTCTACGGTTTCGATGTAATTTTGGGTATGGATTGACTAGTGGATCATAGGGCTAGGATAGATTTTGAGACTAAAAGAATTTCTTTGAGGCTTATCGATGACTACGAGGTAGTGGTAGTAGGCGAGAACATTAAGTTCTTGTCCGATGTTGTTTTTGCTTTAGAAGCTCAGAGATTGATGGATTTGGGTTGTCAAGCGTATTTGGCCTATGTGATAAATCCGAATATGAGTGAGGTCAGACCGCAAGATATCAGAATAGTTTGTGACTTCCCGAGTGTTTTCCTAGAAGAGTTTTTAGTTTGCCTCCAGATATGGATGTTGAGTTTGCTATTGAGACGTATTCAGATTCCGCTCCCGTATCAATTGCTCCGTATAGAATGGAACCTAAAGGGTTGAAATAGTTGAAGACACAGCTTCAGGAGCTGTCAGATAGAGGTTTTATTAGGCCTAGTATTTCACCTTGGGGTGCTCCAGTTTTGTTTGTAAAGAAGAAGGATGGCAGTATGAGGATGTGCATAGATTATATGCAGTTGAACAAGGTAACAGTGAAGAACAAGTATCCTTTGCCACAGATAGATGGTTTGCTTGATCAGTTGAGAGGTGCTACAGTGTTTTGGAGATTGATTTGAGATCGGGCTACTATCAGTTAAAGGTAAAGGATGTGGACACACCGAAGACAGCTTTCCGTATGCGATATGGGCACTATGAGTTCTTGGTAATGCCTTTCGGTTTGACTAATGCCCCAGCTGCATTTATGAACATGATGAATCGAGTGTTTCACGAGTTTTTAGATAGGTTTGTAGTAGTGTTCATAGATGACATTTTAGTGTACTCTAGGACCGAGAAAGAACATGATAAGCATTTGCGGGTAGTGCTTCAGACTTTGCTTGAAAATCAATTGTATGCCAAGTTGAGTAAATGTGAGTTTTGGATTAGGGAAGTAATCTTCCTAGGTCATGTGATCTCATCCGATGAGATTAGTATGGAGCTCAAGAAGATTGAGGCAATAGTGAGTTGGAAACAACCGAAGTCAGTGACAGAAATCCGTAGTTTCCTAAGTTTGGTCGGGTATTACCAAAGATTTGTTGAGAGGTTCTCGAAGATTGCAGCACCTTTGACTAAGTTGCTTTAGAAAATTGTTCAGTATGAGTTGATAGATGCAAGACAGCAAGCGTTTGAGAAGTTGAAGAAAGTGTTGACAGAAGCTCTTATTTTGATTCAGCCTGAACCAGGGAAAGAGTTCGTAATCTACAGTGATGCGTCATATGTAGGTTTAGGTTGTGTGCTTATGCAAGAGGGAAGAGTTGTAGGTTATGCTTCGAGACATTTGAAGGTTCACGAGAAGAACTACCCTACCCATGACATAGAGTTAGCTGCAATAGTCTTTGCTTTGAAGATTTGGAGACATCACCTTTATGGTGAGAAGTGCACAGTTTACACCGACCACAAGAGTTTGAAATACTTGATGACTCAGAGAGAGTTGAATCTTAGACATCGTAGGTGGTTAGAGCTTCTTAAGGAATATGACCTCACCATAGAGTACCATCCGGGTAAAGCGAATGTAGTGGCTGATGCTTTGAGTAGGAAGGTGGCAGTTGAGTTGCGAGCTATGTTTACGAGATTGAGTGTGTCCCGAGATGGTGGTTTGATAGCCGAACTACATGTTAAACCATCGTTAGTTCAGTTGATTCGAGAGAAACAATTGCAAGATAGAACTTTGGCACCTCACGCGCAAGATATGGCCGAGGGTAAACCCAGAGATTTCTGCTTTGGTGAGAATGAGATCTTATGTTTCAAACATAGAGTAGTCGTTCCAGAAGAAGCCGAGTTGAGGTGTACTATATTGAATGAAGCTCATAATAGTCCTTTTGCTATACATCCGGGTAGTACGAAGATGCATAGTGGGTTGAAAGATGAGTACTTCTGGATTGAGTTGAAGAAAGATGTGGTCGAGTTTGTGAGTAAGTGTATGGTTTGTCAGTGAGTTAAGGCCGAGCATCAGTTTCCTTCAGGTTTGTTACAACCGTTGAAGATTTCGGAATAGAAGTGGGAACAGATCACCATGGATTTTGTGTCGGATTTACCGTTGACTCTTTCGAGGAAGAATTCAGTATGGGTGAGAGTTAACAGATTCACCAAGTGTGCTCATTTCATACATGTTCATACTACTTACACCTTAAATTGGTTGGCCGAGTTGTATATCAGTGAGATTGTGAGGCTACATGGTGTACCGAAGTCGATTGTGTCAGATAGAGATCTGAGGTTTACAGCCAAATTTTGGGTTTAAAGCACATTGTTTAAAGCTATTTCAAAAATGCTTTGAGTTTGAAAAATAGTAAAATGAAAGGATTTTCGTTTGGGTCTTTTGATGACAAGTTTAAGGGTGTTTTTAATCTTGTTTTGGTGTCCTAAAAAATACTAAAATAGTGGCTAAAAGTAGGAAACCTGAAACTAGTAAAAAAAAGGGGGTTTGTGAGTTAAAAATGTGGGTTTTTGGGTTGTTCTTGTGTGGAATCTTGGGCTAATGGTTTGTAGACCTTGGGCAACTAGTTTGGATGCTTAAAGAAGTAGTTTTGATGGTGAAATTGTTGGGTTTTTGCTGCTAGTTGTTTTGAGGTGTTTTGATGGTAGTTCCAAGTGTTTTAGGTAGGAATCGAGTTGGTTTTGTTGATGATTGATGAGTTTCCGTGTTGCTGCAAGTTTGAGGGCTTGATTTGGGTCTAATGCATCATTTTGAATTGGCTAGAAATAGGGGAAACGAGTTTGGGTCATTTGGACGCGAGATTGGATAGTTCGAAGGCTTGAATCAGAGTTTCGGAGATCGTTTGGGTCCTATCGGTGAGTGGATGTGTTTTGAGAGTTTAGGTTGAGCTTGAAAGGCCAACCTAAGCTCGAGAGTAAGTTTTCAAATATTTACGTTTTACTTTTCCAGAAATTTCCTTTTTAAGCTTGTTATGTAACACCCCAAAAATTACGCCCAAATTGTAAACCCAAGATTTGAAAAATCCCTAATTTTGAAACCTAATTTTGAAATCCCTAATTGAAAACCCTAATTTAATAAGGGGCGAAATTAAACTTTAAAACAAATTCACATGGCCAAATTGGAAATTTTGAGAGTCAAATGATCTTTAATAATAATTTTACAACTTTATAGAACAAATGAGAAGTTTGAGGACCTGTTGGGTGATTAACCCATTTTGTTTTTAAATCCAAATTAAATTCATTAACTTTAGTTATGTTCCTTTTATAATTATAATTCTTTTATATTATTATTTTATTCCAAAATCCCCTACCTTATGTATATATAACCGAAACCCTTAGCTTTCCTTTCAAACCGCCTATATAAATATATATATAGTTACTTGGTTAGCGATAAAGAAACAAAAAAAAAACCAAGGCCGCCAAGCACATCCTCTACCGCAAACATGATCACACCAAAATGTTTTCGATTCGATTAGGATTCAGTACTAGTGAATGAGTACAAGAGTTGTTCGCTACGTCGTTAGAACTATTGTTGCTTAAGGTGTGTTTTCTTCCGGTGCTATAATTAAATTATATGTATTTTTCTATGTGCTGTTGTTTTACCCTTTATGTGATTATTTATATGTATTATGATTTTTATGTTTGACATCACATGTATACGTTTTCAGAATATGTTTTTTTACTACGATTTACGAACTGTGATTTATGGACTACGATTTATGAACTATGGTTTATGAAATTATGGACTATGATTTATGAAGTATGTTCACGGAATATCGGATTTATGGAACTTTGTTTATGAAATTTGATTTTTAATCATCATATCATTGTATGAGCATGGGTTGGGATCTGATCGGGGAAGTTCAGTGGTTTCACCCTTCGGGCTGAATTCCACTTCGGATTGGCGGTTGTAGTGAGGAGTTCTGGGGAACTTTCCTCTTGGCGGTTGTAGTTAGGTGCATTGCATTACGCTTGTGATATTGTATCATGTTTTTAAAGAATTTTAAGAAAATATTACCATGTTTTTACGACTATAATTTTCTTGCACTTTAGAGACACACTAAGCTCTTTAGCTTACTCCCCCATAGTTTCCCCTTACAGATATCTTTGAGCTTTAGGCGACGTGGTACTTGGAGGATCTCAATTTTATTCGGTTATTTTATTATTCAGTACGAGACTATATTAGTTTAATCAGATTTCTATTTATTATTTTGGGACATGAATGAAATTTTGGACTATTTATGTTTTGGGATTATTTTTAACATTCATTTACTATTATTTTAATTCAGAGATTTTATATAGATATTCAAATATTTATTATGATATTTATATTTATATTTATTATTAAATTTATGTTATTTTATTTTAATTAAAGTATAATTTTTAAAATTGGATTTCTTGAGGGAAAAGTTTTCAAACGTAACTTCCTAAATTCGATCTATTCTTCTAGGCCGGGTTTAGAGGGTTACATTTAGTAGTATCAGAGCTAAGTTCAACCCTCGGACTGTAAGGCTCACTTAAAATTTTAAGCCATAATTTTTTTTCTCATGCATATTAAATGTTTTTGGGCAAATTGAGATTTTCTGATAAATTTATTATTTTAAAGAATTAAAGATGTGTTTTGAATAGAGACTCCAAGTACCAACTCTAATTCTAGGATTGTCCATTTTGTAGATAGATTATTATGTCACCTCGTAGGACTTCTAGATTAGCGATTGATCGTGATCATACTCGTTCTTATGAAATTGAGATCAAAGTCTATCTGAAAACCCTGTGTTGTCATTTCTAACTTGATCTAAAATGCCTTTTTAAAATTGTTATCAAAACTTTTTTTAAAGTATGTCGTTAGTCTGAAAATTTTGAGGACAAAATTTCTTTTAAAGGTGGGAGAGTTGTAACACCCCAAAAATTACGCCCAAATTGTAAACCCAAGATTTGAAAAATCCCTAATTTTGAAACCCCTAATTGAAAACCCTAATTTAATAAGGGGCTAAATTAAACTTTAAAACAAATTCACATGGTCAAATTGGAAATTTTGAGAGTCAAATGATCTTTAATAATAATTTTACAACTTTATAGAACAAATGAGAAGTTTGAGGACCTGTTGGGTGATTAACCCATTTTGTTTTTAAATCCAAATTAAATTCGTTAACTTTAGTTCTGTTCCTTTTATAATTATAATTCTTTTATATTATTATTTTATTCCAAAATCCCCTACCCTATGTATATATAACCGAAACCCTTAGTTTTCCTTTCAAACCGCCTATATAAATATATATAGTTACTTGGTTAGCGATAAAGAAACAAAAAAAATACCAAGGAAAACAATTAGGATTCAGTACTAGTGAATGAGTACAAGAGTTGTTCGCTACGTCGTTAGAGCTATTGTTGCTTAAGGTGTGTTTTCTTCCGGTGCTATAATTAAATTATATGTATTTTTCTATGTGTTGTTGTTTTACCCTTTATGTGATTATTTATATGTATTATGATTTTTATGTTTGACATCACATGTATACGTTTTCAGAATATGTTTTTTACTACGATTTACGAACTGTGATTTATGGACTACGATTTATAAACTATGATTTATGAAATTATGGACTATGATTTATGAAGTATGTTCACGGAATATCGAATTTATGGAACTTTGTTTATGAAATTTGATTTTTAATCATCATATCATTGTTTGAGCATGGGTTGGGATCTGATTGGGGAAGTTCAGTGGTTTCACCCTTCGGGCTGAATTCCACTTCGGATTGGCGGTTGTAGTGAGGAGTTCTGGGGAACTTTCCTCTTGGTGGTTGTAGTTGGGTGCATTGCATTACGCTTGTGATATTGTATCATGTTTTTAAAGAATTTTAAGAAAATATTACCATGTTTTTACGACTATAATTTTCTTGCACTTTAGAGACACACTAAGCTCTTTAGCTTACTCCCCCATAGTTTCCTCTTACAGATATCTTTGAGCTTTAGGCGACGTGGTACTTGGAGGATCTCAATTTTATTCGGTTATTTTATTATTCAGTACGAGACTATATTAGTTTAATCAGATTTCTATTTATTATTTTGGGACATGAATGAAATTTTGGTCTATTTATGTTTTGGGATTATTTTTAACATTCATTTACTATTATTTTAATTCAGAGATTTTATATAGATATTCAAATATTTATTATGATATTTATATTTATTATTAAATTTATGTTATTTTATTTTAATTAAAGTATAATTTTTAAAATTAGATTTCTTGAGGGAAAAGTTTTCAAACGTAACTTCCTAAATTCGATCTATTCTTCTAGGCCGGGTTTAGGGGGTTACATGTTATGTTTTGTTGATATGAGACGATTGTGTGAAATTGATTTATGAATGTGGTATTGTTATGTTGGTTTATATGATGTTGAGTATTGGCAAATATGTGAGTCTTACCGAGTATAATTGGTCGACCATAGGATTATAGTGCACTTGTAAAATTTGCGTGTGGCCCTAGTGATGTAAGATGTCATTAGGGAGGAGTACGGTGAAGTAAGATGCCACCGGAAGCTTTATTGTTAGACCTTAGTTATGTAAGATGTCATCGCGAGTCTTATTGTTCTTAATAGATTCGGTGATTTAAGATGCCATTGAGTCCAATTCGTGTATCCGAGTAACGTAACAAAAATTGTCATTATACTCTTGTGTTGAAAAGTCGAATGGTATCATGTTGGTATTTGAGAATCATGCCTTGAAGTTTAAGTTGTTGCACTGCTTGATGTAAGATGCCAAGCATATGTACAATTGTTGTTAATCATGTGACAGAATTCATGTTGTGGTTTGGATTTCAATTCATAAATGGTTCTAAAAACTGTATTGTTGTTGTTGTGGTTTTGAGCACCACTCACTAAGCTTTATGCTTACGCGCTCCTTTCCAACAATACAGATCGTTAGCGTTCCGGGAAGCAAAGGAAGGTGAGGGAAAGGCTCTGGTGTTCGTATCTTAAGCTCAAGTATGATTTTTAAGTTGTAATAATGATTTAGCAATGGGAATACTTGTGGTTGTCTTTAGAAAGGTTGTAGTAGACTCTCATGTGTTTTACCATCTTACTACATGTCTTAAATGTTGATACCATGTCTTTTTTAGGCTTGCTTTGGCAGTTAGTTGAATGCCATGTGTTTTGGCTTGTTAGCATTTTTGAGCTAAAGTGTTCTTATGAGCTTTTGTGGTTGAGATCCATATTTGCGTGTATGCATGTTTTAAGCTTGTCTTTAGCGTGTTTTGCCTTTAAATTGTTTGTTTAATATGTTTTCATGTGGTTTGTGACCTTTCGGGGTAAGTTTGGGGATGTCAAAATGCATTTTTGAGCCAATCTGTGCCCAGGTGTTTCGAAACGTCTGGTGTTGTTTCGGAACGGCCAAGCTTTTGGGGCACCCGTATCGGAACGGTGGTGGTGTTGTTTCGATACGTTTTGCCTATGAAGACTTCCGTTTTGAAACCACGAGGGACCGTTCCAGAACGACCTTATATTTGCTTTTTGATGAGAACCCGTGTTTCGAAACGGGCAGTCCTGTTCCGAAACACAGGTAGTTAAAGTGGTTAAAAGGCATCTTTGAAGGTTCTCAAATGTTACATTTTGGTCCTTGATGTTTGTATGCTTCCTATGTGAGTTTGAAATATCTCGTTTGAGCTGTTTTGCCTCGTGTGCATGAAACTTGACTAATAAACTATTTGTTAAGGTTAAATTACCTTTTTGCCCCTGGTTTGTTTGGTTTTGCAAAATGGTCCTTCGTGACTGTTTGAGTCCAATTGGACAATCGATTAATGTCCGATTGAGACGCTGTTTCTTCTGCTGTGACCCATAACACCATAGGACCATTAAATTGTATTTAGACAAGATAAATTTTAAATTTAGAGTTGTTAATCGGAGTGAAATTCTCGAATTTTTCTCCGATTATCCCGTGTAACTCTCCCGATTCGGTCTCACGGCTAGACCGGGTCGAGGGGTTACACGAGTTATTTGAGTTTGACTCGAAGTTTAGTCAACATTTTACTTGATTGAACTAGACTCGATTTCGAACTCAGTTTGAGTTCTCAACGAGCCGAGCTACTCGATATACGACTCAAAAAGCTCGCGAGCTACACGATAATATAATATACTATTTTTTAATTTTTTAAAATTAAACTGAACTAAAAATCTAATATGTATTTTTTAGGATTTATTATTATTATTATTATTATTATTATTATTATTATTATTATTATTATTATTATTATTAGGGCTGTAAATGAAACTATATAGATCACGAACTATTTGAGTTCGACTCGGCCAACACTTGATTTGATTGGACTCGACTTAAGCTTGAGCTCGAACTCGACTTGAGTTCTTAGTGAGCCGAATCAAGCTAAACACTACTTATATTCAACTCAGCTCGTTTACACCCCTAAGTCCCTCTTATAAGTCAAGTCTTAGTCCCGGTAGGCCAAAGGGACATAATCAATAGTAACCAATGTTTGAAAATCGGACCCAACGACGCAAAGAATCCTAAAGATTAGGTGAAATTGAACACTGACGGCGCAAAGAATCCTGAAGATGAAAGAGCTTTTTGTGGAGGGGTGATTCGCGATCACAATATTGTATGGGATTCTCGAAATTTGTCGGAGTTTGTTCCGTGTTGGTAGCTGAATTATGGGACATGTATGTCGGCATGTCTTTGGCTCGAGAATTGGGATTTGGGATTCAGGCGACTGATTGTGGAATCAGATAGCATGAAAGTCATAGGATTGGATAATGGCGTGAAGCTGCAGCTGAGAATCCGACCATCCTCTCTTACATACATGATTTATGCACATAGCTGTGGGAACTAGAAGTACAATTTTACTATGCGAGAAGTACAGGTAATGTCGTAGCCGATCGTTTGGCTAAGCTCGCAAATTTGGATAGCTTCGATCTTGTTCTTTTCGTACAACCACCGAGTGTGGTCCGAGATTTGCTTCATGTAGAAGAAGGCGATAGTTGATTCTTATTTTATTGTTTTATGATTGGATGAGGTTCTCTCAAGTAACATTTTTGTACTTATCATCATGTGTACTTTTTTCTTCTGATTAGATTTAGGGTAGATTTTTAACGAGGCACATGGTGATAATCTACTTTTATTATAAAAAAAAATCGAACCCAATGGCAAATTAGTAAGGCTTAGCTATGTTTCTTTTTGAATTAAACATACTTTTATAAATTATGAAGAATATTAACTTTTTGAGAGATTTAGTAATTGGCTAGTGACTAAGAAGTTTTTATTGTCCTATCTTGTATAAATTTAAATTCTGATATGAGATTGCGATATTCTCGTTTAATTAAAGATTGAATTGTTTGAAATAAAAAATATATCTTAAGTTTTTTTTAAGTCAATGCAAAATAAAAAATAATGTTTTTAATTATTGAGAAAGGTGATTGTAGGTATGAAATTTTAGAACACCCTTATTTTATTATTCACATTTTATAATCAATTATATTTTTAACATTTTATTTTTTACAACATTTTTTCGACGCAATTGAATTAACAAACTATTTCACATCACATCTCTAATAAAATAAGGGTGTTCTAAAATTTCATACCTAAAATCACTTTCTCAATAAACTAAAAACATTATATTTTATTTTGCATTGAGTTAAAAAAACTTAAGATATATTTTTTATTTCAAACAATACATATTTCTAATTAAACGAAAATATCACAATCCCATATCAATTATTGAGAAAGTAATTTTCAAATAATTTATGGAGTCAAAAGCACTTTGATACTAAAAACAATAAATAACAAAGTATTTGCTTCAAGTTGCATTGAAGCAACCAAATTAATTTGATACGGTGGTGTAGATTTCGGATAGTGCTGTAAACGAACCGAACGAACACGAACGAAGGTGTGTTCATGTTCGTTCGTTCGTTTAACTTTAACCGAACAAATGAACGAACACGAACATAAACGAACACAAAATTTCTTGTTCGTGTTCGTTCATTAAGGAATGTAGCTTGTTCGTGTTCGTTCATGTTCGTTCGTTTAAATGGTAAACGAACATAAACGAACATAAATGAACATAAACGAACACAAACGAACATAAACGAACACAAACGAACACAAACGAACATATATAATTTTTTAAATATTTAATATTTTTGGTTAGTTTGATTAATTCAATTAATTAACCGATTTTAAACCGAATTAATCGATAATTGAAATTTGAAAAAACTCTTAATCATTAGCCGAAACCTAAAATTATCTAATAGATTAACCAATTTTGTTTTGGTTCGGTCGGTTAGTTCGATTTAACCGAATAATAAACACCCCTAGACATATGTGAATAAATTTAAATGAACATAAACGAACATAAATGAACGAACATAAACGAACGAACATAAATTAACATAAACGAACATAAACGAACGAACATAAATGAACGAACATAAATGAACGAATTACCGAACGTTCACGAACATAAATGAACGAACAAGCCTTTTGTTCGTGTTCGTTCATTTAATTAGACGAACAAAAAATCTTGTTCATGTTCGTTCGTTTAATAAATAAACGAACATAAACGAACTTCCCGCTGAACGTTCGGTTCATTTACAGCCCTAATTCCGGAGTTAGTAGGGAGAGTTAAGTCAATAGTGATCACAGGCCACTCCATAGGCGGAACAGCACTCTCTCTTTCAGCTCTTTGGCTGCTCTGCCATCACCATGGTTATGTTGGGTAAATTACGGTTTAAACAAAAATTAAAGTTTTAGACTAATATTAGAGGTTTGGCTGGTCAAATTCGTTAATTTGAATGTTTAGTGAATAACATATTGAAATAACGGATTAGAGTGAAACTTCTAATTTTGAAAAAGCTGCTAATATAAGCTTTTTGAAATTGACGGTTTTGACATAAGAGTTATAAAGACCCTTTTACCCTTAACAATTATAAAAATTCTTCAAATAACCTAAATTTAATATTTTCTATTTTAATTTTTCACCTACGCGTATTTATATTGTGACATTTGCAAAGTAGTACTTTTTATTTTTTCTTTTAATTCTCACATATTTATATTTTTATTTAAATTTAATAATTAATTAAATTATATAAATAATAACTTAATATATAGATCTTTCAAATATGCTTAGTATTGTTTTATTAAAAAAGTATATTTCATAATCTAATTAATATTAATAGATACAAAATATTAATAACCAATAAACTATTAAAACAAACATCAAATATAATTATATATTTACATGTCATTTTGCTTTTTAAATGATTAAACAATTATCAGCTATCAGTTAATTTTACCAAACACTTTTATACAATTAGCTAATATAATCCACTAGTTAAATCAGCTAATGCAATCAGCTATAAGCTAATGTAATTCGCTATCAGTTATCCGCTAATTGTCATACAAGGCACATATTTTTTTTCTATACAAGTGCTATGCCGAGGCTACTCTTCGCTGATATCGTGAACCATGTTTCCACCCTGCTTCTCGTGTTTGCATAATACCATCTTCAGTCCACCATGTTTCCATATTTCAACATGAACCGGCATAAGCTTGCTCTGTTCCGGAACAGTGTGATCCACATGTTGGAAAACAACGAGCTACCTCATGACTTTGACAGAAGGGATAAATGGGTATTAGCTTCTCTGTCCTATAAGCTTCTCGTGGAACCGCTGACTATTACCGGACCGAGATGCACCGCCAACGCGAGCATCACATCGAGAACGGAAGGGAAAGGAGGTATGAAAAATTCGAGAAATGGTGGAGGGATGGGAGCGTTCAAAAGGAAGAACACAAGAGGAGCAAGCTTGCCATCTTGACACAACATTCATTCTTTGGGGCAAGTGTAGAAGAAGCCTGGGAGTGGTTGGAGAATGTGAGAAGTGAGAAGTGAGAGTGAGAGTGATGTTGCAAAAGATTGACATGTTCCAGAAATACGCAAGAAAGCTAATAAAGAATAAAGTTGTGTCAAGTTTAAATTTAGATGACGAACTTATAAAATTTTAAGGGTAAAAATAAATTTTAAAAAATATATATATAAAAATTTTTATTTTTTTTAAATTATATATGAATTTCAAATTTTCAGAGACAACCGCTACTTTTTTTTATCATGTGTCCAAAGATGTAATGCTAAAGAATTCAAAGCTTTTGTCGATGGATTGAGGAATGGAGAGAACTCAAGGCACAGCTTCAGCAATTTCCTCGTTGGTTTCCTCGACATTTTTTTTGTTCAAAAGATAACTTCATTTCATAGAAAAATCAACGGTACAAAAGATTAGGCGGGAGTGACTCCCGTTCCCACAACATCAAACCCTGACAACCTTTTGCATGCTTGGCCAGCCAATCGGCAGCCTGATTACAATTACGGGGAACAAAATGAAAAGAACAAGAAGTGAAGGAATTAGCTAAAAATCTAATATCCTCCTCCACAGCAGACGTGGACCAGGCCGACAGGGAGCTTTGGGTTTTTTTACCTCGTCCTGCAACAATAACACGCTTTTCTTTTTAATCAAGTTCACACTTCATTTTGAATTTATTTATAATAGGGCATAATAGTTAAAAAGGCACAATCTATATTTTTTCCAGTTTGGTGCCTAACTTTTTTTTGGTCACTTTGAGGCCTAACATTTCATTTCGTAATTTAATTTGAGTTTTTTCGTCAACGGGCGTTAAAATTTTTTTGTTATCCAATAAAAACATGTCATGTGGCCTATTTTATCTATTTATTTAATTTTTGAATTTCTTTAAAAATATAAACTTCTTAAAAAATCCTAAAGTTTTAATTTCTTTCAATCAAACCCTCAAATCACATCTCCTTCACCGTCTAGCATCTCACACACGCCGACGGTTCACCGTTCACCCCCCAAGCGTCGGGTACCTCACCGTTCAACATCCCCTACCCTCTAACCGTCGATTAGAAGCCCAATCACTTTTTTTTTGGATGTTCGTCGACGAAGCAATCGTCGGTTCATTCGTATGTTTTCGACGGTGAGATGATAGGGGTTTTAGTAGTGAGGGGCCGATGAAGTCAAGGGTGGCTGGTGGTGGAAGGGGGGAATTTAGGGATCTAGGGTTTGAATTTGGGGTTTTAGAGAAATTAAAGATTTTGAGTTTTTTTATAAAATTATTTTTTTAGAAAAATAAAAATTTATCAAAATATACTACGTGTTGCGTTTTTAATGAATAACACAAAATTTTAATGACCGTTGACGAAAAAACTCAAACTAAATTACTAAATAAAACCTTAAGTCCCAAAGTAACAAAAAAAATTAAGCATCAAACTAGAAAAACTGGTATAGAGCCTTTTTTTACTATTAAGCCTTATAAGAGATACTAGTAGTAAGCCAATATATATCACTAAAGTCTTCTGCTTTGCCAAACACGCGCCCCCAAATTCCCTCTCGCCGAAACCTAGAGCCTCAGTCGTCTTCCGCTTCGATTCACCGTTTCCAGTATTGATCAAGTGATCTACGCGATCATGTGGCTTCGCCCCGTCAGTAGACCTCAGCGTGCCGGAAATAGTTTGTGAACGACGAACGCCTGGAGGGTCGCTCTTGGAGTCGCAGTGGCTGTGAATCGTGGGTGACGCCCGGAGTTTCTCACCAACCTTTTGAGCTTCGTCGGCCTTACTTTCTTCAACGGTTTCCTGGTCCCCTGAGTCAAAGCCTTTTGGAACGCCCGATTTCTAGAGTTTCCCGAAGTCCACGGCAACTGCGACTGTGGACGTTGATCGGTTCTTAGCCGGACCACTGCCGTCAACTCAGATTCTGGTTTCCTCTCCATTGAAGCTTATTAGTGCTTCCTATCTGCCGGTTGTTCGTGGATCGACTCTCCTTCTTTGACGGTAATTGGTTATCTCATCTTTTCCCCTCTGGCAATTCCCCGCTTCTGGTTATCTTTCCCCATCCTTCGCCACCTCTCGATTTTCCTTGTGAACTATCACCTTCTCTGATTTCGGATCTTTCATTCTTCATCATTTGCTTTGGACTGGTTTTTTGCTCTGTTCATTATTGTTGGTAGCTCTGGTTGTTTCTTAATTCTTGCTGGTCTTTTATAATTGTTGCTTTGCTTCTAAAGTCATTTGTGGTTGTGCGCTCAATTACGGTGAGAGTTTTCTTTGTCTCGTGCATCTGCCTATTTTCGCGGCTTTTCTGCTCACCTGTGTTGTCGTGCCTCTAAGTTCTCTTGGGAGATCACTGACTCTGCGGGATTGGCTCTTTATTCTCCTAATATCCGTAGTTGGCTTGCCAGTGGTTCTCCTTAGCTGTACCTTGGGGTTTCAATGGCAGTTCTTGCGTGGAATGTTAGAGGATTGGGAAACAGGGATACGGCTAGAGCTTTAAAGAATTCAGTTTCGAAACATAAACCATATATCATTTTTCTGAGTGAGACGAAACAAAAAATACGCTACCTTGACAAAATCAAGATGAAGATGAAGATGGACCATGCTTTCTATGTGGATCCACAAGGAATTGCCGGAGGACTTGCTTTATGGTGGTCCAAAGAGGTGAAAGTAACAATTTTGAAGTATAGCAAAAATTTCATTGATGCGAAAGTTTACGTGCAAGAAGGAGAAGACTGGTTCAGAACATTCATTTATGGCCCTCCGTACAAAGATCAGAAACATGAGTTCTGGAAGAATTAACGAAACTGAGAGGATCCCCTAACACCAGATGGCTTGTAATTGGGGATTCTAATATTGTCACTTGTTAGGAAGAAAAGGAAGGGGGAACCCAGTCAACCCATTGGAGGCTATCAGTTTCACAGACTTCATAGAAAAAACCATGTTAATTGAAATGCCGATTAAAGGAGGCTGTTTTACCTGGTATAACCAGAGGAGTGATAACGAAGCAATCCTTGAAAAGCTTGATCGAGTTTTGTGTTCTACCGATTGGAGCACCGCTTTTCCCAAAGCTATGTGCATAATGGACATTGCAGTGGCTTCAGATCATACCCCTTAATTTTGCTTCCTATGGGTTATGATCGGAAATATAAGAAAGAATTTAAGTTCGAAACCAAATGACTTCTTGATGAGGAATGTCCTCCAACGGTTCAAAAAAGTTGGCTCTCTTCTTTTTCTGACAGAACTACCCATAACTTTGGGAGGAAAATTGGCAAAACAAGATCCAATTTGATCAAATGGAGCAAAACGAAACACAAACAAAAGAACGAGAAAAGATAAAAGATGATGGCCCGAATCAGAAACCTTCAAGGAAAGAAATTAATGGCATCTGAATTGGGGGAATATAAACAGCTTAGCAAGGAGCTGAACCTCGAGTGGGAGAGCGAAGAGAGGTACTGGCATCAACGCTCCAGATTAAATTGGCTGAAATGTGGAGATAAGAATACAAAATTTTTTCCATGCTTCTACTATTCAACATAGAAGATCTAACTCCATCCTCAGGATCAAAAAGCAGGATGGGAACTAGCTTGAGGATCCGCCGGACATTGCGGGGTATTTCCAACAATACTTCCAGAACCTATTTGCTAAAGATCATTCCATTAACTTTCAATGTCTACTTGAATACATCCCGAAGCTGGTCAACGAGGATATGAACCTTGATCTTAGTAAAGAAGTTACAGAGGGGGAAATAAAGACAGCGATTTTTAGTATGGGGGCGACAAAATCTCCAGGGCCGGACGGTTTCTCAGGCTATTTCTACCAATCCTTTTGGGATATCATCAAAGGTGACCTTATTGGTATGATCTATGCCTTTTTTAGAGACGGAAACCTCGCTCACGGTCTGAATAAGACAAACTTGATTCTCATCCCTAAGAGATCAAATCCGAGTGAAGTCACCCACTTTCACCCGATCAGTCTATGCAACTTCTCTTTTAAGGTAATTTCCAAGATCTTAGCCTCCAGACTCAGAAAATTCCTCCTTGATATTATCTCCCAAAACCAATCGGCTTTCGTCAAAGGGAGAGCGATCCAAGATAACATTATACTGGCTAATGAAGCTTTCACAACAATTAAACGAGCCAAAAAAGACAAAAAAATGCTTAATGGCACTCAAGATCGATCTGGAAAAGGCCTACGACAAGGTGGACTGGGATCTTCTCCGCTTTACGATGGACAGAATGGGATTCTGTAACTGGTGGATTGACAGAGTTATGGCTTGTGTGACCTCAGCCTCCTTCTCCCTGGTCTTAAACAGAGAGAAAATTGGCAATTTCCTACCTGAGAGAGGTATTAGACAGGGAGACCCTCTTTCGCCTTTTCTGTTCACTTTTATTTCCAACATTTTTTCATGGATTTTGGAAAAGGAGGTAGAATCAGGCCGTCTTGAAGGTTTCAAAATTAAAAGAATATGTCCCACCATTAGCCATCTTATGTTTGTTGACGACTGTCTCATGTTTTTCGCTGCAAATGAAGAAATTTGTCACTCTGTCCTGAACATTCTCTAGTTGTTCCAGAATTCGACTGGACAAACGGTGAATTTCTAGAAATCCTCTGTCTACCTCTCTCCAAATGTCAGTGCCAACCTCAAGAACCATCTTTCCAATATCTTGGGATTCATGCCACTGGAAGAGGATAGTAGATACATTGGGCTCCCTTCCCTCTGGGGGTGAAATAAAAAGGAAGCGCTTGCCTTCATTAAGGAGAGAGTGCAAAACAAACTTCGGAGCTGGAAAACAAAATTTTTAAATCAAGCTGGTAAGGAGATTCTCATTAAAGTTGTAGCCCAAGCCATTCCCTCTTATGTGATGCAATATTTTCTTCTTCCGGTCACCTTCTGTGATGAAATTAGTTCTATTGTAGCAAAATTCTGGTGGAATAACTGCGAGTCAAAAAAGAGACGCATACAATGGATCAAGTGGAGGAAGTTATGTCGACCCAAGGCTCAAGGAGGACTAGGCTTCCGCAATCTTAGATCTTTCAACAAAACTCTAATTGCTAAAGTTCCTTGGCGGATCCTAAAGAATCCGAACTCCCTCTTGGCCCAAACTCTAAGGGGAATCTACTTTCCAAATGGCAACATATTTGAAGCACTGAAGTGTAGTAACTCATCCTGGGCATGTGCATGTATCAATAAAGGGGTAAAGATTATAAAGGAATGATCCTTATGACGGGTTGGAAACGGAAGAAGTATCTCAATCTAGAAGGACAACTGGATTCCGAAATTGCCAAAGTTTCATTTACCATCTCGATCCTCGATTCATCCCTCCAGTCTCTCGGTGTCCAACCTGATGGATGCTAATCAAAGGAAGTGGGATCAGTCAAAGCTGAATAATCTCTTTTCACCGTTGGAAATGGAAGCTATCTTGTCTATTCCAATCGGAGGACCTGAAATCAAAGATTCTCTAATTTGGGCCTGAACGAAAGACGAAGTTTATTCCGTCAAATCAGGCTACTGGTTCATTAAAAACAACATCCAGTCGTCGCAGGACCCTTCTCCAAGTTTTGTCCCCAGAAACTGTAAAGGTTTTTGGAAATCTATTTGGGGACTAAAGGTTCCACCTAAAATCCGTTCTTTCCTTTGGAAGCTGTGCCACAACATCGTCCCTACTAAAGGTATCTTAGCTCTCCGCTTCCACAGTTGTTTTAAAGATTCTGATTGTTGTCCGAGATGTGGAACTGAAACGGAGTCCATTGAACACCTTCTGTTCTTCTGTCCATTCGCTCAAGCGGTCTGGAGAGCATCTAGTTTCAACTACTCGCCATCTCCATCTGGCTTTCCTGACTTCGCACGTTGGTGGTTCAAAATCAATGACTTAAGGAAAACGGGTAATTTCGATGAAGGATGTATACTTATCGCTTTCCTCTTCTGGTCTATATGGAAATCAAGAAATGCCTTCGTTTTCGAAAACAGAAAGGATCTTCCATGGGATGTTTGGCTACGTGTAGAGAGTGCGTTCCAGGAATTCTCCAGGGAATCATCACCAAACCCGTTGGGTTGTTCCAACCGACCAGAGATTTCGGCAAGCTGGATACCCCCTCCGGTGGGCATAGTCAAGATTAACTGCGATGCGGCCTTTGACTCTCTTACTGGTAAGGCCTCTGTGGCAGCTATTGCACGTAATTCCTCAGGATGTTTCATCCAAGGAATCTCTGAACCTTTGGTTGCCTCCTCTGCGGCAGTAGCTGAAGCTTTGGCCATTAGATTAGGATTATCTATGGCTTCTAGGTACGAATTCTCTCACATCATAATTGAGGCAAACTGTCAAGCTGTCATCAGAAGACTTCCGGAAGGGTCGATGTCTGATTGGACTACGTCGGCTATCGAAAAGGATATTAGATGCAAAGCTGAAACCTTTCAAGCCTGCTCCTTTTCTTTTATTTCAAGATCTTGTAACAAGGCAGCCGATTGGCTAGCTAAGTTTTCTAAGAACCTTCAGGTTCTTACGTGTTGGGGACCACCTCCCCCGTCAAATCTTCGTATGTACTTATGATTTAGAGTCTTAATATATTTCTTCTTTGATAAAAAAAAAGGATTTTGCAGGGCTGTCAATAAGAACTCTATAAATTTTTATAATTAATGCTTGTTTTGCTTTGTAATTAATGTTTATTTTACTTTATAATAAATGGTTGTTTTACTTTGTAATGAAATCTAGTAAAATGTAATTAAATACATTCCTAAAAAATCATGTTTAATTAATTTTAGGTTGTTTAATGTAATTAATACTTACTTAAAAATGTTTATTGTTTAGGGTTTAGGGTTTGGGTTGAGGGTTTAAGGTTAAGGTTTAGGGTTTATGGCTTATGATTTAAGTTTTAGGGTTTGTTGTTTAGGGTTTAGGGTTTAAATTTTAGGGTTTGATGTTTAGGGTTTAAGGTTTATGGTTATGGTTTAGGGTTTAAGTTTTAGGGTTTGATGTTTATGTTTAAGGTTTAGGGTTTGTGGTTTATGATTTAGTGTTTAAGTTTGAGGTTTGGAGTTTGAATTTAGGATTTTATTGTTTAATTAAATTAAAAAATTTAAATTAATGAAATACAATTTTTTAGGAATGTAATTAATTATATTATACTATATTTCTTTAAAAAAAATTAAAAAAAAAGATTAATTACAAAAATCTATAGTGTTCTTATTAACCGCCCTTAGGGATGTCAATAGCATATCAAAAAAAATAAAAAGCCAATATATATCACTAAAAAATACCTGCAAGTCAGGAACAAGAGAAAGAGCAACAACTTCTATTCCAAATGGAAGCCGAAACTTCATGGTAAGTAAATTATAGCTGAACCGATACTGTTTGCATCCCTTTCCAATTTCCAAGTTTGAAAAATTCTTTCTCCTTTCTCTCCTTCCTGATTTGAAGCCAAAATAATTTCGAAACGAGCGAAATTCTGGCAACATTTCTGGCCTCCACGCCATTGTTGGAAGAGGCATGGAAGGTTTGCAGTTTCGCAAACACAAGGTTCCCAGACCATTACCTCGTTCAACAGATCGGAACCGTCGCCTACGTTGCGTTTTCCGGCAGGCAAGTGGACTCCGGTTTAGAACAGAGCTTCCAAAATCTGCTGCCATTGGACGCCGCAGACGGCGGCCTTTTTGCTCCTCTTTATTGGCATAGCCAAGCGGAGGAGCCCATCAGGGTGCATCACGGGATGTTAAAGCTTTTCCTCTCATTCTATTCAGGATTGCAGACCCAGGTTAGTTCTTTATCTTTTACTTTTTACCTTACAGTATTTTATTATTACTGCATATATTTTCATGGCTGAATTGAAGATTTAGTTAATTTTGATCTAAATTTGGGGGGAAAATAGAAAACCTTGATAAAAATTAAAATTATATGGAAACCGCCAAGCTTGTTCGTCAAAACCTGGAGTAGATTGTTGAGGGCGAAGTCAATGGCTCTGGGCCTTTTATTCGAATGGTTATATTGTGGTTTTAGTCATTTTTTATACAAAATATATACACCTTTAGCTCCTCCAAGAAATTTTAATTTTATTTTAGCACCTACCACAAAATTCTATCTAAAACTTTACTTAGTATGAAGACGGATAATTTGCAAATTAAATTTTTAAAACTTATAACTATTTGTTTTCCATTTGAAATATGCTTTCTTTATTATTTTTCTATTCAAATTTTAACTATTTTTTTATAATTCTATTCTAATATAAGGGAGTATCTTTGTTTGGTTTTAAATTTAGATAAATTTACGTACATTTATAGACTGAGCCTCTCGAACTCGAATCACCTAAAAAATACGTCACATCTTAGGAAAATTCTACAACGGACGACGAAAATTGCTGAACACCGCTGAACACTATTAATTTAAAAAAAAAAACTAAAAATTATGAGGACTATAATTGTAATTAAAATTTATTTTTAAAAAATAAAAATTAGATTTAATAAAATTGTTATACTTCTTTATTGTATTAAAAATTGATAGTTTTGAATCAAATATACCTAAATTTCATAAACCCTAAAATCCTAATTCTTGCTACCGGCGCCGCCTCCTCTGCCGCCGTGATCGGTCGACTTGTCTCGCTGGCGTTAATACAGGCCGTTTCGTCGCTCCGCCGCTCGTTGTCCTCTTGTGCGCACCGTTCCAGCATCGAAACTGATTTTTCTATCCTTTAATTTTCCGTCGATCTTGGTCGGCCATCGCAGCCGTCGCCGGCTGTGTCTGGCAATCACTCGTCGTCCGCGGCCTGGCCCCGACGAACCAAACCCATCGTCGGCGACCCCATATCCCAAATCAGAAACACTAATTTTTTATTTTCCCCAATTTCATAAACCTAATTTAACGAATTATAAATCCTAATCATCAAATCAAAAACACTAATTTTTTAATTTCCCCAATTTTATAAATCTATTTTAATAGTTTTATTAAATCTAACTTTTTTTTTAAAAATAAATTTTAATTACAATTATAGTCCTCATAATTTTTAAATTTTTTATAAAAAAATTAATAGTTTTCAGCGGTATTTATCGTTATTGGTGTTCAACAATATTCGTTGCACGTGGTATACTCATCACACAGCTTATCACTAGAACCACTCCTCAAATCCTTTTAACCGTTTAATTAAATAAACTATAGAGAAACGATTGGAAATTTTATTACATCATAAAGAAAAGTGACATACATGAACAAACAAATGAAACTGTATTTTAGTAATCTTTCGTCTCCAAATTACGCCTAAACATTTTATTTTATTTCATGGGCTTGATATCCATTTTTAAAATATTTAGGGTTCAAATTTTAATATTTATATATTTCCCTTTATATTCAAGCCATAAATTTCTGTAAGTTTTACATTCTTCCTTTTCCGAGAATCGTAGGTGGAGTTATGAAATGAGAGATTCTTCTAAAATACCATCCATTTAATTAAAAACATTTAGAATAGTAAATAATGAAATGTTAGCCGATGGAGATTTTTCCCTTTGATATTCATGAACGAGTCATCATGATTCATGACAAAGAATACAGCAGCCACCTGCCATTGTCAAATTCAATATTTTAGCCCTGAAAAATACGTGATTCGAATTAAGACAATTCACTATCATTATGTCTACCAAGAGTTTTATTTTTTTACTCCTACTTTAATGTGTAAATTTGTATTGTCTACATTTGAATTTTTGTTTAGATTTTTAATTTTAAATCTAAACTTATACTATTTTTCTTTATATTATAATAAATTATTTTAAAATTTTATATAATAATTATTTTTTATTACAACATCTATTTAAATTGTTTGAACTTCCTTCACCTAAAAATTAAAAAATCGTGTTTAAAGATGGTCTTATAATAATTAAATTTTTTTATTACAACATCTATTTAAATTGTTTTTAATAAAACATCTATTTAAATTGTTTAAACTTCCTTCACCTAAAAATTAAGGAAAAAAAAACGTTTTTAAAGATGGTCGAAGGCAGGGAGTGGTTAAGTCCACGTTCAATGTTGAAGAATAATGCAGACTATTTCAGCAGTCTAGCGGTCAACCATCAAAGAAACGTGCAGGTCATTTCATTAGTCTAGCGGTCGACCTTCAATTAAACCCAATAACAAAAATCTTAAAAAAATAGAGTTAACTACATCTGTCTCTAAATTATAATTATTATTTTAAATTTATCCTTAAATTTTAAGCATTCTAATCTCATCCTCAAACTATGACCATTCTAAATTGACCCTCAAATTTTTGAGCATTCTAATTACATCCCTAAACTATCATTCTGATTCTAAATTAGCCCCTAAACTTTTGAGCAGTCTAATTTCATCAAATTATAAGTATATGCTAATCATATCCTATGTTAATAAAATCGTTATAAAAATTCTTAATTGTCATGTAAACTTTGATGCGTATTATGTAATAATATGATGCGACATAAAAGATAATTTGAGGATGAAATTAGAATGTCCAAAAGTTAGAGGACCAATTTAGAATGTGGGTCATAGTTTGGGATGAAATTAAAACATTCAAAATAGGGTGAGTAAAACTTGACTCGACTACAAAAACTGTATTTTCCTACTCAACTCAACACAAAAAAAAAATTTGACTCGAATCATAATGTTCTTAAACTTTACCCAGTTCGAAAATTTCAAATAAAGTTTAAGTTACAAAATGAAACTTGAATAACTTGAAATTTTCTAGTAATTAGTAGATCAATTTTAAAGTTTGAATTGAGTCTATTAACTTTGTCTGATATATGTATATCACAAATGAAAAACATATGAATATATATATATATATATATATATATATATATATATATATATATATATATATATATATATATATAGAAATTCGATTAAATTGAAACTAATTAGTACCATAATATTATAAATATTTATAATTGTATTTGAATAGAAATTCAAACAACTTGACTTGGATTTTATAAACTAGACTCGAATAAAAAAAATCAAATATTTTTTATAAAATAATACTCATCAACTCGAATAACTTGAATTTTTTACTCGACTTGATCGAATACTCACCCATAATTCAAAATTTTGGGGATCAATTCAGGATGTGAGCCATAGTTTGTGGATAATATTGGAACATTTAAAAGTTTATGGACTAATTTATAATGAGAGCCATAATTTATATAGAAAAATTCTACCACGCTCGACGAGCACCAATGAGCACTACTAACGACGAACACCGATGAGCATCATTAATTCAATTTATAAAAATTAAAAATATAAATGACTCGCCGTATAATATAAAATATTTAAAAATTAAAAGATAAATTAATTAAAACATATTATTTTATTTTTAATTTTCTTTTAAACATAGATCAAAGTACCTATCTACTATGGAGAACCCTGACCAAAACCCTAGCCTCCCTAGAAACCCTAGAAAACACAGGCGTTTAGACGACGATCCCCCGGACGGTGGCGGCCCTGCTCGCACCACCGCAGATGCGGTAAACACCAACCACTCTTACAAAGACTCTCTAATGAAGGATGCATCGGGCTCCAAGCCAGGAGAGGAAGCCATCTTTGAAGATGACGATATAGATATTCAAGAAGGTGATGTTATCAGATCCACGATTGATGGAATCCTAGCTATCGACTTCTCCCCGCGTGTGCAATCCCTGGCTGAAAAAAGTTTTGATCAAACGTTAATTGTGAAGCTTCTGGGCCGGCGGATCGGTTATAACACCCTTCACTCCAAGATCTATGAAATCTGGAAACCAAAACAAGCAATCCGGTTAATGGACATCGAGAATGACTACTTTCTGGTGACGTTCCGTTTGAAATCCGATTACCTAAGAGCCCTCACTGACGGCCCCTGGACTATTTTCGGCCATTATCTGACAGTGCAGAAGTGGTCCTCTGATTTCACAACCACCACCCCGTATCCGACGGATGTAATGGCTTGGATACGCCTCCCTGGTTTGCCGGTCACGCTGTATAAAAAGAGCCTTATAGAGGAAATAGGTGAAACAATCGGCCCCGTTATCAAACTGGATTATCAAACGAAATGGGGTAGACGCGGGCGTTTCGCAAGGATGGCTATTTCGGTTGATCTTTCCAAGCCGCTAGTCTCGAAAATTATGGTTAATGGAGACATTCAATTAATCGAATATGAGTCCCTACCTATAATCTGTTTTCAGTGTGGCATTTATGGCCATTCAAAAGATTCTTGTTCGCACGTTACGAAACAACCAGAAAATTCCCCTTTTCAACAACCGATGCAACCACCTGCAACAGTCAACCCTGAAGTCAATGTGCCTCCCACTGCTCCTACTGGTGATCATATGAATGGTGACGACTCGTTTGGTCCATGGATGATAGCTGAGCGAAGGCCCCGTCGCTCTAAATTAATTCAGAGCACACCGAAGCAGCCGATCTCTCTGCATGTGCATGGCTCCAGATTTAACCCTATATTTGCAGCTGAGGATGATGTTAACCCCGACCCAGCTACTGTTAGTCCTACTCCACAACTGCCTCAACCTCAGCCCGCCCGCAAACCACCGGTGAAGCCGTCATTAAAGGCTAAAAATAAGAAGAAACTGTCTGATCAGTCGGGGCCAAAACCAACGCCGATTCGTAAGCCACTCACGATCAATTTTGCAGATTTCCTGGTTCTATCCAAGTTCAGCGTGAAAGCCTCTAGTTCACGTTCGACTTCGCATGATGTTACTCTTGATAGCTCTAAACACTCAGTCACTGTGATGAAAGAGAATGCCGATCCTAATATTGTAGCCACCTCTCACAGCCTTCCTGAAGGCGTACCTAGCACCATACACCAACCGGTGAATGTTGACAACGCCTCCCTACAGGAAGACCCTCCTGACAGCTCTAAGGTCCATGCTCCTGACCCGCACCATGCTCAAGGTATGGAACCACTATCAGAAGTGTCCACAAACATTGAAAACAATGATGCAACTTCGACTAACAGCCAGGCAGTGGCTATGCTTGAATGACCGGGATTTGGCCTATCATCAGCTTATCATTTTTTATGGATATTAAAATTCTAAGCTGGAATGTACAGGGCTGTGGTGACTCGCGCTTTCTACCGGCAGCCCGACAATTTTTAAGGGACAACAGACCCGACATTGTGTTATTTGTTGAACCGCGCATTAGTGGGAAACGTGCAGCGGCTGTTATCGCCTCTCTTGGATTCCCGCATTCCCATCGAGTTGAAGCTGCAGGATTCTCAGGAGGAATCTGGGTCACGTGGTATGATACTGTCCAAGTTACTGTTCTTAGTACTCACTTTCAATTCATTCATTTCCGGATTACTAGCATTAAAAGCAGCTCGTCTCTCCTGGCAACCGGGGTTTATGCATCTCCTTCCGCCTCAAACCGCCGTCATCTTTGGCCTCATCTTGACCACCTAGCTTCTTCTATACGAAGTCCATGGATTATTTTCGGCGACTTCAACGCTACTCTTAGCCCGTCGGACAGGAAAGGTTGCTCTCCATCTTCAAAGCCGTCTCCTGCGTTCCAACGGCTTCTCTTTGATAATGGCTTAAGAGATATGGGCTATTCAGGGCCGTGTTATACATGGTCTAGGGGTTTTGCAGCGGTCAGACTTGATCGCTTCATTTGCAACTCATATTTTGATGAAACGTATCCGATGTCTACAGTGCAACACCTCCTTCGCATGCGGTCTGATCACCGTCCGATCCTCATGCAGATTGGGTCCACAAACCAACGAGCATCTTTTAACCCTTTTCGCTATTTTGCGGGATGGCTCTCACATGACGATTTTCCCAGGATGGTTGCTGATAATTGGGTGCAAGGTGAATCAATGTCCGACACCATCCGCAACTTCGTATTAGCTGCTGATACATGGAATAAAACAGTCTTCGGATACATAAGAACAAAAAAAAGAACACTCATGGCACGGCTAAGGGGAATCCAAAAAGCTCTAAATGTTCGAAAGTCTCGTTATTTGTCAACCCTAGAAGCTGATTTGCTCATTGATCTTGAACACATTCTTGACCAGGAAGAAATCCTTTGGAAACAGAAATCACGGTCGGATTGGGTTGTGCATGGTGACCGCAACACGCGTTATTTCCATCGTAAAGCCATTGCCCGTCGTCGGCATAAAAAAATTTCTGTTCTACAGCTACGAGATGGATCCTGGTGTGACGATGATCTAACCCTTAAAGAGGAGGCAGTCCTCTTTTATCAAAACTTGTTCGCTGACAGTGAACCTAGTAGGGGGCCATTCCCTGTACGTGGTCACTTTCCACTTATCCCCAATGAGTTTCTTCAGCACCTGGATGAGACTCCATCCGCAGAAGAAGTTCATGCTGCACTGTCTGATATGGCACCACTGAAATCACCCGGTTGGGATGGGCTACACGCAGATTTTTTCCAGAAACAGTGGTCCACGGTTGGTCCCATGATCGTCACTATGGTCAAGGAAATATTTCAAGGTAAATCCCTCGAACCTGAGCTGAACCGTACCATCCTTGTCCTTATACCGAAGAAAGATAATCTAACATCATTTGTGGATTTCCGCCCTATAAGTTTATGCACTGTGGTGTATAAACTGTTGTCGAAAGTGATAGTTCGCTAGTTAAAGCCCATATTTCCGGTGCTCATTGGCCATAACCAGACAAGCTTCATCTCGAGGAGAAACATCACGGAAAATATTATTATAAATCAAGAAGTTATTCACACAATGAGGCAATCTAAACACAGGGATGGGTGGATGGCAATTAAGGTTGACCTCGAAAAAGCGTTCGATCGGGTACGTTAGGATTTCATATCGGACTCTCTACTGGATGCTGGATTTTCGCCCAATATTCGGCGCATCATCATGAGCTCCGTTACATCCTCCAGCTTCCAAATACAATGGAATGACAGCCTATCGAGACCCTTCTGGCCACAGCGGGGTATCCGCCAGGGAGACCCGTTATCACCTTACCTGTTTGTTCTCATCATGGAACGCTTGGGCCACCTGATTAATGAAGCTATCTCTTCCGACGAATGGCAACCGTTTCGCTTTGTTCGAAATGGTACTCCGGTCTCCCACTTATTCTTTGCGGATGATCTCATCCTTTATGCCAAAGCTCTACGAGGCCAAGCTACAATCATACATCAGGTACTATCTATCTTCGGTATGTACTCTGGGCATCGGGTAAACAAGGGGAAAACTGAGATTTATTTCTCACCTAACACATCCCCATGGATCCAAGCTGAGATTAGTGATATGCTGGAATATCAACGTGTGGATAGGTTTGCTAAATACCTTGGGGTACCAGTGCTACATGCTCGTGCCACTTATGCTGATTTCAACTTTATCTTAGATAAAATCAGAGCCAAATTAAACGGATGGGCTAGTCGAACTCTCTCTTTAACGGGGCGTGTAACGTTTGCAAAGTCAGTTCTCGCCGCGATCCCAGTTTACTTTATGCAAACCTGCAGTCTCCCCAAACGAGTATACTTGGAGATTGAGAAAATTATGCGCCAATTCATTTGGGGCTCTTCTGCTGATACACGGAAAATTTCCTTGGTTAACTGGGATTTCCTCTGCCAACCTATAGAGCATGGGGGACTTGGCATTCGAAAAGTTTTTGATTTTAATATGGCCTTTGTCCTGAAGATTGGTTTTGCATTGGTTACTGCTCTGGACTCCTTCTGGGTTCGTATATTACGTGAAAAATATAAGATCCGTGAAGTTTGCCCAAGCACGGTGTATCGTCAAAACAGCACACCACTGTGGAAAGCTATATCTGCTGCATGGAATGATTTGAAATCCAGTCTAGCCTGGTCCGTGGGCACGGGAGAGTTGATACATCCCTTTGAAGACAACTGGGTTCCACCCCTTGGTCCACTGCGGCCGTTCATCAAGCACCCGACTGCAGCATTGCATATTCACCGTGTAACGTACCTGCTTGACATGCATGGTAATTGGGACGTAAGTAAACTGTTAGCTCTCTTTGATCTGGAGGTGGTTTGTCACATTTTAAATGTCCGCTTCCCTGATGTCTCCGATATTCCGGACAAGCTGATATGGGGTTTAACGTCAAGTCTCTCCTTTGACATTAAGTCTGCTTACTGTCTCCGAACCAGTGATAACTGGAATCCAAAATCGTCCAGTTGGAGGAAAATCTGGTCTCTAGGTGTACCGCAGCGTATTCGCTTCTTTCTGTGGCTCTTGTTGCATGGTAAACCGTTGACAAACGTGGAACGCTGCCGTCGGTCCCTTAGCGACAGTCCTTACTGCCCGGGCTGTAACTCTGCGCCTGAAACAATCATTCATATGCTACGCGATTGCTCCTTTGTAAAGGAGGTTTGGCAGAACCTTCTACATCCAAGGTACTACACATCGTTCTTCGATATGGACCTAGAGATATGGATCCTTGAAAATATTTCAGCAAAGTCGATTACTACGTCATGGGAAGTAGATTGGCCTATCCTCTTCGCGTCAGTAATTTGGCATGTCTGGAAAAACAGAAATGATGGTGTCTTCACTGGTTCCACTTGCCGGGCGTCGCAAGTCCTCCAACGGAGTGTAACCTGGGCTAGATACTACGCTGAGTCTACTGTGATGGTGCTCTCACCCATGCCTGCTTCACCCTTGTCACACTGGCCAAAACCAGATGCTGGTTGGATTTGCCTGAATACCGATGGTGCAGTTGCCCAACAGAGTAGCGTCGGATCAATCGGTGGTGTTTTCCGCTCTGACGATGGCACGTGGTTGCTTGGTTATAACAAGACAATAGGTATTTCCTATCCTATTCAAACTGAGCTTTGGGGCATCCTAATCGGTTTACAGATTGCATGAGAGAATGGATTTGAGAGATTGCTAATACAATCTGATTGTAAAGAAGCTCTAATCCGGTTGAACAATACAACTGCAGCTACAGACACCTGCTCTCTGGTTCGTGCGACTGTGCAGTTACGCAATCGTTGCTGGGTGACGGAAACCAAGTGGATTCCGCGCGAAGTAAACACCCTTGCCTATGGCCTTGCCAAATTCTCCAACCTTCCCTGCTACACGTTGTCTTTATTTGATGACCCTCCTGGTCCCCTTATACCCATTGTTAGTTATGATGCTTTAAGTTCCCTGTAATTTTCTACAGTTTCTTTCAATTCGAAAAAAAGTACCTATCTACTCCTAAATTACAAAATCTTGATTTTTGTTCATTTGAAATTTAAGCCGCCGTCGCCGCTACACTAACCGGTAACTGCAAATCACCCATTCAGAAACAAGAGCTTTTCAAGTCAAATTGAATTTAACGAAGAATTTTCGTTTTACATGATTTATATGAATATCGAAGAACTATCTTTTCTAATAAATCATATAGACATCAAATGACCTCACTTTAAGTACAAAACAAAGAAATTAACTTAACAAAGAGCATACTAGGAAATCAGATAAAGGGCAATGATCAACAGTAGGATTACCGAGAACTTCTCTGATCACATTCCTCTCTGGTTGGAATCTCACTCCAAGCATTTTGAAAAGAAAATTCTTCATATCCTTATGCAAACAGGACAACATTCGCGGCAATAGCAGCGTCGACGGTGCCTTAAATTTCAAATGAATAAAAATTAAAATTTTATAATTTAGGGGTAGATAATTATTTTGATCTATATTTAAAAGAAAATTAAAAATAAAATAATATATTTTAATTAATTTACTTTTTAATTTTTAAATAATTTATAATTATCCAATAAGTCCTTTAAATTTTTAACCTTTATAAATTAAATTAATAGTGCTCATCGGTGCTAGTCGGCAGTGATACTCATTAGTACTCATCGACCGTGACAAATTTATCCTAAATTATAATACTAAAAGTTTATAGCCTAATTTAAAATGAAAATTATAATTTAGAGATATATACAATTAATTCAAATAAATTATTCAATAGTTTACTTATGAACCCCCCAGCTGCCCCGTTTTGTTTGATTATGAGATGGTCGAGTGGGGTCAACTTTTAAGGCAAACACGCCTTCGAGATGGACAGAAGGGTATCAAAGACGGTCGTATATTTAAAAAAAAAATATTTAGTTTATTTTTTTTATTTTTTTAACATTTTAATTTTACACTTCTTAAAATTTTAATACAACTTTATAAATGATTGCAACTCCACATAAAATTCTATGTCCGTTTTTGCACTTTCTGTTATTATTTTAGCGTTAATTATTTACCTTGCTATGTGATAATAATTTTAAAAAATTAAATAAAACCAATTATGTATTTAGTACAGCGATAAGTCACATATATTTCAGTAAAAAAATTAAATTTAAATTTAAAAGATAATATTATTGAATATATATATATATATATATATATATATATATATATATATATAAAAACCATAAATCTTAAATTATAAAACAAACATGGCTATAAATACAATATTAAAAGACTTGAATCAAATTTTTAGTTGACACTCGTTTCGAATTTCGGATTCATTTAGATGGATACTGCAGCAGTGATATTAGAACTAATGGTAGGATGTGGTGGATCCAATCGCAGTAGTGACTGCGAGTATAGAAAAATCATTAGAGATTCATATACTACTAAAATTTATTTGTTTGGTTTACTAAGTTGTTTATTTTTGTTTTTTTATTTTTTTAAATCATGGGTTCTAAACTCATTAGGAACACCCTCTTTCTACTTGTCAATATTTTTTACATTATACCATTATTAATAATAAAAATTATATGTATGTTAAAATAATAATAAAAACTAATAATATAATGTATTATATTTTATACATAAATTGTGTAAAAAAAATTACACAATCTCCTTAAATTTTAAAATCTAAATATCTAATTATAACACCTTAAATTCTAAACCCTAACACTCTATAACCTAAACCCCTAAACTCTAACCCTAAATTATAAATCATACAACCTAAACCCCTAAACTCTAAAGCCTAAACTAAATTCCCAACCCTTAAATTTGACAAGTTTGTATAAATTTAAACAAATTTGTTGTGTATCAAATTTTTTCTCTAATAAAATTAAAGAGTTAATTGCACCACCTGTCCTCAAACTATGACATTCATTCTAAATTGGTCCCTAAACTTTAAAACATTTCAATTTCATCCTCAAACTATGATCTTTATTCTAAATGATCCTCAAACTTTTGAGCATTCTAGTTTCATCCTCAAACTATGGCTCTCATTCTAAATTGGCCCTCAAACTTTTTAAACGTTCTAATTTCATCTCTAAATTATCAATATATGCTAATCATATCTTTTTTGAATATGCTAGTGTGATGCAAGGGTAGCATCTGTGCAACTTTCTTAATCTTTCTTAGTCTTATGTTAATAAAACCGTTATAAAATTGTTAATTCTTATAAAACATTGACATATATTATGTAATAATATGATGCGGTATAAATGATAATTTGAGGATGAAATTAGAGCATTCAAAAAGTTTGAGGACCAACTTAGAATGAGAGTCAATGTTTGAGGATGAAATTGGAATGCTCAAAAGTTTGAGGACCAATTTAAAATGAAAGTCATAGTTTAAGGATGAAATTAAAATGTTTAAAGTTTAGGGATTAATTTAAAATGAATGTTGTAGTTTGGGGGACATGTGGTGCAATTAACTAAAAGAAAACAAAGTGGAAGGGGTAAAATGGATTGACCTCTCCATTTATCCCATTAGAGGGCTTGAGCCCCGGTCAAACTTTGAGGCCCAGTAATTTAACTTATGTGAATGAAGTTGTTAAAATGAGGGTGTGGTGAGGTTGGAGTTAAAATGATATTGTTTTTACTCTTTTTGTTTTGTTTAGTCACCACAAGAACCTTCTCCTGCAGCCATTTACATTTCCTTAAACTTATCTGAATGCAACCCATGTAATTTAACATGGTGATGCAGATTCAGGCGTTAGTAGGAAAAGTGAAGTCAATAGTGCTAACAGGCCACTCCATAGGCGGAGCAGCAGCCTCTCTTTCAGCTCTATGGCTGCTCTGTCATCAGCACTCCACAATGTCATCTCCAATGTCGGTGCTATGCGTCACATTTGGCTCTCCGTTGCTCGGCAACGAAGCCCTCCATCGATCGATTCTCCGCCAAAGATGGGGCGGAAACTTTTGCCATGTCGTTTCCAAGCACGACATCATGCCGAGGCTACTAATCTTTACTGAAATAGTGAACCACATTTCCATCATACAATCCTTGCTGCATTTCTGGCACTGCTGCATGTCTTCTCCACACGTTATTGCTGATGGCCTTTCTTCTCAACTACCCCAAGATCTAAAAACTAGTGTTTTTCAATGCGTTTTAAAGGACTTGGAAGTGTTGGAACATGCTGAAGATCTGTCGGCCGAGAGTTTGTTTTGGCCATTCGGGGGATATGTTTTTTGCAGCCGAGAGGGTGCCATTTGTGTCGAAAATGCGGCATCTGTTATTCGGATGATGTATTTGATGATGGCAATGGGATCACCAAGTTGTTGCATCGAGGATCATCTCAAGTATGGAGAGTATGTAGGGAATGTTTCTAAACAGTTTTTGAAGGCCAAAAACTTTCGTGAAAATGGAGATGGCCTACCTGATTCAAGCTTTGAAGCTGGATTGGCATTGGCTTTGCAGTCTTCGGATTTAACTGACAAGGTACTTGGTTCCCTTCCCTTACAGGATATAAATCTAAAAACAGTCAATTTTTCACATTATGATTTAGTTTCTGATCTTGTTTGGCAATGAACTCACAGGAACCGGTTCAAGTTCAAGACCTTTGCTTTTCCATGCAAAACTCGAACCTGAGGAAAAATGTTGCAATTATGGCCAAGGAGTGCCTACAGATGGGTCAAAACGATCACAGGCCAAATCTGGCTGCAGCTAACCTAGCAATAAGATTGTCCAAGATAGTGCCTTTCAGAGCAGAAATCGAGTGGTACAAAGACTGTTGCGATAAGGCTGATGACCAAATGGGTTACTACGATTCCTTCAAGCGTCGGACAGGCTCGAAACGAGAAGCCAGAGTCAACATGAACCGCCATAAGCTTGCTTCGTTCTGGGATGGTGTAATCGACCTGTACGAAAACAACAAGCTGCCTCATGATTTTGACACGAAGGGGAAATGGATAAACACTTCTCAGTCCTATAAGCTTCTCGTGGAACCGCTCGACATCGCAGACTATTACCGGAACGGGATGCACCGTGAACGTGGGCACTACATCGAGAATGGAAGGCAATGGAGGTATGAAGTATTTGATAAATGGTGGAGGATTCGGAGCCTTCAAATTGAAGAAAAGAAGAGGAGTAAGTTTGCCAGCGTGACACAGGATTCATTGTTTTGGGCAAAGGTAGAGGAAGCCTCGGAGTGGGTGGAGAATGTAAGAAGTGAGAGTGATGTGACGAAGATAAACCAGTTGTGGCGCAAGATTGACAAGTTTGAGAAACACGCAATGAAGTTAATTGAGAACAAAGAGGTGTCTAAAGATGTGTTGTTCAAGAACTCGAGCTTTAGCCGATGGATGGAAAAATGGAATGAATTGAAGCCGCAAATCCGAATTCTAATCGAAAACAATTAGCATAATACATATTTATACAATTTCTTAGTGATAAAGTGAAGGTTAACATCTTGAAGGAATGATTTATTTACAATCATGAGCATGTTTTGAGTACATTTGTTCCTCACTATATTTGCCTGAAAACTAGCCCATGCATAAAATTGGGAATCATAGGCTAGAATACAACACGAGTCATGGTGGGGAAGCTCTTTTAAACAACCTCTCTTCCAAGACCCTAAGACAACCATGAGGTTAAACTAAAAGGAAAAAGACCACATAACGATAAACAAAGCGTACTTGCATTGAGATGGCTAGGCAAAGCTCCGTGAGCGGCTCTGTCTCTTTTGCAAGTAATCCTTTATTTGGAAACTTTGTTCATTGCTGCTTGCGGAAAGTGAATCGTCTTCCAAGTCTAGTAATGCAAGGTTAAGATGGGATTCCATGTTAGTAGGATATAACTCGTCATCGGCAATATCAAATTCTTCTGATTCCTTAACTTGTTGCTGTGCCCAATTTGTCACTTCTTGGTCACCCTGTAGGAGCTTTAGGATCTTTGGTCGAACAAAGATCGATAAGATCAATATAAACATAAAGATAAAGCAAGCGAAAGGAAAAAGGTCAATTGAGAGTGAGCTTACAAGGCTAATTTGAGGCCGCATTCGTGGTGCACGTCTAATGCAAAGGGTAGCAGCTAAAATCATTCTTTCTATCTGATGAAATTCGTCGCTACTACCAAGTTGTGGATCTAGCAACTGAGAAAAATTGCTGTCCTTTAAAATCGGCTTTGCCTGAACGTTAATATCAGAGCATTACCAAGTGTGAAAACCTGACTCGGAAAATAACTGGATCGAAGCAGCATTGTACTTTTGCACTATGAGAAAGGGAGAAACATAAACGAATTTACAGAACCATCTACTCAGATATATGAGTTTTTCTGAACTATATAAACATTGTTAAGGTGCTCTAAACTATGTTACAATAGATGAGGCAGATACCCAAAGGCTTATATGTATGATGAACTCACCCACATAACAAGGCTCTCCTGACCTTTTGGACGGTTATCGTCAATGGGCTTTTTACCAGAGAGGAGCTCCAGGAGGACGATGCCAAATGCGTAGACATCAATTTTATCACTAATTTTGCCATGCATGAAGTATTCAGGAGCCAAGTAACTGCCACAGACAAGTGTTACCAACTGTATCTAAAGTGGGTAATAAACTGGAAAAAACACTCAGAGCAGATCGCATACCCAAAGGTTCCTGCGACATCCATGCTAGTCGTATGAGACGCAGAACTTGAGACCCGACTAGCAAGTCCAAAATCTGACAGCTGAAGAAGCAGAAGAGCTAGTTATGAGCCAAGAAAGCTTAAAACCAAAAAAAGATAACTTTCGAACTTGTTTGTTTCAACGTGCTACCTGGGGCAAAAAATCATTGGACAAAAGAATGTTGGAAGATTTCACATCCCTGTGGATCACAGGTTGTTCACAACCATTATGTAGGTAATCGAGTGCTTCCGCTAAGCCCACTGCCACCTTATACCTCTCCTGCCAGCCAAATGCATTGATATCCTTCTTATTGCCTTGTAACAAGAGAAGCCAGTCAGGTTTGAAAATATAGTAATTCGAAAACCGTAAAATACAACCAATTCCAGGAAGGAAAACATCCAATTCAACAAATAAATGGTAGTAAATTGGATAGAGTCCTAACCGTGAATGTTCTCTTCTAGACTTCCCCTGGAGAGGAAATCGTATACCAGGAGCAACTTGTTTTCCTCGAAGCAGAAACCAAATAAGGAAATGAGATTTTTATGGTTTAAACTCGTAATGATCTCAATTTCCTGAACAAACTCCTTGATTGCATTCTCGGTTGGCTTAACAATTTTCACTGCCAGTTCCTTGCCATCGGGAAGGCACCCTCTGTAAACATGGCTGCTACCACCTTTACCTACCATATTCTCTGCAAAATCAAAAAAATAAGAATCATTGACATGAAGATCCAAAGTAAGCCAAACTCAAGATTTTTACATCAATTGCTAATGAAGAATAAACCTGGCATGAAGCTAGAGGTGGCTTCCGAAAGCTCTTGGTAACTAAACAATCTACACGAAGAAGAGGATTTCTCTAGTAAACTTTGTAGCTCTTTTGGAGACAGAAGACAAATAGCCTCACAACCAACCGACACAATTGCACCAGTTTCTCCGTCCAAATCGGAAGAATGATTCTTTTTTCGATCAGAACGGTTTTGCCTTAGGTCAGGATAAACAACAGCCGAGGAATGCTGGCTTGGTAATTTTAACATCCATTGTTCCACAGATTTCTTTGAAGAAGAATTCTCCGAGTGATGCCGCTTAGGTAAAAGCGCCCAGCGGAGAAGAGACCAACCAGGCACCTTTCTAACCAGAACATTGTTATCCTCACTCGTTCGAAACGGTATCAAATCTAGCCTATTACCAACACTGCCATTTCCGGATAACTCTTCCGGCGATTGGGAGTTAGAATTTTCGGGCAATTTCAAGGCCAAAGCACAGGCTTCACAATTCTTCTTCAACATTTTATGCCTTGAAAACAAAACGGATTGATGAGAAAAATTGCCATTATCTGTTCTTATACTCTTCGGCAAGGACACTAACCGGACAAGGCTCTTATCCGGTGAATCATTGTCTGTTCAACCAAATATCACAGAGAACAATGAATAAGCGGAACTCAGTATGAGAAACGGCAATTTTCTAATAACTAGATATAGGAACAAATTAGAACTAAAAAAAGAAAGAAGCAGCACGACCTAGGGATCGGTTCGAGTTTGTCTGAATTGCTTCCCTTCGGAACACAACTTTACCATTCTGAACAGCGTAAACAGAGAAACATTTGGGTAATTTTCTGGCGCAAAATTTCGCAACTGAGGTAGACGCCTGTATCGGGTTATGGGTTTTGGTAGTTCCCAAAATTAGCTTAGCTGCTTCGAAAGACTTTGCTTCCCTTACCAGACATTTCTTCGGCGATGACCCTCTACACACTTTTAGCTTCAAATCAACCTGAAATAATTTTCCCACTCAATTTCTACAATAAAGGAGAAAACTTTGTAAAAAAAACAAAACAAGTAAACTATAAAGTGACCTGTTTTAGGTTGCAGAAGCCTTCGTAAACCGATAGTGTGTAGTCAAATTGCTTAACAAGAGACAGAATCGACGCCGGGCTCTCTGGCGGAATCAGGAATGAAGATTTCACCGAGAAAATAACGCCATTAGAAAAGGAAAAAAAGGTTACAAAAATCATACATATAAAAAATGTTAAATTTAAGTAAAAGGAGAAAAGTGGGAAGTAAGGAATAATACCAGTGGCAGAATCAAGGATGTGAAGAGCAATGACCTGATCACCGGGCTGAGCCACCTTAACAAGCGCCCAAGTCAGCAATTCCTTGCTTTCAGCGTCAAATTTGACCCCCACCAACACCGTGGCACCACCGCCTTCTCCTCCCTCATCCCCTTTCTCTCCAAGCACCGTCATCTCCAAAGCAAAGCCCCGCCGCCGCCGTTTCCTTCCTCTGCTGCAGATAACGAGGGAAAGGGAAAGATTCGGTTTTGGCTACTGTATAGGCTTTGCTTTTGCTTGCTCCGTCCGCAGCCCTGCCTATACGAGAGTAGTGTGTGTGGGTGTTTTTCCTTTTCTTTTTGCTTAATTTAGTTTGCTTTTTTTCCTATTTTTCACAATTGAATATTAATAATAAATCATGATTTGACGTCTTTGTACAAAGCATGGTTTTCATTTATCTCATTCCTCAGTTTTGCGTTTGGGGAAGAGAATATATATTCCTTTGCTCCCGTTCGTAATGCAACCTTATGATCAGCCGTTGATTATTTATTGGCAAAATAAAAATAAAAATTGTCAAATCCGACAAATTGAAACCAAAAAGATTAAAAAAAACAGAAAATAATCCAAGGATGGAGAATTACAAAGTAAAGAATCCGACCGATGTGCAGTTGTTGTTTTGTCGTTTCCTGTCATCGTTTTCGACAATTTTCACTTTTGTCTTCTCATTCTTTCGGCTGTAATTGAATCACCTTCTTCATCCATCAAATTATGGAATAATACAGGAGTGGATAATATAATTATGTGTTTCTTTTAATTATGAAATATACTCGAGTGGAGTGGATAATGTGTTTCTTTTAAAATTTTCATATGGTAAGTTTACAAGGACATTGAATAAGTTTCCAAGGTAGGTATTTTCTCTCTTTTTTTTCAAAGATATTGTATATTTGAATGCGTTTAAACACGACTTTTAAGTAGTTACAATAATTATTATATCAATTTAATAAAGATTTAATTGGTTTCATCTAAAAAAAATTTAATTGGTAAGACAAAATCAACCTTTTTATGGTCTAAAGGTCATTACAAATTTACAATGTAATATCTGTTCATACATATTTTTAACCCTTTGATAATGGGTATGCACTTTATAGACAAAGCGATTTGAACATGCGTCTCTTAAGATGAACATCATCTGTTTTTTCACTGAGACACTTATTGGGTTAAAAAAATCAACTTTTATTGAGCATTTATTTATTTATTTTATCCCAAATATGATAATGTGATCTCTTTAAATAAATCTGAGAAAATTATTTGTTCATGTAACTGAGAATTTGTCGGTTTTGTGTCGAAAAATATTATTTTGGAATTTAATTTTTTTATTAAAAAATAAATCTTTAACTTCTTTTTTAAATTTGTCGTACTTAAAATTTTGATTTTTCTATACATAAATATATTATTATCAATACATACAAGTTTACTATGTTATGCAAATTTTCATTTCGATCATTTAATTTTAATTTCCTTTCAATACGGTCCATGCAAAACAAATTGTAAAGTTTTTAAAAATGTTTATTTTGGGTATCTAGACTTTATTTTTCTTAAAATGCCACAGTTTTTGAAAATTGTCATTTTAATCCAAGAAATTTTAATATTTTCATTTTAGACAAAAAAAAAAACGGACCAAAATCGCCCGACAATTTACCTATAGTAATCGACAGCAGCAGAAGATGGCTTCCTTTAATCATTATAAAAATTGCTATGTGTTCTCATAATGTTCCTAAAACTTCAATAAATTACAAGAGACACGAAAAGAAAACATCTATTGACCAAGAGTGAAGCATTAAGGCAAGTCTTTCACAAGCTTTTAAGAGTTTTCTTCTTGTTGTAAGCTTAAGCTATATATATAATCATTCTATTCTTTTGTATTTCAACCTTTCTTTAGCTCAATTAGGTAAATACGCAGCGTGATAAAGGGCTTCTTTCCAGTTTCCATCGTTTTCAAAAATATATTTATAACCTTTTTTATTTATTTTTCCAATACCGTTAAAATTTAGGAAAATATATAAAAATATGATTTTTAGAAGTAGATAGGTATGTTTTTCATGGAATATATTTTTTTTTTTTAAAGTTTTGTTTAAATGCCAATAAGATCTCAGTTTAATAACAAATTTGAGACTTTAGAAAAAAAAATTAACAAAGACTTTAGAAATTTTAGGAGTCCACTACATCGAACAACAAATTTCTAATCTAATCTATCACTTTAAGCATAATATAAACATGCAATATATAGACGTCTTTAATCTCGTTAATCTCTTCATTTATGACAAATTAAAATGGAATGTTTTCGCCAACAAGTTGGTCTAGTGGGATGACACATCAAATTTCTTAAGTAAAATTAGAGGTTCAAATCTTAGTGTTGTGAATGAAGTATCTTTAATCTTGTTAATCTCTACTTTATTTACGACAAATTAAAATTGAATGCTTCCACAAACAATCAATTAGTGTAGTGAGATGAGACACTAAATCCCTTAATAAAATCAAAGGTTCGAATCGAATGAAGCAAATTGAATTGAAAGAGTCGCCCCATAATAGACATCTACAATACTCAGTCCGAATTAATCAACCAATAAATTAAATACTAATAAGTAACAAAATTGAATGCTTCCGACATTGATATTATTTTTGTAAAGATATGGGGAAATGACTCGGACAAGGGAAGTTGGAACATGTACATGTGCACGTTTTATTCTCCACTATATGTATATATAGTAATTATAATATCAACGACCATAAACTTTATCTTTGTAATTTATATTTAGAATTAAAAAAACTGTTACTTTTAATAATATTATTTTAAAATTAAAAGTTATTTATTAACAAATATAATATATGTTAATTATCAATAGACTCAAATGTACAATAATTTGATCAAGATACCGTTTATTTGGTTATCATGTTGATCTTCTCTCCTTTTGACCTTCAGATTGGATCTGGATACACAATTTGCGTTTGTGGATGGTTTCTCACAACGCTTGACTCTGATTTGCGGTTGTCGATGGTCTTTTAATAATTTGATCCCTTTTGTGGTTCGTTTGCCGATGTAATAAGATCTATTCGTATTGGGTTTTATGGTGCTCGATTCCTTCAACCATTCTTGCTCACCAAGTGTGGAGAAGTTGGATAATTGGATGTTTTAGTGGGAGGTGAAAATTGGACAATAAGACACAAGGAATTATAGTGGTTCAACCTTGTAACCAAGGTCTACATCCACTACCTTAGCTCCCCACTAAGAATTTCAACAAATTCACTCTAGAATTTCGTCCCCTTTTCTCGCCTTAGGAGGAAGCCATTACAACGATTAAGCTAACTACCATTAGCTTAATCAAACACTCTCTTACAAGAGAAATTCTTAAGCAAACTTGAAATCCCTCTAATAGGTATTTGTTTGCAGTATAAAGCTCTCACCCAAAACTTAAACACTTGAGCAAATATAACAATGTTAAGCTCACTACTGTTGTCTAAGCAAGGAATTTACAATTAAAGCTCTAGACATAATTTGTCATCATAGTGTTGTAACAATTAAAGCATTAGCCTTCTCTTGATGCTTGGAGGTCCCTTTTATACTCCTAATTGAGTTTGCAGCCGTTACTAGCCGTTAGCGTTGAATTGGAGCCGTTTGAGACTTTATTTCCCACCATAAATACAGTTCTGCAACTCCCCATTTTGGAACACTCGACCCTGTTTCGAAACATCCCTAAAATAGAAAGAGTCGTTGTAGTCTGATGCAGCACCCGTTTCAGAACAACCTTGACCGTATCGAAACGGTGATTCCCGTATCGAAATGTTCTACAATTTAAAAGGCCGTTGGGAAATAGCCGTTGGGGTTTTGACCGTTGAGGTATTTGCCACATAGGCGTATCGAAATGGTGAAGCACATATCGAAACGCTATGTAAAAATCCTTACCCATATTAAAGCCCATTTCGAAACAGACATAGCTGTATCAAAACGTTTTGAAACTGTGAATGGTTGTTTCGAAACGCCTAAGGGTGTTTCGAAACACCTGGGTGGTTTTGTAAAGTTTGGCTTTAGAAAACACTTCAAAACCTCTTGAAACAATCCTCAAACATATTTTTAAGTTGTTTGGACTTAAAGGCACTTTTGAAATCTTTTCAATTTAGTACAAAACTATTTTTCAATTATTATATCAAAACATTAGTTCTTCAATCTCCCCCTTCTTGATATAATAAAACCACCTTGAAAAATTGTTTGGGATTCTCCCCCTTTGTATTTAAAAATTTGAATAAGAGATTTCAAAAATTAAAAGAAGTTAAAGCTCCCCCTTATTCTCTTGAAAATGCAATTTTTCAAACCATTTCTCCCCTTTTTGTTATATCAAAAAGACTTTAAATAACTTTAAGTTCAAAATAACTTAGGAGAAAAAATGACAAAAATAAGAATTTTGGTTTTAAAATTGGCCCCCCTTACTCAAAGCATCATCAAAGAATGTTAGTCCAACACATGATAATCTAGTTGAATTAAAAGAGAATAAATCAAAATTAAACAAATAAAAACAACTAGATTTTACCACACTTGTACTCAAGGGAGGATGTGAAGCCTTCTTTCTACAAGTGTTCTTCCTTGTGTGCTTTGGATCCACATACATTAGTGGCACAAAATTTAGTCCTCTTAGGAATCCATTTTTCAATTTCATCCTTTTTAGTTGAAGTACTTAGTCCTTTTGGGACCAAGTTACTTCTAAAAACTTTACCATTTACAAATCTAGGGGCACTAGATTGTCTAACATAAAAGTTTGATTTTCCAAAATTATTTTTCTTTTCAAGTTCTTTGGAAATCAAATCTTTTTCTTTTTGAACTTTATGAAGCAAATTTTGTAAATCAAAACATTTTTGTTCAAACTCATTGAGTTTTGCTTCAAGATCAATTTTGGTTTTAGAAATCAAATCATTTTGAATTTTCAAATTTGAGACAATTTTCTTATTTTTCAAAATGTGATTTTTAAATTCTAAAACCAAATCGTCATAGGCATCTTGTAATTCATCAAAAGAATATGAACATGAAGAGATGGATTAGAAGTTACCCTTGAATCTTCTTCAATGGCCATAAGGAGAAGGTTGGCTTGTTCATCGTCGGTGGAGTCTTCATCACTCCATGTAACCATATATGCCTCCTTCTTATGGCTTGAAGTGCTTGCCCTCTTCTTCTTCATAGATTCTCGTTCGAGTTCTTTTATGGATTTCTTCATGAAAGGGCACACTTCTTGAAGAGATGAACTATCTCTTCTTCTTCATCCTCCTCCTCACTTGTATCAACATGGTTGCACTTGGAGGACTTGAGAGCCATAGCATTTGTATTGATGCCAAGCCCTTTGAGCTTCTTCTCCCCCATAGCTCTAATCTCTTCCTTCTTATTCTCCTCTTCTTTGTTTTTCTTCATTATTTGGTGAGTGAGAAGTGACCCCAGGAGCTCATCAAGCTTCAAAGTCTTGAGATTCTTGGCTTCGATGATGGTGGTTCTTTTTTAGTCCCATGACTCGGGAAGGGAGTAGATGAGCTTTCAGACAAGCTTTTCTTCCGGAATGGCTTCTCCATAGCCCTTGAGTCCATTGGTGATGGTGGAGAAACGATCGAACATCTTCATGATGTCCTCATCCGGATCCATTTTGAAGTTTTCATACTCCAGGTTGAGAAGGCCGATCTTGGTTTCCTTTACTTCGTTTGTCCCATCGTATGTAACTTCGAGCTTATCCCAAACTTCCTTGGCACTCTCGCAAGAAGACATCTTTTCGTAGATATTGAGGCTAAGTGCACAAAAGATGAAGTGCAAAGCCTTGCAATTTAGCTCCATCTTCTTACGATCGTCGGTACTCCACTCCGCTTTGCTTCCTTTTGGTACGAATGGGCCATCTTCAATGATATCCCAAAGCTTGTAGTCTTTGGATTTGACAAAGAACATCATCATTGTCTTCCAATAAGCATAATTTGTCCCGTCAAAGAAAGAAGGCTTGTCGATGGATTGCGCCATTGAGCCGGTTGATTGAGATGTTGATCGAGCTTGCCAGATCGCCTCAATAGGATCTCAATCCTCTTCAATTGAGCCTCGGTTTGATACCAATTGTTGGGTTTTATGGTGCTCGATTCCTTCAACCGTTCTTGCTCACCAAGTGTGGAGAAGTTGGATAATTGAGTGTTTTAGTGGGAGGTGAAAATTGGACAATAAAACACAAGGAATTATAATGGTTCAACCTTGTAACCAAGGTCTACATCCACTACCTTAGCTCCCCACTAAGAATTTCAACAAATTCACTCTAGAATTTCGTCCCCTTTTCTCGGCTTAGAAGGAAACCGTTACAACGATTAAGCTAACTACCATTAGCTTAATCAAACACTCTCTTACAAGAGAAATTCTTAAGCAAACTTGAAATCCATCTAATAGGTATTTGTTTGCACTATAAAGCTCTCACCCAAAACCTAAACACTTGAACAAATATAACAATGTTAAGCTCACTAGTGTTGTCTAAGCAAGGAATTTACAATTAAAGCTCTAGACATAATTTGTCATCATAGTGTTGTAACAATTAAAGCATTAGCCTTCTCTTGATGCTTGAAGGTCCCTTTTATACTCCTGATTGAGTTTGCAGCCGTTACTAGCCGTTAGGGTTGAATTGGAGCCGTTTGAGACTTTATTTCCCACCATAAATGCAATTCTGCAACTCCCCATTTTGGAACACTCGACCCTGTTTCGAAACATCCTTGAAATAGAAAGAGTCGTTGTAGTCTGATGCAACACCCGTTTCAGAACAACCTTGACCGTATCGAAACGGTCGTATCGAAATGTTGATTCCCGTATCGAAACACTCTGCAATTTAAAAGGCCGTTGGGAAATAGCCATTGGGGATTTGACCGTTGAGGTCTTTGCCACATAGGCGTATCGAAACGGTGAAGCACATATCGAAACGCTATGTAAAAATCCTTACCCATATTAAAGCCCATTTCGAAATAGACATAGCTGTTTCAAAACGTTTTGAAACTGTGAATGGTTGTTTCGAAACGCCTAAGGGTGTTTCGAAACTCCTGGGTGGTTTTGTAAAGTTTGGCTTTAGATAACACTTCAAAACCTCTTGAAACAATCCTCAAACATATTTTTAAGTTGTTTGGACTTAAATGCACTTTTGAAATCTTTTCAATTTAGTCCAAAACTATTTTTCAATTATTATATCAAAACATTAGTTCTTCAATCTCCCCCTTTTTGATATAATAAAACCACCTTGAAAAATTGTTTGCGTTTCTACCCCTTTGTATTTAAAAATTTGAATAAGAGATTTCAAAAATTAAAAGAAGTTAAAGCTCCCCCTTATTCTCTTGAAAATGCAAATTTTCAAACCATTTCTCCCCTTTTTGTTATATCAAAAAGACTTTAAATAACTTTAAGTTCAAAGTAACTTAGGAGAAAAAAATGACAAAAATAAGAATTTTGGTGTTAAAATTGGCTCCCCCTTACTCAAAGCATCATCAAAGAATGTTAGTCCAACACATGATAATCTAGTTAAATTAAAAGAGAATAAATCAAAATTAAACAAATAAAAACAACTAGATTTTACCACACTTGTACTCAAGGGAGGATGTGAAGCCTTCCTTCTACAAGTGTTCTTCCTTGTGTGCTTTGGATCCACATACATTAGTGGCACAAAATTTAGTCCCCTTAAGAATCTATTTTTCAATTTCATCTTTTTTAGTTGAAGTACTTAGTCCTTTTGGGACCAAGTTACTTCTAAAAACTTTACCATTTACAAATCTAGGGGCACTAGATTGTCTAACATAAAAGTTTGATTTTCCAAAATTATTTTTCTTTTCAAGTTCTTTGGAAATCAAATCTTTTTTCTTTTTGAACTTTATGAAGCAAATTTTGTAAATCAAAACATTTTTGTTCAAACTCATTGAGTTTTGCTTCAAGATCAATTTTGGTTTTAGAAATCAAATCATTTTGAATTTTCAAATTTGAGACAATTTTCTTATTTTTCAAAATGTGATTTTTAAATTCTAAAACCAAATCGTCATAAGCATCTTGTAATTCATCAAAAGAATATGAACATGAAGAGATGAATTAGAAGTTACCCTTGAATCTTCTTCAATGGCCATAAGAAGAAGGTTGGCTTGTTCATCGTCGGTGGAGTCTTCATCACTCTATGTAGCCGTATATGCCTTCTTCTTATGGCTTGAAGTGCTTGTCCTCTTCTTCTTCATAGATTCTCGTTCGAGTTCTTTTATGGCTTTCTTCATGAAAGGGCACACTTCTTGAAGAGATGAACTATCTCTTCTTCTTCATCCTCCTCCTCACTTGTATCAACATGGTTGCACTTGGAGGACTTGAGAGCCATAGCATTTGTGTTGATGCCAAGCCCTTTGAGCTTCTTCTCCCCCATAGCTCTAATCTCTTCCTTCTTCTTCTCATCTTCTTTGTTTTTCTTCATTATTTGGTGAGTGAGAAGTGACCCCATGAGCTCATCAAGCTTCAAAGTCTTGAGATTCTTGGCTTCGATGATGGTGGTTCTTTTTTAGTCCCATGACTCGGGAAGGGAGTAGATGAGCTTTCAGACAAGCTTTTCTTCCGGAATGGCTTCTCCATAGCCCTTGAGTCCATTGGTGATGGTGGAGAAACGATCGAACATCTTCATGATGTCCTCATCCGGATCCATTTTGAAGTTTTCATACTCCAGGTTGAGAAGGCCGATCTTGGTTTCCTTTACTTCGTTTGTCCCCTCGTATGTAACTTCGAGCTTATCCCAAACTTCCTTGGCACTCTCGCAAGAAGACATCTTTTCGTAGATATTGAGGCTAAGTGCACAAAAGATGAAGTGTAAAGCCTTGCAATTTAGCTCCATCTTCTTACGATCGTCGGCAGTCCACTCCGCTTTGCTTCCTTTTGGTATGAATGGGCCATCTTCAATGATATCCCAAAGCTTGTAGTCTTTGGATTTGACAAAGAACATCATCATTGTCTTCCAATAAGCATAATTTGTCCCGTCAAAGAAAGAAGGCTTGTCGATGGATTGCGCCATTGAGCCGGTTGATTGAGATGTTGATCGAGCTTGCCAGATCGCCTCAATAGGATCTTAATCCTCTTCAATTGAGCCTCGTTTTGATACCAATTGTTGGGTTTTATGGTGCTCGATTCCTTCAACCGTTATTGCTCACCAAGTGTGGAGAAGTTGGATAATTGGGTGTTTTAGTGGGAGGTGAAAATTGGACAATAAGACACAAGGAATTATAGTGGTTCAACCTTGTAACCAAGGTCTACATCCACTACCTTAGCTCCCCACTAAGGATTTAAACAAATTCACTCTAGAACTTCGTCCCCTTTTCTCAGCTTAGGAGGAAACCGTTACAACGATTAAGCTAACTACCCATAGCTTAATCAAACACTCTCTTACAAGAGAAATTCTTAAGCAAACTTGAAATCCCTCTAATAGGTATTTGTTTGCACTATAAAGCTCTCACCCAAATCTAAACACTTGAGCAAATATAACAATGTTAAGCTCACTAGTGTTGTCTAAGCAAAGAATTTACAATTAAAGCTCTAGACATAATTTGTCATCATAGTGTAGTAACAATTAAAGCATTAGCTTTCTCTTGATGCTTGGAGGTCCCTTTTATACTCCTAATTGAGTTTGTACCCGTTAGAGTTGAATTGGAGCCGTTTGAGACTTTATTTCCCACCATAAATGCAGTTCTGCAACTCCCTATTTCGGAACACTCGATCCTATTTTGAACATCCCTGAAATAGAAAGAGTCGTTGCAGTCTGATGCAGCACCCGTTTCGGAACAACCTTGACCGTATCGAAACGGTCGTAACGAAACGTTGATTCCCGTATCAAAACGTCCTGCAATTTAAAAGGCGGTTGGGAAATAGCCGTTGGGGATTTGACCGCTGAGGTGTTTGCCACATAGGCGTATTGAAACGGTGAAGCCTGTATCGAAACGCTATGTAAAAATCCTTACCCAGATTAAAGCCCGTTTCGAAACAGACAGAGATGTATCGAAACATTTTGAAACTGTGAATGGTTGTTTCGAAACGCCTAAGGGTGTTTCGAAACACCTGGGTGGTTTTGTAAAGTTTGGCTTTAGAAAACACTTCAAAACCTCTTGAAACACTCTTCAAGCATATTTTTAAGTTGTTTGGACTTAAAGACACTTTTGAAATCTTTTCAATTTAGTCCAAAACTATTTTCAATTATTATATCAAAACATTAGTTCTTCAATTCGTATCTATCCTTTGTTCGAGTCTGTTAATTGGGTTTTTAATCTTTTTATTTTATGGCCATGTATTGATTTAAAGTGGCTAATTTATTATGTTAATGGTTATTGAAAAATGTCTAAATTATGTGTTTAGTTTACGTTTATGATTGTAAATCCTTATTGTAATATAGATATTTTATTTTTTAATAAAATTAGTAGCTTTTATATAAAAAAATATTTGTTATTCAGAATGCATGTGACCTTTGAGTATGGCCAATATGCATAAACGTGGAGCTGAAGTTCAATATGAAAATGATGCATGTGATGTCAACCCATTAATAAAATGAATTGAACTCACATATAGAGATTAGTTTCCGACACCGACAAATAAACCCATAATATGTTTAGTTTTAGCATATGACAGTATGACATCTAAGGTATTATGCATGTGCATTGCTGGACAGTTGACCATTTCCGGTGTCCCCAATACGTCGAAAATCTTGACTAAATCTTTAAATGTATTTTGCATTAAAAATATAAAATCTAGCACAGATTACTGGGACTGAGTATCCTAAATCTAAAAATCAAAAACTGAATCGAATAATGTTGTTTGGACGGTTCATGGTTCACAAGTTTAAAAATTATGGTTACTCGAACTAAATGTAATTTCAACTTATATTTGATTCATAATCAATTTTAAATAGTTTATAATATAAAATAAGTAACTTATATTTAAAATTAATGAAATAACTTAAAAATATTATATTTGAATTATTAATTATTTTTTGTTTACTTGAAAAATTATTTTATAAAAAATATTTATGAAAAAGAGTTTAAAATTTTAACAAATAATGTTTAGAAGTTGCAATAAACAATTATTTTTATCAAAATAAATTACATATCTCAAAACCAAATGTTAGTATCGAAAAACTGATAACCGAAATTAACTTAACTAATAACCTCTTGCATTTAGCATAATCAATTTAATTATTTTTCATAATGTAAGTGAAATCCTAAATATTTTTTTTGTTGAGGAAAATACTATAACTTCATTCAAGAACCGAAAATAACATCATTAACAAGATCGTTCGAAATACAATCAAGAACTTCAAAACTAAAACGAAAAGGATCAAAACAAGAAAAGATCCAACGAGCAAGGGTATGCGCCACTCTATTTGTCTCACGATTTACATGAAGAACAGAAAATGTAATGACCCAATTCTTGGGTTAGTGAATCGGGTCTCGGGCCCGGGTTATAGGTCTTTATCTTAGAAGACTAAGTTAAGGGCTTTTAGGTTTGGGCCCATTATTTTGGGCGAAGATTTTGAATTTTAAATAGGTAAAAGTGGTTGAAAAGAAAAAAAAAGATATTATGAGGAAAGAGAAGAAGGAACAAGCGAAAAGTGGATAGTGGTAGGGGTGATCAAAACTCGACTTGACTAGAAAAAACTGAATTTTCCGACTCGACTCGAAATTTTATAAACTTGACTCGATTCGAAAATATTTCAAATAAAGTTTGAGTTGTAGAATGGAAATTCGAATAACTCAAATTGTTTTAATAATTAGTGGATTTATTTTTAAGTTCGAGTCGAGTACCTCAATTTTTCCTAATATATATATATATACCGATATAAAAAATATGAAAAAAATATATGTCACATATAAAAAATATAAAGAAATATATATGCATATCTTATATGATTAGAGAAAGTAATTTAAATTATAATCAAACCATACTATAACAAGATAAATAATTACAATTAAATTTATATAAGTACTCGAAAACTCGACTCAACTCGAATTTCATAAACTCGACTGGAATCGAAAAAATTTCAAATAAAGTTTGAATTGTAAAATATGACGCATCAACTCGAATAACTCAAAATTTTTTAATTTGACTCAACTCGATCGAACGCTCACCCTTAGATAGTGGGAGAGATGGAAGATGAAAGGAGAGAAAAGTTGAGGGAGGAGTTTTGAAACTCCAATCTACCGAGATCAGGTCGTCCGTTGTCGACACCTCCACCGCCGTTGTGTTCTTCTCGTTGAGACAACTTCGCTGGTACCAGCGGCATCACCATCGGAGCCGTTGTCGAAGGGGGTGCGAGAAAAAAAGTTTTAGATTTTCCATTTGTAAGGGTTAAAGTTCTCATAACGCAAAACCGCGGCCACCACTGTGTCCACCGACGTCAAGACAGTTGAACTGGGCATTTCTCGTTGCCGTCTGACCGTTGAAAGTCGCAGCACGCACCGTCGCCAACCTGTGGGCGACGTCCGACCAAGCTGGAGCTGTTATAACAGCTGGGCTCCAGCCTTTGGGCCAGCCGTTTGAGCCGACCTGCCGGCCGATCCAGAGCCTCTAACGAGCCGTCCTGTCAGCCGAGCCTGAGCCGACTTGCCAGCCACAAGCAAAGCCAGCTGCCGCACCGTCAGTCACCGTTGCTCACCTCCGTCGTTGCGCCGCCATTGACCAGCGTTAATATTTTCCATTGGTGCAGTCTGTTTTCGCCAGATTCGAACCCAATAAGCTATTTTTATGCGTTTCATCCCCTAAAGTAGTCCGATAGTGTGAAATGACTTATGTAGTCGTATTTGTTTTATTCGAGGATTTGGTGGACTCGAATATTGGAATCAAAGAGATGTTTGGAGGAGCTTGGATGGGGATTTATCGCTTTGGCTTAAGGTTAGTACACCTTGAACTCCTATTGCTTCATGAGCATCATAAATGAAATTGTTTTGCGTGTTAGTATCTGTAAGACAAGTAGATGATGAATATGCATGTGTGTAGATCGATAGTATAAGACTCGATAGTCATGAGATGCATGATGATTTCACAGATATGACAAGACTCATTGAGGCTTTAGAGACCGTGTAGGGTCGTTTGAGATGCTTGTACTTATTATTTGATGATTGTTTGATTGATTGAAATAATTGTGATGCCTTGTATATTTGTTCGAAATGAGTTAAAGTGATTTCATGAGAATTATGCTTAAGGGTTAAATACTCGATTAAATGATTATGAAGCAGGTAATTAATATTAATTAAATGAACGCAATAGTAAACAAACCCTAATGACTTTCATAAGCTTTGTAATATCAAAATTCGAGGAAATTATGCGAACCCGTGAATAGAGTATCAATACGAGCTTTAGCCATATTGGTACGTGATTGGGGGCCGTATCGGTAGGGGTCAACCATAGTCGATACTTGAGGAAATCTAAGATTTCTAGTAAGTAATATCGGTATCGGTATGCGTTTGAGTACCGATACTCGGGGTACCGTATTGATACTCGTGTTCGAGTATCGATACCCAATTAACGGAATGTTTTATATTGCTAATAAAAGATGGAAATTGACGTGGAATGATAATGAGATAATTTGGGTTAATAAGGATAATTAATGTACACTTTCGTAATATATTAACAAGTTGGTAAACCGAAATGGGTGGCTTGATAATTGATAGAAACTATAGAGTTTGGTAATCATGTAAATGTTGTGTGCTGGGTGGTAATCGTGTCCATGTTGTGCGTTGTTTGGACACTTGATTGGTTGTGTTACCTTTGATTGATGAGATCCGGATACCCAATGAGAAAGTGTTGCAACACCATATGGTTATAAATACCAAATGTACGTTCTTGAAGCTGTGTGGCACCAAGTCTCATTCGAATATGCTCGACGAGAGATTTTGAGCATGAGTGTACGTTATCGAAGCTGTGTGGCACCGGGTCTCACTTAGAGTGTACATTCCCAAAGCTGTGGCACCGGGCCTCACTCTAGGTTTGTGGTTACGACATTGTGTGCTGTTGCTTGGATGATCTGGTGTGATCCCGAGTATGGTTGAGCCTTTTGGGCCATGTATGATGATTTCTATTATGAGAGCATGCGTTTAGGTAACTAGTGGTAGCGCCATATATATATTTTTATCTCTCCTTATTTCTCTTACTAGATTACGTGCTTATGTTTATGATTAGAATGAAGTATAGTAGAGTAGATGTGCACCATTGAGCTTTCTAAGCTCAGCGAGTGGAATCGTTCTTTTCGTGCATAGGTTGATCGTTGGATTGTGGGTTCGGTGAGCAGTATCAATACAAGATTCTAACATGTGGAGGTTTTCAGATTATGATACTTGCGTTTAGTGGGCTATGTATTCATAGGACCTTACGTGGCCGAGTCTGTAATTCTTACTTTTGAAATTGTATTAATCAAGTTAAATGTTTAAATGTTTTAAATTAAAGTGGAGCTCATTTATAATAATTTAAATTGTTTATCTATGTTTTCAAGTATTTGATTCAAATGTTTTGGAAATACCTTGTTTGAGCTAAATCTAGTTGCAAAATTTTATGGTTTAGGTTGGGCTTGAGGTCCAAATGTGACATCCGGCTCAAGGATGTTACAATAGTGGTATCAGAGCTTAAGTTTAGCTGGTTCTAGGAAACTTCGGGGTAGTATATGTGTTTTAATAAGGTGTTTAGTGAATAAAAGTTCTTAAATTAAGTTCGTACTCCTTAAGACTAGAATCCTGATGGCGCGTCCAAAGTTGCAACGTTAAGATGGTTATGATCGTGGTCGAGAGTGGCCGAGTTAAGTGTTTAGCCACTCATGAGAGCGATTTCAGAGGCGAAGTTGCCCCAGATTGTTGAGTTGCGAGTTAGTTGAATGATGTTATAGTTGAGGATGTGTCCACCTCCTGCCACCTGAATGATGTCTTCGTTGAGTGTTATAGACGTTTCGAAACCTAAGGGTACGTTAGGAGAGTTTGTGGTAAGGAATTTTCATCATTATGCGTGAATAACGGTTGTGCTGCGGGTATGAATAATCCACTCTCAAAATTGATCGACAGACGCACGTTGGTTGGAGGACCCTTTGTCCTATTAAAATGAGTCTTGTTGATACTTGAGAAGTATCATTGTCCTTTTCAAGGGCATTTCTCGGAGATAATAGATTGAGGATCTACTAATTCGCTAGAATATGACCGAAGTTATACGTTCTACAGGTTTGATGGAGCTACCTTCTTGAGAGTTGTTTCTTCTCGGAAATTGCTTTGGTTAATCAAGCGTGATGCTAGCCAGTAATGTCGAGAGTGGGCTCGAGGCTCTGAGACCTTGTGGAAACCTAAACTTTGGCAATGAGAATGTTGAACCGTTGCTCCCTACCATAATTTTCGTGGTGGTTGTTTAGAGTATGGAACGACGGAGTTGAGAAAGTCAGAGGTTCAGTTGCGAAGGCGCAACTCGAACGATGTTTCTTTTGTCTAAGTGTTTCGCCCAAGGAAGAACCAAGCTTGTTCGCTAGCAAGAAGTTGGTTTGTTGAGCTGATGTTTAAACCGTTGGTAGCTTGTTAAGCAACAATGAGGGGGCTGTTACGTGTCTCCTAAGGTAGATGACTCGTTTAATCAATTGCAAAGTACCCGTGTGTTTTCCCGGATTGGTTCGAGGATAAGATGGTTACGGTTAAAGTGTTATAGGCTTGTTGTTTTGAAATAGATTTTGGAATGAGGATTTCTCTTTTTAAAGTGTGTTGTGGTAACAATTGATGTCTGCAGTGGTGTTTGAGGCGTTTCAACGATGATAGAGTGGGGGCCACCATATTGTCTCTCAAATATAAGTTTGATGATTTGTATGAAACATGTAAATGTATAAGGAATATGGAAAGATGAACTTTGGCAAGGTAATTACCTTAATGACCTTGGGTGTGGGAAAGGTTAGTTACCGTGTAATCAGTTAAGGAAGCAAGGTTTGAGACTTCGTAAATGCTTTTGATTTGTATCACAGTTTTCTTAAGGCAAGCTGAGGAACATTGGTGGAGATCCGAGCTGCGTGAGACCATTTTTTTGTGATAGTGGTGCTGACTCGATTAAAGTTTAGTAAGATCTTAAGATCTTCGAGGATGTTTTGTTATTTTGCCAAGGCTGTATTTTAGTGCTAAAGAGGGAATGTTGTGTTCACCTCAACAATGTGAAAATTTGGGTATTTGATCCTTAAGGAATTTGAGATTTGGGCAACGATGTGAGTCGAAGTAATTAAGAGCTATTGGTCGTGTGTGATCGATCACTACTTAAGTAAAGTGAACTTGATAAGTGATGGATTGTATGAAGTTAGTTCGGGTTAGAGTATTATGTTGCTCATGTGGGGCGGTCAAGGATTTCAAGTGATGGTATTGTAAGAGAGTACTGATGCTAGCTCTATGCGGTACGTGTACTCGATTCATCTAGTGTCGATATTGATCGGTCAGTATCGGTACCCGTGTGTTTGTTAGTTAAGCTTCGAGTTAAGGATTGATTTGCTCTAGAAGCTGCAGGAAATAGCATTTGATTCTAATTAATAGGATAAATTTTCATGATTGGATTTAGGTCCGATGGGTTCTGATAGGCTTTGAGATCTTATTGCGGGTGTTTTAGAGAAAGACATGTAAAGGCAATAGATTCTTCCTATATGATACAATGGTAAGAATATGGTGAATTTTTGAGAGCGACAGTTTGTACCAAGCTTTCACCGCGTGTTTTGGGAGACAATGTGGAGTCGTGTGTTTGAGTTAGTGATAAGTGGTTGACTTGCCATCAGTTGGAAATCTAGCATCGAGTTCTTTGGTGTTTTTGTGATGCTTTGATGTTCTTTAGTGGAAATTAAATGAATGACCGTGTATCTTGTAAAGGATTAGTGAATGCACAATTTTGATGGGATTTCTTTGAGTAATGACATTTCTTGGTAGGTACCGTTTGTTATTTTCGGCAAAGGTGAGATCTAGATAGAAAGTCTGCTTGGTTTGGTTGTGGGTTGGGTTGTACGACATTGCGGTGTGTACATTATACCTTTTGATGCGAGACTCGAGGTTCGTGATGGAACCTTATCCCTTGGTGGGATTTCTTGCAACGATGGATCCTAAGGTGGGTACAAATAGTATGTTTTTCCAAACAAGTTAAAGTTTAGAGTGTAAGATTCTTGCATGAATCGAGTTATTGGGAGGTGCTTTGGTTGCCGATATGAGTTATCATGCCATGTTTAAGGTAAGTTCTTGAGGCAAGTTAAGAAGTCGTTCGTTTTCGGAAGTCTTGCACTAGGTGAGCAATGATTTTGATAAAGGATGCCATCAGAGTTAGAGTCTCCATCAGGGAATCACCACAAGAAGAATCGTTTTGGTTGTAACGACTATATAACCTCATCTTCTTTTTAGATCATACGAAGCTGTAGAAGGATTTTATGTGCAATAATATTTTTAGATCTCATGACGGTTGTCGTTACCTACTTTCAGAACCTTTTTGCCTCATCTTCATCGACTGTTGACCCAAGGCTTTTGGACAACCTTATCCATGTCGTCACGGTCGATATGAACGACTAGTTAACCCAGCCCTTTACTATGAAGCAACTCCGACCCATTAGCCTGTGCACTGTCATCTACAAAATGGTCACCAAGGTCCTTGTCAACCGAATGAAACCCGTTCATCCTTTCTGTATTAGCGAGACTCAAGCAACCTTCTTCAAAGGATGCTCGATCTCAAATAATATCCTCGTGGCCCACGAGCTTGTCCACTCTTTGCATGCCCCCGCTCTGCTGCTACCAGAGGAGTTGCCCTCAAGATGGACATGGAAAAGGCTTTCGACCGTGTGGAGTGGTCGTTCCTTTGTGCTGTAATGCTCAAGTTGGGCTTTGTTTCATCCTGGGTAGAACTCATTATGTGATGCATCTCTTCTATCTTATTCTCTGCTCAGGTGAATGAGTCTCTTTTGACCCTATCGGGGTTTGCGACAAAGGGACCCTCTCTCCCCTTTTCTCTTTCTCTTTCTCTTTTGTACCCAGGGCCTCTTTGCCTTACTAACGGCTGCACAACTTAAGGGCCGACTCTGTGGAATTCATGCTAGTTAGTTTGGACCTCCGGTTAACCTTTTACTCTATACGGATGACGACTTGGTTTTTCTATGTAAAGAGCTAAGTGAAGCTCAATGCCTAAAGGATATTCTTCAGTCATATGCATCCTCCTCTGGTCAATATGTTAATTTTTATAAGTCCACCATCTTCTTTAGCTCCTATACTCCTCTGGACTTCAAGGCAACTGTCCACAACCTCCTAGGGGTGCGGAGGTCGATGACTTGAGAATCTATCTTGGTATTACCCTTCTCACTGGAAGGAATAAATCGGAAGCCTTTGGTTTTGTTCGAGACCGAGTTGGCATTCATGTTACTAGCTGGACAAAGCACCTGCTATCCTATAGTGGTAGGGAGGTATTCCTTAAGTCTATGGCCCAAGCTCTTCCTCAATATGTCATGTCTTGCTATCTTTTTGCCTCAAAACCTGGTTGATGACATGACCCGGTCCATGCAGTGTTACCGGTGGTCTGGTCGGAACAACAAACGAGGGTGGCCTCTTGTCTCTTGGGCCAATATGTGCATACCCAAATCTGTTGGTGGTGTTGGATTCCGGGATATGCATCTTTTCAACATCACCCTCATTGGGAAGAAACTTTGGCGTTTTATCTCGGATCCTAGCTCTTTGCTTTCACGTATCTTCATGGCGAAGTATTTTTCATCCATGAACATTCTCCATGCCCTATCTTCCCCATGGCATGCTTCTTTTGCGTGGAAAGGATTGTGCGAGGCGCTATCATTATTACGTGATGGTTTCTTCTGGACCATCGGTATTGATAGTACGGTCCGTATACACTAGAAACATTGGGGAGTGACTTCCCCAACCTCTCTTACGAGCAACTATCTTGATAATGAGGAGTTGCCTATTCGAGTTCCGAGATTTCATGGTTCCTGGCCAACCTCGTTGGAACACTCAACTTGTCTGTGATATCTTCCTCCCTGATGATGCAGAGGAAATCTTACATGTTCTGATCTCCGCCACCCGACCATATACCCTGCTCTGGGGTGACCACGACTCATGCCTTTATATCATTCGGTCCAGACACCTTTATCTCCAGCAGCCAGCTCCTTCAATCACCAGGCTGTCCCAGGTTTTAAAACTTCTCTCAAAATTGCCTACTATTCCCAAAGTTCGTACACTCGGTTGACGCATCGGGCACGAGGCCCTCCCTATTGGTAGTAGGCTCCATGCTGCAGGCCTTTCTATGAGAGTGTGCCCTTTATGTTAGCATGAATCCGAAACGCTTCTGCATGCTCTCCGTGACTGCCCTGCTTCGAGAGAAGCCATTCTTTTTTCTGGCTTCCCACGTGCCCTTGTAACCTGTCAGGCTGCTACAACTATTGTTTGGTTTGAAGATGTGGCTTCATCCCTCTCCTTGGACTCCTTTTATCTCCTTCTCGCTCTTCTCTAGTATCTATGGCCTAGGAGGAATGACTGGCTCCATGAGAAAATCTTACGACCGATTTGGGTCCTGGTCTCCATTGCCAAGTGCCTCCATCGCGACTATCGTGCCACAGCTTCCCCACCATCCTCCCACCAGCCGGGCTCTTCGGCTCTCTCTAAGCAAGGCTGGCGGCCGCCCACTGCTAGTTGCATAAAGGTGAACATTGATGGTGCCTTTGATCCTCTCTCCCGTTCGACTTTTATTGGTGTTCTGCGCGAAACGAGAACGACTTGGTCCTTGGTGGCATTGCTCACCATGCCATGGGTTGCACGGATGTGTCTTTCGTTGAGGCCTCCGTCCTAATTGCTGGTTTACAGCTGGCCCATGAAAAGGGCTGGTCTAATGTCGTCTTCGAATTCGATTCGGCCGTCGTGGTGAAAAAGTCAACCGCTCTACGGACGGCATCTCTTTTTTACGAGATCATCTTGAGCCGGCCCAAAATATTCTAGATGGGCATGTTCATAACTATAGAGTCTCTAATGTATCGCGCTCTGCGAATATAGTTTCTCATTGCTTAGCTAGTTGGGCCCTTCGGTCCCTCTCCCTCATGTCTTTTGACTCGGTTTGTCCCAAGATTATTTTTACAACTGTACGTGATGACTTGTCATCCTTTTCTTAAGTAATGAATTTTTGGGCACTCTTTTCCCCCTTTTAGGCACCTCCACCAGTCCTCGGCTCGGTGTGGGTTTTAGTGGGGTTTTTTAATGAGGCCCGTTTCCTTCATTAAAAAAAATAAGTTTCTTGATTACGTATTCATGTGACAGTTTGACGAAGTACCGTTGAGTTATTTCATGCGTTCAACAATGCATCAGGTGGAAATTGATTGCTTTAAAAGAAATAATCAATGAAGATTTCGGTCATACCGTTTGAAAGCAAGAGCTTTAATTGCTAAATATGGTGAGAGATCAGAGTTGCGTAGCGGGAAATGTGTGAGGTCTTGGTGAGTCAATAAAGTTTCATCATCTTCTGTTGAGTATTGAGTGCAAATTTCGAGGACAAAATTTCTTTTAAGGAGGGGAGAGTTGTAACGACCTAATTTTCGTATAAGTGAATCAGGTCTCAAGCCCAGGTTATAGACCTTTATCTTGGGAGATTAAGTTAAGGGCTTTTGAGTTTGGGCCTATTATTTTGGGGGAGAATGTTTTGAATTTTAAATAGGTAAATGTGGTTGAAAAAAGAAAAAAAGAAATTATGGGGAGAGAAAAGAAGAAAAAAAGGTGAAAAGTGGATAGCTGGGAGAAAGAGAAGAGGAAATGGGAGAAAAGTTGAGGGTGGAGTTTTGAACTTCCGATCTACCGAGATCCGGCCGCCCAATGTCCATACCTCCATTGCCGTTGTGTTTATCTTGTTGAGACGAGTTCGCAGGTACCAACAGTGTCACCAATGGAGTCACCGTCAGAGCGGTAAGAGAAAAGAAGTTTCAGATTTTCTATTTGAAGGGGTTAGAATGATCAAAATGTAAAATTGAGGCCACCACCGTGTCCACTGACGTCAAGACAACAAAACTGAGAGTTCGTCGTCCGTCCGCCGCACGCGCCGTCGCCTGTGCGTGGGAGACGTCCGATCGAACTAGAGCTATTATAATAGCTGGGCTCAAGCCGATGGGCCAGCCATTTGAGCCAGCCGAGCCATAGCCATTTACGAGCCGGCTTGTTAGCCGAGCTAGCCGCCACACCGTCAGCCGCCGTTGACCAACGTTGGCTTTTTTAAAGGACCCTCCTTAGGATTTCTCGACGTTCTAAGTTTGTTGGCGTAGTTCGTTTTGCCAGATTCGAACATGGTGAGATGTTTTTACGCATTTTCTCCCCAAAGTAGTCTGATAGTCTGAAATAGCTTATGTAGTCGTATTTTTTATCATAGGATTTGATAGACTCGAATATTGGAATCAAAGAGATGTTTGGAGGAGCTTGGATGGGGATTTTTGACTTTGGCTTAAGGTTAGTACACCTCGAACACCTATTGCTTTATGAGCATCATAAATGTAATTGCTTTGCGTGTTAGTATTTGCAAGATAGGTAGATGATGAATATGCATGCGCAGAGACTGATTATAACACCCCTCACCCCTGATTAGGAGTAAGGAGAGTTAAACAAATTCATATTAACATATTACAAGTGAGCAGCGGAAAACATATAATATTTTTTTTATATTCAAATGATATCACAAAGAGGTCCTAAGATCCATTTAATTTACTTATGTTTTAATATCGGATTTCTTAATCTCTTTTATAATACTTTTTATAACATATATATATATATATATATATATATATATATATATATAAACTCTTAGATTACTAATCTCGTGCAATAATTCGCTTTAATAAGAAAGGTCATTTATCTAACAACATACCAATTAAAATTTCATCCTTAAGATCAACATAATATCCTTATATTATATATATGCATCCACCATTCATAATATTTGTTTCCCTTATACAAAAAGGCTTCCTGGGGTAACTAATATATCGGCTATAACCTAATGGTAGCCAATACAAAAAGTGACCAAAAAGAAACCAACCTAAAACATATACCGATGGCTAATCTATACCCCATACTTACATAACAAAATGAGGGAAACACAATTTAAGAGTTCAAACGTTCTTCAAATAGTATTTCATAAACAAGACCATGAGTGCAAACTGGACTAGCACGCTGACAGTTAGGCCACCCATCATAAGCACAACAAAGATAATAAAAAGGCATACTTCTAATCTTCAACAGCTAACAAGATCAGCGGGTGGACCGATAATTCAACTTCATGTGAGTTTGGGAAGAAAGAAAGCAAGGGTGATAAGTACATAAAGTACTTAGTGAAGAAACCTTAATCTAATCAATTTATGTGTTAGATTTAAGTATCAACCAATTTCTTTAATTTCAATTATCATAGTAGTCGAATTTCTCAATTTTAATCACTAACTAAATATGGCATCCAATTATGAATTTCCATCAAGGAGTGTTCGAACAGTTTAAAAATCAACCAATTATACAATGTGATCTTTTCTAATTTAGTTTCATTCGAATATAGGGCTACCAAAATTGAAAAAATTCCAAAACTCAATGTACAGCAATTCGATCAACTAAGGTTCAACAAGACATAAGATCATACCAATTTACATTCACATACATGCAGCCCAAATTTACCAATACCAAATTCGATGTACAAAACAAGCTTATCACTTATTATTCACCAAGAATCATACAATCATACACCTTACATTCACATACAAGGTAACCCAAAATTTACATTGAATTTTTCAACTCATGTTACATTCGAACCAACATGCTTCCTATTAGAGATTGCAATCAATCATACATTTAAATATACAAGCAGCATCAAACTATAGCAGATTATATTTTATAATTTAATTTTATCTATTCGTGCTCATAGTAACTTAGTCTCTTTGCCTTGGTTCATATAGTTAGCTAGGTATTCGAGTCACGTATTATGAAATTGTGAACCATTTCACCATTGTCACAGGTACCCAAGTACCAATTACATATAATCGTATTACGTGTCATCTTAGTGTCACATACACTAAGCGAATAGGTACACTTACGTACAATGAAATCAGTACACTCACGTACCGATGTTGAGTGTATAAAAGTCATATATTTTACCCCTCATTTACCCATATTTCTGTTGCATTCAAGCATATTTCATTGCATTTAGGATAAATTTTTGCATATACATCACAAATAGATAAAATGGCACAGTTGCTACTGATTTCGGTCACTTTTGCAGGTACCTGCTATGGCAGACTCAGGGCAGCAAGGGAGCAAAGCTGGATCACAGGACTGGAGTCAAGGAGAAAACGCTACCGTGGCCACTGCCGTGACAGCCATGACGACAACATTGGTGAGGTGGAAGAGTGAAGTGGAGCTCGACAGATAGATGATTTCAAGCCGATCTGTCGTGGACCACTCCTATATTTTTCTGAGCCCTGAGGCAGAATGAAGGCCAAGCCCAAAGTCCAAGAAAGAAACCCAAAGCAAGAAAAGAGGACGAATTAAAGGCATATACTCAGAAGATTTAATCTCCAATAGAGTTGTACTTTAGTTTAAACTTGTATTCTTTCCATATTAGAAAACTTGGACCCAAGGCCTATATAAAGGCATGTAATTCGACCTAGGGGAGGATATCTCATACCTAGCCGTCTTCCCCAAAACCCTTGTCATTTTCCCCTTCTCATCATGTTCTAAACTTCCCCTAGGGCTAAGGGTTGATTCTGTAAAGTAGTTGCAAGGATTGTATTGTTTTAGGAATTTTCTGTTTAAAACAATAAAAATTTCAAGTTTATTTATTCTGGTTTTCACATCTCGCAAGAGTATCGGGAGAGTATTGTGAGGTTATCCATTTTTTAATGTCGGGAGAGTCAAGCATACGAACGGAATAAATACGAGTTTTCCAGTTTATGGTTAAACCATCTCGGGCCTAGGGATAGGACGAGGTTCAGTGGCTAATAAGGAATTCACAAACATCGGTGTTCATCCTTTGATTCACGCCGGGAGGTATCATCTAAGACGTGTTCATCGACAGACTTGGGCCTAGGGATAGGATAAGTCATAACAGGGATTCTTGCCAAGCTTGAAGTACAGAGTTGTGTGTTCACTGCCGCGACAGGGACGACGACAGAACAGAAGTTTCTATTCAGTGCAATGCCTGCACTACCGAGTAATTCAATACCGGCCTATTTCTTAAACTTGATCTTTTACTCCTTTATTTAGTTATTATTCATGATTACTCTACAATCATTTCAAACTTTTTTCTCTCTCGTGCAGCAATTATAGGATAAAGCTATTTCCAGTCCCTGTGGAGACGATATCTGATACTCCAAGTATCACTTTACTACTTGCGTCGTGTACACTTGCACTACATTGTGATAAGACTTTTGACACGCAACAAGTTTTTGGTGCCGCTGCCGGGGACTGGCAACATATCTTTACCCTTACTTTTTCTTTTTAATTTTTCTGTTTTTTATCGGTATTTTTTACCCTGTGCTTTCACAAGGTTTTCTGTTTGCTTATGCGCAGATCTAGATGGGGCAAGGAACCTGAGTACGAACTAGACCCTAAAATCGAACGCACGTGCAACCTCAGGAACCGAGTCCGACTCTTGATAGCAAGAACCGACTATCTTGAGGAATAACTAGAAGCAATGCAGAACAACGGGGTAGATGATAACCATGGGATTATTGGAGATCCTTCCCAGGATGCCCGGAATGGACGGCCTGCCGCCGCCGCTGCCACACGACAGTCCTGCCGCGACTATATGATCAATGACCATGTTGAAATGGAGACCACCTTGCCAAATGTGGAAGCTGAGAACTTCGAGCTAAAGCCTGTTACATTCAGCATGATAAATTTCGCTGGCCAGTTTAGTGGTGCTGCAACAGAGGATGCCCGAGAACATCTGAAAACGTTCCAAGAAATCTGTGGATCGTTTAGATTGCCAGGAATAAATCCGAAAATATTGAGTCTCCGGTTATTTTCTCATTCACTGAGAGACAGAGCTAAAACTTGGTGAAATAAACTAACGCCGGGTTCAAATAGCCAGAGATGTTTGAACGAAGCTATGCGAGAAGTGGTGAGAAAAGAGATTATCAAATGGCTTGGCGCCAGAATCATATATGCCATCTCGGATAGTAAGTGGGTGAGCCCGGTGCAGTGTGTGCCCAAAAAGGGAGGCATAACCGTGGTGACCAACGAAGAAAACGAGCTAATCCCAACCAGGACCGTGACCGGTTGGAGGGTTTGTATGAATTACCGGAAGCTTAACAAAGCTACCCGGAAGGACCATTTTCCCCTACCTTTTATTGATCAAATGCTTGATAGATTAGCGGGGAAACCTTACTATTGTTTTCTTGATGGTTATTCAGGTTACAATCAAATAGCGATTGCACCGGAGAATCAGGAGAAAACTACATTCACTTGCCCGTACGACACCTATGCTTTTCGGAGAATGCCATTTGGACTATGCAATGCACCAGCAACCTTCCAAAGGTGCATGATGGCCATATTCTCCGACATGGTGGAGGATTTCCTAGAAATTTTCATTGACGACTTTTCCGTCTTTGGAGACAATTTTGAAGGTTGTTTAGGAAACTTACAGAAAGTACTTGAAAGATAAGAAGAGGCAAACTTGGTCTTGAACTGGGAAAAATGCCACTTCATGGTGGATGAAGGGATAGTACTAGGCCACAAAGTGAGCTGCCGCGGCATAGAAGTGGACAGAGCCAAAATAGAAGTCATAGAAAAGCTGCCGCCACCCACAACTGTCAAGGGGATTCAGAGTTTCTTAGGGCATGCCGGGTTTTATCGACGATTTATTGCAAATTTCTCGAAAATTACTAAACCCTATGCCACCTACTAGAGCACAATCGTCCCTTTGATTTCAATGCCGAATGTACCGAGGCATTCAGAATTCTAAAGGAGAAGCTGGTAACAGCCCCGATCGTACATCCACCAGACTGGAGTTTGCCATTCCAGATAATGTGTGATGCCAGTGACTATGCTGTCGGGGCAGCACTAGGGAAGAGGAAGGATAAGCTCTTCCATGTGATTTACTATGCCAGCAAAACACTGAATGATGCCCAAGTGAACTACACCATGACAGAAAAGGAACTATTAGCAGTGGTGTTCTCAATCGACAAGTTCTGTCCGTACATACTTGGAACGAAGGTGGTGGTCCATACAGACCATTTAGAACTGAAGTATCTGTTCACGAAAAAGGATGCAAAACCGAGACTGATACGTTGGATTCTGCTGCTGCAAGAGTTTGACATTGGTATCAAGGATAAAAAGGGAACAGAAAACCAAGTGGTGTTCTCAATCGACAAGTTCCGTCCGTACATACTTGTACATACTTGGAACGAAGGTGGTGGTCCATACAAACCACTTGTCGAGGCTGGAAACGGGAAGGAGTCAATCCACAGATAGGACCAACATATTAAAGACCTTCCTAGATGAGCAGTTGTTTGCTGCCACCAGCACTGGCGCAACAGCCATGGCGGCAGGTAAGCTTACTGACATCCCTTGGTACGCTGATTTTATTAATTACATTGTTAGCGGGGTACTACCTCCTGATCTTAATTACCAAGCAAGGAAAAGGTTCCAAAATGATGCAAAACATTATTATTGGGACGAACCTCTTCTTTTCAAACACTGTGCAGATCAGATTATCAGGAGATACGTACCACAAGATGAACAGGAAGCCGTGTTTCACCATTGCCATGCTTCCATATATGGAGGACACCTAGGTGGAAACAAAACTGCTACCAAGGTTCTGCAATCTGGTCTCTATTGGCCCACACTGTTCAAGGATGCACAAGCCTTCTACAAAAGCTGTGACAAATGCCAAAGGACCAGGAACATCTCGAGAAGGCATGAGATGCCACTACAGAACATTTTAGAGGTCAAAATCTTCGATGTTTGGGGAATCGACTTAATGGGACCATTCCCACCATCTTGTGGGAACCTTTACATCCTACTAGCAATGGATTATGTGTCCAAGTGGGTAGAAGCGATCGCCACTTAAAAGAATGATGCCAAGACTGTTCAAAGATTTCTTCACAAGAACATCTTCTCTAGATTTGGCATCCCAAGGGCGATAATTAGTGATGAGGGGGAGACACTTCGATAACAGGGTAATTGCTGCTGTCTTGAGAAAATACGGAGTAAAGAACCGGATTGCAACATCATACCACCCTCAAACCAATGGGCAGGCCGCGATATCCAACCGAGAAGTAAAGAACATACTTGAGAATATGGTTAAACCCACTCGAAAGGATTGGTCTCTACACCTCAATGATGCACTCTGGGCCTATAGAACAACGTTCAAAACACCATTGGGAATGTCACCCTATAGACTCATCTACGGAAAAACATGCCACTTACCGGTTGAGATAGAACACAAAGCTTACTGGGCTATCAAGGCAGTAAATTTGGACTGGGATAAGGCAGGACAAAAGAGGCTACTAGACTTGAATGAAATTGAAGAAATTCGAGCAATGGCCTATGACAATGCCAAGATCTACAAGGACAAAACCAAAAGGTGGCACGACAGGAAACTGCTGCCACGACAGTTCTGCCCAGGGCAACAGGTGTTGTTATTCAATTCTAGGTTGAAACTTTTCCCAAGAAAGCTTAAATCTATATGGTCCGGTCCTTTCCAAGTTGTCCAGGTTTTCCCACATGGTGCCATTACAATCAAATCCCTAAAGGACGGGCACCAGTTCAAAGTAAACGGACATAGACTAAAGCATTATCAGGGGACTGAAGCCCCAAGGATGCAGGAAGTAGTTACTTTAGGAGATGCCCTTAAAGACATCCCTAATTTAACTTAGTTTTTATTTTTACTTTATTTTTTAGGAATTAAGATTTATTTATTTTATTTTAGGAACTAAGATTTTATTTTAATTAATTAATTTATTTAATCATTTTTAAGAAATAAAGGAAGCAAGACGAAGAGAAGGAATGAACCAGCCTAACACATCCACAACAGCCCAAAAAGCCCAACGGACGAGTCTGTCATCACAGCCTGTCATCAACTGTCGCGACAGACGCGGAGAAGACATCCTCTCACGGAGCTGTCGCGACAGAAACGCAAACGCATAACAGACGCGCATCAGATACGAAAACGCGTGACAGACGCATCAGAAACCGCGTAACAGCTGGCCCCGTTATTCGCGCCTGCCGTTACAGCTCCAACGGGCAGAAAATCACCCTTCTATATAAACCCCCATTCACTATTTCTCATTCTCTCAACTTGTTTTCTCTGTTTAGATCTTAAAAATTTTCTTTACATTTTCTACAGTCCTTGCAAATGGCTAGCAGACAAACCCGCCGTAGTGTTGCCTCCACTTCTACCGCAACAGTATCCACCCCAAGCCATAACGCCATTCCAGACCGCTTCGCCTCCACCGACTCTGCCACGAGATACTACAGCTCCTTCCAGAAGAGGGACATGTGGGAGGAACGAGGGTTTATCTACACAGAACCCACAGGAGATCTAGGGCTCGAGAACTTCATAGCAAAGAAAATCTAAGCCCTAAAATGGCAGCAATTTGCTGCCCAACCCGAGGAGATGAACATCACACTCGTCAGAGAGTTCTACACTGTCATTGACAACAAAAGACACCGCGACAGTAACAGTTCGAGGTAAACAACTCTCCATCGAGCCTGCATACATCAACACCCTCTACAGATTGTACGTGAGCAAAAAGGAGGACCCCCACAGAAGGTTCGTGAATAGTCTGTCACTGGCAGACTACGACGCGGTCATGGCAGAGGTCACGGAAGAAAGGACTGAGTGGAACACTGACCCGAAACACCGATGGACTATAAAGAGAACCTAACTGACTTCACAAGCAAAATTGTGGAATCACTTTGTCAAGAAGCGCATCATGCCATCCTCTCACAACAACACCGTCGACAGACCAAGACCACTTCTTTGCTACCCCAACACCTACCCCCGCTGCAAGCCCGAAAACCCCCTCAGCTGCTTCCACACCTACCCCTGCCACGATAAGAGAAGGCGGCATACAGTCCGCTACAGCTAGAAGAGTTAAGAGAAATGACCCTCTCCCGGAAATCGACCCCAAATATTGGGAAGGGTTCTCCTCCTCTTCCGTTTAGTAGGATTCTGATTCCGAGCCATCAGTTGCCCGAGACATCTCCAAATACTTCCCGTCGATGAAAAGGAAGAAGCTTAACGAGCCTGTCGAAGGACCCTCCGGCCAAGGCAAATCTGCCAGCAGTAGCAGCAGCTTCAACGATGAAGTCGAGGTTCTAGACAAGCCCCCACACATCTCACTGACACGTGTCCAGCCACCTCGGGAAGCAAAGAAAAAGGTAGCCTCTGCCTCTCCCAGCACCATGCCAGCCCCTGCCATGAAAGTCACTACTCGTCGGCAGCTTCAGATCAGCAGCAGCAGCGACGACAGCTCCTCAAATTAAGTTTCTTTCTTATATTTTGATGTCTTTGCTGCTTTATTTATTTTGTGATGTATTTTGTTTTTCTGTTTTTATTTTCCATTCTGTCATGCATTGAGGGCAATGCAACCCTCGAGTCTGGGGGTGGCATCCCTCCATTAATGAAGTTATTAGTTGTGTCTTAATATGTGTCTAATTATTAGTTTATTTTAAGCTTATTTTTGTGTCAAACAAAACAAAACAAAACAAAATTTTGGCTTAAGTCTTTGAACTAAACTTACCTGCCGCGACATAGTCTATCGTGACAGTGCCTTTAGGAAATTTTAGGAACTGTTTAGAGCCTTGCTATAACTCTGATCTGTACAACACTCTTTGTGACTCTTATGCTATCTAGACTTCTGTAGTACATTGGAATAGAAATGTTTACCCACTTGAGATTGCCCCTAGAGGTGCCTATCACTGGCTCTAGGAAAGGAATAAAAGGAAAGAAAGAATTCAGACTCATTTGCTTGCAAAACTGCCCTGCACTGATTTTAGAGAGATTTCTCTTTGAGCTTAAGTTAGAAAAAACTAAAGGATCCTAAGAATTGCCTCCATAAAAGATGCAGTTAAATCAAGAGTCAGAAAAAACTAAAGGAACCTAAGAATTGCCTCTAGAAAAAATGAATTGGCATAAACTCAATTTTGTAAGCATGACTATTCTGGTAAATTAAAGAAGTCTAGACACATAGTTGTTCACAAAACCTGCACACACCACACAAGAATTAAAGCATGGTTCTGAATAAATCCAGAAACACCCTACAAGGTATTGCTCTTGATAGGGAATAAGTGGTAGGTAAGGAAAGGTTCACTGAATTAAGTCAAACCAAAAAGTTTTTATTTTTAGTTAGGTAGTATTTGCTTGAGGGCAAGCAAGAACTTGAGTTTGGGGGTGTGTTGAGTGTATAAAAGTCCTATATTTTACCCATCATTTACCCATATTTCTGCTGCATTCAAGCATATTTCATTGCATTTAGGATAGATTTTTGCATATACATCACAAATAGATAAAATGGCATAGTTGCTACTGATTTCGGTCACTTTTGCAGGTACCTGCTATGGCAGACTCAGGGCAGCAAGGGGGCAAAGCTGGATCACAGGACTGGAGTCAAGGAGAAAACACTGCCGTGGCCACTACCGTGGCAGCCATGACGACAACATTGGTGAGGTGGAAGAGTGAAGTGGAGCTCGATAGATAAAGGATTTCAAGCCAGTCTGTCGTGGACCACTCCTATATTTTTCTGAGCCCTGAGGCAGAATGAAGGCCAAGCCCAAAGTCTAAGAAAGAAACCCAAAGCAAGAAAAGAGGACAAATTAAAGGCATATACTCAGAAGATTTAATCTCCAATAGAGTTGTACTTTAGTTTAAACTTGTATTCTTTCCATATTAGAAAACTTGGACCCAAGCCTATATAAAGGCATGTAATTCAACCTAGGGGAGGATATCTCATACCTAGCCGTCTTCCCCAAAACCCTTGTCGTTTCCCCCTTCTCATCATGTTCTAAACTTCCCCTAGGGCTAAGGGTTGATTCTCTAAAGTAGTTGCAAGGATTGTACTGTTTTAGGAATTTTCTGTTCAAAGCAATAAAAACTTCAAGTTTATTTATTCTGGTTTTCACATCTCGCAAGAGTATCGGGAGAGCATTGCGAGGTTATCCATTTTTTTGATATCGGGAGAGTCAAGTATACGAACGGAATAAATAAAGAGTTTTCCAGTTTATGGTTAAACCATCTCGGGCCTAGGGATAGGATGAAGTTCAGTGGCTAATAAGGAATTCACAAACATCAGTGTTCATCCTTTGATTCACATCGGGAGGTATCATCCAAGAAGTGTTCATCAACAGACTTGGGCCTAGGGATAGGACAAGTCGTAACAAGGATTCTTTCCAAGCTTGAAGTGCAGAGTTGTGTGTTCGCTGCCGCGACAACAACAGATTTCTACCGCGACAGGTGCTGTCGCAACAGGGACGACGACAGAACATAAGTTTCTATTCAGTGCAACACCTGCACTACCGAGCAATTCAATACCGGCCTATTTCTTAAACCTGGTCTTTTACTCCTTTAATTTAGTTATTATTCATGATTACTCTACAATCATTTTAAACTCTTTTTCTCTCTCGTGCAACAATTCTAGGATAAAGCTATTTCCAGTCCCTGTGGAGACGATATCCGATACTCCAAGTATCACTTTACTACTTGCGTCGTGTACACTTGCACTACATTGCGATAAGACTTTTGACACGTAACAACTGAATTACAAGAAAGAGCTTTAGACTCTAGGCATGTCGTACTACCTATCTGACCATACAACCAAGGGCTTATTCTTTATGTCGATTTCTTTTATTCTCAATTGTACAATTACATGTCATCATATAACAATTAGTTTAATTAACTAACAACAACTCAAGTATCATTCTATTCTTTTAATTTCTCAATTTCAAGCAAGAAGTTTTGGCCACATAACATATAATTTCAAGCATCGAATGTATACTATACGATATACATATGACATGTAATAATTCATATTTCAACCACCATACCAATCCAGCAGATAATCTAACATCACATGCATTCATTTTCCAACCCATTTACATTCACCACACCCAAAACAATTTGGTGACCACTAAATCTCAAGCAATGGCAATCACCTAATCGAACACAACATAACACTAAACCAATTTCCTTTTATTCTTCCTTCCCTTAATAATTACCAAGCCATTTTTAAGTCCGATTTCATGCATAACAAGTATTAAAATAAAATTAAAAAGTAGTTGAGACTCTAATCTCAACTCTAAGTTCGTTTCACTCACAGTCGTCGTGCAATTCCTGAACCCGGACACTTTTCCCACGCTCCTTTCGACGATCCAATTACCGGATTCTCTTCAATGCCTTCTCTTCTTGGTTCTATTTCGAATTTCACATGTAACATAAGATAAAATTCAGAATCAATCTAACACACATGATCAATTTTAATATTTTCCATATAATTCTTTGAGCAATTTATATTTTCGGACAGATTTGAAATTTACTTCTTATCCTTATTATTCTCTTAATTCGTAACTTAATTTCACAAATTATCTTAAGATTATTTACAATCTATAGCTCTCATCATTAATGTTACTTACCCCTTACTAAATTTTTGATCAATTGCATTCAATTTTACATCGAATCTATTGTTTCTTTAAATCGGACAGTTCTGACTACCATTTACTGTTTTAGTTCTAAATTTTGTTTTACTACTCGGAATTGAGCTCCGTTTGTTTCTAAATTCAATTAACATTCCCAACTAACATGTATCAAAATTTTGGACGTAAATTCCTATTACTCCATTGTATATGAATTTCCAAAGTTTGCTGCCAAGACTAATTTAACCACTGACAATTTTGAGTACCTTATCCAATTTCATTCTAGATTTTCCTAAAATGTTCGAAACTCAATACCGTTTGTTACCTATTAAAATAGACATATCCAAGTATGTTGTGTTAAATTTTTAGATCCTAAATCTAAGTATTTTATTTTCTATGAATTTTCAAAGTTGGTTATCTACCTAAAACATTGCTGGGCAGATTTGAAATTCTTAGCTTAGATTAAACTTAATTTAAAAGTTTTATTACACTCATCACATTTTCAATTTCTCCTCATCATGGCTGTAAAATTCCTTTCCAGCAACCTTTTTATTAGCCTTATAACATTTTAATTTGCTCAATCTTTCTATGATAAGCCAAAATTAAAACACAATTAATCCTTATAATATTAATATATTCGAATAGAGAAGGAGAAGTTAGGCTTACTTATGATTGCTGATTTACTATTCTAAGCCAAATTCATAGACATGCAAAGCTTCTTATTTTCCTTCCCTCTCAACAATGGCCGAAACAACCTCTTGTACTCTCCAATTTTTCTTGTTTTTTTGTTTTTGTTTCAACTAGTCATTTCCTTTCCCACTAAGGGAGCCGACCATAGAGGGGTAATAATGTGGTGACAAGATAGTCACCTAATTTCACTCATTAAAGTCTAATTCACCCTTGATTTATCCATTAATTATTTCACTAATAAGGGTAGATTCAGAAATCCTATTATTATTGCATGCAACCCTTCATGGTTTCCTCTTTATTCGATTTAGTCACCTTTATTAGTTATTAGGTTTCTTTGAATTTTCAATTTAGTCTCTAATATTTTTAATCTAATTTAATTACTTAAATTTCTTAATCTAATTGAGTCACTGATAGTATGATAATCGATAGTCAAGAGATTAATGATGATGTCACAGATATGATGGGACTCATGGAGGCTTTAGAGACCGTGTATGGTCATTTAGGATGCTTGTATGATTATTTGATGATTGTATGACTGATTGAAATAATCGTTTTGCCTTGTATGTTTGTTCAAAACGAATTAAAGTGATTCGATGAGAATTATGCTTAAGGGTTGAATGCCTGATTACATGGTTATGAAGCCGATAATTAATATTAATTAAATGAATACGTTCGTAAACAAACCTTAATGACTTTCATAAGCTTTAGGGCCGAATAAGCGTTGCAATATCGAAATTCGAGGAAATTATGCGAACCCGTAAATAGAGTATTGGTACGAGCTTTAGCCGTACCAGTACACAATTTGGGGTCGTATCGGTTCGAGTTGACCTGTATCAGTACTTGAAGAAATCTAGGATTTCAAGTTAGTAATATCTGTATTGGTACGCGTATGAGTACCGATACTCGGGGGTATTGTATCGGTACTCATGTTTGAGTACCGGTACACACTGAACGAAATGTTTTATAATGCTAATAAAAGATGGAAATTGACGTGTGATGATAATGAGATAATATGGGTTGCTTGATAATTGATAGAAACCATAGAGTTTGGTAATCATGTAAATGTTGTGTGCTGGGTGGTAATCATGTCCATGTTGTGTGTTGTTTGGAAACTTGATTGGTTGTGTTACCTTTGATTTATGGGATCCAGATACCTAATGAGAAATTGTTGCAACACCATGGTTAGAGATATCAAATGTACGTTCTTGAAGTTGTGTGGCACCAAGTCTCATTTGAAGATGCTTGACGAGATATTCTGAGCATGGGTGTACGTTCTTGAAGCGGTGTGGCACCGGGTCTTACCCAAGAAGTGTATGTTCCTGAAGTTGTGTGACACCGGGCCTCTCGCAGAGTGTACGTTCCCGAAGCAGTGTGGCACCGGGCCTCACTCTGGGTTTGTAGTTACGATATTGTATGTTGTTGCTTGGATTATTTGGCATGATCCCGAGTATGGTTAGGCTTTATGTGCCATGTACGATGATTGCTATGATGAAGGTGTGTGTTTAGACGACTAGTGGTAGCGCCATGTATTTATTTACCTCTCCTTATTGCTCGTACTAGCTTGCATGCTTATGTTTATGATTATCATGAAGTATAGTAGAGTAGATTTGTACCATTAAGCTTTTTAAGCTCAGCGCTAGAAATCATTGTTTCCGTGCATAGGTTGATCGCCAGATCGTGGGTCCGGGGAGCACTATTAGTACGAGATTCCAGCATGTAAAGGTTTTCAGAGTACAATACTGGCATTTAGTGGGACATGTATTCATAGGACCTTACGTTGTCGAGTCTCTAATTCTTACTTTTGAAATTGTATTAATCAAGTCAAATTTTTAAATGTTTTAAATTAAAGTGGAGCTTATTTGTAATGATTTTAATTGTTTATTTATGTTTTCAACTGTTGGATCTAAATGTTTTGGAAATACCTTGTTTGTGCTAAATTTTGTTGCAAAGTTTTATGGTTTGGGTTGGGCGTGAGTCCCAAATGTGACATTTGTGTTGAGGGTATTACAATAGTGGTATCGGAGCTTAGGTTTAGCTAGTTCTAGGAAACCCTGGGGTGGTATAGGTGTTTTAATAAAGTGTCTAGTGAATACAAGCCCTTAAATTGAGTTCGTACTCCTTAAGAATAGAATCCTGATGGTGCGTCCAAAGTTGTGACGTCAAGATGGTTATGATCCTGGCTGAGAATGGCCGAGTTAAGTGTTGAGACGCTCATGGGAACAGTTTTGGAGGCGAGGATGCCCCAAATTTTTGAGTTACGAGTTAGTTGAACGATGTTGGAGTTGAGGATGTTTCCTTCTCCCTCAACCTGAATGGTGTCTTCATTGCTTGTTGTAGACGTTCCGAAGCTTGAGGGAAACATTAGGAGAGTTTGTGGTAAGAAATCTTCCTCGTTATGTGTAAATAATGTTTGTGTTGTGGGTATGGATAATCCACTCTCGAAATCGATCAGTGGACACATGTTGGTTGGAGGACCCTTTGTCCACTTAAAAGGAGTCTTGGGAAGTATCATCGTCCTTCCCAAGGGCATTTATCGGAGATAGTAGATTCATAATCTACTAGTTTTATAGAATGTAACTGAAGTTAGATGTTCTACAGGTTTGATGGAGCTACCTTCTTGAGAGTTGTTGCATCTCAAAAATTGCTTTCGTTAATCAAACGCGATGCTAGCCAGTAATGTCGAGAGTGGGCTCGAGGCTCCGGGACCTCGAGGGAACCCTAGATTTGGCAATGATAATGTTGAATCGCTGCCCTCCTATCGTGATTTTCATAGTGGTTGTTTAGAGTATAAGACAACAGGGTTGTGGGGTATGTTTGACCATTTGGTAGATGCCAACAAGTGTATTTCAACGCTCAAGAGCTTTTAGACTATCAAAGTTTTTGTTTTTGTTTCTGGGAGGAGTCTTTAGGACTTCCTCCTTATCAAGAACCCGAGTGAATGCTGAGGAAAGGCCGAGTGGGACGTGGGTTACCATCGCCCTTGTTAGAGGGCACTGACCCAGTTGAGAAAGTTAGAGGTTCAACTGCGAAGGCGCAACCCGAACGAGGTTTCTTTTGTCTTAGTGTTTCACCCAAGGAAGAATCGAGGTTGTTCGCTAGTAAGAAGTTGGTTCATTGAGGTAATGTTTAAACCGTTGATAGCTTGTTATGCAACAATGAGGGGCTATTACGCGTCTCCTAAGGTAGATGACTCGTTTAATCGATTGTGAAGTACACGTGTGTTTTCCCGGATTGGTTCAAGGATAAGATGGTTTCGATTAAAGTGTTAAAGGCTTGTAGTTTTTAAATGAATTTTGGAATGAGAATTTCTCTCTTTAAAATGTGTCGTGGTATCGATTGATGTGTGCAGTGATGTTTCAGCGATGATAGGGTAGGGCCACCATATTGTCTCACGAATATAAGTTTGATGTTTTGCGTGACACATATGATTGTATAAGGAATATGAAAAGATATGTGTTGGCAAGTTAATTACCTTAATGACCTTGTGTGTGGGAAAGGTTAGTTACAAGGTAATCAGTTAGGGAATCAAGGGTTTGAGACTTCGTAAATGCTTTTAATTTGTATCACATTTTCCTTGAGGCAAGCCGAGGAAAATTGGTGGAGATCCAAGCTGCGTTAGATCGTTTTGTTGTGATAGTGGTGCTGACTCGATTAAGGTCAAGTAAGATCTCGAGATCTTCGAGGATGTTTTTGTTGTTTTGCCAAAGCTGTATTTTTGTGCTAGAAAAGGGAATGTTGTGTTCACCTCAACAGTGTGAACTTTTGGGTACTTGATCCTTAAGGAATTTGAGAGTTGGACAACGATGCGAGTCGAAGTAATTAGGAGTTGTTGATCGTGTGTGATCGATCACTACCTAAGTAAAGTGAACTTGATAAGTGATCGATTGTACGAAGTTAGTTCGAGTTAGATTATCATGATGGCCATGTGGGGTGATCAAGGATCGCTAGTGATGGTCGTGTAAGGGAGTACCGATGCTAGCTCCATGTGATAACGACACTCAATTCATCTAGTGTTGGTGCTGATTGGTTAGTAGCGGTACCCGTGTGTTTGTTAGTTAAGCTTCGAGTTATGGATCGATTTGCTCTAAAAGCCGCGAGATGTAGCATCTGGAGGACACAATGTCATGATTGGATTTAGGTCCGATGGGTTCAAATGGGATATGAGATCTTGTAGTTTAGAGAAATACATGTCAAGGCAATAGATTCTTCATATATGGTACAATAGTTAGAATATGGTGAGTTTTTGTGAGCGACAATTTGTACCTATCTTTCGTCGCGTGTTTTGGAAGACATTGTGGAGTCGTGTGTTTGAGATAATGATAAGTTGTTGACTTGCCATCAGTTGGAAGTCTAACATCTAGTTCTTCGGTGTTGTTGTGATGCTTTGATGTTCCCTAGTGGAAATTAAATGGATAATCGTGGATCTTGTAAAAGATGTCATAAAGTTAGAGTCTCCTTCAGGGAGTCACTACGAGAAGAATCGTTTCGTTTTGGTTGCAACGACTATTTAACCTCCTATTCTTTTTAGATCATACGGAGTTGTGGAATGATTTTGTGTGCAATAATCTCTTGGATTATACATCATAAGTTAAGTTTCTTGATGACGTATCCGTATGACAGTTTGACGAAGTACTACTGAGTTATTTCACGCCTTCAGCAATGCGTTGAGTGGGAATGGATTCCTTTAAAAGAAAGAATCAGTGGAGATTTCAGTCGTACCGTTTGAAAGCAAGAGCTTTAATTGCTAAGTATGGTGAGAGATCAGAGTTGTAACAACCCAATTCTCGGGTTAGTGAATAAGTTCTTAAAGGAAGGTTCATCATCTTCTGTTGAGTATTGGGTGCAAACTTCGAGGATGAAATTTCCTCAAAGGAAGGGAGAGTTGTAACAACCCAATTCTCGAGTTAGTGAATCGGTTCCTAGGCCTCGGGTTATTAGCCTTTATCTTGGAAGACTAAGTTAAGAGATTTTAAGTGGGCCCATTATTTTGGGCAGAAAGTTTTGAATTTTAAATAGGTAAAGGTGGTTGAAAAAAGAAAAGAAGATATTATGAGGAGAAAGAAGATGAAAAAAAGGTGAAAAGCGGATGGTGGGAGAGAGAAAAGAGGAAAGGAGAGAAAAGTTAAGGGAGGACTTTTAAAACTCCAATCTATCGAGATTCGACCGTCCGTTGTCGTCATCTCCACCGCAAGATAGTTGAATTGGGCGTTCACTGTCGTCGTCCGGCCGCTGGAAGCCGCCGCCGCCTATGCGTGGGCCACGTCCGGCTGAGCTAAAGTTGTTGTAAGAGCTGGGATCAAGCCGTTGAGCCAGCCGTTTGAGTTGGCCTGCCAGCCAAGCCAGCCTGCCAGTTGATGCGTCATTAATCGCCATTGATCGTCGCCGTTGCCGTTGATCGACGTTGACCATTGACTGGTGTTGACTTTTTCTAAAGGACCTTACCCGGGAGCTTCTTGACGTTCTGAGTTCGTGGTGCAATCTGTTTTGCCATATTCGAACCCGGTAAGCTGTTTTTACGCGTTTTATCCCCTAAAGTAGTCTGATAGAGTGAAATGACTTATGTTGTCATATTTGTTTTATCCGAGGATTTGGTGCATTCGAATATTGGAATCAAAGAGATGTTTGGAGGAGAATGGATGAGGATTTATCGCTTTGCCTTAAGGTTAGTACACCTCGAACTTCTATTGCTTCATGAGCATCATAAATGTAATTGCTTTGCGTACTAGTATCTCTAAGATAGATAGATGATGGATATGCATGTGTGGAGACCGATAGTATGAGACTTAATAGTCATGAGATGCATGATGATGTCACGGATATAATGAGACTCATGGAGGCTTTAGAGACCGTGTAGGGTCGTTTGAGATGCTTTTATGATTATTTGATGATTGTTTGACTGATTGAAATAATTGTGATGCCTTGTATGTTTGTTCGAAATGAATTAAAATGATTCGATGAGAATTATTCTTAAGGGTTAAATACTCGATTAAATGATTATGAAGCCTGAAATTAATATTAATTAAATAAAAGGTAAACTACCTGGGTGACCACCAAACTATTGGGTCTGACCTGTTTTGACTATCGAACTACAAAAATTCAAAATTCGACCACCCAACTATTTAATTGGACATATTTTGACCACCAGCCGTTAAAATCTAACGGAGGGGTGACATGGCTGTTAACAAAAAATTGTATAACTACACATTTGCTCCTTGTTAACCCTTTTTAACTTTACTTTTTCATTCTTCATATTTTTATATAACTGAAAATCCAACAAAAGAGTGATTCTGAAGAGAAAATTAAGGGAAAACTTCAAATCCCAGATCTCTATTCGTTTTCACTTTGAAACCCAGATTTTCATTTTGGAAAAATTGAAAGCAAATGGCACAAAATTCATTGATCTATGCGTTTGTATCTCGTGGAGATGTTATATTAGTTTAGTACACTGAATACAGTGGAAATTTCAATTCCATAGCTCTACAGTGCCTCCAAAAGCTTCCTTCTTCCAACAACAAATTCACTTACAACTGCGATGGTCCCACCTTCAATTATCTTGTTGATATTGGTTACAGTTAAGTTTTTAATTTTGGTTTTCAAGATTTTAAAATTGTTGGTTCCTTGATTTCAAAAGTTTGGATCTTTTCTTAAATGAAAGAGAAGAAAAGTTTGGGCCTTTTTCTTTTCTTTTCTTTTCTTTTCCATTTTAAAGTATAATTTGATAGTTGGAAAAGATGGGATGTATGATCTAGAAGGGAAGTTTGGATTTTGGTTTCTGCCACTGGATAAAATTGCTTCTAGAAATGAAAAATAAATAAAATTATTAAATAAAAAACAAATAATTAAATTTCTCTAATAAGGCGATGACATGTGTTAGCACCTAATTGAATGATTAATTTATTTAATTAAATTAAAATTAGGATCAAATTGATAGAATAAGTAACTAATAGGGACCAAATGTGTAGTAATATAAATTTCCATTAAAAGCCACATCACCCCTCCGTTTGATTTTAACGGCTGGTGGTCAAAATAGGTCCAATTAAATAGTTGGGTGGTTGAATTTTGAATTTTTGTAGTTCGGTGGTCAAAACAGGTCAGACCCAATAGTTGGGTGACCACCCCAAGTAGTTTACCTTTAAATAAATACGTGAGTAAACACACCCAAACGACTTTCATAAGCTTTAATGATCGAATAAGCGTTGCAAAGAAATTCGAGGAAATTATGTGAACCCGTGAATAGAGTATCGGTACGAGCTTTAGCAGCATCCGTACGTGATTAGGGGTCGTATCAGTACGAGTTGACCCGTATCGAAACTTGAAGAAATCTAAGATTTTCAATAAGTAATATATGTATTGGTACACATATGATTACCAGTATATGGGGGTACCATTTAGATACTCGTGTTCGAGTAATGATACGCACTGAACATAATGTTTTGTAATGCTAATAAAAGATGGAAATTGATGTGAGATGATAATGAGATAATATGGGTTAATAAGGATAATTAATGAGGATGATTAATGTACACTTTCATAATATATTAACAAGTTGGTAAATCAAAATGGGTGACTTGATAATTGATAGAAACTATAGATTTGGTAATCATGTAAATGTTGTGTGTTGGGTGTTAATCGTGTCCATGCTATGTGTTGTTTGGACACTTGATTGGTTTTGTTACCTTTGATTGATGGGATCCGGATACCCAGTGAGAAAGTGTTGCAACACCATGGTTAGAGATACCGAATGTACGTTCATCAAGCTATGTGGCACCAAGTCTCATTCGAAGATGCTCAATGAGAGATACTAAGCATGGATGTACGTTCTCGAAGCTATGTGGTAGTGGGTCTCACCCAAATAGTGTACGTTCCTGAAGCTGTGTGGCACCGGACCTCACTCAGAGTATACATTCTCGAAGCTGTGAGGCACCGACCCTCACTCTAGGTTTGTAATTACAACTTTGTGTGTTGTTTCTCGGATGATCTAGTGTGATCCCGAGTATGGTTGGGCCTTGTGGGCCATGTATGATGATAGCTATTATGAGAGCACGTGTTTAGGCGACTAGTGGTAGGGCCATGTATTTATTTATCTCTCCTTATTGCTCGTACTAGCTTACATGCTTATGTTTATGATTAGCATGAAGTATAGTAGAGTAGATGTGTACCACTGGGCTTTAAGGTCAACGCTCAGAATCGTTGTTTCCGTGCGTAGGTTGATCGTCAGATCGTGGGTTTCAGGATCACTATCAGTCCGAGAGTCCAGCATATGGAGTTTTTCAGAGTACGATACTTGAGTTTAGTGGGCTATGTATTCATAGGATCTTACATGATTGAATATGTAATTCTTACTTTTGAAATTGTATTAATCAAGTCAAATGTTTAAATGTTTTAAATCAAAGTGGAGCTCATTTGTAACGATTTTAATTGTTTATTTATGTTTTCAACTATTGGATCTAAATGTTTTGAAACTACCTTGTTTGGGCTAAATCTAGTTGCAAAATTTTATTGTTTGGGTAGGGCTTGAGGCCCGAATGTGACATTCGGGTCGAGGGTGTTACAATAGTGGTATCATAGCTTAGGTTTAGCCAGTTCTAAGAAACACGGAGGTGATATAGGTGTTTTAATAAGGTGTCTAGTGAGTACAAGCCCTTAAATTAAGTTCGTACTCCTCAAGACTGGAATTCTAATGGTGTGTCCAAAGTTGCAACGTCAAGATGGTTATGATCGTGGCCGAGAGTGGCCGAGTTAAGTGTTGAGATGTGTTGCGTGTAAAAGTTTCTATCGCAATGTAGTGCAAGTGTACACAACGCAAGTAGTAAAGTGATACTGAAGTATCAGATATCGTCTCCACAGGGACTGGGCTAATAGCTTCACCTTGAATTACTGCACGAAAGTAAAGAGAATAGTTTAAGATGTTTGTCACGAAAATAATAAAGAATACTGGAAAAAATGGGATAAAAATAATCAAGATAGAGAGAATGGGCTGGTATTGAATTGCTCAGTAGTGCAGGTATTGCTAAGTCTAGGAAAATCTGCTCTGTCGATGTCCCCGTCGCGATAGCACCCGTCGCGGTGGCAGTCTGTTGTTTGTCGCGGCAGCGATCACACAACTCTGTACTTCAAGTTTGGCAAGAATCCCTGTTGTGCCTTGGCCTATCCCTAGGTCCAAGTCTATCGATGAACACGTCTTTGATGATACCTCCCGGCGTGAATCGAAGGATGAACACCGATGTTGTTGAATTCTTCTTTAGCCACTTAACCTCGTCCTATCCCTAGGTCCGAGATAGTTCAACTATAAACTAGAGAACTCGCACTTATTCCTTTCGTATACTTAACTCTCTCGATATTAAGTAAATAGATAACCTCACAATGCTCTCCCGATGCTCTTGCAAGATGTTAATAACCAGAATAAGAGAACTTGAAGTTTATTTTATTGAACATAAAATTCCTAAAACGAAAGCAACCCTTGCAACTACTTTACAAATCAACCCGTGGCCCTAAGGGGAATTTAGAACATGTTGATAAAAGGGAAAACGGCTAGGGTTTGGGAAAAAGGCTAGAGATAGGTGATGTCCCCTCCCAGGTCGAACTACACGCCTTTATATAGGCATTGGGTTCAAGTTTTCTAATATGGCAAGAATACAACTTTAAATTAAAGTACAACTCTAATAAAGACTAAATCTTCAAAACATCAGTCTTTAATTCGTCCTTGCTTTTTGCTTGGGATTTCTTCCTTGAACCTTGGGCTTGGCCTTCATTCTGATCTAGGGCTCAGAAAAATATAGGGGTAATCCACGACAGACGGGCTTAATTTTCTCTTTCTGTCGAGGCCCACTTTGCTTCTTCTCCTCAAAACTGCTGTCGTCCTTGGTTGTCATGGCGGCGGCCATGGCAGCATTGTCCTCCTCGACTGCTCATCTAGTTCAAGCTTTTCTACATTTCTGCCCAGCTCCTGCTTCTCCATCTGCTACAACAGCAACCTGCAAAAATAACCAATTTCAGTAGAAACTGTGCCATTTAATATATTTGTGATGTGAAACTAAAATCTAACCTAAATGCAATGAATTATGCTTGAATGCAGCAAAAATATGGGTTAAATAGGGGGTAAAATATAGAACTTTTACACACACAACAAACCCCCAAACACAAGTTTTTGCTTGCCCTCAAGCAATTCAGACTTAACAACGAAAAATAAAAAATTTTATTTGGCTTAAAACAATGAACTTTCCCTTACCTACCATTCATTCTCTATTGACAGCAGCACCTTGTCGGATAATTTAGGATTCGTCCGGAATCTTGCTATAGTCCTCGTGCAGTGTGTGCATGCTTGTGAACGATTATATGCCAAGACTCCCTTAGTTTCACTAGAATATTTCAGCCTCTAACTTGAATTTTTATACCAAAGTTTATCTTTTTGAAGGCACTTCTTATGCTCTTTTAATTCTTTTATTCAGACTCGATTTTTTTAAGCTTAAGTTTGACTAGAGCCGGTTTCGGGCACCTCTAGCTAACTTCCTAGAGTCGGTTTCGGGCACCTCTAGGGCTATTGAGTCTATTTTGCTAAACTTCTTTTCCTAGAGCCAGTGTTAGGCACCTCTAGGGGCTATTCAAGTGCTAAGCTTCCTATTCTAGTTAACTAGTAGAGTTATAGGCAGTATAACAGCCACAAATAGTGTTTAAGTTTCAGAACTATAGAAAGGCTCTAAACTGTTCCTAAAACTATCCTATAGGCACTGCCACGACAGAGCTGTCACGGCAGGTAAGTTCAGTTCAAAGACTTAAGCCAAAATTTTCATTATTTTAGCAAAAATAAACTAATTAGAAGACACAATTTTAAAACTAAATAAGACTCCATTAATGAAGGGATGCCACCCCCAAACTCGAGGGTTGCATTGCCCTCAATGCAAATGACAAAATGAAAAGAAAATAAAAGTACATCACAAAATATATAAATGCAGACAACAAAATAATATAAGAAACATAAATTTTATGCGTTGTCATCGCTGCTGCTGAGACGGATCTGTCGGCGGGCAGGAGCCTTCTTAACTGGCTGGCGAATGGGGGAGGCAGATGTGTTTTTCGTTTTGGCCTCCCTTGGAGGTTGAATTCTGGTAGGAGAGATATGAGGGGGTTTCTCTACTACCTGTACCTCTGAGCTGCTGCTGTTGTCACTGCCACTGCCGTCACTGCTGCTGCCGCTGATACTACCACTATCATTCTTATTCTTATTTGCCATCGTCTTCTGCCGTTTGACCGGTGTGAACTCTTTGGATAGATTCCTCTTAACAGAGGGTTCATTGTCACTTTCCTCCCAAATAGAAGAGGAAGAAAACCCGGTGATGAATGCATCGAGTTCTTCCGAGGTCATTCTTCTCTTGGTTCAACGGGCAGAGGTATCAGCTGCGCGGTTGCTGCCTGCAGCTGTCGTGGCAGGGGTAGTGTGGATTCTGCAGACGGTGTCTTGGGTGTGGCAGCAGGTGTAGGGGTATGGGCAGGGGTGGTGGCAACAAAATAGTGGGATGGAAAGGTAGGAAAGACATTATCAGGGAAATTTAAGGAGTTTTGGATGAAGGTTACCGTGGCATTCGTGAAGTCCCTGATGAAGCTCATAAGGCCGAGCTGTCGTTCTTCCATCTTCTGTATGGCAGCAAGAATCTGGGAGGAGGTATCAGCTGGAGCTGCTGCTGCTGTGGGCAGCCTGGCTCCCGTGGCAGCAGGTTCAGTGTCTGTAGGTTCTGTCGTCTCTGCTGCCGTGGCAGTGGGGTCAAAAGATGACAGCAGGGTGGCAGCAGTTAGTTCCATCAAGCTGAGTACATTTTTGTCGGTTCATCCCTTCCCTTGGACTCTTAGATCGGTGGTAGTTTCAGGCACATTATGGCCGCGGCAAAGGGCTGTGATGAGGTGGGGGGGAGGTAGAGTGGTCCTGTCGGCCGATGTGCACACTCCAGAATACTTTCCCGGATGTAGCTGCCCACATTAATAGGCCTCTCATGCAAAATAGAATGGATGAGGGCTAACCTGGGTTGGTCGACAGTGGTATTGTGCGAGGTTGGCATGATTCGCTTTTTGATGAAAGCGTTCCACAGTTTGGCCTCCGGCAGGAGTTGATTTCTCTTTATCGTCCTCGGGTTCTTAGGATTTGTGTTCCACTGAGTCCCTTCATCCGTGAGCTCTGCCATGACAGCATCGTATGCATCAGGGTCTAAGCTGTTCAGAAATTGTTGGTGACCATCCTCGTTGCTGCCCACAAAAATCAGTAGAGCGTGTTGATGTATTCTGGCTCGAAGGGCACCTCTCTCCCTCTCACGGTGACTGTTGTTGCGGTTCTACTGTTGATGGTAGCATAGAAATCGCGAACCAAAGAGACGTTCATCTCCTCTGGTTGTTCTGCAAAGATCTGCCATTGTAGGGCCCTTATTTTTCTAGCAATGAATGGCTGCAGGCCCAAATTCCCTTCCTTGGAAGTGTAGATAAATCCCTTTTCCTCCCACATGTCTCGTATCTGGAAAGATCTTGGGGTTGATGCTGTCTTGGTGGAGCCTGAGGCAGCACTCCTGCGGGTGTTTCTGGAAGACATGGTTGCAAGGGTTGTAAGAAGAAAAAATGAAAGCAAGTAAAAACTTAAGAGGAAGCAAGTAGAAGGAGTAAAAGTGAGTGAAAAATGAAAAATGAACGGGGTATATATAGGGAGGAGTTTGCTGCCCGTTGGAGCTGTAACGGCAGGCGCAAATAACGGGGCCAGCTGTTACGCAGTTTCTGACGCGTCTGTCACGAGTTTCCGTGTCTTCTGCGCGTCTGTTACGCGTTTGCGTGTCTGTCACGATATCGTGTCGACAACCTGTATTTTCCGCGTCTGTCGCGGCAGCTGTATTGACAGGCTCCAAAATTTGGGCTTTTTAGGCTGATGGAAAGATGTTGGGCTGAATTCACTTCTTCTTTTCTTCTTGTCTCCTTTATTTCCTAAAAAAACAATAAAAATAAAAACAATATTTCTTAAAAATAAATCTTATTTCCTAATATATAATTAATAAATAATAAAAATAATTAAAAAAAAATTTAGGTTAAATTAGGGATGCCAGGTGGGGCATCTCCTAAAGTAACAACTTCCTGCATTCTTGGGGCTTCAGTCCCCTGATAATGCTTCAATCGCTGTCCATTGACTTTTAATTGGTGCCCGTCTTTTAGAGATCTGATCGTGATGGCACCATGGGGAAAAACCTGCACCACTTGGAATGGGCCAGACCATCTAGATTTCAGCTTCCCTGGGAAGAGTTTCAACCTAGAGTTAAAAAGCAACACAAGTTGCCCTTGGCAGAACTGTCGTGGCAGCAACTTTTTGTCATGCCACTTCTTGGTTTTGTCCTTGTAGATTCTTGCGTTGTCATAGGCCATTGTCCGAATTTCTTCAATTTCGTTAAGATCAAGCAGCCTTTTCTGCCCTACCTTTTCCAAGTCCATATTAACTGCCTTGATTGCCCAGTATGCTCTGTGCTCTATCTCGACAGGTAAATGGCACGTTTTCCTGTAAATCAGCCAATAAGGAGACATTCCCAATGGAGTTTTGAATGTTATCCTGTAAGCCCATAACGCATCATTTAGGTGTAGAGACCAATCTTTCCGAGTTGGCTTAACCATATTTTCGAGAATGTTCTTAACCTCCCTGTTGGATATTTCAGCTTGTCCATTGGTCTGAGGGTGGTATGTTGTTGCAATCCGATGCTTGACACCATACTTTTTCAAGGCAGCAGCTATAACCCTTTGAACCGTCTTGGCATCATTCTTTTGAGTGGCGATAGCTTCAACCCACTTGGACACATAGTCTACTGCCAGGAGGATGTATAAATTCCCACATGAAGATGGGAATGGTCCCATAAAATCGATCCCCCATACGTCGAAGATCTCGACTTCAAGAATGTTCTGCAGCGGCATCTCGTGCCTCCTTGAGATGTTTCCTGTCCGTTGACACTTGTCACAATTCTTGTAGAAGATTTGAGCATCTTTATACAGTGACGGCCAATAGAATCCTGACTGCAGAACCTTGGCAGCAGTTTTGTTGCCTCCTAAGTGTCCTCCATACTGTGAAGCATGACAGTGATGAAGTATATCTTCCTGTTCATCATGTGGTACGCATCTCCTTATAACCTGATCTGCACAAATTTTGAAAAGAAGAGGTTCGTCCCAATAATAATGCTTAACATCATTTTGGAACCTCTTCCTAGCTTGATAATTAAGGTCAGGAGGAATTATTCCGCTAACTAAAAAAATAACGAAATCAGCGTACCAGGGGAGTTCAGAAAACTTACCTGCCGCCATGGCTGTCGCGGCAGTGATTGTGGCAGCAAACAGTTGCTCATCAGGGAAGGTCTCCAATATGTTTGTCTCATCTGCCGGTAGACTCTTTCCCTTCTCCAACCTTGACAAGTGATCTGCCACTTGATTCTCTGTCCCCTTTTTGTCCTTGATTTCAAGGTCGAATTCTTGCAGTAGCAGAATCCAACGTATCAGTCGGGGCTTTGCATCCTTCTTCGTGAACATATACTTCAATGCAGAGTGGTCTGTATGGACTATGACCTTCGTTCCAAGTATATAAGAACGAAACCTGTCAATGGAGAACACCACAGCTAATAGTTCCTTCTCTGTGGTGGTGTAGTTTACTTGGGCGTCATTCAGTGTTTTGCTGGCTTAGTATATGGCATGAAAAAGTTTGTCTCTCCGCTGCCCAAGTGCTGCCCCGACAGCATAGTCACTAGCATCACACATGATCTCAAACGGCAGTGTCCAATCTGGTGGCTGTACTATTAGGGCTGTTACCAGCTTTTCTTTCAGAACCTTGAATGCCTCAGTGCATTCAGTGTTGAAGTCGAAGGGTCGGTTCTGCTCCAGAAGATGGCATAGGGGCTTGGTGATCTTTGAAAAGTTCGCAATGAACCTTCGATAAAAACCAGCATGTCCTAAGAAACTTCTGATTCCCTTGACTGTGATGGGCGGCGGCAGCTTTTCGAGCACTTCGATCTTGGCTCTGTCGACTTCTATGCCACGGCAGCTAATCTTATGGCCAAGGACAATCCCTTCATCTACCATGAAGTGACACTTTTCCCAGTTCAAAACCAAGTTTGCTTTTTCACATCTCTCGAGCACCTTCTGTAGGTTGCCTAGGCAGCTTTCAAAGTTGTCTCCAAAGACTGAAAAATCATCCATAAAGATTTCTAGGAAATCCTCCACCATATTAGAGAATATTGCCATCATGCACCTTTGGAAAGTGGCCGGTGCATTACAGAGTCCAAAAGGCATTCTCCTAAAAGCATATGTTCCGTACGGGCATGTGAACGTCGTCTTTTCTTGATCTGCCGGTGCGATGGCTATTTGATTGTAACCTGAGTAACCATCAAGAAAACAATAGTAAGGTTTACCCGCTAGTCTATCAAGCATTTGATCAATAAAGGGTAAAGGAAAGTGGTCCTTCCGGGTAGCTTTGTTAAGCTTCCGGTAGTCCATACAAACCCTCCAATCGGTCACAGTCCTGGTTGGGATTAGCTCATTGTCTTCATTGGTTACCACGGTTATTCCTTCTTTCTTGGGAACGCACTGTACCGGGCTCACCCATTTGATGTCCGAGATGGCATAGATTATTTCAGCATCTAGCCATTTTATTATCTCCTTACGCACCACCTCTCGCATAGCATCATTCAGACATCTCTGTGCATCAATGGTCGGCTTATGATCATCCTCTAGGAGGATTTTATGCATGCATAGTGCCAGACTGATGTCTTGGATATCAGCTATCGTCCATCCAATCGCCTTTTTGTGCTGTTGCAGCATCCCTATTAGCTGTTGTTCCTATTCCTGCATCAACTTAGAAGAGATGATTGCGGGCAACGTATCATTTAAACCAAGGAAAGCATATTTTAACTGTCCTGGCAGGGGCTTAAGATCTAGAACTGGGGGCTCAACAGTTGATGGCTTTTGAATTATATGGTTATCCGAGGTATAATTTAAGGGCTCGAACAACTTACCTGGACTATTGCCTATCCAGTTTACCTCCTATTGATCTTCAGTATCAGATGTATCAGATTCTGAGGAGCTGTTGTCGTCGGTGCTGTCGTGATAGTCTTCTAAATGGTTGCCGAGGCAGTAACCAATTTTTATGTCGTGGCAGCCCGACCTGATGCATGGTTGGTCAAAGGCAATTGATGTGATGGCCTTGCACTCTTCTTTTGCATCAGCATGTTTCATTTCTTGGTGCATTCTTATCTGCTTCACAATCTAAGACAAGAAAGTCAGCAGGAAAAATAAACTTATCCACTCTTACAAGAATATCTTCAATTTTTCCTTCTGGGTGAACGTAAGAGCGGTCTACCAGCTGCAGTACTACTGTTGTGGGCCGAGCTTTTCCAATACCTAATTTCTGAAAAACAGATTTGGGCATTAAATTTATACTAGCATCAAGATCACAAAGTGCCTTACCCACAAATTTGTCTCCGATTATGCATGGTATGATGAAGCTCCCAGTATCCTTTTTCTTCTGGGGTGGATGCTTGTGCAAAGTACTCATGCATCCATGTGTCATGTTAACCGTTTCAAATTCCCCAAGTCTGGACTTCTTCGACATGGCATCCTTGAGAAATTTGGCATAACCAGGTATTTCCCTAACGACATCTAACAGCGGAATGTTGATATGAACCTGCTTAAAAATATCATAAATTTTCTTAAGCTGTGATTCCTGTTTCAATTTCTGTAACCGTTGAGGAAAAGGAGGTGGGGGACGATAATCAGCAATACGTCCTTCCCACTGCATACGGATCTGAGGAGGTTTGGGTTCATCATCTTTCTCCTCCGTCCCTTCTGCTCTCGTGACAGGCTCATCGGCAGCAGGTTGCTTGTTACCTGTCGGGGCAGCTTCCTCGACAGTCGACTCCAGGGCTGGTTTCTTAACTGTTTCAGCTTCCTTCTCTGGCCCTGGTAATTTCTTCCCACTTCTAGTAGTGATGGCTTTACACTGCTCATGTGTGGGCTGTCTAGCATTTTCAGTATTGCTAGGAAATCTACCATTCTGCCTTGGTTTTACATGCTGGGAGATTTGACCCATCTGTGTCTCCAATGATTTCAGAGTAGCTTCATGATTGGTCATCTGCATCTCTGTTTTATCCATGAATGTTTCCGTCTTCTTGACAAAGTGATTCATGTTCTCAATGTAGGTTCCTGTTTGAGACATAAATGTAGCCAGAGTCTGTTCCAGTATATTATTTGAGGCAGCTGGTGGCTGTTGCTGCTGCTGCGGTTGCTGCCGAGTCAGCAATCTAGGTCCTCCCTGGTTCTGATTGATCTGTGCTTGAGGATTCAGAGCATTATTACGATTGCTCCAAGAAAACTTGGGATCCCTTCTCTAGTTGGGATTATAGTTGTTGGAATTATAATTCTGCTTATTGTAGTTTCCAACATACTTTCCCTCTTCTAAATGTATTGGACATTCCTCCGAACTGTGATTTCCTTCACAAATTTCGCATACCTCTTCAGCAGCGTATACAGGCTGTGAATCTTCGTTCAAGAGCTTTTTCATTGCCTTAGTGAGATATGCCACCTGTGATTTCATTGTGCTTTCGGCCTCATAATCCTTTACAGCTAGAACCCGTTTACCCCCTCTTCTTGCTGTCGAAAACTGCTCCTCATTCTTCGCCAGATTTTTCAATACTGCCATTGCCTCATCTAGGTCTTTGTCCAGCAGTAATCCGTTTGCCGCTGAATCAATTCTAATACGAGTTTGTAAATTGGTGGCATTATAGAATTTCGTTACCTGGTTCCAAACGGGGAATCCATGCATTGGGCAGTTCCGTAGAAGAGTGGTAAATCTATCCCAGGCCTCGTGCATTGGCTCGTCTTCTTCCTGTTGAAAAGTAGCAATTTCGTTACGTAATCGCTCAGATAAGTGTGAAGGATTAAAACGAGATAAGAATTCACGAGTTAAATCTGCCCAAGTTCTAATTGAACCAGGCGTAAGTTTATTCCACCAAGTCTTTGCCCTGTCCCTCAATGAATGAGGAAATAACCGAAACCTCAGTATCTATGGATTAACTCCTGGTAGTCTAAACGAACCACAGATTTCCTGGAACGTTTTCAGATGCTCCCTAGCATCCTCTGTAGCAGCACCACTAAATTGACTGGCGTTGTTGATCATACTGAACATAACAGGTTTCAGCTCAAAGTTGTCAACATCTACATCCGGCAGCGTGGTTTCTAGTTCTACATGATCATTGAGCATGTAGTCTCGACATGACCGGCGTACGGCAGCGACAGGAGGATCAGCAACTTGGCCGTTCACTCCATCTCCGACAGGATTGTTATTATCCTGGAGATTCCCTTGGTTGTCCCTTCTTTCTTCACGTCCTTCGTTCTCCATTGCTATGAGTTGTTCCTCTAGGTATTCGTTCCTTTCAACGAGGTAACAGACCCTTTTCTTGAGATTGAATGTTCGTTCGGGTTCAGGATCTAACTGGTACTCCGGTTCCTTCCCCCGTTGAGATCTGCGCATACGAAAACAAAAAGACCTTGTGAAAGGTATAGGTTGAACAATCCAAGTAAAATAGAAAAATAAAACGAATGCAGTAAAAGGTAGGGTAAAGATATGTTGCCAGTCCCCGACAACGGCGCCAAAAACTTGTTGCGTGTAAAAGTGTCTATCGCAATGTAGTGCAAGTGTACATGACGCAAGTAGTAAAGTGATACTGAAGTATCAGATATCGTCTCCACAGGGACTGGGCTAATAGCTTCACCTTGAATTACTGCACGAAAGTAAAGAGAATAGTTTAAGATGTTTGTCACGAAAATAATAAAGAATACTGGAAATAGGATTAAAATAATCAAGATAGAGAGAATGGGCTGGTATTGAATTGCTCAGTAGTGCAGGTATTGCTAAGTCTAGGAAAATCTGCTCTGTCGATGTCCCCGTCGCGGCGGCAGTCTGTTGTTTGTCGCGGCAGCGATCACACAACTCTGTACTTCAAGTTTGGCAAGAATCCCTGCTGTGCCTTGGCCTATCCCTAGGTCCAAGTCTGTCGATGAACACGTCTTTGATGATACCTCCCGGCGTGAATCGAAGGATGAACACCGATGTTGTTGAATTCTTCTTTAGCCACTTAACCTCGTCCTATCCCTAGGTCCGAGATAGTTCAACTATAAACTAGAGAACTCGCACTTATTCCTTTCGTATACTTAACTCTCCCGATATTAAGTAAATAGATAACCTCACAATGTTCTCCCGATGCTCTTGCAAGATGTTAATAACCATAATAAGAGAACTTGAAGTTTATTTTATTGAACATAAAATTCCTAAAACAAAAGAAACCCTTGCAACTAGTTTACAAAACAACTCGTGGCCCTAAGGGGAATTTAGAACATGTTGAGAAAGGGAAAACGGCTAGGGTTTGGGAAAAAGGCTAGAGATAGGTGATGTCCCCTCCTAGGTCGAATTACATGCCTTTATATAGGCCTTGGGTTCAAGTTTTCTAATATGGCAAGAATACAACTTTAAATTAAAGTACAACTCTAATAAAGACTAAATCTTCAAAATAGCAGTCTTTAATTCGTCCTTGCTTTTTGCTTGGGATTTCTTCCTTGAACCTTGGGCTTGGCCTTCATTCTGATCTAGGGCTCGGAAAAATATAGGTGTAATCCACGACAGACGGGCTTAATTTTCTCTTTCTGTCGAGGCCCACTTTGCTTCTTCTCCTCAAAACTGCTGTCGTCCTTGGATGTCACGGCGGCGACCATGGCAGCATCGTCCTCCTCGACTGCTCATCCAGCTCCTGCTTCTCCATCTGCTACAACAGCAACCTGCAAAAATAACCAATTTCAGTAGAAACTGTGCCATTTAATACATTTGTGATGTGAAACTGAAATCTAACCTAAATGCAATGAATTATGCTTGAATGCAGCAGAAATATGGGTTAAATAGGGGGTAAAATATAGAACTTAACCACACTCAACAAGATGCTCATGAGAGTGATTCCGGAGGCAAGGTCGCCATGGATTGTTGAGTTGCGAGTTAGTTGAAAGAGGTCAGAGTCGAGGATGTGTACTCCCCCCGTCATCTGAATGGTGTCTTCGTTGCGTTTGGTAGACGTTCAGAAGCCTGAGGATACGTTAAGAGAGCTTTTGGTAAGGAATACTCATCGTTATGTGTGAATAACGGTTGTGTTGTGTATGAATAACCCGCTTTCTAAATCGATTAGTGGACACATGTTGGTTGGAGGACCCTTTGTCCGCTTAAAAGAAGTCTTATTGATACTTGGGAAGTATCATCGCCCTTCTCAAGGGTATTTCTCGGAGTTGGTGGTGACATGCATAGGTCATTCCCATATCCACCATTCTCTATTTCAGATTTCTTCATAGGAATATTAGTTGATTTTGAATTCAAGTAGTGTCAATTGAGCTCGTTTTCTTGCTACTCTTCTTTTAATATAATTGTTGGAAAAATACAAGTATGTGAAAGTTTCAGGGCATATTTTATGTAACCCCCTTAGCCCGGCCTAGACGAAAGACCCGAACTACGAAGATTACACGGGGAAAACCAAAGTCAACCCAAAAGTCAACCTTGATTCACGACCCTTTTTTTTCTTTTTAGTCTTGTCTAGATACTTGTTAACCCTAAGTGAGTACTCACGAAACACGATTGCGAAAGACACAACGGTCGGATAACATGTAGGGACTCAATTACACTTCACACAAGTTTAGGGACCAAATTGTAATTTATGAAAATTAGAGGGACTTTACTGGTTTTAAGGTTACCATTATGTAATTAGTAATGTTACATGCTTCTCTGCAAAGTTTCAACTTAAAAAGGCATCTCAAACTCAAGCAATTGCATTTACAACATTTGGGACTAAAATGTAAAGCTTGCAAACATCAGCACAATTCAAATCTGTGTCCAACGGTCACCCGTTTCGGAACACCCACCTGCCGTATCGAAACGCTGGATCGAAACGACGTTGACTGTTTCGATAGGCGGGTGTGTTCCGAGACCAGTTCCGAAACATGGCATTCTAGTAGCCAAATCGTTCTGAAACAGCCTCCACCGTTTTGAAACACGAAGGCCATTACAGGCCCCCGTTCCGAAACACTAGAGGGTGTTTCGATACGGTTTGCCCAGAAACTGCAGCAAATGCTGGTTTTTCACTCAAAAACCTATTCAAACACATCCCAAGGACTCTCTAATCATACCTACAAGTCAACATACATATAAAGTACTTATTTGGAACACTCAAACACAATCATAGCTTCAAACATGAAATCCCATTAATCTAGAGGCAAGCTCCCTAATATCAAATCACAAATAGGCAATCCAACCTCAAAACAAGCAATTAAAGCCATTTACAATTGAATCCAGCCAAAGCAAACATGCCACAACCTTAGGGAGTTTAACACATCTCCCAAATACAAATCTTGGTTTCCCATTGCCAATCTATCAAAACTAAGGGGTATGGAAACTTCACCATACATGAGCTTGGACTTCCTTGGATGAACTTAGCTTCCTTGATGCCCGAAAACACCTTAATTATCTGCATTATTGGTAAAAGGGAGAGCGTAAGCACAAATGCTTAGTGAGGCATGCTCTAAGAAAACCATCACAATAATGCACACTTTGAAAATCTTTTCACAAAAGCTTTTGAACAACATGCTCATTCTAACACATGTTTGAACACCTTCCAAAGCAACTTCTCATAGAAACCACATGTACCCCAATTCTATCTCATGCATTTACCAATGCAAAACTCATGGCAAGGCCATACATATGCTTGTATCATCAAAGCATTTCTAAAACAAATCTCATATGCATATCTCATAGCATAAACCATTTCATCAAAGGTACATGTGAAACAAAAACCATTTCATCATTTGTATTGGCATTTAACATCTCATTAATACTCGGATATGCAGATACATTTCTACACTAGACTCTTCCGGTGGAATCTCGCATCACCGTACTCACTTTTCTAGCAACATGGCTTCCGGTGGAATCTCTCATCACCGTACTCACATGGCGGAATCCCTCATCGCCATAAAGCTTGGGTATTTCACCAAGTCCTACCCGATTGAATGCCCATCATCAGAATATCTCCCTTTGGCTTAAACCAATGAGCACGTACGAATTTTTAGTTTATAGTGCACTCTCATCCTATTGATCGATCAATTATATCCGGTAAGTTTCTCAACATCTATGCCAATATAATGTGTTAAAACATCATCACACCTACTGTTTTTCATGCAATATTACTCAAAGGTTTTCTCACCACATTTCAAAACATAAATCATACTTTGCTTCAAACCAAATGCTCAAATCTACTCAATGCAACATGCCATCTCATGACACCTCTACAAGCATAATCTCATGCTATGAATCATGCATAAAAATAGTAGGAATTTATCAATCTCAAACCATGAGCATGTAAAAGCATTTTAGGAGAAAACACCACTTTAAAGAGAGCAATTCAAATCATACTTACTTCCGGATTTAGGAAGGTGTTTCAAACCTCTCCTAAATCCCCAAACCTTGTATTTTTGTCCTCATGGACTTCTAACCCAAACGCACTCACCAATTTACGTTTCACTTGCTTGCCGAAACGCCAATTAAGCTTCCGAATCAACTCCAAAAGTGTCCGAAGATGTCTCCCATGTTTTAGACACATAAAAGCAGAGGATTAATGCATCACCACGCATTGAAATCTTCAGCCAACACTCCAAAACTCGCTGCTCTACCTAAACCTAGCATTTCGGCCACCAACACAACCGAAATCACCTCCAAACTCTTCCAAAACATAACCCAGCCAAGATCTGTCACTTCTAATCATTTCTAAACATCAATTAACATCAAAAAGAACCCTAAACTCGTCCTTATACCTCCAGCTATAACATAACACCAAAATCACTCCAAAAACCACCATTTTCACAAGCAAAAACTTAGGAAAAACAACCTATTTGGGATTGGATTGATAAAACCTCATTTCTAACATCATTTAACACCAAGAATACATTAGAAAACCATCTCAAAATAGAGCCCAATCAATTACCACGAAAATCTTCAAGATCTCTTCCAAAATCTGGAGTTTTAAGCCAAAATCTTGTTTCTAACATTAAAACCATTCATAAATCTTTAATAAATGATTGACAACTTGAGAATTTCAGTAAAGAACTGAGTATTTAGAGGAGAAGAACAAGCTTCCCTCTAAAAGATGATTTCTCCTTGATTTGGGCAAGTTTCCATGAAAACTCAATGTAGAAAATAAATAGATTTGATGAAAGATTGATTAGGAATCAATGAGTGATGGAAATCTCATCAAATGAAGTGGAAATCAAAGTAAGATTTGCTAGAGAAAAAGTGTTTGGTTGATAGGATTTTGAGAGAAAATGAAATGAGAGAAAATTAGAGAAAAGTAGTTATGAAAGTCAAAGGTAGTTTTTCTCCTTTATTTTATTTTACTAAATCATTAATTAAATCACCCAAATTAAGGAAAAATCTGGTGAAAACATTTTTTGTAAATTAGATCCTTAAAGATTCAAAGTTCCAATCCTTTAAAAAACAGTCACTACTAAACTTTTGCAAAAACTGCGATTTGGTCACTACACCGAAATGTAGTATTTCCAAACCCTATTTTGTAAAATTGATTTCACCATTCACTTTTATATATTAAATGAGTATTTTTAGATATTTTCCTATATTTTTAAAGCATCCCGAACTAGGTGTTCCCTAAAACTCCCTTTTATATTCGAACCGTTTCTCAGACCGGTCCAGTTCAGACCCTAAACTTCTAAGCCCAAAATTGGGGTGTTACAACTCTCCCCCTCTTAAGAAATTTCGTCCTCGAAATTTACCTGGAGAAAAAAGGTAAGGAAACTGCTTCTTCATGTCATCTTTCCTTTCCCACGTGGCTTCCTCAACGCCACGATGCCTCCACAACACCTTAACCAACTCAATGATCTTACCTAGAAGAACTTTACTGTCCGAATCCATAATCTCAACCGGCTCCTCATCGTAGGTCAAATCTGGATTCAACTCAACTTCCTCTACAGGCATAACATGCGAAGGGTCCGATCTATACCTCCGAAGCATGGAGACATGAAACACATCATGTATCTTTTCCAAATCTTGTGGTAGTCTCAGCTTATAAGCAACAAGACCCACACGTTCAATCACCTCGTATGGTCCAATATACCTAGGGCTCAACTTACCCTTCCGGCCAAATCTCATCACCTTCTTCCAAGGTGAAACCTTCAAGAACACACGGTCACCCACTGCAAACTCAATCTCCTTACGCTTCAAATCCGCGTAAGACTTCTGTCGATCAGAAGCTACCTTCAACCGCTCACAAATGAGACTTCTGACTTGTTTCAGCCCAGCAAAGAGGAGTTCTGCACTTCCTCCCGTACAAGGCTTCATAAGGTGCCATTTGTATACTTGCCTGGTAGCTATTATTATAAGCAAACTCCACCAAAGGCAAATGTTTCTCCCAAGAGCCTTGAAACTCAATCACGCAGCACCTCAACATATCCTCAAGTACTTGGATAACACGCTCAGACTGTCCATCCAACTGTGGATGATAAGAAGTACTAAAATTCAGCCGCGTACCCAAAGCTTGATGCAAGCATTCCCAAAATCGCGATGTAAACCTCGGATCTCTATCCGACACTATAGATTTTGGTACCCCATGCAGACGTGCAATCTCAGCAAGGTACAACTCTACAAGCTAATCCAAGGTATACGTGGTATGCACAGGTAAGAAATGTGCACACTTCGTAAGGCGATCCACAATCACCCACACCGAATTCTTCTTCGATGGCGACAAAGGCAACCCAGACACAAAGTCCATGGTAATTCTTTCCCATTTCCATTCAGGAATCCTCAACGGTTGCAACAAACCTAAAGGAAAATGATGCTCAGCTTTAACCCGCTGACAAACCATACACTTACTCACATATTCCGCAACATCTTTCTTCAAACCCACCCAATAGTACTCATCCTTTAAATCACGATACATCTTTGTACTACCAGGGTGCATAGCAAAAGGACTATTATGAGCTTCGGTCAGAATAGTACGCCTCAACTCCACATCATTCGGCACTACTATCCGTCTTCCAAAACATAAAACTCCATCATCATTAAAGCAGCAATCTGATGGTATACCCTCAGCAATATCCTGAACATGTGGCACCAAAGAATCATCCAACAACTGCTTATCCTTTATCAACTAAACCAGAGATGGTTTCACTTGCAATTCAGCCACAAGACCTCCATCTCGCGAAATGCTCAAGCTAGCAAACATAGCCCTTAACTCTACCGCCACTTTCCTGCTCAAGGCATCCACCACAACATTAGCTTTTCCCGGATGGTACTCGATCGTTAGATCGTAATCCTTAAGCAACTCCGCCCACCGTCGTTGCTTAAGATTCAACTCCTTCTGAGACATCAAATACTTCAAACTCTTGTGATCCGTGTACACAATACACTTCTCACCATAAAGATAATGTCTCCAAATCTTCAAAGCAAAAACCACCGCAGCTAACTCAATATCATGCGTAGGATAATTGCGCTCATGCACCTTCAACTGTCGCAATGCATAAGCCACCACCTTACCTTATTGCATTAGCACACACCCCAAACCAACGTAGGATGTGTCACTGTACACCACAAACTCTTTTCCTGATTCAGGTTGAACCAAGATAGGAGCTTGCGTCAAAGCTGCCTTAAGCTTCTCAAAAGCTTGTTGTCTCGCTTCCGTCCACTCATACTTAACATCTTTTTGCAATAACTTCGTCAAAGGGGCAACAATCTTTGAAAACCCATCCACAAACCTCCGATAGTATCTTGCCAACCCAAGGAAACTACGGACTTCATGAACAGACTTAGGAGGCTTCCAATTCATCACCGCCTCAACCTTCTGAGGATCAACACGAATCCCCTCCGCCGAAACCACATGACCAAGGAACACAACTTCCTTTAGCCAGAACTCACACTTGCTCAGCTTAGCATAAAGCTGATTTTCCAGAAGCACTTGCAAGACAACCCTCAAATGACCTTCATGCTCCTCCTCAGTACGAGAGTACACAAGGATATCGTCGATGAACACCACAACGAACTTGTCCAAGTATTCATGGAACACTCTATTCATCATGTCCATGAAAGCAACAAGAGCATTCGTCAAGCCAAACGGCATTACAAGGAATTCATAATGCCCATACCTCGTTCTAAAGGCTGTTTTCGGCACATCCACATCTTTCACCTTAAGCTGGTAATACCCTGACCTCAAGTCAATCTTTGAAAACACAGCCGCTCCCCAAAACTGATCAAAAAGATCATCAATCCTTGGCAAGGGATACCTATTCTTGATAGTCAACTTGTTCAGTTGACGATAATCGATGCACATTCTCATAGTGCCATCCTTCTTCTTCACAAATAAGACCGGTGCACCCCAAGGTGACACACTAGGCCGAATGAACCCACGGTCAAGTCACTCCTGAAGTTGCGTCTTCAACTCCTTCAGCTCCTTAGGTGCCATGCGATAAGGAGCAATGGACACCGGAGTTGTGTTTTCGTACAACTCAATTCCAAACTCCACCTCTCGACTATGCGGTAATCCAGGTAACTCATCCGGAAACACTCCAGGGAACTCACGTACAGTTCTTATATCCTGAACGCGCAACTCCTTGGAACTAGGATTCATCACAAAGGCTAGGTAAGCCTCGCAACCTTGCCTCAGCATTCGACTCGCTTCTAATGTAGACACCACATTGGCAAGAAACTTCACATTCTCACCTACCACCACCACCTCATAATCATCCGCAATTTTCAACGAAACCCTCTTGCTTTCGAAATCCACCACAACTCTATACTCAACAAGCCAATCCATTCCAAGAATTACATCAAAGCCATAGAATGGCAATTCCATGAGATCAACAAGAAAAACATGATTTTTCACTCTCAAGGGACACCTCTTATACAACTTTTGCGTTACAATCGTCTCACCAAAGGAACTAGTCACACGCATACCAACATCCAAAGACTCAACAGGTAAACCAAGCATTTGAGCATGTTCACGCAATATGTACGAGTATGTAGATCCAGAATCAATCAAAGAAAGTAATGATAAGGATTGCAAAGTGAATGTACCTGTGATCACATCCGTATCATTCCTTCCCTCACGATGGGCATACACTCGAGCCTGACCGCCACCCTCAGGTTGAACGGACATAACATGTGCTACATTCCTGCCACCATCATCTCTGCACTGAAAATTACCACGGCGCGCCCACGACCTTTCTGTGGCTCAGCTGCTCTCACCGGAGCTTGTCCCTCTCTCAAAGGCTGAGGACAATCTTTCTTCAAATGTCCACGGTTCCCACAATTCCAGCATGTCCCAAGGTTACCCCAACACTTGCCACCATGCCGTCTACCACAATGGTTACACTCAGGAGTCCTCAGAACAGCATTAGGTCCTTGCTGACCTCTACCAGGGTTACCACCCCCACACCTAGCATCATAATGCGGCCTCCTATCCTTATGCCTCTTGTTGCGATCTCTTCCATACTCGCGTTCAGCCGCTCACTTCCCGGAGCTAGATCCACCCGCTCAACTAGCCAGACCAAGATTCGACTCAATGTCCTTGGCTCTAGTGACCAAGACATCGAAATCTGTATAATTAGCCGCAAGCATAAAAGTCTTCACATCCGTTACCAACCCATAACGGAATCGTTCACACCTTTCCCTCTCATTAGGGATTAGCTCAGGTGCATACTGACTGAGGCGGACAAATTGAATTTCATACTCGGCTACTAACATGCTACCTTGCATAAGGGACATAAACTCTCTTTTCTTCTCATCTAGGTAACGCACACCCAAATACTTCCGCTTGAACGCATTCATAAAGAATGTCCAAGTCACCTCGTCATCCTTCATCCCAGAAATAGTGGTCGTCCACCACGTATAAGCATCACCATGCAGCAATGATACAACACAACCCAGCTTCTGCACATTATTGTAATTCATATGTCCCAAAATCCGCTTGGTGCTCTCCAACCAAGACTCAGATCCTTCCGGAGATAAACCTCTGAACTCAGTCCCTCTCAGACTGCGAAGGCGTTCCAAAGGCAACCTCACATTGGCATCATCCTTATGCGCAGCTCCATGAGCTCCAGCTACTGCTGCCTGGAAAGCTCCAGCAATAGCCTGAATCAACATAGTCATGTCAGGAGCAGCTTGCCCCTGAGCACCCTCGGGTCCAGCAACCCAGCACCATCATTACCAGCTCCAGCACCACCACCACCGGGTGGTCCACCACCAGGGGAGGAGGTAAATCTTCAGCATTCTCCTCATTCTCATTCTGAGCCATAGCTCTTGTATTTATCCTCATCTCTCTACGTGGCCCCATTATATAGAAAACAATGCATTGACAAAAATGCAATAAACACAATTAGGCACAATAAGGTAAGTAATCCAAGCACTCAAGCTCATTTTCGAAAACAATTCCTCTCATTAGTTTTGACTTGGAAATAGGATCCCCTATCACACACCAACATAGCATAACATCCCAACACATCACAATTGAATCATACACCACTATTCACACAACATTCTTTCACCCAAAGGACACATCATGCAATTACACATACATCATCCACATACCAAGCCCCAATTATTCGAGAACCAAGCTTTGATACCACCAAATGTAACCCCCTCAGCCCAGCCTAAACGAAAGACCCGAACTACGAAGATTACACGGGGAAAACCAAAGTCAACCCGAAAGTCAACCTTGATTCACGACCCTTTTTTTTCTTTTTAATCTTGTCTAGATACTTGTTAACCCTAAGTGAGTACTCACGAAACACGATTGAGAAAGACACAGCGGTCGGATAACATGTAGGGACTCAATTACACTTCACACAAGTTTAGGGACCAAATTGTAATTTCTGAAAATTAGAAGGACTTTACTTGTTTTAAGGTTACCATTATGTAATTAGTCATGTTACATGCTTCTCTGCAAAGTTTCAACTTAAAAAGGCATCTCAAACTCAAGCAATTGCATTACAACATTTGGGACTAAAATGTAAAGCTTGCAAACATCAGCACAATTCAAATCTGTGTCCAACGGTCACCCGTTTCGAAACACCCACCTGCCGTATCGAAACGCTGGATCGAAACGGCGTTGACCGTTTCGATAAGCGGGTGTGTTCCGAGACCAGTTCCGAAACATGGCATTCTAGTAGCCAAATCGTTCCAAAACAGCCTCCACCATTTCGAAACACGAAGGCCATTACAGGCCCCCGAGACCAGTTTCGATACGGTTTGCCCAGAAGCTGCAGCAAATGCTGGTTTTTCACTCAAAAACTTATTCAAACACATCCCAAGGACTCTCTAATCATACCCACAAGTCAACATACATATAAGGTGCATATTTGGAACACTCAAACACAATCATAGCTTCAAACATGAAATCTTATTAATCTAGAGGCATGCTCCCTAATATCAAATCACAAATAGGCAATTTAACCTCAAAACAAGCAATTAAGGCCATTTACAACTCAATCCAGCCAAAGCAAATATGCAACAACCTTAGGGAGTTTAACACATCTCCCAAATACAAATCTTGGTTTCCCATTGCCAATCTATCAAAACTAAGGGGTATGGAAACTTCACCATACATGAGCTTGGACTTCCTTGGATGAACTTAGCTTCCTTGATGCCCGAAAACACCTCAATTATCTGCATTATTGGTAAAAGGGAGAGCGTAAGCACAAATGCTTAGTGAGGCATGCTCTAAGAAAACCATCACAATAATGCACACTTTGAAAATCTTTTCATAAAAGCTTTTGAACAACATGCTCATTCTAACACATGCTTGAACACCTTCTAAAGCAACTTCTCATTGCAACCACATGTACCCCAATTCTATCTCATGCATTTACCAATGAAAAACTCATGGCAAGGCCATACATATGCTTGTATCATCAAAGCATTTCTAAAACAAATCTCATATGCATATCTCATAGCATAAATCATTTCATCAAAGGTACATGTGTAACAAAAACCATTTCATCATTTATATTGGCATTTAACATCTCATTAATACTCGGATATGCAGACACATTTCTACACTAGACTCTTCCTGTGGAATCTCGCATCACCGTACTCACTTGTCTAGCAACATGGCTTCCGGTGGAATCTCTCATCACCGTACTCACATGGCGGAATCCCTCATCGCCACAATGCTTGTGTATTTCACCAAGTCCTGCCCGATGGAATGCCCATCATCGGAATATCTCCCTTTGGCTTAACCAATGAACACGTACGAATTTTTAGTTTATAGTGCACTCTCATCCTATTGATCGATCAATTATATCAGGTAAGTTTCTCAACATCTATGCCAATATAATGTGTTAAAACATCATCACACCTACTGTTTTTCATGCAATATTACTCAAAGGTTTTCTCACCACATTTCAAAACATAAATCATACTTTGCTTCAAACCAAAAGCTCAAATCTATTCAATGCAGCATGCCATCTCATGACACCTCTACAAGAATAATCTCATGCTATGAATCATGCATAAAAATAGTAGGAATTTATCAATCTCAAACCATGAGCATGTAAAAGCATTTTAGGGGCAAACACCACTTTAAAGAGAGCAATTCAAACCATACTTACTTCCGAATTTAGGAAGGTGTTTCAAACCTCTCCTAAATCCCCAAACCTTGTATTTTTGTCCTCATGGACTTCTAACCCAAACGCACTCACCAATTTACGTTTCACTTGCTTGCCGAAACGCCAATTAAGCTTCCGGATCAACTCCAAAAGTGTCCGAAGATGTCTCCCCTATTTTAGACACATAAAAGCAGAGGATTAATGCATCACCATGCATTGAAATCTTCAGCCAACACTCCAAAACTCGCTGCTCTACTTAAACCCAACATTTCGGCCACCAACACAACTGAAATCACCTCCAAACTCTTCCAAAACATAACCCAGCCAAGATCCATCACTTCTAATCATTTCTAAACATCAATTAACATCAAAACAACCCTAAACTCGTCCTTATACCTCCAGCTATAACATAACACCAAAATCACCCCAAAAATACCATTTCACAAGCAAAAACTTAGGAAAAACAACCTATTCGGGATTGGATTGATAAAACCTCATTTCTAACATCATTTAACACCAAGAATACATTAGAAAACCATCTCAAAACAGAGCCCAATCAATTACCACGAAAATCTTCAAGATCTCTTCCAAAATCTTGAGTTTTAAGCCAAAATCTTGTTTCTAACATTAAAACCATTCATAAATCTTTAATAAAGGATTGACAACTTGAGAATTTCAGTAAAGAGCTGAGTATTTAGAGGAGAAAAACAAGCTTACCTCTAAAAGATGATTTCTCCTTGATTTGGGCAAGTTTCCATGAAAACTCAATGTAGAAAACAAATAGATTTGATGAAAGATTGATTAGGAATTAATGAGTGATGGAAATCTCATCAAATGAAGTGGAAATCAAAGTAAGATTTGCTGGAGAAAAAGTGTTTGGTTTATAGGATTTTGAGAGAAAATTAGAGAAAAGTAGTTATGAAAGTCAAAGGTAGTTTATCTCCTTTATTTTATTTTATTAAATCATTAATTAAATCACCCAAATTAAGGAAAAATCTAGTGAAAACATTTTTGGTAAATTAGCTCCTTAAAGATTCAAAGTTCCAATCCTTTACAAAACAGTCACTACTAAACTTTTGCAAAAACTGTGATTTGGTCACTACACCGAAATGTAGTATTTCCAAACCCTATTTTGTAAAATTGATTTCAACATTCACTTTTATAAATTAAATGAGGATTTTTAGATATTTTTCTATATTTGTAAAGCATCCCGAACTAGGTGTTCCCTAAAACTCCCTTTTATATTCGAACCATTTCTCAGACCGGTCCGGTTCAGACCCTAAACTTCTAAGCCCAAAATTGGGGTGTTACATTTTTTATTGGAAAAAAAGGTGAAGAATCGAATCATGAAATTATGGTTTTATATTATACTTGCCTTTATAACGGTATTTTATATGCTCAAAACGATTGAGTGATGAATGAGAAATTGATGTTAAAAAATGAGAAGTTTATATCTCATATGAGTGGGATACCAAGTGTGAAACATGTTTATATATAAGACTCGACTTGGTAGCCATTGAATGATTTAGGTTGAGATTGTGTGTTGCCCGTAGGCACAAGGGTGAAAATCCAAGCCCACTGGATCCTCTAGGATTGTGGGCAACATGAATGTTTGAATTGGTTGGGTCCTTTGGAAGCCTGTAGATATTTTAGCACACTACGAAATATTTTTTCTTTTTATATATTAAGAATTAAAAGGACAAATCCTTTAATAATTGAATATTATTTCTAATAATTCTTCTATGTGAAAACCTTATATATACTGTGTAAACCTATTAGGTTTAACACAGACAAAAACACACAAAAGTTTCTCCCTAGTTTCAACCTAATTTTCGGTTATAGAAAATGTAAGGTTATAGTTCATGATATCTCCGAGTTTGCTACTACAGTTTACTATCTTAGAATATAGACAATCGACGTTCTGAAGCATCACAAAAGTCACCACATCTGTCTTAATGAAAATCTCTCGTACATGGCTCAATTGTTCCATTTTCGAATCTACATCCAAGTATTTATTCAAATTTACTTTTTTCATTTCATAAAATTTTCTATATTGTTGATTTCAGTTAGTTATATATGTATAGAAAATATTTTGATACACAAGCTTATGTAAACTAAAGTTTACACGAGCCTTTTAATTTTAGGGTTTAGATATTTAGGTTGTGGTTTAGGAGTTTAGGTTGTAGGGTGTAGATTTAAAATTTATGGTTAGAATTTAGAGTTTAAAGTTTAAGTTTTAGGGTGTTAGGGTTAGGGATTTAAGTTTTAAATTTTATAGCTTAAATATGAAGGATTGTATAATTTTTTTACACAGCTTATGTATCAATATATATATATATATATATATATATAATTGTTTCCTGTTATTTCTTGTTTGGGATTACTTATTTTCTAACAATAGCCCTTTTCGGTGTCGCTTCATATGCTCTAACACTAAAAAATACTAAAAATATTAAATTTTAAGCTCTAACCTTAAATTCTAAATCCTAAACCATATACCCTAAAAAATACACCCTATCTCAAATTTTTTAAACTAACCTTAACCTTAAACCTTAAATCTCAAACTCTAAACCAAATTTTTAGTGTAAAGGCATAACTAGAGGTACCAAAAGAATAGAAAATTTTTATTCGAGAATAGAATCATAAAAAATCAAAACAATTAGTAGAAATCCAACATAGAACCGATAACAATACATGCAATTGCCCAAGCTAGTTTTAATTCCCGATGAATCAAGAATAGGAGACGTCAATTTATCAGTCTCACTAAAACTTGTGAAGTCAGGTGTCAGTAAGGGTTCATTGTTGAATATGGGATCGGATTTAATCTCGTTTTTTTCGGATGTCCGTTTTTTCGGATCAATGATATAGTAATTTGTATTTGATCTAAAAAAATTGGTTATCCGGATATTCAGATATCGGATATTCAAATATCTAATTATTCAAAAATATAATTTAATTTAACTATTTTTTTGAATTTGAATGTCGTATTTATGAATTTTTCAAAATTTCGAATATAACAAACAACAAATTGCTAAATATAACAAGATTTACATCTATGAAAATTTCAATTTTTTTTTAATTTTCGGATATAACAAACATCAAATTGTTAAATATAACAAGATTAATATTCATAAAATTTTGAATTTTTGAATTTTCGGATAATTAGAAACTTGAAATATTGCGTTCTGTATCTGGTCCAAAAAATTTAAAATCAGATCAAATATCTAATCTAAAAAAATTAATTTGAATATCTAAATTTTCGTATTAAATCAACGAATAATAAAATTAGATTGATCGAATCAGATATCTTTTAACACCCTTAGGTGTCAGGGTTATACCTCGTATACAGCTCTGACTGGGTATTAAACTAGGGCTCACCCATTTATTAGGGCCTCAGGCTCACGGTAGGGTAAAAAAGTTTGGGAAAGGACAATTCTTTTGGGTATAAGAAAGTATCCTTTTAAACATTTCAATGTCTACCAATAATATTTATTTTAAGTTGTTTTCTTATATGCGTAGGAACGGACAGTCGACTGATGTTAAACTGATACATATATAAAAAGTAAGTTACAATTTCAATCACTCGATTTTACTTTTAGTCCTATGTTGATTATTAAAACTTAAAAATTTTAATTTGTTCACTAAACCTTGATATTATGTCGGTTTTTTATTACTTGATCTATCAAATCTGCTCTGATGAACATGAAAGAAAATTCAAGGTCTGAAGAAGGACGAAACAAGAAAAAGAAATAAAAGGGAGAGACAGTTAATAACAAGAAAAAAAATTCAGAGAAAAAAAATATTATTTCAGACGTGGGCCAAAAGAGTTATTGGGCCAGTTCCCTTTAAGAGTTTATATAACCTACTTATTTATCCAAAAAGATCATAATAACATCTTCTGAAAAATAACAGAATGAGCTTCATTGGGCCGTTACACTAACCAAATTGCAAACAACCTAACCAACTTAATTGGCTAAAACTGCCCAAATATCTCAATATTCACCCTACTTTATCTTCACTTTCTTCTTCTTAAACTTGCGGGAGTTGCTAAACTTCAAAATGTCAACGTAATTTTTGAAAGCGAACCACATGTAACTGTTTAGTCAAAATACCGACAATCTAATTAAGGGTTGAAATATAGTTAACTTCCAATTAACGTCGCATAACTTTTTCCTGAACAAAAGGTAGATCAAGCTTTATATGCTTTGTTTTAGCATGTAGGACAAAGTTAGCTGCCATGACAATTGTGCTGGTATTATCGCACTAGATCTTTGAAATATCAGTCATTTTCAATCTCGTATTTATCAAGATAGCTTGAACCCATATAACTTCACATGAGGCATCTGCAAGACTGCGATACTCTGCCTCTATTGTTGATCTGGACACAAAACGTTTGTAACGACCCACATTTTGGGTTAATAATTTGGACATTGGATCCGATTATGGGTATCTTGATGTTAAGTATTTAATTTGAAGAATTTGATTTTTGGAAGCTTATTTAAATGGAAATGAGGACTAGAGTGAACAAGGATTTAGTTATTGGTATCTTCTTCTCCATGGGTTTTAACGTGAGAAAGGGAAAAAATGCGTATGTTTCTTTCCTTGCTTTTTTTCTTCAATTCCACTTAAAAATTGGCTTGATTTGTGAATATTGATCTTCATCTTATTTTCTTTCATTTGAGCATAATATTAATGGGTCAAGTCTTCATTTTCTTCCATAAAGATGGATGACAAGTTAGAGGAAATGGGGGTAAAGATTGAAAGTTTGTTCTTTAAATTCCTCATTATTTAGTTGGATTTCGGATAAGTTTGTGAGATTAGACATTGTTTATCTCATCATTCTCTACCAAATGGAAAGCATGTGACATGTTAAATAAAATATAAATTGAGGGTGAATTGTGAAAGAAGATGGGTAATTGAGTTGAGTTTTGTATAAACCCTAAAGTATTTCATAAATATTCTTGGGAGATCCTATTGTGAATTTTTAAGGATTGATTTTAAGAAAGATTCAAGTTTTGTTGGTTAATTAAATTATTTTAGTGATATTTATTAATCTTTTGGGAAAGTTAGTAATTGATTCTATCACTTGTTGGCTTAGTGAAAGAATTGAGAAACTTTTATCACCATGGTGAAGAGAAAAGTTACAGGGAATTGGTTGATAGTTGCCCTTGGAATTTATGCTTAAGGTAAGTACATTTCTGACTCCTTTAATTTTTTAGGATCATAAATTAATTATCTTGCTTGATTTTATAGTTTTGTTGGGTGTTTATGTGCTAAATATGATATGAGGATTTAAGTAATGGTTTTGGTGTTAAAAGTAGGATTAAATGATTCTTGGACGCTCTAATATGACTTAGTAATTTTTGGTAACCATTAGGGCCTTGTAGGGGATGATTTGAGGCATGTTAGAGTGATTTTTTAGGGATTAAAAGTGGTTTTTGGATTGAGGTTTCGAAACCATAAGACAAGGTTTCGATATCGTATGAATTTTTACGAAAAAATTGGATTCTGTAGCTAGGCAAAGGTTTTCATACCTTTACAAAGGTTTCCAAACCTTTGGTAAAAGGTTTACATACCTTTAGAAAGGTTTCTAAACCTCTGGGCAAAGGTTTCCATACCTTGAGGAAATGTTTCAATTCCTTTGGGGAAAGGTTTCTATACCTTTCGAAAGGTTTCTATACCTTATTAAAGACGATGTTGGACATTGTTCTAAATGTTGAAAAATGTTTCGAAAGGACATAGAAGTGATGTTTCATCGATTAATGGCTAATGACGTGATTAAACCCTTCAATAAAATGTATATTCACTAAAGCTGATGGTGTTGATTAATAAGTCGATGATGATTCCATAATAAGACTTGAATTGTAGAAATAACTAGATATCTTTCATAATGTACTAAAGGCTTGATAGTGGGGCCTTGGGGCCCTTACCCCGTGATGGGGTGTATCAATGCTCGGGGAGCATTACTTTTCTTATGAATGTTATATAAAGGAATCTGGATACCCAAAAGTAACACTCGATGGCTATGTGTTTTTTAGTGTTAGATATTTGTTACTCGATGGCTATGTGTTTCCGAGTGCTATATATTCGTTATTCGATGTCTATATATTTCCGAATATGAGACTCTCGCTACTTGATGGCTATGTGTTTCCAAGTATGCGATGAACCTTACTCGATGACTATGTGTTTTCGAGTATGTATTGTCCTCTACTTAATGGTTATGTGTTTCCGAGTAGATAGCCCTTGTTACTACCTGATGGCTATGCTTTTCTGGGTACGTAAGTAACGGAAGGACCCAAGTTTGAGGTGGTTTCAGGTTTGACTAATACTATGTTGACACTTCTCACTTCTTTCGCTTTCATGCCTTATGCTCTATGCTTATCTTTGTATGCTGACTTTTATGAACACCATGAATTATTTTATAGTAGACATGTACCACTGAGCTTTGTTAGTTCAGCTTGCGGATGTGTTGTTTTTCCGTACGTATGTTGACATGTCACTCTCTTGGAAGAAGCATATCAACGAGGATTTCTCAGTACTAAATCAACATCGAGTACAGTACTTTGATTTTAGTTCTAGGGCAATGTATCTATAGGACCTTACTGTTCTCGGTCTGTAACTCCTTTATTACCTTATTTTGATATACGGTGTTTAACTTGTACGGAGCTCTATTTATATTTTAGATTTGAAACTATAATGAGACTTTTATTTAAATGACTTGTTTTAAAGGTTGATTATAGCTAAACTTAGGTTTTAAATTTGAAAAAAAAAATTATGGGTCGGGTATAGAGGTAACCCGAATGTAACGTCCCGGATCTGGTGGGATCGAGGTGTTACAATGTTGCTTCTTTGAACTCCAAGACAGTAAGTTGGTACCAAGATAAGTATAATGACCGAATATGGAATGACGATCATCAACATCACTTCCTCATTCCGCGTCAGAAAAAGCTTGCAAACTCGGGGAGCTGTCTGAGGTGAAAATCAAAGACCAAAGTCTGATGTACCTTTCAAGTACCTCAAAATTCTCCTCACAACTGACCAATGCGCCTCAGTTGGTTGCTGCATGTATTGTGATACTTTGTTGACATCAAAAGACACATTTGAATGAATGTGACAAATATAAATATGCTCTTCTACAGTGTTGCGATACTATTTTGGATAGGCATATGGTGAACCATCACTTTTACTGAGCTTAGGAGATACAACAATTGGAGTATCTACTGGCTTAGTATTAGTGAGATTTTTTTAGCCAACTCATCAACAAACTTTTTTTGAGTTAAAACAAACCTTCAGCTATATGCACTGCCTCTATGCCTAAAAAATAATGAACATTACCCAAGTTCTTAAATGAGAACTTCACATCCAAAGCATGTATAACCTAACTAACATGGGCCACAAAAGTACCTGTCACCAAGATATCATCAACATAAACTGCCACATATAACATGTCAACATATTTACGATAAATGAATAAGTAATTATCAGCACTGGAAGATATGAAATTCAAACTAAATAAGAAATCTCGAAGCTTGAAAAACCAATTCTTTGGTGCCTATCGCAATCTATAGAGAGCTTTCTTAAGCTTGCAGACCAAGGGAGACCATCGACAGCCTTTTGAACAAAGCCTTTTGGTTGTTTCATATAAATATCTTATTGAAGATCACCTTTCAAGAAATCATTGTTGACATCAACCTGGAAATAAAGGCAGTATATTGGCTGTAAAATTTTTTATAACATGACTAAAGGTCTCAAAAAAATCAAAACTAGAAATTTGGAAATATCCTTTAGCAACCAATTTGGCCTTAGCCTCTCCACAGATCCATCTGATTTGAGCTTAATTTTAAAGAGTTACTTTAAACCAATTGGCTTACTATCAGCTAGTAGAGACACCAATTTCTAAGTTCTGCTACTCAACAAGGCATTGTACTCAGCCATAACTGCAGCTTGCCATTGAGAATGACTCAAAGCTTGCTGAATATTTGTAGGAACAAGATGATTTTTAGTGAGGTAAATTTTTGGCTTGAAAACTCATTTTTATTACGGGTGATCATACTATGTGTGTTACTTGATGCAGTAGATACTGGTACTTCACTAATTTGTTGAGAAGACATAGACATATCATTAACTGAGTTGTCAGGAGAAGTTCTAGTAAAATCATCCAAAACAACAAGATTAGGAGCAGTACTATCTACAAGATTTAACTGTTCAAGCACCACTCATGAATTCGACTAGATCCCAGAACTCAGTTGCCTAGAGCACTCAGCTTCCTCACGTTGATTATTATCAGGATATTCAAACGAAACAGGTATACCAGGATGAATAGATTCATCATGACCAAGAGTAAAAGTATCAGATGTTAATGCATTTGGCTCATTAACAATAAGTTCACATACAACACATGAAGGAGGAAAATAGCCTGAGTCAACTGGTACATGATGAGCAATTTCAGATGTTTTATTTGATGCCCTTGAATTGTGTTGATCATTAACAACCTGGTGATTTGACAGGGGAAATTAAGCTGAAGGAAAACATGATGAAGTACTTGGCTTAATAGCTGCAACAAGAGAATGGAAACACATGTTCATTAAATCTCACATGTCTTGAAATGTACACACGACCACTATCATTTATACATTGATAGCCATGATGTGTAGGACAGTACCCTAGAAAAACACAGGTTTTAGATCTATACTTAAATTTGTCCTTGTTATAGTCTCTCAAGCAAGGAAAACATTGTGACCCAAACACTTTTAGAAACTGATAATTAGATTTTATTCCATATAGCTTTTCATGAGGTGACATGCCAGTAATCTTAGGTGTGGGGAGTCTGTTAATGAGATAAACTACAAACAAAATAACAAAAGACCGGTATTGAAAAGGGACAGAAGCTTGAGCTAACAGAGTTAAGGCAGTATCAATTATGTGCCTATGTTTTCGCTCAACTACACCATTCTGAGGAGAAGTATGATGGCAAGTCACTTTATGTTGTTTCTCTAGAGTAGTTAACTCAGAAATCAATGCCACAAATTCACCCCTCCATCAGTTTGTAGGGTAACAATATTAGAAGAGAAATGATTTTTAACTAAAGCTACAAATTGTTTAAATGTAGAAAGAACATCAAATTTGTTATTCAACAAAAAACTTAAGATTTTTTTTGTACACATATCAACAAATGACACATAATATTGCCAAACAACATACCTAATAGGTGCTGGAATATCACCCTCAACTAACTCAAAAGGCTTTGAATAAACAATTGTAGAAGTAGAAAATGGAAGCTTATATCCTTTACCTAATTGAAAAGCAGTCCATACAACATTTCTATCTGCAACTATATTCTTATTTAAAGCAACACTAACAACAGAACTAACAACAGTTGGAGTTGGATGTCCCAAACGTTGGTGCCACAGCCAATAAGTAGAGTGATCACTAGTACTTGAAATTGAATTGTTTATAGTGACATCATTACAGTGAGTGTCATTAGTAGATGAAGAAGCAAGCTGAAAACAGTATATTCCACCCTCTAAACTTCCTTGCAACAAAACAACACCCGTTACCTCATCTTTAACATAGCATCTGTCAGCATGAAATTCAATATAAACAAAATTGTCTCTTGTAAATCTAAAAACGGACAACAAATTCCTAGTTATTTTGGGAACACACAACAAGTTATCAAGTGTCAAAGAATATGAGGGTGTAGATATATTGAATTTACCAACATGTGTAATGGTAAGTGTAGAGCCATCACCTAAGTAAACCTTACCATTACATGCAGAAGCCTGACCTTGTCCAGCAACTTGAGAACTACTTGTAACATGATGAGTCACACTAGAATCTAGGTACCATATGTCATCAGTAGTAAGAACGCCTCGAGCAATGAGAGAATTTACCTAAACCATGTCACCAATAATCTCAACAGATGCATCAACTGACCTAACATTGGCATTGACAAACGGATTGTAACACTAATCTTCAACAGTTGCACCATATTGACACGTGTTTTTTTGTGTATCTTTAGAGTCTTGCATGTGTTGTGATGAAACCCCTTTAAAATTCATGTCGAAGCAATACCAACATTTGTCTGCCAAGTGACCAATCTTACCATAAACTTAGCATTGTGGATGCGAACGACCATGATACCTTCTCCATGTTGCGAGCCTCGAGGTCTAACAAAATTGTAGAATGATTGGGAAGCATCTCTATAACCACCTCTAGAGTCTTCACCTTCATTAGTATCATACTAAGCAACATTAATGTCTATTGGGACACACATCAAATCCAAGAGTCTCGGCTCAGCATCCTTCAAAATAGAAGTGACCGACTCAAGTGTATACGGCTCACAATTTACTATAATTGGATCTATAAATGGCTCATACTCAGTGGGGAGACCATTGAGTACAGTGGCAATTTGTTCAACCTTTACAACAGGACTACCACTGGTAGCTAACAGATCACATAAATCTTTTACTTGTGTTGTATACTCATGAATAGTACGAGATCCTTTGTTTAAAGCTCTCAACCAACAATGTAAGTTAATTATTTTTGTGGTAGAAAATTTAGAGAAAATTTTAGTTACAACTGACCAAATAGAAATTGATGTCTCAGTTCCCACCAATTGTGGAAGAACCTTTGGACTTACGGTGGAAAGAAGCCATTAAGCTAAAGAGATATTCTCTCTTTTAAATCTACGATAAACAATATTGAGATCTAACTGCCTAGAAAAATCAGTGATTACCTTAGGAGGAATCGGAGTATCTTCATCCAAATAGTGTTCCAAATCTTATCCTTGAATCATCAAGATAACATATTTATTCCACAACAGAAAATTGGCATCATCGAGACGAATGTTATCTTGCTTGCTCGCAAATAGCGGTTCAACTTAATTCGATTTGCTCTCATCTCTGCTTGATTATCGACTTGCAAATTGGCAATAACTCTATTTGTTTCCATTGACGACGAGACAAAAACCTAATTTACAGCAGCTGAAAGAAGACAAACGTGAAAAACACCTCAATCGAAGAACGACCACCATCACTGGCTCTGATATCATACCGAAGCTGCTCCGATGAACATGAAAGAGAATTCAAGGTCTGAAGAAGGACGAAACAAGAAGAAGAAAAGAAAAAGACAGTTAATAACAAGAAAATAGATTTTTTTAGAGAAAGAAGAGTATTATTTCTAATGTAAGCCAAAAGAATTATTGGGTCAGTTCCTTTTAAGGGTTTATATAGCCCACATGTTTATCTAGAAAGATCATAATAACATCTTCTGAGAAAAAACAGAATGGGCCCCATTGGACCGTTACACTAACCAAGTTGCTAACAACCTAACCAACTTAATCGGCTGAAACTGCCCAATTATCTCAATACGCCTGTTAAATTACAAGTGGTGTGATGACATGGCATATGATCTAATAACTCACCAAAACGACGTAGTTTTGGATCCTACAAAAAAACCAAAACAACGTTTTTTAATCTTTATAAAAGCTAAGAAAAAACCTTCAATTTTCTCTTTTTCTCCTTTCTTCCTTTCATATTCTCCCAATCTCTACAGCATTCGTGTAAGTTTTTTCCCTCTCTAATGCCCCTTGTTTTTGCGGGTTGTTGAACATATTGAAAGGTTTGTTTTGCTTTTATTTTATTGTATCTCTTTTTCTTGATGCATATTTTAAATCAAATTTGACATTTTCAGTAGAATCTGAATGTCAAAATTAGATGTTTATTAGTCATTTGAATTTTTGATTGTTTGTTTAATTTTATTTACTGTATTTATAACACTTTTGAGATACAAATTTGTGTCTAATTTTGTTGCCAGCCATTTTTTGTGTTAATTTGAAATTTTGGACAATTTCTTGCTTAATCTATTTTTACAATGGGGGGTTAGATGTATTTTTCCTTTTAAATTGTCAGGGTTCTAGGAATAATTGGTGCAAATCGTAAGCCGTAACTAATAAGTGTTGGTTCCTTGCAAAGCTGACTTCATCATGGACATGTTGGCAGGACGAGGAATGAAAATTATAAGATGTCGGGATTCGATGGTTTACATGAACCTTTGTTAGGAAATCACGATTACGATGATAGACATTCTGAAGTGATTTTTGCCATTGCCTATGTCAAGTATACATTTTTTACAAGAAAGGGGAGAAACTACTGCCACTGTTATAGCTACTGCTGCTGTCGGAGTTAAATTAAGCTATATGGCTGCACAACTTGTATGGACCCCAATCTGTTTTTACGCTAGATTCTTAAAATTTTAGGTGTTTATTCGTTAAACGGACACTGAATTTATGTTCAGGTGAACGAAACAAGTAGAGTAAAAAAATTTAGAACTCATCGACCGTCGCCAGTCGACGGTGGCCAGTGTGATGGTAGACTGCATCAAATGGTGGCCGAAACCTGGGCTGATTTAGATAGTTGAGAGGAAAATGAGAGGAAAAAAGAGAAAATGGATATTTTTTTAGCATTTATAAGAATTTAAAGCGACGTCATTTTGGTGGTTTGTTGTAGGGATCTAAAACTATGTTGTTTTGTTGAGTCATCATATCATCTGTCATGTCGTCACACGGTTTACGATTTAACGGTTGAGTGATTAAAAATGGCACAATATTAAAGTTGAGTGAGCAAATTGAATATATTTAGAATTTATTAATCAAAATAGAATTAAGGATAAAGCTGAGTGATAAAATTTATAATTTATCCTATATAAAAATTTGTGTTTAGGCACATCATCAAATGCGGCCCCTCATTAATGATGTGAGTGATTTTTTTTGTAATCCAGATTTCTTTTATAATATTTTTTTATAAAATAGTGGAGGCTAACTGTGTGCATTTGTTAAGATCCTAACTTGTGGTTTGATGATATGTTGTGAATTTTGTTTATGTTTGTGTACATTGAGACTAAGGTTAACTAGTTTTTTTTTTGTGGAAGAAATCCCTTTTTTTAACATAGAGAAGAAATCCCTTTAAGTGCGTAAGATCTAACAATCGAATATATCAAATTCAATCATTATAAGTAAGGTTGTTTTATTTGAGAAATGTCAGTTTCAAGTGTCGCACAGACTAATAATCGAATAAATAATTTAATATTTCGACATAAAAACGTACATCCAGGGTCAACAGATTAAAAAAATACATGAACAAATATTTGTTATTGTGGTCTCGTTACTGCTGAAACCGATTTCAAAATAAACCTGAACTATAACTAAAAGAAATGAAGATTGAAAACCAAAATCAAATTTAACAAAAAAAATGAAAAAGAAATTTAACAAAAATATCACCATCACTTTCAGATTAAACATAAACGAAATTAAAAAAACAAAAAAAACAAAATCAAAACCAACTTGAAAAAACTAGACTAAAACCACCACTACTTTTAGAAGAAAAACAAATAAAGCTTATGGTTATTCATTAAATATTAGTTGTCTTATAGCAAAACAGCATTAAAAACGATTAATTTTAACGTCTAATTAATAAATAATAAATTAAGAAATAGAAACTTAGCATTATCGGTATGGCTATTGGTTATTAAAGGAGATAAGCTATCGGAAATTCCATCATGGAGTTAAAAGACTGGTTTCGGTTGAATTTATTCCAGCCGCACTAATTCGCTAAAGATGGAGAGAATTGAGACTTGCTCTTTGGTTCCATTTTGCTACATGGGGATATTAGTTAATCTTTTATGATTCAGTAGCTTATTGCTCGATTTCTTTATTCAACAAAAAAAATTAAAGACGTAATGTCAAAAAAAATATTAATGACCTTCGACTAGATATTTGTTTTGACTCTTATTCTTTTTTTTGGAAGCACTTTAATCTTCACCATTTTATTTTAGGTTAAAATGACTCATCCCTATATGAAAACTGTTAGTCAGCTAACGATAAATAATTTGAAATGACTTAACAGAATAACACGTCAATAGAAAAATTAAAATTATTTTTTCACTGGTGTGTCATCATGTCAAGTCATCCTATGTCAGTGTACACTGCCAAGTAGGTTTGCAACACTATTTCAAAATAATTTGTTGTTAGTTGACTAATATTTCTATCCATGACATCATGACAGAGTCATTTTGGTCTAAAATAAAATGTTGAGAGTTAAAATGCTTCAAAAAATAAAGATCAAAATCACTATTCATTCAAACGTTTGAGTCTTTTTATCGCCAAAACAAATGTCAGTGTACAAACTCAAACTTACCAATAAAGAGATACTTCATATATGTTTGTTTCTCATGGCGGAACTTGGGGGAAGAGTTTGGGGTAACTTAATTTTTTTAAATGGAGGCTTAAACTAAAATTTTTAAGGATTAAACTAAATTTTTTTATGATTTTGAGAGATTTATTAATTATTTTTAAAAATTAATTAGATGAGATTTAATTAAAAATATTTAAAATTTTAAAGCTTAATATGAATTTTTAAAAATAATGAGAAATTAAATAAAAATAATTAATAATTCAAGAGCTTATAGATAATTTTTCAAATTTTAAGGGGCGTGGCCCCACTGGTCATGCCTATCGGCCTATGTTCCGCCCATGAGTTTCCTTAAAAAGTGTGGGCCTAATGGGTTGGTCACATGCCTCTCGTGCCTTGCTTAGATAGAGATAAATCTTTGAAGTTGATACTTTCCTCTCTCTCTTTTTGATTAATAATGTGTTGGGTTATACGGTGCTCAATTTCTTCAACCGTTCTTGCTCGCAAAGTGGTGGAGAAGTGAAATTTTGGGTGTAAGAGGTGTGGAAGCTAAAAAGATTAAAGACAAGATGATTTATAGTGGTTCAACCTTCTAACCAAGGTCTACATCCACTACCTTAGCTTCCCACTAAGGATTTCCAATCAATACACTATTGATTCGTCCCATTTTCTAGGCTTAGGAGGAAACCCTTACAAACCGATCAAGCTTTCTACCCAAAGCCTTGATCAAACCCTCTTTACAAGAGATAAAAATAAGCAAACTCAAATCCCTCTAATAGGTATTTGTTTGCACAATTAAGCTCTCACCTAATCCTACAACACTTGAGCCAATCTAACAATTTTGGCTCACTAGTGTTTGTCTATACAAGAAATTGACAACTAAGCACTAAGACACATTTTGATCATATGTTGTATTACAATTGAAGCATTAACCATTACTAGATGCTTGGAGGTCCCTTTTATACTCCTCTTTGAGTTTGTAGTCGTTACTAGCCGTTGGGGTTGAATTGGAGCCGTTGGAGACTTAATTTCTCACCATAAATGCAGTTCTGCACTTCCCCGTTTCGAAACGGGAGTTTCGAAACGCTTAAACCCGTTTCAAAACATTCTTGAAATAGAAAGAGTCGTTGCAGTCTGATGCAGCACCCGTATCGAAACGCCCGTATCGAAACATTTATCCCCGTATCGAAACGCTCTGCATTTAAAAGGTAGTTGGGAAATAGTCGTTGGGGGTTTATGACCGTTGAGGTCAATGCCACATAGGCGTATCAAACGGCAGAGGCTGTATCAAAACGCTATGCAAAAATCTCATCCAGATTAAAGCCCGTTTCGAAACACGTTTCAAAACGTTCTGCTACTGTAAAGACCCGTATTGAAACACCTAGGGGTGTTTCGAAATGCCTGGATGGTTTTGTTGAATTTGGCTTTGAAAACACTTAAAAACCTTTTTGAAATATCTCATAAATATAGTTTCAAGTTGTTTGGACTTTAGAAATGGTTTTGAATTCTTTTTAACTTTGTCCAAAAACATTTTTCAATTATTATATCAAAACATTAGTTCTACATAAAGGGAATACTACCAAGGACCTCGTTAAAAAATCTCCCTAACCTAAAATGGAGGGAAAAGAGTGTCTTTGAAAGTATTTACAAAAACCATGAGAAAAAGACTCAAACAAAAGACAAGCGCATACTAACGAAAACTAACCAAAAACCTCCAACTAAACAATATTAACCCGGAACATCCAACTGAAACACATGTACTATACTATGAGGCGGTTCCACAAACTCATGCATACCGAAAGAGAGTTTCCATGCAAGACTAGCAAGCGCATCTGCCACCTTGTTGCTCTCACATGCAATGACCGGAAACTTTACCTCCCATTGCCTATCCATCAAGTCCCATATGTGTTGGAAAAGGGACAACCCAGTCCGAGAAGTCCCCATGTCTATTATCACCTTCAATGCATTCGCAAAATCAGACTCAATCAAAATAAGACTAATCCCAAGTTCCCATCCAAGTCACAAACTCTCGAAAATACCCTATAGCTCAGCTTCTATAACTGAACACATACTGATACTCTTTGTGAATCCAACAGTCCATTCCCCATGGTAATTACGTAGAATGCCTCCACAAGTAGCACCACCCATAATGTTATGATAGGATCCATCTGTGTTACACATGACCCAACCATCATGAGGGGGAACCAACGCCCGCACCTGGCCTGCACGCATTGAATCTTCCTAGAACCCACCCTTGCAGCCACAACATTGTCGCACAAGGACACAACCTCCTCAACCAGTCGTTGACAACGCGAGAATCTGGCTCAAAGACACCCTTATTGCGTTACAACCACAGGTGCCACAGCATATAACCAAACATCAAATCCTAGTTACTGATAGCCACAGGAAAATGAAAGTTGATGTCCATGTTAGAAACGACCCACTCTCGAAGCCCTAGCGAGAAGAAAGCACCCAACTCAGCCGGTTTAACCAGCACAGATCACACAGCCGTTGCAACCGGGCAATCCCTTAGCACATGAAGTACCGACTCGACATTTACTCCACACGAACAACAGCTTGAATCATCCGCTAAGTGGCATCGCACCCGTTCCCCATTAGTAAGAATCTTCCCCCAATACACAAGCCAAAGGAAGTATTTTACTCGAGGCGAGCCTTTGAACTTTTCAGTAATAACCCATCCTTTATCTGTAACACCAGCCTCATTAGTAATATTTGATGAATACGTTGAGCGAACCGAGAGCACACGCGTCAGTTCCTATTTCCACCCCGGGACACCCTCATCAACCGAGGCCGTAGGCGGCTTAGTGGCCGCGATATGGAGAAGAATATGAGACGGTAGTGTTGTGTCAAACTCCTTCCAGCTCAGTCACCCTCGATGTCAACCATCTACAGACTAAAGGGAAATAATTAGTGGTGAAGGTAAACATTTCGATAACAAAGCTTATCGCTAAAGCTTTACAAAGACTTGGTGTCTGTCACAAGGTTTCCGCGGCGTACCATCCACAGACTAATGGAAAGGCCAAAATTTCAAACAAAGAATTGAAGAACATCTTAGAAATGGTAGTCAACCCACCTATGAAAGACTGGTCCCTTAAACTGGATGATGCACTATCGGTATATCGAACAACATTCAAAACCCCTATAGGTACGTCACCCTATAGACTTGTGTATGGAAAAGCATGTCACCTACCAGTCGAGATCGAACACAAGGCCTATTAGGCGATAAAAGTTTTCAATATGGATTGGTACCAGGATGGGGAAAAGAGACTTCTAGATCTTAATGAGATGGAAGAATTCAGAAGGGAAGCATACGAGAATGCTAAGCTTTACAAAGAAAAAATAAATAAAATGGCATGATAACAAGAATCTGTCGCAGCAGTACCTGTCCGGGCAGCTAGTCTTACTATTCAACTCCTGCCTGAAGCTATTCCCTAGAAAGCTAAAGTCCAGATGGTCTGGTCCCTTTGAAGTTGTCAAAGTATTCCCACATGGTGTAGTCACGATCAAATCAATCAAGGATGGGCATCAATTCAAAGTGAATGGGCAGAGGTTAAAGCACTATAGAGGACCTCATGTTCCAAGAGAAAATGAAGTGGTTATGTTAGGGGATGCATCCAAATGCACCCCTAATTCAACCTAAATTTTTATTTTCGGTTTTTCATTTTTAGGAATTAGATTTAATTTTCATGCATTTATTTTTTTTCAACCACAGTAATTTTAATTTTTTGTTTTTAGGTATTAGATTTAATTTTAGCATGCCTTTAATTTTTTAAGCACTAATAATTTTTTTCAGCTTATTTTAAGAGAAACAAAACTCAAGAGAAGAATGAATGCCAACCAATCCACCATTCAAGCCCGCCCGTGAAGCCCGCCGCGACAGACGCAAATGTTGCTTCTCGCCAAAACTAGTCGTTGCCTGGGTAGAGAGCCGTTATAACGGAGAGAGTTGTGACGGGTGCCTAGGTAGACGAAACGGCAGACACCATTCACTAAGAAACTCTTCACTCCTATTTAAACTCCCTCATTATTTTTACTATTCACTCTTCTTTACTCTCTTTTACACTTTGTTTCACAAGAATTCCTCTATTTTCATATCAATTTTCAAGACTCTCACAACTCTCTCCAATTCCAATACCTTCAACCAAAACAAAAGATGGCAAGAACACCCTGCCGCCAACCCGCCGCCTAGGTAGACTCAGAATCTTCCCTCCACAGGTTCGCCACACCAGAAGTAAAAGCGTGACACAACCAGAAAATCAAAGAGCGAGCGGTGTGGGAAGAACAATGGTTCTTTTACGAGACAACAAAGAGAAACTTTGGGCTCGAAAGCTTCATCTTCAACAAGATTGAGCACCAAAGATGGTAGATTTTCGCCCAACAGCCGAAACAAGCGAACCAAACCCTAGTTCGCGAGTTCTATGCCCACGGGCCGACGGTAGAAGACCCAGCGGTGAATGTCCGACGGCGGCGTGTTGAGATAGATGTAAACCAGATCAATGCCTTATACGACACTCACATTGGCCATGACAAGCATCAGGAGTTCTTGGACTCATTGACGACAGAAAAACATGAAGAGATCAAACAACAACTCTGCATCCCGGGAACAGTATGGAACGGGGGAAAGAATAAGGGAACGGTCAACCAAAGGAATCTTCTCCCGGAGGCAAAGTTGTGGAACACATTCGTTAAAAGAAGAATCATGCCCACGTCGCACAACTCGACATTCGACAAGCCCCACCTCACACTTATACATTCCATACTCTATAATAGAATAATTAATATTGGTGAGATTATTTCTAATGAAATTTATCTTTGTGGACAGAAAGGGAGGGGCCAGCTTTACTTCCCAAGTTTGATCACAGAGTTGTGTAACAAGGTATTCATCCCCACTGATCGAAACGATAGTATGACGTCGGAACGAACAGGTGGAAGAGGGAGATAATCTTGAGCAAGATAGAAATCCAAGAAGCCATCCCGGAGAATTATGTCGAGGCATCGAAGATGGGTAGCCAACAACCTTACCACCAGCCCGCCTCGGCAACCACAATCGGCGGCCTTGCAGCTCAGCTAGATCAGATGGAAAGACGCCAACTCACATTCATGGCGTACATCAGAGACTTCAACACTGCCACAGTTGTAGTTATCAAGGAGAAATTCCCAACCGCCTTGTTCCCAGAATTTTCTGCCGAGATCTATGCCCAGACGGCTCCAGCAGCCTCAGCCGCCCCTCTGCCTCGATATCTCGGAATGCGGCCGACACTGCCACTCCAACCGCCCAAGTCTCGACGACACCACAAGCTGCCTTTGACCCCAAGAAAGTAGCCACCACAATAACAGAAGTCCTCTCCATCTCTGATGACCGTTTGGACACCGCAACCGCCCCAATCAGAGAAAAAGGGCAGACATCACGGGCAGCAGCCGTCGCACCTGCACCATCCGATTCTTCCTAACTTAACTCCTTATCATCAAATTTGGTATGGCAAGACATGGTTTGGTCTGTCACAAAGAAGCTCGAAACCGCATACTCCCTAGCCAAAAAGAGAAAAAACCCCAACACCGAGGAGATATTCCCAGAAAGCGAGGACATCAACGAGAAGGAAGTTACAAAACCGGACCAACCAACACCAGCATCACAAAAGCAGCCGCCGAAGGCGGCCAAAAGAGTCAAAGCAGGAGCTCAAAGGCGGATGATACTTAGCGCCGACAAAGAAGACGAGACCTCCTCCGATTCGCCACAAATCTAATCTATCATCTTCCTTATTTATTTATTTAATCTATGTTTTATTTTGAGTATGTATGCATGCATTGAGGACAATGCTCTTCTCGAGTTTGGGGGGAATTAGTCCTAATTTTTTTCTTTATTTATTTTTTGTTTTCATTACATGTAGTTGCATAATTAGAAGCATTTAGGAACCATAGTGTAACTGCCTTTATTTAACATAGAAGGAAAACTTTAGTTTGAATAAAAAATTGAGCAAACTTTACCCGCTGAGGCGGACTACTCGCCGAAACAACAACCTTAGCATGACTTTGGAAGTATTTAGAATCCAACTATGTTTTGAACAAAAAGAAACACCCTTTGTGACTGGTTTGATTTTAGGACTTCTAGGAAACCTAGGTAATTCACTTAGTAAGCTTGGGTAAGACTTAAGGTAATTAGAGACCAACTATATTCTAGAGGAGCCCAAAACTGGATCTAGGATAGGCTAGAGGTGCCCGAAACCGGCTCTAGTCAGATGCATACAATTGTTTAAAAAAAACTTGAACACACCTAACGTTGGCTCTATTAACTGTGGAGAAACCCAAGGAAATTAAGGCGCTTTGTTGAAGTTTACTTAGAAGCCGAAGAATCAGTCTTGTCACAAGATTCACACACACTCACGAGACACATAGTTCGGTTCCGGGTAAGTCCATTATCATTCGAAGGGTTGTTGTCAAGCGTGTAGCTGCACGGCATGTAAGGGTCGCTGAAGGTATTTTTAAGCTAAGTTTTCCTACGATTTTAAGTTTTGGCATGTTACTATTAGATTGCATTGCTTGAGGACAAGCAATAGTTCGAGTTTGGGGGTGTGTTAAGTGTGAAAAAGTACTAGATTGTAGCCTTAGAATAGCTCAATTATTGTTAGACTTAAGCCCATTTTAGTTGCATAATTAGGTGAACATACTCAAAAACTGCATAGATTAGATACTCTACCCTACTTGATGAATTTCACTATTTTTATCTATAAAAGATACTGCTCAGGTATATTTTTCACTGTGAGCAGATACCCGTCCAGACAGACAATGTCGCGGCAGCAAGGAGGGCAGAAGGAAGGAGCTGAACATTTGATGGACGATGCTGATGTATCTGCTGGAGATGCTGATCAGACTAAGCTACAGAAGAAAAACACAGACTAAGGAGCCATGCTGATGCAGACCTCTGCTGAGGCAACAAATGGTGTGCTGCCGAGGCAGCTGAAAACATGCAAAGTAGTATGCGACTGGAAGAACACATCAAGCCCGATTTTTAGAGACCACTTGCATGGAGATTGGAGCCCAAAAGCCCAAGAAAAGCCACGGTCAAAACTCAAGGAATTTAAAGTCAACCGGGAGTCAAGCTTGGATTAAAAGAAGATTTAATTAGAGTTTAATCTTTTTAGGAGATCCACTTTAATTCCAACTTGTACTCTAGTCCTTTAACCAACTTCGAGTAGGCCAAGGCTTATATATAAAGCCTCTTAGTCGACTAGAGAAAGATATCGAGATTTCTTAGGAAAAAGAAACCCTAGTTGTCCATTCATCCATCATGTTCTAAACATTTCTTAGGGCTAAGGGTTGGTTTTGTTGAGTAGTTGTGAGAGATTGTTTGTATTCGTTTAGGTTTTTAGTGTTTGCAATAAAATTTCAAGGTTTGTTTACTCTTGGCATAGTTCTTGATTGCAATCAAATCGGGAGAGGAGAGAGCAATTATCAATTTGTCTAATATCGAGAGAGTTAGACTCACGAAACGAGTAAACACGATTTTATCCAACTTGGGGTGAAATTACTTCGGCTTAGGGATAAGTTAGAAGTTTAGCGGCTAAAGGAGGCTTAAGAATTGGTTGTGTTAATCCCTAGATTCGCGCCGAGAGGTATTATCAAGACGTGTTCGCCAATAGTGCTTCGACTTAGGGATAACAAGGAGTCATTGAAGGAAGCCTTGCCGAACTTCGAAGCATCATTCAGCCGCCCGGGCAGCACATAACGTTCTACCGCGGCGGGTTGTCTGGCAAGGCATCACCTTGACAGTGGAGTCAATTTTACAGCACTTGAACCAAGAAGGAACATTCAAAATCCACACTAAAATGCATTCCGACACCGGCCCATTCTCTCAAACTAAATTCTTAACTCTTTAAATTACTTGCTTTTAGTTTTAGTTGAATTAAAATCAATCTAAATCAATTGTGTTTTTAGTTTTCCCTGTGCAGGAATTCAATCATTGAAGCAGTTTCCAATTCCTGTGGAGACGATGTCTTAATTACAATAACTTAACAGAAGTGTACACTTGCACTTGATTTAGAGAACTCCTTTACGCTTTAAAAGTTGTATCCTCCATGATCATGCAGAGCAAATTCTCTTTGTTCTTTAGCTTTTTCGTCGCACGTTGATCCTTCACCGGAACTGGGGACGTAGGACGCTCAAGGGCAGGTGGAAACTCAAACTGGGCAACATGTTGAGCATCCACCGGCGTTACCCCATGGTTAACGCCATAAAAATCCACCGCCACTGTCGTGTTCTTTTCATTAGGGTTTTCCGAAAGCTCAGGAGCACCTTTTTGAGATATTTACTTTCCTCACTATTTAATTCATTTATTTAGTGAATGGCATGATTTTTTCGCAGTTTTATATTAAATAATTATTTTTTGTTGCCCTCCCGGTTTTTAAGGTTTAGCCATTGCTAATTCGAACTGACTCGCGTCCTACACTTGAATTTCGTGGGTGAGTTTTCTAAAAGAGATTTTCTGCATACAGAAGACCTCGAACTCGATATCTACTCAAACGATATCGAATTAATTACCAATTCAATCAACCCATTAGTATATTAAATAATTATTTAACACAATGTTGTTAGAGTTTTTTCACATAAGCTATTTTACTTCATCGTAGTATGTTTTTAATTAATAGTTGGGTAAAATACTCAAATCATCACTCAATTTTGCTCTGTGACCTTTTTTCGTTACTCAACTTTAAAAATGCTCAATTGTATCACTAAATTTTAAATATTCACCTATTTTGGTCACTCCACCGTTAAATCGTTAACACTTTTCTAATGTGGAAATAAATATATATATATATATATATATATTACTATTTGATTGACATGTTATGTAACACTCTTACCAGTATTTCAACCCTAATACTGGCTGGAGTGTCACATAGTAAATTTCAACATATAAATAATATAATTGCCTAATTTAAACATCTAATTGTTTGTCATTTAATTCTTTTTCTCTAGGTTACCCGATAAATAACTAGTAATATTAATATCCATTTCCATAAATATAATTATCCATCATATATTAATAATATAAACTAATTTATAAGTTATTACAAATTGTATTAATACTAAACTTAACACCCACTAGTTCCTAATAAATACATGCCAACTAGTAATAGCAAAATATATTTAAGGATGTCATTACTGATACTGCAAAAATACTTCCTGATTCCGATGCCTTTTTAACTTCATACTCCAAACGCTGATATTTACTTACGCGTGAAAACCATCACACGCTAAGTATACACTTAGTGAGGCAATAATAAAATATACAGTGTAATGCTACACATTTATAAATGTACTATTATAAATATAACCATGCATCAAGATCACTAGATATGCCTTACCATCATGTTAACCATGTATTAACATAATATAATTCGAATATCAAATATCTTACCAATATACTTGCCATTCATCCCATAAGCTCGTAAGCTTAATAACTTGTTTAAAATTTATTATCCAATAAACAATTTCCCAAACATAAGACTATGAGGACCCTAGGTACACGAGTCAAATATGTACCGAAGTGCTAATCCCGCACCGAAGTGCTTTGCAAGCACCAAAGTGCTATTCCGCACCGAAGTGCTTTGCCAGCACCAAAGTGCTGTATATATATACTCTATGGCATGCCAACTATACCATGTCTTTCAATACCGTATTTGGGCATATATTCCATATTAATTTCATCCTTGGCAAAGTATATCAATATAATCCAACATTGGGCAGTTCATACTCGAAATAACATTTCATATCATAATATCATATATAACTAGTGATCATGCATTTGTATTCAACCATGGACATATTTAAAATATATTCAACATGTAATCAATAACATCAATATCATGCCAATATAAATAAGCTAGACTCATCGCAAGTCTTACCCATGATGTATAAAACATGCATTGCACTCACCTGGGCCATTCATACAGGTTGTAATAACATCAATATCATGATAAATATGCATTGCACTCACCTGGGCCATTTATTAACATGCCTCACTAAGCTTTACTTTACCTTTTTCCCCCTTTCTTCGATTGTTAACCTGATCCCGATTTTGATCACGATCTTTATGTGCATTATTTATAACAAATGTACATTTCAAATTACATGTTAGTACAATACTAACATAAATACATAATAGGAAGATAATTTTTTAATTTCCATCTCATACATTTCATATCAAGCTTCATATTTTCAATGCTATTCAAAATGGTCCTTGCCACTTAACTCTCTATTTCAAGCTTCAAAGGATATAATCAAGCATTCTAACATATCATTCAAGCATAATACCTCCATTTTGGAACAACTCCACTTAAATTCCAAATTTTCCACAATATACAATTTGGTACCCCCAAGCTTATACAAATCTCCAAATTGGACCAAATTAACATTATAACGCATGTAGAATCATTTAAACCTCATTTCTAACCTTAGGGAAATTTTTCAATATTTTCCCCTAATTTTCTCAAGGTAGCCAAATACCAAAGGTCATTATAAACCTAATTTCCAACTTGATTCGAACATGAATTCAACCTCCAAACCTTATTTCCATGCATTTACAATCAATCTCACTTCAAATTCCTTTAATTTCCAAATCAAAGAATGATTCATAAATCATTCTAACAATTATTCAAACATGATACCACAATTTAAAATTTGGCAGCCTGCACTACCTTGAAAGAAATTTTTATATAAAATAATCTAGAACTCGGAATTCGATTCTGTTTGTTCTAAAAGAAACTAGAATTGATAAGATTTTCAACCATATAAACTAATATCCCAAATTCAACTCGTACGATTTATAACGAATTTTCAAAGTCAATTTCCAGTGCTGAAATCGGAATAGACTGCTACTCTGTTTTCTGAGCTTTCATCACTTAAAAATTCATATCTTTCTATATACAAATCGAAATCAATCACCTTTTGTTTTAAACGAAACTAGACTGATCCAGGAGTACAATAATATAAAGCTCACTTTTTAGTTATTTTTGTGGAATATTTGGTGAATTTCCAAACTTACTTCCAAGAACTAGCATTCTTGCAGATTTCATAAATTTGATCTTTTACATCTCTTAACCATTCCAATACTTCAAATTAACCTTCAATTATATCATTCTACTCATTTCCTTTAATAAAATAATTTTTACAATATTTCTCCTAGTTTTCTTCAATTAACCAAATGGTCCATAAACCATATTCCATGGAATTTTCATCACTTTAAACATAGAAACAACATCACAACCTCATTTCCAACTTGAATAAGCCTTAAAACATGAAATTTCAACATGTCCTTCATTCACCTTATCCACCAATATCAACTTAGAAGCAAGAAAACCATGTAAAAATTATACCAAAAGACAGAGAATTTGAAGAGGAACAAATTATATTTCATGGACTAACCTTGAACCCATCTCTAAGTGCTTGAAATTTGAGATTGAAATCTTTTCTTCTTCCTCCCATAACCTCACGTATTGTAGAGAAAGATGGACAATTTTTTTAATTTAGTCCTTTTTTCCTTTATTTCATGAGATTTTTAATTTAAAAATCTCCATAATAGTCAAATGACTATTTTTCCCTTGAAACACAAGGCTCCATACTTTGCCACATGTCAAAATATTCATCTAAGGGCAAAAAAATAAATTGAATAGTCAATAGTTACCCATTTTGCCCTTGAATTTTTCCAAAATTACAATCTTGCCATTTTCATCCAACGATTCATATTTAACATGGAGAAGTCATTATAATCCAATGGTCCATGTTCATTCTTCTAGAAGAAAGCATGGAGATGACAATATGACCCTTGCTAGATATTTTAAATAAAATATCTCAAATTATTCGATTTAATCCGATTATCCAAATTTTTCCTATTTTTTAACTCCTTATAGCTATTAATAAGAATTCCGTACAAAAAATCCGAGTAACATGAAAATATCATTCTTTGGGGGTGAACTATTCATTTATGGCGTTAAAATACATAACTTTTAAAAATTAAAATTTAGTCCCTGAAATTTTCTCGAGTTTACACTTTTGTGCCTAAACTTTTCATTTTATTCATTTTGGTCACTAACCAAAATTTGAGGTATTACATGTTAGATTTAAAATAAAAATAAAAAATTCTAAATTTTACCTTAACTCCACCGGCATTACCCTCCCCCACCCCCAAAGCTTCTCCACCCCTCATCTACCGCTCTGCCGCGCCACGATTTCCGCATTCTTTTTCCCGCCACCGTTGCTTCGCTTCTCCATCTCCCCCGTCCGCACATGTTAGTTTTGTTGATGAAAAGGAAAGGGGAGAGGAAAAATAGAAATGAGATTCCTCCAACAACTAAAACGAAGTGATTGCGTTCGAAGACGGTGGTGGAGTTTTCGCAGGGGAAGATATGAAGCATTTGGTGGCTCCAGTGATCGAAGTCAAAGAGCTGGAAGATTTGCCGGAGAAGTGGCAAAGGTTCGAAAACCTAGTTTGACTACAAGTTCGAAGCTATGAAATTTCAGTTCCTTGCTGATTCTGCTAAGTTATATTTATGAATTGTTGATATGTGTTGTTTACTGCTAGATTACTTTCAAAATCTTTAAAAACTCATAGAGAGACACCTTTTAAGATTGCGAGTTTTGTTGTCATTTAACCATCCGAATTGCTTCTCTGGTTTTGAGAGATTTCTTTTTTGCATATTAGGTTTATATGTGGATGATGCAACATCAATGGTATCGATTCGATTGTTCCTCCATGTCTGACTCTCTCTTTGGATTTCTTTTTTTTTGTTTGGATGGTTTTCTCTATTTTGGGGAAAATGGTTTGTCGGGGGTGATAGCTTTAAACTTATAAAATTAAAATATTATAAATCATATAAAACTACATCGTTTTGATGCAAATTAAGTTTTCTCAAAACGACGTCGTTTTTGTTTCGTGTTCCATGTCATAACAGTGTTAGAGATTTAACGGTGGAGTGACCAAAATAGGTCAATATTTAAAGTTTAGTGATAAAATTAAGCATTTTGAAAGTTGAGTGACCAAAATAGGTCACAGAGTAAAGTTGAGTGATGATTTGAGTATTTTACCCTTAATATTTATTTTTTTTGTTTTTGAATAGTTTAAAGGTGGTTACAAGGTAATAATTGTTCATACATATTCTTAACCCTTTGACAATGTCTATACACCTTGTAGACGGAGCGAATTGAACCTGTGTCTCCTAGGATGAGTATCATCTGCTTTATCACTGAGACACTTGTTGGGTTCCCTTAATATTTAATTAAATAGCTAAGGACTCGTGAAGGCTTCTGGAGAGAAATTTTTATCATTATTGTACAAACAAATAATTTTTTTGAAAGTTGTTTATTGAATCTCATATTTTCTCTCACATTGTATTTATAAAAATGATTTTTTGAATTTTAAATTGCGTCACATCTTTATATTTTATCTAACATTAAAATATTTTAAAAATCTTATTAAATTGAATAAGATGGTGTATATATTAGTTTGAACTATGAATATCTTCTATCTATCTGTTTTAGTAGTTTATGTAAAGATTAATCTTCTTAAACCGTATAGGGCTACAAGAATAACGAAACTATCTCATTATTCAATTTATGTGCATGATGTTAAAACTACATGTATTTCTCTATTAATTTTTTTGTCTAAAAATGGAATAAATACGATTACCAAGTTTTTTTTAATATTCTTAAGGTGATTACAAGATTGTATATGTTCATTGATATTCTAAATCCTTTGACAATGTATATACACTTTGCAGACAAAGTGACCAAAAATCTGAGTAACATGAAATTGTTATTCTTGGGGGTGAACTATTCATTTACGGGGTTAAAATACATAAATTTTAGAAATTACAGTTTAGTGCCTAAAATTTTCCTAACTTTATAGTTTTGCCCCTAAACTTTTCATTTTATTCATTTTGGTCACTAACTAGAATTTGAGGTATTACAATTCTTCCCCTTTAAGAAAATTCATCCTCGAATTTTCCTTATGTACTTGATTCAAAAAGATATGGATATTGTTTCCTCATAGCTTCCTTTGTTTCCCAAGTAGCTTCTTGTAGCTCGAAACAATTTAATGGTGTTCGACATTTTCTTCCATATAAAGCCTCGTAAAGAGCCATTGTTATACTTGATTGATAGTTGTTGTTATAAGCAAACTCAGCTAAGGGAAGATATTTTTCCCACGAGCCAACAAAATTTATTATACAAGCATTTGAGCATATCTTCAAGTATTTGAATAATCCTCTTTGATTGTCCATCAGTCTGATGATGAAAAGCAGTATTGAAGTTTTGCCAAGTCTTCAAAGCCTCATGTAATGCCTTCCAAAACTTTGCAGTAAACCTCATATCTCTATCCGATATAATAAACATTGGAACACCATGTAGTCTAACGATTTCCTTGATATATAACTCCGCTAACTTGTTTAAAGAATAATCAATTTGTACTGGGATGAAATGTGCCAATTTCGTCAATCGATCCACGATCACCCAGATCAAATCCTTTTTGCTCGGTGTTAGCGGTAAACATGTTATAAAATCCATAATAACTTACTCCCACTTCCATTGTGGAATTGATTTTGGTTGCAGAAGTCCTGATAGAACTTGATGCCATGGTTTTACTTGTTGACAAGTCAAACATTTAGCAACAAATTCTGTGATAGCTTGTTTCATGTCAGGCCACCAATATCGACTCTTTATATCTTGATGCATCTTCCTGTCTCCAGGATGCATAGTCAAAGGACTGAAATGTGCCTCCATTAGAATTTCCTACTTTAATTCCTCATCATTAAGAATATATAAAAATCATTCATAATATAATACCCATTGGGTTTTATTTCAAAGCCTTTAGATTCTTCAAATTCAGGTTGTTTCTTCTTTTCCAAGCATTCCTCATCCTTTGCCTGTAACTCTTTAATTGTATCTATCAAAGTAGGCTTAATCTGAAATTTAGCCACTATTGCACCATTTTCTTGAAATTTCAACTGAGCATTCAATGCTCTCAAAGTAGCAAATGTTTTTCGGCTAAGTGCGTCTGCTACCACATTAGTCTTTCTCGGGTGATAGTCAATAATCACATCATAATCTTTGATCAATTCTATCCACCTTCTTTGCCTCAGGTTAAGCTCCTTCTGAGAAAACAAGTATTTCAAGCTTTTATTATCAGTGTAAATATAACACCTTTCACCATATAAGTAGTGACGCCAAATCTTCAAGGCAAACACCACTGTGGCCAACTCTAAATCATTAGTAGGGTAATTTCTTTCATGATTTTTGAGTTGTCGAGAAGCATATGCTACTACCTTGCCTTCCTGCATCAGTACACACCCCAAACCATTATGAGATGCATCACTATAAATTATGAAATCCTTTCCAAACTTTGGTTGTACCAAGACAAGAGATTCTTGTTAATATCTTCTTTAGCTTATCAAAGCTTTCCCGAAATTTTTCTGACCAAACAAATGGCACATCCTTTCTTAACAACTTAGTTATTGGAGTGGAAATCATTGAAAAATCTTTCACGAACCGTCGATAATAACCATCTAATCCCAAGAAACTTCTCACTTAGGAGACATTTTTAGGGAATTTCCAATCTAAGATTGCTTGAACCTTTTTAGGGTAGACTTGAATCCCTTCAGGTGGTACTATATGTCCAAGGAAAAGTTACCTCAGACAACCAAAATTCACGTTTTGACAGCTTCGCATATAATTTCTTTTCTCTGAGAATCTGAAGAACTACTCGAAGATGAGCATCGTGATCCTCCTTGGTTTTAGAATAGACCAATATATCATCATGAATACCACCACAAATTGGTCTAAATAGGGTTGAAACATCTGATTCATTAAATCCATAAATGATGTCGGTGCATTGGCAAGTCCAAAAGGCATTACTACGTACTCATAATGCTCGTATCTCATTCTGAAAGATGTCTTTGGTATATCTGCCTCTTTGATCTTTAATTGATGATATCCAGATCGAAGATGAATTTTAGAAAATATTGTTGCTCCCTTAAGTTGATCAAAGAGATCATCAATCCTCGACAAAGGATATTTGTTCTTCACCGTCACTTTATTAAGTTGACGGTAATCCACACATAGTCTCATCGATCTATCTGTCTTTTTCACAAATAGAACTGGAGCTCCCCAAGGTGATATACTAGGTCGTATAAAACCTCGATTTAACAGTTCTTGTAATTGAGCTTTCAACTCCTTGAGCTCTCTAGGAGCCATTCTATAAGGTGCTATTGATATTAGTGATGTACCAGGAAGCACATCATTACCAATTTCTACCTCTCGATCTGAAGGTAATCCCGGCAATTCAGCGGGGAAAACATCTGGAAATTCTCGAACTATGGGTATATCTTCCAGATTTGTCTTTATTTCTGGATTATTTATCACATGAGCTAGATATGCTTTATACTCACGTGATAATAACTCCTCAGCAGTTATAGCTGATGCCAAATTCCTCTAATTACTCAGTCTTTCACCTACAAATATTATTTCTGAACCATCCAGTCCTTTTAAAATTTATTTTTTTAATCGACATTCAACCGTAGTATCATATGCCAATAACCAATCCATTTCCAGAATGACTTCAAACTCTTGAAAGGGCAATTCCATAAGATTGGCTCAGTCTATTGAACTCACATTCGTATTCACAGACTGACCTGTCTAACTATTTCAGATTCAGAAACAGTTGTCTCATTTCATCAACAAACACGTCCCCAATATATATATTTTTTAATTCTTTTAGAAAGAATTCCCATGTACTTTTCTAAAGGCACTTGTGCAGTGATCACATTCTACCACACACTAGTTTGTTCCATCAGTAAAGATATAATTTCCTCAAAAAAAATTCTTGATCATTACAAGGAATTTTGTTTCACCTTATTTCTCTCGCTTGAGTAGAAGTATCACCCCAACTCTCGGGCAAGATTCCCGATGATCTGAAATCTATTAATGTCACAATCATCCCCATTAGTAATGAGTAACATTACTAATTAATAGGCATCCAAGCATATCTATACAAGTATGGGTATTTTTTTTATATCCTAGTGGCATGTATATATTTTCGACTCTCTACAAACTCGATTCATGTCCAGAACCGGCTAAACTTGTATCTCTGATACCAATAAATGTAACACTCTTACCAGTATTTAAACCCTAATACTAACTAGAGTGTCACATAGTAAATTTCAACATATAAATAATATAACTACCTAATTTAAACATCTAATTGTTTGTCACTTAATTCTTTTTCTCTGGGTTACCCGATAAATAACTAGTAATATTAATAATCATTTCCATAAATATAATTATCCATCATATACTAATAATATAAACTAATTTATAAGTTATTACAAACTGTATTAATACTAAACTTAACACCCACTAGTTCTTAATATATATACATGTCAACTAGTAATAGCAAAATATATTTAAGGATGTCATTACCGATACTGCAAAAATACTTCTTGATTTCGATGCCTTTTCAACTTCTTACTCCAAATGCTGGTATTTACTTATGCGTGAAAACCATCACACGGTAAGTATACACTTAGTGAGGCAATAATAAAATATGCAGTGCAATGCTACACATTTATAAATGTACTATTATAAACATAACCACGCATCAAGATCACTAGATATGCCTTACCTTCATGTTAACCATGTATTAACATAATATAATTCGAATATCAAATATCTTACCAATATACTTGTCATTCATCCCATAAGCTCGTAAGCTTAATAACATGTTTAACAATTATTATAAATTAAACAATTGCCCAAACACAAGACTATGAGGACCTTGGGTACACGAGTCAAATATGCACCGAAGTGCTTTGCCAGCACCGAAGTGCTATGTATGTGTGTGTGTGTACTCTATGACATGCCAACTATACCTTGTCCCTCAATACCGTATTAGGGCTTGTGTGTGTGTGTGTGTGCGTGTGTGCGTGCGTGCGTGTGTGTGTACTCTATGGCATGCCAACTATACCTTGTCCCTCAATATCGTATTTGGGCATATATTCCATATTGATTTCATCCATGGAAAAGTATATCAATATAATCCAACATTGGGCAGTTCATACCCGAAATAACATTTCATATCATAATATCATATATAACTAGTAATCATGCATTTATATTCAACCCTGGACATATTTAAAATATATCCAACATGTAATCAATAACATCAATATCATGCCAATATAAATAAGGTAGACTCACCGCAAGTCTTACTCATGATGTATAAAACATATATGTATCATGATAAATATGCATTGCACTCACCTGGGCCATTTATTAATATGCCTCACTAAGTTTTACTTTGCCCTTTTTTCTTTTCTTCTATTGTTAACTCGGTCCCGATTTTGATCACGATCTGTATGTACATTATTTATATCAAATGTACATTTCGAATTACATGTTAGTACCATACTAACATAAATACATAATAGGAACATAATTTCCTAATTTCTATCTCATACATTTCATATCAAGCTTCATATTTTCAATGCTATTCAAAATGGTCCTTGCCACTTAACTCTCTATTTTAAGCTTCAAAGGATATATTCAAGCATTTTAACATATCATTCAAGTATAATACCTCTATTTTGGAACAACTCCACTTAAATCCCAAATTTTCCACAATATACAATTTGGTCCCCCAAACTTGTACAAATCTCCAAATTGGACCAAATTAACATTATAATGCATGTAGAATCATTTAAACCTCATTTCTAACCTTAGGGAAATTTTTCAATATTTTCCCCTAATTTTCTCAAGGTAGCCAAATACCAAAGGTCATTATAGACCTAATTTCCAACTTGATTCGAACATGAATTCAACCTCTAAACCTTACTTCCATGCATTTACAATCAATTCCACTTCAAATTCCTTTAATATCCAAATCAAAAAATGTTTCATAAATCATTCTAACAATTATTCAAACATGATACCTCAATTTATAATCTGGCAGCCTGCACTACCTTTAAAGAAATATTTCTATTAAATAATCTACAATTCGGAATTCGATTCCGTTTGTTCTGAAAGAAACTATATTCGATAAGATTTTCAACCATATAAACTAATATCCCAAATTCAACTCGTGTGATTTATAACTAATTTTCAAAGTCAATTTCTAGTGCTGAAATCGGAACAGGCTGCTACTCTGTTTTCTGACCTTTCATCACTTAAAAATTCATATCTTTTGATATACAAATTGAAATCAGTCACCGTTTGTTGTAAATGAAACTAGACTGAACCAGTAATACAATGATATAAAGCTCACTTTCTAATTATTTTTGAGGAATTGTTGGTGAATTCCGAACTCACTGCCAAAAACTAGCATTCTGACAGATTTCATAAATTTGATCTTTTACATCTCTTAACCATTCCAATACTTCACATTAACCTTCAATTATATCATTCTACTCATTTCCTTCAATAAAATAATTTTTACAATATTTCCCCTCATTTTCTTCAATTAACCAAATGGTCCCTAAACCATATTCCATGGAATTTCCATCACTTAAAACATAGAAACAACATCACAACCTAATTTCCAACTTGAATAAGCCTTAAAACATGAAATTCCAACATGTCATTCATTCACCTTATCCACCAATATCAACTTAGAAGCAAGAAAACCATGTAAAAATTATACCAAAAGATAGAGAATTTGATGAGGAACAATTTATATTTCATGGACTAACCTTGAATTCATCTCTAAGTGTAACACCCGGGTTTAGGGTCGGGTGAAAATAATATTTTAATATTATTTCGGGTTCGGTTTTATAATTAAAATAATCTTTTGGGCCTCGAGTTTCAAAAACAAACATTTTGTGTTGGACTAAATTGAAATGAAATTCAATTTGGATGGATTTTAAAGAAAATGGAAAATAGCCATTCATTAATGGCAATCTTGTAATTAACCCAACTTTCAATTTAAATCCCCTTTTATCATCTTTTCACTATTCATCTTCTTCTCAAAACAAAAACCAACGTCAAATAGAGAGCTCACATCCCCTCCACTATTCCATCACCTAGCTCCTTCATTTCAACTCGGTTTTGAAAGGTAATATCATTTTTGACTTGTCCTCAACCTCCTCTCTTCAAAAGTACAAATAGTTTTTATTTTCATTAAGGTTTTGGAAATTGAGTTTTTAGAGGATTTGGTTAAAAATGATAACTTTACGATGTTTAACTTAAAATTTCGATTTAATGTTGTTAGTTATGAAGTCTATGAGTCAAATGATGCAACATATATGAATTTTACATGGTTTTGAGCTCATTCCCAAATTTGGGTTTAATGGGGTTTTTGAAGGGTTTTAGAATGGTTTTTGGGGTTGTTTTAGGTTGGAATTGGTGGGCTAATGTTAGTACTATGGTTGGGGGTTGTTTTGGAACCATTTGGGGGTGTTAAAAGTGTTGGAAACATGGGTTTTGATTGAGGTTTATGGGCTGCACGAGTTTGGTAAATTTGGGGTTTGTTCATGGCTTGAAATGTTGAGTTTGATGTTTGAATTGTATTCCGAGTTAGCTACTTTGATGCTTGGGCTGGTTGGAAGTTGTTTGGTTTGTGTTGAGGTTGTTTAGAGGCAAGAACTTGTGTTGGTGAAGCATCGGGAGTGAATCCGGAAGCTTGAAGGTGGTTGCTTGCTTGGTAATTGAGCTTGGAAGTAAAGGTGAGTGGTTAATGTTTTCTAAGTGTTTTCTAAGTGGTTGGTTCGAGCATGTGGACTAGGTCGGGCTTGGTAGACCCACCTAGAGTTAGGATTAGGGCGATGGCCTAATCCTAAGCTTAAACTAGAGACATTGGTTGAACTTTTAATTGATGTTTATGCCTCGTGATGCTTATGATATAATGATTTATGTATAATGTGTTATACATGTGTGATGAGGCATGGTTGTGATGCATTGTGATATGCATGTGGATTGTTCATGATTGTGATCATGGTGAGTACGTTCTAAGCACGGAATTGGTTGTAATTGATAATATGGATTGAGTTAAATGTTGGCACTAGTATGCTTGGGTACAAATGATCGATCATTAGGATGTTAGTGTGCACACATGAGTCAAATTCGCGCGTGGCCTTGGTGGCGTTGAGTCACCAAGGAGGAGTACAGGTTCGCCCGGAAATTGATATATATATATATATATATATATATATATATATATATATATATATATATATATATATATATATTAGTCGATGATGAGTGGAATCCCATCGACGGGGCGCGAGGATGAGTGGAATCCCCTCCGCGAGACCGGTGATGAGTGTAATCCCACCGTGAGGTAAAGTGGTTGTTGGATGTGAGTTCTAACGAGGTTATCCGCGTATTCGAGTCATAGCTAGGTGCCAATATAAATTGATATGTGTATCAATGTGATGTGGAAATGTGTTTCCTATTTGGATGATTATATGTGCTTACATATGTTGTGGAAATGAGCTTGTTGAGCATGACATATTATTGGATATTTGTTCATGCATCATTGACATTTTGGCTCTTGAGGAACGAAGGTATGATCATGCATTTACTTTGGCTGAGATCATACTTGGACCCTGCATTGTCGAGGTTTGTTTTTAAAGAGCTTACCCTCACTAAGCTTTTTGCCTACGCTCTCTCTTTGTTCGACAATGCAGATCAGTAGCTCGTGGGTTGCTAAGTGCAAGAAGGGGCCTCCAAGTGTGCTTCGTGGTGCTTGTTTAGTTATCAAGTATGAGTATTTTAATTATGATGTAATGGTCAAGCAATGGGACATGTGATTGTGGTGTGATGTCTTTTGAAGTATGATGATGTTGTTGTTTAGGAGCATGTTAGACTCCTTTTATATGTTTGTTAATTCGGCTTTTGGGATGAATGCCTTGCTTGTAAACCATGTTGGATTTGCCTATCTTATTTTGTCTAAGTGTTGGCCTTGTTGAAGCTTAATGCCCTTTTAAATACAATGTATGGATGCCTCATCTTATGCCTTGTGTGATTGGAGTATGTTTTGCCATAGGATCCATGCCTCTAGAATGTGCTTGTAAGTGATGTGTGCTTCTTGGAGTTGTTTAGGGCTTTTGGGGTTGGTTGGAGATGTTTAAAGTTGGCTTTGGGATGTTGCAGACAGCTAGTGTTTCGAAACGGGCTGAGCTGTTTCGGAACGGGTATGGCTCCAGGGACCTAGTATCGGAACTCGTTTCGATAGGGTTTAGCCACTGTGAACCCCTGTTTCGAAACAAGTTTCGGAACACTTTGGCTACTGGAAATCTGAGAAATTGCCGATATGTTGGGGTTTCGAAACGAGTCTAGGTGTTTCGGAACGGTCAATGTCTCGTTGACCTCGAGAAGTTGACCGTTGGGAGTGTTTCGGAACGATTGACCTCCGTTCCGATACGGCCTTCTCGTGTGGGCTTGGGGCTGTTGACCAAGTCAAGGTGTTTCGATACACCTTAAGGGTGTTTCAAAACGGCCTGCCTAATAATCTAAAATGCGTTGTTTTGCAAGTGATGTTCGAATGATCGTTTTTATGATTGCTTGTGTTTCCGCTGACGTGTTTCACATAGGACATGATAATGCATTTAGACAAGATAAATAAAAGAAATTTTCTAGGGTTGTTAACCGAGGGGGAACCTTAACGAGTTTCACTTCGGTTTTCCCCGTGTGACCCACTCGGACCGGTCAAGCGTCCGGACCGGGATGAGGGGGTTACACTTGTTGGTATTAGAGCCTAAGGTTACCGAGACCTTGGGCAGGTAAGTGAGGTAAGTCGTGTTTTATGATTGAAATTACGCGGTGTTTGCTTGCCATGTAAGCATGTTTGCTTGTTTACCAAGTATGCTTGTCGTTTTGTTTGAAGCATGTTGTTTAGAGTCTCATTGCTACTATTACATCGAAAAAGGAATTTCTTAAAGTGAGGGAACATACTTGAGCACTTGGAAGCCTTCCCTTGCTAACCCAATTTTGTATGGTTTGTTGTTGTGGTTGTAGTTAATATCTGTGAGAGCGATGTCTAGGTCAATGGGTAGGCCGAGAGTGGTTCGTCAGGAACCACGCGTTGCGGCTCCTGTTGAGCCGGTGGTTGGAGTTGAGGCTCATATAGAAGGGCCTGCTGCTGCTGGAGTTGGAGCTCCTCCACCACCTCCACCACCACCACTTCCTCCGCCCGGTGAGGGAGACAAGGCAGGAGTCGAGGGAGAGGGACCTCGGGGTGGCCAAGGTGCAACTAGAATAGATATGACCCCGCTTGTGCAAGCTATAGTGGGAGCTTTCCAGGCCGCAGTTGCGGGAGCTCAGGCCGCAGCTCAGCCTAGAGGGGATGATAACAGTTTACCGTTGGAGAGGCTCCGTAGTCTAGGGGCCGAAGAGTTTAGAGGATCTACTCCTGAGAGATCCGAGCTGTGGTTAGAGAAGACCGTTCGCATCTTAGCTCAGATGGGTTGTGTGGGTGCTCGCAAATTGGGTTGTGTGATCTCTTTGCTTCAGGGTGATGCCTACACTTGGTGGGTCACCGTTACTACCGGAGTTCCAGAGGCCGAGAGAGGTTGGGATTTCTTTGAGTCCGCTTTCAGAAAGAGATATTTGGGACTGAGGTATCTTGATGAGAAGAAGCGAGAGTTTATGGCCTTAGTTCAGGGAGATGCTTCTGTGACTGACTACGAGATATGTTTTGTTCGTTTGAGTCAGTACACCCCAGAGTTGGTTCCTACTGAAGTGGAACGTTGTAACCGTTTCCGCTATGGGTTGAATAAAGAGATTTAGAGGTACACTCTAGCTTTTGACTACACAGATTTTGATGTCTTGGTCGCGAGGGCCAAGGACTTAGAGCATAGCTTGGGGCTGACCAAGCGTTCAGGAGGTTCTAGTTCTGGTAAGAGACATAACAACTTTGACAGTAGAGATGCCAAGAGGCATAGAGGTGGCGGACAGCAGTTTGACCATAGACGTGGCGGTGGCCACCATGGTAGAGGCCACCGAGGAGGAGGGCGCTTGCCCGAGTGTACGCGATGTGGGAGACAGCACACTGGTGAGTGTTGGGGTAACTTTCATGCTTGTTGGAATTGTGGTTCGAGGGACCACTTTAGGAGGGAGTGCCCGCATCAGGCGGCACAGACACCGAACATTGCTCAGGCTCCAACGAGAGCGAATGATTTTCAAAGAGGCCGTGGGCGCGGTCGTGGCTACTTCCAGCCTAGGGCTGATGCTCCTAGGGGAGATGCTCAGAGGAACCTTGCTCATGTTGTGGCAGTGCAGCCAGAAGCAAGAGAACCAGCGAGAGTTTATGCTCAGAGAGAGGCCGGGAACGACACTGATGTGATAGCAGGTAATTTTGAGTTACAGTCTATGTCTTTGCTTTATTTGGTTGACTCGGGTTCTACACATTCCTACATTTTGAGTGAGCATGCACGGAAGTTAGATATACCTGTTGAGATCTTAGATATAGGTATCCATGTGACTAGTTCTTTTAGTGAGACAGTTGTGGTTAGACGTATGTATAGGAGATGTCCACTGAAGATTCAGGGTCATGTGTTTTCTGTTGATATGATGGAGCTTCCTTTTTATGGTTTTGATATTATTCTGGGTATGGATTGGTTAGTTGAGCACCGAGCTAGTGTGGATTTTAAGACGAAGAGGATTTCCTTGAAGCTTTCTGATGACTACGAGGTAGTAGTAGTAGGCGAGAACATTAAGTTCTTGTCTAATGTTGTGTCAGCTTTAGAGGCTCATATGTTGATGGATTCCGGATGTGGGGCTTACTTAGCTTATGTTATGAATCCGAATATGAGTAAGGCTAGACCGAAAGATATTAGAACAGTTTGTGATTATCCGGATGTGTTTCTAGAAGAGTTGTCGGGTTTGCCTCCTGACAGAGATGTTGAGTTTGTGATTGAGACTGTTTCAGGGTCTACTCCATTTTCGATAGCTCCGTATCGTATGGCTCTGAAAGAGTTGAAAGAATTGAAGAGTCAGTTGCAAGAGTTATTAGATCGTGGTTTCATTAGGCCTAGTAGTTCTCCTTGGGGTGCTCCTGTGTTATTTGTGAAGAAGAAAGATGGTAGTATGCGTATGTGTATCGACTACAGACAGTTGAATCAGTTGACTGTGAAGAACAAGTATATGTTGCCTCGTATTGATGATTTGTTTGATCAGTTGAGAGGTGCTTCAGTGTTCTCGAAGATAGATTTGAGATCAGGGTACTATCAGTTGAAAGTGAAAGAGTGTGATGTTCCAAAGACAACTTTTAGGACTAGATATGGTCACTATGAGTTTCTTGTGATGCCATTTGGGCTCACGAATGCACATGCAACATTTATGGATATGATGAACAAAATTTTTAGAAACTATCTAGACCATTTTGTAGTTGTTTTCATTGATGACATCCTTGTGTACTCAAAGATAGAAGAAGAGCATGATGAGCACTTGAGATTTGTATTACAGAGGTTGTTGGACAATCAGTTGTATGCGAAGCTTAGTAAATGTGAGTTCTGGATTCGAGAGGTTGTATTTCTTGGCCATGTTGTTTCGTCTGAAGGTATCCGTGTTGACCCCTCGAAGATTGAGGCTGTTGTTGAGTGGAAACAACCTAAGTCTATGACTGAGATTAGGAGTTTCCTAGGATTAGCCGGTTACTATAGGAGATTTGTTGATGGTTTCTCTAGGGTAGCTGCTCCTTTGACCAAATTGTTGCAAAAGGGAGTTAAGTTTGAATGGTCAGATGCAAGGCAGAAGGCCTTTGAGAAATTGAAAGAAGCTTTGACAAATGCTCCAGTGTTAATTCAACCTGTTTCAGGTAAAGAATTTGTGATTTACAGTGATGCTTCCTATATAGGTTTAGGTTGTGTTTTGATGCAAGAAAGAAGAGTTGTTGCTTATGCTTCTAGGCAGTTGAAGGTTCATGAGAAGAACTATCCTACTCATGATATAGAGTTAGCCGCGGTTGTATTTGCATTGAAGATTTGGCGTCACTACTTGTATGGTGAGAAGTGTATAGTGTACATCGATCATAAGAGCTTGAAGTATTTGATGACACAGAGAGAGTTGAACTTGAGACAGAGAAGATGGCTTGAGTTGTTAAAAGACTATGATTTGACCATTGAGTACCATACGGGTAAGGCAAATGTAGTAGCCGATGCTTTGATTAGAAAAGTTGCAGTTGAGTTGAGAGCTATGTTTGCTAGATTGAGTGTATCTGATGATGGTGATTTGATCACCGAGTTGCAAGTGAAGCCTTCTTTGATTCAGTTGATTAGAGAGAAGCAGTTGCAAGATGTGTCTTTAGTTCCTCATGTTCAGGACATAGCCGAAGGAAGACCGACCGAGTATAGTTTCAGTGGTGAGAACTTGTTGTGCTTTAGAGATAGAGTTGTTGTACCAGAAGATGTTAAGTTGAGACATCAGATTCTGAGTGAAGCACATTCGAGTCCTTTTTCTGTGCATCCGGGTAGTACCAAGATGTACCGTGACTTGAAGAATGATTATTTCTAGGTTGGTTTGAAGAAGGATGTAGCCGAGTATGTGAGCCATTGTATGGTTTTTCAGAGAGTGAAGGCAGAACATCAAGTTCCTTCAGGTTTGTTACAGCCTTTGAAGATTCTAGAATGGAAATGGGAGAGGATCACCATGGACTTTGTGTCAGGGTTACCGCTGTCTCCTTCGAAGAAGAATTTTGTTTGGGTAATTGTGGATAGACTTACTAAGTGTGCTCACTTCCTAGCAGTGAACACTACGGACTCTTTAGGCAAGTTGGCAAACTTGTACATCCTTGAGATTGTGAGACTTCATGGAGTTCCGAAGTCTATTGTTTCAGATAGAGATCCTAGATTCACTTCGAGGTTCTGGGTTGCTTGCATAGTGTTCTAGGTAGCCGTTTGCATTTCAGTACGTCTTATCATTCGTAGTCTGATGGGCAGTCAGAGCGAGTGATACAGATTTTAGAGGATATGCTTCGTTGTTGTGTGATTGAGTTCCAGGGTTCTTGGGAGAAGCACTTACCTTTAGTTGAGTTTGCTTACAACAACAGTTATCAGTCTAGTATTCAGATGGCTCCCTATGAGGCTTTGTATGGTAGACGATGTAGGACTCTGATCTGTTAGGCTGAGACGAGTTAGAGATTGTTACCTATGCTGGATTTGCTTAAGGGGACTACCGAAAAAGTGAAGTTGATTTGTGACCGTTTGAAAGCAGCTTCCGATCGTCAGAAGTCTTATGCAGATTTGAAGAGGAAAGAAATTGAGTTCTCCGTGGGTGAGAAAGTGTTTTTGAAAGTATCTCCGTGGATGAAGGTGATGAGATTTGGCCGGAAGGGCAAGTTGAGTCTGAGGTTCATTGGTCCGTATGAGATAGTTGAGCGGATTGGGCCTGTAGCTTACCGTTTGAGATTACCTTCTGAGTTAGAGAAGATCCATGATGTTTTTCATGTGTCGATGCTTAGGAGATATAAATTAGATCCTTCTCATGTTATGCATGTTAAGGAGATAGAGTTGAATCCGGATCTGTCTTATGATGAAGAGCCTGTAGAGATACTTGCTTCTGATAGCAAGGTGTTGTGTGGCAAGACCATCGAGTTGGTCAAGGTGTTGTGGAGACATAGAGGTGTGGAAGAGGCCACGTGGGAGAGGAAGGTTGATATTGTTGAGCAGTTTCCGTACTTGTTTCCGTCAGGTAATTTCGGGGACGAAATTCCTTAAGTGGGGGAGAGTTTTAACACCCGGGTTTAGGGGTCGGGTGAAAATAATATTTTAATATTATTTTGGGTTCGGTTTTATAATTAAAATAATCTTTTGGGCCTCGGGTTTCAAAAACAAACATTTTGTGTTGGACTAAATTGAAATGAAATTCAATTTGGATGGATTTTAAAGAAAATGGAAAATAGCCATTCATTAATGGCAATCTTGTAATTAACCCAACTTTCAATTTAAATCCCCTTTTATCCTCTTTTCACTATTCATCTTTTTCTCAAAACAAAAACCAACGTCAAATAGAGAGCTCTCATCCCCTCCACTATTCCATCACCTAGCTCCTTCATTTCAACTCGGTTTTGAAAGGTAATATCATTTTTGACTTGTCATCAACCTCCTCTCTTCAAAAGTACAAATAGTTTTTATTTTCATTAAGGTTTTGGAAATTGAGTTTTTAGAGGATTTGGTTAAAAATGATAACTTTACGATGTTTAACTTAAAATTTCGATTTAATGTTGTTAGTTATGAAGTCTATGAGTCAAATGATGCAACATATATGAATTTTACATGGTTTTGAGCTCATTCCCGGATTTGGGTTTAATGGGGGGTTTTGAAGGGTTTTAGAATGGTTTTTGGGGTTGTTTTAGGTTGGAATTGGTGGGCTAATGTTAGTACTATGGTTGGGGTTGTTTTGGAACCATTTGGAGGTGTTAAAAGTGTTGGAAACATGGGTTTTGATTGAGGTTTATGGGCTGCACGAGTTTGGTAAATTTGGGGTTTGTTCATGGCTTGAAATGTTGAGTTTGATGTTTGAATTGTATTCCGGGTTAGCTACTTTGATGCTTGGGCTGATTGGAAGTTGTTTGGTTTGTGTTGAGGTTGTTTAGAGGCAAGAACTTGTGTTGGTGAAGCATCGGGAGTGAATCCGGAAGCTTGAAGGTGGTTGCTTGCTTGGTAATTGAGCTTGGAAGTAAAGGTGAGTGGTTAATGTTTTCTAAGTGGTTGGTTCGAGCATGTGGACTAGGTCGGGCTTGGTAGACCCACCTAGAGCTAGGATTAGGGTGGTGGCCAAATCCTAAGCTTAAACTAGAGATATTGGTTGAACTTTTAATTGATGTTTATGCCTCGTGATGTTTATGATATGATGATTTATGTATAATGTGTTATACATGTGTGATGAGGCATGGTTGTGATGCATTGTGATATGCATGTGGATTGTTCATGATTGTGATCATGGTGAGTACGTGCTAAGCACGGAATTGGTTGTAATTGATAATGTGGATTGAGTTAAATGTTGGCACTAGTATGCTTGGGTACAAATGATCGACCTTTAGGATGTTAGTGTGCACACATTAGTCAAATTCGCACGTGGCCTTAGTGGCGTTGAGTCGCCAAGGAGGAGTACGGGTTCGCCCGGAAATTGATATATATATATATATATATATATATATATTAGTCGATGATGAGTGGAATCCCATTGACGGGGCGCGAGGATGAGTGGAATCCCCTCCGCGAGACCGGTGATGAGTGTAATCCCACCGTGAGGTAAAGTGGTTGTTGGATGTGAGTTCCAACGAGGTTATCCGTGTATTCGAGTCATAGCTAGGTGCCAATATAAATTGATATGTGTATCAATGTGATGTGGAAATGTGTTTCCTATTTGGATGATTATATGTGCTTACATATGTTGTGGAAATGAGCTTGTTGAGCATGACATATTATTTGATATTTGTTCATGCATCATTGACATTTTGGCTCTTGAGGATCGAAGGTATGATCATGCATTTACCTTGGCTGAGATCATGCTTGGACCCTGCATTGTCGAGGTTTGTTTTTTAAGAGCTTGCCGACAATGCAGATCAGTAGCTCGTGGGTTGCTAAGTGCAAGAAGGGGCCTCCAAGTGTGCTTCGTGGTGCTTTTTTAGCTATCAAGTATGAGTATTTTAACTATTATGTAATGGTCAAGCAATGGGACATGTGGTTGTGGTGTGATGTCTTTTGAAGTATGATGATGTTGTTGTTTAGGAGCATGTTAGACTCCTTTTATATGTTTGTTAATTCGGCTTTTGGGATGAATGCCTTGCTTGTACACCATGTTGGATTTGCCTATCTTATTTTGTCTAAGTGTTGGCCTTGTTGAAGCTTAATGCCCTTTTAAATGCCATGTATGGATGCCTCATCTTATGCCTTGTGTGATTGGAGTATGTTTTGCCATAGGATCCATGCCTCTAGAATGTGCTTGTAAGTGATGTGTGCTTCTTGGAGTTGTTTAGGGCTTTTGGGGTTGGTTGGAGATGTTTAAAGTTGGCTTTGGAATGTTGTCGACAGCCAGTGTTTCGAAACGGGCTGAGCTGTTTTGGAACGGGTATGGCTTCAGGGACCCCGTATCGGAACTCGTTTCAATACGGTTTGGCCACTGTGAACCCCTGTTTCGAAACAAGTTTCGGAACACTTTGGCTACTGGAAATCTGAGAAATTGTCGATATGTTGAGGTTTCGAAACGAGTCTAGGTGTTTCGGAACGGTCAATGTCTCGTTGACCACGAGAAGTTGACCGTTGGGGGTGTTTCGAAACGGTTGACCTCCGTTCCGATACGGCCTTCTTGTGTGGGCTTGGGGCTGTTGACCAAATCAAGGTGTTTCGATACACCTTAAGGGTGTTTCGAAACGGCCTGCCTAATAATCTAAAATGGGCTGTTTTGCAAGTGATGTTCGAATGATCGTTTTTATGATTGCTTGTGTTTCCGCTGACGTGTTTCACATTGGACATGGTAATGCATTTAGACAAGATAAATAAAAGAAATTTTCTAGGGTTGCTAACCGAGGGGGAACCTTAACGGGTTTCGCTTCAATTTTCCCCGTGTTACCCACTCGGACCGGTCAAGCGTCTGGACCGGGACGAGGGGGTTACACTAAGTGCTTGAAATTTGAGCTTGAAATCTTTTCTTCTTCCTCTCTATAATCTCACGTATTGTAGCGAAAGATGAACAATTTTTTATTTTAATTTTGTCCTTTTTCCTTTATTTAATGAGATTTTTAATTTAAAAATCTCCATAATAGTCAAATGACTATTTTGCCCTTGAAATCCAAGGCTCCATACTTTGCCACATGTCAAAATATTCATCCAAGGGTCAAAAATAAACTAACTAGTTAGTAGTTACCCATTTTGCCCTTGAATCCAAAATTACAATCTTGCCATTTTCATCCAACGGTTCATATTTAACATGGAGAAGTCATTATAAATCCAATGGTCCATGTCCATTCTTCTAGAAGAAAGCACAGAGATGACAATATTACCCTTTGTATTTATTTTAAATAAAATATCTCAAATTATTTGATTTAATCCGATTATCCAGATTTTTCCTCAAATTTAACTCCTTATAGCTTTTAATAAGAATTCTGCATAAAAAATCTGAGTAACATGAAAATATCATTCTTGGGGTGAACTATTCATTTACGGGGTTAAAATACATAACTTTTATAAATTACAATTTAGTGTCTGAAATTTTCCCAAGTTTACAGTTTTGCCCTTAAACTTTTCATTTTATTCATTTTGGTCACTAACCAAAATTTGAGGTATTACATGTTAGATTTAAAATAAAAAATTCTAAATTTTACCTTAACCCCAATGACATTACCCTCCCCACCCCCAAAGCTTCTCCACCCCCTCATCCACCGCTCTGCTGCGCCACGGTTTCCGCCTTCTTTTTCCCGCCACCGTTGCTTCGCTTCTCCATCTCCATCGTCTGTGCAGTTTAGTTTTGTTGATGAAAAGGAAAGGGGAGAGAAAAAAGAGAAATGGGATTCCTCCAACAAAGAAAATGAAGTGATTGCGTTCGAAGACGGTGGTGGGGTTTTCGATGGGAAGATATGAAGAATTTGGTGGCTCCGGTGATCGAATTCAAAGAGCTGGAAGTGTTGCCGGAGCAGTGGCAAAGGTTCGAAAACCTGGTTTGACTACAAGTTTGAAGCTATGAAATTTCAGTTCCTTGCTGATTCTGCTAAATTGTATTTATGAATTGTTGATATGTGTTGTTTACTGCTAGATTACTTTCAAAATCTTTAAAAACACGGAGAGAGGCACCTTTTAAGATTGCGAGTTTTGCTGTCATTTAACCATCCGAATTGCTTCTCTGGTTTTGAGGGAAGTCTTTTTTTTTGCATTTCAGGTTTATAAGTGGATGATGCAACAACAATGGTATCGATTCGATTGTTCCTCCATGTCTGACTCTCTCTTTGGATTTCTTTTGTTTTGTTTCGATGGTTTTCTCTGTTTTGGGGAAAACGGTTTGTCGGGGGTGATAGCTTTAAACTTATAAAATTAAAACATTATAAATCATATAAAATGACATCATTTTGATGCAAATTAAGTTTTCTCAAAACGACGTCGTTTTGGTTTCGTGTTTAATGTCATAACAGTGTTAGAGATTTAACGGTGGAGTGACCAAAATAGGTTAATATTTAAAGTTTAGTGATAAAATTGAGCATTTTGAAAGTTGAGTGACCAAAATAGGTCACAAAGTAAAGTTGAGTGATGTTCTAAGTATTTTACCCTTAATATTTAATTTTTGGGAAAACTACCTAAATCATCACTCAACTTTGGTCATTAGACCTATTTTAGTCACTCAACTTTAAAAACGCTCATTTTCATCACTCAACTTTCAACATTGTGATGTTTTCATCATTCCACCGTTAACTCAGTTAACACCGTTAGGACATGGCTTATAAAACAGGTGCAGTATTTGATATTTGAAGACAATGGACATTTATGAGTAAATAAATTAGTACCAAAACACCACAACAATGGAGTTCACATGAAGAAACATTTAAGTAAAATTACAACGAGACATTGAAGTACATATGATTACAGAAAGTAGACAACAAACACTTCTCTCTGCCTTTGATTAAAACATAAAGAATTAAGTAATAAATAGAATTTATTTGTTCATCTTTCTCCTAACTCTTAACCATGAGCACTGAACTTAAACCTTCTTGCCCAGGCCTGTTTACTTCTCGACCGGTCTACTATGGCCTATCGAACACTATCACGAATCGAAGAAAACGTTAGTAAAGCAATGAGCACAAGGGGTCTTTCTTCTTATGCTACCATATGCTCTTGTTCTATATACATTTGCTCCACCCATGGTGGAAGCCTTTCTCCAACACCTTTACTCATGTTGTATTGGTGCTGCTGCATTGACCCGCCTCCCACGGGAGGGACGTCTTTCACGAGGGAATTAACCCATGACACGTCTGGCTCATCGAAACCCGGTGGCATCATCATTTCTTTGGTTGCTGTTGCTACCGGACTATTGTTCCGGAACCCGAAGGAAGCGGACCTCCTAAGCTTGTTCAGTTCATCTCCTTGCATGCCCCAATCTAGTTTCCCATCAGGGGAGCTCCAGTTGGACATGTTTGAAGACATCATGTTAGCGGAATTAGCGGGCGCGGTGAGTCCTGCTCGACCGCGGTCTATAAAACTCTGGCTCCGTTTCGCGAAAGCAAAAGACCTGGAATTCATTACTGCTGCTGCCACTGCAGCAGATGAATCGAAACCGAATGGTGAGGGATTCCTCGCCAGAGAGGATGGAAGGTTCACTTGGTAGCTTGCACGGAGTTGGCTTTGGCGTGCGGTTGGAGATTGCATCTGGAATGGTGTTGCAGATTTTACTGACAGTCCCTTCAACTGAGACAGCAGGGAAGGATCAAGGGATCCAAATGCATCATCGAGATTAGTAGGCTTCAGATCGCCAAGCCTACTGTATTCCTTGCTCCAGCAAGATGGGGAGGAGAGACTAGATATCTCATCCATCAACTTTTGCTGCTGCAACTGGTTCTCGAGCCCGAGTATTTCCATTCCCAAATCCAAATCTCTTGAACTATAAGCAGTCTTCAAGCGGCTACCCGGTAGCTGCAAGGTCGGTGGGGTGAGGTTCATTTTGTTCTGCCACAAGCCTCCATTCTTTGGAGAGGAAGAGGTAGTCAAAGGAGACATGGGTGGCGTCGAAGTGGTAGGCAGTGGCATGGATGATGAACCAAGTGCTAGAGGGCTCAAAGTTGTCATGTCCAAGGCATTAACCGCAGCAGACCTCGGTGAAGGCATGGCCGAACCGGTGGAAGCATACACAGGTCGCAATTCCTCAGGTTTGTGAGCAAAGAAACAGACTTTGCGTGTGCAGCCAATCTCATCTTTGCAAAGTCTTGTCCGGTATTCCTATGGCATAAAAAATTATTAAAATAAGCCATGTTCTAACGGTGTTAACTGAGTTAACGGTGGAATGATGAAAACATCACAATGTTGAAAGTTGAGTGATGAAAATGAGCGTTTTTAAAGTTGAGTGATGATTTAGGTAGTTTTCCCTTAATTTTTTTTTGTTTTTGAATAGTTTAAAGGTGGTTACAAGGTAATATTTGTTCATACATATTCTTAACCCTTTGACAATGTCCATACACTTTGTAGACGGAGCGAATTGAACATGTGTCTCCTAGGATGAATATCATCCGCTTTTCCACTGGGACAATTGTTGGGTTACCTTAACATTTAATTAAATAGCTAAGGACTCGTGACGACTTGTGGAGAGAATTTTTTATCATTAATGTACAAACAAATAATTTTTTTGAAAGTTGTTTATTAAATCTCATATTTTCTCTCACGTTGTATTTATAAAAATAATTTTATGAATTTTAGATTGTGTCTCATCTTTATATTTTATCTAACATTACAACATTTTAAAAAATCTTATTAAATTGAATAAGATGGAGTATATATTAGTTTGAACTGTGAATATCTTCTGTCTATGTAAAGATTAATCTTGTTAAACCGTATATGGAATAACTATTCAATTTATGTGCATAATGTTAAAACTACATGTATTTCTCTATTAAATTTTTTGTCTAAAAATGGAATAAATACGATTACCAAGTTGTTTTTAATAGTATTAAGGTGATTATAATATAGTATATATTCATTGATATTCTAAATCCTTTGACAATGTATATACAGTTTTTAGACAAAGCGATTTAAACTCGTCTCTTAGGATGATCATCAAAAAAATATGATTACCCAGTTTTGTTATATATTTCCAACAAACGTTGAGGTTATTCTTTGTTACGTATCAATTTTTAGTTAAATGGAGGATACATTCATTTACAAATATCTATATTTCTTGAATTTTGAAAGTATTAAGTTAGAATTTCATTATATGTGCTCATCCCATTGTGTTCTGGTGGCAAAGGTTGATGTTTATCATCCCTTAGGACTTGGGTTCGAGCACCAGTAATGCCATTTAGATTTACTAACAGTAGAATAAAAATAAAAGTACTATGAAGTTGGTGATAATTAGGGGTGTGCCTTTTGGTTTTTGGATTGCTAAATTAGCGATCTGTATCCGATCAGAAAATTTTGGATATCATATTTTTAGATCGGATATTCGGATATCTGAACTTATGACTTGATTTAAGTATATTTTTTTAATTTGACGGTCCTATCCATAATTTTTTTTAGATTTTCGAATATAACAAACAACAAATTATTGAATATAACAAGATTTGTATCCATGAAAATTTCAAATTTTCATATATAACTAGGAAAACTATCGGATATAACAAGATTCATATACATAAAAAATGAATTTTTGGATATCCGATCTGAATGTTAAATAATTATTCGTATCCGATCCAAAATTTTTAGATATTCGATCTAAATTATCTGAAAAATAAAAAATAGATCAGATATTCAAATTTTCAGATTAGATTAACGTATAAACAGATTAGATCGATCGGATCAAATTTTTTTACTCACCCCTAATGATAATGACTAGCTAGAGAGGGGGGGCTTAAAGTGTAAAATGCTCTTGAATATTTGAAAGAAAAAAAATCAAATAATCCTCTAAACTTTTTTTTACTCAAGTAAAGCACTTAGAGGGGGGGCTTAAAGTGTAAAATGCTCTTGAATTTTCGAAGAAAAAAAATTAAATAAGCCCCTAAACTTTTTTTTGGACACAAGTAAGCATTTGAACCAAGAAATTTAACTAATTTTTATCATTAAATTATAGTTTTTTCTTTAGATATAACTCATACACGATACACTACAATGCTATTATATGTTGCACTTACAAATTTAAAAAAATATATATTTTTTTATAAATTTGATAAGTTTTTAGATTTTTTTTAGAACTTTTAAAGAATTGTTTAAATAAAATAAAAATTTTGAAAATGTTAAGTGGGAACACTGTGACATGACACACTGCACCAATATATTAAAAAAAGGGTTAACTACATCACTGACCACCGAACTAATTGAGGATTCTTATTTTGACCACCGAACTAACGAACTCGTCACTTAAACCACTGAACTTATAAAATTAACCTATTTTGACCACCGCCGTTAAAAACTTAACGGTAGTGTGATGGAACTGCCACGTGGCAGCTTACGGGAAATTTTTAAAATTACATATTTGGTCCATGTTATTTACTTATTAAATCAATTTGATCCTAATTTTATTTTAATTAAATAAAATTTTAATTTATTTTATTTAATATTACTCATACACGATACACTACAATGCTATTATATGTTGCACTTACAAATTTAAAAAATATATATATATTTTTTATAAATTTGATAAGTTTTTAGATTTTTTTAGAACTTTTAAAGAATTGTTTAAATAAAATAAAAAAATTTGAAAATGTTAAGTGGGAACACTGTGACATGACACACAGCACCAATATATTAAAAAAAGGGTTAACTACATCACTGACCACCGAACTAATTGGGGATTCTTATTTTGACCACGGAACTAACGAACTCGTCACTTAAACCACCGAACTTATAAAATTAATCTATTTTGACCACCGTCGTTAAAAACTTAACGGTGGTGTGATGGAACTGCCACGTGGCAGCTTACGAGAAATTTTTAAAATTACATATTTGGTCCATGCTATTTACTTATTAAATCAATTTGATCCTAATTTTATTTTAATTAAATAAAATTTTAATTTATTTTATTTAATATTAATGAAGAATAAAGATTGGTGTTGTGGGGGTTTGAACTTGGGACTAATTGGAGAAAACCTCAAGCCTTTACCATTGAGCCAAGATGCTCTTAATGATACAATTTGCACACTTTCATATACATATCTTATACTTTAGTAAATGTTAGGGAAAAAAGAAGTAAAAATAGTTGAAAGGAGACTCGAACTTAGATCACTTGAGATGTGTATAATCACACAAACGTTCAATTTAATTTAAATCTATTTTTTAAATATTCAATTTAAAGTATTCAAATATTTTTTATTTTTTAAACTAAATAAATATTTATTAAAATATTAAATATTTGATTTAAAAGAAAAAAAATTGATTTTAAAGAGTATTCGATTTAAATCAAATATTTAATATTCGAATATTTAAAAATCGAATTAATTTAAAGTATTCGATTTAAGAAGGTATTCGGTTTAATATTCGAATCAATTTAAAGTATTTGATTTAATATTTGAATCGATTTAAAGTACTTGATTTAACATTCGAATCGATTTAAAGTATTTAAAATTCGAATTAATTTAAAGTATTTGATTTAATATTCGAATTAATTTAAAGTATTTGATTTAATATTCGAATCGATTGAAAGTATTTGATTTAAAAAAATATTCAATTTAATTTAAAAATATTAAATATTCAAATACTTTTTAAATCGAATTTCTTTTGTTTTAAATCAAATATTTTTTAAATCGAATATTTAATATTTTATGAAATATTCAATTTAATTTAAAAAGAAAAAATATTCGAATACTTTAAATTGAATAATTTTTTTAAATCGAATATTTAATATTTTTTAGCTTTTAATTAAATCGAACGTTTGTGTGATTATACACATCCTAAGTGATCTAAGTTTGAGTCCCCTTTCAACTATTTTTTTCTCTAACATTTACTGAAGTATAAGATATGTATATGAAATTGTGCAAAATATATCATTAAGAGCAGCTTGGCACAGTGGTAAAGTTGTGGGGTTTTTTCCACTTAGTCTTAGGTTCAAACCCCCACAACACCAATCTTTATTCTTCATTAATTTTCCTTTCACCACTTAATGAGAGGAATGTCATCATCTGATTGGTGATTAATTTTATTTAATTAGGATCAAATTGATTTAATAAATAACATGTACCAAGTATGTAATTTTAAAAATTTCTCGTAAGCTGTCATGTGGCAGTTCCGTCATCCCACCGTTAGGTTTTTAACGGCGGTGGTCAAAATAGGTTGATTTTATAAGTTCGGTGATCTGATTGACGAGTTTGTTAGTTCGGTGGTCAAAATAAAAATCCCAACTAGTTCGGTGGTCAGTGATGTAGTTAACCCTAAAAAAATTGTCAAGATTTAATAGTAAAAAAATACTTAATTGATTCAATTTTTTAGTTAAGAACTTAATTGATTAAATTTCTTGGTTCAAAGGCTTAATTGGATGTAAAAAATATTTAAAAACCTAATTGATTTTTTTTAAAAGTTCAAGTATTTCTTACACCCTAAGCTTATAATATTTAATGGGCTTTATTTAATTATTTTTTTATAATAATTATTTCATATTAAAACGACATTTAAGTCAAAATATTATGCGGACCCAAAATTCAATTTAATTGAACCATACAATTATTTTAATTTAAATTACAATTAATTTCTTTTCTTAAAACAAGTAAAATTCATGAATAACCAGCGAGTGCACAATACTGTTGATAAGTTAAAAATAATATGTGAACTGAAATTTAATTTTATTGAATCATGCACCTATTACATTTAAATTATAATAGATTTCTTTCCTTAACAAGCTGGTGCATGCATGGTGTAGATAAGTTAAAAAAAAGGAAAGCGAACAAGTGTACGTCCTCTGGTTTCATCACTTCTCAAATCTCTCTATATAAGTTACGTTCTCCTTCTCCAACACTACTCACTTCTCTTTTCTAAGGCCTGGCAATTCTTTCTCACTCTCCCCAATGAGCTCTTCAACCCTTGTTTCGCTTCCTTCCATGGAACCACAAGATGAAAACACTCTTCATCGTTTCAACCTAAACGAGCTGCAAAAGCAAGCCGAAATACCCCCAAAATTCTTGTGGCCAAAGGTTGACCTGGTCGGCACCGAGGGAGTGTTCGACGAGCCCTTGATAGACTTGGAAGGGTTCATCAAAGGAGACGAGATCGCCACTGCCAAGGCAATCCAGCTCGTGAGGACTGCTTGCACCAAACATGGCTTCTTCCAAGTCATCAACCACGGTGTCGACGCAGATCTCATTCAAGCTGTGTATCGAGAAATCAATTCAGTCTTTGAGTTGCCCTTTGATAAGAAACTCGGTTTTCGACAAAAGCTCGGCGGTTACACAGGCTTTTCTTCTGCCCATGCTGACCGATTCTCCTCCAATTTGCCTTGGAAGGAAACGTTTTCCTTCGGGTACAACTCCAACTCCGATGTGATAGATTATTTTACGTCTACTGTGGGGCAAGATTTTGAACACGTTGGGTAAGTCTAAATTTATGCACCCATATAGCTGCTAAACAAGCAAAAAAAAAAACATTCTATTGATTTATGTTTTGATTTTTGAAGGCGGGTTTACCAAAAGTATTGTGAAAAGATGAGAGAATTGTCTCTAATCATCATGGAGCTTTTGGCACTGAGTTTAGGAGTGGATCGTTCTCACTATCGCAATTTTTTTGAAGATGGTACTTCTGTAATGAGGTGCAATAACTATCCCCCGTGCAAGAATTCCAGTGTCACCTTCGGCACCGGCCCTCATTGCGATCCTAATTCCATCACTTTAGTTCACCAAGACCATGTCGGAGGGCTCGAAGTATTCACCGGTGAGAAATGGGTGGCGGTTCCGCCTCGGCAGGATGTGTTTGCCATTAACATTGGTGACACTTTCACGGTACGTTAATAAATACTGTTTGATGCTATGATTCAATAATTGATATCTGAATTCCGAATGTGTTTACGTCATTGTTGTAGGCATTTTGTAACGGGAGATACAGAAGTTGCGTACATAGGGCAGTGTTGAACGAGGAGAGGGTGAGGAGATCGTTGGTTTATTTTGTGAACCCCAAAGAAGACATTGTGGTGAGACCACCGGAAGATCTGGTCGCCGGCTGTAGCAGGGTTTACCCAGATTTCACTTGGGCCTCCCTGTTCGACTTCGCTAATAACCGCCATCGAGCTGGCCTTCAAACCCTTCAAGACTTCTTCCCATGGCTTCTCTCTTCTCAATCCAAAGTTCCAGCTTAATTAAGTTGGGGTTCTGCCTTCACATGCTGCTGTTGTTGTTGCTGTCATTTTTGTTTTCGATGTTGCCGCTGTTGTTGCTGCCATTTCTGTTTTTGTTGTTGCTGTTGTTTTCGTTGTTGATGATTTTTTTAATAAAGCATGTATGTGTTTCTTAATAAACATCAATCTCTGTTTGAGATAAGTTATTTCAAGTCAAAGATTTGTTGGAACTTCTTTCTTTCTGCTAAATCAAGGACAAAGTTCTCCTATGGCTGTAGGGATATTCACTGCTTAATTAAAACGTGATCTTAGTTGTACTTCAATTCAATCCCTCCATTTATTGTTTCTTTATTATACAATAGTCATGGAACTATAAATGGTGTAAAAATCCATAATTAATTTAGAGACTAAATTTACAAACCAATATTTACCATCAGCCGTAAGTTACAAGCTAATGTGTGTGCATCAGGAATTTTGGTCTTCAAGTTTGATGAATGCGGGCGTGCTTCACTAAAATACCTTGACAATACGAGCCTCACTGTTATGTGTATAGGTTAAGTAGAGTCTGTTGTAAGTTGAGTCACTTGAGATGAGTCAGCAAGTATGGTTAGGATTCTGTTAGAATACTGTTACATTACTGACTCTCTCTATCTTGTATATAAACCACCCAGTCTCTATTGAGATATTATGGGTTATTCATTAATAAAATCATCAGAGAGTATTGTCTCTCTTTCCCCCTAAATTCTCTGATATTAGTTTCTACTTGAGTATCCTAATATGGTATCAGAGCATTCTCACTATGTTGTCAGCTGCAACCGCACGTCTCCATGGTCCTCTCCGCATTCTCAAATGCGTTTACGTTGTTGACCAACCAAAATAAAGGGTGCAAATACATCTGGAGCTTTATAGTGCGGATAGGTCTCTAATTTATTGGAACTGTCTGTAACCTTGAACTAATAATACCAGCAACAATGACAATCATCAGCATCTAATAATGTAAAGCAGTAATGTGTGCAATTGATCTTTTAAATTAAGAGTCATCAGACAAGGTACAGTCACAGTCACAGTAAAGAGTACGAGTCCTAATTAAAACATCTTATATAGAGTTCATTTGTTTCCCTCGTGCAAGAGAAACATGTAAGCTAAATGGATATAAGCCTCCCCCAGATCCTGCTCCAGCAAGTCCACTGATAGAGACACTTTGACCATAATTGATTCTCAACGCAACATTAATTATTACTCCTTATAACTAGAATTAGAAGTTGGTTTTCCAAAGAGACTAGAAAATGACCCCTTCTAATGAATCCAGCAAGAGGAATTCGTCAATTAACTAGAATTAGAATGTTGTTTGTGTTACAAAATCACTGCAGCATGTAATCACCTATTTTGTTCGGGGTGTTAACCCGTTTCTTTTTTTTAAAAAAATAATGGGCTTTATTACTCTTTTATATCTATATAGAATAATTAAAAAATAATAAAAACAAAAAAAAGAGAAGAGAGAAAAAATAGTATATATATATTATTAATGTTGTATACATATTTATTCTATTATTATTACTATTAGAGTTATTAATAATATTATTGTTATTAACGTTATTACCATATTATTACCATATTATTGTCATATATTACTATCATTATTATTATCTATCATATTATTATTATATTATTATCTATTATTCTATTAACTATTATCTATTATTATTATTATCCTATCTATCTATCTATCTATTATTATTATTATTATTATTATTATCATGCTAAACTAAAAATATAAAAATAAAAAATAACAATAAAATAAGGCCCAATATATATTAATAAAAATCAAGCTCAAATTGTTTATTTATAATGTCCATTACAATTAAAAAAATCCAAAAATGTTACACAAGGCCTGTTGGCCGAATTGACTAAAAACTCTAATCTAATCTACTTATCTTTGTTTTGCAGCCGCTCAACCCCAGCCGTCAGATTTAGATGAAGATCTGACGATCCATATGACCCTCGATGAAGAAACCCTAGAAGCTCCCCAAGTCCCTCAGCGCCGCCTCGATCAGGGCCGTTAGATCGGGCACACAATCGGAAGGCCAGGAGCAATCCCCCTTGCGCGTGAGATCCACACGTGACCGTCCATCTCCTCCACGCGTGCGTACGAGGCACGCTCGAGCCCATTCGGATTCTTCGCGACCGTTCAGATCCCCAATGACGGCACAGATCTCTTCGCGTCACCCAGCCAGCTGCTCCATCTCTGGTCCCCTCGTACCAGCCCTCACACGCAACAAAATAACCAAATGTCAGAGGCAGAAAAACGCAAAAAAAAAAAGAATTGCAGAGGCAAAACAACATCAAATTCAGCAGACGAATACCAACAAAACCATCAGCAACCAATGTGGATTTTTTTTCGATTTTATTTAAATCCAAATATGTAATATTCTGGCTATAAAACCCGAAAGAGCACAATGTAATAGGAGGAGAGCAAGTTGTAACCGAGAATTCCAGAGTAATACAAGCAGAAAACCTCAGAGTTTCAAGGTATACCATTTCTTTTTTCAGTTTCAAAGCATAAAAAAATAAAAAAAAGCTTTAAGGTTTTTGTTTTTTACCTTTGCGACGCCTTGCCTTCCCCGGTTGCCCATCTCACCGTCGATAAGCCTCCTGGCCTTTTTGAGGCCTTGCATGGTGAGCCGGTGAGGGAGTTGACACAAAGGAGGAGGGACTGTTTTTGGGTTTTGAAACAAAAAACAGTTTCGAAAAGGTTTTTTGGGATTTTGATTTCATAAACGAAAGGCTTCTGATTTTTTGAGTTTTGGAGAGTCAAAAAAGAGGGTTTTAAAAGTTTTTTTAGGGTTCCGGCGCCGACAACGACGATCGAAACGATGACGGCGCCGAAAAAGACAGAGAGAAGAGGGGATGGCTCTGAGTTTAGGTTTAGGGTTTTCTAAAAAAGGCTTAAAATGATTTTTAACGTGATTTTATATTGTTTTAGGTTTTTAAAAATGGTTTAATTCAGTTTTAAGCCCCTCCGCGTCTCCTTTATTGCGCGAGGGAGTTAAGGTAGCTTAATCGTTGTAACGGTTTCCTCCTAAGCCGAGAAAAGGGATGAAATTCTTAGTGAATTTGTTTGAAATCCTTAGTAGGGAGCTAAGGTAGTGGATGTAGGTGCTTGTTAGAAGGCCGAACCACTATAAATCCTTGTGTCAATTGTCTATCTTTCACCTCCCACTAAAACACCAAAAAATCCAACTTCTCCACACTTGGCGAGCTAGAACGGTTGAAGGAAATCGAGCACATAAAAACCCAACAATTGGTATCAGAGCTTGACACAATTAAAGAGGATTAACATCCTATTGAGGCGATCCGACAAGCTCAATCAACATTTCAAACAACCAGCTCAATGGCGCAATCCATCGACAAACCACCTTTCTTCGACGGGACAAATTATGCTTATTGGAAGACGATGATGATATTCTTTGTCAAATCCAAAGACTACAACCTTTGGGATATTATTGAAGATGGCCCGTTCGTACCAAAAGGAAGCAAGGCGGAGTGGAGTGCCGACAACCGTAAGAAGATGGAGCTAAATTGCAAGGCTTTGCACTTCATTTTTTGTGCAGTTAGCCTCAACATATACGAGAAGATGTCTCCTTTCGAGAGTGCCAAGGAAGTTTGGGACAAGCTCGATGTTACATACGAGGGCAAAAATGAAGTAAAGGATACCAAGATTGGCCTCCTCAACCTAGAGTATGAAAACTTCAAAATGGATTCGGAAGAGGACATTGAGAAGATGTTCCATCGATTCTCCACCATCACCAATGGACTCAAGGGTTATGGAAAAGTCATTCTGGAAGAAAAGCTTGTCCGAAAGCTTATCTATTTTCTTCCCGCGTCATGGTACTCAAAAAGGAATGCCATCATTGAAGCAAAGAATTTGAAGACCTTGAAGCTTGATGAACTCATGGGGTCACTTCTCACTCACCAAATCATGAAGAATGATAAAAAAGAGGAGAAGTAGAAAGAGATAAAGAAGATGGGGAAAAAGAAGATCATGGAGCTAGGCATCAAGACGAGTGTCGTTGCTCTTAATTCCTCCACATGCCATCATGTATAACTAAGTGAAGAGAAAAGAAAAGATGAAGAGATGGCCTATCTCTTCAAGAAATTCACCTGATTCATGAAGACTCCACCGATGATGAGGTAACCCACATATGATTCATGTCCCTCAATGAGGGGGAGGTAACGTCTAACTCATTTATTTCAAATTCATATACATTTGATGAGTTACAATATGCCTATGATGACTTGCTTTTGGAATTTAAGGCGTCATTTTCAAAGAAAAAAAGTTAGTTTCAAAATTGAAAAAGGAAAATGATTTGCTTTCCAAAACAAATCTAGAGTTTGAAGCAAAACTTAAAGATTTTGAACTTAAAAATTTAGATTTACAAAATTTGCTTCGAACGATGGAAAAAGATCATCAAAAGAAAGTTGATGATCTTAAGAAGGAAAAAGATTTAATTTTCAATGAACTTCAAAATAAAAACAATTTAGGAAAATAAAATGTTTATGTTAGATAATCTAGTGCCCCTAGATTTATTAATGAAAAATGTTTTAGGAGTGTTTGGGTCCCAAAAGGACTAACCACTTCAACTAAGAAGAATGAAATTGAAAAATAGATTCCTAAGGAGACTAAAATTTGTGCCGCTAATGTTATGGATCCAAAGCAATTTGGATACCAAAAATCACTTGATTGTCTTATGTTAGGTGTGATGGAGAGTGATCAACAAGTCCAAATTTGAGGGGGAACTCCATGCACACAAGGAAGAACACTTGAAGAATGAAGGCTTCACATCCTCCCTTGAGTTCAAGTGTGGTAAAAATCTAGTTGTTTTCATTTATTTGATTTGATTTATTTTTTTACATTCAACTAGATAATCATATATGTTGAACTAACACTCTTGATGATGTTTTGAGTAAGGGGGGGCCAATTTTAAAACCAAAAGTTTTTAAGTGTGTCAATTTTTGTTAAAATATCATAAGTTATTTTGAGCCTAAAGTCTTTTTAAATTCTTTTTGATATAACAAAAAGGGGGAGAAATGGTTTGAAAATTTGATTTTTCAAGCGAATAAGGGGGAGCTTTAATTTTCATTCAAATCTTAAATCTCTTATTCAATTTTTTTAAATACTAAGGGGGAGAATCCCAAACAATTTTTCAAGTTGGTTTTATTATATCAAAAAGGGGGAGATTGTAGAACTAAGTGTTTTGATATAATAGTTGAAAAATGTTTTGGACTAAATTGAAAAAAAATTAAAATGTATTTTAATCAAAAACAACTTAAAAATATGTTTAAGGGTTTCACATGGCTTTGGAATGATTTAAAGTGCATTTAAAGTAGTCAAAATCGTGCTTTTCAAGTACTCGTACTGATACGGTCTAGTATTGTACCGATAAGGCCTTGGGTTTCAACGACAATCATTTTCCAGTAGCCAAAAACCGTACCGATACGCCTTGCCGTATCGATAGGGTATGCCTTGAAATACCCAACAGCTAGTTCGCGTACCAATACGGTTGTATCACGTACCGATACGCCTAACTACCCCCAACGGTCAATTTCCCAACGGTCTTTTAAATTGCAGGACCGTACCGATACGCTTACTATGTGTATCGGTATGCCCTAGCTGAAGTGCTCAACGGCTGCTTCCTTATTAGGACCGTATGGATACGGTTTGAGGAGTATCGATACGCCAAGCTGCAGAACTGCATTTATGGAGGGAAATAAAGGCTCCAACGGCTCAAAATCAACTCCAACGGTCCTCAACGTCTACAAACTCATTTGAGAGTATAAAAGGGACCTTCAAGCATCAAGAGAAGATTAATGCTTCAATTGACAACAACTATATGATGTCAAAATTGTCTTAAAGCTTATTTGTACATTTTCTTGTATAGACTACACTTGTGAGCTTAATTGTCAAATTTGCTCAAGTGTATAGGTTTTGGGTGAGAGCTTAAGATTGCAAACAAATACCTAGTAGAGGGATTTCAAGTTTGCTTAGAATTTCTCTTGTAAGAGAATGTTTGATTAAGCTCAGGGTAGTTAGCTTAATCGCTGTAACGGTTTCCTCCTAAGCCGAGAAAATGGGACGTAATTTTTAGTGAATTTGTTTGAAATCCTTAGTGGGGAGCTAAGGTAGTGGATGTAGGTGCTTGTTAGAAGGCCAAACCCTTATAAATCCTTGTGTCAATTGTCTATCTTTCACCTCCCACTAAAACACCCAAAAATCCAACTTCTTCACACTTGGCAAGCTAGAACGGTTGAGGGAAATCGAGCACATAAAAACCCAACACTTTGTTTCAATTAAAATCATTAATTTCTTTTATTTATCCTTCAGTTAAAAGAAAATTTGGATGCTCTAAAGGTTGGGAAACAAAATAACAACATACACAAAAAGGAGAATGTGTGACATCTAAAATAAGAATGTCACATCAGAGAACCATAAATACCCCATAAAAGGTATTACTCAGAAAGAGAACGGGCTTGTTAACATGAGACGAAGACCGAAAAAGTCATGAATGGAAGCACAATAGTACAATGTGATTTTTATAGCTACTCCACATGAGGGGAAGTCTTAATCTGTTATTTATCACATAGGTATTTCAATATGTGTATTTATTTGTATGAAGAAAACATTTATACTTACGATGACTGTTTTATGAGAAAATAAACGTCGCATACAAGTTACTATTTATGAGCATTAATATCTTTCAAGGATAAAATTAGATGATAAAATCATGAAATTTAGTACAACAACTTCTCTGCCAATGAAACTAGAAGAGAATAATAGATATGTAAACCATAATGGTGTATGACTTACAAATTGATTAAATGAATTAAAGAGAATAGAAGGAAAGATTGTAACACCCTAGATTTAGAGCCCGGGAGATAACCGGGTTTGGTTACACCGGTTCGGGTTAATTTAATTGAGAGAAAACACTTTTATTGAACTTAAAAGGGGGTTTGATGATTAATGGAAAAAAGGAAAATTTGGAAAAATTTTTTTAAAAAAGGGGGTTTTATTCAAAAAGAAAATCATCATCTTCCTCAGCCTCCTTTTCACGTTACTTTGCAAAAACCACCATTTTCAACTATTCCATTGGAGCAATCACCGCACCCACACAAGTTTTCAAGGTAAATTCTCCCTTGTTTTGATTTTTCATTCATTAAGCTTGTTATTAGTTTAATTTTCCTTAAAACCAATTGTTTGAAATTATTTCAAAATGCCTTGAGTGTGAAAAAGAGGAAAATGAGGAGATTTTCGTTTGGGTAGTTTGATGCCATGTTTAATGGGGTTATAAATCTTGTTTTGATGTCCTAAAAATGCTAAAATAGTGGCTAAAGGTAGGAAACCCGAAACTAGTAAAAAGGAGGGGTTTTTAGTGTTGAAAATGTTGGTTTTTGGGTTGTTCTTGTGTGGAATATTAGACTGATGGTTTCTAGACCTTGGGTATGTGTTTTGGATGTTTAAAGAAGTGGTATTGATGGTAGATTTGTTGGGTTTTGGCTGCTAGTTGGTTTGAGACGTTTTGATGGTGTTTCCGGGTGTGAATCGATTTGGTTTTGATGATGAATGATGAGTTCTGTGTTGCTGCAAGTTTTAGGGCTTGTTTTGGGTCTAATGCATCATTTTTGGATTGGCTAGAAATAGGGGAAACGAGTTTGGGTCCTTTGGACGCGAGATCGGATAGTTCGGAGGCTTGAATTGGTGTTTTGGCTATCGTTTGGGTCCTATCGATGAGTGGAAATGTTTTTGAGAGTTTAGGTTGAGCTTGAATGACCAACCTAAGTTTGAGAGTAAGTGTTTAAATATTTACGTTTTACTTTTCCGGAAATTCCTTTTTAAGCTTGTTATGCTTGTTGGTATGAGATGATCGTGTGAAATCGGTTTATGAATGTGGTATTATTATGTTGGTTTATATGATGTTGAGTATTGGCGAATATGAGAGTTTTACCGGGTATAATTGGTCGACCATAGGATTAGAGTGTACTTGTTAAATTCGCGCGTGGCCCTAGTGATGTAAGATGCCATTAGGGAGGAGTACGGTGATGTAAGATGCCACCGGAAGCTTTATTGTAGACCTCGGTGATGTAAGATGCCATCGTGAGTCTTGTTGTTCTTATTAGATTCGGTGATGTAAGATGTCGAGTCAAATCCGCGTATCCGAGTAATGTAACCATAATTGCCATTATACTCTTATGTTGGAAGGTTGAACGTTATCGTGTTGGTAATTGAGAGTCATGTCATGTTGTTACAAGTGTTGCATTGCTTGATGTGAGATGCCAAGCATATGAAAGTTTATTGATAATCTTGTTGATGGAATTCATGCTTGTTGTTAAGCTTTTAATGTATAAATGGTTTTATCTAATAACTGTATTGTTGTTGTTGTGGTTTTGAGCACCACTTACTAAGCTTTATGCTTACGCGCTCCTTTCCAACAATGCAGATCGTTAGTGTTCCGTGAAGTAAATGAAGGCGAGGGAAAGGTTCCGGTGATTGTAGCTAAGCTCAAGTATGGATTTTTAGTTGTATTAATGATTTAGCAATGGGAATACTTGCTTTTGTGGTTAGGGAGGTTGTTGTAAACTCCCATGTGTTAGACCTTTTGCTACATGTTTAAAATATTGATACCATGCTATGTTGAGGCTTGTTATGGCTTTTGGTTTAGTGACATGTGTTTTGGCTTGTTGATGTTTTTGAGTTTATATGTATTGTTTTTGAGTTGGCTTTGTCTCGTGTGCTCGAAACTTGATTAATAAACTATTCGATAAGGTTAAGTTACCTTTTTGACCCTTGCTTGGTGTGCTTTTGCAAAATAGTCATTTGTGATTGTTTGTCATCCAATTGGACATCTGATTGATGTCCGATTAAGATGTCGTTTCTTCCGCTGTGACCCTTAACACCATATGACCGTTAAATTGCATCTAGACAAGATAAATTTTAATCTAGGGTTGTTAATCGGAGGCAAATTCTCGGATTTTTCTCCGGTTATCCCCGTGTAACTCTTCCGATTTGGTTTTGCGACTAGACCGGGCCGAGAGGGTTACATTTAGTGGTATCAGAGCCTCAGTTACGAGGTTTCCTCGGGAAGGTAAGTCAGGTAAGTTGTTTCTTTGTATGTTTGTCTGATTTGCACGGTGTTTGTGAGCAAGACCTTGTGTTCCTGTTGATGTTTGGAAGTTAGTTAAGCATTCCCATTGCTAGGTATTATTATGGAAAAGTTGTTTTGAATTAATTGATCTTGACACACGGATCTCTGCCTTTGTTAACCTAATGTTTATCTCGTGATTTGTTTTTGTTGTTTTAGATTGTTTATTTGTTATGGTGAGGCAGAGAGGACGGCCTAGAGCGGGTGACCAGGCACATGGGAATGCGACCCTTCCTCTGCCTGCTCCCGATGGTAATGAGGTGAATGTCGTAGATAATGCACCTTAGGTTGGTGTCAATGTTGGAGGTGATGGTAATGGGCCTCAAGTTGGCCAGGGTCAGGCTGGTGTAGATATGACTCAGTTACTTCAGACTTTAGCCGGAGCTTTTCAGACGGTTGTTGCTGTTCTTCATGCTGCAGCACCACCTCAGGGTGCAGGGACAGGTTTTCCTCTTGAGCAACTTTGTAGCTTAGGCGGAGTCGAGTTTCGTGGTATGTCTCCCAAGGGTTCGGAGGCATGGCTTGAGAGCACTACACGTATCTTGGGTTAGATGGAGTGCTCGGACACTCGTAAGTTGGGTTGTATTGTCTCATTGCTTCAGGGAGATGCGTATGCTTGGTGGACCACAGTTATCTCAGGTATGCCCGAGGCCGATGTTACTTAGGAGTTCTTTCGTAGTGCGTTCCGCAAGAAGTACCTTGGTGCTCGCTATCAGGATGAGAAGAAAAGAGAGTTTATGGCCTTGGTGCAAGGCAATATGTCCGTATCCGAGTATGAGGTACAGTTTGTGCGCTTGAGTCAGTATGCTTTAGAGTTGGCTCCCACTGAGAGGGAAAGGTGTGAACGGTTTCGTTACGAGTTGGTTACGGAGGTGAAGACCTACATGCTTGCTTCTGATTACACCGAGTTTGATGTCTTGGTCTCTAGGGCCAAGGACATTGAACAAAGTCTAAGTTTGGCTGCTCGATCGGGTGGCTCCAGTTCAGGGAAAAGGTCTACCGAGTGGGAGCGAGACCGTAACAAGAGGCACAAGGATAGATGGCACCAACCGGACTTTAGGAGTGGAGGTGGTAACATGGGACGAGGCCATCAGTGTCGAGGTTTTGTAGCTCACACACTCGAGTCTGCTAGATGTGGGAGGAACCATTCCAGAGAGTGTTGGGGCATTTTCCATGCTTGTTGGAACTGTGAATCTCAGGCGTATTTGAGGCATGAGTGTTCTCATCCGGCTAGGGATGGCCAGGTACCTGCTAGAGTTGTTGAGTATCAGAGAGGTCGTGGGTGCGGCCGAGGTAACTTCCAGTCGAGGAATGATGGTCAGAGGAATGTGGCTCATGTTGTCGCGGTACAGCCCGAGGGAGGTGGACCGGCTGGAGTTTATGCACAGCGTGAGGCTGGGAATGAGACAGATGTGATCGCAGGTAATTTTGTGTTACAGTCCTAATCCTTGCTTTCGTTGATTGATTCTGGCTCGACACATTAGTATATATTTGGGTGAGCATGCAAGATCTTTAGGTTTGCCTTTTGAGTTGTTAGAAATAGGCATAAATGTTACGAGTTCCTTTGGTGAGACAGTTGTAGTTAGGAAAGTGTTTAGGAGATGTCCCTTGATGGTTCAAGGTCACGTGTTTCCCCTTGATATGATGGAACTGTCGTTTTATGATTTTGATGTAATTTCAGGTATAGATTGGCTTGTGAAGAATAGAGCTAGGATAAATTTTGAGACTAAAAGAGTTTCCTTTAGGCTTTTCGACGACTACGAGGTAGTGGTAGTATGCGAGAATGTTAAGTTCTTGTCTAATGTTGTTTCAGCTTTAGAGGATCAGAGGATGATGGATATGGATTGTCAAGCGTATTTTGCCTATGTGATGAATCCGAATATGAGTGAAGTTAGACCACAAGATATCAGAATAGTTAGTGACTTCTCGAGTGTTTTCCTAGAGGAGTTGCCTGGTTTACCTCTAGATATTAGGCCTAGTATTTCACATTGGGGTGCTCCGGTTTTGTTTGTAAAGAAGAAGGATGGCAATATAAGGATGTGCATAGATTATAGGAAGTTGAACAAGGTAACAGTGAAGAACAAATATCCCTTGCCGCAGATTGATGACTTGCTTGATCAGTTGAGAGGTGCTACAGTGTTTTCGAATATTGACTTGAGATCGGGCTACTATCAGTTGAAGGTAAAAGATGTGGACATACCGAAGATAGGCTTTTGTACACGATATGGGCACTATGATTTCTTGGTAATGCCCTTCGGTTTGACTAATGCCCACCTACATTTATGGACATGATGAACCGATTGTTTCACGAGTTTTTGGATAGGTTTGTAATAGTGTTCATAGATGACATTTTGGTGTACTCTAGAACCGAGGAAGAACATGATGAGAATTTGCGATTACTGCTTCAGACTTTGCTTGAAAATTAGTTGTATGCCAAGTTAAGTAAATGTGAGTTTTGGATTAGGGAAGTAGTCTTCCTAGGTCATGTGATCTCAGTCGATGAGATTAGTGGATCCCAAGAAGATAGAAGCAATAGTGAGTTGGAAACAACCGAAGTTAGTGACAGAAATCCGTAGTTTTCTAGGTTTGGCCGGGTATTACCGAAGATTTGTTGAGGGGTTCTCGAAGATTGCAACACCTTTGACTAAGTTGCTACAGAAAAATGTTCCGTATGAGTGGACCAATGCAAGACAACAAGTGTTTGAAAAGTTGAAGAAAGCATTGATTGAAGCTCCTATTTTGATTCAGCCTGAACCGGGGAAAGAGTTCATAATCTACACTGATGTGTCATATGTAGGTTTAGGTTGTGTGCTTATGCAAGAGGGAAGAGTTGTAGCTTATGCTTCGAGACAGTTGAAGGTTCACAAGAAGAACCACCCTACCCACGACATAAAGTTATCAGATGTGGTCTTTGCTTTGAAGATTTAGAGACACCACCTTTATGGTGAGAAGTGCACAGTTTACATAGACCACAAGAGTTTGAAATATTTGATGACTCGGAGAGAGTTGAATCTTAGACAGCGTAAGTGGTTAGAACTTCTTAAGGACTATGACCTCATAATAGAGTACCATCCGGGTAAAGCAAATGTAGTGGATGATGCTTTGAGTAGGAAGGTAGTAGTTGAGTTGCGAGCTATGTTTGCGAGGTTGAGTGTGTCACGGGTTGGTAGTTTGATAGCTGAACTACAGGTTAAACCATTGTTAGTTCAGTTGATTCGAGATAAACAGTTGCAAGACCGATCTTTGGCACCTCACGTGCAAGATATAGCCGAGGGTAAACCCACAGAATTTTGCTTTGGTGAAAATGGGATCTTATGTTTTAAGAATAAAGTAGTTGTTCCAGAAGATGCCGAGTTGAGACGTACTATTTTGAAAGAAGCTCATAACAGTCCTTTTGCTATGCACCCGAGTAGTACGAAGATGTACCGTGGGTTGAAGGATGAGTACTTCTAGATTGGGTTAAAGAAAGATGTGGCCGAGTTTGTGAGTAAGTGTATGGTTTGTCAGCGAGTTAAGGATGAGCATCAGTTTTCTTCAGGTTTGTTACAACTGTTGAAAATTTTGGAGTGGATGTGGGAACGGATCACCATGGACTTTGTGTCAGGTTTACCGTTGACTTTTTCGAAGAAGAACTCAGTATGGGTAATAGTTGACATCTTCACTAAGTGTGCTCATTTCATACATGTCCATACTACTTACACCTTATATTAGTGAGATTGTGAGGCTACATGGCGTGCCGAAGTTCATTGTGTCTGATAGAGATCCGAGGTTTACAGCTAGATTTTGGGAGTGTTTGCATCGTGCCTTGGGGACTTGGTTGAACTTCAGTACTTCGTATCACCCACAGTCAGATGGTCAGTCAGAGAGAGTTATTCAGGTGTTAGAGGACATGTTGAGGTGTTGTATCATCGACTTTCAAGGTTCGTGGGAAAAACACATATCGTTAGTAGAGTTCGCGTACAATAACAGTTATAAGGCTAGTATACAGATGGCAACATAAGAAGCTCTATATGGTAGGAAATGTAGAACACCTGTTTGTTGGGCCGAGGTCGGACAGAAGCTTGTACCTAAGCCAGACTTGCTTAAGGGCACTACCGAGAAGGTAAAATTGATTTGTGATCACTTGAAGGCAGCTTCAGACGTATAGAAATCGTATGCCGATTTGAAGAGAAAAGAGATTGAGTATGCCATCAGTGACAAAGTGTTCTTGAAGGTTTCTCCGTGGAAGAAGGTAGTGAGGTTTGGTAAAAAAGGAAAGTTAAGTCCAAGATTCATTGGTTCTTACGAGGTAGTTGAGAGGGTCGATTCTGTTGCGTATAGGTTGAGATTGTCATCCGAGCTGGAGAAGATTCATGACGTGTTTCATGTTTCGATGCTCCGAAAGTATATATCAGATTCGTCTCATGTTATGCCAGTGGAAGAGATTGAATTGAATCTGGATTTGTCGTATGATGAAGAACCAGTTGAGATTCTTGCCACGGATAGTAAGGTTTTGCGTGGTAGGACCATAGAGTTGGTGAAGGTCTTTTGGAGACATCGGGGTGTGGAAGAAGCCACTTGGGAGAGAAAAGCGGACATGGAAGAGCAGTTTTCGTACCTGTTTCCATCAGGTAAATTTCGAGGACGAAATTCCTTAAGTAGGGGAGAGTTGTAACGCCCCGGGTTTAGGGCCCGTGAGATAACCGGGTTTGGTTACACCGGTTCGGGTTAATTTAATTGAGAGAAAAAACTTTTATTGAACTTAAAAGGGGGTTTTGATAAATAAGGGCAAAAAAGTGAAATTTGGAATATTTTAAAATAAGGGTGTTTTATTCTAAAAGAAAATCAGCATCTTCCTCTTCCTCCTTTTCACGTTACTTTGTAAAAACCACCATTTTCAACTATTCCATTGGAGCAATCACCTCACCCACACAAGTTTTCAAGGTAAATTCTTCCGTGTTTTGATTTTTCTTTCCTTAAGCTTGTTATTAGTTTAATTTTTCTTAAAACCCATTGTTTGAAATTATTTCAAAATGCTTTGAGTTTGAAAAAGAGGAAAATGAGGAGATTTTCGTTTGGGTAGTTTGATGTCATGTTTAAGGGTGTTTTTAATCTTATTTTGGTGTCCTAAAAATGTTAAAATAGTGGCTAAATGTAGGAAACCTGAAACTAGTAAAAAGAAGGGTTTTAATGTTGAAAATGTGGGTTTTTGGGTTGTTCTTGTGTGGAATCTTAGGCTGATAGTTTCTAGACCTTGGGTAAGTGTTTTGGATGTTTAAAGAAGTGGTATTGATGGTAGATTTGTTGGGTTTTGGCTGCTAGTTGGTTTGGGACGTTTTGATGGTGTTTTCGGGTGTGAATTGATTTGGTTTTGATGATGAATGATGAGTTCTGTGTTGCTGCAAGTTTGGGGGCTGGTTTTGGGTCTAATGCATCATTTTTGGATTGGCTAGAAACAGGGGAAACGAGTTTGGGTCCTTTGGACGCGAGACCGGATAGTTCGGAGGCTTGAATCGGTGTTTCGGCTATCGTTTGGGTCCTATCGGTGAGTGAAAATGTTTTTGAGAGTTTAGGTTGAGCTTGAAAGGCCAACCTAAGCTTGAGAGTAAGTGTTTAAATATTTACGTTTTACTTTTCCGGAAATTCCTTTTTAAGCTTGTTATGCTTGTTGGTATGAGATGATTGTGTGAAGTCGATTTATGAATGTGGTATTGTTATGTTGGTTTATATGATGTTGAGTATTGGCAAATATGAGAGTCTTACCGGGTATAATTGGTCGACTACAGGATTAAAGTGCACTTGTTAAATTCACGCGTGGCCCTAGTGATGTAAGATGCCATTAGGGAGGAGTACGGTAATGTAAGATGCCATTACGGAGGAGTACGGTGATGTAAGATGCCACCGAAAGCTTTATTGTAGACCTCAGTGATTTAAGATGCCATCGTGAGTCTTGTTGTTCTTATTAGATTCGGTGATGTAAGATGCCATCGAGTCAAATCCGCGTATCCGAATAATGTAACCATAATTACCATTATACTCTTGTGTTGGAAGGTTGAATGTTATCGTGTTGGTAATTGAGAGTCATGCCATGTTGTTATAAGTGTTGCATTTCTTGATGTGAGATGCCAAGCATATGAAAGTTTATTGATAATCTTATTGATGGAATTCATGCTTGTGGTTATGCTTTTAAAGTATAAATGGTTTTATCTAAAAACTGCATTGTTGTTGTTGTGGTTTTGAGCACCACTCACTAAGTTTTATGCTTATGGGCTCCTTTAATAATGCAGATCATTAGTGTTCTGGGAAGCAAAGGAAGGCGAGGGAAATGTTCCGGTGATCGTAGCTAAGCTCAAGTATGAATTTTTAGTTGTAATAATGATTTAGCAACGTGAATACTTGCTTTTGTGGTTAGGGAGGTTGTTGTAAACTCTCATGTGTTAGACCTTTTGTTACATGTTTTAAATGTTGATATCATGCTATGTTGAGGCTTGTTATGACTTTTGGTTAAGTGACATGTGTTTTGGCTTGTTGGTGTTTTTGAGTTTATATGTATTTTTTTTAGTTGGCTTTGTCTCGTGTGCTCGAAACTTGATTAATAAACTATTCGGTAAGGTTAAGTTACCTTTTTACCCTTTGCTTGGTGTGCTTTTGCAAAATAGTCCTTTGTGACTGTTTGTCATCCAATTGGACATTCGATTAATGTCCGATTGAGATGTCGTTTCTTTCGTTGTGACCCTTAACACCATAGGGCCGTTTATAAATTGTATCTAGACAAGATAAATTTTAATTTAGGGTTGTTAATCGGAGGAAAATTCTCATTTTTTTCTCCGGTTATCCCCGTGTAACTCTCCCGATTCGGTCTTGCAACCAGACCAGGCCGAGTTGGTTACAAAGATCTTAAAAATCTGCCAACTTTATGTGTGGAACAATCATTATTCCGTGCAAGAGCTTCCTCAAACCCATGACAAGGTCGATGATCGGGATAAAAGCCGAATACATATTTATCATGCGTTGACGCTACCAAAAACAAAAGCATAATGAGATAACTTATTCAAGCAAGAAACAAATCACTCAAACAAATAATGCTAAATAATTATACTAACCATCACCAAAACCAAAACAAGGTATTAAATTATTTTCATCAAAAAGAGATAAAGTACGACCAATTATAGAGATTGCTTGCTCGTATAGATTAGCTGAGCCACCAATAGCATGAAGGCTTCTTCTGTTGAATGAATATCTCCCTATACTAAAAAATGTGAGCTTCTTTCGTACTAATTATTTATACAATGTGATATGAACCATACATTAAGATTAAATTGGGCCGGGGGTACATGTCCACTCATTGCTCTTTGTGAAGTCAATACCAAGTATTAAGTTGGATGATTCAAGTCCTGCTTCTCTCAAAGCTGAAATAACCTAATTAAAGTGTAAATATTTTTTTTGTTACTAAATGCATTCCATTCAAAACTACATCTATTAGATAAAATAACACCATGCAACCACATGATAAGCACATCAAAACATAAAGTAACTCATGAAACTCAGAATGTAAAAAACGAGAAATAGAAGAAAACGCATCATAATGACATTTTCTACGATACTTAGACCATATTGCACTTCAATTGCTTGTACATTTTCTAGTGGTATACTGACCTCCAAATTTTAATATCTTTTTTGCTTATATTTAGTCCTCAGTGCCATTTTTAGTCATTTTTCACATGGTGAATAACTTGGTACTTATTAACTCCTAGGGAGGTCATGTTGTCACAAAGCATATTACAATAATGCACTATGATCAGTTGATCACAGTACTCCATCACAACTTTCATGCTAAGTTTAGGACATCTACCTTATCCAGCAACTGTCAACCATCTTAACTGCTTTCAGATAAGTTATTTCAAGTCAAGACATGTTAGCCCAACCCACAATTTAATCTACACTTTAAGCCAAAGATTTGTTTGAACTTCTTTTTGCTAAATCAAGGACTATGTTCTCCAATAGCTGTAGGGACGTCAAATCCTTCTTTACTCCTTAACATGTGATCTTAGTTCTACCTCAATCCCTCATCATCTTCCCATTTATTTCATTACTACAGCTAATGTTCATCCTCGGCCTGAATTCAATATTTTAAAACCATTCAAGTCATCCTTTAAATTTATGATGAATGGTTTTGTATTATTCTTCTCATGATAACCAACCAGTTCTGGTTGATTATTTGACGTTTTTACTAGGCTTAAAATTTAATGTATCAATTCAAATATCAAAATAGGTCATATTTATATTGAGACTAGCAATGCAACTGTAAAAGTATTGATTTTCAAACAAGCCAAACCAAGCAAGACTTTGCAGTCAACAACTACAATATTAAAGTACTTGTTCTCTTATGTTATGCTTCATATTTTCATCTTATGAGTTGTACTATCAACAAATAATATCTTCTATTAGCCAAATAATAATTCAACGTTAAAGTAATGGTAAAAACATGATCCAACGAGTTGAAATTGTCAGGTATAGACGAGGCTTGTTTTCTGGGGTGATGTTTTCGATCCATTGAAGTTTCAGCTAGAGATGAAGGTGCATAAGAAGGTATAGACGGGGCTTGCTGTCTGGGTTGATAGTTTCGATCTGTTGAAGTTCCTGCTAGGGATAAAGGTTCATAAGGAGGTTGATGCCAAAAATCAGAGTGAGAAGTATCATCATATCTTGATTCGATATTCTCCATTCTTGAGGAATTGGTACCTTTATGAAAACACAGACACACCTTTACATCAAATTGAGCTCATGAGAACAAACTAATTTATGCGTGCATTGAAAGTTCAACATCACAAGGCAGAACACTTATAGTTTCTATTTCAAACATTTTCTCTCTTAGAGCTTCATTGGATAACTTGCTTTGGAAAGAGAACAATTCCAGAATATGTGTTCTGATTAGAAAACAAAATCTAAAACCAACCAACTACTTTAAACAATATTAGCTAAGACATAAATCAACTCCAACAATTGCTAATGCATGCGGGGATGATTTTACCAAGATTCTGAATAAAAAAATAGACCTTAATTTTGAAAAGGAAAAAAAATTAACAGTGCAATGTCTGCGATGATAAAAAAATTCTCGATCTTAATTCTATATGGAACACAATTATAATAGCATTTAATCAATGATTTTGCTTTCAACTAATCGCTTTTACTTTATAGAGAACTCTTGTAGAAGTAAAAAGTCAATTCGATAAGTAATAAAAGACAAATCAAAATCAAGTCAAGAATCAAGATGGTATATATGACTCCTTTCTTCTTGCACTTTAGATCATATGATAAGTAACGTTTGGCAAATTTCACCAAAAGCAAGTAGAAAACAAGAAGAATTGAAAGTTAAAATGTTAACTCAGAAAAGCAAACATATACCCCTGGAAAGTCCAAAACAGTTTAACAGAGCCACATCCATTATCCACCCGAAGTTCGTTTATCTATCCTAAATCCTATAATTTTCATTTTAAACGCAATTCAAAGCTGAATTTGTGATTCCAAAAACCTCATTTCTTTAACTTCTTCGATAATAATCTCCCAGCAACCAGCTAGAAATTTATGAGGAAAAAATTGAATTTTTTCTAAGATGAAAATTATTGTATACTCAGTTTCTCTAATTAGAACCATTTTCGTTTTCCTCTAACTTAGTCCCCAGCAATAAAAATACATCTAAATTAGCTCAAACTTCATTCCTTTAATAAGATAAACAAAAAAAAACATATCTAAATCAGAGAAATATTAGAGAATTAGTTAGAAGTTAGTTGGTTGTTAGCTTTATTTCTGGAGGTCAAAGAAGTAATTTCTTTGGTTGTATAAATCAGCACATGTGTAATTCCTTTTTTCATTCATTCGATAATAATAAAAGAATATTCATTTGTTTTTCCTCTCTCTCTCTCTCTCTTTTGGTTACAACAGAAACCAAAATTCCCAATTTCCCTTCTAGGGTTTCAGCTTTCTTCTTCCGATCTTTCAATCATTCTAACAAAATTAACATGGTATCAATTGATTCAGCCGCTTCTTATTCATCTGAATCCATTCCCTCTCATCATATTTTTCTCAACGATGACACTTCCGACCTGTATTATATTCACCCAAAAGAAAACCCTTCTCTCGTCCTCACTTCTGCCCTTCTCAATGGCAGCAATTATCATGCCTGAGCAAGATCAATGCGAATGGCATTGATTTCTAAAAATAAGTTTCAGTTTGTGGACGGGTCGATCAAGGAAGTTCAAGAAGATAACGTGCATTATCATTCGTGGGTGAAATGCAACAATTTAGTATTGTCCTAGTTGTAGAGGGCCATTGCTTCGGAGATTGATTAAGGGGTTATTTGGATCGACACAGCCTACGAGCTTTGGGCTGATCTATTCGACAGATTTAAGCAAGGAGATTTGTTGCGTGTTTCAGATCTGCTCCAAGATTTCTGTAGAACCAATGTTTTGATATAATAATTGAAAAATGTTTTGGACTAATTTGAAAGAATTTAAAACTTGGTTTTAAGTCCAAACAACTTGAAATTATGTTTGAGGTATTTTAAGAGGTTTTTGACAAAGAATTTTCATGTTTTTAATAGCCAAACTCGTGATTTCAAAGTACCAGTATCGATACCGGTGTACCAGTATCGATACCTTTTTGCCCTGGTTTGGCCACTGTCAAAACCCGTATCGATACGAGGGTTTAGTGTATCGATACGGAGGGGGTCGTTTCGATACGCCACGTCAGCGTACCGATCCCAGTTTAACTACCCCAACGGCTATTTTCCCAACGGCCATTTAAATGTCAAAGGGTACCGATACGCCCAGGCTGGCAAGAGCCCAACGGCTAGTTCATATGAAGGCCGTATCGATACCGTTCCACGCGTATCGATACCGTTAGCTGCAGAACAACATTTATGAAGGGAAATAAAGTCCTCAACGGCTCCAATTCATCCCCAACGGCTAGTAACGGCTACAAACTCATTTGGGAGTATAAAAGGGACCTCCAAGCATCAAGAGAAGACTAATGCTCATATTGTCAAACATCAAATGATCAAGAAATTGTCTTAGCACTTAAATTGTCAATTCTTGTATAGACAAACACTAGTGAGCCAAAATTGTCAAATTTGCTCAAGTGTTTTAGGTTTGGGTGAGTGCTTATTTGTGCAAACAAACTCCTATTAGAGGATTACTAGTTTGCTTTGTTTATCTCTTGTAAAGAGGGTTTCAATCAAGGCTTTGGGTAGAAAGCTTGATTGGTTGTAAGGGTTTCCTCCTAATCCTAGAAAAGGGGACGAATCAATTAGTGGATTGATTGTGAAATCCTTAGTGGGGAGCTAAGGTAGTGGATGTAGGTGCTTGTTAGAAGGCCGAACCACTCTAAAATCATTGTGTCTTTATTCTTTCTAGCTTCCTAAACCCTTCCACCCAAATATCCACCTCTCCACCACTTGGTGAGCATAATCGGTTGAACGAATCGAGCACCACACATCCCAACAATTGGTATCAGAGCTTGGCTCAATCGAAGAGGATTAACCTCCTATTGAGAAGATCCGGCAAGCTCGATCACTAGTTCATCAACCGGCTCAAATGGCACAATCAATCGACAAACCGCATTTCTTTGACGGAGACCACTATGCCCATTGGAAGACAAAGATGAAATTCTTCTTGAAGTCAAGAGATTACAAGCTATGGGACATAGTTGAAGATGGTCCATTCGTGCCTCAAAGAAGTAAAGCGGAGTGGAGTGCCGACGATCGCAAGAAGATGGAGCTAAATTGCAAAGCCTTGCACATTCTATTTTGTGCATTTGGTCCATCCATCTATGAGAAGATGTCTTCTTGTGAGAGTGCCAAGGAGGTATGGGACAAGCTTGAAGTCACATACGAGGGGACAAATGAAGTCAAGGAGACCAAGATTGGGCTCCTAACCTTGGAGTATGAGAACTTCAAAATGGATCCGGAAGAGAACATCGAGAAGATGTTTGATAGGTTCTCCACCATCACCAACGGTCTTAAAGGTTTTGGAGAAGCCATCCCGGAAGAAAAGCTTGTTCGAAAGCTCATCTACTCACTTCCCGAGTCTTGGGACTCAAAGAGGACCGCCATCATCGAAGCCAAAAATTTGAAGACTTTGAAGCTTGATGAACTTATGGGGTCTCTTCTCACTCATCAAATTATGAAGAAGAACAAGGAAGAGGAGAAGAAAAGGGAAGAAATTAGAGCTATGGGAGAGAAGAAACTCAAAGGGCTTGGCATCAATGCAAGTGCCATGGCTCTCAAATCCTCCACTTGCAATCATGTCTACTCAAGTGAAGAGGAGGATGAAGAAGAAGAGATAGTTCATCTCTTCAAGAAGTGTGCCCCGTTCATGAAGAAAGCCTTGAGAGAGCTTGAACGAGAACCTAAGAGAAAGGAGAGGGCAAGCACTTCAAGCCATAAGAAGAAGGCACATTTGGCTACTTGGAGTGATGAAGACTCCACCGACGATGAACAAGCCAACCTTTGCCTTATGGCCATCGAAGAAGATTCAAGGGTAACTTCTAATTCATCTACTTCATGTTCTTATTCATTTGATGAATTACAAGATGCCTATGATGATTTGGTTTTAGATTTTAAAAGCCACATTTTGAAAAACAAAAAATTGGTTTCAAAGTTAAAAATTCAAAATGATTTGCTTTCTAAAACCAAACTTGAACTTGAAGCAAAACTTGAAGAGTTTGAATTAAAATGTTTTGATTTACAAAAATTGCTTCAAAATGTTCAAGAAGAAAAAGATTTGATTTCCAAAGAGCTTGAAAAGAAAAACAATTTTGGAAAATCAAATTTTTATGTTAGACAATCTAGTGCCCCTAGATTTAAAAATGGTAAATGTTTTAGAAGTGTTTGTGTCCCAAAAGGACTAACCACTTCAATTAAAAAGGATGACATTGAAAAATGGATTCCTAAGGGGTCAAAAATTTGTGCTACTAACGTTCATGGATCCAAAGCAATTTGGATACCAAAAGTTACTTGATTGTCTTTTGATAGGTGTGATGGAGATGTTCAACAAGTCAAACATTGAGGGGGAGCTCCATGCACACAAGGAAGAACACTTGAAGAAGGAAGGCTTCACATCCTACCTTGAGTTCAAGTGTGGTAAAATTCTAGTTGTTTTTTTTATTTCTTTTGTTAATTTTATTTTAAATTCAACTAGATGATCATATATGTTGTGACTAACATTTTGATGATGCTTTGAGTAAGGGGGAGCCAATTTTAAACCAAATTTTTTTTAAGTGTGTCAAAATGTTTTTACCTCTATTGTTATTTTGAAACTTAATGTTTTAAATTCTTTTTGATATAACAAAAAGGGGGAGAAATGGTTTTGAAAAATTGAATTTTCAAATGAATAAGGGGGAGCTTTATTTGATTTCATATCTTTAATCTCTTATTTACAATTTTAAAGTTAAAGGGGGAGAATCCCAAAAAAAATTTCAAGTTAGTTTTATTATATCAAAAAGGGGGAGATTGTAGAACCAATGTTTTGATATAATAATTGAAAAATGTTTTGGACTAATTTGAAAGAATTTAAAACTTGGTTTTAAGTCCAAACAACTTGAAATTATGTTTGAGGTATTTTAAGAGGTTTTTGACAAAGAATTTTCATGTTTTTAATAGCCAAACTCGTGATTTCAAAGTACCAGTATCGATACCGGTGTACCAGTATCGATACCTTTTTGCCCTGGTTTGGCCACTGTCAAAACCCGTATCGATACGAGGGTTTAGTGTATCGATACGGAGGGGGTCGTTTCGATACGCCACGTCAGCGTACCGATCCCAGTTTAACTACCCCAACGGCTATTTTCCCAACGGCCATTTAAATGTCAAAGGGTACCGATACGCCCTCAAGCGTATCGATACGCCCAGGCTGGCAAGAGCCCAACGGCTAGTTCATATGAAGGCCGTATCGATACCGTTCCACGTGTATCGATACCGTTAGCTGCAGAACAGCATTTATGAAGGGAAATAAAGTCCTCAACGGCTCTAATTCATCCCCAACGGCTAGTAACGGCTACAAACTCATTTGGGAGTATAAAAGGGACCTCCAAGCATCAAGAGAAGACTAATGCTCATATTGTCAAACATCAAATGATCAAGAAATTGTCTTAGCACTTAAATTGTCAATTCTTGTATAGACAAAAACTAGTGAGCCAAAATTGTCAAATTTGCTCAAGTGTTTTAGGTTTGGGTGAGTGCTTATTTGTGCAAACAAACTCCTATTAGAGGATTACTAGTTTGCTTTGTTTATCTCTTGTAAAGAGGGTTTCAATCAAGGCTTTGGGTAGAAAGCTTGATTGGTTGTAAGGGTTTCCTCCTAATCCTAGAAAAGGGGACGAATCAATTAGTGGATTGATTGTGAAATCCTTAGTGGGGAGCTAAGGTAGTGGATGTAGGTGCTTGTTAGAAGGCCGAACCACTCTAAAATCATTGTGTCTTTATTCTTTCTAGCTTCCTAAACCCTTCCACCCAAATATCCACCTCTCCACCACTTGGTGAGCATAATCGGTTGAACGAATCGAGCACCACACATCCCAACAATTTCTATAATCTTCAGCAAGGTAGTCTCTCTGTCACTACCCTTCATACCAAATTAAAGGTCATATGGGACGAGATTTGTAATCTACGTCCTCTTTCTTCATGTTCGTGTCTTGCGGTTAAGTACCGAAAGCAAGAGTTTATCTTACGTTTTCTTAGGGGTCTAAACGATAAATTCGCCATTCCAAAATCTCAAATTTTAATGACTAAACCCCTTCCTCCCATCAATGAAATTTTTTCTATTGTTGTTCAGCATAAGAGAACTGTCAATACCTCTGCTATTCTCAATGACTCTAGTATTCTTCTTGTTGATAGATATAATTCTAAGAAGGATGATCGTAGTGTTCCTAGGTATGACAATAGGGGTTCTGGGTCTGGTAAATTCTCTAGGAATGGTATTAGTCGAAGGCCTCTTTGTACATATTGTGGTTTATATGGGCATTCGGTCGAAAAGTGTTATAAAAAAACATGGTTATCCCCATGGGTATAAGTATAGGTCTCAATCTCAGTCAAAGTCAAATCTGGTTGGGGATCTCAATTTTGGTGATAATAGTGTTTCTAAAGATGAAGGTAATTTTGTAACCTTTACAAAAGAACAATATGTTGGTCTATTGAATCTTTTGCAAGAAAAGAATTCTGTCAATCCTTCCAATCCTGTCAATGTATCTGCTCAGAATTCTATTTCCTCTGTCAATGTTCTTTCCTCGAATTTTGTTTCAACAGCACATGAAGAGCAAGGTACCATTCTTTCTTGTCTTAATTTAGATTCTATTGATTCTAATAATGTTATGTGGATTATTGATTCGAGTGCTACTAACCATATTATAAATTTTTTAATTTTTTTTTCAACAATATTCTATTGTTGATAATAAGTTTGTTAAACTTCCAAATGGGCAAATTGGTTAAGGTTCTGCATATTGGTACTGTACTACTTTCAAATGGTTTAATTTTGTCTAATGCTCTTCATATACCTTTTTTGGTTTTAATTTGATCTCTGTATCATTGTTAACAAGACAAAATACTATTTCATTAATTTTCTCTAATGATTGTTGTTTTATACATGGTGTCACTCCTTGGAGGACGATTGGTATAGCTCAACAATGTAATGGTTTGTATCAACTTCAAACTTCTCTTCTTAACAGTAGTTCTGTTAATTCTGATATTTGCAATGTTAATGCTTCTATTACTTCTGGATTGCTCTCTAGTGTATCTTCCAATTCTGATATTTCTGGATTAATGTTCTCTAATTTGCCTAATTCTGATAATTCTGGTAGTTTCATTAATTCTTTTCAATTATGGCATGCTAGATTAGGACACCCTTCAGGTCCTAGGATGAAACACTTTGCTGATTTGTGTGATAAAATTCCCTTAGTTCAAAATTCTAGTTCTTTAAAAACTATTTCTTGTGATGTTTGTAGTCTTGCTAAACATAAGAGACTTCCTTTTCCTTCTAGCAATTCTACTTCTAAATTTGTGTTTGACCTTGTGCATATTGATGTTTGGGGACCTTTCCCAATTGAAAGTATCTATGGTCATAAGTATTTTCTTACTGTTGTAGATGAGAGAAGTAGATTTGTTTGGGTCTTTCCTATGAAGCATAAATATGATTCTAAAGATTTTATTATAAAATTCTTTAATTTTGTTAAAACTCAGTTTTCAAAACAAATTAAAAGCATCCGATTAGATAATGCAAAGGAATTCAATTTAACTGGTTTCTTTAGCTCTAAGGGAGTCATTCATCAAACCTCTTGCACTCATACCCCTCAACAAAACAACATTGTTGAAAGGAACCATCAACATCTGATGTCTGTTGCAAGGGCTTTACGTTTTCAAGCTAATTTGTCTCTTCCTTTTTGGATTGACTGTGTTCTTCACTCTCCCTTTCTTATTAACATCACACCCACTCCCATATTGGAAAATAAGACTCCTTATGAAATATTATTTCAAAATAAGCATGTCTTAGAAAACTTAAAAGTCTTTGGGTGTCTTGCATATGCTTCAGTTCTACCTAAGGCAAAGACTAAGGGATACAGACTGTTTGATCTAGATTCTAGAAATATTTTTATTTCCAGAGATGTTACATTTGCTGAAAATAATTTTCCTTTCATTTCAGATTCTAGAAATGTTGTTTTTCCAGTCATGTTCCTAACACTGCTTTAGATAACATAATATCAGCTAAACTTGCTTCATCTAATCTTAATAGTCAAGCTGAACCTAATTCTGACAGTTTAGATGATCATTATTCTCGGGACATTCCAACTGTTGTTCCAACAGATCCATCTGTTGTTTCAACAGAATTACCTAGTTTAAATACTAATGGTCAATCTCCTAGTGTGTTTCCCACTACAGTTAGACCATCAGGGATTATCAAGTTGCCTCAAAGGTTGAATGACTATCAAGTTACTCTTCCCAAGTCAAGGACTACACCTCACAGTATTAACCAGGTGCTATCTTATCAAAATTTATCTTTTCCACATCAATCATTTATTGCTTCTGTTGATGCTTTAGTTGAATCAAAAACATGTAAACAAGAAATATTACATGATTGTTGGAAAGTAGCAATGAATGAAGAAATCTTAGCTTTAGAGACCAATCATACCTGAGATTTAGTCCCTTTACCTCCTGATAAGAAAACTATTGGATGCGAATGAGTTTTTAGAGTAAAATTAAAATCTGATGGTTCCCTTGATAGATACAAAGCTAGGCTTGTAGCTAAGGGTTATACCCAGCAGTCAGGAGTTGATTTTTTAAATACATTCAATCTAGTAGCTAAGATTACCACCATTAGGACTCTAATGGCTGTTGCAGCCTCTCAAAACTGGTTTTTACATCAATTAGATATTAACAATGCATTTCTTTATGGTTTTTTAAGTGAAGAGGTTTACATGGACTTACCACCTGGTTTTGTTGCTCAGCCTGGATTAGTGTGTAAACTAAACAAGAGTTTGTATGGCCTTAAACAAGCCAGCAGACAATGGAATGAAAGACTTACTGCATTTTTAAATAGTCAAGGGTTTAAAAAAGGCACTTCTAATTCTAGTCTATTCATAAAAGGTGAATGTTCCAATTTTATTGCTTTGGTCATTTATGTAGATGATATTATTCTTGCTGGACCAAATTTGACTGAAATAAAAACTGTTAAACAATTTCTATATGCTACCTTTAAAATTAAAGATCTAGGGAATTTGAAATACTTCCTAGGATTAGAAGTTGCTCGTTCTAATATTGGAATAAACCTTTGCCAAAGAAAATATACATTAGAATTGTTAAAGGAAACATGTTTTTTAGAGTCTAAACCTGCTTCTACACCTTTAGTTTCAAAGAAAAGGTTATCTCAAACTGATGGTGATATTTTACCTGGTGTAACTTCATATAGGAGACTCATTGGGAAACTTTTATACCTCACTAACACTAGACCTGATATTTCCTTTGTTGTGCAACAATTGTCCCAGTTCTTATCTGCTCCCACTACTGAACATATGATTGCTGCACATAGAATTTTGAGGTATCTTAAAGGTACCCCTGGTCAGGGTCTTTTTTTTTCTGCTAAGAACAAGTTGATTTTAAATGCCTTTTCTGATTCTGATTGGGCTTCTTGTCCTGATACAAGAAGGTCCACTGCTGGTTTTTGTATTTTTCTAGGCTCAGCTTTAATATCTTGGAAATCAAAGAAGCAACAAACTATCTCTCGATCATCTAGCGAAGCTGAATATCGAGCCCTTGCTAATGTTACTTGTGAAGTTCAATGGCTTCAATATTTACTTTCTAATTTACAATTACATTTTTCTTCTGCCAACTTATTTTGTGATAACTTATCTGCTATTAAACTTGCAGAGAATCCAGTCCATCATGAACGAACAAAGCATATAGAAATTGACTTCAATTTGATTCGTGAAAAAGTTCGACAAGGGTTGATAAAGCTTCTGCTTGTTGCTTCTCACAACGAACTTGCTGACTACTTCACCAAAGCTCTCACCAATCCTACCTTTAAGGATGCTATTTTTAAGTTGGGCATACAAAACTTGTATGATCCACCTTGAGGGGGACTATTAGAGAATTAGTTAGAAGTTAGTTGGTTGTTAGCTTTATTTCTGGAGGTCAAAGAAGTAATTTCTTTGGTTGTATAAATCGGCACATGTGTAATTCCTTTTTTCATTCATTCGATAATAATAAAAGAATATTGTGAAACCGATAATTTGATTTTGATATAACTAAAGAACTTAAGGACTAAATTGAAAATGTGAAAACGAATTTTTAATTCCTCAAACCTCTCTATATGTTTTAAACAAAATGCCTAAGTTAAAAACTAAATTTATCAAATGTTTTCTAAGTGTTCTCAAAGCCAAAACAGTGATTTTCGAGTCATCGTTTCGGAACGGCCTAAGGCGTTTCGAAACACTTTTGAAACTGTGAGCTGATGTTTCGGAACGGGTATCGAAACAGTTTCACTGTCAACCCTTGTTTCGAAACGAGTCTCGAAACGACTTAAGAACATTGAGACACCGTATCGAAACGACATCCAGTGTTTCGAAACGGTATTCAATCAGATTTAAAAATATGACCGTTAGAAAGTTTTTAACTGATTTTAAACAAGTCGTTAAGGCGTATCGAAACGATCTCAAGCCGTTTCGATACGGTCCTTGACAATGGCAAAATTGTTTCGAAACAGGTTTCAAAACGGCTCTTAGCGTATCGAAACATTCCTAACCGTTTTGATACGGGCTCTTTAATGCACCCAACGGCTCTTTCTATTTTGGTCTGTTTCGAAACAGGGTCGGGCGTTTCGAAACGGTTGGTTGCAGACTGCATTTATGGAGGCAAGATAACATCTCCAACGGCTCTATTGATGTGTGCAACAACCACAACGGCTAGAATTCAATGAGAAGGTATAAAAGGGACCTCTAAAAGCTTCAGCAACAACTATTGATCCTAAAGGAAACATCCAAACATCAAATCCAAGCATTTGTGCCTAAATCCCATTATTGTCTTGTAACCCCAATTGTATTTTTCATTCTTATCATTTCAATTGGGTTGAGTGCTTGTAATTGGGCTATATTGTGTATTGAGAGATACTTGTTTTAGCCAACAACTTCTTTGTTTCTATTGTGTGAGGATTGGGTCAAATTTTGGGTAGAAAATTTGACCAAAAATTGTAAGGGTTGCCTCCTTAGCCTAGAAAAGGGGAAGAGCAATTAGTGGAATTGTTGCAAATCCTTAGTGAAGCTAAGGTAGTGGATGTAGAGTTCAATTGGAACTTGAACCACTCTAAAATTCCTTGTCTACAATTTTTATTTGCAAATTCTGTTGAGTGTGTAAAAGTTCTATATTTTACTCCCTATTTAACCCATATTTCTGCTGCATTCAAGCATAATTCATTGCATTTAGGTTAGATTTTAGTTTTACATCACAAATAAATTAAACGGCACAGTTTCTACCGAAATTGGTTGTTTTTGCAGGTAGCTGCTGTAGTAGATGGAGGGCAGTAGAGAAGCATAGCTGGAACTGGATATGCAGACGTGAAGGACGATGCTGCCATGGCCGCTGCCGTGGCAGCCAAGGACGACAGCGATAGTGAAGGGAAGAAAGTGAAGTGGACCTCGACAGAAAGAGAAAATTAAGCCCATCTGTCGTGGAGCATCCTTATATTTTTCCAAGCCCTAGATCAGAATGAAGGCCAAGCCCAAAGTTCAAGGAAGAAACTCCAAGCAATAAGGAAGGACGAATTAAAGACTTATGCTCTGAAGATTTAGTCTTTAATAGAGTTGTACTTCAATTTAAACTTGTATTCTTGCCATATTAGAAAACTTGAACCCAAGGCCTATATAAAGGCATGTAATTCGACCTAGGAGAGGACATCACCATTCTCTAGCCTTCTTCCCAAAACCCTAGCCGTTTTCCCTTCTTCACCATGTTCTAAACTTCCCCTAGGGCTAAGGGTTGCTTTGTAAAGTAGTTGCAAGGATTGCATTGTTTTAGGATTTTCTTTGTTCAATAAAATTACTTCAAGTTCTCTTATTCTGGTTTTAACATCTTGCAAGAGTATCGGGAGAGCATTGTGAGATTATCTATTTACTTAATATCGGGAGAGTTAAGTATACGAAAGGAATAAGTGCGAGTTCTCTAGTTTATAGTTGAACTATCTCGGACCTAGGGATAGGACGATGTTAAGTGGCTAAGGAAGAATTCAACAACATCGGTGTTCATCCTTCGATTCACGCCGGGAGGTATCATCAAAGACGTGTTCATCGACAGACTTGGACCTAGGGATAGGCCAAGGCACAGTAGAGATTCTTGCCAAACTTGAAGTACTGAGTTGAGTAATCGCTGCCGCGATAACCAACAGTCCGCTGCCGCGACAGGTGCTGCCGCAGCAGGCACAACGACAGAACAAAGTTTCCTAGACTTTGCAACATCTACACTATTGAGCAATTCAATACCGGCCCATTCTCTCTATCTTGATTCTATTACTCTTTTATTTAAGCTCTCTTTATTATTTTCGTGACAACAATTTAAACTATTATTTTCCTCTCTCGTGCAGTAATCTAAGGTGAAGCTATTAGCCCAGTCCCTGTGGAGACGATATCCGATACTTCAGTATCACTTTACTACTTGCGTCGTGTACAGTTGCACTACATTGCGATAGACTTTTACACGCAACAAGTTTTTGGCACCGTTGCCGGGGACTGGCAACATAACTTTACCCTACCTTTTACTGCATTCTTTTTATTTTTCAGTTTTATTTTTCTTGGATTATTCGACCTTTGCTTTTCACAAGGTTTTCTGTTTATGCGCAGATCGAGACGAGGAGAGGAACCTGAGTATCCATTAGACCCTGAAATCGAACGCTCGTACAATCTTAGGAACCGACTTCGCTTCGTGTTAGCCAGAAACGAATACCTCGAAGAACAGTTAGAGGCCATGAACAACCAAGGGAATCCCCAGGATAATAACAATCATGTCGGGAATGGAGTGAACGGTCCACCTGCCGATCCTCCTGCCGCTGCCGCACGCCGGTCATGCCGAGACTACATGCTCAATGATCATGTAGAACTGGAGATAACCCTGCCAGATGTAGATGTTGACAACTTTGAGCTGAAACCTGTTATGTTCAGCATGATCAACAACGGTGGCCAATTTAGTGGTGCTGCTACTGAGGATGCTAGGGAGCATCTGAAAACGTTCCAGGAAATCTGTGGTTCGTTTAGACTACCAGGAGTTAAATCAGAGATACTGAGGGTTCGGTTATTTCCTCATTCATTGAGGGATAGAGTAAAGACTTGGTGGAATAAACTAACGTCGGGTTCAATACGAACTTGGGCAGATTTAACTCGTGAATTTTTATCTTGTTTTAATCCTTCACATTTATCTGAGCGATTACGTAACAAAATTGCTACTTTTCAACAGGAAGAAGACGAGCCGATGCACGAGGCCTGGGACAGATTTACCACTCTCTTAAGGAACTGCCCAATGCCTGGATTCCCCATTTGGAACCAGGTAACTAAATTCTATAATGCTGCCAATTTACAAACTCGTATCAGAATTGATTCAGCAGCAAATGGATTACTGCTGGACAAAGATCCGGATGAAGCAATGGCAGTATTGAAAAATCTGGCGAAGAATGAGGAACAGTTTCCTACGGCAAGAAGAGGGGTAAACGAGTTCTAGCTGTAAAGGATTATGAGGCCGACAGTTCATTAAAATCACAGGTGGCATACCTCACTAAGGCGATGAAAAAGCTCTTAAAAGAAGATTCACAGTCTGTTTATTCTGCTGAAGAGGTATGCGAGACTTGCAATGGAAATCACAGTTCAGAGGAGTGCTCGTTACAGTTAGAAGAAGGGATGTACGTTGGGAACTACAATAAGCAGAATTATAATTCCAACAACTACAATCCCAATTGGAGGAAGGATCCCAAGTTCTCTTGGAGAAATCCTAATAATGCCCTGAATCCTCAAGCACAGAACACTCAGAATCAGGGAGGACCTAGATTACTGACTCGGCAGCAACCGCAGCAGCAGCAGCAACAGCCATCACCTGCCACGACTAGTATACTGGAGCAAACCCTGGCTAAGTTTATGTCTTAAACAGGAACCTACATTGAGAACATGAATCACTTTGTCAAAAAGACTGAGGCATTCATGGATACCACAGAGATGCAGATGACTAACCATGAAGCTACTCTGAAATCACTAGAGACACAGATGTGTCAGATTTCCCAGCATGTTAAACCAAGGCAGAATGGCGGATTCCCTAGCAATACTGAAAATGCTAGACAGCCCACACATGAGCAGTGTAAAGCCATCACTACTAGGAGTGGGAAGAAATTACCAGGGCCAAAGAAGAAAGCTAAAACAGTTAAGAAACCAGCCTTGGAGTCTCTTGCCGAGGAAGCTGCCCCGACAGACGACAAGCAGCCTGCTGCCGATGAACTTGTCACGACAGCAGAAGGGACAGAGGAGAAAGATGATGAACCTAAACCTCCTCGGATCCGTATGCAGTGGGAAGGACGCATTGCTGATTATCGTCCCCCACCTCCTTTTCCTCAACGGTTACAGAAATTGAAACAGGAATCACATCTTAAGAAAATTTATGATATTTTTAAGCAGGTTCATATCAACATTCCGCTGTTAGATGTCGTTAGGGAAATACCTGGTTATGCCAAATTTCTCAAGGATGCCATGTCAAAGAAATCCAGACTTGGGGGATTTGAAACGGTTAAAATGACACATGGATGCATGAGTATTCTGCACAAGTATCCACCCCAAAAGAAGAAGGATCCTGGGAGCTTCATCATACCGTGCATAATCGGAGACAAATTTGTGGGTAAGGCACTTTGTGATCTTGGTGCTAGCATAAATTTAATGCCCAAATCTGTTTTTCAGAAATTAGGTATTGGAAAAGCTCGACCCACAACAGTAGTACTGCAGCTGGCAGACCGCTCTTACGTTCACCCAGAAGGAAAGATTGAAGATATTCTGGTAAGAGTGGATAAGTTTATTTTTCCTGCTGACTTTCTTGTCTTAGATTGTGAAGCAGATGAGAATGCACCAATCATCCTGGGGAGACCCTTTTTAGCCACAGGAAGATCATTGATTGATGTGGAAAAAGGAGAACTCACCATGAGAGTGAACGATCAAGAGATCAAGCTGAACGTTCTCTAAGCAATGAAACATGCTGATGCAAGAGAAGAGTGCAAGGCCATCACTGCAATTACCTTTGACCAACCCTGCATCAGGTCGGGCTGCCACGACATCAGAATAGGCCACTGCCTCGGTAACCATTTAGAAGACTGTCACGACAGCACCGACGACAGCAGCTCCTCAGATTCTGATACATCTGATACTGAAGATCAAGAGGAGGTAAACTGGGTAGGCAATCGTCCAGGTAAGTTGTTCGAGCCCTTAAATTATACCTCGGATAACCATACAATTCAAAAGCCATCAACTGTTGAGCCCCCTGTTTTAGATCTTAAGCCCCTGCCAGGGCAGTTAAAATATGATTTCCTTGGTTTAAATGATACGTTGCCCGTAATCATCTCTTCCAAGTTGATGCAGGAACAGGAACAACAGTTGATAGGGATGCTGCAGCAGCACAAAAAGGCGATTGGATGGACGATGGCTGATATCCAAGGCATCAGTCCGGCACTATGCATGCATAAAATCATCCTAGAGGATGATCATAAGCCGACCATTGATGCACAGAGACGTCTGAATGATGCTATGCGAGAGGTGGTGCGTAAGGAGATCATAAAATGGCTAGATGCTGGAATAATCTATGCCATCTCGGATAGCAAGTGGGTGAGCCCGGTGCAGTGCGTTCCCAAGAAAGGAGGAATAACCGTGGTAACCAAGGAAGACAACGAGCTAATCCCAACCAGGACTGTGACCGGTTGGAGGGTTTGTATGGACTACCAGAAGCTTAACAAAGCTACCCGGAAGGACCACTTCCCCTTACCCTTTATTGATCAAATGCTTGATAGATTAGCGGGTAAGCCTTACTATTGTTTTCTTGATGGTTACTCAGGTTATAATCAAATAGCCATCGCACCGGAAGATCAAGAAAAGATGACATTCACATGCCCGTACGGTACATATGCTTTTCGTAGGATGCCATTTGGACTTTGTAATGCACCAGCCACCTTCCAAAGGTGCATGATGGCCATATTCTCCGATATGGTGGAGGACTTCCTAGAAATATTTATGGATGATTTTTCAGTCTTTGGAGAGAACTTTGAAAGCTGCTTAGGCAACCTACAGAAAGTGCTTGAGAGATGTGAAAAAGCAAACTTAGTATTGAACTGGGAAAAGTGCCACTTCATGGTGGATGAAGGGATAGTCCTCGGCCATAAAATTAGCTGCCGCGGCAAAGAAGTAGACAGAGCTAAGATAAAAGTAATCGAAAAGCTGCCGTCACCCACCACAGTCAAGGGAATCAGAAGCTTCTTAGGGCATGCTGGTTTTTATCGAAGGTTTATCGCGAACTTTTCAAAGATCACGAAGCCCTTATGCCATCTTCTGGAGCAGAGCCGCCCTTTCGACTTCAACGCTGAATGTACTGAGGCATTCAAGGTTCTGAAAGAAAAGCTGGTAACAACCCCAATAGTACAGCCACCAGACTGGAAATTGCCGTTTGAGATCATGTGTGATGCTAGTGACTATGCTGTCGGGGCAGCACTTGGGCAGAGAAAAGACAAGCTCTTTCATGTCATATACTATGCCAGCAAAACACTGAATGACGCCCAAGTGAACTACACTACCACAGAGAAAGAGCTGTTAGCTGTGGTATTCTCTATTGACAAATTCCGTTCTTATATACTTGGAACGAAGGTCATAGTGCACACAGACCACTCTGCATTGAAGTACCTATTCACCAAAAAGGATGCAAAGCCGAGACTGATACGTTGGATTCTGCTACAGCAAGAGTTCGACCTGGAAATCAAGGACAAATAGGGGACAAAGAATCAAGTCGCATATCACTTGTCAAGGTTAGAGAAGGGAAAGAGTCTCCCAGCAGACGAGACACACATACTGGAGACCTTCCCTGATGAGTAGCTGTTTGCTGCCACAATCACTACCGCAACAGCAATGGCGGCAGGTAAGTTTTCTGAACTCCCCTGGTATGCTGATTTCGTTAATTTTTTAGTTAGCGGAATAACTCCTCCTGACCTTAATTATCAAGCTAGGAAGAGGTTCCAAAATGATGTTAAGCATTATTATTGGGACGAACCTCTTCTTTTCAAATACTGTGCAGATCAAGTTATTAAGAGATGTGTACAGCAGGATGAACAGGAAGCGATACCACATCACTGTCATGCTTCACAGTATAGAGGACACTTAGGAGGCAACAAAACTGCTGCCAAGGTTTTGCAGTCGGGATTTTACTGGCCGTCACTATTTAAGGATGCCCAAACATTCTACAAAAACTGTGACAAGTGTCAAAGGACTGGAAACATCTCAAGGAGACACGAGATGTCGCTGCAAAATATTCTTGAAGTCGAGATCTTCGACGTTTGGGGGATAGACTTTATGGGGCCATTCCCAACTTCATGTGGGAATTTATACATCCTCCTGGCAGAGGATTATGTGTCCAAATGGGTTGAAGCAGTCGCCACTCAGAAAAACGATGCCAAGACGGTTCAAAGGTTTTTACATAAAAAACATTTTTTCCAAATTCGGCATCCCTAAGGCGATCATCAGTGATGAAGGGAGACATTTTGACAATAGGGTTATAGCTGCTGCCTTGAAAAAGTATGGTGTCAAACATCGGATCGCAACAGCATACCACCCTCAGACCAATGGACATGCTGAAATATCCAACAGAGAGGTTAAGAACATTCTGGAAAAGATGGTTAAGCCAACTAGGAAGGACTGGTCTTTACACCTCAATGATGCATTACGGGCCTACGGGACAGCATTCAAAACTCCATTGGGAATGTCTCCCTATCGGCTGATTTATGGGAAAACGTGTCACTTACCTGTCGAGATTGAGCACAGAGCATACTGGGCCATCAAGGCAGTGAATATAGACTTGGAAAAAGTAGGACAGAAAAGGCTACTTGATCTGGACGAAATTGAAGAAATTCGAACAATGGCCTATGACAACGCAAGAATATACAAGGACAAGACCAAGAAGTGGCATGACAAGAAGTTGCTACCACGACAGTTCTGCCCAGGGCAGCTTGTGTTGCTATTCAACTCTAGGTTGAAGCTCTTCCCAGGGAAGCTGAAATCTAGATGGTCTGGCCCATTCCATGTGGTACCGGTTTTTCCCTATGGTGCCATCACGATCAGATCTTTAAAAGACGGGCACCAATTCAAAGTGAACGGACAAAGGCTGAAGCATTATCAGGGGACTGAAGCCCCAAGAATGCAGGAAGTGGTTACTTTAGGAGATGCCCCACCTGGCATCCCTAATTTAACCTAAATTTTTATTTTTATTTATTTTTATTACTTATTATTTATATTTATTAGGTAATCAAGAGTTATTTTATTTTTAGGAACTAAAGTTTTTATTTTTATTATCTTATTGTTAGGAAATAAAAGAGACAAGGAGAAGAGGCGAAGTGAATCCAGTCCACCATCTTCCATCAGCCTAAAAAGCCCAACTTTTGGACGCTGTCGTTACAGCTGCCGCGACAGACGTAGAAAATACAGCCTGTCGACATGCTGTCGCGATAGACACGCAAACGCGTAACAGACGCGCATTAGACACGGAAACACGTGACAGACACGTCAGAAACCGCGTAACAGCTGGCCCCGTTATTCGCGCCTGCCGTTACAGCTCCAACGGGCAGCAAACTCTTCCCTATATAAACCCCGTTTCACTTTTCATTTTTTCACTCACTTCTACTCCTTCTACTTTCTTTCTCTAGAGTTTTTACTTGTTTTCATTTTCCTTTTCATTTTCTTACACAATCCTTGCAACCATGTCTTCTAGAAACACCCGCAGAAGTGCTGCTTCAGGCTCTGCCCCGGCAGCATCCACCCCGCGATCCTTCCAGATTCGCGACATGTGGGAGGAAAAGGGCTTTATTTACACTTCCAAGGAGGGGAACTTGGGACTGCAGCCATTCATAGCAAAGAAGATCAGAGCCCTGCAGTGGCAGCTATTCGCAGAACAACCAAAGGAGATGAATGTGTCTCTGGTCCGAGATTTTTATGCTGCCATCGACAGCAAAAACACGACAACAGTCACGGTGAGAGGAAGAGAGGTGCCCTTTGAGCTAGAATATATCAACACTCTTTATGGCTTCTATGTGGGCATAAATGAAGATGGTCACCAACAATTTTTGGAGAGCCTCGACTCTGCTACCTACGATGCTGTCATGGCAGAGCTCACGGAAGAAGGAACCCAGTGGAACATGGATCCAAAGAACCCAAGGACGGTGAAGAGAGTTCAACTCACCTCGGAGGCCAAGCTGTGGAACGCCTTCATTAAAAAGAGAATCATGCCCTCCTCGCACAACACAACCGTAGACCAACCCAGGTTAGCCCTCATTCATTCTATACTACATGAGAGGCCGATTAACGTGGGTAGATACATTCGGGAGAGCATATTAGAATGCGCACACCGGCCGACAGGACCACTCTACTTCCCCTATCTCATCACCGCCCTCTGCCTCGGCCATCATGTACCAGAAGCTGTCACCGATCTACGAGTCCAAAGGAAGGGCTGGACTAAGCGAAATCTACTCAGCCTGATGGAAATAACTGTTGTCACCCCGCTGTCATCTTTTGACCCTACTGCCACAGCAGCATAGACGACAGCACCCAGCGACACCGACCCTGCTGCCACAGAACCACAGCAGCCAACAGCAGCAGCCCCTGCAGCCGACGTCTCCTCCCAGATCCTTGCTGCCCTACAAAAGATGGAGGAACGTCAGCTCGACCTCATGAGCTTCATCAGGGATTTCACCACAGCCACGGTACAATTTATTCAAACTTCTTTAAATTTTCCTAATGTTGTATTCCCCGCCTTCCCAACTCAGTATTTTGCTGCCCCCACCCCTGCCCATACCCCTACACCTGTTGCCACGCCCCAAACGCCAACTGCGACATCCACACCAACCCCTGCCCCGACAGCTGCAGGCGGCAGCCGCACAAACAATACTTCTGCCAGGGGGACCAAGAGAAGAATGCCGTCCGACGAACTTGATGCATACATAGCAGGCTTCTCCTCCTCCTCAGTCTGGGCAGAATCTGATGGCGAACCCTCCGTAAAGAGGAATTTTTCCAAGGAGTTCACACCCGTACAGCGGCAGAAAAAAGTGGCAGACAAGAGCAAGGTAGATAGAGGCAGTGGCAGCGACAGAGACAGCAGCGATGAGAGCAACAGCAGCTCTGAGGTACAGGTAGTGGAGAAACCTCCCCATATCTCCCCTACCCGCATTCAACCGCCAAGGGAGGCCAAAACGAAGAATACCTCTGCCTCCCCCATCCGCCAGCCAGCACCAGTCAAGAAGGCACCTGCCCGCCAACAGATCCGACTCAGCAGCGACGACAACAGCAACTAAATTTTAAGTTTCTTATCTTATAATTGTTGTTTGCCTCTTTATATATTTTGTGATGTACTTTTCATTTTCTTTTTAATTGTCATTTGCATTGAGGGCAATGCAACCCTCGAGTTTGGGGGTGGCATCCCTCCATTAATGGAGTCTTATTTTAGTTTAAAATTCGTGTCTTTTACTTAGTTTATTTTTGTCCTAAAAAAAGATGAAAATTTTGGCTTAAGTCTTTTGAACTGAACTTACCTACCGTGACAGCCTCTGTCGTGGTAGCACTTTTAGGATAGTCTTAGGAACAGTTTAGAGCCTTGCTATAGTTCTGAAACTTAAACACCATTTTTGACTCTTATACTGTCTAGAACTTTACTGGTAAACTAGAATAGGGAAAAGCTTAGTACTTGAATAGCCCCTAGAGGTGCCTAACACTGGCTCTAGGAAAAGAAGTTAAGAAATAGACTCTTACACCTAGAGGTGCCCGAAACCGGCTCTAGGAAGTTAGCTAGAGGTGCCCGAAACCGGCTCTAGTCAAACTTAAGCTTGAAAAATAGAATTGAGTCTGAACTAAAGGAGCCTAAAAATTTCCTCCAAAAAGATAAACATTGGCATAAAAATTCAAGTTAGAAGTTTCAGCTATTCTAGTAAGTTAAGTGAGTCTAGGCATATAATTGTTCACAAAGCATGCACACACTACACGAGAATTATAGCATGGTTTCGAATAATTTCCTGAATTATCCAACAAGGTGTTGCTGCAATAGGGAATGAAATGGTAGGTAAGGGAAAGTTTATTGTTTTAAGCCAAACAAAATTTTTTATTAGGTCTGAATTGCTTGAGGGCAAGCAAAAACTTGAGTTTGGGGGTGTGTTGAGTGTGTAAAAGTTCTATATTTTACCCCCTATTTAACCCATATTTCTGCTGCATTCAAGCATAATTCATTGCATTCAGGTTAGATTTTAGTTTTACATCACAAATATATTAAATGGCACAGTTTCTACTGAAATTGGTTGTTTTTGCAGGTAGCTGCTGTAGCAGATGGAGGGCAGTAGAGAAGCAGAGCTGGAACTGGATATGTAGACGTGAAGGAAGACGCTGCCATGGCCGCTGCCGTGGCAGCCAAGGACGACATCGATAGTGAAGGAAAGAAGTGAAGTGGACCTCGACAGAAAGAGAAAATTAAGCCCATCTGTCGTGGAGCATCCTTATATTTTTCCAAGCCCTAGATCAGAATGAAGGCCAAGCCCAAAGTTCAAGTAAGAAACTCCAAGCAAGAAGGAAGGACGAATTAAAGACTTATGCTCTGAAGATTTAGTCTTTAATAGAGTTGTAATTTAATTTAAACTTTTATTCTTGCCATATTAGGAAACTTGAACCCAAGGCCTATATAAAGGCATGTAATTCGACCTAGGAGAGGACATCACCATTCTCTAGCCTTCTTCCCAAAACCCTAGCCGTTTTCCCTTCTTCACCATGTTCTAAACTTCCCCTAGGGCTAAGGGTTGCTTTGTAAAGTAGTTGCAAGGATTGCATTGTTTTAGGATTTTCTTTGTTCAATAAAATTACTTCAAGTTCTCTTATTCTGGTTTTAACATCTTGCAAGAGTATCGAGAGAGCATTGTGAGAAATTTTATTTACTTAATATCGGGAGAGTTAAGTATACGAAAGGAATAAGTGCGAGTTCTCTAGTTTATAGTTGAACTATCTCGGACCTAGGGATAAGACGAGGTTAAGTGGCTAAGGAAGAATTCAACAACATCGGTGTCCATCCTTCGATTCACGCCGAGAGGTATCATCAAAGACGTGTTCATCGACAGACTTGGACCTAGGGATAGGCCAAGGCACAGCAGGGATTCTTGCCAAACTTGAAGTACTGAGTTGAGTAATCGCTGCCGCGACAGGTGATGCCGCAGCAGGCACGACGACAGAACAAAGTTTCCTAGACTTTGCAATACCTACACTACTGAGCAATTCAATACCGGCCCATTCTCTCTATCTTGATTCCATTACTCTTTTATTTAAGTTCTCTTTATTATTTTCGTGACAACAATTTAAACTATTCTTTTCCTCTCTCGTGCAGTAATCCAAGGTGAAGCTATTAGCCCAGTCCCTGTGGAGACGATATCCGATACTTCAGTATCACTTTACTACTTGCGTCGTGTACACTTGCACTACATTGCGATAGACTTTTACACGCAACAAATTCCACCACCAAGAACTTTAAAAATCCAATTCACCCCCTCTTGGTTTATTTTGATCATTCGATCCACTCAACAATTGGTATCAGAGCCTACCTCTTTGAGGATTAACAACCACAAGAGAAGTTCCTAGGAAGAGTGTGATAGTCCAAAAATCAAGAGATGGCATCTACCTCCGGTTCGAGCATGTATGAGTCTCAATCCACTACAAAACCACCTTTCTTCAATGGTGACAACTATCCATTTTGGAAGAATCGGATGCACCTCTTCATCAAGTCCAACGATTACTTGGTTTGGGATGTCATTGAAGATGACCCCTACATTCCATTGAAGCAAGATAATGAAGGGAAGATGGTTTTGAAGAAAAAGATGGAGATGAGTGAAGAAGAGAGGAAGAAGATCCAAATAAATGACAAAGCTCTTCACATGCTCTTTTGCTCTTTCGGTCCGGATATCTACTCCAAAGTCTCATCCTTTGAGAGTGTCAAAGAAGTGTGGGATACTCTTGAGACCACCTATGAAGGAACCAACGATGTGAAGGAAACCAAGATTGGAATTCTCAATCTTAGTTATGAGAATTTCAAGATGGAGTCCGATGAGACGGTGTCCAAGATGTTTGATCGCTTATCAACCATAGTCAATGGGCTTAAAGGATTTGGAGAGACTATACCAGAAGACAAGCTTGTCCGGAAGCTACTCTACTCACTTCCTGAATCTTGGGATGGGAAGAGAACCGCCATCATAGAGGCCAAAAACTTGAAGACTCTAAAACTTGATGAGCTAGTGGGTTCTCTCCTTACTCATGAGATTATGAAGCAAGGAAGGGAAGGAGAGAAGAAGAAATAAGAGAAAATAGTAGAGAAGCTAGAGGTGGAAAAGAAGAAGAATATGGGAATAACTCTCAAAGCTTCATTACTTGAGGAGAGCTCTTCTAGTGAGGAGGATGAGCTAGAAGAATTGGCTATGATAGCCAAAAGATTCTCACGCTTCATGAGGTCCAACCGAGGAAGGAAAATTCAAAGAAAGATGGACTTTAAGGGTAAAAACAAAGAAGAAAGTGAGGGATCAAATCATTTGCTTTGAGTGCAATAAGCCCGGTCACATTCGTTCGGAGTGCCCTCAACTCAAGAAGAAGGGCTTTGAGAAGAAGAAGAAGCTCAAAGCCAAGCTTGCTACTTGGAGTGATGAGGAGTCATCCGAGGATGACGAACAAGAAGTGGCCAACCTTTGCCTCATGGTACTTGAGGAGGATTCCCCCGTGGTAACCTCTAACTCATCATCTTTTGATTTGACATATGATGAATTAAATGATGCATATGATGAGTTGCAAGAGGTTTATGATGAATCAGTTGAGAAATACAAGGAGTCGGTCATTAGGAATAAGAAAATTATTTCGGAATTAAATGATAAAAATGACTCACTTTCTCAAGCTAATTTAAAATTTGAGAAAAAGATTTTAGGGTTGAAAGATAAACTAAAATTCTTCCAAGATGAAAATGTTGACCTTAATAATCTTCTTTCTCAATGTAATAGTGAACACCAAAAGGTGTTAGATGAGCTTAACAAGCTCAAAGAGTCTTTTAAAAATGTTGGTAGTGTGAAGCATGAAATAGGTGAATCTTCTAAAACAAACCAACCTAGGAAAAAGACTAATAACTACAAACAAAGTAGCTTTCCTAGACATAGTAGAACTAAAAAGATTAGAAGTGTATGGGTTCCTAAGGAACTTGTAAAATCTAATAACAGTGTTGCTATGTCACCTTGGATTCCTAAGGGAACCAAGTTATTGGAAGCTAACACTCGTGGACCCAAAATGATTTGGGTACCAAAAACAAAAGTTTAATATCTTTGTTTGTAGGGGGAGCATTGCTACAAGGCTAAAGCACAAAGTCAAAACTCATGGTACCTTGATAGTGGATGCTCGAGGCATATGACCGGAGACAAGAGTAGATTCATGGATCTAAAGCCAAAAAGTGGAGGAGTGGTGACATTTGGTGACAACTCCAAAGGCCACATTAAAGGTATTGGCTCCATAGGTAACCACTCTACTATTCTTATTGAAAATGTCTTGTATGTCGATGGTCTTAAACATAATTTGTTGAGCATAAGTCAATTGTGTGATAAAGGATTTAATGTTTTATTTGATAAAAATGGGTGCAAAATTGTTGACATTAAATCTAATAATATTATGCTCATAGGTCATCGCATAGGTAACATTTACATGGTGCATCTAGATGACATACATACATCTCATGCATGTTTAGTAGCTCAAAATGAAAATGATGCATGGTTGTGGCATAGGAAACTAGGACATGCTAGAATTAGTGTTTTAGAAAAATTAGTTTCCCTTGATCTAGTTAGAGGTTTACCCAAGATTAAGTTCTCAAACGATAAAATTTGTGATGCATGCTCTAAGGGTAAACAACATAAGTCATCCTTTAAATCCATTAATGATGTTTCTACTAGTAGGTGTTTACAACTTATCCATATGGGTTTATTTGGGCCAATTAGGACTATGAGCTTGGGTGGTAAATCTTATGAATTTTTTCTTGTTGATGATTTTTCTAGATATACTTGGGTTCTATTTTTAAGTACTAAGGATGAGGCTTTAGAAAAATTTATCACATTTTCAAAACTAACCCAAAATGATCTTGAACTTAGAATTTCTCATATTAGAAGTGATCATGGAACCGAGTTTCAAAATTTAGGGTTTGAAGAGTTTTTAAATGAAAATGGTATTAGCCACAATTTTTCGGCTCCTCGAACTCCTCAACAAAATGGGGTAGTTGAGAGGAAAAATAGAACTTTACAAGAAATGGCTAGAACCATGCTTTGTGAAAACAATTTACCTAAATATTTTTAGGCAGAAGCCACAAACTTGCTACATTGTGAACCAAGATTAGGCCAATTTTAAAGAAAAAACCTTATGAGATTTTGAAATCTAAAAAGCCTAACATTAGCTATTTTCATCCATTTGGTTGCAAGTGTTTTGTTTTAAACAATGGAAAAGACAACTTAGGTAAATTTGATGCAAAAAGTGATGAAGCTATTTTCATAGGATATTCTTTAACCTCTAAAGCCTATCGTGTATTTAACAAGAGAACTTTAGTGGTAGAAGAATATATACATGTTGTATTCGATGATAACCTCCTTCCAAGGAAGGATTCTTGTGATGACGATGATGTAGGAATCATAAATGCCTTTGATGGAAGACAAACTTCAAAGGAGGATGAGATTCCAAAAAAAGAAGAGGATACACAAGATCCACCTCTTGAAGCCTTGAAGGACTTGGCTCTTGAGGAAAAGGAAGTGAGCTACCCAAGGGAGTTCAACTATGTCAAAGATGGTGAAATCTTGGGTGATCCATCCAAGGGGGTAACCACTAGATCTTCTCTTAAACTTATGAATCATGTTGCATTTATCTCATGCATAGAGCCTAAGAATATAAAATAAGCATTGAAAGATGATTTTTGGATTATGGCTATGCAAGAAGAGTTAAATCAATTTGAGAGAAGTAATGTTTGGACATTAGTTGATAGGCCTAGTAATCAATCTACTATAGGGACTAAACGGGTCTTTAGGAACAAACTAGATGAGAGTGGTAACATTGTGAGAAATAAAGCTAGACTAGTAGCACAAGGTTACACTCAAGAAGAGGGAATTGATTTTGATGAAACCTATGCTCCCGTAGCTAGAATGGAAGCCATTAGGATGTTGCTTGCATATGCATATTATCATGATTTCAAGCTTTTTCAAATGGATGTTAAAAGCGCATTTCTAAATGGTTTTATAAATGAGGAAGTGTATGTGGAACAACCACCGGGTTTTGAAGACTCAAAATTTCCAAATCATGTTTTCAAACTCCCTAAAGCTCTTTATGGTTTAAAACAAGCTCATAGAGCTTGGTATGAAATACTTTCAAACTTTTTAATTGAAAAGGTTTTGAAAAAGGTAAGGTGGACACTACACTCTTCATAAAAAGGTATAAACATGACATTTTAGTAGTACAAATTTATGTTGATGATATAATTTTTGGTTCTACTAACGAATGTCATTGCAAAGAGTTTGCTAAGCTAATGCAAGGTGAATTCGAGATGAGCATGATGGGGGAGCTCTCATTCTTTTTGGGACCCCAAATCAAGCAAAGGAAGGATGGCACCTTCATCAATCAAGCAAAGTACATAAAGGATATGCTCAAGAAGTTTGGCTTAGAGAATGCAAAGCCTCAAGTCACACCTATGAGCTCATCTACAAAGCTTGACAAAGATGAATGAGGTAAGTGTGTTGACTCTAAACTTTACCATTCTATGATTGGATCATTTCTTTACCTTACCGCAAGTAGACCGGATATCTTGTTTAGTGTTTGCTTGTGTGCTAGGTTTCAAGCTAGTCCTAGAGAGTCTCACCTTATAGCCGTTAAGAGAATCTTTAGGTACCTTAGAGATACTCCTTGTTTAGGTCTTTGGTACCCTAGAGACTCCACCTTCAACCTTCATGCTTATTCGGATGCGGATTATGGGGGGTGTAAAATCGATAGGAAAAGTACTTCGGGAACTTGTCAATTCCTAGGTAGTATGCTCATATCTTGGTTCTCTAAGAAACAAAATAGTGTAGCTTTATCTACCACCGAAGCTGAGTACATATCCTTAGGGAGTTGTTGTGCTCAAGTCCTTTGGATGAAGCAATAACTCTTAGATTATGGTGTTAAAGTTGAATCCATACCCCTTAAGTGTGATAACACTAGTGCCATATGTTTGACAAAAAATCTCATCCAACACTCTAGAACTAAACACATAGAAATAAGGCACCATTTCATTAGAGATCATGTCCTTAAAGAAGATGTTGTTATAGAGTATGTAGACACCTTAAATCAATTAGCAGACATATTTACAAAACTTTTAGACAAAGAGCGCTTTTGGTCCCTTAGGAGAGAGTTAGGTCTAACTAGCCTATCTTGACCTTTTAGGACCTCTTTTGTGCTTAAAACTGCTTGATCTTGTGAAATGCCATGTTCATGTGTTTTTACTCCTAATTTCATCCATGCCTATAGCTAGGGGCAGTATGTTTATGTTTGCACATGTTATTCCTGCTCATTCATGCAAGTTAGGCCTCCAAAAATTTCATTTTTCTGCACTTTTAGAGCCTCATCTGCACTTCCAGGCCCAGGTGTATCGAAACGGGTCCACCTGTTTCGATACGGATGCTTTAAAATTACATCTGAGAGAAGGGTGTTTCGAAACGCCTTCCAAGGGTTTCGAAACGTTTTTGCTACTGCCAAGGGGTGTATCAAAACAAGTTTCGATACGAGTCAACGAGGATTCGATACGGTCAAAGCCGTATCGAAACGGTCAGTTGGTGATGGAAAGTCGGTCAACCTTTCGTGCCCGCGTTTCGAAACGGTCGACACCGTTCCGAAACGGGTTAGCGGATTGCTTTATAGAGAGCTTTTAATGTTAAAGTTCTACTTTAATTAAAACTCCTCTCAAACCCTAGAACGATTTTTTTCTATAAAAACCCTCTAAACCTCATTGTTTTTCACCAAATCTTGAGGGCTTTTACTCTTAAACATAAGTCTAAGCAAGCATCAACAACTTTGTGCAAGGATTTTCATCTATTCATCCAAAATCCCAAATTAAGGTATTTTTTTCTTTTTCTTTTTCCTTAAATTTGTATTCGAATCTTAGGTTAGAAAATTTTAATTTTGTATAGTTTATGTGTTTTGATACTTGGGTTTTTCACATCTTGTAAAAAATTTTCAAAATCTTCTATTTTTTTATTCGAATATATATTTTTTCACTCGTATTTTTCTTTACTGTTATTTTAAAATTGTTTTTCTCTTTTTTTGTATCTTTGTTTTTAAAATTTGTTTTTAAACCTAAGTGGGATTTACCATTGGATTGAATTAAGAAATTTCATGCATACACTTAAAATTTGTTTTAAATTGCTTGCTTTATATTTTTAGGATGTCTATGGAGAACGTTACCAAAAAGCGTAAGACGGGTCAAACAAGTGATTCGAGTATCCTTCCTAATCTCACCTAGCTATTTCTCAAAAGTCTTCGGACTCCAGAGATGAGGGCACGTTTCACCTATGTCCAAGAGCTTGCCGTTCGTCGTGAGCGTGTTATTGACCTCTCGTTCCTTGACTCCGAGCGCTTTCTCTTTCGTTACCTCGGCCGTCTACAAGAATGGGGCTTCCTTAGTTTCTTGAGTTTCCCGGATATTTGTTACAAGCACATGGTTCTTATCTTCTACTCGAATGCCCAACTCATTAATGATGAAGATAACTCCGAAGTTGCGGGCATAGAGTCCTATATCTTGGGGAAGAAGATTGTCATTGACATCCCTCTCTTAGAAGCTACTTTCGGTCTTAAGAACGAAGGCATCGAGAGTGAGACTCATTTTGGTTCTCACACCGGTTCTGTGCTTCCTTTAGATGCTCATGATAGGTTCCTCAATTTGATGATCTCATGGTTTGTTCGCCCCTCCGGAGGTAAATTCTCTCACGTTCGTCAAGTAGACTATTTTTGGCTTGAATGCTTTCGTCGAGGTGAAAAACCAAACCTTGTCAAGATTATATTTGCCGAGATGGTGAACAATGTGAAACTCCGTGATACCGAAGCAATCAAGTCCTTCACATATGAGACTGTTTTGAGTCATATCTTTGGTGTGCTTAACCTTGATTGCACTTATGACTCTCCGGAACCCCACAAGTCAAAAATTGGTGAGTCCTCTCTTCGCAAGTCTGGTTTTCAATACATCAATGGGCAATGGGAACGTGTTGATAGGGAAGCACCTCCACCTCAAGTTGAACCTCAACCACAAGCTCTGGTCGCAAAAAATGAAGCTCTCACGGCTTTCCTTACCGAGCGGTTCAACTCTTTGGACACTAACATGTCTAGAGGGTTTGGTGCTATCAATACCCGCTTGCAATCCGTGTGTTAGAGTATGCCCAAAGACCAATCATATGATGATTGAATAGACATACTATTTTACTAGATTTATCAAGTAATGGCATTGCCGTTATTATCATTTGGTATGTTTATGTGCATCAAACTAACCATTGGATAATAATGTCCATACAATAATACGATTATTGTTAAATAGGATCCTTAGTCAAATATTATTATAGGTATGGATAGTGATAATATATAAAGACTAATATGTGGTTGATGACAAGCATTGTCATTGACATAGAGATGTCAAAATCAACACATAAGTATTTGTTAGAGAACAACATACTGGATTGACCCGCTATGAGCATGTTTCTTGGGTAATTATGTGACAGTCACAACATTGCTCATGATAAACATATGTATAATCCTCAGACTTGAGATCAACATGATTTCAACATAAAGATTTACGTATTTTGACATAGTCAAACGTGTGTCGTAACTAACTACATTATAAAGAATGATGATTGGATACGTGATGACCTATGTAGTGAAATATGGTTGATCAAGAAAGGATTTGTCCCTCCTACATAATGGGAGAAATATCTTCGGCCACTTGATTGAGTGAGATTAGAAAATGCATGGCCATGCTCGAATATTATGATATGAGATATCATAGAGATTCGTTTATCATAATCTACTCAAGACATCAAGAAACACAAGATGGACAACGCAAGTGTGACTAACCCATGACTTGTGTTCATCTAAGATATAAAGGACAAAAGGATGAAATACATAAAGGAAGTTTATTCAGGAATTAGGAAAGTCAAACCATGACTTCATGCAACTTAGGTAGCAATGATGTATTGCTAGATGCCACTCATTGTTTGTAAAATTAGAACAGTTCTAATTTTGCTGCTAACGTTGCATGAACCTACAAGGGTCACACCCTTCGAATGAAACGAACAAAAATATTGGATATATACAATATTATTCCCATTTAAGGGAGTTTCCGATATACAATATTATTCCCATTTAAGGGAGTTGCCGATTTCCCCTATCCCATAGGGGATTTTCGGCAACTCCCTTAAATGGGAATAATATTGTATTTATCCAATATTTTTGTTCGTTTCATTCGAAGGGTGTGACCCTTGTAGGTTCATGCAACGTTAGCAGCAAAATTAGAACTGTAAAAATATTGGACTAAATTATAAAAATTAGAAAGAAATTGGGGTAAATTTTGAGTTAAATAAAGATTTTTTATGACTAAATTGAACGTAAATATAATTTTATTTAAAATATTGGACTAAACTATAAAAATTAGAAAGAAATAGATAAAGTTATTTGGGACTAAAATGAACAAAAATGTCATCATATTAAAAATATTGGACTAAATTATAAAAATTAGAAAGAAATTAGGGTCAATTTCGAGTTAAATGAAGATTTTTAGGACTAAATTGAACAAAAATATAATTATATTTCAAATATTGGACTAAATTATAAAATTATAAAGAATTAGGGATCAAATTCTTATTACATATAGGTTTCTAGGACTAAAATAAATAAAATTAAAAATCTAGCAGATTTAACGTGCAATTTACCGCTTTATTGAAGTGAACGGATTTTTCTCTAATAAAATGGCTCGTGGCTCATTTTGATTGGTCCATAAATTTCTTTAACATGAGTTAACGATTGAGGCAACTGGAGTAAAAATTTAAAGTTTAGGAACAAAACGTCCCAAAATATTTTTAAGGGACACTTCAGTACAAAAATATATACTTTAAAAGCTAACGGTGCCATTAAGCCAATAGTTAAAAATAAGGGTAAAGTATACAGACGGTCACTGAACTTTGGTAAAACAAACAAAATGGTAACCAAACTTTCAAAAATCACAAAATGGCAATTAAACTTTATGTTTTATAACAAAATGGTAATTAGACGTTAAATGCCGTTAACTGACTGTTATAAATTTTGGTATAATAACACATTTAGTCCTTCATATTTATACATTCAATCAATTTAATCCTAATTCAAAACAATTCATTAAATTTAGCCCTCGTAATTTATGCATTCTTTCAATTTGGTCCTAAGGCAAAATTCCAAAGTATGGTAACATGATAAATAATTACAATAAATTTTTATAGGTACTCGAAAACTCGACTCGAATCGAAAAAATTTCAAATAAAGTTTGAGTTGTAAAATATGACGCGTAAACTCGAATAACTCGAAATTTTTTGACTCGACTCGATCGAACGCTCACCTCTATCTTAAGATATGACGCGTCAACTCGAAATATTCGAATATTTTAAATTATTTTTTCTTTTAAATCGAATATTTTTTAAAATAGAATATTTAATATATTCATATTCAAATCACATCGAATATTTAATAACTACTTTAAATATTCAATTTAATTTAAAAGTATTCGATTTAAAAGAAAAACTTGATTTAAAATATTTGAATATTTAATTAAATTTTTATAGGAACTCGAAAACTCGACTCGACTCGAATCGAATCGAAAAAATTTCAAATAAAGTTTGAGTTGTAAAATATGATGCGTCAACTCGAATAACTCAAATTTTTTTGACTCCACTCGATCGAACGCTCACCTCTATCTTAAGATATGACGTGTCAACTCGAATAACTCAAAATATTCGAATATTTTAAATCATTTTTTCTTTTAAATCACATCGAATATTTAATAACTACTTTAAATATTCGATTTAATTTAAAAATATTCGATTTACAAGAAAAAAATGATTTAAAATATTCGAATATTTAATAAATATTTAAAGTAGTTATTAAATATTAGATGTGATTTAAATATTCGAATATTTTAAATCATTTTTTTCTTTTAAATCGAATATTTTTAAATTAAATTGAATATTTAAAGTAGGTATTAAATATTCGATGTGATTTAAATATGAAAATATTGAATATTCTATTTAAAAATTATTCGATTTAAAAGGAAAAAATGATTTAAAATATTTAAATATTTCAAGTTATTCGAGTTGACGCGTCATATCTTAAGATAGAGATAAGCGCTCGATCGAGTCGAGTAAAAAAACTTCAAGTTATTCGAGTTGACGCGTCATATTTTACAACTTAAACTTTATTTGAAATTTTTTCGATTCGAGTCGAGTCGAGTTTTCGAGTTCCTATAAAAATTTAATTGTAATTATTTATCATGTTACCATACTTTGGAATTTTGCTTTAAGGACCAAATTGAAAGAATGCGTAAATAATGAGGGCTAAATTTAGTGAATTGTTTCGAATTAGGACTAAATTGATTGAATGTATAAATATGAAGGACTAAATGTGTTATTATACCAAAGTTTATAACAGTCAGTTAACGACATTTAACGTCTAGTTACTATTTTGTTATAAAACATAAAGTTTAATTGTCATTTTGTGATTTTTGAAAGTTTGGTTACCATTTTGTTTTTTTTTACCAAAGTTCAGTGACCGTTTGTGTACTTTACCCTAAAAATAAACTAAAACCACCAACATTTTCGAATGGATGGAAATCCTCTACCCCTTTTCGGTGCCCCTACTTATGCCCCTACACTCAAAATTAGGTTTAGGGTTTTAGGTTAAGGGTTATGGTTATGGTTTAAGGAATTTAGGGTAGGGTGTAATTTTTAGGGTGTAGGGTTTAAGATTTAGAATTTAGAGTTATGACTTAGAATTTAATTTTGTTGTACTTTTTAGTGTTGAGGCATAAGTAGAGGCACCGGAAAGGGCAGATGATTTATATCCCTTTTGGATTAAATGTACACTCAAATAAAAAAGGAAAAAAAAATTAAAACCAAAACCAACATAAAGAAACTAGACTAAAACCACAAGTATTTTTAGGTAAAAAATAATGCTTATGGTTGCTTATTTAATACTATTAATTTGTTTATAGCAAAACACCATTTAAACTAAATGGCAGTGTACAAACTCGGACTTACCAACAGAGAGATACTTCATACGTCAGTTTCCCTAAAAAAGTAAAAAGTGTTGGCCTAATGGGTTGGTCACATGCCTTTCGCGGTTTGCTTGGATACAAACAAATCTTTGGAGTTGTCAAATTGATTTCATTACCCTCTCTTGGATTCATTAGTATCGTGAAAGGCATGATTTTTCCTATATTTATATTAAATGATTTGCTTAACTATAAAATAAGTGCTCAAATGATATTTTGTTTTTGTAATAGGTGCCTAAAGTATTTTTTGACTGAAATAGATGTTTATAGTTTCATTTTTGGCTCAAATGATTTTTCCTATAAAATATTTTTTTGGTTGAAATAAGTGCCTAAAATTTTATTTTTGACTTGTTTTAAAATCAACTGAAGTATCTACTTAGACATCTATTTCAACAAAACAATTGTGTTTTATTTGTACAATTAGTAATTTAATATAGCTTATATCATACTGATTATTGGTTTTATAATAATTTTTTAACTCGTACATTTAACCCAAAAGAAAAAGAGAGAAGAACTAAAATTTTAGGGTTTATGCACCTAAACTCTATGTGTTTTGTTAATCTTGCTTTAAATTTTGACTCATTGTTATCTAAAATTTATTATTGATAAAAATATGAAAAATATATTTCAAAAACATCTAATCAATTGGTTTTTAAATATATATTTTTATAAAATTTAATTATTTAAAATATTTAATATAATTATAGTCAAAGTTTTAAAATTTTGACTTTCAAAAAGTTAATAAGGAACAATCTTCATCGGACATAGAAAATATAAATATTAAAGATTTTCTTTGGTCGATATTTTAAAGCTATTAAAATTTGTAGTAATAATTATATATATTATTTATAATACTAGATAAAATGGTTAATGGTTAATGGTTAATCGATTAACCGTAACAAATAAACCAATTACTCATTTAGGCGGTAACCGGTTTAAACGGATGGTAATGGTTCACCAAAATGTCAAACTTTTCATTCTGATAATCGTACCTGCAAACCGTTCTGATACGTTTAACTGCCAGTGAACACCCCTACATACAACTGTTTCATTTAAATTATAATTAATTTCTTTCCTTATAACAAAGAAACTTTCATGAAATTAATAGGCGATCACAATGTAAAATAGAATGATGTTCATTTTAGAAGACTTAGATTCGAACAACTTTATCTTTAGGGTGTATAACTTATCAAAGGGTTAAGAAAAAATATTACTCCCTCCGTCCCACAATTTTTGTCCCTTGTTGACTTTTTTGTGGTCAATTTTTTTCAACTTTGACTTATAATTATTTAAAATGTATCATTGATAAAAATATGAAAAAATATATTTTAAAAACCTCTAATCGAGTAGTTTTCAAATATATATTTTATAAAAATTAATTATTTTAAATATTCAATATAATAACAGTCAAAGTTTAAAATTTTTGACTTTCAAAAAGTCAATAAAGGACATTTTTTATGGGACGGAGGGAGTAATAAATATTACCTTGTAATCACCAAAACTTAAAAAAAAACAAGCAAAATATCATGAATACTGAGATGATGCTTGCATGGTGTTGATAAGTATTAAAAAGGACAGTGAACAAGTGTATGTCCTCTAGCCTCGTCAGTTATTCACAACATTCTCAAATCTCTATATATACGTTACGTTTTCTTCTCTACACTACTCACTTCTTTTTTTCATAGACTTCATAATTCTCTCTCTCTCCAATGCATTCGAGTTCTTCAACCCTTCTTTCAATTTTTTCCATGAAACCAAAAGATGAAAATACTCTTCATCTTTTAGACCTAAACAAGCTTCAAAGGCAAGCCAACATACCCACACAATTCATGTGGCCTAAGGAAGACATGGTCGGCACCGACGGAGTGTTCAACGAGCCCTTGATAGACTTGGAAGGGTTCATCAAAGGAGACAAGATCGCCACTGCCAAGGCAATCGAGCATGTGAGGACTGCTTGCACCGACCATGGCTTCTTCCAAGTCATCAACCACGGTGTCGACACAGATCTCATTCAAGCTGCGTATCGGGAAATCGATGCGGTCTTTGAGTTGCCCTTTAACAAGAAGCTCGGTTTTCGACAAAAGCCGGGTGGTTACACAGGGTTTTCTTCTGCTCATGCTGAACGATTCTCGTCCAGTTTGCCCTGGAAGGAAACATTTAGCTTCATGTACCGAGGAATGAATTCTCACTCCGCTGTGGTAGATTACTTTACGTTTACTTTGGGACAAGATTTTGAAAACGCCGGGTAAGTCTAAATTTATAGACTCGTAGTTTTTTTTTTTTTTTTACATAATTTATGCACTAATAATTAATTACACCTTCAACGGTATATTAAACATTAATCTTTTACCTAATTAATGGTAATTCTGACAAAAAAATCCTAAATATATATAAAAGAAACTTAAAAAAACATTTTTTTTGCTTTACCAATGTGTACGATAAAGAAACAAAAAGTGTTTTATTGACTAACAAGAATGTTATGTTTTGATTTTTTGAGGCTGGTTTACCAAAAGTATTGTGAAAGGATGAGCGAATTGTCTCTAATCATCATGGAGCTTTTGGCACTGAGTTTAGGAGTGGATCGTTCCCACTATCGCAAATTTTTCGAAGATGGTACTTCTATAATGAGGTGCAATTACTATCCCCCGTGCAAAAATCCCGGTGTCACCTTTGGTACCGGCCCTCATTGCGACCCTAATTCCATCACGATAATTCACCAAGACCAGGTCGGAGGGCTCGAAATATTGGCTGGTGACAAATGGCTGGCGGTTACGCCTCGACCGGATGCTTTCACCATTAACATTGGTGACACTTTCATGGTACGTTAATGTATAGTATTTGTTTTTATTTGATGCTATGATTCAATATGTGATATCTGAATTCCGAATGTGTATACGTCATTGTTGTAGGCATTTTCTAATGGGATATACAAAAGCTGCATACATAGGGCATTGGTGAACGAGGAGAGGGGGAGGAGATCCTTGGTTTGTTTTGTGAGCCCCAAAGAAGACATGGTGGTGAGACCACCGGAAGATCTGGTGGTCGGCTCAAATAGGGTTTACCCAGATTTCACCTGGTCCTCTCTGCTGGACTTCACTAATAACCACCGTCGAACTGACCTTCACAACCTTGAAAACTTCTTCCCATGGCTTCTCTCTTCTCAACCCAAAGTTCCTACTTAATTATGTTGAGATTTCTGCCTTTACATCATGTAGTTTCTGTCGCTGTCGTTTTCGTTTTCGTTTCTGTTGTTGATGTTTTAACTTTTAAATAAAGCATGTCTGCATGTGTGTGTTTCTTAATAATCATCAATCTCTGTTTCAGTCTCGGCATTCCTCAACCCTTGTTTGATACTCCAATTTAACTCAACCAATAAGGTGATTTTTCCAACCTTGCTGAACTTTGCTCAGGCCACTGAGGCTCGCGTTCTGATGCATCTACTATAGCTTTGTGCATGCAAGCTTTTTTTTTTTTGATCGGCAACCGTATGTTTTTATTGAATAATAGAAAACATACAGCTTGACGAAATCGCACGCCTCGTTAAAAACCTCCCTAAACCTATTGGAGGAAAAGAGTACGATACGATCCGTCGATTACAAATGAAAAATAAAATCACATAAGTCCAAGTCACAAACATGCCACAAACGTCGAACGTCTATCTACTCCCTCTTTTGCCAATGCATCCGCAAATCCATTCGCTTCCCTCGGCACGTAGCAGAATTGTATATCATATATGACTTGACAAGCCTGATCAATTACCAAAAATTGAGCTGAAAGCATCCAACCAGCTTGTCGATATCAAGAATCTATCGATTCTGCTACATCTGTTCTTTGGGCCAAACCATGTATAACGTTTCCCCTAAAGTGGTAAATCCATCAACCCTGCTTGTAACACAAAATCGCCAAAAGCTTCCATCTCCATATTCCTGTCCGATTTGCCAATTCTATCCGACTCAAGAAGTATGGCATTAAAATCACCCGCTATGCACCACAGACCCTCTTGATTGCTAAATTTACTCAAAATCGCTGCCCATACAGCTTGCTGCCCTTCCAAGTCGGATGGGGCATATACCACGACTAGACCACAATATAAATCATCATGCAACCATCTACCTCTCATCACAATGAAATTTCGTTCTATCTCGACAACATCTAATTGAAATTTACTTACCTCCCATATCACTAAAATGCCGCCCGAAGCACCAATTGATGGCGCGATCACTGATTTGAAACTATCGGTTCCCCATAGACTTGCTAGCCACAAATTCGGACACTCCTCCAACTTTGTTTCTTGCAACATTGCCATAACCGCAACATTCTTCCTTAATACATCTTGAACGTGTGAAAGAATGTTTCGCGAAGGTAGAAAAATGGTCTCCAGCGATCAAAGTGGAATCGCGACGGGTATGGATGTCGATAATCGGTCTTCCGATACACTTATGGCACAAGAGGACTTTCATGAACATTGCAAATATATGGGGCGTTTTCATTCGAATGGATGATGCAACGGAAACACCATCTTCATTCGATAGCGGTAGAATTATGGTAGAAACATCCATATTCAATCGGATAGAAGAACACATTGAAGTTCAATTTGGGGGAGAATCATATATTATACGCGTGTCCGAGATGGATGGCACATCCCCCGCTGTGGAATGTGATTGCGGGGAATTAGATTCGTCGGACGAAGAAGGAAGTAGCGATCACAATACATCACCGCCTAAGATAGTGGAAAACGTAGAAGATACAACAAAAATAAAAGAAACTCCAAATTCGGTGATATGGCTCGCGAATGAATCTTGGGAAGGACAACAGGGTGATCCGTCCGAAGAAACCAATGAAGAACAACATTGTGACCGGAATTGCAATGAAGAACAAGGGGCTTCAAACAAATCCACTTGATCGCCGGACAGGCCATCGGCGAGTCTGCCGGCACAGACAATGGAGGTGACGGAAAGAAGTCTGAGCGGGGAGAAGGACTGTTGTGATAGGAGTCCTACAGAGATAGGAGACTTTCAAAATTGCAAGAGTTCGGATATAACAGGGATTGCTAACTCTAAATCTTGTGATTCCAAAGAACAGGAGTCTAATCATGCTGTGGATAATTCAGAATTTAATTCTAAATTAAACTCTGAATTAAATTATATTCCTCCTATTTTTTCGACAATTGCACAGTCAGACTTGGGCAAAACCGAAATAATTCAGGTGGGTTAGGCTTATTGCAAAATCAGACGGATATTAGGTGGAAATTTGGAAGGTTGTCGGTTTTATAGAAAAAAGAAGAACAGCCGATTGAATAATGTCAGACAAGAAATATCAAATACGGGAAGGGTGGACGACGGTCAAGCAACAAACAATATAGAAATAGAAGCAATAGAAACGGTGAAGCTGGGTTCATTGATTGGGGTTAATTCCAACGGCCGGGAAGAAGAGATTATTCGAGACATATCAAGAGTGATTACCGGCGATCGTCGGGGTTTGTGACTCATGAAATTGCTATCGTGGAATGTTAGGGGCTTGGTAGGGAGTGCTAAACGCCGGTTTGTTCGAGATGTGCATGCAAGCTTGCTGGGGCACATTCCAATAAACAAGAATCAAATCAATGACTGTTTTGATGGCTATATTGCAAGAGATATATATCTATTCTGAAGTAATATTGAAAAGCACAAAGGTGTCTTATTAGAAAGACATCAAATCAAATGGGGTTGTTTTGATACCAAAAATGTATTCTATAGCTTACTCAAGGATTGCATGTTAGCATGCTCAAAGCCAGTCAGTGGATATATTTCTAGTGTTATCTTACAAAGAAGTGTTAATTTGTTTAGGAATATACGACAATTGTTCAAAGATTTACATGGCTTGTAACAAGCCTCGCAGTTCACTCAGAAAGAAAAGATGGTTAAGCCAATCTCAAAATCGGTGGATTTGGTGGATAAGGCAGTTTCAAAATTTGAGAAAATATGGGATAAGTCTGGAGGGAAAATAGGTGATTCAGACAATTGTAATTTGATTTGGATTAACGGCAGGAAAACAAAATCAGTTAATGTTCTCTCAGGAGTGGTTTCATCGCCAAGAATTGGTAGGGGCAGACCGCGCAAACAAGTGGTACACCAGCCTATTTCGACGCAAGTTGTGAACGCGTCACTCTCGGATTCGGATTTGCAGAATCGTCAACAATTGCTATCTAAGGAAATAGAGGCGACAGTGGCTCTAGGCAGTATAGTGGGTGTGCGAACAGTGGGGTGTGAAGCGGACATCATAAAGGATCTTCAGTAGGTTTTTTCTGGGGAAAGGCGATAGAAGTAGCGATGCGCGTAGTATCATGGAATGTCAGGGGACTGGGATCGAGCTTGAAACGAAGGGCAGTGGGCGATTTAGTTAAGAAGCAATGGGCGGATATGGTGATGTTGCAGGAGTCGAAGCTAGAGGATGTGCCATCATTAGTGGTTGCGAGTTTGTGGGCATCGGACGAGTTTGATTTTGTTTTCTCACCTTCGATAGGTGCTTCAGGGGGTTTGATTACGGTATGAGAAGAATCACGCTTCAGTGTCATTTCATTGGAGGTGGATCGAAATTTTATCTTTATCAGAGGTAAGTGGCGCGCGAAAGAATTAAACTGCTGCATGTTGAATATTTATGCACCATGTGATGCGGAGGCACAGAGACAGCGGTGGCAACGGTTAGGGGAGCTTATTCTGGATATCACAGGACCATGGTGTATCGCAGGGGATTTTAATTCGATACGGTGGCTATCAGAACGTGCAGGGTGTAGTTCGGTGGCGACAGGTATGAAAGAATTTTCTGAATTTTTTGATAATGCTGGACTTGTAGACTTGCCGTTGATAGGGAAGCAATTCATGTGGTTTGGGAGGGGCTTTAGGCGTAGTCGTATTGATAGATTCTTGATATCATCTGCTTGGGTGGATGCGTTTAATAATATTGGCCAACATGCTTCGCCGAGGGGGTATCAGATCACACACCTTTATTATTGCTGTGCGATGAGCAGGATTGGGGGCCTCGGCCCTTTCTTTACACTCGGTATGTTTTTCACATATTTTCCGTGAGGCGAATGGCTTAGCATATGCTTTGGCTAAGGAAGGGGTGGCGCGGGTTTCGTTATTTTGTGCTTGTTAGCGCTAGCGGTTGGTTTTTGTTTTCCGTTTGGTTGTTCGCTGGTTTTCGTTGTATTGTCACATACGGGCCGTACTCTTTTCCTCCATTAGGTTTTAGGGAGGTTTTTAACGAGGCGACCGTTGTGGCGTTTGGTTGTATATTTCTCATTAAATATACGACATTATTGAGCAAAAAAAAGAAAAGAAAAGCAGCTCCGAGAACCATACCATCTAGGTTGGAAGGAGATGACGTGGGAGATGATGTGCATCAATCACTCTGTAACGCCCGTGTTTAGGGCCTAGAAGCTTTTAGTGTTGGTTCGGGGTTAGTAGAACCTAAATTAGAGATCCGAGTTTTGGGGACGGTTTAGGGAAAACATGGTTCGAGATTGATAAAATTATGAGAAAATTCATAAAATCTTCTAGAAATATATAGAAAGGTTTGGTAAAGGCAATTTTAGAAAATGACTTTTGGAAGATCGAGATTTCGGTTTAGTGACCATTTTGTAAATAGTGAAAAATCTGTTTTTAAGGACTATTTTGAAAAAGGGCCAAAACATAGAATCTTTAGGGAGCCACCATTTAAGTAATGAACTTTTTACTTTAATTTGATCATTTTAAATGATTTAATAAAAAGGAATTTAAAAGAGACTTTTTAATAAAAAAAGGATTTTATCATCCAAAAGAGATTTGACGTAAACTTCATTTCCCTCATTTTCTCAAATAGCCAAACACTCTATTTTCTCTCTAAAGTTCAAGAGATCTTCATCTTTCTATTTCTTTTTGTTTTACAAATGGTTTCCTTGGTTTTCTCATCATCTACCTCAAAGCAATCTTGAAGAGCTTTCATCAAATCTTGTCATTTGAAGGAAAATGGCAAAGGTTAGAGGTAAATTTCATTCAACTCCTTAATCAAGGTTCTTTAATGAAATTCTCAAGTCTTTAGCTCTCTTAATATGTTTAATAACAATGTTTTGAGTTTTAATTGATGAGAATTGATAAATCTAGCTTTAAATGATGAATTTCTCAAGATTTTTGAATGGGTACTGTTTTGAGTGATTTGAGATTGATTTTAATCAAGATTTGGATATTTAATGATGTTAAAATAAAGGTTTTATAATAGCAACCCCGAAATAGGTTGGATCTCTAGTTGTTTAGGTTGTTAGATTTGAGTTTTTGACTTGATAATGTGGTTTTGGTGTTGCTGGAAGTTTATGGATGCAATTAGGTTGTTTTTAGATGTTAATTGATGATTATAATTGGATGGAAGTGTTATATTTTGGATGGGTTGAGTTTAGGAAGTAATCGAAGGTGTTTTTGGTTGTTTCGAATGGGCGATATGGTGTTTTTGGGCAGAGCAGTGAGATAACATTGGTTGTTGGTGATTTTAATTCATCGAGATGCATTAATTCTCTGTTTTGAGTGGTATGAACAGGGGAGTTTGTATCGGACCCGTTTAGTGAAGTTTTAGAAGCTTCGAAAGCTTGATTTCGCTTCGGCAAAGCAAGCGAGGCGTGATCGGTGAGTGGATTTGGTTTTAAAGTATTGTCAAGGACATGGAAACAAGGTTTGGGGGTTTAGATTGAGTTTGGAACACTAATCTAAACCTGGAAATAAGTTTGAGTTGTCTCACTCTCATTTCTCGGCTTATGTCCCATTGATTTTCATGTTCATGTTCTTGTTTTAAAGATAGATGATAATCCACTGTTTATGCATGATTTGAGAAATGTTCTGTTGGCTTAATTAATCCCATGAGATAGAATGTTGATTTCAAAGAGATAGAGTAGTTGTGAAAATGCTATGTTCTAAATATGCATTTGATAAGGGATGAAATTGTTTTATGTTGATGCATTGAAACCAGTGGGTAATTGATGTTTAGAATGTTATATAATGCCATAAAATAAGATTATTGTTACCGGATATAATTGGTCGACCAATAGGATGAGAAGTGCACTATAAAATACAAAATTTGTACGTGCTCTTTAGTTCGGGCAATGGGGGTAGTGTCATCCCGTTCCAAAGTGAGAGTGGTGATGATTGATTCCACCACGGTAGGTCTTGGTGAAACACCCAAGCTTTGTGGCGATGAGAGATGCCGCCATAAGAGTCCGGTGATATGAGATTCCATCGGGGTAGGACTTGACATTTAGTCAAGCTATCCGCATATCCGAGTAATGTTGTTAAAATGCCAATATATGAGATTGATTATGAAATTCATATGTACGCTGATATAGATGCTTTTATGAAATGAGATGCATGTGAGATCATGTTTTTGAGAAATTCTTTTGATGAATCAAGCATGTAAGGCTTTGCATTATGGCTAATGCATGAGATAGATGGTACATGTGGTGTTTAAATGATGTGGATTTTGTTTTGAAAATGATTTCAAGCATGAGATAGAAAGAGCATGATGAGATAGAGATTTCTAAATGAGAAATGACATTTAAAATGCATTGTTGTTGTTGGTTCATTTTGAGCATCCCTCACTAGGCATTTTTGCTTACGCTCTCTTTTTCCAACAATGCAGAGAAAAAGCTTTTGGGGCAACAAGAAAGAAAAGAAGAATTACCAAGGAGTGATACTTTGCTCAAGTATGATTTTAAGTTTACACATTAGTAATAAATTGGCAATGGGAGGATGCTTTGTGTTTGGGAGATTGTGTTTTGGAACTCCCTATTTTTGGGCAAGTTTGGGATGCCCTTTATGACTTGTAAACGGCCTTTGCTTTATGGTTTTTACTTTGGCCCTATAGTTTTAAATGTTGCTTATCTCTATGTCTAGTTGATGAAATTGCCATGTTTGTTTGAGGTTTGATGTTTGTTTAAGTTGTATGCTTGTTAGAAGTATATTGGAATGTGTCAGAATGGATTAAAGTATGAAAAACCAGCAAAATATGAAATTACAGGTCAGTGGGTACCGATACGTTTGTAAGGGTATCGATACAGACCAAGCAAAATTGAAAGGGCGTATCGATACACAGGGTCGTATCGATACGATTTTATGCTACTGATTTTTAGGGTATTGATACGGGCTTAGAGGGTATCGATACGGTCTTGTTGAACTTGAATCTTAGAGACATGTTGTCATGGGCGTATCGATACTGGCTCTAAGGGTATCGATACGGACAACTGGTAAGTTGGTTAAAAGCATCTTTGAATGTTCTGTTTCTTTACGTTTTAGTCTTTGGGTTCTATAATTATAAATTAAATGAGTTTGGATGATTGCTTGGAGCTGATATTTGACCGAGTGGCATGTAACATGATTGATTAAAGGATGGTATTCTGAAATTGGTTTTTACCCTCATAATTTGCTTAATTTACAAAATGGCCCTTAAATTGTGCTTGCATGCAATTGAACCCCTAATCGACATTTTATCGAGTTGCAATTGGTTCTGCTACGTTGTCTATCACATAGGATTATAACGAGCATCTAGAAAAGATAAAAAGAAAAAAAATAGGGTCATTTATTGGAGTAAACTTCCCGGTTTACTTCAATATTCCCCGTGTGACCCGTTCTGTTCGGTCTATCGCTTAGGTCGGGTCGAGGGGGTTACATTTGGTGGTATCAAAGCTAGGTTTCGAAAGAATTCGGAGGTAAGGTTGGTGTGTTATTGTTAATTTGTTGAATTAATGATGTCTGCTATGCACGGTGGTTGTATATGTTATGAAATGTTCGTTGAATGCTTTGGTTGAGATGTTTTGTTATTGATAGCATTATGTTTGTATGTGTTGTTTTTGGAAGAGAATAATAGTACCCAATGCCATATTATTACTAATGTAAAAGAAGATTTTTGGATTTAATGTGAAACTTGAGCTCCTTGGATTCTTGCTTTTGGGTTTGCCTAATTGTTTTGTTATAATATTATCATGTTATAGATTTGCATACCTTTTGAAATAGGACCGAGACAAGAGCTTAAAAGCAATGTGCGAAATGTGGTTGAGAATGATATTCATGAGAATGATGAGAATTTACCGCCTCCTCTTCCTCTTGGTGGTGACGGAGCTGGAGTTGGAGCGGGAGCTGGTGTTGGACCTCAAGCAGCGCAAGGGCAAGCTGCTGTTGATATGACACAATTGATTCAGGCTATAGATGGGGCTTTTCAGGCAGTGATAGCGGGAATGCACGTGGCCGCACCTCAGCTCGTTGCTAATGTTGGCTTACCTTTAGAGCATTTGCGTAGTTTGGGTGGAACTGACTTCCGAGGATTGTCTCCTGAAGGTTCTGAGGCATGGTTTGAGAGCACCCGAAAGATTGTGGGACAGATGGAGTGCAATGATGTGCAAAAGTTGGGGTGCGTCGTCTCTTTGCTTCATGGAGATGCTTATACGTGGTAGATGACTATCACTGCAAGTATGAAACCTACTGAGGTAACTTGGGAGTTCTTTGTAACTGCTTTCAAGAGGAAGTATCTGGGTGTTCGCTATCTTGATGAAAAGAAGCGAGAGTTTATGTCGTTGGTACAAGGAAACATGACTGTTTCCGAGTATGAAGTTCAGTTTGTTTGGTTGAGCCATTATGCTTCTGAACTAGTTCCTGATGAACGTGTGAGGTGCGATCATTTTCACTATGGACTTGAGAAGGATGTTAAGACGCATATGTTGGCTTTGGACTACACCGATTTTGATGTCTTAGTCACTCAGGCTAAGAACATAAAACATAATTTGGGTTTGGTTGCTCGTTCAGGTGGATCTAGCTCTGGGAAGAGATCGGCCGAGTTGGATGTTGGCAAGGATCGCTATAAGAAGCATAAGGATATGAGGTATCGGCCTGAACCAAGGCGAGGTGGTGGTAACCATGGTCAAGGTCATCAAGGGAAAAATGCTTTTGTTCGTACACTAGATTGTAACCAGTGCGATAGGAGGCACACGGGAGAATGTTGAGCTTGTAGCACGCTCGAATTGATCTTCTAAAACCGTCAAGAGGGTTGAATTGAAATCTCGAAAGAATTGGATAAAACCGATAAAAATGATAGACAATTTGCACGATGATTTTAGAGTGGTTCGACTTTCTAACCAAAGTCTACATCCACTACCTTAGCACACCACTAAGGATTTTCCAATTCACTACTATGAATTCTTCCTTTTGAGGCCAAAGGGATAACCTTACAACCCTATCTTTTCAATGGCTAAGATAAAACCACTCTAGTTTTTTCTTAGGCTAAACTAGAACCTCTCCCTTTTACAAGGTAGTTTGTGTAAACATTGAAAACCTCACAAGGTGGGTGTTTACAAGAATTAAGCTCACAAAAGTGTAAAGAATAAAACAATAAAAAACACTCTCTATACAATATATACAAGAGAAATGAAGAATAAAGACTTAAATGCTATTTCTCTTGATCATGAAGCTTGGATATTGTCTCTAACCATCTTCAAGTGTCCCAAGGTTGCTTTTATAGTGTGGAATGATATTCTAGCCGTTTATGGCCGTTAGGGATGTTTTGGAGCCGTTGGGAAGTCATAAAGTCGAGCTTTAAATTCTCACATGCACAGAGGTTTCGAAACCTTTACCAGAGGTTTCGAAACCTTAAGGAGGAATTTGTAAAAACTTAAAGGTTTCAAAACCTTTGCTAAGGTTTCAAAAACAGTGGCATTCTGCCAAAAAAGGTTTCGAAACCTTATAGGGATGGTTTCGAAACTTTCACTTAAAAACCCAATTTTGGCTAATTTTTAACTTTAAAATGTATATTCGATATAGGTGCAAATTCAAAACATTTTAAACATATTTTTCAAGTTTTAAGGACTTTTGAATTATTTTTGAAATCTTTAAACAATTCCAAAACATTTTTCACATAATTGTTATATCAAAATATTTCTCAACAGAGAATGTTGGGGTAATTTGGATACGTGTTGGAACTGTGGATCATAGGGACATATGAAGCGTGATTACCCACAACCTGTTAGAGATGGACAAGCTCCGGTGCAAGCTGTTGAGCCACAGAGAGGCCATGGGCGCGGTCGTGGTAACTTTCAGCGTAGAGAAGATGGTCAGAGGAACATTGCACATGTGGTTGTTGTTTAGCTTGAGGTAGGTGGGCAGGCTAGGGTGTAGCACACCGTGAGAGAAGGAATGGCACGGATGTGATCGCAGGTGCTTTTACTTTGTAATCCTTGTCATTACTTTATTTTATTGATTCTGGTTCTAATCATTCATACATTTTGCGTGAGCATGCACAAGCGCTTGATTTGCCTGTTGAGTTGTTAGATGTTGGTATGTGTGTAACTAGTTCGTTTGGTGAAACGATAGTTACAAGAAAGTTGTATAGAAAGTGTCCTTTGACTGTTCAGGGTCATGTGTTTGAGGTTGATCTTATGGAGTTGCCTTTCTATGGTTTTGATGTGATTCTTGGTATGGATTGGTTGTCTAAACATAGGGCTGTGGTTCACTTCGAGACTAAGCGAGTTTTATTGAAACTTGCCGATGACTACGAAGTGGTAGGTGAGAATGTGAAATTCTTGTCTAATGTGGTTTCGGCTCTTGAATCGAGTCGGTGGATGCGTTTGGGATGTGAAGCTTTTCTGGCTTATGTGATGAATCCTGGTACAAAGGAAGTGCGTGTACAAGACATACGAACGGTATGTGAGTTTCCATGAGTCTTTCCGGAAGAGTTACCTAGTTTGCCACCAAACAGAGAGGTTGAGTTTGGCATTGAGTTGTACGAGAATACGACTCTAGTGTCTATTGCTCCCTATCGAATGACACCAAAATAGTTGAAGGAATTGAAGATGCAACTTCAGGAATTTCTTGAAAGAGGTTTCATTAGGCCTAGTGTTTCACCTTGGGGTGTACCGGTCTTGTTTGTGAAGAAGAAAGATGGCACGATGAGAATATGTATAGATTATCGTCAATTGAAAAAGTTTACAATCAAGAATATTATCCTTTGCCTAAGATTGGTGAATTGTTTGATCAATTTCGAGGTTCATCGGTGTTTTCTAAGATTGATATGAGATCCGGGTATTACCAATTGAAGGTGAAAGATGTGGATGTACCTAAGACAGCTTTCCGTACAAGATACGGTCATTATGAGTTTTTGGTGATGCCTTTTGGTTTGACTAATGCCCCTGCTGCGTTTATGGATATGATGAATCGTGTGTTTCATGAGTTCTTGGATAGGTTTGTAGTTGTGTTTACCGATGACATTCTCGTGTACTCTCGTACCGAGGAGGATCATGATAAGCATTTATTGATTGTGTTGCAAGTCTTGTTGGAGAATCAGCTTTATGCTAAGTTGAGAAAGTTCGAGTTTTGGCTTAAAGAAGTTGTTTTCCTTGGTCATGTAGTGTCGGCCGAAGGGATTCGAGTTGATCCACGCAAGGTTGAGGCGATGATGAATTGGAAGTCGCCAAAGTCAATTCATGAAGTGCATAGTTTCTTTGGGTTAGCGGGATACTACCGTAGGTTCGTGGATGATTTCTCAACGATTGCTGCTCCTCTAACGAAGTTGTTGCAAAAAGATGTTAAGTTTGAGTGGACAGATGTTAGACAACAAGCTTTTGAGAAGTTGAAGGAAGCTTTGACACAAGCTCCTATACTGATTCAACTTGAATCGGGTAAAGAGTTTGTGGTTTATAGTGATGCATCCTATGTTGGTTTGGGATGTGTGTTGGTGCAGGAGGGTAGGGTGGTAGCTTATGCATCTCAGCAGTTGAAGGTGCACGAGCGTAATTACCCTACGCATGACATTGAGTTAGCTGTGGAGGTATTTGCCTTGAAGATTTGGAGGCATTACTTTTATGGTGAAAAGTGTACCATTTACACAGACCATAAGAGTTTGAAGTATCTAATGATGCAAAAAGAATTGAATCTTAGGCAATGAAGGTGGTTGAAGTTGCTTAAAGATTGTGATTTGACAATTGAGTACCATCTAGGGAAGGCTAATGTTGTAGCTGATGCTTTGAGTAGAAAGCTGGCTGTAGAGTTGAGGGCGATGTTTGCTCGGTTGAGTATATCACGAGATGGTGGTTTAGTGGCTGAATTACAAGTGAAACCCTCATTGGTAAAGTTGATTAAGGAAAAGCAGTTGTTGGATGATTCATTGGTACCGCATGTTCAAGACATTACAGAAGGAAATCCAACGGACTTTTGTTTCAATGATGATGGTGTTTTATGATTTAAGAGTCGAATAATTGTGCCAGAGGATGTTGAGTTGAGGCACACTATTTTGAATGTAGTGCATAGTAGTCCTACTGCTATGCATCCTGGTAGTAAAAAGATGTATCATGGGTTGAAAGATGAATACAATTGGGTTGGTTTAAAGAAAGATGTGGCTGGTTTTGTTAGTAAGTGCATGGTTTGTCAACGAGTTAAAGTTGAGCATCAGTTTCCTTCTGGATTGTTGTAACCGTTGAAGATTCCAGAATGAAAATGGGAAAGAATCACTATGGATATCGTGACAGGTTTTCCTTTGAAATTGTCCAAAAAGAACTCCATTTGGGTGATTGTTGATCGTTTTACGAAATGTGCACATTTTCTGGCAGTGCATACTATGTATACGTTGGATAAGTTGGCAGATTTGTTGTAAAGTGCTCATAAGTCATATTTTGTATGCATTCCATCTCATATTATTGCTGTTCTTAAGTGCATTTTAGGCATATTTAGGTGCATGCATGCATTATTTACAGTATTATTTAATTTACCTTGTTTTTATTGAATATCTTTAATTTAGTGAGAAAAGATATTGTTTTAGTTTAGTTTTAGTTTCAAGTGCTAGAAGCTGTCAGGAGGAGGAGAAATCTGAGGAGCTGATGCTAAGGCAGCAAGCCAAGGAGTTATACTGAAGCAGTTCAATGCATAGAGAGATGCTGTCGACTAGTTGTCGCTGCCATATCTGCCGCCTAGGGCAGCAACTTAAGGAATTGGTGAATTGGAGTGCGAATGGAAGGGTATAATCTTCTGAGTCCAATGAGCCCAGCTGATAACTACATAAGTATCCTTGTTTTCATACCTTTTTGCTATAGCATTTGTCTGTTCTTGAGTTCATACCATAGCATTTAGACTGCATTTTCTTCTTCTGGGTGCATATATATCTTTGCTGGTTATTGGTCCATATCGAGGGGTACTGCTTGGAAGGTTGGTTTTGATTTTATGGTGCGCAGGAAAGGAGTAAGAGAAAGCCGGTGTCGGGAATTGCTATAGCATTATGGAAGTGGACATTGGCCAGCACGTGAGATACACGTGAGCTGTAGAAACATGTGAACATGCAGAAAAGGACGAACTGACATGGGCAGCAGCCGGTGCCCACCTGTAGACTGTCTCCCTTTCCCCTCGTAGCAGACCTTGTCGGTGGATATTCCTTGGGAATATCAAGGCATCTTTAGGGCACCAAACCTTAGAAGCCTCCACTACATAAAGGGGAGAGAAGCTTGGAGCAAAGTGTGGTATTTTTAGTGTGCAAAAAGAGAGGCGGAAGAGAGAGAAAAGGAGAGCGAAGTTTCCACCTTCATCTTCTCCAGCTTGGTGTCCTCCATCATTGAAGCTCCAAGGAGTGGCCTCACCGGCCTCGAGAGAGGCGATGGGCCTAAGACAGTCGGGTAGTCCATGGCGGAGAGGGAGTTCACCTTTCTTTCTGTCGCTATAGCAATTTCTTGTTATATCTTTATATTTGGTGATGTTATCGCAATGATACGTTGGATGATATTGCCCAGCCACAAACTGTTTTAGGAGGCTTGGGTTTGATGGATGATGTTATATTGAGTACTTTTTAATGCATGCTATGGCTTTTACAGTGTTTATCATGATTCTATGCTTTGCTTATGCATTCATCATTTCCTTAAAGTTGTAAGAGCTTAGGGTTGTAAGTGTTTCGAGAGTTAAGCCCTACCTTAAGCGCCTTCGAGAGTTGGACGTTCTTTAGGTGTATGTTGGGGTTAGTAATTGAGAGAGCTAGTCCTAGAACCCTCATAAGCAATGGAGTGACTGTTGAAAGGCAGACTCTAACCTACCTTAGAGATAAGTGATAGGTTTCAAGGGCTAAAAAGGATAGTACGTGAAGGGTAGGGGAGTGTTACGAGTTTACGCCGAGAGGTATGACTGTAGCATTTCTGGCTCCCAGTTTCCTGGCTAGAGATAGTTTAGGAGCACTCTTACTAAATCCCGCCTAGCATAGAAGATAACTGAAAAGCCTTAGTATCGTTAAGAAGCTTGAGTTAGGTTGTCCATCATTCCCAGCCAGTCATTCCGTAATGAGTTTCGCATACGAAAGGGGACCTGTCTATCATATTGTTATCTCATCTTTCTCTGCACTATTTTGCCTCAGCATTATTATACCTCATTTCTTTTACTATAGCATTGTCATCTGCAAAAAGTTCAAGCTTTATTGCTACAGCAACCGTGAATACCTCCAATCCCTGTGGAGACGATACTCACTCATCACTTTATTACTCGTTCGACGTGTATACTTGCACCATTTGCGTATCATTTATAGTCACTGCACGAACGCAACAAGTTTTTGGTGCCATTGTCGAGGATTGTCAATTGGTTGTTTACGGTTTTTGTTTTTATCGTTTGTTCTTTTTGTTTCAGTATAAACTTATTTTAGGTTTTTCGTTTTTCTTTTCAGGTGTCTTGCTAGTGTATGACCAGAAGGTGACCTAGAGGACCCTTGCAATCACCTATTTCTGAGATCGAGCATTTCTTGAGACTTAGAAGACGTGTTCGACGAGAAGAGACTAGAAACGTGGATGGAGAAATACCACCACCTCAAGGTAACGGAGATGCTGTGGCAAATGGCCAGGGAGTAGCAGCTCGACCACGAGCTATTAGGGATCATTTAGCTCCTATCTTGGACGATCTCTATCCCAGAATAGTAGCTCCAAAAATTCAGGCAGCCCAATTCGAGCTTAAACCTTTTATGTTCAACATGTTGAACACTATTGGTCAGTTTGGAGGTATGCCTCACGAAGATGCAAGACAACATATCCGTGCTTTCTTGGAAGTTTGTGACTCGTTCAGACAGCAAGGAGCGCACGAGGATGTGCTAAAGCTTAAACTGTTTCCATATTCTTTACGTGATCATGCTAGAGCATGGCTAAGTGGAGTGCACAAATCCATGTATGAGTGTTGAGATCGATTCAAAGGATTATTGAGGAAGTGCACAAATCATGGTTTTCATGATTGGACTCAAGTGGTTATGTTCTATAATGGAGTAAATGCTCCTACGAGGATGATGCTAGATGCTTCAGCAAATGGGACCTTGTTAGACAAATCACCGGAAGAAGCATTTGACATTCTTGATAGGGTAGCCAACAATGATTACCAGTTTCCGACCACAAGGCTTGGAACGGGGAGGAGAAGCCAAGTAACTCGAGACAATAAAGCTGATGACTCGGTAGCCACCCAGTTAGCTGCTATCACAAATATGCTAAAGAACCTCCAACGTCCCAACGAAGTCAAGGAAGTGAAGTCTGCAACCTCATGTCTCAGATGCGATGGCAATCACCATCTGAGTGAATGCCATAACAATCAAGAGTCAGCCAACTATGTGGGGAATTATAACCGCAACAACAATCTATACTCCAATACCTACAACCCAGGATGGCGTCAGCATCCGAATTTCAGCTGGGGTAATCAAGGGCACAGTAACTCTGCACAGCCAGCGCCACAGCAAAATCTGATCGAAGCACCATCTTCTAACTAGATGATGCCATGTCAGGGTCACAAGGGAGCAACATCTTCATCGAACAGCTCGCTGGAGACTACATTCAAAGAATTTATGGCTATGACAAAAGACTTCATAGGAACCACAAAAGTTTTGCTACAGGATCATGCAGCAAACATCAAAAATCAAGGAGCCTTATTGCAAAGCCATAGTTCATCTCTCCGAGCCTTAGAAACACAAGTTGGTCAGATAGCCCAAACCTTGCATGCATGTCCACAAGGAGGTTTGCCTAGTGACACTGAAGCCACTAAGCACCATAGCAAAGAACAATGCAGCGCACTCACACTAAGGAGTGGCAAGGAAATTAGCAAGGAAGACAAGTTTGGGGGAACGAGAAGGAGGACTCTCAGCCCAACTTGCCTCAGGAAGAAGATAACTTACAAGATCCTCCAGTTGAAGAGAAGGGTGAGGATGTCGTAGCAAAAGAGGAGCCTGCTTTTGCTACAGCAAAAGATGTAACTCCACCAGTTCAGACAGATGAAGTTAGACCCCCTCCTCATTTTCCTCAACGATTCAAGAAGCAGAAAGAAGAACTTCAGTTCCAGAAATTTGTGGATATCCTGGAAAAATTACATATCAATGTCCCATTTCCGGAGGCCATTGATCAGATGCCAACATATGCCAAGTTCCTCAAGGATATAGTCACGAAAAAGAGGAAGGTCGAAAAGCAAGAGACTGTTGCTATATCATAAGAATTCTATTCTATGTGGAGCAAGCTGCCACCTAAGAGGAAGGACCCAGGTAGTTTTGCTATCCCATGTTCTATTGGCGACAAGTTTTTTGGAAGAGCACTTTGCGATTTGGAATCGATTGTCAATTTAATACCCAAGTCGATTTTTCTGAAACTGGAAATTCGTGAGGCACAACCCACCAAGGTTGTGCTACAGCTAGCCGATCATTATCATGTTCATCCAGAAGGGAGAGTTGAAGATGTTGTGGTAAAGGTGGACAGATTTATCTTTCTAGTCGACTTCTTAATCCTCGACTGTGAAGCTGATAGCAACACACCCATTATCTTGGGTAGGCCATTTTTAGCCATCGGGCGAGCTTTGATCGATTGTGAGAAGGGTGAATTCACGATGCGAGTGGTTGATCAGACAATCACGATCAATATTCATGACACCCTCAAGTATGTAGACAACCCAGGAGTATGCCAATATGTAGATGCTACAGCATAAAATATGATCGATGAGTTTTGTTGTAACAATGAGATGAAAATGGAGGAGTTCGAAGCACTCTGCGAAGATGATGATTCAGACCAAGAAGAGCTCTCAAGGGAACTGGAGCAGTCTAGTCGACTCAAGGCTAGACCAGGTACGCACTTTGAACCTTTTGATTTTTCTAAATTTGTACCTCCTAAACCTTCCCTTGAGCATGCACCTTCTTTAGAACTGAAACCTTTGCCATCACATCTTATATATGTTTACTTAGGGAGCAATGAAACTTTGCTTGTGATAATTTCATCTAGTCTCACACCTAAGCAAGAAACTAGTTTAGTAAATATGTTGTTACAGCATAAAAAAGCAATAGGGTGGACTATGGTTGATTTGAAGGGTATAAGCCCTGCTATATGAATGCACAAAATTTTGCTTGATGATTGCCACAACAATTTAGTTGAGCCCCAAAGGAGACTAAAGCCAATTATGAAGAAAGTAGTGATGAAAGAGATAATCAAGTGGCTGGATGCTGGAGTAATCTACCCGATATCCGATAGCTCATGGGTCAGCCCGGTGCAATGTGTACCGAAGAAGGGAGGCGTGACCGTGGTAAGCAACGAGGAGAATGAGCTATTGCCTACTAGAACCGTTACGGGGTGGAGGATTTGCATGGACTATAGGAAGCTCAACAAGGCGACCAAGAAGGACCATTTTCCCCTCCCATTCATTGATCAAATGTTGGATCGACTAGCGGGCAAGGCATTCTACTGCTTCCTCGACGGGTATTCTAGGTATAATCAGATTGCTATAGCACCCGAAGACCAAGAAAAGACGACTTTCACATGCCCTTATGGAACTTATGCTTTTCGGAGAATGCCCTTTGGCCTCTGCAATACTCCAACAACATTTCAAAGATGTATGATGGCTATCTTTTCAGACATGGTCGAGGACTTTTAGAAATTTTCATGGATGACTTCTCGGTCTCCGGAGATAACTTCGACACATGCTTTGGCAATCTCGCCAAGGTTCTAAAAAGGTGTGAGGAAGCTGACTTGGTGCTCAATTGGGAAAAGTGCCATTTCATGGTAACGGAAGGAACGGTCTTAGGCCACAAGATTTCGAAGCAAGGGATAGAAGTTGACAAAGCAAAGGTCGAGGTCATTGAAAAACTACCTCCCCCCACTACTGTCAAGGCAGTAAGAAGCTTCCTAGGGCATGCTGGCTTCTATCAGAGATTCATCAAAGATTTTTCGAAGATCTCAAAGCCACTATGCAGTTTGCTACAACAAAATCAACCATTTGTGTTTGAGAAAGATTGCCATAGCGCGTTTCAAGAACTGAATGAGAAGCTTATCTCAGCACCAGTTGTTATCCCACCTGATTGGAATGAGCCGTTTGAGCTGATGTGTGATGCGAGTGACTACGCCGTTGGTGCAGCACTTGGGCAACGCCGAGGTAAACTCTTTCATGTCATTTATTATGCCAGTAGCACTTTGAATGATGCACAAATCAATTACACCACTGCAAAAAAAGAATTGCTTGATGTAGTATTTGCCTTTGATAAGTTTAGGTCATACTTGATAGGCACTAAGGTCATAGTTCATACCGATCATTCAGCCATTAAGTACTTAGTGACTAAAAAGGATGCCAAACCTAGACTTATTAGGTGGATACTCTTGCTTCAGGAATTTGACTTAGAAGTTAGAGATAGGAAAGAATGTGAGAACCAGGTAGCCGACCATCTATCTAGGCTAGAAAATGCTATCACACAAGGTAGTGAAACTGAAATTAAGGAGGAATTCCCTGATGAGAAACTGTTAGCTGCTACAACAATTCTGTGGTATGTTGATATTGTTAATTATCTTGTTAGTGGTATTTTGCCTCTTGATTTATCTAGCCAGGGACTCAAGAAATTCAGACATGATACAAGATTCTACTATTGGGATGAACCCTACTTGTTCAAGCAATGTCCTCATCAGATTATAAGGAGATGTGTTCCAAAAGAAGAATACCATAGCATTCTGCACCACTGTCATTCATCACCATGTGGAGGGCATTTTGGTGGTGCTAGAACTGCTGCAAAAGTTCTTCAAGCATGCTTCTTTTGGCCTACACTTTTTAAGGACGCACACGAGTTCTACAAGACTTATGACAGATGCCAAAGAACGGGGAACATCTCCAGGCAGAATGAAATGTCGTTGCAAAATATTCTGGAGCTTGAAATCTTTGGCGTGTGGGGAATTGACTTCATGGGTCCGTTTCCTGCATTATATGGAGATCTATATATTTTGCTAGTACTCGACTACGTGTCGAAATGGGTGGAGGCTATTGCCACCCCAAAGAACGACTCCAAGTTAGTCATGAAGTTTCTTCACAAGAACATCTTCACTAGGTTCGGAGCACCCCGAGCCATCATCAGTGATGAAGGAACTCACTTTGACAACAAGCTCATTGCTAAAGCATTACATCGCTATGGAGTCAGGCACAAGATTGCTACAGCATATTGTTGAGTGTGCAAAAGTTCTATACTTTACCCCTTATTTAACCCATATTTCTGCTGCATTCAAGCATAATTCATTGCATTTAGATAAAGTTTTGCATATACATCACAATTAGATTAAATAGAACAGTTGCTACTGATTTTGGTTACTTTTGCAGGTATCTGCTGTGGCAGACTCAAGACAGCGAAGGAGCAGAGCTGGAACACAGGACTGAAGTCGAGAAGCAAGATGCTTCCGTGGCCACTGCCGTGGCAGCCATGACGACAACATGGGTGAAGTGGAAAAGTGAAGTGGAGTGCGATAGATAGAGGATTTCAAGTCGTTCTGTCGTGGACCACTCCTATATTTTTCTGAGCCCTGGGGCAGAATGAAGGCCAAGCCCAAAGTTCAAGGAAGAAACCCAAAGCAAGAAAAAGGACGAATTAAAGACATCTACTCAGAAGATTTAATCATTAATAGAGTTGTACTTTAGTTTGAACTTGTATTCTTACCTTATTAGAAAACTTGAACCCAAGGCCTATATAAAGGCATATAATTCGACCTAGGGAAGAATATCTCAACTCTAACCGTCTTCCCTAAAACCCTTGTCGTTTTCCCCCTTTTCATCATGTTTTAAACCTCCCCTAGGGCTAAGGGTTGATTCTGTAAAGTAGTTGCAAGGATTGTACTGTTTTAGGATTTTTTCTGTTCAAGCAATAAAAACTTCAAGTTTATTTATTCTAGTTTTTCACATCTCGCAAGAGTATCGGGAGAGCATTGTGAGGGTATCTATTTGTTTGATATCGGGAGAGTCAAGCATACGAACGGAATAAATACACGTTTTCCAGTTTATGGTTAAACCATCTCGGACCTAGGGATAGGACGAGGTTCAGTGGCTGATAAAGAATTCACAAACATTGGTGTTCAGCATTCGATTCACGTCGGGAGGTATCATCCAAGACGTGTTCATCGACAGACTTGGGCCTAGGGATAGGACAAGTCATAACAGGGATTCTTGCCAAACTTGAACTGCAGAGTTGTGTGATCGCTGCCGCGACAACAACAGACTTTTGTCGCGACAAGGACGACGACAGAACAGAAGTTCCTTCTACAGTGCAACACCTGCACTACCGAGCAATTCAATACCGGCCTATTTCTAAACCCTGATTCTTTTAGCTTTTAATTTCCTTATTTTCCAATATTACTTTCCAAACAATTTAAACTCTTTCTTTCTCTCGTGCAGCAACTATATGATAATGCTTTTTCCAGTCCCTGTGGAGACGATATCCGATACTCCAAGTATCACTTTACTACTTGCGTCGTGTACACTTGCACTACATTGCGATAGGACTTTTGACACGCAACAAGTTTTTGGCGCCGTTGGCGGGGACTGGCAACATATCTTTACCCATACTTTTACTGCACTTTTTCTTTTTAAATTTTCTGTTTTTATTGGTGTTGTTTACCCTATGCTTTTCACAAGGTTTTCTGCTTGCTTATGCGCAGATCTAGACGAGGAAAAGAACCTGAGTACGAACTAGACCCTGAAATCGAACGTACGTGCAACCTCAGGAATCGAGTCTGCCTCTTGATAGCAAGAAACGACTATATTGAGGAACAGTTAGAAGCAATGCACAACGGGGTAAATAATAACCAGAGGATTGCTGAAGATCCTACCCTAGATGACCAGAATGGACGGCCTGCAGCAGCCGCTGCCGCACAGCAGTCCTGCCGCGATTACATGATCGATGATCATGTTGAACTGGAGACCACCTTTCCAGACGTGGAAGCTGAGAATTTCGAGCTGAAACCTGTTATGTTCAGCATGATAAATTCCGCTGGCCAGTTTAGTGGTGCTGCAACAGAGGATGCCCGAGAACATCTAAAAACTTTCCAAGAAATATGTGGATCGTTTAGATTACCAAGAACAAATCCGGAAGTACTGAGGCTCCGGTTATTTCCTCATTCACTGAGAGATGGAGCTAAAACTTAGTGGAATAAACTAACGTCGGGTTCAATACGAACTTGGGAAGATCTCTCTCGTGAATTTTTATCTCGTTTTAATCCTTCTCACTTATTTGAGCGATTGTGTAATGAAATTGCTACTTTTCAACGGGAAGAAGACGAACCAATGCACGAGGCATGGGACAGGTTTACAACTCTTCTAAGGAACTGCCCGATGCATGGATTTCCCGTGTGGAATCAGGTCGTTAAATTCTACAATGATGCCAATATACACACTCGTATGAGAATAGATTCAGCAGCAAATGGGCTACTATTGGACAAAGACCCAGACGAGGCAATGGTAGTGTTGAAAAACCTAGCAAAGAATGACGAGCAATTCCCTACAGCAAGGAGATGAGGTAAACGAGGGATAACTGTAAAGGATTATGAAACTGACAATTCCCTGAAGACACAGGTTGCATACCTCACAAAGGCAGTGGAAAATCTATTGCGGAAAGATTCCAAACCTGTCTATTCTGCAGAAGAAGTATGTGAAACTTGCAGTGGGAACCACAGTTCGGAAGATTGTCCCTTACAGTTCGAAGAAGGGATGTATGTTGGAAATTACAACAAACCAAGAAATTACGATTCCAACAATTACGATCCCAACTAGAGGAAAGATCCTAAGTTCTCATGGAGCAATCCAAACAACGCACTTAATCCTCAGATGCAGAACACCAAAACCAGGGGGCACCCAGAATTATGCCGCGACAGCAGCCGCATCAGCAACCGCAACAGCAGCCGGCAGCCGCACCTAGTATACTGGAGCAGACATTGGCTACATTCATGTCACAGATAGGAGCTTACATGGCAAACATGGATCACTTTGTCAAGAAGACTGAGTCATTCATGGACAAGACTGAGATGAGGATGACGAACCATGACGCTACCCTGAAATCCCTGGAGACATAGATGGGCCAAGTTTCCCAACATATCAAGTCAAGGCAAACATGAGGATTCCCTAGTGATACTGAGGTCACTAGACAACCCACACATGAGCAGTGTAAGGCAACTACAACTAGGAGTACGAAACAACAGCAAGAGCCGGAGACGAAGAGCATACCAAGTAAGGAACCGACCCCAGATACACCTGCCGTGAACACTGCCCCGACAGAGGAAGAGCAACCTGCTGCCGACACACCTATCACGACAGAAGAAGGGACAGAGGAGCAAGAAAAGGATGCTGAAGAACCTAAGTCTCCTCAGATCCGAATACCATGTGAAGGACGCCTTGAAGATTACCGTCCTCCACCTCCTTTTCCACAGCGGTTACAAAAACAGAAACAGGAGTACCAGCTCAAGAAGATTTATGATATTTTCAATCAGGTACACATCAATATACCGATGTTAGAAGCCATCAAACAGATGCCCGGTTATGCAAAATTTCTCAAGGATGCCATGTCGAAAAGATCCAGACTTGGGGAATTCGAAACGATAAAAATGACAGAAGGATGCATGACTATTCTGCACAGGCATTCGCCCCAGAAGAAGAAAGATCCTGGGAGCTTCATCATACCGTGTATAATTGGTGACAAATTCGTGGGTAATGCACTTTGTGATCTTGGTGCTAGTATAAATTTAATGCCAAAATCTGTGTTTTAGAAATTAGGTATTGGACGAGCACAACCCATGACAGTCATGTTGCAGTTGGCAGACTGCTCTTACGTACAACCAGAAGGGAAGATTGAAGATATTCTGGTAAGAGTGGATAAATTCATTTTTCTTGCTGACTTTCTTGTGTTAGATTGTGAAGCAAATGAAAACGCACCGATCATCCTGGGGCGACCCTTCCTAGCCACAGGCAAAACTGTGATCGATATGGAGAAAGGAGAACTGACCATGAGAGTAAATGATCAAGAAATCAAACTCAATGTTCTCCAAGCAATTAAATATGTTGATGCAGAAGAAGAGTGCAAGGCCATCACCTAAGTAATCTTTAACCAACCCTGCATCAGGTCAAGCTGCCATGACATAAAGTTTGGTCACTGCCACAACAGTCACCTGGAAGACTATCATGGCAGCAACGATGACAGTGACTCCTCTGATTCAGACATACCTGACACTGAAGCTCATGAGGAGGTAAATTGGATAGGTAATCTTCCAGGTAAGTTCTTCGAGCCCCTAAATTATACCTCGAATGAACATATAATCCAGAAGCCTTCAATTGAAAAGCCACATGTTTTAGATCTTAAGCCCCTGCCAGGGCAGCTTAAATATGTTTTTCTTGGTTTAAATGATACGTTGCCCATAATCATCTCTTCCAAGTTAATGCAGGAACATGAGCAGCAGCTTATCAGAATGCTACAACAGCATAAGAAGGCTATTGGATGGACTATAGCTGATATCCAAGGCATCAGTCCGGCATTGTGCATGCACAAGATTCTCTTGGAGGATGATCATAAGCCGACTATTGATGCTCATAGACGTTTAAACGAGGCTATGCGAGAAGTGGTGAGAAAAGAGATCATCAAATGGCTTGACGCCGGAATCATATACGCCATCTCGGATAGTAAGTGGGTGAGCCCAGTGTAGTGTGTGCCCAAAAAGGGAGGCATAACAGTGGTAACCAACGCAGAAAACGAGTTAATCCCAAACAGGACCGTGACCGGTTGGAGGGTTTGTATGGATTACCGGAAGCTTAACAAAGCTACCCGGAAAGACCATTTTCCCCTACCTTTTATTGATCAAATGCTTGATAGATTAGCGGGAAAACCTTACTATTGATTTCTTGATGGTTACTCAGGTTACAACCAGATAGCGGTTGCACTGGAGGATCAAGAGAAAACTACCTTCACATACCCATACGGCACTTACGCTTTTAGGAGAATGTCGTTTGGACTCTGCAATGCACCAGCAACCTTCCAAAGGTGCATGATGGCCGTATTCTCCGACATGGACGATTTTTCCGTCTTTGGAGACAATTTTCATGGATGATTTTTCCGTCTTTGGAGACAATTTTGAAGGTTGTTTAGGCAACCTACAGAAGGTGCTTGAAAGATGCGAAGAAGCGAACTTGGTCTTAAATTGGGAAAAATGCCACTTCATGGTGGATGAAGGGATAGTCCTAGGCCATAAGGTAAGCTACCGTGGCATCGAGGTGGACAGAGCAAAAATAGAGGTAATCGAAAAGTTTCCGCCACCCACCACAGTCAAGGGGATTCGGAGTTTTTTAGGACATGCTGGGTTTTATCGACGATTTATTGCCAATTTCTCGAAGATTACCAAGCCCTTATGTCACTTATTAGAGCATAACCGCCCCTTTGAATTTAATACTGAATGTACTGAGGCATTCAGAATTCTGAAAGAGAGGCTGGTAACAACCCTGATCGTACAGCCACAAGACTGGAGTTTGCCATTCGAGATAATGTGTGATGCCAGTGACTACGCTGTCGGGACAGCATTAGGGCAGAGGAAGGATAAGCTCTTCCATGTGATTTACTATGCCAGCAAAACATTGAATGATGCCCAAGTAAACTACACCACAACGGAAAAGGAACTATTAACAGTGGTGTTCTCAATCGACAAGTTCCGTCCATACATACTTGGAACGAAGGTGGTGGTCTATACAGACCATTCGGCACTAAAGTATCTGTTTACAAAAAAAGATGCAAAACCGAGATTGATACGTTGGATTTTGCTGCTGCAAGAGTTCGACATTGACATCAAGGATAAAAGGGGGACAGAAAACCAAGTAGCAGACCACTTGTCGAGATTAGAGATGGGAAAGAGTCTACCGATAGATAGGACCAACATACTAGAGACCTTCCCGGATGAACAGCTATTTGCTGCCACAAGCACTGCCGCGACAGCTATGGCGGCAGGTAAGTTTTCTGAAACCCCTTGGTACGCTGATTTTGTTAATTACATTGTTAGCGGGGTACTACCTCCTAAACTTAATTACCAAGCAAGGAAGAGGTTCCAAAATGATGCAAAACATTATTATTGGGACGAACCTCTTCTTTTCAAACATTGTGCAGATCAAATTATCAGGAGATGCGTACCACAAGATGAACAGGAAGCTGTGCTTCACCACTGCCATGCTTCACCATATGGAGGACACATAGGTGGAAACAAAACCGCTGCCAAGGTTTTGCAATTCGGTCTCTATTGGCCCACATTGTTCAAGGATGCACAAGCCTTTTACAAGGGCTGTGACAAATGCCAAAGGACTGGAAACATCTCGAGAAGGCATGAGATGCCACTACAGAACATTCTAGAGGTCGAAATCTTTGATGTATGGGGAATCGACTTCATGGGACCGTTCCCAGCATCTTGTGGGAACCTTTACATCCTACTGACAGTGGATTATGTGTCCAAGTGGGTAGAAGCGATCGCCACGGAGAAAAATAACGCCAAAACTGTTCAAAGATTTCTACACAATAATATTTTCTCCAGATTTGGCATACCTAAGGCGATCATCAGTGACGAAGGGAGACATTTTGATAATAGGGTAATTGTTGTTGCCTTGAGAAAATACAAAGTAAAGCACCAGATTGCAACAACATACCACCCTCAAACCAATGGACAGGCCGAAATATCCAACCGGGAAGTAAAGAACATACTTGAGAAGATGGTTAAACCTACTCGAAAAGATTGGTCTTTACACCTCAATGATGCACTTTGGGCCTATAGAACAGCATTCAAAACACCATTGGGAATGTCACCCTACATGCTTATCTATGGGAAAACATGCCACTTACTTGTTGAGATAGAACACAGAGCTTATTGGGCTATCAAGGCAGTAAATATGGACTTAGATAAGGCAGGACAAAAGAGGCTACTGGGCTTGAATGAAATTGAAGAAATTCGAGCAATGGCCTACGACAACGCCAAGATGTACAAAGATAAAACCAAAAGGTGGCACGACAGGAAGTTGCTGCCACGACAGTTCTGCCCAGGGCAGCAGGTGTTTTTGTTTAACTCTAGGTTAAAACTTTTCCCGGGAAAGCTTAAATCTAGATGGTCCGGTCCTTTTCAAGTTGTCCAGGTTTTCCCTCATGGTGCCATCACAATCAAATCCCTAAAGGACGGGCACCAGTTCAAAGTCAACGGACAGAGACTAAAGCATTATCAAGGGACTGAAGCCCCAAGGATGCATGAAGTAGTTACTTTAGGAGATGCCCCTCAAGGCATCCCTAATTTAACTTAGTTTTATTTTATTTATTTATTTATTAGGAATTAAGATTTAATTATTTTATTTTAGGAATTAATATTTTATTTTATTTATTTTTAGGAAACAAAGGAAACAAGGCAAAGAGAAGGAATGAACCAACCCACCATACCCACAGCAGCCTAAAAAGCCCAACGGACGAATCTGTCATCACAGCCTGTCATCAGCTGTCGCGACAGACGCTAAGAAGACAGCCTGTCACCAAGCTGTCGCGACAGACACGCAAACGCGTAACAGACGCGCAGCAGACACATAAACTCATGACAGACACGTCAGAAACCGCATAACAGCTGGCTCCGTTATTCACGCCTGCCGTTACAGCTCCAACGGGAAGAAAACCACCCTTCTATATAAACCTCATTCACTATTCATTTCTCACTTCATTCTCATTTTCTCAACTTGTTTCCTCTGTTTAAGATCTTTAACATTTTTTCTTTACATTTTCCACAGTCCTTGCAAAAATGACTAGCAGACAAACCCGTCGAAGTGCTGCCTCCACTTCTGCTGCAGCAGTAAGCACCCCAAGCCATAGTGTCATTCCAGACCGCTTCACCTCCACCGACTCCGCCACAAGATACTACCATTCCTTTTAGAAGAGGGAGATGTGTGAAGAACAGGGGTTTCTCTACACCGAACCCATGGGAGACATAGGGCTTGAAAGCTTCATAGCAAGAAAGATCCACGCCCTCAAATGGCAGCAGTTTGCTGCCCAACCGGAAGAGATGAACCTCACACTCATCAGGGAGTTCTATGCTGCTCTCAACAGCAAAGACACTACGACAGTGACAGTTCGAGGTAAACGACTCTCCATCGAGCCTTCCTACATCAACACTCTCTATGGTTTATATGTGAGTAAGAAGGAGAACTCCCACAAAAGATTCGTCAATAGTCTGTCGTCGGCAAACTACAACGCGGTCATGGCAAAGCTCACCGAGGAAGGGAGGGAGTGGAACACTGACCCAAAACACCGATGGGCTGTTAAGAGAACCCAGTTGGCTCCACATGACAAATTGTGGAATCACTTTGTGAAGAAGCGCATCATGCCATCCTCCCACAACAGCACTGTCGACAGACCAAGGTTAGCCCTTGTGCATTCAATTTTAAATGAAAGATCAATAAATGTCGGCCGCTACATAAGGGAGGGAATTCTTGAGTGTGCCCTCCGACCATCGGGTCCCCTCGTCTTCCCATACCTCATCACCACCATCTGTCGGGGCCACAACGTACCGGAAATTGCTGAAGACGTAAAAATCCGAGGGAAAGGTTGTACGAAGCAAAACATTTACAGCCTCATGGAGTTGAAAGCTGCCACCCCACTGTCATACTTCAATCCTTCTACCGCGGCAGACCAGACGGCAGGCCCCAAATCCCCAGAACCTGCCGCAGCAGAACAACAGCAGACGACAGCAGCTCCTCCATCAGATACCTCTACCCAGATTCTGTCAACACTGAAAAGAATGGAGGAACGATAGCTCGGTCTGATGGGCTACATGAGGGACTTCACAGCAGCAACGATAAACTTTATTCATAATGATTTACATTTTACACATGTGTCGTTCCCCTCCTTCCCAGAACAGTTCTTTGCTGCCCCTACACCTACCCCTACTGCGACACCTAAAACTCCATCTACTGCCTCTACACCTACACCGGCCACGACAGCTGAAGGCGGCAGCCAACCTGCCACTGCCAGAAGCGAGAAAAGAAAGGAGCCCCTGCCAGAACTCAAAGAAGAATATTTTGAAGGGTTCTCCTCCTCTTCCATCTGGCAGGATTCTGACAGGGAGCCCTCAGTTGCCCGAAACCTCTCCAAGGACTTCACGCCAATGAAGAGGAAGAAGCTCAACGAGACTGGTGAAGGCCCCTCCGACCAAGGCAGATCTTCCACCAGCAGTAGTAGCAGCTCTGACGATGAGGTCGAGGTTCTGGACAAGCCCTCACACATCTCACCAACCCGTGTCCAGCCACCGAGGGAAGCAAAGAAGAAGACAGCCTCTGCCTCTCCCAGCATCCTGCCGGCCCCTGCCATGAAAGTTACTGCCCGCCGGCAGCTCCAGATCAGCAGCAGAAGTGACGACAGCTCCTCAACTTAAGTTTCTATCTTATATTTTGCTGTCGTGCTGTTTTATTTATTTTGTGATGTATTTTGTTTTTTCTGTTTTTTATTTCCCATTCTGTCATGCATTGAGGGCAATGCAACCCTCGAGTTTGGAGGTGGCATCCCTCCATTAATGAAGTGTTAGTTGCGTCTTAAATCTGTGTCTAAGTATTAGTTATTATTTAATTTATTTTTGTGTCAAAAATTAAAAAAATATATATTTGGCTTAAGTCTTTGAACTGAACTTACCTGCCGCGACATACTCTGTCATGGCAGTGCCTTTAGGATGATTTTAGAACTGTTTAGAGCCTTGCTATAGTTCTGATCTTTAAAACACTATTTGTGACTCTTATATACTATCTAGACTTCTATTAGTAAACTAGAGTAGAAAAGCCTAACCACTTGAGTTGCCCCTAGAGGTGCCTAACACTGGCTCTAGGAAAAGAAAATAAGAAAAGAAAAACTTAGACTCAATACCCCTAGAGGTGCCTAATACCGGCTCTAGGAAGTTAGCTAGAGGTGCCCAAAAACAGGCTCTAGTCAACTCAAAATAAGAAAAACACCGAGTCTAATTCAGAAAAAACTAAAGGAGCCTAAGAATTGCCTCCAAGAAAAGAAAATTTGGCATAAAAATTCAAGTAAGTAGCTTAACTATTCTAGTAAACTAAAGGAGTCTAGGCACATATTTGTTCACAAAACATGCACACACTGCACAAGACCTATAGCATGGTTCCGAATAAATTCAGAAACATCCGACAAGGTATTTCTCATGATAGGGCATGTGTGGTAGGTAATGAAAAGTTCATTGAATTAAGTCAAACCAAAAAGCTTTAATTAGGTCATATTTGCTTGAGGGCAAGCAAGAACTAGAGTTTGGGGGTGTGTTGAGTGTGCAAAAGTTCTATACTTTACCCCTTATTTAACCCATATTTCTGCCGCATTCAAGTATAATTCATTGCATTTAGGTAAAGTTTTGCATATACATCACAATTAGATTAAATAGCACAGTTGCTACTGATTTTGGTTACTTTTGCAGGTATCTGCTGTGGCACACTCGGGACAGCGAAGGAGCAGAGCTGGAACACAGGACTGAAGTCGAGAAGCAAGATGCTGTCGTGGCCACTGCCGTGGCAGCCATGACGGCAGCATGGGTGAAGTGGAAAAGTGAAGTGGAGTGCGATAGATAGAGGATTTCAAGTCGTTCTGTCGTGGACCACTCCTATATTTTTCTGAGCCCTGGGGCAGAATGAAGGCCAAGCCCAAAGTTCAAGGAAGAAACCCAAAGCAAGAGAAGAAGACGAATTAAAGACATCTACTCAGAAGATTTAATCTTTAATAGAGTTGTACATTAGTTTGAACTTGTATTCTTACCTTATTAGAAAACTTGAACCCAAGGCCTATATAAAGGCATGTAATTCGACCTAGGGAAGAATATCTCATCTCTAGCCGTCTTCCCCAAAACCCTTGTCATTTTCCCCCTTTTCATCATGTTTTAAACCTCCCCTAGGGTTAAGGGTTGATTCTGTAAAGTAGTTGCAAGGATTGTACTGTTTTAGGATTTTTTCTGTTCAAGCAATAAAAACTTCAAGTTTATTTATTCTGGTTTTTCGCATCTCGTAAGAGTATCGGGAGAGCATTGTGAGGTTATCTATTTGTTTGATATCGGGAGAGTCAAGCATACGAACAGAATAAATACGTGTCTTCCAGTTTATGGTTAAACCATCTCGGACCTAGGGATAGGACGAGGTTCAGTGGCTAATAAAGTATTCACAAACATCGGTGTTAATCCTTCGATTCACGCCGAGAGGTATCATCCAAAACGTGTTCATCGACAGACTTGGGCCTATGGATAGGACAAGTCATAACAGGGTTTCTCTCCAAACTTGAAGTGCATAGTTGTGTGATCGCTGCCGCCACAACAACAGACTTCTGCCGCGACAGGTGCTACCACGACAGGGACGACGACAGAATAGAAGTTCCTTCTACAGTGCAACACCTGCACTACCGAGCAATTCAATACCGGCCTATTTCTAAACCCTAATTCTTTTAGCTTTTAATTTCCTTATTTTCCAATATTACTTTCCAAACAATTTAAACTCTTTCTTTCTCTCGTGCAGCAACTATAGGATAAAGCTATTTCCAGTCCCTGTGGAGATGATATCCGATACTCCAAGTATCACTTTACTACTTGAGTCGTGTGCACTTGCACTACATTTCGATAGGACTTTTGACACGCAACATATATCATCCGCAGACAAACGGACAACCTGAAGTTTCCAACCGAGAAATCAAGCAAATCTTGGAGAAGGTGGTGAATCCTAAGAGAAAAGATTGGTCCCCCAAGTTGGATGAAGCACTGTGGGCATATAGGACGGCCTTCAAGACGCCTTTAGGCATGTCAGCCTTCAAGCTTGTATTTGGTCAGCAGTGCCACTTACCTGTGGAGCTGGAGCACAAGGCTTATTGGGCAATCAAGAAACTCAACATGGATACCCAACTTGCTGGTGAAAGGAGATTGCTAGAGCTTAACGAGCTAGAGGAGTTCAGAGCCCAAGAATATGAGAATGCTCGCATTTACAAGGAGAAACCTAAGAAACGACATGACAAACACATTTTTCCAAGGCATTTCTCGGAAGGGCAACAAGTGCTTCTCTACAATTCCAGGCTAAAGCTTTTTCCTGGAAAGCTGAAATCGAGGTGGTCAGGGCCATTCATAATACACAAGGTGTACCCTCATAGCACAGTGGATATCAAGAAGTTGGACGACAATGAAATCTTCAAATTCAATGGCCAACACCTAAAGGTGTACAGTGGAGCCCCTATCCTCAGAGACAAGTCATACATGGATCTTCACGATCCTTGAAAGTTTGCATCTCCAACCCTATCCTTTATGCTATAGCATGTCTATAAATAATGCTTTCCTTTTATTCTAGTTTTGTGTTATCTTTGCTTTTAATTTTCATATCTTTTCACGTGACCCTCGTACAAAGGCTTTTCTCTTTCCTAAGTACTATGATAGGTACAAAGGCAGGGGAGCACGCCGTCTGCAGGGTTGGTAGCAAAGGGAGAAGGACATGGACTTTGTTTTTATCCAATTTTGGAGGGACGCAAGAAAAGGGGAAAAGAAAAAGATAAAGGTGGTTTTATCCGAAAAGTGAGGAGTTGAATTAAAAGAGAGAGAGAAAAATAAAAAAAGCATGAGAGAGAATATTCATCTATTTAATAAGGAGAAACCCTAGCCACATAAACCCATATTCTCTCTCCAGCCGCCTGCCATTGCATTAACTCCAAAAAAATTTCTCTCTCCCTTAAAGCCGACACACATCCCCATCACCTCTGATCTTCCATTAACTCATCAATTTTTCCCACCTTTTTCAACTCCCAACATACTCTTCTTCATTCGTCCCCTCACCTTCTTCATCTTTTTCAAACACTCAAAAACTTCCCCCCACCTTTTTGATTCTCTCCCCAAACAGAGAAAACCTTCACCATTTTCTTTCCTACACACATTCACTCCTCCAAACTTTTCAACAAAAACTCCATGGCTCGTTGCAAAAACGCCCCTAAGACTTCTAACCATCCCACACAACGTCCAATCCTAGAAATTCCCAAATTTCTTGACGAGGCAGCCAAGGAGAGATGGGCAAAGCTCAAGGACAGAAACGTTCTTCCAGAAATAGGGTTCAAATACCCTCAAGAGGAAGAAGATCAGTTCGACCAGTCTATAATGGATGTCATTGGCACCCATGGATGGAAAAACTTTGCTGCCCATCCTGAAGAAATTTGCTCATCATTGGTGAAGGAGTTTTATGCTCACCCGACGAGTCCAACCCAGTCTACAGTTCATGTGCGCAGAGAGCAAATAAAATTTACTGCTGCAGCAATCAACAAGTTCTATGGGCTGAAACATATTATGGACCGTCACACTTCTTTTGTGATGACAATGGACGCGCAAACGCAACGCGAGGTGCTGGAGGACATTTGCTTTCAAGGAACGATGTTGGATAATAACAAGTCAGTTGAGAGAGGACGCCTCAAACCAGAGGCTAAGGTATGGAATCACTTTGTGAGGCATAAGTTTATGCCCACACTACACACTGCTACCGTCCATATCTCTCGACTTTTTCTCATTCATTCCATAATATATGGTAGACAAATTGATATAGGAAAGATAATAGTGGATGAGGTATATGCTTGTTTGAAACGGCCCCGTAGCCCCCTTGTTTTTCCTAATCTGATCACTGCCTTGTGCAAAAAGAAAGACGACTTCATAGACGATCTTGTAGATACATCTGTTTCAGGAATGACAGGTTTGACCCCAGCACTTGTGACAGAACTCCGGGGATTTAACGAAGACATGCCTCAGCAAGCATTTGAGAGTGGAGCTAGAAGTTTTGCTGCAGCAAGAGTGGTAACACTGGTGGCAACTACAAAGGAACTGAGCTCTGAGCTCAACCTGATGAAGGCACATCAGTGGGTGTACTTCAAATACACCCAACACCGTGATAGTGCCATAGCATCCTGCTTGAGCAAACTCCTGCCGAATCAGAATGTCTCTTTTCCAGTATTTCCAATGGAGTTATTGCAAGCCCCCGCCACTGCTACATCACAAACAATGTCTCCCAGTTAACCCAGCTCCGTCCCACATGCTGCAAAGAGAAAGACTCCGCGAAAGAAAGAACCAGCAACTCCAACTGCCCAATTAGAGAAAGAAACTCCATCTGTCCAACCTACTATTGAAGAAACCGACCCAGCAACCTCTCCAGCCAAAAAGAGAAAACGCACCAGAAAGGCAACCAATCCTAAACCTTCAAGACCAGAAAACCCACTCACAGAACTAGAGCATGTACCAAATGATCCTGAGGAAACCCCTCAGAAGGAAGCTGCTACAGCACAAGCCACTGAGCCGACTCCAGCACAATCAAAGGATGCTACAGCATTCAGACTAAAAACTCGCATCAAACACACGGCTGGACGTGTCAGGCCCTCGTCTAGTGCTCAATCAGTCTCATCCGAGAGCGTGGATGATGTGGTAGACCCACACCACTACTCCTCCGAGACGTCGATAGACAACACCAGCAGCAGCACCTAGCCTCTGCACCCAGGAGGTACTAACCTTTTTCTTTTCAATTTTTCATTTTTCATAGCATATAGTGTAGGTTAGTTTATTCATTGAGGACATTGCATTTTTTAAGTTTGGGGGTGTTAGTGTTCATAGTTAATATTTTGCCTTAGCATGTGCATTATAGAATAGAACAAAATTTTTACTATGGCATTATGTTTAGTCTAGAGACAGCCTATGAACATATTTATGATGTGTGACGATGAAATTGCTAAGGCCTGAATTAAAGTAAAAAAATATATAAAACACAACTAGTTGAGATCTGTAGAACTGACTTTAGGATCTAGTTGTTAAAAAAATTTACACAGTTGCTCTCTTTCTGTAAATAAGTTTGTTAGAAAAATTTTTCAAGAAGAACCCTAGTAAACTCTGATATGTAGACTCTAGAGAACTTAAAAGAAAAGCTAGAAGGCCTTGTGCTAAAAAAAACAAGCGAATAAATGCTACGACATATCTGTAGAAGGACACTCCGCTTTGCTATAGCTAGTGTTAAAAAATATTTAAATACAATAAATCCTTGCTATAGCATATGAGTGAATGAAAGTTGTCACGGGATGACTCTACCTACTAGCTCGAGGGTGAGAGGTTTGCTCCCTGCTCATCTAGAGTTAAGGACGGCAGGTGTGATGAGCTGACACCCTTCGTAACAGAAAACTTATATCTTTGGGAGTCTAAAAATTGGAAAAGAACTAGAGAACATAGTTAGGGTATAACTAGGGAGCTTCCTTGAAAATTTGTCTCATCAGCTTAAGTATAGGAGGAAGGCAGCCACGCACACAGCTTAGTCCTAAGGAATGTTCTTAAGGATCTTATGTATGGTTGTGTATATATATATTTATCCGCCTAAGTTATTTCTGAGGACTGAAACATTGCCATAGCAATCCTCTAGGTTAAATATTTTCCATAGTAGCTCTTTTGTTCTGTTCTATTCATTGCTTGAGGACAAGCAATAGCTTAAGTTTGGGGGTGTGATAACTGCATAAGTATCCTTGTTTTCATACCTTTTTGCTATAGCATTTGCATGTTCTTGAGTTCATAGCATTTAGACTGCATTTAGGTTGCATTTTCTTCTTCTGGGTGCATATCTATCTTTGATGGTTATTGGTCCATATCGATGGGTACTTGTTGAGTGTGTAAAAGTTCTATATTCTACCCCTTATTCAACCCATATTTCTGCTGCATTCAAGCATAATCCATTGCATTTAGGATAGATTTAATCCATACATCACAATTATATTAAATGGCACAGTTTCTACTGAAATGGGTTGTTTTTGCAGGTAGCTGTTGTAGCAGATGAAGGGCAGTAGAGAAGCAGAGCTAGAATACTGGACTGTAGCCGAGAAGAAGGATGCTGCCAAGGCCGCTGTCGTGGCAGCCAATGACGACAGCAATGGTGAAGGGAAGAAGTGAAGTGGATCTCGACAGAAAGAAGAATTTAAGCCGGTCTGTCGTGGAGTAATCTCATATTTTTCTGAGCCCTAGATCAGATTGGAGGCCAAACCCAAAGTTCAAGGAAGAAACTTCAAGCAAGAAGGAAGGACGAATTAAAGACATAAACTCTAAAGATTTAGTCTCTAATAGAGTTGTACTTTAGTTTAAACTTGTATTCTTGCCATATTAGAAAACTTGAACCCAAGGTTTATATAAAGGCATGTAATTCGACCTAGGGAAGGATATCTTGTTCTCTAGCCGTCTTCCCCAAACCCTAGTCGTTTTCCCCTTCTGTTGAGATGTGAGGGGCTCGATTCGATCAACCGTTCTTGCTCGCCAAGTGTGGAGAAGTTGGATAATTGGGTGTTTTAGTGGGAGGTGAAAATTTGGCAATTTGACACAAGGATTTATAGTGGTTCAACCTTCTAACCAAGGTCTACATCCACTACCTTAGCTCCTCACTAAGGATTTCCAACAAATTCACTAAGAATTTCGTCCCCTTTTCTAGGATTAGGAGGAAACCGTTACAACCCTCAAAGCTTTCTACCCAAAGCTTGAAGGAACACTCTCTTTACAAAGAAAGACTTAGCAAACTAGAAATCCCTCTAAAAGGTGTTTGTTTGCAATTCTAAGCACTCACCCAAAACTTAAACACTTGAGCAAATTTAACAATGTAAGCTCACAAGTGTTGTCTAAGCAAGAAATAAACAATTTAAGCTCTAGACAAATTTTGACATCATAATGTTGTTACAATTGAAGCATTAACTTGTTCTTGATGCTTGGAGGTCCCTTTTATACTCCCAATTGAGTTTGTAGCTGTTACTAGCCGTTGGGGATGATTTGGAGCCGTTGAGGACTTTATTTCCCTTCATAAATGCTGTCCTGCAGCTATCCGTATCGATACGCGTGAAACCGTATCGGTACGACCTTCATAGGAACTAGCTGTTGAGCTCTTGCCAGCCTAGGCGTATCGGTACGGGTTCACATTTAAATGGCCGTTGGGAAATAGCCGTTGGGGTTGCTTGAAAGGGGATCGGTACGCTTACCTGGCGTATCGAAACGATCCCGATCCGTATCGAAACGGCAAAGGCATGTATCGATACGAGTTTGGACAGTGGCCAAACTGGGGCAAAAAGGTATCGGTACGGGTACAACCGTATCGATACTGGTAGCTTGAAAACAAGAGTTTGGCTATGTAAAAGCATGAAAAACATTTGCCAAAAACCTCTTAAAATACCTCAAACATAAATTCAAGTTGTTTGGACTTAAAACCAAGTTTTAAATTCTTTTCAAATTAGTCCAAAACATTTTTCAATTATTATATCAAAACATTAGTTCTACACCTTCTCATCATGTTCTAAACTTCCCCTAGGGCTAAGGGTTGATTCTGTAAAGTAGTTGCAAGGATTGCTTTGTTTTAGGAATTTTTATGTTCAATAAAATAGACTTCAAGTTTGCTTATTCTGGTTTTCAACATCTTGCAAGAGTATCGAGAGAGCATTGTGAGATTATACATTTACTTAATATCAGGAGAGTTAAGTATACGAAAGGAATAAGTACGGGTTCTCCAGTTTATGGTTGAACTATCTCGGACCTAGGGATAGGACGAGGTTAAGTGGCTAAGGAAGAATTCAACAACATCGGTGTTCATCCTTTGATTCACGCCGGGAGGTATCATCATAGACGTGTTCATCGACATACTTGGACCTAGGGATAGGCCAAGGCATAGCAGGGATTCTTGCCAAGCTTGAAGTACTGAGTTGTGTGTTCGCTGTCGCGACAACAACAGACCGCTGCCGTAGCAGGTGCTGCCGCGACAGGCGCTACAACAGAACAGAGGAGTCTTAGACATTGCAAACACCTGCACTACGGAGCAGATCAATATCGGCCCATTCTTTACTCTGAATATTCTCATCCTTTATTTTCAATCTTCCTTATTATTTCGTGACAAACAATTAAACTATTTCTTTTCCTTCTTGTGCAGCAATCTAAGGTTAAAGCTATTAGCCCAGTCCCTGAGGAGACGATATCCGATACTTACGTATCACTTTACTACTTGCGTCGTGTACACTTGCACTACATTGCGATAGACACGCAACAAGTTTTTGGCACCGTTGCCGAGGACTGGTAACATATCTTTACCCTACCTTTTACTGCACTTCTTTTATTTTTCTGTTTTTACTTGGATTGTTCACCATGTGCTTTTCACAAGGTCTTTTGTTTGCCTATGCGCAGATCTCAACGAGGAAAAGAACCTGAGCACCAATTAGATCCTGAAATCGAACGAACGTGCAATCTCAGGAAACGAGTCCGCCTCCTTGTAGAAAGAAACGAATACATGGAGGAACAATTAGAAGCAATGGTGAACGAAAGGCACGAAGAAAGGAGGAACAACCAAGTAAATCCCCGAGGTCCTGAAGATCCCCTCGGAGATGGAGGAAACAGACAACCTGCCGATCCTCCTGCTGCTGTCGCACGCCGGTCATGCCGAGACTACATGATCAATGATCATGTGGAACTAGAGACCACCCTGCCAGACGTTGAAGCTGAAAATTTCAAGCTGAAACCTGTCATGTTCAGCATGATTAATTCCGCTGGCCAATTTAGTGGTGTTGCTACAGAGGATGCTAGGGAACATCTGAAAACGTTCCAGGAAATCTGTGGTTTGTTTAGACTACCAGGAGTAAATCCGGAGAAACTGAGGCTTCGGTTATTTCCTCATTCATTGAAAGACAGAGCTAAAACTTGGTGGAACAAACTAACGCCGGGTTCAATACGAACTTGGGCAGATTTAACTCGTGAATTTTTGTCTCGTTTTAACCCTTCCCATTTATCTGAGCGATTACGTAACGAAGAAATTGCTACTTTTCAACAGGAAGACGATGAGCCAATGCACGAGGCATGGGACAGGTTTACTACTCTTCTGAGGAATTGCCCGATGCATGGATTCCCTGTTTGGAATCAAGTCATCAAATTCTATAATGCTGCCAACCTACAGACCCGAATGAGAATCGATTCAGCAGCCAATGGGTTGTTGTTAGATAAAGATCCAGAGGACGCCATGGTAGTGTTAAAGAATTTGGCTAAGAATGAAGAGCAATTCCCCACATCGAGGAGAGGTAAACGAGTACTAGCTGTGAAGGATTATGAAGCCGATAATTCCTTGAAGACACAAGTTGCATATCTCACAAAGGCAGTCGAGAATTTGCTGAAGAATGACTCTCAACCTATCTATGCTGCAGAAGAGGTATGTGGAACTTGTAGTGGAAATCATAGTTCGGATGACTGCCCAATACAGCTAGAGGAGGGGATGTATGCTGGAAATTATAACAAGCAGAACTACAATTCCAAAAACTACAATCCCAACTGGAGAAAGGATCCCAAATTCTCTTGGAGCAACCCTAACAATGCCCTAAATCCGCAAGCACAGAACACTCAAAATCAGGGGGCACCTAGACTTCTGACTTGGCAGCAGCCGCAACAGCCACTAGCTGCCACGACTAGTATATTGGAGCAGACCTTGGCTACGTTTATGTCCTAGACAGGAACCTACATTGAGAACATGAATCACTTCGTCAAGAAGACTGAGTCATTCATGGATAAAATAGAGATGCGGATGACTAACCATGAAGCTACTCTGAAATCACTGGACACACAGATGGGTCAGGTTTCCCAGCATATTAAATCGAGGCAGAATGGAGGATTCCCTAGCGATATTGAAAACGCTAGACAACCTACACATGAGCAGTGCAAAGCCATCACAACTAGGAGTGGGAAGAAATTACCAGGGCCAGAGAAAGAAGCTGAATCAGTTAAGGAACCAGCCCTAAAATCGACTGCCGAGAACGCTGCCCCGGCAGACGACAAACAGCCTGTTGCCGATGAACCTGTTACGACAGCAGAAGGGACAGATGAGAAGGATGAAGAACCTAAGCCTCCTCAGATCCGAATGCAGTGGGAAGGACGTATTGCAGATTATCGTCCCCCATCTCCTTTTCCTCAGCGGTTATAGAAATTGAAACAGGAATCCCAGCTTAAGAAAATCTATGATATTTTTAAGCAGGTTCACATCAATATTCCACTGTTAGATGCCGTTAGGGAAATGCCCGGTTATGCCAAATTTCTCAAGGAGGCCATGTCGAAGAAATCCAGGCTTGTGGAATTTGAGACGGTTAAAATGACAGAAGGATGCATGACTATTCTGCAAAAGCATCCACCCCAGAAAAAGAAGGATCCTGGGAGTTTCATAATATCGTGCATAATCGGAGATAAATTTGTGGGTAAGGCACTTTGTGATCTAGTTGCCAGTATTAATTTAATGCCAAAATCTGTATTTCAGAAATTAGGTATTGGACGAGCACAACCCACAACAGTTATGCTGCAGCTGGCAGACCGCTCTTACGTGCAACCGGAAGGGAAAGTTTAAGATATTCTGGTAAGAGTGGATAAGTTTATTTTTCCTGTTGACTTTCTTGTTTTAGATTGTGAAGCAGATGAAAATGCACCAATCATCCTAGGGCGACCCTTCTTAGCCACAGGAAGATCACTGATTGATGTAGAAAAGGGAGAACTCACTATGAGAGTAAATGATCAAGAGATCAAGCTGAATGTTCTCCAAGCGATTAAGCACGCTGATGCAGAAGAAGAATGCAAGGCTATCACTGAAGTTATCCTTGACCAACCCTACATTAGGTCGGACTGCCATGACATCAAATTTGGCCACTGCCCCAGCAGCCATTTAGAAGACTGTCACGGCAGCAACGACGACAGCAGCTCCTCAGACTGACATATCTGATACTGAAGATCATGAGGAGGTAAACTGGATAGGCAATCGTCCAGGTAAGTTATTCGAGCCCTTAAACTACACCTCGAATGAACATATAGTCCAAAAGCCATCAACTATAGAGCCACTTGTTCTATATCTTAAGCCCCTGCCATGGCAGCTTAAATATGTTTTTCTTGGATTAAATGATACATTGCCCATAATCATCTCTTCCAAGTTGATGCAGGAACAGGAACAGCAGCTGATAGGGATGCTGCAGCAGCACAAAAAGGCTATTGGGTGGACAATAGCTGATATCCAAGGCATCAGTCCGACACTATGCATGCATAACATCCTCTTAGAGGATGATCACAAGCCGGCCATTGATGCCCAGAGACGTTTGAATGATTTTATGCGAGAAGTGGTCCGAAAAGAAATTATCAAGTGGCTAGATGCTGGGATAATTTATGCCATCTCGGATAGTAAGTGGGTGAGCCCGGTGCAGTGCGTTCCTAAGAAAGGAGGAATAACCGTGGTGACCAACGAAGAAAACGAGCTAATCCCAACCAGGACTGTGACCGGTTGGAGGGTTTGTATGGACTACCGGAAGCTTAACAAAGCTACCCGGAAGGACCACTTTCCCCTGCCTTTTATTGATCAAATGCTTGATAGATTAGCGGGAAAGCCTTACTACTGTTTTCTTGATGGTTATTCAGGTTACAATCAAATAGCCATTGCAGCGGAGGATCAAGAGAAAACGACCTTCACTTGCCCGTACGGTACTTACGCTTTTCGGAGGATGCCATTTGGACTTTGCAACACACCAGCTACTTTTCAGAGGTGTGTGATGGCTATATTCTCCGACATGGTGGAGGATTTCCTAGAGATATTCATGGAAGATTTCTCCGTCTTTGGAGACAATTTCGAAAGCTGCCTAGGCAACCTACAAAAAGTGCTCGAGAGATATGAGAAAGCAAACCTGGTATCAAACTGGGAGAAATGTCACTTCATGGTGGATGAAGAGATAGTCCTAGGCCATAAAGTAAGCTGTCGCGGCATAGAGGTCGACAGGGCAAAAATTGAGGTAATTGAAAAGTTGCCACCACCCACCACAGTCAAGGGAATTCGAAGCTTTTTAGGGCATGCCGGTTTCTATCGAAGGTTTATAGCAAATTTTTCGATGATCACCAAGCCATTATGCCACCTGCTAGAGCAGAACCGCCCCTTCGACTTCAGTACTGAATGTACTGAGGCAGAGGAAACTACCATTTGAGATTATGTGTGATGCTAGTGACTATGCTGTTGGGGCAACACTTGGGCAGAGGAAGGACAAGCTCTTTCATGTTATATACTATGCCAGCAAAACACTGAACGACGCCCAAGTAAACTACACCACAACGGAGAAGGAACTGTTAGCTGTGGTGTTCTCGATTGATAAGTTTCGGTCATATATACTTGGAACGAAGGTCATAGTCCACACAGACCACTCTGCACTAAAGTATTTGTTCGCCAAAACAGATGCAAAGCCTAGACTGATACGTTGGATTCTGCTACTGCAAGAGTTCGACCTTGAGATCAAGGATAAAAAGGGAATAGAGAACCAAGTCGCAGATCACTTGTCAAGATTAGAGAAGGGAAAGAGTCTCCCATCGGACGAGACACACATACTGGAAACCTTCCCAGATGAGCAGTTGTTCGCTGCCATAAGCACTGCGGCGACAGCCAGGGCGGCAGGTAAGTTTTCTGAACTCCCCTGGTATGCTGATTTTGTTAATTATTTAGTTAGCGGAATATCTCCTCCTGACCTTAACTACCAAGCTAGGAAGAGGTTCCAAAATGATGTTAAGCATTATTATTGGGACGAACCTCTTCTTTTCAAACTGTGTGCAGATCAGATCATCAGGATGTGTGTACCACATGATGAGCAGGAAGTTGTGCTTCATCACTGCCATGCTTCACAATATGGAGGACACTTAGGTGGTAACAAAACTGCTGCCAAGGTTTTGCAGTCTGGTTTTTATTGGCCTTCACTGTTCAAGGATGCCCAGGCATACTACAAAAGCTGTGATAAATGTCAACGGACTGGAAACATCTCAAGGAGACATGAGATGCCACTGCAAAACATTCTTGAAGTTGAAATCTTCGACGTTTGGGGGATTGATTTCATGGGACCCTTCCCAACATCATGTGGGAACCTTTATATCCTCCTGGCAGTGGACTACATGTCCAAATGGGTTGAAGCGATCGCTACACAGAAAAATGATGCCAAGACTGTTCAGAGGTTCTTGCACAAGAATATATTTTCCAGATTTGGCATTCCCAAGGCGATCATCAGTGATGAGGGGAGACATTTTGATAATAGGGTTATAGCTGCTGCCTTAAAGAAATATGGGGTCAAACATCGGCTTGCAACAACTTACCACCCTCAGACCAATGGACAAGCTGAAATATCAAATAGAGAGGTAAAGAACATTCTTGAGAAGATGGTTAAGCCAACTCGAAAGGACTGGTCTCTACACCTCAACGATGCACTCTGGGCCTACAGAACAGCATTCAAAACTCCATTGGGAATGTCACCTTACCGGCTGATTTATGGAAAAACATGCCATTTACCTGTTGAGATTGAGCACAGAGCATATTGGGCCATCAAAGCAGTGAATATGGACTTGGAAAAGGCAGGACAGAAAAGGCTACTTGATTTGAATGAGATCGAAGAAATTCGAGCAATGGTCTATGACAACGCAAGGATTTACAAGGACAAGACCAAGAAGTGGCATGACAAGAAACTGCTGCCACGACAGTTCTGCCCAGGGCAGTTTGTGTTGTTGTTCAACTCTAGGTTGAAACTCTTCCCAGGAAAGTTGAAATCTAGATGGTCCGGCCCGTTTCAAGTGGTACAAGTATTTCCCCATGGTGCCATCACGATCAGATCCTTAAAAGACGGGCACCAATTTAAAGTCAAGGGACAAAGATTGAAGCATTATCAGGGGACTGAAGCCCCAAGAATGCTGGAAGTGGTTACTTTAGGAGATGCCCCTCCTGGCATCCCTGATTTAATCTAATTTCAAATTTTTAAATTATTTATATATATATATATATATATTAGGTAATTAGATTTATTTAATTTTTAGGAACTAAGTTTTTATTTTAATTGATTTTAGGAAATAAAGGAGACGAGGAGAAGAGGAGAAGTGAACTCAGCCCACCATCCCACCATCAGCCCAAAAGCCCAAAATAGGAGCCTGCCGTTACAGCTGCCGTGACAGACGCGTAACAGACGCGCAGCAGACACGGAAACGCGTGACAGATTCGTCAGAAACCGCGTAACAGCTAGCCCCGTTATTCGCGCCTGCCGTTATAGCTCCAACGGGCAGCAAACCCTCATCTATATAAACCCCGTTTTACTATTCATTTTTCACTCACTTTTACTCTCTCTACTTGTTTCCTCTCTAGAATTTCATTTGCTTTCATTTTTTCTATAGTCCTTGCAACTATGAGTACCAGAAACACCCGCCACAGTGCTGCCTCAGGATCTGCCCCAGCAGCAGCAACTCCCAGCGCCTTCCAAGTCAGAGATATGTGGGAGGAAAAAGGCTTCATCTATACCACACGAACGGAGAACCTTGGGCTAAAACCATTCATAGCCCGTAAGATCAGAGCCCTGCAGTGGCAGATGTTCGCCGAGCAACTAGAAGAGATGAACGTCACTTTAGTCCGAGAGTTTTATGCTGCCATCGACAGCAGGGAGGCGACAGCAGTAACGGTTCGTGGGAAGGAGGTACCCTTTGAGCCCGAATACACAAACACCCTTTACGGGTTCTATTTTGGCAGAAGGGAAGACGGCTATCAGAGGTTTGTGGAGAGCTTGGAGCCGGCAAACTATGATGTTGTCATGGCAGAACTCACCGACGAAGGCACCGAATGGAATACCGATCCCAAACATCCAAGGACGGTGAAACGAGTTCAACTAACCCCCGAAGCCAAGCTGTGGAACGCATTTGTTAAAAAAAGGATTATGCCCTCTTCGCACAACAGCACGGTAGACCAACCAAGGTTAGCCTTCATCCATTCAATTCTAAATGAGAGGCCCATTAATGTGGGTAGATATGCTCGGGAAGGAATTTTGGATTGCGCGTACCGGCCATCGGGACCCCTTGTCTTCCCCTACCTTATAACAGCCCTCTGTCGCGGCCACAACGTACCCGAAGCTACCGAGGATTTGAGAGTCCGAGGAAAAGGATGGACGGAAAGAAACGTCCTCAGCTTAATGGAGCTGAAAGCTGCCACGCCGATGTCGTCCTTCGACCCAACTGCCACAGCAGGCGAAACGACAGAACCCATCCAGACAGAGCATGCCGCCACAGAACAAAGGCAGCCCACTGCAGCAGCTCCCCCAGCAGACTCCTCAACTCAAATCCTTGATGCCCTACAGAAAATGGAGGAACGGCAGCTGGTCCTGATGAGCTTCATTCGAGACTTCACCACAGCAACGCCTCCGAGGGAAGCCAAGACCAAGACCACCTCTGCCTCTCCCAGCCACCTGCCGGCACCAACAAGATAAGTCATTGCCCGCCGGCAGATTCAGATCAGCAGCAGCAGCAGCGACGACAGCGCTTAAAATTTAAGTTTCTTTTCTTATATCTGTTGTCTGCTATTTTGTTATAATTGTGATGTCATTTTTATTTTCTTTTTATCATTCTGTCATTTGCATTGAGGGCAATGCAACCCTTGAGTTTGGGGGTGGCATCCCTCCATTAATGAACTATCTATTTTGTGTCTATTATGTCTAAGTGTTAGTTTATTTTTGCTTAAAAAACAAAAAAAAAAGAAAAAAAAGAATGAAGAAAATTGAAAATTTTGGCTTAAGTTTTTGAACTGAACTTACCTGCCGTGACAGCCTCTGTCGTGGCAGTGCCTTTAGGATAGTTTTAGGAGCAATTTAGAGCCTTACTATAGTTCTGATTCTCAAACAACCTTTGTGACTTTTATATTGTCTAGAACTCTACTGGTAAACTAGAATAGGGAAAAGCTTAACACTTGAGTAGCCCCTAGAGGTGCCTAACACTGGCTCTAGGAAAAGAAGTTAAAGAAAAGTAGACTCAATACACCTAGAGGTGCCCGAAACCGGCTCTAGGAAGTTAGCTAGAGGTGCCCGAAACCGGCTCTAGTCAAACTTAAACTAAGAAAAGAGAATCGAGTCTAAACAAAAATTAAAGGAGCCTAAGAATTGCCTCCAAAAAGATGAAAGTTGGCATAAAATTTAAGTTAGAAGCTTAGCTATTCTAGTAAACTAAGGGAGTCTAGGCATATAATTCTTCACAAAACATGCACACACTACACGAGAATTATAGCATGGTTCCGAATGAATCCTGAATTATCCGACAAGGTGTTGCTTACAATAGGGAATGCATGGTAGGTAATGAAAGGTTCATTGTTTTAAGCCAAACAAAAATTTTTTTTTCCTTTTTAGGTCTTAATTGCTTGAGGGCAAGCAAAAACTTGAGTTTGGGGTGTGTTGAGTGTGTAAAAGTTCTATATTTTACCCCCTATTTAACCCATATTTCTGCTGTATTCAAGCATAATCCATTGCATTTAGGATAGATTTCATTCATACATCACAATTATATTAAATGGCACAGTTTCTACTGAAATAGGTTGTTTTTGCAGGTAGCTGCTGTAGCAGATGAAGGGCAGTAGAGAAGCAGAGCTGGAATACTGGACTGCAGCCGAGAAGAAGGATGCTGCCAAGGCCGTTGCTGTGGCAGCCAATGACGACAACAATGGTGAAGGGAAGAAGTGAAGTGGATCTCGACAGAAAGAAGAATTTAAGTCGGTCTGTCGTGGAGTACTCTCATATTTTTCTGAGCCCTAGATCAGATTGGAGGCCAAGCCCAAAGTTCAAGGAAGAAACTTTAAGCAAGAAGGAGGGACGAATTAAAGACATAAACTCTGAAGATTTAGTCTTTAATAGAGTTGTACTTTAGTTTAAACTTGTATTCTTGCCATATTAGAAAACTTGAACCCAAGGCCTATATAAAGGCATGTAATTCGACCTAGGGAAGGATATCTTGTTCTCTAGCCGTCTTCCCCAAACCCTAGTCGTTTTCCCCTTCTCATCATGTTCTAAACTTCCCCTAGGGCTAAGGGTTGATTCTATAAAGTAGTTGCAAGGATTGCTTTGTTTTAGGAATTTTTCTGTTCAATAAAATAGACTTCAAGTTTGCTTATTCTGGTTTTCAACATCTTGCAAGAGTATCGGGAGAGCATTGTGAGATTATACATTTACTTAATATCGGGAGAGTTAAGTATATGAAAGGAATAAGTACGGGTTCTCCAGTTTATGGTTGAACTATCTCGGACCTAGAGATAGGACGAGGTTAAGTGGCTAAGGAAGAATTCAACAACATCGGTGTTCATCCTTTGATTCACGCCGAGAGGTATCATCATAGACGTGTTCATCGACAGACTTGGACCTAGGTATAGGCCAAGGCATAGCAGGGATTCTTGCCAAGCTTGAAGTACTGAGTTGTGTGTTCGCTGCCGCGACAACAACAAACCGCTGCCACAGCAGGTGCTGCCGCGACAGGCGCTACAACAGAACAGATGAGTCTTAGACATTGCACATACATGCACTACGGAGCAGATCAATACCGGCCCATTCTTCACTCTGAATATTCTCATCCTTTATTTTCAGTCTTCCTTATTATTTCGTGACAAACAATTAAACTATTTCTTTTCCTTCTTGTGCAGCAATCTAAGGTTAAAGCTATTAGCCCAGTCCTTGAGGAGACGATATCCGATACTTACGTATCACTTTACTACTTGCGTCGTGTACACTTGCACTACATTGCGATAGACACTTTTACACGCAACAGTACTACTTGGAAGGTTGGTTTTGGTTTTGTGGTGCGCAGGAAAGGAGTAAGAGAAAGCCGGTGCTGGGAATTGCTATAGCATGATGGAAGTGGACATTATCCAGCACGTGAGATACACGTGAGCTGCAGAAACATGTGAACATGTAGAAAAGGACGAACTAACATGGGCAGCAGCCGGTGCCCACCTGCAGACTGTCTCCCTTATCCCCTCGTAGCAAACCTTGTTGGTCGATATTCCTTGGGAATATCAAGGCATCTTTAGGGCACCAAACCTTAGAAGCCTTCACTATATAAAGGGGAGAGAAGCTTGGAGCAAACTGTGGTATTTTCAGTGTGCAAAAAGAGAGGCGAAAGAGAGAGAAAAGGAGAGGGAAGTTTCCACCTTCATCTTCTCCAGCTTGGTGTCCTCCATCGTTGAAGCTCCAAGGAGTGGCCTCACCGGCCTCGAGAGAGGCGGTGGGCCTAAGACAGTCGGGCAGTCCATGGCGGAGACGGAGTTCACCTTTCTTTCTGTCGCTATAGCAATTTCTTGTTATATCTTTATATTTGGTGATGTTATCGCAATGATACGTTGGATGATATTGTCCAGCCACAAACTGTTTTAGGTGGCTTGGGTTTGATGGATGATGTTATTTTAGGTACATTTTAATGCATGTTATGGCTTTTGCAGTGTTTATCATGATTCTATGCTTTGCTTATGCATTTATCATTTCCTTAAAGTTGTAAGAGCTTAGGGTTGTAAGTGCTTCGAGAGTTAAGCCCTACCTTAAGCGCCTTCGAGAGTTGGCCGTTCTTTAGGTGTATGTTGGGGTTAGTAATCGAGAGAGCTAGTCCTAGAACCCTCATAAGCAATGGAGTGACTGTTGAGAGGCAGACTCTAACCTACCTTAGAGATAAGTGATAGGTTTCAAGGGCTAAAAAGGATAGTACGTGAAGGGTAGGGGAGTGTTATGAGTTTACGCCGAGAGGTATGGCTGTAGCACTTCTGGCTCCCAGTTTCCTGGCTAGAGATAGTTTAGGAGCACTCTTAGTAAATCCCGCCTAGCAGAGAAGATAGCTGAAAAGCCTTAGTATCGTTAAGAAGCTTGAGTTAGGTTGTCCATCATTCCCAGCCAGTCATTCCGTAGTGAGTTTCGCATACGAAAGGGGACCTGTCTATCATACTGTTATCTCATCTTTCTCTGCACTGTTTTTGCCTCAGCATTATTATACCTCATTTCTTTTACTATAGCATTGTCATCTGCAAAAAGTTCAAGCTTTATTGCTACAACAACCGTGAATACCTCCAATCCCTATGGAGACGATACTCACTCATCACTTTATTACTCGTTCGACGTGTATACTTGCACCATTTGCGTATCATTTATAGTCGCTGCACGAACGCAACACCAGCCATGCAATTTATTGATGCCGAAAATAGCAGACAAATTCGTCAAAGGGGAAATTGCCTAAAGCGGCTTAAGCTTACTTATGGCACAAGGAGTCCAATTTCAAGTCAAAGAAGTCAGAATTAAAGGATGCATTCAATGCAAAAGCTACTTTATCATAAAGAAGACCTCTACTCCGAGGAGGACTTAAAGCCCTATATATACCCGATCATACCTTGTATTTTACACAACTCATAGTCAGCATAACCTAGGTTTTTCTTGTTTCTTGCCGCCACTATGTTCTAAATTTTATAGGGTTTGGGTTGTGTTGTAAAGTAGTTGTAAGAACGGTTGTTTAGGTTTAAGTTTGTTTTTGCAATAAATTCAAGGTTTGCTTATTTCATGTTCTTCATTGTTTTCAATTGATTCGAGAGATCGATTGTGAGCAATCTATTTGTTTGGCATCGAGAGAGTCAAACTTACGAAAGAAGTAAGCACGATCTCATCAATACCAGGTGTTGATAAATCCAGCCTAGACATAGGTTAGGGTTTAAGGCGGCTAAAAGAGGACGAACCAAAGGTTGTTGTTCATTGCAAGATTCACGCCGACGTGTATCATTTGAAGCGGGCATCAACATTATTCTGGCTTAGACATAAGCTGAATCATTATCGAAGAGTTCTATCGAGCCTTGAAGGTCTGCCGAGTTTTCCACCAAGCCAATCGTTCGTTCCACCTGTCGAGGCAGCGAAAGCGTCGAAGCACAAATCTGCCATCTTCCGCCGAGGCAGCAAAGTCTGGCAGCACAATACAACTTAACCTATTCAACGCAGTTTCACACTACGAAGCAGCATAACCCGACTCATTCTATCAACCTGATCTCTTCTCTTAATTATTTGTGTTTATTTTCTTTTTCTTCTTAAACAAACTGAAATTAACTTGTGCATTTAATATTTTATGTGCGGGAATTTACATTCGAACTAGCTGTCCAATCCTCGTTGGAGACGATATCTTTTATACTATAACTTGACAAGAGTGTGCACTTGTGCTGATATTTAGAGAACACTTCAACGCTCTACAAGTTTTTGGCTCTGTTGCCGGGGATTGACAACATTAAATTCGTCTTTATTTTTCTGCAATTTTATTTTATTGTATTTAATTTCGGTTTTTATTTTTCCTTTTTATTCGAAAAAAAGAGAGAATTTTACAGTTTTCTTGTCTAGTGCATGACAAGAGCCAACCCATCGACCGAAATCGTTTTCATAGACGAGATCGAACGAAGAGTAAGAGAACTAAAGAGAAAAGCAAGAGAAACCCTTGGAAAAGCTAAGGAAGAAGGAAAAGCAAAGGCAACCATGCATAACGGCGAAGACGACAACCCTGCCAACAATGCTCGTAACGGCAGGGATGTGTACACCACCAGGGATTATTTGGAGCACGGCTTCAGAGGATTTGACCCAACTGTTGCAAAGCCTGAAATTGAAGTAGATCACTTCAAGTTGAAAACCAGTGATGTTCAACATGATAAACACACTGGGGCAATTTGGAGGAACTACCATGAAAGATGCTCGGCAGCACTTGAGGGGATTCCTAGACATTTGCAGAGCCTTTAAGATACATGGAGTCCATCAAGATGTGCTTAAGCTGAGATTATTTCCCTATTCACTGAGGGATATGGTAAAACAATGGCTGAACAACCAACAGGCGGGATCATTCAACACTTGGAAAGAGTTGTGCAAGGACTTCATAGATCGTTTCAATCCTTCAAACGTAACTGACAGATTAAGAAACGAGATCAATGCCTTCCGCCAAGGGGATGATGAACCAATGTATGAAGCTTGGGAGAGATACCAACATATGTTAAACAACTACCCGCTTCACGGTTTCCCATCATGGACTCAAGTGTCGATGTTCTACAATGGAGTAAATCAACCGATACGAATGATGCTCGACGCCTCAGCCAATGGAATCATCTTGGATAGACTGCCCGAGGAGGCACTACAAATTCTGAACAGGATTGCGAAGAATGACTACAAGTTCCCTACAGCCCGTTGCGGCGGCATAAGGCGGCCAGCTTTTGTGAATGAAGTAGAAGCCACCGAATCTGTCACTACTCGCCTGGATAAACTGACACAGCTAGTGATAAATATGACCAAGTCCACAGGGAAAACATATGAGGCTAAGGCTGTAGAGCCATTTTGTGATGAGTGTGGGGGCAACCACGATTCCTCTGAATGCAGTGAATCTGCCAACTTCATAGGAACTTATGAGAGGAACAACAGACCCAACACCAACACATATAACCCAGGCTTGAAAAAGCATCCAAATTTCTCCTAGAGTAACCCTAACACGACTGCAAATCCAACCCAACAACCAGGAGGATATCAGCAGAACCTGTCACGACAGTCGCCTCAGCAGCAACAAAATACGAACAATAATTCATTAGAATCTACTTTACATACTTTTATTTCTCGCACTAGTGATTTTATTGTTCGTACTAATAAATTCATTGACAAAAATGAGTCCTTTATGGACAGGACTGAGATGCGGATGAACAACCAGGAGGCAGCAATAAAGAACCTGGAGACCCAGTTCGGGCAGTTCACTGAGATCATAAGCAACATGTCAATGGGTGCATCATCCAGCAACATTAAGGAAACATCAAAACCCACTTATGAGTAATGCAAAGCAATAACAACAAGAAGTGGGAAACAACTAGATTAACCCAGAGTGGAGAAGCCATAGGAAAAACAGCCAGAGCTGCCCGCCGCAGCAGCACATGAACAACCTATTGGGGCAGCAAAACAAACCGATGCCCAGGCAGAAGAGATATACAGCAGCCCTGAGACAGATGATCTTGAACCCCCACAGATCAGATTTCCCTGCAAGGAACGCATCCAGGACATCCGTTTGCCGCCGCTCATCCCCCAAAGGCTTAAACAGTAAAAACAAGAGCACCAATTCAAGAAGTTTTTGGATATTCTAAAACAGGTGCACATCAACGTCCCACTCGTGGAGGCTATACAAAACATGCCAAATTATGCAAAGTATTTGAAGGATATGGTTTCCAAGAGAAGAAGAATTGGGGAATTCGAGACAATAGTTGTCACTGAAGAATGCATGGCAATGATGCATAACAAGGTGCCACCCAAGAGGACAGATCCAGGAAGCTTTATCATTCCATACAAGATAGGCAGCAACCATGACATGAGAGCTCTATGTGATCTAGGAGCAAGTATTAATCTGATGCCCAAGACTGTCTTCAACAAATTAGGAATTGGAAAAGCAAAACCAACTTCCATCATGCTCCAACTAGATGACCATTCCTTTGTACAACCAGAAGGAAAAGTTGAAGATATCCTGGTACGAGTGGGCAACTTCATTTTTCTAGCCGATTTTCTTATCTTGGACTGTGAGGCAGACGAGAACGCCCCCATCATTCTTGGGCGACCATTCTTAGCCACGGGCAGAACATAGATAGATATGGAGAATGGGGAACTCATAATGAGGGTTGACAATCAGAACGTAAAGATACATGTCTTACAGCCCATGGAACCAACCAAGGAAAAAGAAGTATGCCAAGACACACATACCTCCAAGGTCAGCACAGAAACAGAACAAGGCAGCAGCCGCCATGGCAGAATGCATGGTAGCAACAAAGATCCTAAGGAGCAAGATAATCCACCTAGACAAAAAGCAAAGCACAACCAGCTCAGGAAGTGGTTATGTTTGGGAGATGCACCTCAATGCACTCCCAACATAACTTAATTTATTTTTAATATCTTTCTTTTTATTTTTATGTTTTAGGATTAGATTTTAATTTTTTGCAATTTATTTTCTGCATTTTTATTTTTCTTCAAATTTAATTATTTTTTCAGTTTTCTTTATTTAGTTAATTATTTTTATTTTTAGGTTTAGGAATAAATAAAGCCGGACCAAGAAGAAGGCCCAACAAGGAGCCCGCCCACCATGCCGTCAAGACAGCTGAAGGCAGCCCACCGAAAAAACATGTAACAGTTAGAATACTGCTAACGGCTATCTGCCAACGGCTACAGTGTAATGGGCATTTAATCTCGTAACACGTACCACAAAAATCTGCCTGTTGGGAATTTAATGCAGCCACGACATCTCTCGGCAACCCCTATATATACCTCACCATTTCATCCATTTTCTTCACTTCATCTCCTTGTTTAACATCTTCTGTGTCCACATGCTTTCTTAAGATTTTCTATTTTTTAGTCATTTTCAAGATTACAACCGTCTCACTACTATGGCAGCATCACAATCCAAACCCACCTTCCAGAGATTCTTCTCCGAACTAGACCAAAAAGGCACAGAATGCAATTTGCCAACAGGGTAGTTTGGGAAGATCAAGGGTTTCACTACTCGCAACAGACATGAGACTTAGGTCTCGAGCCCACCCTCTTCGAGAAAATACACGGCCAAGGGTAGGAGATCTTCGGAAAGCAGCCTGAGGTGGCCAACGTCACCCTCGTCCGAGAGTTTTACGCCCACCAACCCCTCCCAGAGGCCCCATTCGTTTTTGTTAGAGGGGAGGTAGTAAAGCTCAACGCTTCCACCATCAACAGATTTTACGGGCTGGAGATGGACGACAACATCCATTAGGAATGGCAGCAGACACTGACAGCAGGGGATTATGATAGAAAGAAGGAAAGGCTTTATGAACCAAACACCTCGTGACTGGCGAGGAAACACAGCGGTTCTGTTCAGCGTCGTCGTCTGCTGCCAGAAGAAATGTTGTTGAATACATTCATCAAAAGACGCCAGTTGCCCACCTCCCACAACACAACAGTCGATCGGCCCCGTCTCGCCTTGATCCATTCAATCATGAAAAACCAGCCGATCAATATGGGTGAAATAATCTGCAAGGAGATCTACAACTGCTACCGGAAGTCAAAGGGCAGACTCTACTTCCTCTCCCTCATCACCGGTCTTTGCGCGAACTTCAACATTCCCTCCGACGCCAAAAACGTGCTAACACCACCAAGAGAGGGCTGGACAAGGAAAGTCAGGCTCCAAATGATGCAGGCACTGGAGACAGAGTCGATCACACCATCCCAGCCATTGGCCGACAACACATCTGCCCCGGCAGCCAGAGGCAGTACTGAGGCTGCCCAACACACAAAGGTAATCCAGATGCTCCACATATTGATCGACAACAACAAGAGAATAGAGAAGCAGCAGCTGACATTCATGAAGTATGTGGGGGAATTTCAAGAGGCCTTTGTGGCCTATCTCCTACAGAAGTTCCCTAACGACGGCCCCTCCTTGCCCACATTCCCAGAGGACTTGGTCGTCGCAGCAGAATTGAGAGAGGCTACACCGCCAGAAGCTGCTGCCCACCACGCCACCTTCTGCCACCAGATGCCTTCTTCAACAGGATACCCGTCCTACTTAGCCACCTCTTCCTCTCACACGGTGGCCGACACTCCGGAGAGGCATCAACAACAACTTTCTTCGGCGATCACAACGGCAACAGTGGCAGACACCTCTCCATCCAACGATATTGGGCAACCGATGACAGAAACCAGGGAACCAATAGCAACAGCAGAGCCATTGGAAGCCCCCATGGCGGAGCCAAGTAGAAAAAGGAAGCGGTATATAATCTCGGCCGAACCAGTGCCAGAGGATGAGGAATCAGAATATGAACCAGACCACAGTGAAGCTCCTTGCCCCATTCCCAAGAAAGTCCAGCCGCTACGCATAGTAAAAATTTCACCTGCTAAGCATGCTTCTAGGACCTCTACCAGCCGCCGCCTGGTCATCCAATCATCATCCTCCTCCTCTGCCTCAAAGACTCCAGCATCATCTCAACCATCCGACAACTTCTAGCGTTGTTTCTTTTCTTTCTTTTTATTACTTGTTTTTTTGTTTTAATTATTTTTCTTGTATTTTATTTCTGTGTTTTGTTTTATTTTGTGCATTGAGGGAAATGCTCATCTCGAGTTTGGGGGGGATTAGCACTCATTCATTGTTTAGGAATATTTAGAGCATATAGGTTGCATTATGTACTTGCCTTAAAAATTAATCAAGAAAGAAAAAATTTGTTAGAACTTGTGCTTATGATAGGATAGCCGATTTTAAATTTGTCGCACTATAATAAAAAGAACTTAATTTTGGGGAAAGCATGAAGAAAACTTAGAATTTTTCTATAATTGCCAACAATAAAAAAACATTACTGTTACTTGCTGAATTTGATTGAATTTCTGATAAACACTGCCTGCTTGAATTGTTTGTAAAATTCTAACATGGTTGCAGGAAGCTGTCGCGGTAGGCAACAAATAGAAAAAAAAAACACTGCCACGGCAGAAAGAAAAGAAAATTTATGTTGTCTTTCCCTAGAGGTGCCCGAAACCGGATCTAGAAAGAATCATGTACAAGGACACTCCGCTGCTATCAAATTCCATGAATCTGAAAATTTTTGAAGTGACGAAAAAATTAGCATGAGTGAATGCAAGTCTTCATGGGATGACTCTACTCAATGGGTTCGAGGTTTTGTAGTTTGCTCCTATCTTAATTTCAGACCTAAAGAGTAGTTGTGATAAGCTGAAGCCCTTACTGCCATGATTAAAAACTATGCTTAATTGTGCTGCCTCGACGACAACCTTATATTACCTTGGCAACATCTTTGTTTACTTAGAATATTCTTCAGATTCAGCATGTACATAGTTTTTGCACACACTGCACTGGCATTTTAGTCTAATTCTAAGGTAATTCATGTTATTCTCCTCTCACTAATCTAATTTTAGGTGTCACGGCCTTGAGGTGCTAAATCAAGTTTAAAATAGGTTTTTCTTTCTGATTTATTTAAGGGCAAGTATGTTTAGGATTGCATTGCTTGAGGACAAGCAATAGTTCGAGTTTGGGGGTGTGTAAAGTGCTAATAAGTCCTATATTTTGTATGCATTCCATCTCACATTATTGCTGTTCTTAAGTGCATTTAAGGCATATTTAGGTGCATGCATGCATAATTTACAGTATTCTTTGTTTTTACCTTGTTTTTATTGAATATCTTTAATTTGGTGAGAAAAGATAATGTTTTAGTTTAGTTTTAGTTTTAGGTGCTAGAAGCTGTCACGAGGAGGATAAATCTGAGGAGCTGATGCTGAGGTAGCAAGCCAAGGAGCTGTATTGAAGCAGTTCAACGTAGAGAAAGATGATGTCGAGTAGCTGCCGCCGCCATATCTGCCGGCTAGGGCAGCAACTTAAGAAATTGATGAATTGGAGTGCGAATGGAAGGGTATAATTTTCTGAGTCCAATGAGCCCAACCATGCAATTTATTAATGCCGAAAACAGCGGATAGAGCCGCCAAAGGGGAAATTGTCTAAGGCGGCTTAAGCTTACTTGTGGCACAAGGAGTCCAATTTCAAGTCAAAGAAGTCAGAATTAAAGGATGCATTTAATGCAAAAGCTACTTTATCATAAAGAAGACTTCTACTCTAAGGAGGACTTAAAGCCATATATATACCCGATCATACCTTGTATTTTACAAAACACATAGTCGGCATAGCCTAGGTTTCTCTTGTGTTTTCTTGCTACCACTATGTTCTAAATTCTCTAGGGTTTGAGTTGTGTTGTAAAGTAGTTGTGAGAATGGTTGTTTAGGTTTAAGTTTGTTTTTGCAATAAATTCAAGGTTTGCTTATTTCATGTTCTTCATTGTTTTCAATTGAGTCGAGAGATCGATTGTGAGCAATCCATTTGTTTGGCATCGAGAGAGTCAAACTCACGAAAGAAGTAAGCATGATCTCATCAATACCAGGTGTTGATCAATCCAACCTAGACATAGGTTAGGGTTTAAGGCGGCTAAAAGGGGACGAACCAAAGGTTGTTATTCATTACAAGATTCACGCCGACAGGTATCATCTGCAGCGGGCATCAACATTATTCTGACTTAGACATAAGCTGAATCATTATCGAATCATTCTACCGAGCCATGAAGGTCTGCCGAGTTTGCCGCCGAGCCAATTGTTTGTTCCAACTGCTAAGGCAGCGAAAGCGTTGAAGCCCAAATCTGCCATCTTCCGCCGAGGCAGCAAAGTCTGGCAGCGCAATACAACTTAACTTATTCAACGCAGTTTCACCCTATGGAGTAGCATAACCTGACCCATTCTATCAACCTGATATCTTCTCTTAGTTATTTGTGTTTATTTACTTTTTCTTCTTAAACAAACTAAAATTAACTTGTGCATTTAATATTTTATGTGTAGGAATTTACATTTGAACTAGCTGTCCAATCCTCGTGGAAGACGATATCTTTTATACTATAACTTGACAAAGAGTGTGCACTTGCGCTCATATTTAGAGAACACTTCAACGGATTGAGATCGAGATTTGCATTTCACTGTAAGGTTTTGGCAGTGTTTACATCAAGCGTTGGGTACGCGTTTAAATTTCAGTACTTCGTATCATCCTCAAACAGATGGTCAGTCTGAAAGAGTTATCCAAGTGTTGGAAGACATGTTGAGGTGTTGCATCATTGATTTCCAAGGTTCTTGGGAGAAACAATTACCTATAGTAGAGTTTTCTTACAATAAAAATTATCAAGCGAGTATCCAAATGGCTCCTTATGAGGCCTTGTATGGAAGGAAGTGAGGAATGCCTCTTTGCTGGGCAGAAACAGGGCATAAGTTTGTCTCTTTGCCTAATGTGTTGAAGGGCACAACAGAAAAAGTGAAACTTATTAGTGAAATGTTTAGAGCGGCTTCGGATCGGCAAAAGTCTTACACAGATTTGAAGCGTAAGGAAGTTGGGTATGCTGTGGGAGATAAGGTGTTTTTGGAGGTTTCACCTTGGAAGAAGGTGATTAGATTTGGCCGAAAAGGGAAGATGAGTTCAACATTTATTGGATCGTCTGAGGTGCTTGAGCGTGTTGGACATGTTGCTTATAGATTGAGGTTGTCTTCCGAGTTGGAGAAGATACATAATATTTTCCATATATCTATGCTTTGGAAGTATAGATCGGATCCGTCTCATGTTATGCATGTTGAAGAAATTGAGTTGAATCCAGATTTGTCATAAGATGAAGAACCAGTTGAGATCTTGGATTCGGACATCAAGGTTCTTCGTGGTAAGACAATTGAGTTGGTCAAGGTCTTGTGGCGTCATCGTGGTGTTGAGGAAGCCACGTGGGAGAGGAAGGATAACATGAAGAAGCAGTTCCCTCATCTTTTTCTATCAGGTAAAATTTCGAGGACGAAATTTCCTAAGTGGGGGAGAGTTGTAACGCTCGAGTTTTGGGCCTAGAAGCTTTTAGCATTGGTTCGGGGTTAGTAGAACTTAAACTAGAGATTTGAGTCTTTCGGGGACGATTTAGGGAAAACATGGTTTGAGATGTGATAAAATTATGGGAAAAATTCCTAAAATCTTCTAAAAATATAGAGAAAGGTTTGGTAAAGGCAATTTTCGAAAAATGACTTTTGGAAGATCGAGATTTCGGTTTAGTGACCATTTTGTAAATAGTGAAAAATCTGTTTTTAAGGATTGTTTTGAAAGAGGGCCAAAACTTAGAATCTTTAGGGAGCTAACATTTAATTAATGAACATTTTCCTTTAATTTGACCATTTTAAATGATTTAATAAAAAGGAATTTAAAAGAGACTTTTTAATAAAAATGGATTTTATCATCCAAAAGAGATTTGAAGTAAACTTCATTTCCCTCATTTTCCCAAATAGTCAAACACTCTATTTTCTCTCTAAAGTTCAAGAGATCTTCATCTTTCCATTTTCTTTTGTTTTACAAATGGTTTTCTTAGTTTTCTCATCAGCTACCTTACAACAATCTTGAAGAGCTTTCATCAAATCTTGTCATTTGAAGAAAAATGGCAAAGGTTAGAGGTAAATTTCGTTCAACTTCTCTAATCAAGGTTCTTTAATGAAATTCCCAAGTCTTTGGCTCTCTAAATATGTTTAATAACAATGTTTTAAGTTTTAATTGATGAGAATTGGTTAATCTAGCTTTAAATGATGATTTTCTCAAGATTTTTGAATGGGTACTATTTTGAGTGATTTGAGGTTATTTTAATCAAGATTTGGATATTTAATGATGTTGAAATAAATGTTTTATCATAGCAATCCCGAAATAGGTTGGATATCTAGTTGTTTAGGCTGCTAGATTTGGGTTTTTGGCTTGATAATGTGGTTTTGGTGTTGCTGGAAGTTTATGGATGCAATTAGGTTGTTTTAGATGATAATTGATGATTATAATTTGATGGAAGTGTTAGATTTTGGCTGGGTTGAGTTTAGGAAGTAATCGAAGGCGTTTTCGGTTGTTTCGGATGGGTGATTTGGTGTTTTTGGGTAGAGCAGTGAGATAACATTGGTTGATGGTGATTTTAATGCATCGAGATGCATTAATTCTCTTTTTTGTGTGTGGTATAAACAAGGTAGTTTGTATCGGACCCGTTTAGGGAAGTTTCGGAAGCTTGATTTCACTTTGGCAAAGCAAGCGAGGCATGATCAGTGAGTGGAATTGGTTTTAAAGTATTGTCAAGGACTTGGAAACAAGGTTTGGGGGTTTATATTGAGTTTGAAACACTAATCTAAACCCAGAAGTAAGTTTTAGTTGTTCTGCTCTCATTTTTCAGCTTATGTCCCATTGATTTTCATGTTCATGCTCTTGTTTTAACGATAGATGATAATCCACTGTTTATGCATTATTTGAGAAATGTTCTGTTGGCTTAATTAATCCCATAAGATAGAATGTTGATTTCAAAGAGATGGAGTTGTTGTGAAAATGCTATGTTCTAAATATGCATTTGATATGAGATGAAATTGTTTTATGTTGATGCATTAAAAACAGTGGGTAATTGATGTCTATAATGTTATATATTGGCATAAAATGAGATTATCGTTACCGGATATAATTGGTCGACCAATAGGATGAGAAGTGTATTATAAAATACAAAAGTCGTACGTTCTCTTTGGTTCGGGCAATGGGGGTAGTGTCATCCCGTTCCAAAGTGAGAGTGTGGTGATGAGAGATTCCACCACGGCAGGTCTTGGTGAAACACCCAAGCTTTGTGGCGATGAGAGATACCTCCATGAGAGTTTGATGATGTGAGATTCCACCGGGGTAGGACTTGACATTTAGTTAAGTTATCCGCATATCCGAGTAATGTTGTTAAAATGCCAGTATATGAGATTGATTATGAGATTCATATGTACCTTGATATAAATGCTTTGATGAAATGAGATGCATATGAGATCATGTTTTTGAGAAATGCTTTTGATGAATCAAGCATGTAAGGCTTTGCCTTGAGACTTTGGATTTTGGCTAATGCATGCAATAGATGGTACATGTGGTGTTTAAATGATGTGGATTTTGCTTTGAAAATGATTTCAAGCATGAGATAGAAACAACATGATGAGATAGAAATTTCTAAATGAAAAATTTCATTTAAAATTTATTGTTGTTGTTGGTTCGTTTTGAGCATCCCTCACTAGGCATTTTTGCTTACGCTCTCTTTTTCCAACAATGAAGAGAAACAGCTTTTGGGGTAGCAAGAAAGCAAGGAAGAATTACCAAGGAGTGATACTTTGCTCAAGTATGGTTTTAAGTTTACGCATTAGTAATAAATTGGCAATGGGAGGATGTTTTGTGTTTGGGAGATTATATTTTGGAACTCCCTGTTTTTGGGCAAGTTTGGGATGCCCTTTATGACTTGTAAACGACCTTTGCTTTATGGTTTTTACTTTGGTTTGTGTTTTGACTCTTAATTGGATTTTTTCCTAGGAAGCATGCCTCTAGTTTTAAATGTTGATTATCTCTATGCCTAGTTGATGAAATTGCCATATTTGTATGAGGTTTGATGTTTATTTAAGTTGTATGCTTGTTAGAAGTATATTGGAATGTGTTATAATGGATTGAAGTATGAAATACCCGAAAAATATGACATTACAGGTCAGTGGGTATCGGTACGGTTGTAAGGGTATCTATACGGACCAAGCAAAATTGAAGAGGCGTATCGATACACAGGGTCGTATCGATACGGTTTTATGCTATAGGTTTTTGGGGTACCGACACGGGCTTAGAGGGTATCGATACGGTCTTGATGAACTTGAATCTTGGAGACGTGTTGTCGTGGGCGTATCGATACTGGCTCTAAGGGTATCGATACAGACAGCTGGTAAGTTGGTTAAAAGCATCTTTGAATGTTCTGTTTCTTTACGTTTTAGTCCCTGAATGCTATAATTATAAATTAAATGAGTTTGGATGATTGTTTGGAGCTGATATTTGACCAAGTGGCATGTAACATGATTAATTAAAGGATGGTATTCTAAAATTGGTTTTTACCTGCATAATTTGCTTAATTTACAAAATGGCCCTTAAATTGTGCTTGAATGCAATTGAACCCCTAATCGACGTTTGATCGAGTTGAAATTGGTTATGCTACGTTGTCTATCACATATGATTATAACGAGCATCTAGAAAAGATAAAAAGAAAAAAAAAATATGGTCGTTTATTGGAGTAAACTTCCCGGTTTACTTCAATATTCCCCGTGTGACCCATTCGGTTCGGTCTATCGCCTAGGTCGGGTCAAGGGGGTTACATTCAACCACTCTGTGTCAGTGAAGGGTTTTCTCAGACCATATGGAGGACAAAAATATCATTTATCAAAAAAATTTAAAATTAGATTTATGTTGGGAAAATAAAAGGCATTCAATCATTCACATTCATTATTATGTAGTATGATTTAACGAACTTATGGTGTATTGAAGAAAATGACCATTCTAAGAAATATGCCAAGACATGATTTTAAAAAGCAAACGATGATCATTGTATGTACAGTGGCAATATAGAATTTTATTCGAAAAAAGATGCAAGTATAGATGACACATAAAGTAATGATGATGATGAATATTAAACGCTTTATCTGGTTATGAGATTGAATTAAAGAGAGATGCCATACTTTCTAGTTTAATGAATCCACTCTAAATTGCAACAACTATATATTTTTATAATATTAATTAGGGGTACTTATCTAGCGAATCGATCGCGAGTTGAGTAGTGCTCGATTCGTGCTCATTAAAAAAATTTGTTGCTTGACTCGACTCGTTGCTTGTTAAGCTCGATAAAATTTTGCTCAACTCGTGCTCATTAAAAAAATCCCCTTGCTCATTAAGCTCGCCAAAAGTTTTACCTACTTTTTTAAAATATATGTAAAATCTAGTGATACTATTAGAGCTTAATATAAATACAAATTCAAAAGAAAAAATGTGAGGACTGGGGAGATAAATAAAAAAACTTGTCATGACTGGGTTAGAGATGAAGTTGATATTCGAGTGTAAGACTCTTTTTAGTTTCTCAACAATCTTCGATAAACAACATGAGAGAATACCTTAGGGATTTCATTATTTTTTACTTTCAATCGTATTTTTTATATGAGAACTAATTTTCTTTTTCTCTTTTATACTTTTATACATAAAGTAATAATAAAAAATGAAATATTTTAATAACAAAGAAATGTTAATTATTATAATTTAATTTCTTATTAATACAAATTAACTTTTAAAATTCTCGGAAAATACAAAACATTTTGGAAATTTGAAACTGAATATATTATTGGTAAATTACCTTGCAAATCACTGAACTTTTCTAGACTTTTCAACTAGCATTTAAACTTCTTGAAACATAATTTTTAAGGTAGCCACCAAAAATCATTCAAAATTTATAAAAAAAAATAACGAGTTACTCGTGAACTTATCGAGTCGAGTTAAGCCTTGCTCGACTCGACTCATTAAGATCTCGAGTCGAGCGTTGACCGAGTCAATCTCGAACTGTTTGCGAGCTGCTCAACTCAATAAGCACCCCTAATATTAGTACCAAGTGTCATAGCTTTTATGTCAAAAAAAGGTGTCATGCTTGTTTAATGGATTCAATTTAAATTGCAAGCACTAATGTATTTTTTTTAGTATTGTAGCTTGTAATTTAATGAAATCATTTTAAATAGGAAGCACTAATCTATTTTTGTAATGTTTATATTGATTGTCACGACTTGTAGTTTAATGAAATAATTTTAAAGTATAAGCCCTAATGTATTTTTTTATAATATTTATATAATTATTTTCCTGTTAAAATTTCTTTTAAATATGTAGGATAATATATATATATATATATATGATTTTGTAATAATTATGTAATTTTAACTTTTAAAATACTATTTATATATTTAAATTAAGCTTGAAAATTTAGACTAATTCTTACGATGTATTTACGATGTATTTAAAATATGGATGAGTCTACCACGTGCGACGAACACCGCTGAACACCACTAATGCTGAACACTGCTGAATATTATTAAATTAATTAATAAAGATTTAAAATTTCAAGGACCCATCAAATAATTAATAATTACTTTAAAAAATTCAATTAAATTATTATATATATATTAAAATTTTATTTTTTTTAATAAGGGTAAACTATATATTTAGTACCTCACCTATTTTCGTATTTCTATTGAACCCTCATTATATAAATATTATTCAATTTGACCATATTCTTTATAAAAAATAATTTAACCCTTAACCCTCAACCTAAAACCCTAAACTATTAAACCTTAAACCTTTAAACTCTTAAACCTATATGGAAATGAATATATATTTAAATATCCTATAACCTTGTCCGATTTATAGTACTTCAAGAAGAAGAAAAATTCTACGCAACATAGCAGAAATCTGTAAAAGCAATGTTTGGCTAGAATTTGAAATATTGAATTTCATTTATGGTTTGAACCGTAAAAACGAAATACACAGGCTTAAAATTAAACACGATTAAAAGAATAAAAAAACATAAAATATTTTCCTAAATTTCTGAATACTTCGATAAACATCCAAGTAACAATGAATTTGAAGAACAAAAACTGTTCAAATTCCAGATCCATACTCCATGCGATCACTTATGACTAGAAATCATTTAGTTTTCAGCATATGTACCAAAAATCGCTATAAAGAACGGCTCAAGAATCAGAAAACTGGAAAATTCGAACGTACAAAGCAAAATAACACGAAAAACGAAGAAATTAATCTACTTCTCGACTGAGAATGAAGAAGGAAACCGATGACATGATTAAAGATTGCGATATGTTACTACTGTGATCAATGAGAGAGTGTAAACAAGGTAATAGAAAAGGGAACGAGTGAATAAGAATAGGGTTTAAGGTTTACCCTAAACTTTAAATAATGAGGGTTTAGGGTTTAATAGTTTAGGGTTTTAAGTTGAGGGTTAAGGGTTAAATTATTTTTTATAAAGAATAGGGTCAAATTGAAATAATATTTAAATAATAAGGGTTCAATAGAAATATGGAAATATGTGAGGTACTAAATATATAGTTTACCCTTATTAAAAAAATAAAATTTTAATATATAAAAACAATTTAATTAAATTTTTTAAAATAATTATTAATTGTATGATGGGTCCTTAAAATTTTAAATATTTATTAATGAATTTAATAGTGTTCAGCGGTGTTCAACATTAGTAGTGTTCGTCCCACGTTATAGAATTTTCCTTAAAATATATATTTTTTAAAATATATTTATAAAATATTAGGCTTATCGGTTCGACCCACCTGCTTTTGGAAAAAATAATTTGACCCCTAATTTATTCTGTCCTCAATGTGACTCTCAAGTTAAAAATTAAATTAATATGGACTTTTGACTGACGAAATGGTCTACTATGCCTATGAAATTAATGTTTAATCAATAAAATAAAATATTAACAAATAGAAACTTAGAGTTCGATTAACAGATATAGAGAACTAAATGCCAGTGTACAAACTTGACTAATTTAAATAAATATAAACCGTTTAAAAAAATAATTAGATAAATAACACCATTCAAAATTATTTAGAGAAATATACTTTTTCAAACCACGTCAGAATAAGTTGCGTCACCTGGACTGCGAATTCAAAAATCACTCCGGAGAGGACGCGACTTTCATCAAACGTGGAGGCACTTTTTATATTCAAATATAATTAAAATTAAAGACTAAAGTTATGTCTTCGTGGAAGTTTCATCTGACATTTAAGGCATCCATGTTTGATAAAAGTCACATACTTTCAAAAGAGATTTCTTAATTTACGGTCCAACATACATGACTTCGTATACGTAATCTGAAAGAAGGTATTTGTCCAAATAATTTTAAAGGTGAGTTATGTATCTAATTGATTTTTGGGTAAACAGCACCATAGGTCAGTAAACTATTCTCGATTTTTTTCGGTCACCAAAATATTATTTTTGGCAAAATAGTTACTAATATTATGTTTTTTTTGGGTCACCCACCTTAAAAACTCATGGAAAACATAAAAACGGGAATGGTTTAGTGACCAAAATAAAAAAGAAGCAATAGATTGGTGACCAAAACATAGAAAAAGTAACATTAATGACCAAAATAGAAAAAAATGTAACGTTAGTGATAATTTTACATAAAATAATAATTTTTTTACTAAAACAAAAAAGCAAGAGTAATTTAGTGATCAATACCGATGTTTATCCTTATTCTTTTTAAAGGGTATATTTGTTTAATTTAGTCGAATACTTTCATATCAGTTTCCAAAAAAAGTTTTGGCCTGACCTGATGAGTTGGTTACATGCCTCTCGTTCCTTGCATAGATACAAACGAATCGTTGAAGTTGCCAAATTGATTTCAAAACCTATTGATTTCCCTTCTCTTTGATTTTTTTGAGTATTAATGTAATTTGTGGTATTATTTATTTATTTTTCAATATTTTAATAACACATATTTTATAAATAAATTGTTTCAATTCAGATTTCTTAAATAAAACAATATTATTTTTTTATTAGGGCCACTTGAAGTATTCCCTTCTTTTTTATATGCTTATTTGATATCTTCTCGAACAATTTTATTGCATTGTCACATATCTTTAATTAATATTTAACTAAATAATTCAGGGGACATAGCGGAGAAAAAATATCACCATTAATATATCAAATAATTAATTTTTTCTATTTTTTGGATGTTGTTTATCTAGCTGTTTATCGAATTAAATCTCATGTTTTCTGTTATGTTATATTTACAAAAATGATCATGTGATTTTAAAATTGTGTTATGACTTTATATTGTATCTAACCCTATAATATCATAAAATTTTCTCATTAAATTGAATAAGTTGGATCTATATAAAAATGTTCAAATATAATTGTGATTTACTATTAATGTAGGCCTATTAGTACTATTATTAAAATTAAGTATTATAAAGTTGGTGATAATTAGAGGTGTTTATTTTCGGATATTGGATCCGGTTTGATTTAAAAAATCGGATATCTGAAATTTTAGATCGATAAAATAGTGATTCGTAATTGATCTGTAGCCGTATCTATGAAAATTTTGGAATTTCAAATATAGTAAGCCACAAATTGTAAATATAACAAGATTCACATCTATAAAAAAAATTAATTTTTTAGAATTTTCAGATATAACAAGCATCAAATTGCTAAATGTAACAAAATTCATATTCATGAAATTTTAAATTTTCGATTTTTTCGGATAATCCGAAACTTGAAAAATTGTGATTCGTATCCGATCCGAAAATTAAAATCGAATCGGATATTCAAATTTTCAAATCGGATCAATGGATAATCTAATTAGATCAACCGGATCGGATATTTTTGCACACCCCTAGTGATAAAAGACTAGCTAGAAACAATACATAGATATTGTCCATGTTTAGTTATTAGTGGATGGCTGATAACAGATAACGAATTACATTAGCTGAATTAGCTCATAGCTCATAACATTAGTTGATTTGATTAGATGATTGCATTAATTGATTGTATAGAAATGTTTGGTAAAATTAATTGGTAGTTGATTGTTGTTTGATCATTTGAACAAACAAAATGATATATAAGGACATGATTATATTTCATATTTTTTGAATTGTTTATTAATTATTAATATTTTGTATCTGTTAATATTAATTAAATTAATACCAACAAGGGTTGGGTGCATTGGTAAGGCACATTGCACTCCCAAAGAGAGGATGTGAGTTCGAACCTTAGAGACGACATTGTTGGGAGGGGCAACCACGCACCCCGAACATGCACCGTAAGATGGACATGCATATTACCAAAAAAAATTATAAAAATTAATTTTTTTAATTTAACATTATTAAGCATATTTGAAGTATATATTAATTTTTTATTTATGAAATTATATTATTTCATTAATTATTAAATTTAGATTATACATTAACTTCTTATTTATGAAATTATCATTTTAATAATCAAATATATGTTATTTAGAGAATGTTTTTTATAATTGTTAAGGAAAAAAGAGTATTTACAACTCTTTTAACTAATCTTCTAACTCTAAAAGTTCCTAAAAAAAGTTTTTTTCCTTCAAATTTGGAGGTTTCATCACAATCCGTTGTTACAATCCTCTATTTACTAAATATCCAAATTAGCGAATTTGATTGGTTAAGCCTATAAAAATGGTTTACACCTCTAATTTTAGCTCAGAAAGTTGTTTACCAAACAGAGCCGTGGTTTATAGAATATGTAATTATTTATATAAAGTATTTAGTGGACCTTATATTCAAACTTAAATTTATTTTATTCATTTTTAATAGTCTTAAGGTGATTACAAGGTAATATGTAACACCCGCGTTTTGGGCCTAGGAGTTAGCCGGGTTATAGTTCGAGTCAAATAAAACTTAATTAAAATAAACCAACTTCAAATAATGACCAAATTGAGCTTTAATAAGAAGGGAGGGACCTATGTTGCAATTTGACCCAAATTTAAATAAAAAGCAATACCACTTTATGAGAAAAGTGTCATCTTCCTTTCCCCACCCCCACACCCAACGTGAGAATGGTCCAAAACCTCACCCCCAAAACCTCTCAATCCTTATTACTATTCCATTGATTTTACTACTCGATTTCAACACCATTTTAAGAGGTAAATATGTTTTCTTAACCTCCTCTCTATCCTCTACTTATCTATGGTCTTGGATTTCAAAAATATGGGGTTTTGGAAATTAGGGTTTATGTTAAAGTTTGGGTTTTTAAAGGGGTTTTTCAATTTGTTTTGATAAATTATGTTGGGGTTTTGTTTAAGCATAATGAAATACACAACATATATCAATTTGGTTGAATTTGGATGAAAATTCGTAGTGGACTCTTAGGGCAATTTTTGAGGTATTAAAACTTGGGTTTGTGGTGGGTTTTATGTTGAAATTGAAGGGCTGATGGTCTACCTATGTTAGGAGGGTGATTTGGGATGTTTTGGAAGTCATTTGGGTGTTTGGAAATGGGTGTTTCAGCCTTGGGTTGTTGGAGTACGAAAATGAGATTTTTGAGATATTATGTGGTTTGGGAAATTGTGGAAATTGGAGTTGTGTTTGTAAAGTAAGTTGATAGTTGAGTTAGCATTGAATTGGGAAGTAATGTATGTGTTTTGTTTGACTAGAAACAAGAGGAAACGTTGAGGAGGCTTTGGGACCGAATCCGAGTTCGTAGGAGGGTTGTATCGAATTGCTAAGGAAGGGCGGTGAGTGGTTTCAACTTGTTTTTAAGTTTGGTTCGAGTATGTGTTGTGTGTGTGTGTAAAGTGTGCTTGGTAGGCCAATTCCATTTAATTCAAGTTGATAGCTTAGCTTTTGATATCCTTAAATGCTATTGTGCTTGTTTGGCTATGCTCTTGTACTTGTGATTATATGGTGCAGGTATATATATCATGATGTGGATATATGTGATGAGCATGAGTGTGGTTGATGATATGTGATTGATAATGAAAATTGGCACTAAATAATTATCGGTTGTAAACGATCGATCATTAGGATAGTGTGCACACAAATTGAGTCAAAACGTACGTGGCCTTGATGGCGTTAAGTCATCAAGGAGGAGTACGGTGATGTAACATTCCACCGGAAGCTTTTTATATATTTCTACGGGATGATGAGTGGAATCCCATCCGTAGGGCGTGTGGCGATGAGTGGAATCCCGCACACGCAAGGTCCGGTGATGAGTGTAATCCCACCGAGGTAAAGTGTTGTTGAGTTATAAATCCGCACAATCGGGGTAATTAAAGTGGCCAATTAAACTTGTTCATGTATTGTGATATATGATGGTGATATGTGATTGTGGTATATGGTATTGTTACATGATGTGGATGTTGATGTTTAAACTTGTTAGGATTGAGAGACCATATATGCCACTTGAAAGACTAGCTAGGTCTACTTGGTTACATGTTAATGTTTGGTGTATGTGAGATTAGGATTTACATGCTTGAACCCTGCATTGTTGATGTTTTCGTTTTAGAGCACCCTCACTAAGCTTATAGCTTACGCTCTCAATGTTCAACAATGCAGATCGTTAGCTTGGCGTTAGCTCGAGGCAAGGCAAGAAGGGCTTCCAAGTTTGTGACTCAAGTACGGTGGTGATTTTGTATTAGCTAGCAATGTGGCATGGGTTGTGTATGAGCTTGTATGACTCTTTTACATGTGTTGTTTGTTGAATGAATGTTAGTTGCTTAGGAGCTCGCTTAGACTCCTTGTTATCTTGCTTTTGTATGGCTTGTGTTGCCATGTCTAAATTGTAATTCATGCATAAATTGCTTATCTTGAATGTTGGCCATGTGCCTTTGAAATGACCTATATGTTTGGATGTTGAAGTATGATCTTTGACTGTTAAAATGCCATCTTGAGTCCTTTGCATGAGTTCCTTGTTGTTTTTACCTGTCGGGTGCTTGTATGGCTATATAGTGGTATGTAAATGTTGTATGGATGTTTGGTTGGGGCTAGGGAAGTCTTAAATTGCTTTTAGATTCGAGTCTAGATTGTTTTTGCTGAGTTTGGGAGGCTTTGCTGTGCAGGGGTATCGATACGGTTGGTACGGTATCGATACCGCCTTCTTGTTTCAGGCCTCGTGTATCGATACACGAGGGGCCGTACCGATACCATTTTGGTCACTGGAGCTACTGTCCATTCTGGTATCGATACGAGCCTCTGGTGTATCGATACCATTTTGGTCACTGGAGCTACTGTCCATCTTGGTATCGATACGGGTCCCTGGCGTATCGATACGGTCTCCTCTGGTTGACTCTGACCAGTTGACCTAGTCAAGGGGTTTCGATACACCCAAGGGGTGTATCGATACCGCCTGCAGTATAAGTTTTAATTGAGTTCGTGAATGTTGTTCCGCTGTATGACCACTTAGGATCTAAATATCATCTAGACAAGATTTAAAATGAAAACAAAATATGGTTGCTAACCGAGTGGGAATTCCTTAGGGAGTTTTCACTCGGTTTTCCCCGTGTGACTCACTCGGACCGGTCATCCGGCCAGACCGGGACGAGGGGGTTACATTTGTTGGTATCAGAGCCTGAGGTTACCGAGACCTCGGGCAGGTAAGTGTGGTAAGCTTAATGTGTTAAATGCTTGTGTTGTTCGATGCATGATTTGCCATGAATCCTTGATGCTTGATTGATCGTATGATGCTTTGAATGCATGAATTGTCGTGTCTGGTGTGAGTGTGTGCCCATTGCTACTATTACTTAAATTAAAAAAAAAGATTTTTGGAAAGAGGAGTACTTGAGCACTATTGGACCCTTGCTTTGACTAACGTAATCCTTATCTGTTTCTTGTTGTAGTTTATACCTTGCTAGTTGAACCATGAGACCACGTGGGAGGCCTAGGATGGTTCGACCAGAACCACGGGCAGAGGCTCCAGGAGTAGAGCCGGTAGTTAGAGTTGAGGCTCAAGTGGGAGAGCCTGTGGTTGGAGTTGGAGTTCCTCCACCACCTCCACCACCACCACCTCCTCCACCGGGAGTGGGTGGTGAGGCCGGGGCTGAAGGAGAGGGACCACAAGGTGGCCAAGGACCGGCCGAAATAGACTTAGCTCCGTTGGTTCAGGCAATAGCCGGGGCATTCCAGGCTGCAGTAGCTAGAGGTCAGGCAGCTCATCATCAGGGTGAGGGCACCGGATTGCCATTAGAGAGACTTCGGGGTCTTGGGGCCGAAGAGTTCAGAGGTGCTACTCTGGAGAGGTCAGAGTTATGGTTTGAGAAGAGTTCAGGGTGATGCCTACACCTGGTGGGTCACCGTTGCCTCAGGGATGTATGAGGCCGAGATTACATGGGAGTTCTTTGAGACAGCATTCCGGAAGAAGTATTTGGGTCCGCGATACCTCGATGAGAGGAAGAGAGAGTTTATGGCGCTGTTTCAGGGGAGTATGTCCGTGACCGATTATGAGATCCAATTTGTCAGACTGAGTCAGTATGCGCCCGAGCTTGTACCTACTGAGGAGGAGCGTTGTAACCGCTTCCGTTATGGGCTGAATGAAGAAATCAAGACTTATACTCTAGCTTCATATTACACAGATTTTGATGTCTTGGTCTCGAGGGCCAAGGACTTGGAGCACAGTTTGAGTTTGACCAGGCGGTCAGGTGGATCTAGTTCGGGTAAGAGGTCCAGCAACTTCGATAGAGGTGATGCCAAGAGGCATCGAGACAATAGGCATCAGTATGATCATAGGCGTGGTGGCGGTAACCACGGTAAGGGCCATCAGGGTCAGAGAGCTGGTGGGAAGTTGCCCACATGTGCTACTTGCGGGAGGAACCACACCGGTGAGTGTTGGGGGAACTACCATTCTTGTTGGAGTTGTGGTGCTAGAGACCACATTAGACGTGACTGTCCACATCAGGTGGGACAGGCACCAGCTCAGGCTCCTGCTAGAGCCAACGATTTTCAGAGAGGCCGCGGGCGCGGTAGAGGTAATTTCCAGCCGAGGAACGATGGTCAGAGAAATTTAGCTCATGTAGTTGCAGTCCAACCGGAGGGCGGAGGACAGGCTAGGGTTTACGCTCAGCGCGGGGAGCAGCATGACACCGATGTGATCGCATGTAACTTCTCGATACAGTCTTTGGGTTTGCTTTCTTTGATTGACTCTGGGTCTACACATTCGTATATATTGAGTGAGCATGCACAGTCTTTGAATTTGCCTTGTGAATTGTTAGAGGTAGGAGTTAGTGTTACTAGTTCCTTTGGGGACACGGTAGTAGTTAGGAAGATGTACCGAAGGTGTCCGTTGATGGTTCAGGGGCATGTGTTTCCAGTGGATATGATGGAACTTCCTTTCTATGGTTTCGATGTGATTCTGGGTATGGATTGGCTCACGGAGCATAGAGCTAGGATAGATTTTGAAACTAAGCGGATTTCTTTGAAGCTCACAGATGATTATGAGATTGTGGTGGTGGGCGAGAACGTGAAGTTCTTGTCCAATGTGGTTTCAGTGTTAGAGGCTAAGAGGTTAGTTGAGTTGGGGTGTGAAGCATACTTAGCGTATGTGATGAACCCTAACATGAGTGAGGTTAGACCTCAGGACATCCAGACAGTATGTGATTTTCCTAGTGTGTTTCCGGAAGAATTGCCAGGGTTACCACCAGACAGAGAGGTAGAGTTCAGCATTGAGACTTATTCTGATTCAGCTCCTGTTTCGATTGCTCCGTATCGTATGGCACCGAAAGAATTGAAAGAGTTGAAGACTCAGTTGCAAGAATTGACAGATATAGGTTTTATTAGGCCTAGTTCTTCACCTTGGGGTGCACCAGTTTTGTTTGTGAAGAAGAAAGATGGAAGCATGAGAATGTGTATAGATTACAGACAGTTAAATCAGTTGACAGTGAAGAACAAATATCCGTTGCCTAGAATAGATGACTTGTTTGATCAGTTGAGAGGAGCGTCTGTCTTTTCGAAGATTGATTTGAGGTCAGGTTACTACCAGCTAAAGGTTAGAGAGGTTGATGTACCGAAGACGGCCTTTAGGACTAGGTATGGGCATTATGAGTTCTTAGTCATGCCTTTTGGGTTGACTAATGCACCGGCAGCTTTCATGGACATGATGAATAGGATCTTCCATCAGTATCTAGATCAGTTTGTGGTTGTATTTATTGATGACATCTTGGTGTAGTCGCGAACTGAAGAAGACCATGACCGACATTTGAGACTTGTTTTGAAGACTTTGCTAGATCATCAGTTGTATGCGAAGCTTAGCAAGTGTGAATTCTGGATCCGAGAGGTAGTCTTCTTAGGGCATGTAGTGTCAGCTGAAGGCATTAGAGTTGATCCGAAAAAGATTGAAGCCATTGTTGAGTGGAAGCAACCGAAGTCTTGGACAGAGGTACGTAGCTTCCTAGGTTTAGCCGGATACTATAGAAGATTTGTAGAGGGTTTCTCTAAGTTAGCCACTCCGTTGACACAGTTACTTCAGAAGAGTGTTCAGTTTGAGTGGACAGATGCAAGACAGAGAGCCTTTGAGAAATTGAAAGAAGCTTTGACCCAAGCTCCGATTTTGATTCAGCCTGAGTCCGGGAAGGACTATGTAGTCTACAGTGATGCCTCTTATGTAGGGTTAGGATGTGTTCTGATGCAAGACAAGAGAGTGGTGGCTTACGCCTCAAGACAGTTGAAGACCCATGAGCGCAACTATCCGACCCATGACATAGAGTTAGCTGCAGTTGTGTTTGCTCTGAAGATTTGGAGGCATTATTTGTATGGTGAGAAATGTACAATATACACCGACCACAAGAGTTTGAAGTACATTATGACTCGACAGCGTAGGTGGTTAGAGCTGCTAAAAGACTACGATCTTACTATTGAGTACCATCCGGGTAAGGCCAATGTAGTGGCCGATGCTTTGAGTAGGAAGATGGCCGTGGACTTGAGAGCTATGTTTGCTAGATTGAGTTTGTCCAGAGATGGTGGTTTGGTAGCCGAGCTTCAGGTTAGACCTACTCTAGGTCAGTTGATTAGAGAGAAACAGCTCTTAGATAGATCTTTGGCACCTCACGTGCAAGATATAGCCGAGGGTAGATCTTCAGACTACATCTTTAGTTCCGATGGGGTTTTGTGTTTCAAAGACAGAATAGTTGTGCCAGAAGACAATGATTTGAGACGTACGGTCTTGACTGAAGCCCACAGTAGTCCGTTTGCTATGCATCCGGGAAGTACGAAGATGTACCGTGATTTGAAGAATGAGTACTTTTGGGTTGGCTTGAAGAGAGATGTAGCCGACTTTGTGAGTAAGTGCTTAGTGTGTCAGAGAGTGAAGGCGGAACATCAGCTTCCCTCAGGTTTGTTACAGCCATTGAGAATTCCGGAATGGAAGTGGGAGAACATCACCATGGATTTTGTTTCGGGCTTGCCTTTGACTCCTACGAAGAAGAACTCAGTTTGGGTGATACTGGATCGTTTTACGAAGTGTGCTCACTTCTTGGCAGTCAACACTACTTACACTTTAGATAGATTAGCCGACTTGTACATTGGTGAGATTGTGAGGCTACATGGTGTACCGAAGTCCATTGTGTCAGATAGAGATCCGCGGTTTACTTCTAGATTTTGGGAGTGTCTGCATACAGCTTTGGGTACCCGTTTGAACTTCAGCACTTCTTATCATCCTCAGTCAGATGGTCAGTCAGAGAGAGTTATTCTGATCTTAGAGAACATGTTGCGATGTTGTATCATTGACTTTCAGGGTACTTGGGAGAAGCATTTGCCTCTCGTAAAGTTTGCGTACAATAACAGTTTTCAGTCGAGCATTCAGATGGCTCCGTATGAGGCCTTGTATGGCCGAAAGTGTAGAACTCCAGTGTGTTGGGCCGAGGTAGGACAGAAACTGTTACCTATGCCGGATTTGCTCAAGGGGACAACCGACAAGGTAAAATTGATTTGTGATCGTTTGAAGGCCGCTTCGGATAGGCAGAAGTCCTATGCCGATTTGAAGAGGAAAGAAGTCGAGTTCTCAGTGGGTGAGAAAGTCTTCTTGAAAGTGTCTCCGTGGAAAAAGGTGATGAGATTTGGCCGAAAGGGGAAGTTGAGTCTGAGGTACATAGGACCGTATGAGATTGTGAAGAGGGTTGGTCCGGTTGCTTATCAGTTGCGTTTGCCGTCCGAGCTTGAGAAGATACACGATGTATTCCATGTTTTGATGCTTCGTAAGTATAGGTCTGATCCGTCACATGTTATGCCCGTAGAAGAAATCGAATTGAATCCGGATTTGACTTATGAAGAAGAGCCCGTTGAGATCTTAGCTTCTGACAGTAAGGTGTTGAGGGGTAGATCGATTGAGTTAGTGAAGGTGCGGTGGCAACGTAGAGGTGTGGACGAGGCCACTTGGGAGAGGAAGGAGGATATGGAAAAGTAGTTTCCGTATCTCTTTCAGTCAGGTAATTTCGGGGACAAAATTCCTTAAGTGGGAGAGAGTTGTAACACCCGCGTTTTGGGCCTAGGAGTTAGCCGAGTTATAGTTCGAGTCAAATAAAACTTAATTAAAATAATCCAACTTCAAATAATGACCAAATTGAGCTTTAATAAGAAGGGAGGGACCTATGTTGCAATTTGACCCAAATTTAAATAAAAAGCAAGACCACTTTATGAGAAAAGTGTCATCTTCCTTTCCCCACCCCCACACCCAACGTGAGAATGGTCTAAAACATCACCCCCAAAACCTCTCAAACCTTATTACTATTCCATTGATTTTACTACTCGATTTCAACACCATTTTAAGAGGTAAATATGTTTTCTTAACCTCCTCTCTATCCTCTACTTATCTATGGTCTTGGATTTCAAAAATATGGGGTTTTGGAAATTAGGGTTTATGTTAAAGTTTGGGTTTTTAAAGGGGTTTTTCAATTTGTTTTGATAAATTATGTTGGGGTTTTGTTTAAGCATAATGAAATACACAACATATATCAATTTGGTTGAATTTGGATGAAAATTCGTAGTGGACTCTTAGGGCAATTTTTGAGGTATTAAAACTTGGGTTTGTGGTGGGTTTTATGTTGAAATTGAAGGGCTGATGGTCTACCTATGTTAGGAGGGTGATTTGGGATGTTTTGGAAGTCATTTGGGTGTTTGGAAATGGGTGTTTCAGCCTTGGGTTGTTGGAGTACGAAAATGGGATTTTTGAGATATTATGTGGTTTGGGAAATTGTGGAAATTGGAGTTGTGTTTGCAAAGTAAGTTGATAGTTGAGTTAGCATTGAATTGTGAAGTAATGTATGTGTTTTGTTTGACTAGAAACAAGAGGAAACGTTGAGGAGGCTTTGGGACCGAATCCGAGTTCGTAGGAGGGTTGTATCGAATTGCTAAGGAAGGGCGGTGAGTGGTTTCAACTTGTTTTTAAGTTTGGTTCGAGTATGTGTTGTGTGTATGTGTAAAGTGTGCTTGGTAGGCCACTTCCATTTAATTCAAGTTGATAGCTTAGCTTTTGATATCCTTAAATGCTATTGTGCTTGTTTGGCTATGCTCTTGTACTTGTGATTATATGGTGCAGGTATATATATCATGATGTGGATATATGTGATGAGCATGAGTGTGGTTGATGATATGTGATTGATAATGAAAATTGGCACTAAATAATTACCGGTTGTAAATGATCGATCATTAGGATAGTGTGAACACAAATTGAGTCAAAACGTACGTGGCCTTGATGGCGTTAAGTCATCAAGGAGGAGTACGGTGATGTAACATTCCACCGGAAGCTTTTTATATATTTCTACGGGATGATGAGTGGAATCCCATCCGTAGGGCGTGTGGCGATGAGTGGAATCCCGCACACGCAAGGTCCGGTGATGAGTGTAATCCCACCGAGGTAAAGTGTTGTTGAGTTATAAATCCGCACAATCGGGGTAATTAAAGTGGCCAATTAAACTTGTTCATGTATTGTGATATATGATGGTGATATGTGATTGTGGTATATGGTATTGTTACATGATGTGGATGTTGATGTTTAAACTTGTTAGGATTGAGAGACCATATATGCCACTTGAAAGACTAGCTAGGTCTACTTGGTTACATGTTAATGTTTGGTGTATGTGAGATTAGGATTTACATGCTTGAACCCTGCATTGTTGATGTTTTCGTTTTAGAGCACCCTCACTAAGCTTATAGCTTACGCTCTCAATGTTCAACAATGCAGATCGTTAGCATGGCGTTAGCTCGAGGCAAGGCAAGAAGGGCTTCCAAGTTTGTGACTCAAGTACGGTGGTGATTTTGTATTAGCTAGCAATGTGGCATGGGTTGTGTATGAGCTTGTATGACTCTTTTACATGTGTTGTTTGTTGAATGAATGTTAGTTGCTTAGGAGCTCGCTTAGACTCCTTGTTATCTTGCTTTTGTATGGCTTGTGTTGCCATGTCTAAATTGTAATTCATGCCTAAATTGCTTATATTGAATGTTGGCCATGTGCCTTTGAAATGGCCTATATGTTTGGATGTTGAAGTATGATCTTTGACTGTTAAAATGCCATCTTGAGTCCTTTGCATGAGTTCCTTGTTGTTTTTACCTGTCGGGTGCTTGTATGGCTATATAGTGGTATGTAAATGTTGTATGGATGTTTGGTTGGGGCTAGGGAAGTCTTAAATTGCTTTTAGATTCGAGTCTAGATTGTTTTTGCTGAGTTTGGGAGGCTTTGCTGTGCAGGGGTATCGATACGGTTGGTACGGTATCGATACCGCCTTCTTGTTTCAGGCCTCGTGTATCGATACACGAGGGGGCGTACCGATACCATTTTGGTCACTGGAGCTACTGTCCATTCTGGTATCGATACGGGCCTCTGGTGTATCGATACCATTTTGGTCACTGGAGCTACTGTCCATCTTGGTATCGATACGGGTCCCTGGCGTATCGATACGGTCTCCTCTGGTTGACTCTGACCAGCTGACCTAGTCAAGGGGTATCGATACACCCCTTAGGTGTATCGATACCGCCTGCAGTATAAGTTTTAATTGAGTTCGTTTGTGTGTTTCGTGAATGTTGTTCCGCTGTATGACCACTTAGGATCTAAATATCATCTAGACAAGATTTAAAATGAAAAAAAAAATAGGGTTGCTAACCGAGGGGGAATTCCTTAGGGAGTTTTCACTCGGTTTTCCCCGTGTGACTCACTCAGACCGGTCATCCGGCCAGACCGGGACGAGGGGGTTACATAATATGTATTAATAAATATTTTTAACCCTTTGACAACACACACCTTACAGACAAAACAATTTGAACCCGAATCTCTTAAAATGAACATCATTCGCTTTTATTCATTTTTATAATAATTATTTTAGACTAAAGCGATATTTAAACTAGAATAATATGTAAACCCGGAATTTAATTTTATTGAATCATACAACTATTTCATTTAAATTATAGTAATAAATTTGTTTCCTTAACTAGCTGGTGCATACCTGGTGTCATTGAATCATACACCTATTTAGTTTAAATCACAGTGGATTTCTTTCCTTTACTAGCCGGTGCATGCATGGAATAGAAAAGTAAAAAAATAAGGAAAGTGAACAAGTGTACGTCCTCTAGTGTCATCAGTTATCCACAACACTTCTCAAATCTCTCTATATAAGTTACGTTCTCCTTCTTCTTCTCCTTCTCCAACACTACTCACTTCTCTTTTCTAAGACCTGGCAATTCTTTCTCACTCTCCCCAATGAGCTCTTCAACCCTTGTTTCGCTTCCTTCCATGGAACCAAAAGATAAAAACACTCCTCATCTTTTCGACTTAAACAAGTTGCAAAGAGAAGCCAATATACCTACACAATTCATGTGGCCCAAGGAAGACATGGTTGGCACCGACGGAGTGTTCAACGAGCCCTTGATAGACTTGGAAGGGTTCATCAAAGGAGATGAGATCGCCACTGGCAAGGCAATTGAGCTCGTGAGGACCGCTTGCACCAACCATGGCTTTTTCCAAGTCATCAACCACGGTGTTGACGCAGATCTCATTCAAGCTGCGTATCGTGAAATAGATGCGATCTTCGGGATGTCCTTTGACAAGAAGCTCAGTTTCGTACAAAAGCCTGGTACTCAAGTAGGCTTTTCTTCTGCCCATGCTGATCGATTCTCATCCAGTTTGCCTTGGAAGGAAACAGTTAGCTTCAAACACCGAGGAATGAACTCTGAGTCCGATGTGGTAGATTATTTTACGTCTGCTTTGGGACACGATTTTGAGAACGCTGGGTAAATATAAATTTATGCACTCATAATTGATTACACCTTCAACAACATATTAAGTATCAATCTTTTACTTTAATGGGACGTAACTCTAACTAAAAATCCTAAATGTATAAAAAAACATTAAATACATTGTTTATGATAAAGAAACAATAAGTGTTTTATTGACTAACAAGAATGTTATGTTTTGATTTTTGGAGGCGGGTTTACCAAAAGTATTGTGAAAAGATGACCGAATTGTCTCTAGTCATCATGGAGCTTTTGGCACTGAGTTTAGGAGTGGATCGTTCCTACTATCGCAATTTTTTCGAAGATGGTACTTCTATAATGAGGTGCAATTACTATCCTCTGTGCAAGAATCCCGGTGTCACCTTCGGCACTGGCCCTCATTGTGACCCTAATTCGATCACGATAGTTCACCAAGACCAGGTCGGAGGGCTCGAAATATTGGCCGGTGACAAATGGCTGGCTGTTCCGCCTCGGCAGGATGCGTTTGCCATTAACATTGGTGACACATTCACGGTACTTTAATGTATAGTAATATTTGTTATCATTTGATGCTATGATTTAATAATTAATATCTGAATTTCGAATGTGTATGCGTCATTGTTGTAGGCATTTTCTAATGGGATATACAAAAGCTGCATACATAGGGCAATGGTGAATGAGGAGAGGGGGAGGAGATCCTTGGTTTGTTTTGTGGGATGCAAAGAAGACATGGTGGTGAGACCACCGGAAAATCTGGCGGTCGGCTCAAGCAGAGTTTACCCAGATTTCACCTGGTCCTCTCTGCTGGACTTCACTAATAACCACCGTCGAACTGACGTTCAAAACCTTGAAAACTTCTTCCCATGGCTTCTCTCTTCTCAATCCAAAGTACCTGCTTAATTAAGTTTGGATTTTGCCTTTACATGTGGTTGTCGTTGTCGTTTTTATTTTCGTTTTCATTGTTGCTGTCATTGTCGTTGTCGTTTTCATTTCCGTTGCCGTTGATGTTTTTAATAAAGCATGTGTTTGTTTCTTAGTAAGCAGCAATCTCTGTTTCAGGGCATAATTGGGGAAATGGGTGGGTTCGTTTATTATTTAGGGAATGGGGTGGGTTGGGTGAATATTGGGGAACTAGGCCAATTTCTACAGTGCAAGGTGGACCTCGCCACCTTCACCTGGCGTTGTGTGGTCCTCGCCACCTCCTCCTGGCGTGGTCCTGTTGGAGTTAGCCTTCTCGGCTTGGACGGCTCTGCGCTACGATGCTCATGCATGCCACCCCGACGTGTCTGCATGGCACATGTAGGTGAACAGCACCACACCATTTGCAAATGGTGACCTTGCACATTTCATGGTACAAAAATACCAATACCGCGGACCCCCAACTATATGTAGCAGCTATGTCCAAATTAGCCAAGAACCGCAGGTATTGTGTGAGAACAATATTACCATATGTATCTAGCATCAACACACCACCAATAAGTTGCAATATATAAGCTCGAGCTGCACACTTAAGTTCTCGATGACCATATTCATCGGTCACACTAAATTTCTGCTGCAACCATGATATTCTGAGGAGTAGCCCGTCCACACAAGTCTCAGGAGGAGCTTTGCCCAGGTCTGCGTGCAAAGGTCATATGCATTGTACTTATTTTCTCCAACCAACGATTTTTCATTTGTTGGAATACCGAACTATACCACAACATCCTCCAAGTTATTGTGCATTCGCCAAATAGAAAATGAAATGTGTGGGTCTCTGTTCTCCACCATTCAATCAATGCAGTAATCAATTCGGAGACATCTTAAACCCACGTAGAAAGGTGGCATTATAATTCCGAATTATAACAATTACATAGCAAATATGAAATTTTTAATTACAAAACATTTACTTATTTGCTCTTTGTGAATATGAGACGAAATGTGCTCATGGTCACGGTACAACAAAACTTCTTCAGATGCCATTTTCTATTTCTACAACTAAAAAACAATTATCATTCAAATATATAAATAAAAAAATTGTATTAACTTCAACATTTTTGATCTATACGAATATTATTTCTTATTAAAATAATAATACAAAAGTTCATATATTATTATTGTGTTATTGAATTTTATAATTTTATAATATGTTCGTTTAAAATATTATTAATTTTTTATTATTTATAATTTACATATTTTAATAATTAATTTTCTTCTCAAAATTATAATAAAGAATGATTATTTTTTATTAAAATAATTTTTTAATATTTAATATTCTTTTAAAAATTATTATTATTATTATTATTATTATTATTATTATTATTATTATTATTATTATTATTATTATTATTATTTCTTTGGGTAATTAAAATATTATTCCATATTAAAATAAATCTTTTTACTAATGTAAAATAAATATTAATTCCTACATTTTCCCATTAAGTTTGCCATAGTTGATAATTTTAATTTTTTTTTAAATTTTTTTATAAACAATATTTTTTTAGGTGAACAATAATATTATGTGTAAACATATTTACTTTATAATTAAATATTTGACTTATATATATAATTTATTTTCTTTAAATAATTTTTTGATGTATAAATCAATTAAATTTATTAAAAATAATTTATTTTCTTTAAACATTTTTATATAAAAAAATTTATTTGTAAAAACTAAATAATCATGTTTTATTATGCGAAAATATAGACATGTAAGGATCCCGAAATGTTTTATTACGTTTTATACTCAAATATATTTCGATTTAACTCATATTATTATTCTAGTATAGATTCAAATATATTTAAATATACACATGTACAAATAGTTACACTACAAATATACTTAAAATAGTTAAACTCAATATATATATATACATGTTCCGTGAAATACAATACGATCCCGATTGCGTGTTTCCTCTAACTTGGTTGCAAGAAATAACCACGTCATATCTCTTAAACCTAAAATGTGTGACTAATACACAAAGTAAAAAAACTAACTTTAAAAAACCAGATTAAAAAATACATGCACTTACCAGATTAAAAAATCGAAAAACTAGCTTCTTTTTGTTCGAACCAATAATCAGAACCAAGACAACTTCATCAATAATAAAAAATAATTATCATTAGATCACGAATCACACAAAATAATATACATACACTTATAATTAAAAAAGCATATTAATTTAAACTCAAAATTTAAAAAATCACTTACTTAGTGAGAAACCTAGAAAAGATCAGAATAATACACTCCAACGATCCTCACCCTCTTCGAATATATCTTTAAAAAGATATACAAAAAACTCTTCACCTTCACCAAAATTTTTCTCTTCTTCTCTTCACAAATATCACCAACTCTTAACTTACACCAATCTTACCCCCATCTATCTTATATATACACACAAAATAATGGAAAAAAAATTCACGTGACTCCAGCCTGCATGGCTATGCCCTGCCACCCTGAAAGCTACAACACCTCGCCATGTAGAAATGGCGAGGTCCCACATCTGCATGGCTCATGCATTCCACGCAGAGACGCTGCCACCCTACCAAGCCGAGCCAGACTCCAGCCAGGAGAGACCTCGCCGTTTACACCTGACGAGGTCCAACCACGCCTTCTGCACATGGCGTTCCACTGTAAAAATTGGCATATTCTCCTAAATAATGTTCAAACAACCCCATTTCCCTAATTATTTTTTTGGCCTATTTTGCCAATTATGCCCTGTTTCAGTCTCGACATTCCTCAACCCTTTATGATACTTAATCAACGTTATTATCACCTGAAATTACATTCCAGTAGCTATCTGCTATTCCAATTTCCACACCCTAATTGATGGCAATTTCCCCGACCCAATAAGCCTAATACAACTAAAACCAAAACTCGAACAAACAAAATATCACTTCAAACTAATAAGGCCTAACCTAAATTCAAATTAAATAAAAAAAATTATTTAAAATAAATATTGATGTAGAAATGCATTTTTTTATTTCAATATAACCTAACCTACAAAAACATCTACATGAAATTTGATTTGACATGAGTGATCCAAACCCCTTGAATCTTTTCTAAGCAAATAAAATCCCAATTAGTATACAAGTACTTAAATCTCAAGATATTATAGATTTCCATGTCCCAAAAAAAATGCAAATTAGGATCATGATTGATAGGCGATTAACAACGTTTAAACACAATGATTCACAACATGGACGCAGGAAGAGGAAGAGGCAGAGGAAGAGGCAGCTACGGTGGAAGGTATGGCGGAAGGGGTAGTTACAGAGGAAGAAATGGGTTCAACATCAGCAAGGGGTACCAGGTGTCGCCCGACTTTCCAGACAAGAAGGCATGGAATATGGGAAAGGAGACTGGAGGGAGGCATCAACGACGTAGAACATGTGTTTCTGTTTTCGTCAATAACGTAAGCAAGAAGATCCATTCAAGCACACTCAAGGACGCCTTTGAAGAGTACGGGAGGGTGACAGACGTGTATATCGCGTACAACAATCATAGAAGAGCTAAGAGGACGAGCACCTTTGCGTTTGTCAGATTCTCGAATTTGGGGAAAGCAATGAACGCTGTCGACTTATCAAATAACATGAGGATGAATGGCTTCACAATTAGAGTCTTCCTGGACAAGAGGAGCGGATTAAAGGATAATGTTACTAGAGTTGGTATGAAGGATCGTTCGACAACAAAGGATAGCAAAGTGGTTTGGGGTAAAAGAATAGACAAACGGTCTTACAAGGAGGCACTGTTGAATAGTCTTATTCTGGAGGAGTCTGTTCCAGAAAAGGTTGATGTGCAGGCTACTAACTTGGGCACACAAGGCAAGGAAGCTGGGATTGGAGTTCAAGATCGCTCGGAGATTAACCGAGACATGACGCAGGAAGAGAAAATAGTGATTCTTAACTCATGGGCTCTAATACAGATTGGCTAAGGAACTCTCTGGTGGGTCAGATCAATTCCATGTTCGACGCCGACGTCATACATCAAGCTTTAACGTCGGAAGGATTCAAGGTGAAGGTCCATCGGTGGTTTGCTTTTTACGTAATAATAAGCTTCGAAGAGGAGGAACAAATGGAAATAATCTGGGACGTGAAAGAATCAACTCTGAAAACCTGGTTTACTGATATAGATTCACTGGAAAACTTTATGAAAATGGAAAAACTACTTCTTTGGGTTTGCATAGAAGGAGTGCCACTGGAATTATGGGATGAACATAACCTAAAAACCATTGCTGCGCAATGGGGTAGAGTCCTTCGTTTGGATGCGGACACAGCGGAAAAAAACATGCTCGATATAGCAAGGATTCTCGTCGGAGTACAATCCCTATCAGTTATCCCGCCGTTTACTTCCATCAACCTTAATCGGAAAATCGTCAGATTAAGAGTGTCCATAGCCGAATTCAAAGACGAAAGAAGATGGATCGACGATGAGTTAGTGAATGGTTAGGAGGATGAGCTGGCAGATAATCCTCACACTAACCAAGGCAGTTCGGTGGGAAGAGAATATGCAGCCGTTCCCAATACCCGGTAGAATGATGAGCCAGAACTACAGCCGTTTTTCTCGTGTAGAGTGTCTAAATGCTTGTCTCCCATGGGAGTTGGGTCGTGTAGGCCTTCGAAGGTTTTGGTTTTTGACAGGGGCCAGGCTACTATGAGCCCAAATAACATGGTGGAAAAATATAAAGAAAGGGAACCGGCCTTCGTTAAAAGGTCTGTCTCTGGTGGGCCTTTTGAGCCCAAAACGCCTGAGTCATCTGAAGGCCTTATCGAGGTACCTATCACGGAAGCCTCTGAGTCCAACGCTTCTTCTGGTTATAGCGTATCGATTGAGCCGGTTTTCGACCCAAAATCTGGGCTCTTCTCAGTGAGACCCAAATCGGTGAGGGGGGGATGGCTAAATTCGATGCAAGGGGATTTCGCTCCAAACCCAGTATGAGATTTTTTTGGGGCTTATAGGCTTCTTCAATTAAGGACCAAACAACACGATCGAAGGTGAAATCGTTCACGGACGCCGACGAAAAAGAGGGGATCAAGAGTGAGAGGGGTTCTTCAGGCGAAAAGGAAAAGATCAATTTGTGGTCTTCTCTAAAAGCAAACTCAAGAGAGGAAGGGATGATGGCGGAAGCGAGGGCGTCCTTAGAGGTTTGCGCAGTGGTAGGGCTGAATTTCATAGCGCCGGAGGGGGTGATTATAGAGAGATTTATGGAGATTGAAAATGAATTAGAAGTTTGAATGCAGCTCAAGATCACAGGTGAGTGAATTGCGGTTTGATGAATAAGTCCTTTTGTATCTCTTGGAACATCCGGAGTCTTGGCCGACTAGAAAAAAGGGCGGCTGTGAGAAATTTGGTTTCAAGCTCAAAAACCAAAATATTGTTCTTACAAGAGTCGAAGTTAGAATCGTTCGATGAGAAGGTATTTCGGCAATTATATGGGCGTAGAAGCAACTTTGATTTCATATTCTCCGGGTCTGTTGGTGCAGCAGGGGGCCTAGTCACAATCTGGGATACAAGTGTGTTTCGGCAGAAAGGATGCTTAGTTCTCAAGAATTACATCGACCTGATTGGTGAGTTTACTGCTTCTGCTTTTAAATGTGTGTTGATCAACGTTTATGGGCCGAACGATACAATAGAAAGAAGGGAGTTCTTCGATAATCTGCAGGCACTAATCAGTAAACTTAAAACTCTGGTGTTATTAGGGGGAGATTTTAATGTAGTAACAAAAATAGAGGAAAAGATAGGGGTTTGTGTGAATAAGAGAAGCATAGAGGATTTTGTGAATTTCATTGATGGATTGTCACTGATAGACCTACCCTTACAAGGTGGACGATTTACGTGGTCAAATTTCAGAGAGTCTCATTCGTTCAGTCGGCTTGACAGGTTCCTTATGTCCTCCGAAGTCGTGTACTGCTGGCCTGATTTATATCAAGTAATATACCCAAAAAGTGTCTCCGACCATAACCCCATCGGCTTGTCCGTGATGAGTGTGAACTAGGGTAAAAAATATTTCAAGTGGTTTGAACATCTAGTCGATGACAAACTGTATGTGAAAGCAATCGAAGGGGAGTGTGACAAGTTGAGAGGAACCAGTGTTGGTAAACTCTTTGAAGCCTGCAAGAAAGTCTCAAAAGAATGGGTGGCCAGGAACGTAGAATGTGAAACCAACTCTGTCAGATACCTTGAAAGAAAATGCTCGGAATTGGAACTAAAGTTTTTGAATGGGCAATCTGATAATTCAATTCGTGAAGAGCTCTTGGACAACAAAAAGAAATTATGGGAAGCTATACGCAGAGAAGAGCGAGAGTGGATTCAAAAATCCAGGGTAAAATGGGCGGTGGAGGGAGACAAGAATACAAGGTATTTCCATTTATGCGCCTCAACAAGAAAGAGAGAAAACTACATTGGAAGTATTAAAGTGGGTAATAAAGAGTACAACACGCCTGAGGAGATTAAGAAGGCCATCGGGAATCACTTTAAAAGACTATACAATTGTTGTAAAACGATCCCAGCCGAGTTCACATGTGGTGGCTTGAAAAAATTGATCAGGAAACTGCTAATAGGCTTGTAAGGCCCTTCTCGGAAAAGGAAATCTTGGCGGCTCTATCTACTGTGGGCTCGTCTAAAGCCCCGGGACCGGATGGCTTTAACATGGGCTTTCTAAAGAAATTTTGGAAATCTTTAAGCAAGGAAATTCTAAAGTTTTTCAGCAGCGTGCACTGGGGAGAGGTGTTCGATTTTTCCTTTAATCATTCATTCATAGTGCTTATACCAAAAGTTTAAAACCCAGTTGCAATTGAAGATTATCAGCCAATAAGCCTGGTGGGCTGCATTTATAAATTATTGGCTAAGGTTCTGGCGGTTCGATTGAGTGAGGTTTCCGAGACTATTATTGGGGAAAAACAGTTCGCCTTTAGCTCCGGGAAACAATTGATTGATTGCTCCATGATTGCTAATGAAACGATAGAGCACGATAAGAGGAGAGGAGTAGAGGCAATGGTATTCAAGGTAGATTTTAATAAAGCTTACGATTCGGTCGACTGGAAGTTCCTGTTAAACTTATTGAAGAAAATGGGTTTCGGGGAAGTTTGGTGTCAGTAGATCCAGCTCTGTATTTCGACGGCATACATCTCAGTTTTAGTGAATGGTTCGCCGACAGCTCCATTCGCGATTGGGCGTGGCCTTAGGCAAGGATGCCCGTTATCGCCGTTACTATTCAATATTGTAGCAGAGGCTTTGAGTTGTGCGCTGACAAAGGCTAATAACAGTGGCTTTTTTCAGGGAATCTGCATTGGAAATAATAATTTTGAAGTTTCACATATTCAGTATGCTGATGATCTTATTGTGTTCAGTGGTGCAAGGGAAAGTCATATAAAAAATATAGTCAGAATCCTCAAAGGGTTTGAAATCGCTGCTGGGCTAAAACTCAATAGGAAGAAATCAAAACTCATAGGCATAAATGTGGATAAGAACATTGTTTCAAGGTAGGCAGAGTTGCTGAAATGCCAATAAGAATCACTTCCTTGCAAGTACCTAGGCCTCCCATTGTGAGTTACTAAAAATGCTTTGCAAATTTGGGAGCCGGTAGTCGAAAGATTCAAGAAGAAATTAGCAGGATGGAAGTCAAATACCCTCTCATTCGCTGGTAGAATTTTGTTGGTGAAATCGGTATTGGCCAGTTTACTTGTTTTCTTTATGTCAATCTTTAATATGCCTAATAAAATCTGCAAGACACTGAATTGCTTGGTGTCTAAGTTCATTTGGGGGTCAACGAACATCAAAGGAATACACTGGATTAGTAGGGAGACTTTAGCGAGGCCAAAGGAGTACGGTGGACTGGGTTTACTGGATTTCAAGGTAAAAAACAGGGCACTACTTAACAAATGGCTGTGGCGATTTGGTGTGGAACCAAAAAACTTGTGGCGTAAAGTCATAAATGCAAAATACAAGGAGATGGAAGAGGCGTTGCTCCCTAGAAATGTTATGGTAAGGAATGCTTCCTTGATTTGGTGGAATATTATCTCCCCACTTTCCCAACCCGATAGCTTGATCTTGCAGAATTTTATTTTAGTGGTTGGTAATGGTACTAGCATACAATTTTGGACGGATCATTGGTTAGGCTATGCACCTTTGAAAGCTTCATTCCCCAGGATGTTTGTGTTAGCTCTCACAAAATCCGGAACAATTTCCGAGTTTGGAAAATTTGTGAACAATGAATGGCAATGGGAGATAAAACTGCGAAGGAGGATCTTTGATTGGGAAATTCAGATTTGGGAGGAATTTATGGCTTCCATTAACAGTGTAGTACCTGGTAAATTCAAAAAGGACGGCTTGAGGTGGAAAGGAAACACAAATGGTGTGTATACAATGAAAAACTATTGTGATACTGTGTCTTCTTTTGACAGGGACAAAGATGAAGTTTGGGAGCGAGTTTGGTTAAAGATTGCGCCTCCTAAGGTGGAGATGTTCATGTGGAGATTAGCTAATGGTAGGCTACCAACCAGGTTCGAGCTAGCCAAAAGAGGGGTCTAACTTCAACAAGGGTCGTTGTGTCCTTTTTGTGGGATTGAACCCGAAACGGTTAGTCACCTTTTTTGCCATTGTTTTGTTGCCTGGAAACTTTGGACGATATGGTTTAGTTGTTGGGGAATTGCCTTCGTCATACCCCGTGACTTTGTTTCTTTATTGACAATGTGGGCATTGATTCAAAACTCTTTCAAATCTGATGTGGTTTGGAACCTTAGCCTTTTCAGTTTGTGTTGGTCCCTTTGGCCGCACAGAAATGAGGTGGTTTTTAAAGGTGCTAGTGTTGATGCGGAAATAGTTTTCGAGTTAAGTCTTTTAAGATTGGGTTGGTGGTGTAGGGTTAAATGGCCCTTGCTTGTGTACTCTAGCGATATGATGCTACATGATCCGAATACTCTAAAGGAGTTAAATGTGGCTGCGAAGACTAAGGTAAAGAATTGCTGGGAAAAACCGATTTTGAATACGTTGAAATTCAATGTAGACGGGGCAGTTGATGGTGGTTTCGGAAGGGCGGGGATCGGTGGAGTGTTGAGGAATTGGAATAACGTTTTGTTGGTTATGTTTTCAAGTTTTGTTGGACGGATGGATGCTACGTCAGCGGAATTGTTGGCGTTAAAAGAAGCGATTAGAATCTACAAGGAACTAGAGGTGGAACGACCTTGCGAGTTGGTGCTGGAAACTGATTGCTCCCTGTGTGTTGACTGACTGCTAAATCCATCTGCAGCGCCCATCACTTTCGCTGCGTTGGTTAGTGAATTCCATAGTGAAGGCGCTGAATTTAAGTGGTCGATTAGAGGGGTACATAGGGAGGCAAATCAAACTGTAGACATGCTAGCAAAATGGGCACTGACGTGTGAGTCTCCACTGCTTTGGAAGCATGCTGATTTTGCTCAATTTTGTAAAATGCCAGACTGAGTACTAGAAATAGCAATGTGTAGTGAGCTGGATTTTGTGTTCCTTTCGAGGGAGCGTGTGTCATGTAATTTCGATTGCTTGTGTTAGTCCATTAGCATGTGGCACTCTTTTTCCTCCATATAGGTTTAGGGAGGTTTTTTAACGAGGTCCTTGCTAATGGTTCATATAAGAAATAATATATAATAAAAAACGTTTAAACTAATTAAACTTATAGTTTAATTGATAAAATAATAAATTAACAAATTGAAATTTAGAGGTCGGTTATAAGTATAGAAAACTAAATGGCAGTGTACGAACTCAGACTTTGCTAAGCCGGCATAATTTATTTATTATGGATAAATCTCATCAGGAGAAAATTTAGAGACATCAATCTATCGATAAGTAACCTTGCAAAGACAAAAACGATCGCCAATACATCACTGTCCGTTTCAATAAAAAAGCGTTGGCCCAATGGGTTGGTCACATGCTTAGTGGGTTTTTGAGATTTTAATGGCCTTAAGATAAACCTAAAAATTAGGCATGTAATAATAATTATTGAAAAATTAAATTTTAAAAATAAGTTCTTACTATCAAGTATTAAAAAAAGGGGTCTCTAATAAAAAATATTTTTTTAAATATGCCACTAATAACAAGTTTTGATAAAAAATTGTACTCCCAATAACAAATATCAAAAAAATTGAAAGAGTAGACCCCTAATAACAAATATCGAGAAAAAAAATTGGACTTCTGATAATAAGTATTAGAAAAAATTACCTCTCTAATAACAAGCAATGGGGAATTTTTTTAAGAGTATATGCCTAATAGCAAATATTGGAAAAAATTTGGCCCCTAATAATAAGTATTGGGGAAAAATGAATCTCTAATAATAAATATTGAAAAAATGAATTTTAAGAGTAGATCCTAATAATAAATATTGGCAAAAAATCGAGCCCCTAATAACACTTATTGAAAAAATTAGACATCTAATGTAATTATTGGGGAAAAATTGGGCCCTAGTAACAAATATTTTTTTAAAAATTCAACTTTAAGAGTATGCCCCTCCCTAATAACAAGTATAGATAAAAATTGAGCCCATAATAACAAATGTTAAAAAATTGGACTCCTAATAACAAGTATTAAGAAAAAAATAGACACCTAATAACAAATATTAGAAAAAATTGAATTTTAAGAGTAGATCTCTAATAACAAATAATGAGAAAAATTAAGCCCTAATAACAAAAGTTAAAAAATTGGACCCTAAAAATAATTATTGAAAAAAATGGACCCTAATAATAAATATTGGAAAAAAATAAAATTTAAAAGTAAACTCCTAATAATAAGTATTAAAAAATTAGACCATAATACTAATATTATAAAAAATGGTCCCTGGGCGGGTGCCCCTCTCGCCCATGCCCAGGGACGTCTGTGTGTGTTAGAGTTTTTTTATCCTTAATAAAGGATTTTATTTCATTGTCATGTGTTTTTGTTAGAGTTGTGATCCAAATACTTTTAGGTTTTGATTTAAAGTTGGAATCATATTTTTAGTAGATCTTGTTTAATCTACATTAATTAAAGGTAGGAAACTCAGTTTGAGTAGAATTTGTTTCTATGGAAGTTTCTTTTGTAAACAAGAAATATATCCCTATAAATAGATATTAGGGATTAGGGGTTTAGTAACAACATTAGAAATAAGTTGTAATATCTTTTTCCATCATATTGAAAGTTCTCATCCTTTGCCCGTGGTTTTTCCCTTTTGGGTTTTCTACGTAATTTTTTGGTGTTATTTTTCTTTTCTGCATTTTTATTTTTTTACTTATCTCGTCATTATCGTCCCGATAGTATAACAAATTGGTATCAGAGCTTTTTAGGTTACTTTGGATAATGACGACGATGAAGTATGAAATTCCGTTGCTAAATCGTAACGCCAGGTTTTCGCTATGGACGATGAAGGTTCGAGATGGATTTAGATGATGCATTGGATGAGTTTGATAATATACCGAAAGAATGGACGGATACAGAGAAGCGCCAAAAGGATAGGAAAGCTGCTTCCCAAATATGTTTGCATTTATCAAACAACATTTTGCAGGATGTTCACAAAGAGAAGACAATTGTCGAATTGTTTGAAAAATTGGAACAAAATTGCATGAAGAAAAATTCGACCAACAAGTTGCTGCTAAAGCTGCTCTTATACTCCCACAAGTTAGCAGAAGGCTCGTGTCTTGACGAACACCTAACCGATTTCAAGGAGTTCATCTCGAATTTGGAAATGATGGAGGTAAAGTACAATGAAGAAGACCTATGTTTGATTTTACTTTGCTCACTATTTGCTTCATATTCGTCTGTGAGAAGTACCCTCCTACACAATCGTGATACCCTTACTCTTGAAGAAGTATATGATAATCTGAATTCACATGACAAGATGCAACATCTTACCGGCTCCGAGTTCCAAGCAGAGGGTCTCATGGTGCATGGATTGACTAGTTTAGACCGCGAAAGAAAAGTTGATCGTAATTTTGACAGTCAAAATAGGGGCAGATTCAAGTCATCAAATCGAGATAAAACATGTTATTTCTGCAAAAAGAAAGGTCATATTAAATCTGAGTGTTATTGTTTACAGAATAAGATAAAGAGGGAATCTAAAAATCAGAATTGTAGTGAAGATGAAGCTGATAATGCAGAGGAGTACGATGATGGTGAACTTTTAGTTTCTTCCGGCGAAGACTCTATAGCAAGCGATGAGTGGATTTTTGACACTGATAGTAGTTTTCATATGAGTCCAAATCGGGACTAGTTTGTGACGTATAAACTTGTGTCTATAGGTGCTATTTTTTTGGGGAAATATTGTCTCTTGTAAAGTCGCAGGCATTGGTACAATCAAGATTAAGATGTTCGATGGGATTGTTCGAACACTTGGTAATATGAGGCATGTTCCAGATTTGAGAAGAAATCTGATTTCGTTAGGTACTCTAGATTCAAAATGGTATAAATACTCCAATGAAGATGGATCTATGAAAATTTGCGAAGGCTCTCTCGTTGTGATGAAAGTGCATAAAAGGGTAGTCAATTTTTATGTTCTGTAAGGTTTACCTATTTTAGGTGATGCATGTGTTGTTTACTCCTTCGTGTCAAATGACAATGTTACTGGTGAAGGCGTCTTGACTGAATTAAGTAAAAAATGATTTTGTGTTGAACATGACAACCGTGGGCATAACAGTTCTAGTAGGCAGAAAAAAATTCAATTTTGTGGGCATAACGGATTTGAAAAGAAGAATAAAGTTGAATTCTGTGGCCATAACAGATTTGAGAAGCTTAAGAGAGTTTGATTTGCTACAAGGATAAATAATGAGAAAGATTGTATTGTCATTGATGATCAGGGTCATGTTGTAACACCCTTAAAACCGAATTAGAAGTAAACCGAATTCTAGTGACTGGGAAATTTGTTTTCGATAAGATGATTAAGAATTTCGTGGCATGACTATGTAGTAAGATCTTACATGTATGACATGAATTACGTTTAATTATGGATTAAGGACTAGATTGATTAGATCAAGTGACCAAATTGTAAAATTTTAAAACTAGATGTCATAAGGGTAAAGGGTGGATAAATGGCTGTTTAACCTTGTGAATGACCCCTAAAAAGGATTAGTCAATAACACGTGGCTAAGCAAGATGGAATTGCTTCCATCTATGGAAAACAATTATTTATGAATTTCTAAAGGAAAACAAGAAAAAGATGATAGTTGATATCGATTGAGAATAAGCTTACACCCCCTATCTTCTTCCAAGCTAAAACCTCCCTTAGCTTAAGCAAGCACCTCCATTAAAGCCCCTTCAAAGCTCCAATCTTTCCTTGAATTAGTGATTCAAACTTGATCTTTATAACAATCAAGGTAAGCCCATGAATTTAGCTTGTGAATCCAAGACCAATTAGGTGATGAAAACATGAAATTAAGTTAGCGAAATTTTAGAGATTTTCATGGATTTCAAGCTATGAATAATTAGATGACATCAAGTGTTCTTCCTAACTAGAATTAGCAACGAATATTGTTATGAATATTTAAATGATGGAAATCCTATCAATCTTGTTGAATCTATGTTCTTTTCTTATTAGAGCAATCCCTTGGTGGTGAAGAATCACCGAGCTCCTTCAAGCAAGCTCAAACCCCTAGCAAGGGAGTTGTCATCTAGGAGCCAAAATTGCTTCAGATTGTCCGGTGAGTGTAGTTCATGTCTCGGGTATGGTTAGGTTCCATCCCGATTGCATTTATATGTTTTTCATGAAATTAATTTGTTGCTATGTCAAGGCTTCTATAGAGCAAAGTCATGGAATTTGTCAAGGGTAAGCTAGGTAAGCTTACATATGTGTACATGCTTTAATTTTGATACATGACATGAATGAAAATGCATGATATTATGTTATATGACATGAACAAGAACCAAGAATTATTCATGAAACATGAATTATAATTTGCAAGCTATCAAGCACATTGCAAGAGAGCTAAGGCTCTAATATGCTACATGACATGTATATGAATTGTGAAATTAAGATATTATAGTACTATGGAACCCCTTGGATACAAGTGTACTTTGGATACAATTGGCATGCCATAGAATTTTTTGAGCTCATGTACGGGTGGACTACGATCTTTGGGTTACAATCCTTATGTGGTGAGGCGGAGGGATGTATGTGTTTTTCTCTTTGGCAAAGCAGAGGGATTGACCATTCATGGACTTGCCGAGGTCGGCTGGGAATTCGTGTATCCAATGGTTACTATGATCCAAGGAAAACTAAACAATTGACTCATTTACTTACGAGTTATTTGAGCATGAAACCTTATGCCTAAGTTACGAGACATGAATCAAGCAAGAAAAAATATACTCATGTAACCATATTATGAATCATGAACAAGGATGTTTTCCATGAAATAACATGATTTATGAATGCATCTAAAGTATTCAAAATATATTGTGTTGATAACTACCTCACTAGGCTCTATAAGCCTAACATGTTTATTTCATGCATTTTCAGGTTTGAAAGTGCTTTAAGGATTGATCGTGTAAGGGAGGTTGTAAGTCACTCTCCAAGTATTTTGTGTAATGTGCATAACATATCCTTAACTCCTAGTATGGTGGCATATGGTACAAGCATATTTAAGTGTGTTTTATTATGTAAATTATGTGTGCGGCATGATTTATGAAACATAGAACTAAAACTAACTATGGTTTTGCTAGTTTGTCCCTAAGTAGGAACTTAATGGTACTCTCAAGGCTAAATGAAGTAAATGCATGCTAAAATCCTTGTGATTTGTTATGTGACTAGTTGATCATGTGGGAATTTAGGATATAAGTTTTTGTATGCGTTGAACATGATTTAAACAGGTTTAAGACAAGATTTAGTCGCTCAAATAAAATATGTTGCGGGGCATATCGGTACCCTATCTGGTGCGTACTGGTATGGCCAAGATAAAAATTGACCATTTGGTGCAAAGCGTACCGATATGGTTGACCGTATCATTCGGAAATTGGGTTATAGAATTCTATTTATGAATGGTGTACCAGTACGGTACCCCATCGCATCGGTACGAGTATATCAGTACAGACCCAATATCAGTACCGATTTTGGTTACTGGAATTTGGGGATTTACTAGCGTACCGGTACGGTCCCTCTTGAGTACCAGTACGAAGTTAGTTAAAAATGGTTATGAACTTTCAATCTTTACGCTATTGTCCTAATTAATTAGTAGGTTAATTACATGAGTTGTAGATCATCACAAGAGTTGGAAATTTGCAGGTAAGTCTAATAAGACATGAATTTTAGCTATATGGACTTAAATTTGGAAAATTTGAAGAATTTTCTAAAGTTACATATTAGTCCCCAAACTTGGAATTTTTTGTAGAACAACCCTTAATCTTAAAGTTAAGGTGTAATATGATGCAATATGGTTAAAAAGGTAAATATAGATGATAAAAAAGCATAAGTTTGTGATGTGTTTACATGTTCAATGTTTAGATTATGAGATTTTATGTTCCAAGTCATGTTCTAGTAACATCTCCGACTCGGTTCTTTCTCAGACCGGGTATGGGTGTTATATTTGTGGTATCAGAGCTAGAGTTTAGTCATTTCTAGGACTAAAACGAGACTTATTAAATGATTTCTTATGCATATTCCACCTAGGAGTTATTTCTGTATGATATCTATGAATTGCAACTAACACGATCCTTTGTCTTTCTTGAATAGTATACAAGATGTTAGATGTCATTCTAGGCCATGATGATGATGGCCATCATACTGTTTCCTCTATGAATGAAGAGGAGAAAGTTAGGAGGAATCCTCTTATATGTGAAGGAGGGCAGAATGATCCTCCGCCACTGCCTTCGTTACACCATGTTCAACATGAGTGTTTTCAAAGCATGACCGAGATGTTCAAGCAATTCGTTGCTTCTATGAAGCAAGGTCAAGTTGTAATGCCAGATGTGGCTACTTCTTCGACATCTAAAGCATTGATTGACAAGTTGGCTCAGCATTGAGCCTATACATTCACATGGTTAGATGGTGATAACCTTGAGATAGCTAAATATTGGTTAGACACGACCATAAAGATTATGACCAAGCAGCTTCCACATTCTGATGAATATAAGCTCGAATGTGCCGTAACACTAATTCCTGAATAAGCTCAGAATTGGTAGGAGACCACTGTTCTTACTGTTACTGAGAAATCGATCAGATGGGAATTCTTCTTGAAGGAATTCCCTAAGAAGTAAATCAATGAGCATTATTTGGCTGATCGAAGAAGGATATTCTTGCGTCTAAAATAAGAAGGGAGGTCGGTGGAGTAATATGTTAGAGAATTTTGTAAGTATTACAGATATGGGTCCGAATACATCAAGACAGAAGAAGATAAGTGTAGAATGTTCATTGATGGCCTCTGTGACGAACTATGCCCTATGTTCATGACATTGGGGATTACCGACTTCTAGGAGTTGTTTAATTGAGTCATTGCTACCGAGGCCACTCAGAAGGCTCGGGAAGAGAGAAGAAGAGGTCAGACACGACATGACAAGAGACCTAGGGTGAATCTCATCCCCTTTTGCCTCCAAAAAGGGGCAAGAATCAAGGTGTGAATCAATCCACCTTTCAACAACCTTCGAAGTCGGGTAATGTACCCAAGCCTCATTCCATGACCTATTCAGCAGCACAAGCAACCTCTACTGAGAGCACATGAGGCTCAGATCGAGAACCTCAACATCCTTTATACAAATATTGTTAGAAATGACATCCGGGTTAATGTAGGAGGAAGTCAGGAACATGTTTATTTTGTGGCGAACAAGGCCATTTTATTCAAGATTGCCCCCATAATTTGTCTACTCCTTCTCTTACGGTTTCTCAAACTCAATCATCAAGGGGTAAAAGACCCAACCAAGTGCAGTCAGGAACTTCTGGGAGACCTTGTGGTCCGGTTGCTTCCCTAGAAAGGAAAAATATCAAAATCTTGTGCAAGTATATCATGTTTGTAGCATGGAGGAGGAGGATGACCCCGATGTCATTGTATGTATGGTTGAATTATGTTCATGCTCTATTTATACTTTGATACACCCTAGATATACACATTCTTTTATAAGCTCTGTTTTGATAGAAAAGTTTGAATTGAATCCCGAGTCTCTGGCTTCTGAAATCATAGCTACGAATCCATTAGGAGATAGTGTATCAATTAAGTTAATATGCAAGAATTTTCCTTTAGTGATATAAGGGATTCCTTTTTCGGCCAATTTGATTGCTATACCCTTTCATGAATTTGATCTTATTCTGGGACTTGATTGGCTCGGGGAGCATCAAGCATGGGTACATTGTTCCAAGAAGAAGTTGTACCTCCATGGGTTGTGTAATGATAGCATTACCCTATTAAATGCCAAGCAAGAAAGTAGGAAATCCAAGATTTTTGCCATTCCTAGAAAAGATAAGGATGAACCAAGAATATAAGACATCACCATGGTGAATGAATTCCCTGATGTGTTTCCCGTGTAACGCCCTGGTTTTGGGCCTAGATGTTTTAGACATCGGACCGGACCGGTCGAGAACGGTTCGATTTGCGTAAGGCGATTTAGGGAAATCAAGGATCAGGATAGGATAAAAATGTGGTAAAAATTGCTAAAATCCTCTAAAAATATGTTTAAGAGGTTGGTCAAATCAATTTTACAAAAAGAGTTTCGGAAATGGGACATTTCGAGTAGTGACCAAATTGTAAAGTTTCAAAACTGTGGAAAATGTGATTTTTAAAGAAAAAGCCAAATTCTTAGAATCTATAGGGGGCTTTATGACAATTTAGCCTTTCCTTACTATGATATGTGTTTAAAATGGTTTTAATTAAATAGCTTTAATTGGTTTTATTTTATTTAATTAATTATATAGTTAATTTGTGAGATTCCATCACGTAACTACCATTCTCTCTTCATTTTCAGCCAAACACAATTTTCATTCATTTCTCTCCAGAATTCTTTTCTCCCAAACACTCTCTTAATATCTCTTAAACAATTTTCAAGAAATCCTTTCAAGTTCTTCAAGATTTTGCTAAGGAAAACTTGTCATTCATTGAGGAAAGCAAGGATTGGAGGTAAATCCCGTTCTCAACCTCTAATCAAAGTTCTTTATTGAAATTCTCAAGATCTTTGACTTCTAATTACTGTTTTTGGTTGAGTTTTCATTATAGTTTTGATTTGAGATCAAAATCTTGTAAAAATATGATTGAAATCTTGATTTTCGGATTTGTTTTGCTAAGCTCTGTTTTGGATTGATTTTAATTGAGTTCTAAGTTGATTATTATGTTGAAATGAAGTTTTGATAACATAGATTCCGAAATCCTTGAGATCATTGAGTTTCTTGATTGGTTTAAGTGAGTTTTTGAGGTGAAATGGTGGAATCATGGTTGCTAGAGGTATAAGGATGGGTTAGGTTGTTCATTAGATGTGTTTTGATGTTTATGAATGGTTGGAAGTGATGTATGTTGGCTGGGCTTGGTTTAGGAAGCAATCGATTGGGTTTTCGGTTGTTTTGGATAGGTAAATTGGTGTAGTTTGAGCGAGCAACGAGTTTGTGATTTGTTTCTGGTGTTGAAATGCATTTTAATGCATTTAGATCTCTATTTTGATGATGTGAAAACAGGGGATCTTGATTCGGGAGCAATCGAGGCATTGTTGGAGGCTCCGGAAGAGTAATTTTCATGTCGGCGAGCAAGGCTTCGCGTATCGGTGAGTGGAAATGGATTTTCCAGCTTTATAACGCTTTGAGCGTGGTGTTGGGAGCTTAGTGTAAATTTGAAACACTTATCTAAGCTCAAGAGTAAGTGATTCGAAAGTCTCTCTCGGAAATGTGCTATGTTTTGATGAAAATGCACTTGAGTTAATTATGGTTTTGATTACTGTTCTAAAGCATGTTAGAGGCATGAGTAATGCTGGATTTTAATACCATTGTGTTGAGAATGCACTAGGTAAGTGATCATTGGTTTTACGTGATTAATGCATATGATGTTAAGCATGGTTATGCTTGTGGTAATGGCATTGTATTTATGCTTGTAAAACAGTGGATTATTGATGTTAAATGATTATATTGGCAAGTGATGAAAGTGGTTTTTGGTTCTTGTAATCGGATATAGTTAGCCGGCTATAGGATTGGGTGCACCGTGAATAAAGTCGCCTTGGATGTCGAGGGGTTGTGATTGTGCCGTAATCTCCATCCAAGTACCCTAACGATTGAGGCTAAGATCACAACGGTGAATGATTTGATCACGTGTGTGAGTCTTGTGGTATGTGTCCCATACTCTCGTTAGTGGAATTATACAACTACCAATGAGTGATGTCGAGGGGTTGTGATTGTGCCATTAATCTCCATCACGAGTGTTGAGGGGTTGTGATTGTGCCATTGATCTCCACCTTGTGTAGTCCGGTAGTATGTATGAAGTGTGTGGGACAACGCTTGTAATCCGCGTATCCGATTGTGTCTTTGAGTTGGTTTTGGTATGGTTTGAGAATTGATCACTTGTAAGCCAATATAATGATGATGACTAATGGTTTAAGCATGAGATGCGTGTGGTTTATGCTAGAATGCATGTGATGCTTGGTAAAGCATGAGCAAAGGTTTATTTGCTATTTTTAAGTGATGCATACGAGCATGTGTTTTAAAAAGTGCATTGATGCCTTGAGAGGGCATGTTTTAAGTAAAGGTATGTGTTGATAAATGGTGTTTTGCCGGGTATGTGAAATGCATTGATGAATGTTGTTTTAGCGAACCTCACTAAGCTTAATGCTTACGCTCATTTGTTTCATCAATGCAGAGAATTAGGCTTTTGAGGCAGCACATAAGCAAGGGGAATCCAAGTACTTTGGTCTAGCAAAGAATGTGGTTTTACTTTGGTGTAATAAGAGGCAATGGGTGGGATTTCTACTTTTGGATGTTTGAAGATGTTGTTAATTACCTCGAGCATGTTTGGTTGCTTAACTTTGGTTTGTAAATGGCCTTTGAGGATGGATTTATGTTTGAATGTTGACTTTAGCTTGTATGGTTTGTGGAAGACTAGGGAGCATGCCTATAGTTTCCAATGCTTGCATGATTGATGCCATGTTTTAGCTTACGCTTCGTATAGTTGATCTTTGATACTTATATATGTTGTATGTATGCTGTGGCATGTTTTGGAATGTTTTCGGGGTGTTTTTGAGTGAAAAACCAGCAATTTGTGTAGTTGCAGGGCAAGGCGTATCGGGACGCCCTTACAAGTTTCGGAACAGTGGCCTGAAATGGCCATGGGGTTTCGGAACGAGTAGGAATGTTCTAGAACGAGTTGCTACTGGAAAGGGGTGTTTCGATACGGGTTTCGGAACGCACCCGAGTATCGAAACGGTCAACCTGGTTTCGAAACGACCGTTCTGATACAAGGTCCTATGTTTCGAAACACCCGACCGTTAGAGTTGAATTTGAATTGTTTCAGGTTTCTGTATCTTACGTTTTGGTCCCTAAGTCTTGAATGCTTAATTAAATGAGTTTAGATGATCCGTTCTTGATGAATTTTGACATGCTGGCTTAATATATGTTTGATTTTGGTTTGGCAACGTTAAAACTTGTTTAGTGCTTATAATTTTAGAAATTTACATATTAGTCCCTAAAAGATGCTTGTATGCAATCGAACCCCTAAATATGCTCTATTCGCTGTGTCGCTTCTGCTGAAATGTTTTGCTATCCACATAGGTTAATAATGTGCATCTAGAAAAGTTAAAAATAAAAAGGGTCATTAATCAAGGTTCACTTTCACGAGTTGACTTTAGTTTTCCCCGTGTAATCTTCTTAGTTCAGGTCGGACGTCTAGGCCAGGCTAAGGGGTTACATCCTGATGAACTTTTGGGTTTACCTCTAACTCAAAAAGTTTATTCAGGGTTGAAGTGAAACATGGAATCACTCCGGTTTCTATTGCACCTTATAGAATGTCCCCTATAGAACTCAAGGACTTGAAAACTCAGTTACAAGAATTGCAAGACAAGGGCTTCATTCGACCGAGTACCTCACCTTGGGGAGCTCCAGTTTTGTTTGTCAATAAAAAGGACGCGACTATGCGTCTTTGCATCGATTAATGCCAATTGAAAAAGCTTACCATCAAGAACAAGTACCCGTTGACAAGGATTGAAGATTTGTTTGATCAATTGAAAGATGCTACAGAGTTTTCTAAGATTGACCTTCGATCCGTGTATTATTAGATGAAAGTGAGGGAATGTGACGTTCCCAAGACGGAAATCCGAACAAGATATGACCACCATGAATTCTTGGTAATGCCCTTCGGGATTACAAATGCCCTTGCAACATTCATGGACCTCAAGGATCGAATTTTTAGACCCTATCTTGATAAATTTGTAGTGGTGTTCATTGATGATATCTTAATCTATTCCAAAACCAAGGATGAACACATGGAACATCTCTGATTCGTGCTTCAAACCTTTCAGGAGAAGCAACTTTATGCCAAGTTCAGTAAATGTGAATTCTGGTTATCGAAAGTTTCCTCTTTGGGTCATGTTATATCTTCAATGGGTATCCAAGTTAACCCGAAAAAAATCCAAGCTATCCTTGATTGGAGACCTGAGAATAATGTTGGTGAAATATGAAGCTTTCTCGGTTTGGCTGGCTATTGTAGAAGATTCATTGAGGGATTTTCTATACTAGTTGCACCCTTGACAAGATTGCTACGAAAGGATGAACCTTTTTCATGGACCGAGAAACAACAAAGAAGTTTTGACCAAATAAAGCAAGTTTTGACCCATACTCTAATCCTAACTCAACCTGAGTTTGGCAGAGACTTCACTATGTATAGTGATGCTTCACACATGGGGATAGGATGTGTATTAATGTAAGAAGGCAAAGTCATAGCTTATACCTCAAGGTAGCTCAAACCTCACGAGCTGAACTACCCAACGCATGAACACGAATTAGCACCGGTTGTTTTTGCCTTGAAAATCTGGAGACATTATCTCTACAGAGAGAAATGTTATCTATTCACGGACCACAAGAGCTTAAAGTATCTGTTAAATATGAAAGAGTTAAACCTCCATCAACGCAGATGGATGGAGCTTCTAAAGGATTATGATCTTGTTATTTATTACCATCCCGACAAGGCTAATGTTTTAGCTGACGCACTTAGCTACAAACCTTCACCTGGTAATTATGAATTATGATTTCTGTAAACATGAATTTTGAATAACCCCTCAAACTTATCCGTGATTCTTTGTGTTGTAGCTTTATGAGCTATCAATGCTCATTTTAAACTCAAGAAGAACCATAAGTTCATAGCTGAACTTCAGGTTCAGTCTACAATTGTTTCAAGAATCAAGGAATTGTAGGAATTAGACCAAGAACTTCAAACCATTGTCTACAAGCTACAAGATAAACCAGATCCTACTTTTTCATGGAATTCTAGAGCGCTGTTATACTTTCAGAATTGAATATATATTCCCAATGATTAATCTCTTTAGATAGATATACTTAGGGAGGCTCATAATAGCCCATTCTTCGTTCACCCCGGGTCAGTGAAGATGTATAAGGATCTTCGGGAATTTTATTGGCGGCTTGAAATTAAGCGAGCCATCACTGACTTCATTTCCTTGTGCATGACATGCCAGAGAGTCGAAGTTGAACATTGTGTCCCTACGAGACTTTTCAACCTATTGAATTAACGCAATGGAAGTGGGAAAAGATTACCATGGATTTTGTAAGCAGTCTACCATTGACCCCTAAGAAGAATGATGATATCTGGGTCATAGTAGATCGGTTCACCAAGTTAGCTCATTTCTTACCTGTAAGAATGGATTTTAATCCTCCTAAGCTAGCTGACTTATATATCAAAGAAGTGATAAGGCTACATGGAGTGCCTAAATCCATAATCTCTGATCGTGACCCACGCTTTGCATCTTGGTTCTAGAGAACCTTGCAAAGGGCTCTAGGAACCAGAGTAAATCTTAGCAAGACCTTCCACCCTCAATCCGATGGATAGTCAGAAAGGGTAATTCAGGTAAGCTTTGTTATAAATCAATCTGTGATAAGCATGAAACCAAGATTCAATCTTTATTCTTCTTTGTCGATCTTGGAAGACATGCTACAAGCATGTATCATTGATTTTGAGGGCTCATGAAAAAAATATCTACCCCTAATTGAATTTGCTTACAACAATAGTTACCAAGCTTCGATTATGATGACCCCCTTTGAAGCCCTATACGGGAAAAATGTATTGAACTTTTCAAGGGCTTCAGATTTATGATGCATTAGGTAAACGTATCCATATATACTAAAGGCATCGGTGAAAGAAGTATTGAAACCCTCCTACGGCTTGTGTATTCATTGATCCATATACATCACTATGTATTAAGCCTAATAAATCACTTGCTCGCTCCCTTTTACCATTAAAAGAAGATTTGGTCATTTTTCCCAGTAAGCAAGGCTCACATATATCAAGTTTTTTGAAAACAAAATAATCCAAAAATCCATCTTTAAGAAGTTTTGATATGCGCTTCTCACTTATATGACCCATGCGACAATGCCAAAGATAAATTTTATTAGAGTCATTTGTTTTTAATCTTTTCGTATTTATGTTGTATATGGAATTGTCTTGATCCAAAATATAAAGGCCATTTATTAAATGTGCCACACCATTAAAAATATTATTGAGATGAAATGAACAACTATTATTATTAATAATAATCTCAAATCCAATCTTGTCCAAACAAGAAATTGAAATAATGTTTTTAGTCAAACTAGGTAAGAAATAGCAATCCTCTAAATCTAAATGAAGTCCACTAGGTAATGACAAAGTATATGTCCCTATAGCTAATGCAACAACTCTTGCTCCATTTCCCACTCGTAGGTCCAAATCTCCTTTTGCCAATTTTCTACTACTTTTTAGTCCCTGTAAAGAAGTACAAATGTGAGAACCACAACCGGTATCTAATACCCAGGAAATAGATATTGATATATTAATATCAATAAAATAAATACATGATCTGGATTGTCCATTTTCTTTTGCTTTCTTGATATCCTCAAGACAAACATGGCAATTTCTCTTCCAATGTCCATCATTGTTGCAATAGAAACACTTTCCTTATTTTGCAACTGCCTTTGGGTTTCAATGCAGCCTTTCCTTTGTTGGCCTTTGGCTTTGCCTTGGTGTTGGACTTTCCTTTTCTGTTATCCTTTCAAACCATCAGAATAGGCTTGCACACAACCTTTTTCATGTTGTTCTTAACAGACCAAGTAACTGTGGCAACAATTTCTTAATTTCATTCATATTGAAATTAAGAACAAATTGATTAAAACTATCCGACAATGATTTTAGGATAACATCAGTAGCCAATTCAACACTTAGAGCGAAGCCCAATTTTTCAAGGGTCTGAATATACCCTATCATTTTGAGAACATGAGTTCCCATTGGAGTTCCCTCCACCATTTTGCATTGAAAAAAGCCTTAGAGGTCTCATACTCTCTTGACGAGCTTGCCCCTCATATATTTCTTTGAGATTTTAACCATCTCATAGGGAACCATGTCCTTATGTTGCTTCTGAAGCTCAGGAGACATGGTCGCAAGCATCAAACACCCGACATCTACCATGTCATTTGAGTATTTTTTAAAAGCTTCCAATTCATCTGTGGAGGCATCATCTACTGGGTTTTTAGGGACGGGTTTTTCGATGACTTGTAGTTTCCATTCTTGTTTGAGGATAATCCTCAAGTTGCGGAACCAGTCAAGAAAGTTCAAGCCATTCAATTTGTCATTCTCAAGGACGGATCGCAATGATAACTTGTTTGAGTTAGCCATAACAAATCTACAACGATAAAATATGATTTATGAGTATGTTTTTTCATGTTTATATAAATAATAACATTCCCACTATTAATAACCCTCAAATTGAAAAGCTTTTTGTAAAGTATTTCTAGTGGGTAAGGATCCATATTTCATTTCATCTTAAGTCAGCTTTGACTTTACTCCTTGAATTCAATTATTTAGGTAAGCAACACTTGCTAATTACATCTCATGTAACTCCTACATTTGGTGAACAACTATTGTTCCTAATCATCTCATGATTATGCAAATTATTAGCCTTTAGGTTTCTAATCTCATTAGGACAACCTAGTTTAACCAATATTACAACCAGTGAATATCACTTCCTTTTTCTTCGCGTTTAACCAAGATAGATATGAGTACTTCGATTTAGTAGAACCTACATAGTACCGATCGAGGTTTTAACGAGGGCTAATATTTGATGGCTATTAATCAAATATGTAGGGTTTTGTTAAATTAATCTCACAATTCAACTATGATCTCACCAGTTACTATCATGATAATAAACATCCATAGTATCACATACATGTAAAGCAATGAATATAAATGAAATGGTTATAGCTCGTAAAACTAAGGTGGCCCATCCCAAGCCAATGGGAGAACCATAATAAAATAAAGATGGAACTTGCTTCTCAAGCATCTAATCCACTTTTGATTGGCCCATCCTTCTACTCCTTTAATCCACGCTTCTTCGTAAATATTACAATTTTAGAAACTCGTTTTATATACGAGGGATTAAGATGAGAAGAGAATTACAATAGAAGAAAGAGAGACACGACACACATGCCATATTTATAAAATAAAAAACCAAAATAAAAGGGCTATTAGGCTATAACCATGCATTTGAAACACCGTGCATAACAAACATAATAACGATGTAGTTTGTTATTAAGGCCTTACTAGATTGTTCCTACGCATGGGTCAAGGGGCGGAGCCCCTTGTAGGGGTGAACTTTTTTTTAAAATCCTCATGATTGCTGTGTGAAAATTAGCATCTTAATTGTTGTGCAAACACCCCATGATTTGATAACTTTTATGAACATTATCGCGTCTTTTAGGATTTAAAATCCACGAGGTTTTTACTAGAACAACTCTTGTTACTTTCCTTGCACGAAGTGTATAGACTAACCATTAGTCTAATATATAACCCATGTATGTTAACGCTTAACATCTAAAACCCAAACAAACCGGTGACCAACTCTTAGTCACTAGGAACAAGCAATATGATTTAATCAGATTAGGCGTGAACGATCTATAGCACAAAATATCATATTTGTCAAAAATAGAATAAACCCTAATCTAGTAACATGCATCTCATAAAATTGCATCATCCAAGTATTTAAGTCTGAATCCGTATCGTACAAGTGGCTCTGATACCATTGTTAGGAAACACTGGTACACCTCATGGCGCAGCGGAAAAATTATCTGGCGAATTTCACCAGTGATCCATGCACGAGGAATGAATTCGGTGTGAAAATGGATGAAATGTTACCTAAATTAAATCTGATAACCACAGGGATGAAGGAGAATCCAATTCTTTCAGCGCGATGTCGAATCCTAGTCGTCACAAAAGCATTCGGACCTCTACGCAGTCCACCCAAATGAAACGAACAATATTTCACTACTCTAACTGTTAGAGATGTTTTTTTAGCAATATGTATATTTTGGCTGCTAGACCTTATGCCTTTATATAACATTCAAAACACTAATTCTAATTAAATTTAGATTTATTAAATACACAATATATTTAACCGAATATAATTAAGTATGTAGAAAATAATTCTAATTCGATTAGGTTTCTTTAGGGATATATATTTTAATAGTGTTTGATAATTACAATAATTATCTTGTATTCACACATATATAAACGAAAATTTCTATATAATTATAATAATTATAACAACTTTAGTTTTTTAGTAAAATCAAATATATATATATACTAATTAATTTCGTGTGCAACAAGTTCGTACACATGCTATCTAGTCGATATTTGTTCGTTTTAATCATAGGGTGTGACCCTTTTAGGTTCATGTAACGTTAGCAGTAATATCTAGAACAATTCTAATATTATAAGCAATGAGTGACATCTAGCAATACATCATTGATACCTAAGTTATAGGAAGTCGTGGTTCGACATAACATCTTCATGATTAACTCTTTTTATGTATTACATCCTTTTATCCTTATATCTAGATTGGAAAAAAGTTATGAAATAGTTACACTTGTATAGTCTATCTATTATTTCTTGATATCTTGAGTACACTATTATAAACGAATAACTATGATATCTCATATCAATTTATTCGAGCATGGCCAAGCATTTCTAGTCTCACTGATAACCTTGTAAAAAGTATACATTTTATGTCTTTTTACTTAGGTTATTGTTTGGTTTCAAGCCTATTTCATTGCATATAGTTGCATTTAGTTCATAAAATTGCATGTAGTGGTGTTTGCATGGTTTATTTTATATATTTATGAAATTGATGTTGCTTGAGGAAGGTTTGTTTTGGTGTGGTGATGTGTAAGGCAGTTAAGTAGTGCAGGACAAAGGCAATATGCTGCAGCATTATGGACGACATTCTGGGCGCACAAGAAGACAAAAGATGAAGATATTTTGCAACCCCCACACGTTGTTGGGTTTTAAGATGCTCGATTTCCTTCAACCGTTCTAGCTCGCCAAGTGTGGAGAAGTTGGATGTAACCCCCTCGTCCCGGTCTGGCCGGATGACCGGTCCGAGTAGGCCACACGGGGAAAACCTAAGCGAAACCCGTTAAGGTTCCCCCTCGGTTAGCGACCCTAAAAATTTTCTTTCATTTTAATCTTGTCTAAAGGCGTATTAAATGCTAGGTGATCACGTCAGCGGAAAACATTATTTGGGAAACACATTCGAACCACAAACCATACATTAAACTGCTCATTTTACACATACATGGCAGGCCGTATCGATACACCAATCAAGGGTATCGATACACCTTGACTTGGTCAACCCAAACAGTCAACTCGGAGAAGGCCGTATCGATACAACCCTTGAGCGTATCGATACGTCCCCCTCAATCAACATCTCGCGGCCAACGAGATAAACTCGTACCGATACGCCCCAGCACCGTATCGATACGCCAAAAACTCCCCAATTTCTCAGAATTCTAGTGAGCAAAAACCGTATCGATACACCCCCGCGTATCGATACGCCCAGCCAAAACTGAGCTTCTGCAGGCAAGACCGTATCGATACGACCCTTAGGCGTACCGATACGCCATGCTCTGCAATGCTCCAATTTCAGCAAAAACCCCCAAGACTCCAACTCTAGATGCATATAGGGACTCCCTAAGCCACATACAACCATTCATACAACATGCTACGACCAAGGACTAACATGTAGAGCAAGCAAGATGATCAACAAGGCATAGATTGAAGTCATTAAATTCCAAAAGGCACAACTCAACTCAAATAGGTATTCATGTCATTCAAAAGCAAAATAAACATCCACAAGGCAATTCTAACACACAAGCATTTGGCAAGTTATAGCATGTTTACAAACCAAGTCAAATCATAAACATCAACCCCATAAATGAGTCATACATAGCTAATACAAAACACTCTTGCCACATTGCTAACTACTACATAATTGTTTAACCGTACTTGAGCAACAAAAACTTGGAAAGCCCTTCTTGCCTTGCTCCGAGCTAACACCACGCTAATGATATGCATTGTTGAAAATTGAGAGCGTAAGCTAGAAGCTTAGTGAGGATGCTCTAAAATCGAAAACATCAACAATGCAGGGTTCAAGCATGTATTCCCTAATTCTCAAATACAACAAGCAAAGGTAAATATACAAGTAGACCTAGCTAGTCTTTCAAGAGTCATGTATGGCATCTCACATCATACTAAGCTCAAACATCAAATATCAATGTCATGCATCACAAGTATAAGAACAAGTTCAATTGGCCACTATTAGATTACCCGGATGTGCGGATTTAATCTCAACAATCACATTACCTCGGTGGGATTACACTCATCACCGAACCTTGCATGGGCGGGATTCCACTCATCACCACATGCCCTACGGATGAGATTCCACTCATCATCCCGTAGAATATATATAAGCTTCCGGTGGAATATTACATCACCGTACTCCTCCTTGATGACTCAACGCCATCAATGCCACGTAAGTTTTGACTCAATTTGTGTGCACACTAATCCTAATGATCGATCATTTACACCCGGTAAGTTAATTAGTGCAAATTTTCATTTACCACATCACATATCCATCAATCATATCTCATGCTCACCACATACACATATCATAGTACACATGTGCAAAACAACTCACATTTCACAAGAGCATAAATAGGCAAACACAAATAGCATTTAATGGAAATCAAGAGCCAAGTTAACCATTTAAATCTACATAGAAATGGCCTACCAAGAACATTTCAACTCATACACTACACACACTTGAACCAAACTTTAAAACACATTTAAAGTCACTCACCACCCTTCCTTAGCAACCAAAGCAAGCCTCCTACAAGCCCGGATTCGATCCCGATGCCTCTTCAATGCCTCCTCTTGCTTCTAGCCAATCAAAAATACATCCATTATTCCCAATCAATGCTAAAACTCAGTCAACCCTCAACTCTTAAGCTCAAATCAACTTCAACAAATTTTCCAATCAAATTAATCCCCCAAAATGCCCATTTTCGTGCTCCTTCAAACCCTAGCTGAAAATCCCATTTTCAAACATCCAAATGACACCTAAATGATCCCAAAACATCCTCCTAACATACATAAACCATCAGCCCTTCAATTTCACCTTTAAACTCACCCAAAATCAAATTTTTGACACCATAAAATGGCCATAAAGACCCATTTCGGGTTTTCACCCAAACCTAACCATTTTAACATATTATGCACATTTTAAGGTGAATAATCCAAAACCCAACTTTATATTTCAAAACAATTTGAAAATCTCCATAAAAACTCAAACTTTCATCATGCCCTAATTTTCAAAAGTTCATAGTTTTTAAAATCTACAACTATGTATGGATAAAGAATGAAGAGGAGAGCTGGAAAACATTATTACCTTTGAAAATGACCTTGGAATGAAGTAGGAATTTAATGGAATAGTAATTTAGGGTTTGGGGAGGGGTTTTTGAGCTTCCAACGTTAAAGAGAGGAGTGGGGAGAGAGGATGATGGCTTTTCCTTTTTGAAACTAAAAAGGTTGTCTTCCTTTTCAAAAATTTTAGGTTAAATTACCAACAAGGTCCCTCCTTTATTATTTAAAACCCAATTAGATCCTAATTAAGGTTGAATAGATTGAAATTAATTTTACTGACTCGGACCACTAACCCGGCTAACTCCTAACCCCAAAACACGGGTGTTACATTGGATAATTGGGTGAATTTGTGGGAAGTGAAATATAGACAAAAGACACAAGGATTTATAGTGGTTCGGCCTTCTAACAAGCACCTACATCCACTACCTTAGCTTCCCACTAAGGATTTCAACAAATTCACTCTTTGAATTTCGTCCCCTTTTCTCGGCTTAGGAGGAAACCGTTACAACGATTAAGCTAACTACCCTTAGCTTAATCAAACACTCTCTTACAAGAGAAATTATAAGCAAACTTGAAATCTCTCTAATAGGTAATTGTTTTCACTATAAAGCTCTCACCCAAAACCTAAACAGTTGAGCAAATTTGACAATATATAGCTCACTAGTGTTGTCTATACAAGAAAATGAACAATTAAGCTCTAAGACAATTTCTTGATCATTGTGTTCTTGACAATTGAAGCATTAACCATATCTTGATGCTTGGAGGTCCCTTTTATACTCCTAATTGAGTTTGTAGCCGTTGAGGACCGTTGGGGTTGTTTTGGAGCCGTTGGAGTCTTTATTTCCCATCATAAATGCAGTTCTGCAGCTTGGCGTATCGATACCCCTTAAACTGTATCGATACGGTCTCGATAAGGAAGTAGCCGTTGAGCACTTCAGCTGGTGCGTATCGATACGCTTGGCTAGTGTATCGGTACGGTCCTGTAATTTAAAAGACCGTTGGAAAAATGACCGTTGGGGGTAGTTGGGCGTATCGGTACGCGATACAACCGTATCGGTACGCGAACTAGCCGTTGGGCATTTTAAAGAAAACCGTATCGATACGACAAGACGTATCAGTACATGTTTTGGCTACTGGAAAATCACTGTAGTTGAAACCCTAGGGCGTATCGGTACGGTACCATACCGTATCAGAGCGTGTTCTTGAAAAGCACGATTTTGACTACTTTAAATACACTTTAAATCATTCCAAAGCCTTGTAAAACCCTTAAACATATTTTCAAGTTGTTTTTGACTAAAAACATATTTTAAATTCTTTTCAATTTAGTCCAAAACATTTTTCTAATATTATATCAAAACACTTAGTTCTATACACGCGATTCCACCAGCCAGCTACGCCACACATTTGAACGGGATACTCCCTAGGGCACAAAGGGAATCAAGGGCAAAAAGCCCTAGGTGCCCCACCATATAAAAGACAAGACACCGACATTAAAACGAAGAGCTGAAAAAGGTGCTTTGTGAGCTAAAATAGAGAGGAGAAAATGAGGCCGTTTTCCTTCTTCCTCAACTTGGTGTCCTCCATTGTTGAAGCTCCACAGGGTTGGTCTTGTTGGCCTTTGAGAGAAGCAACAAGCTTAGGGTGGTTCACGCCAGTCCAAGGTGGCTTGGGAGTTTCTTTTACTCGTTGTAGCTCTTTGCTTTTGCATTTTCTTTATCATGAAGGGATTTTTTTAAACGAATGATTATGGATGTTTGCCCAACCATGAACTAACTTTAAGTGGCTTGAGTTTGTTTTGGATGATTATGTTTTAGTTTTTTATAGACGTTTATGCAATTTCCAGTTCCTTATATGCTTTGTTCACTATTTTATTGCCTTAAGTTTGTAAGAGTTTTCGAGAGTTAGCTTTTACTTAAGTGTTTGATAGCTTAATATTTGAGAGAGTTAAGCTTAGATCTATGTGGACAATGGGGTTTGATGCTGAGAGGAAGAGCCCTAACTCACCTTAGAGATAAAGATAGAGTTTCAACGACTAAAAGGAGTAGAACTTCATCGATAAGTAGCTTGTTAGGTTCACGTTGAGAGGTAATGTCGTAGCATTCTGCCTGTTAGGTTCTTTGGTAGAGATAGTTTAGGAGCACCTTAGTAAACTCTGTCGAGCATAATATAAGCTGGAAAGTGTTAGACATTCGTGATAGCTAGGCATATGATTCCTCAACAAACCCAGCCTATCATCCCATTTGAGAGTTTTATACACATGTGAGGACGTACAAAGTCTTATCATTCAACTCTAGGTTTTATTCCTGTTTTTGCTACAACATTTCTTTCAACTGCTCATATCAACTCTTTCATTTAATATTCATTCTATGTATTGAGTGCTTGAACTTGACTTAATTTACCTCCAATCCCTGTTGAGACGATCTTACTTATCACTATTATTACTTGTTCGATGTGTATACTTGCACCATTTGCATATCATTTATAGCACACCTTTACACGCAACAAGTTTTTTGCGCCATTGCCGGGATTGGCAATTGGTTATCTTAAGTTTAGTTTTTGCACCATTTTATTTCTTCTTTTTGTATAGACTAACTAGATGTTTTTGTTTATCTTTTTCAGGTGTTGTGCTGTTGCATGACCCAACGAAGACCCAACAAACCCATACTACCAATAGTTCCTGAGATTGAACATCTTTATCGTGAAAGAAGACGTATACAAGAAGATTTAAGAATCATGCATAGACATCAAAACCGTGGAGGTCAACCAGGTGTTGATCTGGAAGATCCTGATGCTGCGGCAAATTGTGGAGCTGTAGCTCATCCACGAGCTTTTAGAGATCATTTGAATCCTACCTTGGATGATCTCAACCCTAGGATTGTAGCTCCTGAAATTCAGGCAGCCCATTTCGAACTCAAACCGATGATGTTTAATATGTTGAACTCGATTGATCAATTTGGTGGATCGCCTCATGAAGATGCAAGGCAACACATTCGTGCATTCTTGGAAGTTTGTGACTCTTTTAGACAACAAGGTGTGCACGCAGATGTGTTGAAGCTTAAGTTATTTCCTTTACTCATTGCGTGATTGAGCACGAGCTTGGTTGAGTGGAGTACCTGTTGGTTCAATGGAGACATGGGTAGATCTATGCAAAAGCTTTTTGCATCAGTATAATCCACCCAACATGAATACCCCGCTAAGGAATGACATTACTTCCTTTCATCAAGATGATGACAAGTCGATGTACGAGTGTTGGGATAGATACAAGGGACTGCTTCACAAATGCACGAATCATGGTTTTCAAGATTGGACTCAAGTTGTGATGTTCTACAATGGTGTTAATGCTCCCACAAGGATGATGCTAGATGCTTCAACAAATGGAACTTTTCTGGAAAAGTCGCCCGAAGAAGCATTTGAAATCCTTGATAGGATATCGAACAACGACTACCAATTTCCCACTACTAGACATGGAATAGGGAGCAAGACTCATGGGACACTTGAGCTTGATGCTAATGAATCCATTTCAGCTCAATTGTCGGCCATTACAAACATGTTGAAGAATCTCCAACGTCCAAATGAGGTGAAGGAAGTCAAGGTTGCAACAACTTGTGTTCGTTGTGATGGAAGTCATAATGTGAGCGAATGCCCGAAAAACCACGTGTCTACCAACTACATGAGGAACTACTGTCGGAACAAAAACAACCCATATTCGAACACTTATAACCCAGGATGGCGTCACCATCCTAATATTTCTTGGGGGAATCAAGGAAACCACAATACCTGTTGCTCGAATCGGCAACAAAATCAGACTGAACCCGATGGTTTCCAAAAAAATATGTCATAGCAAAATGACAACAAGTGTTTAGCCTCTTCATCGAACAACAATTCTTTGGAAGCTACTCTTCATGACTTTATGACGTCTACGAAGGCTTTATTTCAAGACCATGAAGCGTCTATCAAAAGCCAAGGTGCACTGCTATAAAGTCATAGCTCATATTTGAGGGATTTGGAAACCCAAGTAGGTCAAATAGCACAAGCTTTACAAGTTTGACCTCATGGTAGTTTACTTAGTTATACTGAAGTCACTAAACCTCATGAAAGGAGCAGTGTAGTACACTCACTTTAAGAAGTGGCACCCAACTTAACAAGGAAGATAAGTTTGGGGGAATAAAGTAAATGATTCCGACCCCAAGACTGTGCAAGAAGAACCTGAAGTGCAAGAAGATTCATCTATTGAAAAGGACAAGAGTTAGGGCTCGACAAGTGAACTTACTGATGGAAGACAAAATTTTGCTAAAAAAAGATAGACCCCCACCAGTAGACGAAGAAGTTAGACCCCACCACTCTTCCGTCAAAGATTGAAGAAGCATAATGAAGACCTTCAGTTCAAGAAATTTGTTGACATTCTTGACCAACTGTACATCAATGTCCCATTTTTGGAAGCCATTAATCAAATGCCCACATATGCTAAGTTTCTTAAGGATATTATCACCAAGAAGAGGAAGGTTGAGAAGTTTGAAACTGCTGCTACAACAAAAGAGTGCTATTTTGTGTTGAGAAATTTGCCACCAGAAAGGAATGATCTAGGCAGCGTCATCATCCCATGTTCAATAGGTGATAATTATGTGGGGAAAGCCCTATGTGATCTTTGATCTAGTGTGAATCTAATGTCGAAGTCAATTTTTATGAATCTTGGTATGGAAAATGCAAGCCTTACCACTGTTATTTTGCAATTAGCTGACCGATCCCACTTTCGTCCGGAAGGAAGGATAGAAGATGTTATGGTGAAGGTGGGCAAATTTGTTTTCCTAGCCGACTTTCTTATTCTTGATTGTGAAGCCGATGAGAATGCACTAATTATTTTGGGGCAACCGTTCTAAGCCACCGGCCGAATCTTGATAGACTGTGGAAAGGGTGAATTCACCATTAGAGTGGCTGATCAAAAGATGATGATAAATGTCTTCAATACCCTCAAATATGTGGATGAACATGAAGAGTGCCAACACATGGATGCTAGAGTAGAAGAGGAAGCTGCAAAATTTACCTGCAACAATTTTCTACAAGTTGAGGACTATATGAAGCTCATTGAAGATGACAACGAGGAGTTCGAGGAACTTCAGGAGTTCCCAATGGAGAACACTTTATCTTGCTGAGAGCTAGACCAGGTACGCAAAATCAAGTGGCTTGATGTTGGAGTTATTTACCCAATATCCAACAGTTCGTGGGTCATCTTGGTGCAATGTGTACCGAAGAAAGGTGTAACACCTCAGTTTTGGGCCTAAAGGTTTTTGGGATAGTTTTAGGGTACGTTGAATAGAGATTAGAGATTCAGGTAAGTTTTGGGATAGGTTCAGGGAAAAAATATTTCGGAAGGTGAAAAAATATGGAAAAAATTATCTAAAAACCTTTCTAAATATATAAAAGGTTTTTCTGAATTCAATTTTTGAAAACGAGTTTAGGAAATGTGACATTTTGTACTAGTGACCAAACTGTAAAGTTTGAATACTGGTTTTAGTGAATGTTTTGTAAAGAGTCAAAACTTTGAATCATTAAGGAGCTTTTTGACCAATTGATTAAATCTGAGTTTTCCCTTAATGAGGATTATTTTAAAATGTATTTTAATTAAGGAAATAAAAGAGGAATTAATTAATAAGTTGGTTATTTCTTAAAATGAGAGAATTTGACGTAACTTTCATTCTCTCATATTTTCTCTCAAATTCCTTTTGGCCAAATAACTCTTTTTCATTAGAGATTTCTAGTTAATGATCTTGTTTTCCTTAATCTTTGATTTCCTAAATGATTCTTCAATTAGATTTCTAAATATCTTATTAAATCTCATTGTTTTTCAAGAGAAAACAACCAATTAAGGGGAAACTCAATCATTGGAGGTAATGTTTGTTCATCTCCTCTAATGAAAGGTTCTTTACTGAAATTTCCAAGCTCTTGACTCTTTAAATGTTGTTTCTATTAAGGTTTTGTGATTTAATTGGAAGAACTGATGAAATCAAGATTCAAGTGATGGATTTACATGATTTTCAGATTGGATATGTTTTGCTGGGTTTATGATTGATTTTAATCATGATTTTGAAGTTTAATAATGTTAAGACAAATGTTTTAAAATTATAATCCCGAAACTATGTGAATCTCTAATTGTTTAGGTTGCTAGATTTGGATTTTGTGGAGTTGTGGTGGTTTTATGAATGCTGGAGGTATAAGGATGATAATAAGATGATTTTGGATGTGAATCAATGATGATTGGTGGTTTGAAACGTTAGTTTATGGCTGGGTTAAGTTTAGAAGTGTTTTGGTGATGATTTCAGATGATTTCGGTTGGAGATTGATAGTCGTTAGCAAGGCGATGTTGAGGTTCTATTTCGCTGGGATTTAGAATATATTTCAATGCATTAATCCTCTGCTGTTATGTGGTTAAAACATGGGAGGTTGATCTGAAAGAGATCGGTGAAGCTTTGGAGGCTTCAGACGCTTGAATTTGCGTCGGCGAATCAAAGTTTCGCGTGTGAGGGAGTGAGAACGTGGATTTCAGCTTCGAAATGTTTTAATGGTGGTTTGGGAACTTAGATTTAAGCTTGAAATGCTTTTCTAAGTTTGGAAGTAAGTATAAGTGGTTTTCTCTCCCGGTTGTTCTTTTACGAAATGGTTTATGCACTTGTTTTTGATTACATGGATTTACCTACTGTTTATGCATGTTTTAGGTATGTGATATACTGTTTTTAATCATGAGATGATGATGGATGCATGTGGTAAGTGATCCATGTAAGTATGTGTTTTATACTTGTATCTAAAGCTTGGTTTGATGCTTTGGAAAATGGTTTTATGTTGATGTATACGAAAACAATGAGGTGTGTGGTTATAATGAATTATATTGGCAAGTGATGTGGTTTTAAAAATATTATTGAATATAGTTAGTGGCCTATAGGATTGAGTGCACTATAAACAAGTCGCCTTGGATGTTGAGGGGTTTATACGGTGTACCGTATACTCAATCCAAGTACCTTAACGGTTGAGGAAGAGTAGTGTCTCATCTCTCATTAGTGGGGTTATACATCTATCGATGAGTGGTGTTGAGGGGCTTATATGGTATACCAAAACTCCACCACGGGTGTCATAACGGTTGAAGGGTTTATATTGTCTACCGAATACTCTCGTGTGTGAACCTTGAGATGCCTGTGAGAACTTATGAAGTGTTGGGAACACGCTTGTGAATCCGTGGATCTAATATGATATTTTGGGAATGGAACTCGGTTAATGATCACTTGTAAGCCAATATAATTGTTGATGTATCATGAAAAGGTTTATGTTGTATAATATGATTTATACATGTTTACTTTTTAAGCTTTGCATATGGTTGTTATGTATGGGAAGGCTTAAATTGAGGTTTAGCGATGGCATTTGCTGTTGGTTAATGATACATGAGGTATATGGTTTAATATGTCGGTTTTGGAAAGGTTTAAGTGCATGGTTTTTAAGGCATGATGTTTTATAAATGGATTGAAATGAGGATTTCAATGGTTTTGAGAAAATGTTTTAAAATTGCATTGATTGTGTTTTGTTTTGAGCACTCATCACTAAGCCTAGTGTGCTTACGCTCTCTTTGTCGTCAATGTGGAGAATTAAAGGAGTGGAGGTAGAAAGTGAGCAAGAAGGATTCAAGGGCTTCGTTATTTGAAAGTATGGTTTCAAACTAGACTTTTTAGTAATTAAGGCAATGGGGGTTCATTGATGGTTTAGGAGTGTGTTTGTTAAGCTCCTTGTTTTGAGCAAGTTAATATTGTTATTTTGAAGTTGTAAATTGCCTTTATATATTGGTTTTGCTTGGGATTAATGTTTTGGATGTTGGATGATTTATTCTCTAGGAAGAATGCCTATAGATTTCCTTTGATGCATGATTCTTGATGATAATTATGTGTTGGATTGGCATGGTTTGGTCTCTTATATGCATGTGATTAAGTTTAAGTCATGTTGGTATGAGTTTGGAACCTTAAAAGCATGAAAAATCAGCAAATTGGGGCATTTCAGTCCCAAGTGTATCGATACATGTAGAGGTGTATCGATACAAGTAAGTGTATTTTGGTTAGGTGTATCGATACAGTTAGAAGTGTATCGATACGAGTAAGAATATTTTGGCAAGGTGTATCGATACGAGTTGAGCTACTAGAATATCGCGTATCGATACGCCCCCGCGTACCTATTCACCTATGAGCTGTACCGATAAGCCTCATATATCAATACACCTATGAGATGTATTGATACGCCCCCACGTATCAATACACCTTAGGACTGTATCAATACACCTGATCGATATGTTAGTTATTTTGGTTAATAAAGGTTTTAGATTCTTCTATTTTGGTCTCTGATTGTTATTCATGCAATTAAATGAGTTCAGATGATCATTTAGAGCTGAAATTTGACATGTATGCATGGAACGTGACTAATTGAGGATTGATAAATCTAATTTCAGTTAAGTCCTTTTAGTTTTACAGATTTATGTTTTGGTCCCTAAATGCGGAAAACGCTTAATTAAGGATGCAAATGAATTTGGTTTGAGATGAAACTTCACATGTATATTATAAATAGACTTAATTACAGTTTGGTAAAGTCAATTGTGAAGTTGGGTTGAATTTTTAGAAAGTTTACAAAATGGTCCCTAATCCTAGTTATCGAGCTTTCCTTAATCAAATTGATGTTGAATTTCATTGTGTCTTCTTCCTCTGTATGTTAGATCACCTTAGGTAACATTAAATGCATCTAGAGAAGATAAAAGAAAATAAAAGGGTTGGTTATTGAGGGAAATCTTCACATGTTTTCTTCAATAATTCCCGTGTAACTTGCTCGAGTCGGTAGAACGGTTAGACTGGGTCAAGGGGGTTACATTTGTTGGTATCAGAGCCAGGTTTGTGATAGTTGGCAAGTAAGTGGTGATTGATTAGTGTTGTTGTTGATTGATTAAACCAAGTTTGTGATAAATTGGAATGTTGATACTGGTTGAATGTTGTTGATTGTTATGCACGTTGATTGTTATATATATATGTTGATTGTGATATGCCATGTGGGGTTTGTTTTAGGGAAACCATTGCCTTATTAATATAGTTTGAAATGTTTTGATTTGAATTGGAAGTCTTGGATCCTTGCTTGAAGCTGGCCTGATTGTTTTTGTTTTGGTAAAATTATCATGCCTTAGAAATGTGTTATGTCACGACCGAGAGATGAAGTGAGAACTAGAGTGGTTCTGTTGCCTTTGGGCAAAGATTTGAGGAGAATGTTATATCTCCTAGGGGTTTGTCTCCCCGAAGTAAGAACAATTTACGCTAGTTGGGCCAATGTTGAGTGACATGGCGCCTGGGATATAGGCGATGTCTGGAGTTTATGAAGTTGTCATTGCTGAAACGCATAAGACTGCACTAGCTGTTGGAAAACTGTGAGTTGCTGTTAGGGCACTTCTGTAGTTTAGAAGAAGTTGAGTTTTGAGGGTTGACACCAAAGGTATCTGTGGATTGGATGGCCTTTATTGTTGGGATTATGGAACAAATGGGGTGTAATGATGCCCGTAGGTTGAAGACGTGTCGTGTCTCTGTTGCAAGGAGATGTGTACAGTTGGTGGACAACTGTGGTTGTACGAGTAAAACCCGGTGTTGTGAACTGAGAGTTCATTCGAACTGTCATTAGAAGAAGTATCTGAGAGTTAGATACTTGGATGACAAGAAATGTGAATTCATGGTTTAAGTTCGAAGGCAGTATGTTTGTGGTCGAGTTTAAGGTACATTTTGTTTTGTTGAGTGGGTATACTCTTGAACTGGTATTGTATGTGAGACATTGATGTGACTGATTCTGTTACGGTTTTGTATATGATGTTAGGATATACATGTTGGCTTTTGGCTACACCGTTTTCATCGTGTTGGTTACACAGGCAAAGGATATTGAGCAAAACTTGGGTTTATCTTTTCGTGTGGAAGGTTCTGGCTCATGAAAGAGAGGGATCTAGGTTCGATGGTAGTAAGTTTAAAAATAAGGGTAATCTTCACCAGTGGTCCCTTTCGTTTAGGGTGTGTTCTATTTTGGTCACCAAAATTCAAAAAAGATTATTCTGGTCACTTATGTTTAGAATCGTTTCTATTTTGGTCCCTTGGCCGTTAGTCTCCGTTACTTCAAAAAAATTAATTTTTAATTTAACCCTCAAACTTTCAAACTTTTATTTTTCACCATCTTCCCCAAGTACCTGGATCAAAACCAGGAGGCAAATTTTCAGTTGGATCAAAACTGAGCATATGTGGGTTGTTGCAAGTTTCCTCTCTCATCATTGACAGCCGGTTCCCGCCAAATCCCACCTTGGTTAGCATTTTCCTGCCAACTTATGCTCTCAACAGCCATGTTGCTAACTGTATCTCTTGTTTGATTTGACTTGAATAAGCTGAAAAGACCATTGCACAGAATAGGTCGAGCCATAATCTAGAGGCAGGTAGACGAACTGCAATAAAAAACCATACACACCACATCTCTCATTGTTTACAGGCAATATATATTTTTATGCTTCTCAAACCAAAAAGCACAAAAGGGCAAAAATCAAACCAAATTATTCCAATTTTCCATGAATAGGAGGATTTTATCGATCAATACACATGAGGTCGAGCTTCATAGTACATCAACAAAAACATAACAATATTGTCAATCCTAAACACCATAACCAAGTATCATTCAAGTAAAACATCTTCTCGTAGATATCATATGCAATGTTCCTCATCATGTACCAATATCCACACAAAGTACCTTTAGAAAAGTATGGAGTATATCATTTTTATTAACAGTGAACGCTTCTTCAAAAGCTTCTTTATTTGTGAGCATGAAAGGAAATATTCATACCTCAAGCCAGACATGGTGTTTCTTTGTCTTAACTGAATTAGTTCACTTGATGCATTTGAAGATGGTCTTTCCAGTTCAACAGGTATTTCGTTTCGTAAAAATCTACCTCGTAGTGTATGCCAAGTTAAAAGGATGGTAAGTAAGCATAGTTGTATATGCAAAGAAAAATACAGATAGAAAGACCCTTCACTAGACAAAATGAAAACACAAAATAATATTAACAATTAACATCATGACAAGATGTGAGATTATGCAGTCATCAACATATTTTTCATAAATATTTACAGGAAAAAATGATGTTAGTTTCACTCTCAAGTCTCAACCCTGATATAACAATTTTTACCCGGTCTAGCCAAAAGAAGAAACACACATCCTCTTGGATGTTTGAAAAAAAAATCCACAGCTTATCTGAATATAATTCCTTGAAAGAAAGTAACGTATTGCAGCATGTACAAATAAGTGGGAATAAGTGGGAGCTAGTACCATCTTAGAGAACCAAATTTCATGAGAGCCAACTCACCTGAATGCGGTTGCGATGAGCAAAATCATATACAACACGGTGCTCCAAAAAACCCTGAAGTTCCTTCTGTCTTTCTCTTTCAATCCTCACAAGCAAGTCGATTACAACTTGTCTTCCCCGCAATCTCCTCAAGTCCCTTCGAACATGCTCTGGTTGGCTTTCATCATGCTAAAAAACTGAGCCTTCACGAACAGGATCGACTTGCACACTAATTGTCGCTGGCTGATTTTCCCTCCGTCCCCCACGAACACTTCACTATTGTTGAGTTGTCATTTGCACCCACTCCCGAACAATTCTAACTCTTTCGCGCTCAGTTTCGCCTAGCCATTCAGCTCTAGGATTGCTGGCCCTTTGGGCAACATTAGACGAATGTTCAGTAATCCACTCTCCATCCATTCCCGAACAATCTGTCTCACCCTTTCTCTCTCTACTTCGTCGAGATCAGGTGATTGCTCCCTACTAGACCCATTATTATCCCCACGATCATTTTGTGACACACCCTGATCATGTGATCATGTTCTATACTCATAATTAGTCTCACTCTCACTCACATATCCAAATCCGCCTCCTGGTTTTGATCCAAGTAGTTGGGGAAGATGGTGAAAAATAAAATTTTGAAAGTTTGAGGGTTAAGTTAGAAATTAATTTTTTTAAGTAACGGAGACTAACGACCAAGGGACCAAAATAGAAACGATTCTAAATGTAAGTGACCGGAATAATCTTTTTTGAATTTTGGTGACAAAATAGAACACACCCTAAACGAAAGGGACCACTAGTGAAGATTACCCTAAAAATAATTATGATAAAAGCTATCGCCTGAGTTGAAGCGAGGTGGTGGTAGTGTTGGGCGAGGACTTTGGGTTCAGTGTATCCAGGATAGAGTAGCATTTAATACCGTTAGGTATATGGATCATGTGATCACATGAGGCGGGATTATCCACGTTTGATCCGTGGGGCATAGACTTCTGCCCCTGTTGTTGCTAATGCTTGTGGGAGTTGTGGTTTGAATGATCGTCTCAGAAGTGTTAGATGTGGGAATGCAAGTCCTTTGGTGGAACAGTTGTTACAAGAAGGTTGTTTAGAAAATGCCATTTGACTGTTCAAGGTCATGTGTTTGTGGTTGATTTAATGGAGTTTCCATTTAACGATTTTGATGTAATCCTGGGTATAGATTGGTTGTCGGAACATAGGGCTGTGGTTGATTTTGAAACCAAGCTAGTTACCTTGAAACTTGCTGAAGATTACGAAGTGGTAATCGTGGGTGAGAATGTTAAATTTTTGTCCAACGCTGTTTCGGCTCTAGAAGCGAGTCGTTTGATGGAATCGTGTTGTGAGGATTTCTTTGTAACCCCCTTAGCCCAGCCTAGACGATTGACCCGAACTACGAAGATTACACGGGGAAAACCAAAGTTAACCCGAAAGTCAACCTTGATTTACGACCCTTTTTTTCTTTTTAATCTTGTCTAGATACACATTAACCCTAAGTGAGTACTCACGGGATACGATAAAGAAAGGCACAGTGATCGAATTTCAAAAAGGGACTCAATTGCACAAAATACCAATTTAGGGACCAAAACGTAATTTCTGAAATTTAGAAGGTGTTTACTGATTTTAAAGTTATCAATATGAAATTAGTCATGTTACATGTTTCTCTGCCAAATTTCAACTCAATTGAACATCTCAAACTCAAGCAATTGCAACCTAAACATTTGGGACTAAAATGTAAACCTTGCAAACTTCAGCACCATTCAAATCAGTGCCCAACGGTCACCTATTTCGAAACACCCACCTACCGTATCGAAACGCAGGATCGGAACGGCGTTGACCGTTTCGATACGCGGGTTGTTTCCGAGATTGGTTCCGAAACGAGGCCTTCCAGTGGCCAAATCGTTTCGAAACATCCCTTAGCGTTTCGGAACACGAAGGCTATTTCAGGTCCCCGTTTCGATACGGTTTGGCCAGAAACAGCAGCAATTGCTGGTTTTTCATGCACAAACTCGATCAAACACATCCATATGACTTCCCAAGCATATCAACAAGTCAACATACATATAAGGTGCACATATAGAGCCCCTAAACACCTTCATAGCATCAAACAAGAAAATTCATAAGTCTAGAGGCATGCATCCTAATATCCAAACCAAATAGGGAAATCAAACCTCCAAACAAGAAATAAAGGCCATTTACAATTCAAAACGATCAAGCCACACATACCACAACCTTAGGGAGTTTAATACATCTCCCAAACAAAACTTAGGTTCCCATTGCCAAATTATAAAAAACTAAAAGTGTACGAAAACTTCACCATACATGAGCTTGAATTTCCTTGGACACACTTAGCTTCCTTGATGCCTTTAAACACCTCAATTATCTGCATTATTGGTAAAAGAGAGCGTAAGCACAAATGCTTAGTGAGGCAAGCTCTAAATAAAACCAATACAACAATGCATTTTTAGAAAACACTTTCAACAAAGCCTTTAAACCACAAGCTCATCTCTTCCCCATGCTACCTTGCATCATTTTCAAGCATCTCACGCTTTGTTACATTTAAATACATTATATTGGCTTTCAAGTGATAGTTCATAACCATTTCAACACAAAACACAATCAGATACGCGGATTACAAGCGTTGTCCCACACGCTTCATACACACTACCGGACTACACAAGGTTCACACTCAAGAGCAATCCCTCCATTGATGTTACACCCGTGGTGGAGTATAACGGTACAATCTCAACCCCTCAATACCACTCATCGGTAGTTGTATAATTCCACTTACGAGAGTAAGGGACACATAATACAAGATCCACACACGGAATTTACAACCACCGTTGTGATCTTACCTCAATTGTTAGGGTACTTGGATGGAGTTTACGGTACAATCACAACCCCTCAACATCCAAGGCGACTTTACTTACGGTGCACCCAATCCTATAGCCGGCTAACTATATCCGATTCAAGTACTTAAAACCATTTCATCACTTGCCAATATACATCAAAAACCATCATCAATTCACTGTTTTAAGCATTAATCAAAGCGACTTATCACCATGCATCTCCATGCATCATAACCAAATTAATAACATGTCAAACCAATGATCTCTTACCTTGAGCATCCTTCAATACATGGCTTTCAAAACCAGCATTAATCATGCTAAAACATGCTTTTAAAACAGTAATTAAACATGCATTTCATAACTAATGCATCAAACCATAACTTAGCACATCCGAGGGAGTTTTTCCGAAAACTTACTCTTCAGCTTAGCTAAGTTGTTTAGACTTAAACTAAGCTCCCAAAACCTCCAAATAATCGTTTCAAAGCTGGAAAACCATCTCCACTCACCAATTATGTTTCGCCTTGCTCGCCGAAACTCTAACAATGCCTCCGAGACTTCCGAACCAACACCAAAAGTGTCCGAAGGTATCTCCCTTGTTTACAACACATAAGAGCAGAGGATTAATGCACCATCATGCATTAAAATCATCAGCCACTTCTCCCAACTCGCTGCACCACCTAAAGTCAACATTTCGGCTACCCAACACAACCGAAATCACCTCCAAACTCTTCCAAAACTTAACCCAGCCAAGATCCATCACTTCTAATCATTTCTAAACATCAATTAACGTCTAAAACAAACCTAAACTCTTCCTTATACCTCCAGCTATAACAGAACACCAAAAACACCCCAAAAAACCATCATTTTCATAAGCAAAAACTTAGGAAACACAACCTATTCGGGATTGCATTGATAAAACCTCATTTCTAACATCATTTAACATCCAAAATACATTAAAGAACCATCTCAAAACAGAGTCCAATCAATTACAACGAAAATCTTCAGGATCTCTTCCAAAATCTTGAGTTTTAAGCCAAAATCTTGTCTCTAACATTAAATCCATTTATAAAACTTTAATAAAGGATTGACAACTTGGGAATTTCAGTAAAGAACTGAGTATTTAGAGGAGAAGAACAATCTTACCTCTAAATGGTGATTTCTCCTTGATTTGGGCAAAATTCCATGAAAATTCAATGTGGAAATCAAAAGGATTTGATGCAAGATTGATTAGGAACCAATGAGTGATGGAAATCTCATCAATTGAAGTGAAAATCTATGTGAGAGTTGCTGGAGAAAAAGTGTTTGGATGATGGGATTTTGAGAGAAAAAGGAATGAGACAAAATTAGAGAAAAGGTAGTTATGAAAATCAAAAGGTAGTTTTCCTTTTCTTTTATTCAATTAAAACATTAATTGAATCACCCAAATTAAGGAAAAATCTGGAGAAAAACATTTCGGGTAATTAGCTCCTTAAAGATTCAAAGTTTCAATCCTTTACAAAACAGTCACTACTAAACTTTGCAAAAACCGCATTTTGGTCACTACACCGAAATGTAGTATTTCCAAACCTTATTTTGTAAAATTGATTTCACCACTCTCTTATATATATTAAATGAGGATTTTTAGATATTTTTCTATATTTTTAAAGCATCCCGAACTAGGTTTTCCCTAAAACATCCTTTTATATTCGAACCGTTTCTCAGACCGGTCCGATCAAACCCTAAACTTCTAAGCCCAAAATTGGGGTGTTACAACTCTCCCCCTCTTAAGAAATTTCATCCTCGAAATTTACCTGGAGGAAAAAGGTAAGGAAACTGCTTCTTCATGTCGTCCTTTCTTTCCCACGTGGCTTCCTCAACACCACGATGCCTCCACAACACCTTAACCAACTCAATGGTCTTACCTCGATGAAATTTACTGTCCGAATCTAGAATTTCAACCGGCTCTTCATCATAGGTCAAGTCTGGATTCAACTCCACTTCCTCCACATGCATAACATGCGAAGGATCCGATCTATACCTCCGAAGCATAGAGACATGAAACACATCATGTATCCTTTCCAACTCTTGTGGCAACCTCAACTTGTACGCAACAGGACCCACACGTTCAATCACCTCGTATGGTCCAATATACATAGGGCTCAACTTACCCTTCCGGCCAAACCTCATCACCTTTTTCCAAGGTGAAACCTTCAAGAACACTCGGTCACCCACCGCAAACTCAATCTCCTTACGCTTCAAATCCGCGTAAGATTTCTGTCGATCAGAAGCTGCCTTCAACCGCTCACAAATGAGCTTCACCTTCTCGGTGGTTCCTTTCAACAAAGCCGGCATCGAGACCAACTTCTGACCTGCTTCAGCCCAGCAAAGGGGAGTTCTGCACTTCCTTCCATACAAGGGTTCATAAGGTGCCATTTGAATACTTATCTGGTAGCTATTGTTATAAGCAAACTCCACCAAAGGCAAATGCTTCTCCCAAGAACCTTGGAACTCAATCACACAGCACCTTAACATATCCTCAAGCACTTGGATAACACGCTCAGACTGTCCATCCGACTGTGGATGATAAGAAGTACTGAAATTCAACCGCGTACCCAAAGCTTGGTGCAAACACTCCCAAAAACGTGATGTAAACCTCGGATCTCTATCCGACACTATAGATTTTGGTACACCATGCAAACGCACAATTTCGGCAATGTACAACTCTGCAAGCTTGTCCAAGGTATACGTAGTGTGCACAGGTAAGAAATGCACACACTTTGTAAGGCGATCCACAATCACCCACACCGAATCCTTCTTCGATGGCGACAAAGGCAAACCAGACACGAAGTCCATGGTAATCCTTTCCCACTTCCACTCAGGAATCCTCAACGGTTGCAACAACCCTGAAGGAAACTGATGCTCAGCCTTAACCCACTGACAAACCATGCACTTACTTACATACTCCGCATCATCTTTCTTCAATCCCACCCAATAGTACTCATCCTTTAAATCACGATACATCTTCGTACTACCAGGGTGCATAGCAAAAGGACTACTATGAGCTTCAGTCAGAATAGTACGCCTCAACTCCGCATCATTCGGCACTACTATCCGACTTCCAAAACATAAAACTCCATCATCATTAAAACAGAAATCTGACGGTCTATCCTCAGCAATATCCTGAACATGTGGCACCAAGGAATCATCCAACAACTGCTTATCCTTTATCAACTGAACCAAAGATTGTTTCACTTGCAATTCAGCCACAAGACCTCCATCTTGCGAAATACTCAAGCTGGCAAACATAGCTCTTAACTCCACTGCCACCTTCCTACTCAAGACATCCGCTACAACATTAGCTTTTCCCAGATGGTACTCGATCGTCAGATCGTAATCCTTAAGCAACTCCACCCAACGTCGTTGCCTAAGGTTCAACTCTTTCTGTGACATTAGATACTTCAAACTCTTGTGATCTGTGTGCACAGTACACTTCTCACCATACAGATAATGTCTCCAACTCTTCAAAGCGAAAACCACTGCAGCTAACTCAATATCATGCGTAGGATAATTGCGCTCATGCACCTTCAATTGTCGTGATGCATATGCCACCACCTTACCCTCATGCATTAGCACACATCCCAAACCAACATAGGATGCGTCACTATATACCACAAACTCTTTTCCTGATTCAGGCTGAACCAAGATTGGAGCTTGCGTCAAAGCTGCCTTAAGCTTCTCAAAAGCTTGTTGTCTTGCTTTCGTCCACTCATACTTGACATCCTTTTGCAACAACTTCGTCAAAGGTGCAGCAATCTTTGAAAATTCATCCACAAACCTCCGGTAATATCCTGCTAACCCAAGGAAACTACGAACTTCATGAACAGACTTAGGAGGCTTCCAATTCATAACCGCCTCGATCTTCTGAGGATCAACACGAATTCCCTCAGCCGAAACCACATGACAAGGGAACACAACTTCCTTTAGCCAAAACTCACACTTGCTCAGCTTAGCATAAAACTGATTTTCCATAATCGCTTGCAAGACAACCCTCAAATGACCTTCATGCTCCTCCTCAGTACGATAGTACACAAGGATATCGTCAATGAACACCAAAACAAACTTATCCAAGTATTCATGGAACACTCTATTCTTCATGTCCATGAAAGCTGCAGGAGCATTCGTTAAGCCAAACGACATTACAAGGAACTCATAATGCCCATACCTCGTCCTAAAGGCTGTTTTTGGCACATCCATATCTTTCACCTTAAGCTGGTAGTACCCTGACCTTAAGTCAATCTTGGAAAACACAGCCGCTCCACGAAACTGATCAAAGAGGTCATCAATCCTCGGCAAAGAATATCGATTCTTGATGGTCAACTTGTTCAGCTGACGATAATCGATGCACATTCTTATAGTGCCATCCTTCTTCTTCACAAACAAGACCGGTGCACCCCAAGGTGACACACTCGGCCGAATAAACCCACGGTCAAGCAACTCCTGAAGTTGCGTCTTCAACTCCTTCAACTCCTTAGGTGCCATGCAATAGGGAGCAATGGACACTGGAGTTGTGTTTTCATACAGCTCAATTCCAAACTCCACCTCACGACTAGGCGGCAACCCAGGTAACTCCTCCGAAAACACTCCAGGGAACTCCCGTACAGTTCTGATATCCTGAACGCGCAACTCCTTTGAACTAGGATTCATCACAAAGGCTAGGTAAGCCCCGCAACCTTGCCGCAACATCCGACTTGCTTCCAAGGTAGACACCACATTACTAAGAAACTTTACATTTTCACCCACCACCACTACCTCATAATCATCCACACGTTTCAACGAAACTCGCTTGTTCTCAAAATCCACTACAGCTCGATGTTCAACAAGCCAATCCATACCAAGGATTACATCAAAACCATAGAATGGCAATTCCATGAGATCAACAAGAAAGACATGATTTTGCACTTTTAAAGGACACCTCCTATACAACCTCCGTGTCACCACCGTCTCACCAAAAGAACTAGTCACTTGCATCCCTATTCCAAGCATCTCCACAGGTATATCAAGCAAATGTGCATGCTCACTCAAAATATAAGAATGCGTGGATCCAGAATCAATCAAAGCCAGCAAGGATAAATACTGAAGAGCAAAAGTACATGCGATCACATCGGTGTCGTTGCGCTCCTCGCGCTGAGCATACACCCTCGCCGGTCCTCCACCCTCAGGTCGAACAGCTACTACGTAAGAAATACCTCGTTGTCCTTCCTCCCTTCTCTGGAAATTCCCTCGGCCACGCCCACGACCTCTCTGAGGTGCAACTACCCCAGGAGCATGTCCCTGACCACCACCGGCCAACAAAGGACACTCCCTCCTCATGTGGTCTGCCGAACCACAATTCCAACATGAATTACATGTCGCTGCAACAGGAGCCTGAACCTCCCTTGCTGCTCGAGGACAATCTCACCTCAATTGGCCGCGAGATCCACACGTCCAGCACGTGTTCTGATCAGCCCTCATCCTATCTCCTTGAACAGGCGTACCATGTCCTTCATTACCACGCCTAGCAGTAGACTGATACCTTCTATCTCGTCCTCTCTTGTTCCGTCCACCACCAGAACTATGATCAGCAGCTCTTTTTCCCTAGCTAGAACTACCGCCTCTGGAAGACAAACCCAAGTTCTGCTCGATGCCCTTCGCTCGACACACAAGCACATCAAAATCTGTATATTCAGCCGCAAGCATAAAAGTCTTCACATCCGCTACCAATCCATATCGGAAACGTTCACACCTCTCCCGCTCATCAGGGATTAACTCAGGTGCATACTGACTAAGGCGGACAAACTGGATCTCGTACTCAGCTACCGTCATGCTGCCTTGCACAAGAGACATGAATTCTCTTTTCTTCTCATCCAGGTATCGCACACCCAGATACTTCCGCTTGAACGCATTCAGGAAAAACGTCCAAGTTACATCATTGTCCTCCATTCCAGAGATAGTGGTCGTCCACCACGTATACGCATCATCATGCAGCAGTGACACCACACAACCCAACTTCTGCACATTATTGCAGTTCATTTGCCCCAAAATCCTCTTGGTGCTTTCCAACCAAGACTCAGATCCTTCCGAAGATAAACCTCTGAACTCAGTCCCTCCCAGACTGCGAAGACGTTCCAAAGGCAATCTCACATTAGCATCATCCTGATGCGCAGCTCCATGAGCTCCAGCTACTGCTGCCTGAAAGGCTCCAGCAATAGCCTAAATCAACACAGTCATGTCAGGAGCAGCTTGCCCCTGCACACCCTCAGGTCCAGCGACCCCAGCACCAGCACCAACACCAGCATTATCACCTCCAGCACCACCAACACCGGGTGGTCCACCACTAGGGGGAGGAGGTAAATCCACAACATTCTCAGCGTTCTCATCATTCTCATTCTCATTATGAGCCATAGCTCTTGTATTCATTCTCATCTCTCTACGCGGCCCCATTTACAAAGAAAACAATGCACTGACACAAATGCAATAAACACAATTAGGCTCAATAAGGTAAGTAATCCAAGTACTCAAGCTCTTTTTTGAAAACAATTCCTTCATTAGTTTTGATACGGAAATGGGATCCCCTAACACTTTCCAACATAGCATATCATCACAATTGAAACCATGCATCACTATTCATACAACATTCTTTCACCCGAAATGCATATCATGCAAATACACATACATCACCCACATAACAATTCCCAATTACACGAGAACTAAGCTCTGATACCACCAAATGTAACCCCCTTAGCCCGGCCTAGACGATTGACCCGAACTACGAAGATTACACGGGGAAAACCAAAGTCAACCCAAAAGTCAACCTAGATTTACGACCCTTTATTTGTTTTTAATCTTGTCTAGATACACATTAACCCTAAGTGAGTACTCACGGGATACGGTAAAGAAAGGCACAGTGATCGGATTTCAGAAAGGGACTCAATTGCACAAAATACAAATTTAGGAACCAAAATGTAATTTCTGAAATTTAGAAGGTGTTTACTGATTTTAAATTTACCAATATGAAATTAGTCATGTTACATGCTTCTCTGCCAAATTTTCCACTCAATTGAACATCTCAAACTCAAGCAATTGCAACCTAAACATTTGGGACTAAAATTTAAAGCTTGCAAACTTCAGCACCATTCAAATCAGTGCCCAACGGTCACCTGTTTCGAAACACCCACCTGCCATATCGAAACGCATGATCGAAAGGGTGTTGACCGTTTCGATACGCGGGTTGGTTCCGAGACTAGTTCCGAAACGAGGCCTTCCAGTGGCCAAATCGTTTCGAAACATCCCTTAGCGTTTCGGAACACGAAGGCCATTTCAGGTCCCCGTTTCGATACGGTTTGCCCAGAAACAGCAGCAATTGCCAGATTTTCATGCACAAACTCGATCAAACACATCCATATGACTTCCCAAGCAAATCAACAAGTCAACATACATATAAGGTGCACATATAGAGCCCCTAAACACCTTCATAACATCAAACAGGAAAATTCATAAGTCTAGAGGCATGCATCCTAATATCCAAACCAAATAGGGAAATCAAACCTCCAAACAAGCAATAAAGGCCATTTACAATTCAAAACAATCAAGGCACACATGCCACAACCTTAGGGAGTTTAATACATCTCCCAAACAAAACATAGGTTCCCATTGCCAAATTATCAAAACTAAAAGTGTACGAAAACTTCACCATACATGAGCTTGAATTTCCTTGGACACACTTAGCTTCCTTGATGCCCTTAAACACCTCAATTATCTGCATTATTGGTAAAAGAGAGCGTAAGCACAAATGCTTAGTGAGGCAAGCTCTGAATAAAACCAATACAACAATGCATTTTTAGAAAACACTTTCAACAAAGCCTTTAAACCACAAGCTCATCTCTTCCCCATGCTACCTTGCATCATTTTCAAGCATCTCACGCTTTGTTACATTTAAATACATTATATTGGTTTTCAAGTGATAGTTCATAACCATTTCAACACAAAACACAATCGGATACGCGGATTACAAGCGTTGTCCCACACGCTTCATACACACTACCGGACTACACAAGGTTCACACTCAAGAGCAATCCCTCCATTGATGTGACACCCGTGGTGGAGTATAACGGTACAATCTCAACCCCTCAATACCACTCATTGGTAGTTGTATAATTCCACTAACGAGAGTAAGGGACACATAACACAAGATCCACACACGGAATTTACAACCACCGTTGTGATCTTACCTCAATTGTTAGGGTACTTGGATGGAGTTTACGGTACAATCACAACCCCTCAACATCCAAGGCGACTTTACTTACGGTGCACCCAATCCTATAGCCGGCTAACTATAACTGATTCAAGTACTTAAAACCATTTCATCACTTGCCAATATACATCAAAAATCATCATCAATTCACTGTTTTAAACATTAATCAAAGCCACTTATCATCATGCATCTCCATGCATCATAACCAAATTAATAACATGTCAAACCAAGGATCTCTTACCTTGAGCATCCTTCAATACATGGCTTTCAAAACCAATATTAATCATGCTAAAACATGCTTTTAAAACAGTAATTAAACATGCATTTCATAACTAATGCATCAAACCATAACTTAGCACATCCGAGGGAGTTTTTGCGAAAACTTACTCTTGAGCTTAGCTAAGTTGTTTATACTTAAACTAAGCTCCCAAAACCTCCAAATAATCGTTTCAAAGCTGGAAAACAATCTCCACTCACCAATTACGTTTCGCCTTGCTCGCTGAAACTCTAACTATGCCTCCGATACTTCCAAACCAACACCAAAAGTGTCCGAAGGTGTCTCCCCTGTTTACAACACATAAGAGCAGAGGATTAATGCACCATCATGTATTAAAATCATCATCCAGTTCTACCAACTCGCTGCACCACCTAAACTCAACATTTCGGCTACCAAACACAACCGAAATCACCTCCAAACTCTTCCAAAACTTAACCCAGCCAAGATCCATCACTTCTAATCATTTCTAAACATCAGTTAACATCTAAAACAAACCTAAACTCATCCTTATACCTCCAGCTATAACAGAACACCAAAAACACCCCAAAAACCATCATTTTCATAAGCAAAAACTTAGGAAACACAACCTATTCGGGATTGTATTGATAAAACCTCATTTATAACATCATTTAACATCCAAAATACATTAAAGAACCATCTCAAAACAGAGCCCAATCAATTACAACGAAAATCTTCAAGATCTTTTCCAAAATCTTGAGTTTTAAGCTAAAATCTTGTTTCTAACATTAAATCCATTTATAAAACTTTAAGAAAGGATTGACAACTTGGGAATTTCAGTAAAGAAGTGAGTATTTAGAGGAGAAGAACAATCTTACCTCTAAATGGTGATTTCTCCTTGATTTGGGCAAAATTCCATGAAAATTCAATGTGGAAATCAAAAGGATTTGATGCAAGATTGATTAGGAACCAATGAGTGATGGAAATCTCAACAATTGAAGTGAAAATATATGTGAAAGTTGCTGGAGAAAAAGTGTTTGGATGATGGGATTTTGAGAGAAAAATGAATGAGACAAAATTAGAGAAAAGGTAGTTATGAAAATCAAAAGGTAGTTTTCCTTTTCTTTTATTCAATTAAAACATTAATTAAATCACCCAAATTAAGGAAAAATTTGGAGAAAAACATTTTGGGTAATTAGCTCCTTAAAGATTCAAAGTTTCAATCCTTTACAAAACAGTCACTACTAAACTTTGCAAAAATCGCATTTTCGTCACTACACCGAAATGTAGTATTTCCAAACCTTATTTTGTAAAATTGATTTCACCACTCTCTTATATATATTAAATTAGGATTTTTAGATATTTTTCTATTTTTTTAAAGCATCCCGAACTAGGCTTTCCCTAAAACCTCCTTTTATATTTGAACCGTTTCTCAGACCGGTCCAATCAATCCTTAAACTTCTAAGCCCAAAATTGGGGTGTTACCTTCTTGGCCTACGTTATGAATCCAGGATCGAAGGAAGTGCGTGTTCAGGAAATATGTACCGTATGTGAGTTTTCGGGTGTTTTTCCAAAGGAATTGCATGGTTTGCCACCGAATAGAGAGGCTGAGTTTGGCATTGAGTTGTATGAAAATACAGCTCCAATTTCTGTTGCTCCCTATCGTATGGCTCCAAAGGAGTTGAATATGCAACTACATGAGTTGCTTGATTGAGGGTTTATTAGGTCTAGTGTTTCGCCTTGGGGGTGCGCCGATGTTGTTTGTCAAAAAGAAAGATGGCACGATACGGATGTGAATTGATCATCGACAACTAAAAAAGTTGACGAATAAGAATAAGTATCCTTTGCCGAGGATTGATAATTTGTTTGATCAGTTTCGTGGTGCTTCAGTGTTTTCTAAGATTGATTTGAAGTTCGGGTATTATCAGTTGAGGGTAAAGGATGTGGTTGTGCCTAGAATTGCCTTTCGTATGAAGTAAGAGCATTGTGAGTTCTTGGTGATGTCGTTTGGTTTGACCAATTCGTCGGTGCATTCAGTATGTGTTGAATCGGGTGTTCCACGAGTTTTTGGATCAAGTTGTGTGTTTGTTGGTGATATTCTAGTGCATAAAGGTAAATAGAAGGATTTTGATTTGCATATATGAATAGGCTAGTAGAATTTTATGGAGAAACGAATGTTACTATTTATTCGGGAAGTACGAGTTTTGGATATGTTGGAAGGAATATGGGTCTGAGAACGTTATTAGTAAGTGTGAATAATTTAACATGCACAATGAAAAAAACACTTATATGTATATATATAATTATGCCATTGCATGCATACCATTGGGCATGACATTAGAGGTTTTGCATACATACACATAGACATCTACGAGGGCATATAAGTAATCATGCATACATGTGTTCACACTTACGAATGACTGTTCGGGGATCGATGGAGTGATGGTGTAAGCTAGGTAGCTTATGTAAGTAGCTTGGTAATATGGTTTTCGGAGTTCGCAAGGTATGAAGAGGATGTTATACTTGGTTCTTGGGAGTTTGGCTTGTGCTAGTTTTGGAGCAACCAAGATTGGAGTTAGAAGTTTGTGGGTTTGCTAGATTTAGTTAATTAACACCAAGGTTTGTTAAATATTTTGCTAAGATTGTGGCATCACAAGTGAAGATTGTGTCTTATGCATCTAGACGACTAAGGGTGCTCAAGCGCAATTGTTCCACGCATGGTGTGGAGCTTATCGCGGTTGGGTTTGCGTAAAGGTTTCAGAGACACCATCTCTATGGTGAGAATATGTTGTTTTCTTGGGCAACATAGATGGTTAAAGTTTCTTAAGAATTATGATTTGACGATTCAGTATCACCTGGGTAAGGCTAATGTTATCGTCGATGCTTTGGGTAGAAAGGTTGTGCTGGAGTTGTGAACGATGTTTGTGTGGTTAAGTGTGACACATGATGGAAGGTTGTTGGCCGAGTTGCAAGTTAAGCAGTCTTTGTCACAGTTGACTAAAGAGAAGCAGTCTTAGGGTGCAGAATTGGTATCGCAAGTTAGAGATATCATAGATGGGCATTCGCCGGATTTTCATTTTAATGATGATGGGGTGTTGTGATTCAAATATTTGATAGTGGTACTTAATGATGATGAGTTGAGTTGTATCATTTTGACCGATGAACATGCTAGTTCTTCAATTATGCATCCCGATAGTACTAAGATGTAACGAGGGTTAAAGGAAGAGCACTATTGGGTTGGGTTAAAGAAAGATGTGACCAAGTTTGTTGCTAGGTGCATGGTGTGTCAGCGGGTAAAAGCTGAGAATCAATTTCCATCTGGGTTGTTGCAACAGTTGAGGATACTGGAATGGAAATAGGAGAGAATTACCATGGATTTTGAGTTTGAGTTGCCATTGACAACCACTAAAAAAGGATTTCCTTTGGGGTGATTGTTAATTGGGTTACGAGGTGTGCACATTTTGTGCCGGTGTATGCGACGTATGCTTGGGATAAGTTGGAGGATTTTTGTTGCCAAGGTTGTGTGTTTTCATGGTGCGCCTAAGTCTTTAATTTTGGATATAGATTAACATGTTACGGCGAGGTTTGGGAGTGTTTGTATCGAGCGTTGCTTATATAGATGAGTTCCAGGACGTCCTGTTATCCTCAAACGGATGGTCAGTCTGAACGTGTGATCCAGGTGTTGGAGGATATGTTGAGATGTTGTATCGTTGAGTCCCAATGAACCTGGGAGAGGCAATTATCTTTGGGGAGTTGCTTATTGTATTAGTTATCAAGCTAGTAAAAAGATGGCATTGTATTAGGCTTTGTATGGTAGGAAGTGTCGTACACTCTTGTGTTAGGCTGAGGTTTGGGAAAATCATGTTTCTTTGCCTGATATGTTGAAAAGAAAAAATGTGAAGGTGAAGCTTATTTGTGATCGTTCAAAAGCTACCTCAGATTGTCAGAAATCTTACGATGATTTGAAGCGTAGGGAGTTTGAGTATGTGATTGCTGATCATGTGTTCTTGAAAGTATCACCTAGGATGAAGGTGATACGTATCGGACATAAAGGAAAGCTTAGTCTGAGTTTTATTGGACCGTATGAAGTTATGGACCATGTTGGTTCAGTGGCTTATCGTTTGAGGTTGCCTCCCGAGTTGGAAAAGATTCATGAAGTATTCCATCGTTTAATGTTGTGGAGGTTTAGGTCAGATCCATCGTATGTTATGTTGGTGGAGGATATGGACTTGTGACTGAGGTTGTCCTTTGATAAGGAATCTTTTGAGATCTTTTATTCGTGTAGCAAAGTTCACCATGATAATAATGGTGCTTGTGAAAGTCTTGTGGCAACACCGTGGTGTTGAGGAGGCCATGTGGGAGTGTAAGGCGGATTGGATGGAGTGGTTTCTGCACTTGTTTCCTTCAGGTAAAATTTTGAGGACGAAATTTCCTAAGTGGGGGAGAGTTGTAATGCCCCGGTTTTGGGCCTAGAGGTTTTTGAGATGGTTTTAGGGTCCGGTAGACAAAGATTAGAGATTTGGGTAAGTTTCGGGATGAGTTCAGGGAAAACATATTTCAGAAGGTGATAAAAATATGGAAAATTTATCGAAAATCCTTTTTAAATATATGAAACGTTTTGCTGAATCAATTTTGGAAAAAGAGTTTTGGAAATGTGACATTTTGGACTAGTGACCAAAATGTAAAGTTTGAAAATTGATTTTAGTGACTGTTTTGTAAAGAGTCAAAACTTTAAGTCTTTAAGGAGATTTTTGACCAATTGGTTAAATCCGAGTTTTCCCTTAATGAGGATTATTTTAAAATGTATTTTAATTAAGGAAATTTAAGAGGAATTAGTTAATAAGTGGTTTGAAACATTAATTTATGGCTGTGTTAAGTTTAGATGTGTTTTGGTGATGAATTCGGTTGGCGATTGATACCGTTAGCAAGGCGATGTTGAGGTTCTTTTTCGTTGGGATCTATAATGCATTTCAATGCATTAATCCTATGTTTTTATGTTGTTAAAATAGGGGAGGTTGATCCGAAAGAGATATGTGAAGATTTAGAGGCTTCAGACACTTGAATTCGCGTCGACGAATCAAAGTATCGCGTGTCGGTGAGTGAGAACGTGGATTTTAGCTTTGAAATGTTTTAATGGTGGTTTGGGAACTTATATTTAAGGTTGAAATGCTTGTCTAAGTTCGGAAGTAAGTATAAGTGGTTTTCTCTCTCGGTTGTGCTTTTACGAAATGGTTTATGCACTTGTTTTTTATTACATGGATTTACCTACTGTTTATGCATGTTTTAAGTATATGATATATTGTTTTTAATCTTGAGATGATGATGGATGCACGTGGTAAGTGATCCATGTAAGTATGTGTTTTATACATGTATTTAAAGCATGGTTTGATGCTTTGGAAAATGGTTTTATGTTGATGCATATGAAAATAGTGAGGTATGTGGTTATAATGAATTATATTGGCAAGTGATGTGGGGCTTATACGTGTATTTACAAGTCTTCATGGATGTTGAGGGGTTTATACGATGTACCGTATACTCTATCCAAGTACCCTAACGGTCGAGGAAGAGTAGTGTCTCGTCTCTCATTAGTGGAGTTATACATCTATCGATGAGTGGTGTTTAGGGGTTTATACGGTGTACCGAATACTCCACCACGGGTTTCACAATGGTTGAGGGGTTTATATTGTGTACCGAATACTCCCGTGTGTGAACCTTAAGATGCATGTGAGAATGTATGAAGTGTTGGGACAACACTTGTGAATGTGTGGATCCGATATGATATTTTGGGAATGGAACTCAGTTAATGATCACTTGTAAGCCAATATAATTGTTGATGTATCATGAAAATGTTTATGTTGTATAATGTGATTTATACATGTTTACTCTTTAAGCTTTGCATATGGTTGTTATGCATGGGAAGGCTTAAATTGAGGTTTAGCAATGGTATTTGTTGTTGATTAATGATACATGAGGCATATGGTTTAATATGTTGGTTTTGGAAAGGTTTAAGTGCATGGTTTTCAAGGCATGATGTTTTATAAATGGATTGAAATGAGGATTTCAATGGTTTTGAGAAAATGTTTTCAAATTGCATTAATGGTATTTTGTTTTGAGCACTCATCACTAAGCCTAGTGTGATTATGCTCTCTTTGTCCATCAATGTAGAGAATTAAAGGAGTGGAGGCAACAAGTGAGCAAGGAGGATCCAAGGGCTTCATTCTTTGAAAGTATGGTTTCAAACTAGACTTTTAGTAATAAAAGCTATATGGTTCATTGAATTTTTGGGAGTGTGTTTGTTAAACTTGATGTTTTGAGCAAGTTTATATTGTTGTTTTGAAGTTGTAAATGGCCTTTATATGTTGGTTTTGCTTGGGATTAATGTTTTGGATGTTGGATGGTTTATTCTCTAGGAAGCATGCCTCCAGATTTCCTTTGATGCATGATGGTTGATCCTTGATGATAATTATGTTGTTGATTGGCATGGTTTGGTCTCTTATATGCATGTGATTAAGTTTAAGACGTGTTGGTATGAGTTTGAAACCTTAAAAGCATGAAAAACCAGCAAATTGGGGCATTTCAAGCCCAAGTGTATCGATACATGTAGAGGTGTATCAATACGGGTAAGTGTATTTTGGCCAGGTGTATCGATACAGGTAAATGCATTTCAGAAAGATGTATCGATACATGTAGAGGTGTATCGATACGAGCTGAGCTACTAGAATTTCACGTATCGATACGACCCCGCGTACCTATACACTTATGAGCTGTAGCGATACACCCCGTGTATCAATACACCCATGAGTTGTACCGATACATCCCTGCGTATCAATACTCCTTAGGACTGTATCAATACACCTGATCGATATGTTAGTTATTTTGGTTAATAAAGGTTTTAGATTCTTCTATTTTGGTCCCTGATTGTTATGCATGCAATTAAATGAGTTTGAATGTTCGTTTATAGCTGAAATTTGATATGTATGCATGGAACCTGACTAATTGAGGATGGGTAAAACGAATTTCAATTAAGTCCTTTTAGTTTTATAGATTTACGTTTTGGTCCCTAAATGTGAAAAACACTTAATTGAGGATGCAAATGAAGTTAGTTTGAGATGAAACTTCACATGTGTGTTATAAATGGACTTAGTTACAATTTGGTAAAGTCAATTGTGAAGTTGGGTTGTATTTTTAAAAAAAATTACAAAATGATCCCTAATCCTAGTTATCGAGCTTTCCTTAATCGAATCGAAGTTGAATTTCATTGCGTCTTCTTCAGTTGTATGTGAGATTACCTTGGGTAACATTAAATGTATCTAGAAAAGATAAAAGAAAATAAAAGGGTTGGTTATTGAGGGAAATCTTCACGTGTTTTCTTCGATAATCCCCCTATAACTCGCTTGAGTCGGTAGAATGGTTAGACCGTGTCAAGGGGGTTATAAAAGGAGGCATGACTGTTGCGTGTGTAAAGTGCCCCACAATTGTGCAAGTGTACACGTCTCAAGTAATAAAGTGATAAGCATTGAGTATCGTCTCCTCAGGGTTTGGTGAAGCCTTCAATGTTATCGCCTCGTACTGAAAAGGAAATAAAAGTAAAGAACACAGTGATTGATGGGATTTTTAGAATAATCTAATAAGCAGAAAATTAAATAAGCTAGTAAACTAAAAGTTGTATAATCAAAATGAGAGAATGAGCCAGATTATATTGTGCCGTAGTGTGGAAACCAATTGGACTGTCTCAGTCTTTGAATGCAACGAAAACCGTACTACCTCTGCAAAGACCAAAGTCACTACCGTGGCAACGAGTTAAGCAACTGCCTCGACAATCGCTTGCTTGGGCAGCAACGAACAACGTCAAGGTTCGGAAAAACATCCTTTAGTGGCTCTTTCTTATCCCTAATTCAAAACTGTGCTGATGTGCCGGCCTTGATAATACCTCCCATCGTGAACCAAGGATGAACACCAACCAATCTTACGCTTTTTTAGCCGTTGAAACTCAAACTTATCACTAAGCTGAGTTAGTTTTCACCAATTGGGATGAAAACCATGCTTATTTGTTTTTTGAGTCTAACTCTCCCAATATTAGATTAATAGATAGTTAACGAGATCCTTTCCCAATTCACTCGAAAACAAGAATAAGAACCAAGAATAAGCAAACCTTGAACTAAATTGCCTTAACAAAAACTTAAACAAAATCCAATCGTTTTCTCACAACTACTAAACAATACAACCTAAACCCTAAGATGAAATTAAAACATAATGACAATGAAAACTCGCTACAAATTCTCTCAAAAGCTCGATTATTCCCTAATCGGTTGGCTTAGCCTTCTTTAAATAGGATTAAGATTGGGGAAAAGTACATAGAAAAATTAGCTTTTAATGCTCTTCAAATCGACTATCACTTTGCATATTTTCTTCTCCAGCAACTCTGTCTGTGCACTGCCTCGACAGAAGTTTGGCAGCTGGTTCTGCTCCACAAGGCTCTATCTCATAGTTAAACTTCCTTCAGTAGAAATTGTCTTCCATAGCTAGCTTGATTTGGACTGTCGAGTGATGATTCTGCTCCGCTCCTCTCTTCCCTTCACTGACGCGGCAATGGTTGCATGGGCAGTGATTGAAAAAATATGCATTCACACCAAACACGCACATAAGTAGCATCTTTTTCTTCAAATAAACCAAACATAATGATCAAGCATAATAAAGATGAGATCAATGTGATTGATGCATGGAGGGCTACAATGTGATTTGAATGGGTGTGGATTTAGCACTAATTGTCATAGAAAAGGGTGAAATAATAGTACTTTTACACACTTAACACACCCCCAAACTCGAGCTATTGCTTGACCTTAAGCAATGCAACTAGTAGTGTAACTCCCCAGTTTTTGGCCTAGAAGTCTTAAAGGTAGTTCAGGGTTTGATGAATCTAGATTAGAGATCTGGGTTAGTTCGGAGTCGATTAAGAGAAATCTTACTTCGGGATGTGATAAAATTGTGTGAAAAATTTCTAAAATCCTAATTAAATATGTAGTGAGGGAAAGTGGAACCAATTTTGGAAAATGATTTTTGGGGAGTCGACATTTCGGCATGGTGACTAAAATGTAAAAATTTAAAATTTTGTTTTAATGGCTAAATCGAACGGAGCCAAAACTTAGAATCCCTAGGGAGCTATTACACCAAGTTGGTATCAGATATTCCCCTTGATTTGGTGTTTTAAATGATTTAATTAAATGTTCTAATAAAGGAGTTTTAATAAAAAGATATTTTATTAGCCAAATCATTTTTTCACGTACCTACTTTCTTCAAACTTTTCTCTCAACTTTTCCCATCAGCCAAACACTCTTTTCAACACTAAAATATTTGGAGAATTGTGTCATCTCAATTACTTTGGATTCCTAAATGATGCCTATGGATTTCTACTTCAAATAGTTAGAGTTTTTTTTTTTTTGAAGAATTTCACCAAAATCTTTGCAAATCAAGGGGAAAGCTTGTGTTAGAGGTGATCTTTATTTTCTCTCATCTAATCAAGGTTCTTTATTGAAATTCCCAAGTCTTTGGCTCTCTAGTTTTGTTTATTAACAAGATTTTGTAATTGGATTGATGAATATTGCTAATTAAAGCTTTGTAAGATGGATTTTCAAGATTTTAGTTTGTTCATTGTTTTGATTGATTTGCGAATGATTTTAATCATAATTTAGATATTAAATGATGAGGAAATAAAGGTTTTATGAATGTAATCCCGAATTGAGTTTGATCTCTAATTGTTAGATTGTTAGATTTTGGGTTTTTGGGATGTTAATGTGAAATCTAACTAACTGGAGATATAAGGATGATGTTAGAATGTTTTTGGATGTTGATTGATGGTTAAAAGTGAATGGAAGTGATGGATTGTGGCTGGGTTAAGTTTTGAGTAAGATTGATTGAGTTTTTGGTTGTTTTGGATGATTATTTTGGGTGTTTTGGGCAGAGCAACGAGATTGTTTGAGTTGCTGGTGATTTTAATGCATTATGATGCATTGATCCTTTGTTCTTGTGTGGTATAAACAGGGGAGAATACTTCAGAAGCAATAGGTGAAGATTCGGGGGCTTCAGACGCTTAAATTCATGTCGATGAATCTTGGTTTCGCGAGTCAGTGAGTGGAAATGGGATTTCCTGCTTCGAAACACGTTTAAGGTGGTTTTGGGAACTTAGTGTAAGCTTGAAACGCTTTATTAAGTTCAAAAGTAAGTAAAGTGATTTTCTCCATCGGATTGTGCTAGTATGAGTTTGTTGACGCACTTGATTTTAAATGTGTTTTACATACTGTTTTAAGCATGATTTAAAGTAATAAATTTACTATTTATGATGCCATATTGATGAAGGATGCACATGGTAAGTCATCCTTGTATGTATATTCTTATACATAATTTATGAAGCATGGTTTGATGCTTGGAAATGTGGCTTTTTATGAATGCTTTGAAAATAGTGAGGTTTGTACTAAATGAGGATTATATTGGCAAGTGATGTTGTGAAAAATGGTTTATAAATGAAATCAAATATAATTAGCTAGCTATAGGATTGAGTGCACTATAAACAAGTCGCCTTGGATGTTGAAGGGTTGTGGGTGTACCGAATACTCCATCCAAGTACCCTAACGATTGAGGAAATTGAGTTGTGTCTCGTCTCTAGTTAGTGGGGTTATACATCTACCGATGAGTGGTGTTGAGGGGTTGTAAGGTACCGAATACTCCACCACGGGTGTCACAACGGTAGAGGGTAGCTCCCGTGTGTGAACCTTGAGATGCCGATGAGAATGTATGAAGTGTTGAGATAACACTTGGGAATCTGTGTATCCGGTATGGTTTTGAGAAATGAGTATGTTAATGATCACTTGTGAGCCAATATAATTGATAAATTGTTATGAAATGAATATGGATGCATAACATGGATATGCATGTTTTACTCTTTAAGCTTTGCATATGGTAGCTATGCATGAAAATGCTTAAGTGAGTGCTAGCAAATGGATTTGATGTTGAGTATTTAATACTTGTTGCATGAAGTTTAACATGCTGATTTTGTTAAGGAAGTGCATGGTTTTCAAGAAAGGCATGATGGGTTTTCAAATGATGAAAACTGGTTTTATGCATTGATGGTATTTTGGTTTTTGAGCACTCCTCACTAAGCTTGTATGCTTATGCTCTCTTTGTCCATCAATGCAGATACTTGAGTGCTTGGAGGAAGCAACTCGCAAGGGGATCTTAGGAGACTTCGCTTTGAATGTATGTTTCGGTTATGGACTAGAGTAATAAAGGCAATGATGGTTCCATGGTTTATTTGGGTGATGTGTATGAACACCGTTTTTGAGCATGTTTGCTTTATGGGTTTATACTTGTAAAAGGCCTATATGTGATGGTTTGTGCATTGGTTTGAGTTTTGACTCTTGAGTGGCTTATTTGCTAGGTTGCAAGCCTATAGTTTACCATTGATGCGATTTGCCATGTTTTGATGCTAAATATGCCATGAATGTTTGAGGATAAATGTTTAAGTATGATGTATGCATGTTGGAAACATGTTGGATTGGTTTAGGATGGATTTAAGTGTGAAAAACCAACAAAAAGTGTCATAACAGGCCTAGGTGTTTCGGTACACTCGAGCTTGTACCGAAACAGTGAGCCTGAAATGGCCTTAGGGTTTTGAAACAGAGTAGGTCTGTTCAGTTATGTTTTGCTACTGGAAACCACAGTTTCGGAACACCTCAAGGGTGTTTCGATACGGGCCCGTGTTCCGAGCCGTGAGGTACTATTTCGATACACCTGTTTCGATATAGGGCTAGCATGTACCGATATAGTTGGTTGTTATGTTAGTTAATGGAATATTCTGAAGTTTTGATTCTTTGCGTTTTAGTCCCTGAATGTCGCAGATGCAATTAAGTAAGCTTGAATGATTATTTTTAGTTGAGTTTTGAGAGAGATGCATGTAGCATAATTAATTTAAAGAATAGGGCTGTGTATATTGAGTTCTAATTTAAAGATTAGGGTTATGTATATTGTGTATACTGAATGTCGCGAATGCAATTCCTCATAATTTGATAAGTTTACCAAATGGTCCCTCAAATCGTAATCAAATGTAATTGAGTTCTAATTAATGTTTGTTTGAGGTTGTGTATATTCCGTTGCAATAATGAACACTTAGGTTTCTAACGAGCATCTAAACAAGATAAAAGAAAAAAATAGGGTTGTTTATTGAGGTAAACTTTCCCGGTTTACTTCAATATTCCCCGTGTGACCCGTTCGGTTCGGTCTATCGCCTAGGCCGGGTCGAGGGGGTTACAAGAAAAGAAAAAAATAATTACTCTCCCAAGTCCTTAATCTTCATAGAGATTGCTTCAACTCGCCTTCTTCCTCATGACCTAGCACTTGAAAATACATGATTAAATTTTTCGGATAACTGAAGGAGTTACTCGGAATCAAACTATGATGCTAGTGAGTGTGTGCATGTTTTGTGAGCAAGATGATTATTCGGGTTCTAAGTAAACACTTAAGCATTAAACTACTTAACTTGGGTAAATTTTTTTAGGCAAACTAACCGACTATAGCAAATTTCGGGCACCTCTAGTGATTAGCCTAGACCCAGTTTTGGGCATCTCTAGGGCTTCCTTAAGCTAGAGCCGGTGTTAGGCACCTCTAACTTTTTACCCAAAATTTTCTTTCTAAGCAAGTCTCTGTCCTAAGTGTCCTAGAACTCCTTAAATCATACAACTCACAAAAGTGTATTTTCGTTTTCAGCCCCCATAGTATGATTCCATGTGTTTCCTAATAGTCATCCTAACTTTTAAACTGTATTTTGGAGTGCTAAGGTAGTTTTTCATCACTGGAAGAGTTTTGCAAGTCTCGACAATTCTAAGTCAAATTAAAGAACTAGGCAAGTATTACTCATTTAAAGAAAAAGAACTACATTGCTTTTAGATAATTGACTGTCGCGACAGTAGTTGCCTCGGCAGTGACCTATACCCCCAAACTCAAGACAAGCATTGCCCTCAATGCATCAATATATATCACAAAATATAAGAGCAAAATAAAAGGAAAGAGAAGAAAGAAAAAACTAGATTGCTGGGGACTCGGAGGAGTCCTCATCATCATCGGGAATTATGAACTTTATCTTGGCCGCCATCTAGAACTTTTTGGTGGATCTCAGTGATTGGGTGCGCGTCGGAGGAGTTGGCTTCGCTTGGGTGGTCACTTCTTCTTTCTCGTCCGTGTCAAGGCAAATCTCCTCGGTTGTTGTTGTCATGCGCTTGAGTGATTGAGAGGCAGCTTTGTCAATTTTCTTGAGGAGGGAGTGCATCGTGTTGGATAATTCTGACAAGGACTCGGTGCGAATCAGCTCATCCATCGGAGGGTTGGCGAGTGGTGATGCAAAGAAGGCGTGTGTTGTCGAGGCAGAACTTCTCTTTGAGCACTTGGGTGATTCAATGGGTGAGCTTGGGTGATTCAATGGGTGAAGTCCCTCGTGAATTGCATTAACCGTCTATGCCTTCGGTCCATCTCTTCCAACTTTTGGGCTATATGTTGCAAGGCCACTGCCGAGGCAGAGGGTGCAGGTGTAAAGTGTCTAAAAGTGTTATTTTATTTACCCTTTTACTCATATTATTGTTAGACTTAGGCACATTTTAGTTTCATAATTAGACATTAATGCATATTCTTATAATTTCCTTCACCATTAAGCTTGATTACATATTTTAGTGTATTTTGTGGAAAAGGTGTTGTTTTGGTATGTATTTTGGTTCATGTAGGAAAATTGCCCGCCAGAACCCGCTGCGAAAGCAGGGTGCCACCGGAACCCACCGCTGCAGTAGGGGAGAAGAATGATTGGGAGGAGGAGAAATCTGAGGAGCTGATGCGGAAGCAGCAAACCAAGGAGCTGTACTGAAGCCGTTCAATTTAGAGAAAGACTCTACCGAGTGCTTGCCGCCGTTATATCTGCCGCCCAGGGCAGCAACTTGAAAGAAGTAAGCACGATCTCATCAAACTCATGAAAGAAGTAAGCACGATCTCATCAATACCAGGTGTTGATCAATCCAGCCTAGACATAGGTTAGGTTTAAGGCGGCTAAAAAAGGATGAACCAAAAGTTTTTTTTTTCATTGAAGATTCACACTGATGGGTATTATCTGCAGCGGGCATCAACAATATTCTAACTTAGAGATAAGTTGAATCATCATCGAAGCTTTCTGCCGAACCTTAAAGGTCTGTCGAGTTTGTCGCCGAGCCACTCCTCCGTTCCACTGCCGAGGTGGCGAAAGTTGTTGAAGCACCAATCTGCCATCTCCCGCCGAGGCAGCAAAGTCTGGCAGTGCAATACATCTTAACCTATTCAAAGCAGTTTCACACTAAAAGCAGCATAACCTGTCCCATTCTATTATTCTGATCTTTCCCTTAATTACTTGTGTTTATTTACTTTTCTTTTAAACGAGCTGAAATTTACTTCTGTATTTAATATTTTGTGTGCAGGAATTTATATTCGATTTAGCCGTCCAATCCTCGTGGGAGACAATATCTTTTATACTATAACATGACAAGAGTGTGCACTTGCGCTCATATTTAGAGAACATCCAAATGCTCTACAAGTTTTTGCACCGTTGCCAGGGATTGGCAACCGTAAATTCGTCTTTATTTTTTTTGCACTTTTATTTTATTGCATTTAATTTCCGTTTCTAGTTTTCCTTTTTATTAAAAAAAATATTCGGGTGCAATACAAGTCAAGGGCATCAACATGTGGGAAAGTTCTTGCGATTATTGTGAAGGAAATCATGCGTTTGAAAGTTGCCGTCATATTTTTACAGCAGACATGTCGAGAAACACCACTCGGGAGTGGATGTCTGAATATAAACAGCAGATGTCGATGCCGCAGCAGCAACAAGATTTTTCATGGTATAATCAAGAATCTCAAAATTTTTATTACCATAACAGTTTTGCTACAGAAATAGACATGCCTTGGCAATATAGTTATCCTCAAGAGCAATCAAAATCCTTGGAGGACACACTTAAAAATTTCCTCGCACTCACGCATAAAATGTCAACTGCTATGGACGCCAACATCGCTAAGATGGATGCACTTCTGAGCAATTCAGTCCTCATTAATGCCATAGATGAACCTGAACACGATGTCTCAGCAACTTCTGCCTCGACAACTAGTGATCCCCAACAATTAAGTCTGGGGATACTGATGTCCCAGGAAAAGAGGACGAAGAGCCATGCGAAGAAAGATCTCAGATGTGTGAGGAACAATTAGAACCTCCAAGCCAAGAGGATGAAAAACACTGCTCGAACAACAAGATTGACAGCTGGTTTGGCAGCTACCTAGAACCATGCCCAAGAGACGAACTGAGCAGTGAAAGGACAGTACCTGAACAAAGAAATGCCACAGCAACACCTAGTGGGGCTGAAAAAGGAATTGATGATGCCACGACAACATCACATGCTTCGATAAATAGGCCCACTGCGACAGAAGCCTCAACAACGATGCCTGCCTCGATAGAAGCCTCGCCAACTATAGACTATATATATCGAGAGAAGACGATGCTGTCAGATTTAAAGCCATCAAAATCTCTACTAATGGAGATTTTTGAAGGGCATAAAGAAAACGGTGTTGGGAGTCATGAAGCTTTTCCAAAAATCGAGTTTTCCCTTGACATGCATAGCATCATGACAGAAGACTGTTGCAACAACTGGTTGTCGTAGTAGCTGCCTCGGCAGCAAAAGCAACTTTCCACCATAACGAACTTCGACAAAGATGAGGTAAGTTGTAACCCCCTTAGCCCGGCCTAGACGCTTGACCCGAACTACGAAGATTACACGGGGAAAATCAAAGTCAACCCAAAAGTCAACCTTGATTAACGACCCTTTTTTATTTTAATCTTGTCTAGATACATGCTAAGCCTAAGCGAGCACTCACGAATCATGGAAGAGAAAGGCACAGCGATCGGAAAGCAATTAGGAACTCAATTTCTCAATTTACACATTTAGGGACCAAAATGTATTTTTTGGAAATTAAAAGGACTTAACTGATTTTAGGTTTACCAATATAAAATTAGTCATGTTACATGCTTCTCTGTCAAGTTTCAGCTTAAAAAGACATTCCAAGCTCAAGCAATTGCATCCACAACATTTGGGACTAAAATGTAAAGCATGAAAACTCAAAACAATTCAAATCTCCCTCCAACGGTCAACCGTATCGGAACACCTACCCTCAGTACCGAAACGCCCGTATCAAAACGGTGTTGACCATTCCGGTACGCGGGTATGTTCGGAGACTGGTACCGTGTAACACCCCAAAATTTTGGCCATAATTAAAACTCGAATTCTAAAAATCCCCAATTCAAAAACCCTAGATTTTGAAATCTCTGATTCGATAACCCTAAGATTTGGGAATTTTGATTCTTAAAACCCTAATTTAATTTGGGGCTACTTTGATAATAAATCATATTTGGGTGACCAAATTGTTTAAAATTAAAGCTTCAGTGACCATTCTGTAAGGCGAGTTAAAGTGGGGACCTTCCTTTGCGTTTTTCCCATTCTTTAGGGAAATTTTTAAACCCTAAACCTTTCATATTCCTTTCAGAATTGGTTACTGCCGCTCTCCCTATCTCTGCCTTCCCTCTCTCTCACGATAGCTCTCACCTTCACCCATCTCCGGCGAAGTTCCGGTCAGGCCCAAGCCGCCGTTCGTTCGTCGATCGGAGACCATCGGTGTGCTTGGGTTCTCTTCGCGATCAAAACCCACCCAACCTTTACCATTCATCATCGGCCGTTCGCTCGGAAACGGTACAAAACCGTTTGGTTTCATCTCCCTTGCGCCACCGTTCGCCGGTCATGTCGCGCACCGTCAGTGCTACCCTTGTTCGTCGTCTTTTCGCGAACAAACCCCAGCCATCAGATCACCCTCGCCGATCGTAAATCGCGAGGAACGTGAGTGAACCCTCGAGTTCTCTTGCACCGCTGCCGCCTGCTCTGACGTTTAGTAACTCGTGGTCACCTTTCAGATGTTGCTCGTCGTCCCTCGGTTTTACTCCGATCTTGAGTTTGGTCGTACCGTCGTCTACATTCGCGCCGCCGCTGTCGATCTACATTCGCACCGCCGCCGTTTTGGGTGTTGTAACCTTAGTTGCCGTCGATTGGGTTCTACAAACCCTTGTTTTGTTTGCAGCAAATAATGTTGTTTGGGATTGTTTATGAATGTGGGTGGGTTGAGCCCAGATTGGAGGCCAAAGTGTAATTGAAGCCAATGGGTAGTGTTGAGCCCATCTTTGTGTTCTCATGAATGTGGCCGGTTAGACGTGAGCCCAAACTAAGTAAACCGCCCATCTTGAATTGAACCGGCAAATCGAACCAAACCATGTGTTGACTGAACCGGATTAGTGTGCTTAGATCAAACCGAACTGAACTAATGTGTTGACAGTTGACCAACTCGGACCGTTGACCTGAATTGGTTTTGACCTTGACTTGAACAGTTTGACCGGGAGTTGACCGAACCAATTTGAACCCGTGGACTTTGACTTTTGACCTTGGACCCGTTTGACCATTGAGCTTGGACCAGTTTGACTTTGCCAGTTGACTTTGACATTTGACCAGAGTTGACCAAGAGTTGACTTTTTTTGGAAAACGTTCTTCTTGACCTTTTTCGACGTCTTGAGTCCGTATCCGCTGTCCGTTTTGTCAAATTCAAACCTGAAAGCTTCGTCTTGGCTAATTTCAATTAATTAATCATAAAATTTGGTTGAGTTATGGATTTCAGAATCTGATTCCGAAAATTCTCGTGTTCAGGTATCGACTCTGAGACTGACGAGTTACCTCCAGCTGTTCAATTTGATTGGGTTCATTCTTCGAGATCTTTCCATGAGTATACCTTTGGATTAGTCTTATCTTCTTAGTTGGTGGCATAGTGTTAATATTAGTTCTAATATAGTATTTGTACCTTCGTAGGTCCTGATTCAGCTAGATCTGAGCGTGAGACGCGTTTTTCTCGACATTAGAGCTCTTGTTGCTTAAAGGTGTGTCTCTTCCTGTTTTATAAACTTGTGTGTTTCTTTATGTGCTTCTTCTGGTATTAATATAAGTAAATGTTTTGTACATTTTGTGTGCATACTCTGTTGCGATTGGGTGAATGTTTTCAGACATCATGCATAACATGTCATATTGTGATATAAATGAAAAATTGGATTTACCAAATTGTGAAATATCAGATTTTCATAATCGTAAAACATCGGATTTATAGTATTGTGCTACTTGAATTTTCATAATTCAAGTTTCAGGTGAGTCTCGGATTTTAAAATCTGCATCATATCATTATGGGTATATGGTTTGGGATTTGTTCGGGGAAGTTTAGTGGTTTCACCCTTCGGGCCGAATTCCGCTTCAGATCAGTGGTTCCACCCTTCGGGTTGAGTTCCACTTCGGATGACGACGATGGAGAAAGTAGGTTTTGGGGAACCTTACTTTTCGGTGTATCGGAGATGAGTACTATGATTCATGTGCATCAGACATCATATCATCATGATCCGGTTTTGTTGTGTTTTCAAAAAAATCTTTATCAGAAAATAAAATATTGCTTTGTTTTGTTTTGTTTTGTTTTCGTTTGCACTTTAGAAACACACTAAGCTCTTTAGCTTACACTCCTTAGTTTTTACTTTTCATATATCTCACTTTTTAGGCGATTGGTACTTGGAGCATCTCTTGTTTATTCAGATAAATTATTATTCAGTATGAACCTTTATGTTACCTCAGAATTATTATTTTAATATTGTTTAGGATATTTGTGTAATATGGACAGTGGAACTGTTTTTAATTTGGGTTTTATTAAATGCATGCATCTATGAAGTTACTTTCCGATTTTAAATTAATTATCGGAATATCGTTTAAAAGATTGGGTTTTATTTTAATCGGAATATTTTTTTAGTTATACTTATTTAATCGATTCTTTTGAATTACAATATATTTTAACCTAAATTGTTTCTTGAGGGACAAGTTTCCAAACGCTACTTCCTAATTTCGGCCCATTCCTTCTGGGTCGGGTTTAGGGGGTTACATACCAAAACAGGTCACTCTAGTGGCCAAACTATTTCGAAACCTCTGGAACCCGTTCCGAAACGTTGTGGCCATTACAGGCCCCCGTTTCGAAACTCGTGAAACCGTTTCGATACACTATGCCCAGTGACAGTAGCAATTGCTGGTTTTTCAACTTTTAAACCAATCATACATGCTTCAAAGATCCTCAAATCATACCAGCAATCCATTTTGATGTAAAAGAACATATTTAGGACTCTCTAATAAGAGCATGACATCAAACACAAATTCACATAGTCTAAAGGCATGCTCCCTAGTCTCAAAATCAATATAAGCAACCGAACCTCAAACCAAACATTTAAGACCATTTACAACCCATAAATGCCAACATAAACAAGCCACCCACTTAGGGAGTTCAAAACACATCTCCCAAATACAACCTTGGTTTCCCATTGCCATTTATCAAAACTAAAGTCTATGAAAACATCACCATACATGAGCTTGTACTTCCTTGGATGTTCTTATCCTTCTTGATGCCCGAAAACACCTCAATTATCTGCATCATTGGTAAAAGAGAGCGTAAGCACTAATGCTTAGTGAGGCATGCTCTAAAGAAAACCAACACAATAATACATTTCTTGAAAACACTTTCTCAAAAGCTTTGAAACAACATGCTCATTCTATCTCATGCTTGAAAACCATTCAAAGCAACATCTCCTTGAAAACACATGTACCTCAAGTCTATCTCATGCATTTACCATTGCAAAACTCATGGCCAAGCCACACTCATGCTTGTAACACCAAAGCATTTTATATACAAATCTCATATGCATTTCTCATAGCATAAATCATTTCATCAAAGGTACATGTGAGTCAAAAACATTTATATATATTATATTGGCATTACACATCTCATTATTACTCGGATATGCGGACAACTCACTAGACACTTCCGGTGGCATCTACCATCACCGTACTCACTCTTCTAGTAACATAATTTCCGGTGGAATCTCACATCACCGTACTCACATGGCGGAATCTCTCATCGCCACAAAGCTTGGGTATTTCACCAAGTCCTACCCGATGGAATGCCCATCATCGGTTCTCTCCCTTTGGATTAACCAAAGAGCACGTACGAATTTTTAGTTTATAGTGCACTCTCATCCTATTGATCGATCAATTATATCTAGTAAGTATCTCAATTTCTATGCCAATATATTATGAAAAATTATCATCTCACCTACTGTTTTTCATGTAACATTTCCAAATCATTCCCATCTCATTTCAAAACCATAACATTTGCCATGCTTTAAAACAAAAGCATAAATCTCAACTAAGCAACATGTTATCTCATGAAATCATTTCAAGCATCATCTCATGCTACAAATCATGCATAAAAACAGTAGGAATTTATCTATCTCAAACCATGAGCATGTAAAAGCATTTTAGGGCAACCACCACATTTAAAAGAGCAATCTAGCCAATACTTACTTCCGGACTTAGGAAGGTGTTTCACACCTTTCCTAAATCCCCAAACCTTGATACTTTGTCCCTAAGGACTACTAAAACCATACGCACTCACCGATTACATTTCGCTTGCTCGCCGAAACGCTATCTAGGCTCCTGGGTCAACACCAAAGGCGTCCGAAGATGTCTCCCCTGTTTATAATACATAAGAGCAGAGGATTAATGCATCATCATGCATTAAAATCATCAGCCACACACCTAAACTCGCTGCTCTACCCAAACACCTCATTTCGGCTACCAAACACAACCGAAAACATCTACAAACTCTTCCAAAACAAATCCCATCCAAGATCCATCACTTCTAAACATTTCTAAACATCAATTAACATCAAGAACCACTACAAACTCGTCCTTATACCTCCAGCTATGACAGAACACCAAAATCACCCCAAAAACCATCATTCTAGCATACAAAACTTAGGAAACCAAACCTATTCAGGATTTGATTGATAAAACCTCATTTGTAACATCCAAAATACATTAGAAAAACACCTAAAAAACAGAGCTTATCATTCACCAAGAAAATCTTCAAGATCTCTTCCAAAATCTTGAGTTTTAAGACAATTTCTTGTTTCTAACATTAAAACCACTAAAAATCATCAACAAAGGATTGATAACTTGGGAATTTCAGTAAAGAACTGATCATTAAAGGAGAAGGACGAAGCTTACATCTAATGGATGATTTCTCCTTGATTTGGGCAAGTTTTATTGAAAATTCAATGTAGAAATCAAGAGGATTTGATGAGGAATTGATTAAGAATCAAAAGAAGATTGAAATCTCATCAAACGAAGTGAAAATCAAAGTATAATTGCTGGAGAGAATGTGTTGGCTGAAAAGAATTTGAGAGAAAATGAAATGAGAGAAAATTTGTGAAAAGTAGTTATGAATAGTCAAAGGTAGTTTCTCATTTAATTAACCTTCATTTCCTTTAATTAAAACATTAATAAAATCACCCAAATTAAGGAAAAATCTGATGAAAACATTTTGGTAAAATTAGCTCCTTAAAGATTCAAAGTTTCAATCCTTTACAAAACAGTCACTATTTAACTTTTTGCAAAAACTGTGATTTGGTCACTACACCGAAATGTAGTATTTCCAAACCTTATTTTGTAAAATTGATTTCACCATAATCTTTCATATATTAAATGAAGATTTTTATATATTTTTCTATATTTTTAAAGCATCCCGAACTAGGTGTTCCCTAAAACCTCCTTTAAGATTCGAATCGTTCTCTGACTGGTCCGATTCAAACTCTAAAACATCTAGGCCCAAATTTGGGGTGTTACAACTCTCCCCCTCTTAAGAAATTTCATCCTCGAAATTTACCAGGAGGAAAAAGGTAAGGAAACTGCTTCTTCATATCTTCCTTTTTTTCCCACGTGGCTTCCTCAACACCTTAACCAGCTCAATGGTCTTACCACGGAGAACCTTACCGTCCGAATCCAAAATCTCAACTGGTTCCTCATCATATGTTAAATCCATATTCAACTCAACTTCCTCCACAGGCATAACATGCGAGGGATCTGATCTATACCCCCGAAGCATGGATACATGAAACACATTATGTTTCTTTTCTAGCTCTTGTGGTAGTCTCAGCTTATAAGCAACGGGACCCACACGTTCCATCACCTCGTATGGTCCAATGTATCTAGGGCTCAACTTGCCCTTCCGGACAAATCTCATCACCTTCTTCCAAGGTGAAACTTTCAAGAACACACGGTCACCCACCGCAAATTCTATATCCTTACATTTCAAATCCGCGTAAGACTTTTGCCGATATGATGTTGCCTTCAACCGCTCACAAATGAGCTTCACCTTCTCGGTGGTTCCTTTCAACAAAGCCGGTATCGAGACCAACTTTTGTCCCGTTTCAGCCCAGCAAAGAGGAGTTCTGCACTTCCTCCTGTACTGAAATTTAGCCGCGTACCCAATGCTTGATGTAAACACTCTGTTGAGTGGATCGAAAGATCGATATGAACCAAGAGGGGGGTGAATTGGAAATTTAAAGTTTGTGTGGTGGAAATTTGCAAATAAAAAGATTGACAAGGGATTTTAGAGTGGTTCAAGTTCTCCAAATGAACTCTACATCCACTACCTTAGCTTCACTAAGGATTTGCAACAATTCCACTAATTGCTCTTCCCCTTTTCTAGGCTAAGAAGGTAACCCTTACAATTTCGGTTGAATTTTCTACCCAAATTTCAACCCAATCCTCACAACAAGATAACAAAGAAATTTGTTGGCTAATATAGTATCTCTCAATACAAATGATAGCCCAATTACAAGCACTCAACCCAATTGAACAAGATAAGAATGAAAATTACAATTGGGGTTTCTAGACACTATATGATTTTTGCACAATTGCTTGGATTTGATGAATAGATGTTTTCTTGAAGATCAATAGTTGTTGCTGATGCTTTTAGATGTCTCTTTTATACCTCCTCATTGATTTCTAGCCGTTTGGGTGGTTGGGAACATAAATGGAGTCGTTGGAACCCTCTCTTACCACCATAAATGCACTTCTGCAACTATGCGTATCGGTACGCGGGAAGGAGTATCGATACCTATCTCAGAAAAGAAAGAGCTGTTGTGTGCAATAAATATGGGGTATCGATACGCACGTAAGCGTATCGGTACTGGGTATCGAAACGGGGGTTTGCCGTATCGAAACCTTTTTCTCGACTTAGCTCACTGTCGATTTCCGTATCGGTACGGGGGTTAGGCGTATCGATACGGGTCAACGACCTTTTAAAGTTTGGTTACCAACCAACTGACACCAACGGTCATATTTTTTAAACCGACTTATACTTTAAAATTTATTAAGGCCGTATCGATACGAGGGTTTGCCGTATCGGTACACCATTCAAACTCTTTTGATTTTAACACAGGGGCGTATCGATACGAGGGTTTGCCGTATCGATACGTGTTCCAACAGTAGCCAACTTTGGCAAAAAGGTATCGATACGCTTGGAAGGGTATCGATACACTTGGACGTTTTTCAATAGTTTGGCCTTGGAACACTTAGAAAATATTTTGAGTTTGAGTTTTTCAAATCAGTTTTAAAGAGTTGGTGATTTAAAACTTATTAAGGGGCTTATAAAACAATTTTAAGTTTTTCAATTTGATCCTTAAAGATTTAATTATATCAAAATCAAACATAGGTTTTACAATCTCCCCCTTTTTGATATAACAAAACTAAAACTTAAAATTTTTGACATTTTTAAAAATCTTTATAAAGTTAACTCCCCCTTAATATAAGCTTGGTAACCTTTGAGTTAAAATCAAAATATTTGAAGTGTGAGCTAGTTTCTCTCCCCCTTTTTGTTAGATCAAAAAATCTTGAGACAATTAAGTGCATAAAGAAGGCAAAGGTATAAATAAGCAATACTTATATTATTCATCATAGCATCATACTTAAAATCCAAACAAAAACAGAAAATCAAAGCATATGTTTAATCCTAAAACAAACTTAGTCCTAAGAACATAAAGCAAAGGTGCATAAAATAGAAAATCCTAAATGATATGCATGAGATGTAAGAAGAAACGTCTAGGCATCGTCTTCGTCGTCCTCATCATCTTCATCATCAATTTCCATTGGATCATTATCCCTCATGCTATTGCGCCACTCATCATGGAAAGCGGATAGAGAGATATTCAAAGAATTATGACCGCTTTCAAGGGATGTGAGGCGATTCTCCATGCTCGTCATCCTTGTATCAAAAGTTGTTTCCATGGAAGTAAGACGAGTGTTCATGTCCGTGCGCAACCCGGTAAATTGCTCATTGAGATAAGTCATGAGAGCATCCATGGAGGGTTGTGGGACTTGAGGAGCTTAAGGAGCTTCAGAAGCTTGAGGTTCTTCCAATACGGCTGCGGCCTCGGGTGGTAGCTCGGAAAGACGTAACCAACTTCCATTAAAATAATGGAACTTACCCCATGCAAGAGATCGCTCATCAATGGGATCGGTAAGGGGAGTTGGGAAGTCAAAAGAACAATCAATATCCTTTTTCACAAAGAAATAACTTAGAGCCGTACCGTAGATGAAAGAGGTGATGAGAGAGGTGTGACGGTTTTGCACATGGTAGACGATTTCTCCGAACATAATTCGAGCAAGATTTGGGCGTTTTCGCTCACGGAAGCAACAGATCCAAAAATCATCCACTTGACGGATGGTAGAGTATTTTCCTCCGGAGGGACGTAACCACCAAGACACCATCAAATGGAGGATCCGGTCTTGAGCATTTAGGGCGGTCACGGAGCCACTAAGAACATGCCCCAAAGCATTCTCATCATCAAGGCCTCCATCCTCTAATTTGAAAACCTCACAAATGGATTTGACATCAAGAATGATTTTCTTCCCCATAAGGTAAGAGCTAATGGCAACAACATCTCCATCACGAGAAATACATTTGGCATTAGAGTAGAAAATCAAAACCAAAAGACGATAATAGAAACCGGGAATAGATAGAAAATCCACGAAGTTCCAACGACGAAGCAAAGGAAGATATTCAAACTTAAAGCGCTCCGAATCGAGAAAAGGAACGGAGATTACCCTTTCAGCACGAATCTTATAATTCTCATATTTACGAAAATGAGTTAGACTCGTGTTGCTATCAAAGGATTGCTCATAGATGGTAGAGTAGTTCGGACGAGCAATCGATCCAAGGGTGGATGATTCACCGGTTTGAGAAACCCTTGTACGCTTCCTCGATGGTTCTTTTGGTGCCATGATCTAAAAGAGAGATTAAGCAAAAGGATTTCTTCAACTTTGAGTAAAAATCAAGGTAAAAAAATTTAAAAAAAAAATTGAAGAAAAGTTTTGAAGAAACAAAGTTAAAAAAAATTAAAACAAAACAGTAAAACAAAACACAAAAAAAAAGGAAAAGGAAAAGAAAGAAAGGATTACCTTGATAGAAACTTGAGGGATTGAAGAAAGACTAGAGAGAGCACAAAGCCTTGCTTGATTCAAAAACTCTTTTAGATTTGAGTTGAGGTGTGAAAAATATGAAGGAGGAAGGGCCTTTTTATAGGCAAAAACGGCTAGGGTTAATTAGGTTTTGAAGAGTTTTAATTTAGGTAAAAGTTGAACTCATTAAAAGCCAAATTTAATGCCATCAGCGCAATCGAGTATCGATACGCCTGAGGGTGTATCGATACGGGGGTAGAATCGTCTTTTCCGTAAAAAATGCCCGTTGGAAAGTCGTATCGAAACGGAGGGGTCCGTATCGAAACGACCCGTATCGATACGAGATTAATCGTATCGATACCCGTGAAGCGAAGAAAATTCTGGGAAACAGAATGAAGAACACGTATCGATACGCATAGAGCCGTATCGATACCGTATGCCCAGAAATGCATATTTGGTTCTAAGAACAACCAAAGGCTCGAACTTAACATCTCCTAAAAGTATGCAAATGATGAATGAACTGTTCTAAGCATATTTTAATAGAAGCATACTCCCCCTAACTATAGGCATGGATGAAATTAGGAGACTAAACACATAAACATGGCATTTCACAAGATCAAGCAAATTTAAGCACAAAAGAGGTCCTAAAAGGTCAAGATAGGCTAGCTAGACCTAACTCTCTCCTAAGGGACCAAAAACGCTCTTTGTCTAAAGGTTTTGTAAATATGTCCGCTAATTGATTTAAGGTGTCTGCATACTCTATAACCACATCTTCTTTAAGGACATGATCTCTAATGAAATGATGTCTTATCTCTATGTGTTTGGTTCTAGAGTGTTGGATGGGATTTTTTGTTAGACATATTGCACTAGTGTTGTCACATTTTAGGGGTATGGTTTCAACTTTAATTCCATAATCTAAGAGTTGTTGCTTCATCCAAAGGACTTGAGCACAACAACTCCCTAAGGATATGTACTCGGCTTCGGTGGTAGATAAGGCTACACTATTTTGTTTCTTAGAGAACCAAGATATGAGCATACTACCTAAGAATTGACAAGTTCCCGAAGTACTTTTCCTATCGATTTTGCAACCCCCATAATCTGCATCCGAATAAGCATGAAGGTTGAAGGTAGAGTCTCTAGGGTACCAAAGACCTAAACAAGGAGTGTCTCTAAGATACCTAAAAATTCTCTTAACGGCTATAAGGTGAGACTCTCTAGGACTAGCTTGAAACCTAGCACACAAGCAAACACTAAACAAGATATCCGGTCTACTTGCGGTAAGGTAAAGCAATGATCCAATCATAGAACGATAAAGCTTAGAGTCAACACACTTACCTCCTTTATCTTTGTCAAGCTTTGTAGATGAGCTCATAGGTGTGGCTTGAGGCTTTGCATTCTCCAAGCCAAACTTCTTGAGCATATCCTTTATGTATTTTGCTTGGTTGATGAAGGTGACATCCTTCTTTTGCTTGATTTGGAGTCCCAAAAAGAATGAGAGCTCCCCCATCATGCTCATCTCAAATTCACCTTGCATTAACTTAGCAAACTCTTGACAATGACATTCATTAGTAGATCCAAAAATAATATCATCAACATAAATTTGAACTACTGAGATGTCATTTTTGTACATTTTTATAAAAAAGTGTAGTGTCCACCTTACCTTTTTCAAATCCTTTTTCAATTAAAAAGTTTGAAAGTTTTTCATACCAAGCTCTAGGAGCTTGTTTTAAACCATAAAGAGCTTTGGTAAGTTTGAAAACATGATTTGGAAATTTTGAGTCTTCAAAACCCGGTGGTTGTTCCACATACACTTCTTCATTTATAAAACCATTTAAAAATGCGCTTTTAACATCCATTTGAAAAAGCTTGAAATTATGATAACATGCATATGCAAGCAACGTCCTAATAGCTTCCATTCTAGCTACGGGTGCATAGGTTTCATCAAAATCTATTCCCTCTTCTTGAGTGTAACCTTGTGCTACTAGTCTAGCTTTATTTCTTACAATGTTACCACTCTCATCTAGCTTGTTCCTAAAGACCCATTTAGTTCCTATGGTAGATTGATTACTAGGCCTATCAACTAATGTCCAAACATTACTTCTCTCAAATTGATTTAACTCTTCTTGCATAGCCATAATCCAAAAGTTATCTTTCAATGCTTCTTTAATATTATTAGGCTCTATGCATGAGATAAATGCAACATGATTCATTAATCTAAGAGAAGATCGAGTGGTTACCCCCTTGGATGGATCACCCAAGATTTCACCATCTTTGACATAGTTCAACTCCCTTGGGTAGCTCACTTCCTTTTCCCCAAGAGCCAAGTCCTTCAAGGCTTCAAGAGGTGGATCTTGTGTGTCCTCTTCTTTTGTTGGAATCTCATCCTCCTTTGAATTTTGTCCTCCATCAAAGGCATTTATGATTCCTACATCATCATCATCACAAGAATCCTTCCTAGGAAGGAGGTTATCATCGAATACAACATGAATAGATTCTTCTACTACTAAAGTTCTTTTGTTAAATACTCGATAGGCTTTAGAGGTTAAAGAGTAACCTATAAAAATCGCTTCATCACTTTTTGCATCAAATTTACCTAAGTTGTCTTTTCCATTATTTAAAACAAAACACTTGCAACCAAAAGGGTGAAAATAGCTAATGTTAGGCTTTTTAGATTTTAAAATCTCATAAGGTGTTTTCTTTAACATTGGCCTAATCATTACTCGATTTACAATATAGCAAGCGGTGTTTGTGGCTTCCGCCCAAAAATATTTAGGTAAATTGTTTTCACAAAGCATAGTTCTAGCCATTTCTTGTAAAGTTCTATTTTTCCTCTCAACTACCCCATTTTGTTGAGGAGTTCGAGGAGCCGAAAAATTATGGCTAATACCATTTTCATTTAAAAAGTCTTCAAACCCTAAATTTTGAAACTCGGTTCCATGATCACTTCTAATATGTGAAATTCTAAGTTCAAGATCATTTTATGTTAGTTTTGAAAATGTGATGAATTTTTCCAAAGCCTCATCTTTAGTACTTAAAAATAAAACCCAAGTAAATCTAGAAAAATCATCAACAAGTACAAAAGCATAAGACTTACCACCCAAGCTCATAGTCCTAATTGGCCCAAATAAATCCATATGGATAAGTTGTAAGCATCTACTAGTAGAAACATCATTAATGGATTTAAAGGAAGACCTATGTTGTTTACCCTAAGTTGTAAACCTCTAACTAGATTAAGGGAGACTAGTTTTTCTAAAACACTTATGCTAGCATGTCCTAGTTTCCTATGCCACAACCATGTATCAATTTCATTTTGTGCAACTAAGCATGCATGAGATGTATGAATGTCATCTAGATGCACCATATATATGTTCCCTGTGCGATGACCTATGAGCATAATATTCTTAGATTTAATGTCTACAATTTTGCATCCATTTTTATCAAATAAAACATTAAATCCTTTATCACACAATTGACTTTTGCTCAATAAATTGTATTTAAGACCATCGACATATAAGACATTTTCAATGAGAATAGTAGAGTGATTACCTATGGAGCCAATACCTTTAATGTGGCCTTTGGAGTTGTCACCAAATGTCACTACTCCTCCACTTTTTGGCTTTAGATCCATGAATCTACTCTTGTCTCCGGTCATATGCCTTGAGCATCCACTATCAAGGTACCATGAGTTTTGACTTTGTGCTTTGGCCTTGTAGCAATGCTCCCCCTACAAACAAAGATATTAAGCTTTTGTTTTTGGTACCCAAATCATTTTGGGTCCATGAGTGTTAGCTCTCAAAACCTTGGTTCCCTTAGGAATCCAAGAAGACATAGCAATGATATTATTAGATTTTACAAGTTCCTTAGGAACCCATACACTTCTAATTCTTTTAGCTCTACTATGTCTAGGAAAGCTACCTTGTTTGTAGTAGTTAGTCCTTTTCTTAGGTTGGTTTGTTCTAGAGGATTCACCTATCTCATGCTTGACACTACCAACATTTTTAAAGGACTTTTTGAGCACATTTAGCTCAACCAACACCTTTTGGTGTTCACTATTACATTGAGACAAAATATAATTAAGATCAACATTTTCATCTTGAAAGAATTTTAGTTCATCTTTTAATCCTAATATCTTTTTCTCAAATTTTGAATTAGCTTGAGTGAGTGAGTCATTTTTCTCACTTAGTTCCAAAATAATCTTCTTATTCCTAATGACCGACTCTTTATATTTCTCAACTAATTCATCATAGACCTCTTGTAACTCATCATATGCATCATTCAATTCATCATATGTGAAATCTAAAGTAGATGAGTTAGAGGTTACCATGGAGGAATCTTCCTCAAGTGTCATGAGGCAAAGGTTAGCCACTTCTTGTTCGTCATCCTCCGATGACTCCTCATCACTCCAAGTACCAAGCTTGGCTTTGAGCTTCTTCCTCTTCTCAAAGCCCTTCTTCTTGAGTTGAGGGCACTCCGAACGTATGTGGCCGAGTTGTTTGCACTCAAAGCAAATGATTGGATCCTTTCCTTCTGCTTTGTTCTTGCTTTTGAGGTCCATCTTCCTTTGGATTTTTCTTCCCCGGTTGGACCTCATAAAACGTGAGAATCGTTTGGCTATCATAGCCAATTCTTCGAGTTCATCCTCCTCACTAGATGAGCTCTCTTCATATTGTGAAGCTTTAGCTTTGAGAGCTATTCCCATCTTCTTTTTCTTCTCAACCTCAAGCTTCTCTACCCTTTTCTCTTCTTTCTTCTTCTCATCTTCCCTTCCTTGCTTCATGATCTCATGAGTAAGGAGAGAACCCACAAGCTCATCAAGCTTCAAAGTTTTCAAATTCTTAGCTTCAATGATAGTGGTTCTCTTCCCATCCCAAGACTCGGGAAGTGAATATAGTAGCTTCCGGACAAGCTTGTCTTCCGGTATGATTTCTCCAAAACCCTTTAGCCCATTGACAATGGTGGAGAAACGATCAAACATCTTTGACACTGTCTCATCGGGCTCCATCTTGAAATTCTCATAACTATGATTGAGAATTCCAATCTTAGTTTCTTTAACATCATTGGTGCCTTCATAAGTAGTCTCAAGAGTGTCCCAAACTTCTTTGGCACTCTCAATGGATGAGACCTTAGAATAGATGTCCGGACCAAAGGAACAAAAGAGCATGTGAAGAGCTTTATCATTGACTTGAATCTTTTTTCTTTCTTCTTCACTCATCTCCATCTTTTTCTTCAAGACCATCTTGCTTCAATGGAATATAAGGGCCATCTTCAATGACATCCCACACTAGGTAGTCATTTGACTTGATGAAGAGACGCATTTTATTCTTCAAAAAGAATAGTTATCACCATTAAAGAAGGGAGGCTTTGTAGTAGATTGAGACTCGTACATGTCGGAATCGGAGATTGAAGCCATCTCTTGATATTTTGATGATCACACTCTTCCAAGGAACTCCTCTTGTGGTTGTTAATCCTCAAAGAGGTAGGCTCTGATACCAATTGTTGAGTGGATCGAAAGATCGATATGAACCAAGAGGGGGTGAATTGGAAATTTAAAGTTTGTGTGGTGGAAATTTGCAAATAAAAAGATTGACAAGGGATTTTAGAGTGGTTCAAGTTCTCCAAATGAACTCTACATCCACTACCTTAGCTTCACTAAGGATTTGCAACAATTTCACTAATTGCTCTTCCCCTTTTCTAGGATGAGGAGGTAACCCTTACAATTTCGGTTGAATTTTCTACCCAAAATTCAACCCAATCCTCACAACAAGATAACAAAGAAATTTGTTGGCTAATGGAGTATCTCTCAATACAAATGATAGCCCAATTACAAGCACTCAACCCAATTGAACAAGATAAGAATGAAAATTACAATTGGGGTTTCTAGACACTATAGGATTTTTGCACAATTGCTTGGATTTGATGAATAGATGTTTTCTTGAAGATCAATAGTTGTTGCTGATGCTTTTAGATGTCTCTTTTATACCTCCTCATTGATTTCTAGCCGTTTGGGTGGTTGGGAACATAAATGGAGCCGTTGGAACCCTCTCTTACCACCATAAATGCACTTCTGCAGCTATGCGTATCGGTACGCGGGAAGGAGTATCGATACCTGTCTCAGAAAAGAAAGAGTCGTTGTGTGCAATAAATATGGGGTATCAATACACACGTAAGCGTATCGGTACTGGGTATCGAAACGGGGGTTTGCCGTAATGATACCTTTTTCTCGACTTAGCTCACTGTCGATTTCCGTATCGGTACGGGGGTTAGGCGTATCGATACGGGTCAACGGCCTTTTAAAGTTTGGTTACCAACCAACTGAAACCAACGGTCATATTTTTTAAACCGACTTATACTTTAAAATTTATTAAGGCCGTATCGATACGAGGGTTTGCCATATCGGTACGCCATTCAAACTCTTTTGATTTTAACACAGGGGCGTATCGATACGAGGGTTTGCCGTATCGATACGTGTTCCGACAGTAGCCAACTTTGGCAAAAAGGTATCGATACGCTTGAAAGGGTATCGATACACTTGGACGTTTTTCAATAGTTTGGCCTTGGAACACTTAGAAAATATTTTGAGTTTGAGTTTTTCAAATTAGTTTTAAAGAGTTGGTGATTTAAAACTTATTAAGGGGCTTATAAAACAATTTTAAGTTTTTAAATTTGATCCTTAAAGATTTAATTATATCAAAATCAAACATAGGTTTTACACACTCCCAAAACCTTGCAGTGAACCTCAGATCCCTATCCGACACTATAGATTTTGGCACGCCGTGCAAACATACTATCTCAGAAATGTACAACTCTGCAAGCTTATCCAAGGTGTACGTAGTATGCACCGGTAAGAAATGCGCACACTTCGTAAGGCGATCCACAATCACCCAAACATAATTCTTCTTTGCTGGCGATAGAGGCAAACCAGACACAAAGTCCATGGTGATCCTCTCCCATTTCCATTCAGGTATCCTCAACGGTTGCAACAACCCCGAAGGAAACTGATGCTCAGCCTTAACCCGCTGACAAACCATGCACTTGCTCACATACTCAGCGACATCTTTCTTCAAACCCACCCAGTAGTACTCATCCTTCAGATCACGGTACATCTTTGTACTACCAGGGTGCATAGCAAATGGACTACTATGAGCTTCAGTTAGAATAGTGCGCCTCAACTCAACATCGTTCGACACCACTATCCGACTTCCAAAACATCGAACACCATCATCATTAAAACAGAAATCCGATGGCCTATCCTCAGCAATATCCTGAACATGTGGCACCAAGGAATCATCCAACAACTGCTTATCCTTTATCAACTGAACTAGAGATGGTTTCACTTGCAATTCAGCAACAAGACCCCCATCCCGCGATATGCTTAAGCTAGCAAACATCACCCTTAACTCCACCGCCACTTTTCTGCTCAAAGCATCGGCCACAACATTGGCCTTTCCCGGATAATACTCGATCGTCAGATCGTAATCCTTAAGAAACTCTACCCATCGCCGTTGCCTAAGATTTAACTCCTTCTGAGACATCAAATACTTCAAACTCTTGTGATCCGTGTACATAGTACACTTCTCACCATAAAGATAATGTCTCCAGATCTTCAAAGAAAAAACCACCGCAGCTAACTCAATATCATGCGTGGGATAATTGCGCTCATGCACTTTTAACTATCGCGATGCATAAGCCACCACCTTACCCTCTTACATTAACACACACCCCAAACCAACGTAAGATGCATCACTATACACCACAAAGTCTTTCCCTGATTCAGGTTGAACCAAGATAGGAGCTTGCGTCAAAGCTACTTTAAGCTTCTCAAAAGCTTGTTGTCTCGCTTCCGTCCACTCATACTTAACATCTTTTTGCAACAACTTCGTTAAAGGAGCATCAATCTTAGAAAATCCATCCACGAACCTTCGGTAATATCCTGCCAACCCAAGGAAACTACGGACTTCATGAACAGACTTGGGAGGCTTCCAATTCATCACCGCCTCAACCTTCTGGGGATCAACTCGAATCCCTTCAGCCGAAACCACATGACCTAGGAAAACAACTTCCTTTAGCCAAAACTCACATTTGCTCAACTTAGCATAAAGCTGATTTTCCAACAGCGCTTGCAAAACAATCCTCAAATGGCCTTCATGCTCCTCCTCAGTACGAGAGTACACAAGGATATCGTTGATGAACACCACAACAAACTTGTCCAAGAATTCATGGAACACCCTATTCATCATGTCCATGAAAGCGGCAGGAGCATTCGTCAAACCAAACGACATCACAAGGAACTCATAATGCCCATACCTCATTCTAAAGGCTGTTTTTGGCACATCCACATCTTTCACCTTTAACTGATAGTATCTTGACCTCAAGTCAATCTTTGAAAACACCGCCGCTCCCCGAAACTGATCAAAGAGATCATCAATCTTCGGCAAAGGATACTTGTTCTTGACGGTCAACTTATTCAACTGACGATAATCGATGCACATTCTCATCGTGCCATCCTTCTTTTTCACAAATAAGACCGGTGCACCCCAAGGTGACACACTAGGCCGAATAAAGCCACGGTCAAGCAACTCCTGAAATTACGTCTTCAACTCCTTCAACTCTTTGGGTGCCATGCGATAGGGAGCAATGGACACAGGAGTTGTGTTCTCATACAGCTCAATTCCAAACTCAACCTCTCGACTAGGCGGCACACCAGGTAATTCCTCCAGAAACACTCTAGGGGACTCACGCACGGTTCTTATATCCTGAACGCACACATCCTTTGAACTAGGATTCATAACAAAGGCTAGGTAAGCCTTACATCCTTGCCGCAACATCCGGCTTGCTTCTAACGTAGACACCACATTGGCAAGAAACTTCACATTTTCTCCCACCACCACCACCTTATAATCATCTGCAAGTTTCAACGAAGCTCGCTTGCTTTCGAAATCCACAACGGCTCTATGCTCAACAAGCCAATCCATGCCAAGGATTACATCAAAACCATAGAATGGCAATTCCATTAGATCAACAAGAAAAACATGATTTTGCACCTTCAAGGGACATCTCCTATACAACTTTCTTGTTACAACCGTCTCTCCAAAGGAACTAGTCACACGCATACCAACATCTAAAGACTTAACAGGTAAACCAAGCATTTGAGCTTGTTCACGCAATACGTACGAGTGTGTAGATCCAGAATCAATCAAAGAAAGTAATGACAAGGATTGCAAAGTAAAGGTACCTGCGATCACGTCCGTGTCATTCCTTCCCTCACGATGGGCATACACTTGAGCCTGACCACCACCCTCGGGTTGGACAGCCACAACATGCGCTACGTTCCTTCCACCATCATCCCTACGCTGAAAAATTACCACGGCCGTGCCCACGACCTCTCTGTGGCTCAACTGCTCTCACCGGAGCATGTCCTTCTCTTAGCGATTGAGGACAATCTTTCTTCAAATGCCCACGGTTTCCACAATTCCAGCATGTCCCAAGGTTACCCCAACACTCACCGTCGTGTCTCCTACCACAACGGTTACACTCAGGAGTCCTCTAGAAAGCATTAGGTCCTTGCTGACCTCTGCCAGGGTTACCACCCCCACGTCTAGCATCATAGTGCGGCTTTCTATCCTTATGTCTCCTGTTGCGATCTCTACCATAATCGCGTTCTGCAACTCGCTTTCCCGAGCTAGAGCCACCCGCTCGATTCGCCAACCCAAGATTCAATTCAATGTCCTTGGCTCTAGTAACCAAGACATCGAAATCTGTGTAATCAGCTGCAAGCATATAGGTCTTGACATCCGCTACCAGCCCATAACGGAACGTTTTGCACCTTTCCCTCTCGCTAGGAATTAGCTCAGGTGCATACTGGCTAAGGTGAACAAACTGAATCTCATATTTAGCTACAGACATGTTCCCATGCATAAGAGACATAAACTCCCTCTTCTTCTCGTCTAGGTAGCGAACTCCCATATATTTACGCTTGAACACATTCAAGAAGAATGTCCAAGTCACCTCATCGTCCTCCATCCCGAAGATAGTGGTCGTCCACCATGTGTAAGCATCACCATGCAGCAACGACACAATGCATCCCAACTTTTGCACATTATTGCAATTCAGCTGACCAAGAATCCTCTTGGTGCTCTCCAACCAAGACTCAGATCCTTCAGGCGACAACCCTTTAAACTCAGTTCCTCCAAGACTACGGAGATGCTCCAACGGCAATCTCACAATAGCATCATCCTGATGTGCAACTCCATGAGCTCCAGCTACGGCTGCCTGGAAAGCTCCAGCAATAGCCTGTATCAACATGGTCATGTCAGGAGCAGCTTGCCCCTGAACACCCTCGGATCCAGCAACCCCAGCACCAACTCCAGCATTACTAGCCCCAGCTCCACCACCACCAGGTGGTCCACTGCCAGGGGGAGGAGGAGGTAATTCCTCAACATTCTCTACATTTTCACTCTCAGCCGTAGATCTAGTATTGATTCTCAGCTCTCTACGTGGCCCCATAATAAAAACAATGCACTGACAAAATGCAATAAACACAATTAGGCAAAATAAGGTAAGTAATCCAAGTACTCAGGCTCATTTTCGAAAACAATTCTCCTCATTAGTTTTGATATGGCAACGAGGTCCCCAACCACACTCCAAACATAGCATAGCATCGTGAAATCATCTCAATTGAATAGCACATCAATGTTCATACATCAAACTTTCACTGAAAAGACACAATCATGCTTAATCACACACAACAACCACATACCAAGCCCCAATTATTCGATAACTTTGCTCTGATACCAACAAATGTAACCCCCTTAGCCCGGCCTAGACGCTTGACCCGAACTACGAAGATTACACGGGGAAAACCAAAGTCAACCCAAAAGTCAACCTTGATTAACGACCCTTTTTTATTTTAATCTTGTCTAGATACATGCTAAGCCTAAGCGAGCACTCACGAATCATGGAAGAGAAAGGCACAGCGATCGGAAAGCAATTAGGAACTCAATTGCACAATTTACGAATTTAGGGACCAAAATGTAATTTTTGGAAATTAAAAGGAATTAACTGATTTTAGGTTTACCAATATAAAATTAGTCATGTTACATGCTTCTCTGTCAAGTTTCAGCTTAAAAAGACATTCCAAGCTCAAGCAATTGCATCCACAACATTTTAGACTAAAATGTAAAGCACGAAAACTCAAAACAATTCAAATCTCCCTCCAACGGTCAACCGTATCGGAACACCTACCCTCCGTACCGAAACGCCCATATCGAAACGGTGTTGACCATTTCGGTACGCGAGTATGTTCCGAGACTAGTACCGACACAGGTCACTCCAGTGGCCAAACTGTTTCGAAACCTCTGCAACCCGTTTCGAAACGTTGTGGCCATTACAGGCCCCCGTTTCGAAACTAGTGAAACCGTTTCGATACACTATGCCCAGTGACAGCAGAAATTGCTAGTTTTTCACCTTTTAAACCAATCATACATGCTTCAAAGATCCTCAAATCATACCAGCAATCCATTTTGATGTAAAGGAACATAATTAGGACTCTCTAATAAGAGCATGGCATCAAACACAAATTCACATAGTCTAAAGGCATGCTCCCTAGTCTCAAAATCAATATAAGCAACCGAACCTCAAACCAAACATTTAAGAATATTTACAACCCATAAATGCCAACATAAACAAGTCACCCACTTAGGGAGTTCAAAACACATCTCCCAAATACAACCTTGGTTTCCCATTACCATTTATCAAAACTAAAGTGTATGAAAACATCACCATACATGAGCTTGTACTTCCTTGGATGTTCTTATCCTTCTTGATGCCCGAAAACACCTCAATTATCTGCATCATTGGTAAAAGAGAGCGTAAGCACAAATGCTTAGTGAGGCATGCTCTAAAGAAAACCAACACAATAATGCATTTCTTGAAAACACTTTCTCAAAAGCTTTGAAACAACATGCTCATTCTATCTCATGCTTGAAAACCATTCAAAGCAACATCTCCTTGAAAACACATGTACCTCAAGTGTATCTCATGCATTTACCAATGCAAAACTCATGGCCAAGCCACACTCATGCTTGTAACACAAAAGCATTTTATATACAAATCTCATATGCATTTCTCATAGCATAAATCATTTCATCAAAGGTACATGTGAGTCAAAAACATTTATATATATTATATTGGCATTTCACATCTCACTATTACTCGGATATGCAGACAACTCACTAGACACTTCCGGTGGCATCTACCATCACCGTACTCACTCGTCTAGTAACATAATTTCCGGTGGAATCTCACATCACCGTACTCACATGGCGGAATCTCTCATCACCACAAAGCTTGGGTATTTCACCAAGTCCTACCCGATGGAATGCCCATCATCGGTTCTCTCCCTTTGGATTAACCAAATAGCACGTACGAATTTTTAGTTTATAGTGCACTCTCATCCTATTGATCGATCAATTATATCCGGTAAGTATCTCAATTCTATGCCAATATATTATGTCAAATCATCATATCACCTACTGTTTTTCATGCAACATTTCCAAATCATTCTCATCTCATTTCAAAACCATAACATTTACCATGCTTTAAAACAAAAGCTTAAATCTCAACTATGCAACATGCTATCTCACGAAATCATTTCAAGCATCATCTCATGCTACAAATCATGCATAAAAACAGTAGGAATTTATCTATCTCAAACCATGAGCATGTAAAAGCATTTTAGGGCAACCACCACATTTAAGAGAGCAATCTAGCCAATACTTACTTCCAGACTTAGGAAGGTGTTTCAAACCTTTCCTAAATCCCCAAACCATGATACTTTGTCCCTCAAGGACTTCTAAAACCATACGCACTCACCGATTACGTTTCGCTTGCTCGCCGAAATGTTATCTAGGCTCCCAGATCAACACCAAAGGCGTCCGAAGATGTCTCCCCTGTTTATAACACATAAGAGCAGAGGATTAATGCATCATCATGCATTGAAATCATCAGCCACACACCTAAACTCGCTGCTCTACTCAAACACCTCATTTCGGCTACCAAACACAATCGAAAACATCTCCAAACTCTTCCAAAACAAAGCCCAGCCAAGATCAATCACTTCTAAACATTTTTAAACATCAATTATCATCAAGAACCACTACAAACTCATCCTTATACCTCCATCTATGATAGAACACCAAAATCACCCCAAAAACCATCATTCTAGCATACAAAACATAGGAAACCAAACCTATTCGTGTTTTGATTGATAAAACCTCATTTGTAACAAAAAATAACATCCAAAATATATTAGAAAAACACCTCAAAATAGAGCCCAATCATTCACCATGAAAATCTTCAAGATCTCTTCCAAAATCTTGAGTTTTAAGACAATTTCTTGTTTCTAACATTAAAACCACTCAAAAATCATAAACAAAGGATTGATAACTTGGGAATTTCAGTAAAGAACTGATCATTAGAGGAGAAGGACGAACCTTACCTCTAATGGATGATTTCTCCTTGATTTGGGCAAGTTTTCTTGAAAAATCAATGTAGAAATCAAGAGGATTTGATGAGGAATTGATTAAGAATCAAAAGAAGATTGAAATCTCATCAAACGAAGTGAAAATCAAAGTATAATTGCTGGAGAGAATGTGTTTGGCTGAAAAGAATTTGAGAGAAAATGAAATGAGAGAAAATTTGTGAAAAGTAGTTATGAATAGTCAAAGGTAGTTTCTCATTTAATTAACCTTCATTTCCTTTAATTAAAACATTAATAAAATCACCCAAATTAAGGAAAAATCTGATGAAAACATTTTGGTAAAATTAGCTCCTTAAAGATTCAAAGTTTCAATTCTTTACAAAACAGTCACTATTTAACTTTTGCAAAAACTGCGATTTGGTCACTACACCGAAATGTAGTATTTCGAAACCTTATTTTGTAAAATTAATTTCACCATAATCTTTCATATATTAAATGAGGATTTTTAGATATTTTTATATATTTTTAAAGCATCCCGAACTAGGTGTTCCCTAAAACCTCCTTTAAGATTTGAACCATTCTCTGACCGGTCTGATTCGGACTCTAAAACATCTAGGCCCAAATTTGGGGTGTTACATAAGTACATGGTTAGATATTGATATAAATTTTCCTAATCACATGTTCATGCCTTCAGGAATAGAAAAAGGTGGAAGGTTTACATGGATTACAAGAGAGCGAGGAAGAAGGACTCTTCCACCATGAGAATAATCACTCGATGGAGGCACCGGGTGGATTAAAAGAAGTATCAGAAATGACCCTCTTAAGCTCAAATCGACAAGGGAGTAGTTACTTTAGGAGATGCATGCCAATGCACTCCAAGAGTAACATAATTTTTATTTTTATCTTCCACTTTTTTATGCTTTCATAGACTTAGAATTTTTAAATTTTCAGTTTTTATTTCTTTCTGCATTTTATTATTTTACTTTTTCTTCGTAAAGTTTCCTTTTGTCTTCATAATTATTATTATTACTATTTGTTTTAAATTTTATCACATTTCTTTCTTTATTTCCTTTTTTAAAAGATGAGCTTTGGGCTTTAAAATGGGCTCTCTTTTTTTCCTTTTGAAATGGGCTTTAAGAATGGGTTTTGAAAGATGGGTTTTTATTTATTTATTTTTAATTTAAAAAAGAGTGGGCCTTTTATTATTTAGATTTTTTTTGGATTATTTAAAATCGAGGTGAAAATTTAGTGACAACAGCTGCCCCTTTTTGCTTATCTCTGTGCAACAGAAATAAAGCAAACACCAAAAGGAACTAATTTTCATCGACTTTCCAAATTGGCTCCATTCTCCAAATTCTCGAATGGATAAGCTTGTTCTATTCTCCTTTTTCCCGAATAGATAAGCGGATTCCATTCTCCAAACTCCCGAACGGATAGGCTGGTTCTATTCTCCTTATGCTGGAATAGCTGAGTTGGGTTCTATTCTCCCAAATGCTTGAATAGCTTAGCTGAGTTCCACGCTCAAACAGATAGGCTGATTCTATTCTCCTTACGCTCGAATAGCTAAGATGGGTTCTATTCTCCCAAATGCCTGAATTGTTGAGTTGGGTTCTATTCTCCCAGATACTCAAACAGGCGAATTCTTCTAAAAACTTCATCCTCCTTATGCTTGGATGAATAAGCGAACTCTTAAAAGATTTCATCCTCCTTGTGCTTGGATGAATAAGCAAAATTTCATCCTCCTTATACTCAGATAACTAAGCGGGTCTTCTAAAAAATTTCATCCTCTTTGTGCTTGGATGAATAAGCAAACATTCTAAAAAATTTCATCCTCCTTACGCTTGGATGAATAAGCATGTATTCTAAAAAATTTCATCCTCCTTGTGCTTGGATTTATAAGCGGACTCCATTCTCCTTACGCCTGAACGGATAAGCGAATCTTCTGAAAAATTTCATCCTCCTTATGCTTAGATGAATAAGCAAACTTCTGAAAAATTTCATCCTCCTTACGCTTGGATGAATAAGCATGTCTTCTAAAAATTTCAATCCTCCTTGTGCTTGGATGAATAAGCGAACTCCATTCTCCTTACGCTTGAATGGATAAGCGAATCTTCTGAAAAAATTCATCCTCCTTATGCTTGGATGAATAAGCAAACTTCTGAAAAATTTCATCCTCCTTACGCTTGGATGAATAAGCAGGTCTTCTAAAAAATTTCATCCTCCTTATGCTTGGATGAATAAGTGAACTCCATTCTCCTTACGCCTGAACGGATAATCGAATCTTCTAAAAAATTGCATCCTTCTTATGCTTGGATGAATAAGCAATCTTCTGAAAAATTTCATCCTCTTTATGCTTGGATGAATAAGCAAACTTCTGAAAAATTTCATCCTCCTTACGCTTGGATGAATAAGCATGTCTTAAAAGGGGTTCCATCCTCCTCATGCTCGAATGAATAAGCAGGTTCGAAAAAGTGTTTCATCCACCTTACGCTTGGATGAATAAGCAGGTTCTAAAAAGTGATTCATCCACCTTGCGCTTGGATGAATAAGCGGGTTCCATTCTCCAAATGCCCGAAGGGATAGGCGAATTCTTTTGCTGAAAGGTCCTTCATGTACCTGAAAATGCAACACTTAATGCATTTATGATGTGCATGCCTCTAGGGATGCCTAAAACATGAATGCATGACTCATTTCTTTTCCTTTTTGAATTATTTTTCTCAAAATTGAATTTTCCACATGTTTACCCGCTTAAATCCAAATAAGCATTTGTACTTTTTCTCTGTATTTTTTCTGACTCATGAGAAAACATCCGATTTTTGCTTACTTAATCCAATGATCATGTACTATTGATTGGAAAGGCGGACTCCTTCAATTGTCTTTGCTTCATCATTCTCATTCTTCATGTCTCTTTACTTCATTGGAAACATTCGATCCGCGTAGTCAAATGTCTTAAGATCTTCTACCAACGTGGTTGATATATCAATGTTGAGTGAAAAAATTTCCTTTTGTGGTTTTGAAAGCTTCAAGTCTTCATATGCCCCTTATCTAGCATCTTCAACGCTTCTTGTGAATTCTCAAATTCCTGCCCCTGCAGGACATCTTGAATTGCTTGTATGTGGAAGCTTATTTCCACCATGAATACCTTCGAATGATATTGGCACTTTAATCTCTCATTCTCAGGCCGATTCATACTGAGGGTCTTAAATCATTAGCCTACATAGACTACCCCAATCTGATGGCATCGTTTGCTTCTCAAGTGCAATTCTTTATTTTTTTCATGCTTTTGAGCCTCTTCATCTTGCATGTGGATCTTTTCTTGACAACACGGCCCACTTCAAACTCTTCATCGCATGTGCTTCTTTTTTTTTCCTTCACATGCAAGGCGATGCCCCCATTCAAACTGAGGTTCAATTGTTTTCTGAAGTGATGAAAACATTCGTTTATGGCCTCCTACAGTCGAGATCAATACCAAGAAATATTTTTCTTTTTATTAATCTATGTCAGCCTACTTGTAAGATGCAAGGAAAGGCTAGAAAAGATAGTTCAAGAAAAAAGTTATAGAAAACGCAAGGAAAGGCTAAAAATAGGGATCTCAAGAAAATAGTCATGGCAAACACAAGAAAAGGACTAAGTCAGATGCCCCAAAATTCAAAGCATGAATGATTCAAGAATCCATCAACCGGATAGAACCCCATTTTTTGGTGGCTCTCTTTTACTCACACACTTCCCAAATTTAAAATTTTCCCACTTTTCTAATCTCAATCAGACATTTGAAGCTTGAAGTCCCTGAAGAAAGGTTAACTCAATTAGGCGGAATGTGTTTTGAAGACGAACTCCTTTTCTCAAATATTCATGTGTGATCCAAATGATCTTTTAAGGCTTGTAATGTAGGCTAGGATCGGGTTGCCAAAGAAAGGATGTAAAGGCTCAAATTCATATTTTAAAGGTGATTAAACCAAGGATAAACTTTTTCTGATCAAATATTTGTTCTTCTTTTATTCTTTGGATCGCTCTAGACTGCCCATTCTGAGTTTTCACCCTAGAGTTCATTTCCTTTTCTGGTACAATCTCGTTTGAAGGATTTCAAATTTTCCATCGCATTTCTTTTCTCTTCATTTATTTTCCTTTCCTCTTTTCTCTTCTATTTTCTTTTTTCTCATTTTTCTTCTTTCTTCTTCTTTCCTTTTCTTCTTTTTTCCTTTTTCTTTGTAGGCGTGTAGGTGTTCTCCTTTTGTGAGCGCAAGTGCACACTCTTATCAAGTTATAGTATAAAAGATATCGTCTCCACAGAAATTGGAGCAGCTCCTATGAATGGTTTCATGCACAAAGATTTAATAAATGCGCCATTAAATCTCAAGATGTGGAAATATAAAAACACAAGTAAAGATAGTGATAAGAGGAATGATAGGGGAGATTGGGAGATAAGCTTGGTAAGACAAGTGTAGCTCGGTAGCTTGTGGACTGCAGTGCAAAGTCTTGAGTATGTTTCACGCTTCCATAAGATGCTGCCACGGCGGGTAGGTGGGCGGCAAACTACAACCTTGTCACACGATCGCAGTAGATCACTGCCATGGCAGGGGTGTGTACTGCCTTCGCAGGTGGAACGGAGAGAAGTCCTGGCGGCAAGTCTGGCAGTCATTCCAAGTTCGGCAGGATAGTCGACTGTGATCCCTCCTATTTCTAGGTTAGGATGCTCGAGATTGCTTAACTTGAGGAATAGTGTGGAACCAAATTAGACAACTCGGTTGGTAATCCCTTTTAGCCGCTGAAACTTGAGGACTAGTGTGGAACCAAGTTAGTCACGCCTTTGTGACTTGTGACCGTGCTTAACCCTTTCGTGAGCCTTGCACTTTCGTACCTGACAAATAGATTTTCTCTTCAACTGACTGGTGTGGACTAGTTAATCGAACAAGAAGCATGGATTAAGCAAACTTAGAACTTTATTCAAAACAACTCAAAACTATACAACTGTTTCCTAAATTACTTTACATACACGTGCCTAAACCCTAGGAGAGTTAGGCCGCGACCCCCAACACTCCAACTTATCTAGCTAACCCCCCATCTACACTCTTATCGGCAGATGCCGTCAATTCCTCACTACAAGCATGCCCCTATACCCTTACATACATTGGGTATATATAGGGCTCTTGACCTAAGTTGAGTCCTTCTTGAAGTAGGAGTCTAGCCGTTATGCAGATATTCGTTCCGCTCGTCGGGGCAATTATAGCCATTGTGGCTGGTCATTATGAAGCCACTAGCCGTTTTACTCCTCTGCCTTGGGCTGCCTTGGCCGCTAGTTGGGCCTCTCCTTTATTCTTTCATCGTTCATGGTCCTTTCTTCATTCCTAACCTAAAATAAAATAAATACGAAAATTAAATAAAAATTAAATCTACTCCTAAGAAATAAAAGTAAATTAAAAATTAAAATTAAAAGTAAAATAATAATTGGGTTATGTTGGGCTGCGCCTTTCCCAAGCATAACCACTTCTTGAGGGTCTTTGTGTTTGGCTGTTCGTCTGGGCATGTCCTTCCCCTCCTTAGTTGGATGTTGCTACCAACCTTGCTGTCAGGAGGGACATACACGAAGAAAGCAAAGAGGCTATATATATAATATTTTTAAGCAAAATAAAGAAAAAGAGATTTAATGTGCAAAAACTAAATAAAAGTGCTGAAATTCAAAACATAGTTGCTGTTTTCAATCCCCGGCAACGGCGCCAAAAACTTGTAGGGCGTGTAGGTGTTCTCCTTTTGTGAGTGCAAGTGCACACTCTTATGAAGTTATAGTATAAAAGATATCGTCTCCAAAGGGATTGGAGCAGCTCTTATGAATGGTTTCCTGCACAAAGATTTAATAAATGTGCCATTAAATCTCAAGATGTGGAAATATAAAAATACAAGTAAATATAATGATAGTGATAAGAGGAATGATAGGGGTGATTGGGCGATAAGCTGAGTAAGACAAGTGCAGCTCGATAGCTTGTGGATTGCATTGCAATGTCTTGAGTATGTTTCGCGCTGCCATGAGATGATGCCATGGCGGGTAAGGTGGGCGGCAAACTACGACCTTGTCACACGATCGCAGTAGATCACTGCCATGGCAGGGGTGTGTACTGCCTCGGCAGGTGGAACGGAGAGAAGTCCTGGCGGCAAGTCTGGCAGTCATTCCAAGTTCGGCAGGATAGTCGACTGTGATCCCTCCTATTTCTAGGTTAGGATGATCGAGATTGCTTAACTTGAGGACTAGTGTGGAACCAAATTAGACAACTCGGTTGGTAATCCCTTTTAGCCGCTGAAACTTGAGGACTAGTGTGGAACCAAGTTAGTCACGCCTTTGTGAGTTGTGACCGTGCTTAACCCTTTCGTGAGCCTTGCACTTTCGTGCCTGACAAATAGATTTTCTCTTCAACTGACTGGTGTGGACTAGTTGATCGAACAAGAAGCATGCATTAAGCAAACTTAGAACTTTATTCAAAACAACTCAAAACTATACAACTGTTTCCTAAATTACTTTACATACACGCGCCTAAACCCTAGGAGAGTTCGGTCGCGACCCCCAACACTCCAACTTATCTAGCTAACCCCTCATCTACACTCTTATCGGCAGATGCCGTCAATTCCTCACGAAAAGCATGCCCCTATACCCTTGCATACATTGGGTATATATAGGGCTCTTGACCTAAGTTGAGTCCTTCTTGAAGTAGGAGTCTAGCCGTTATGCAGATATTCGTTCCGCTCGCTGGGGCATTTATAGCCATTGCGGCTGGCCTTTATGAAGCCACTAGCCGTTATACTCGTCTACCTTGGGCTGCCTCTCCTTTATTCTTTCATCGTTCATGGTCCTTTCATCCTTCCTAACCTAAAATAAAATAAATACGAAAATTAAATAAAAATTAAATATATTCCTAAGAAATAAAAGTAAATTAAAAATTAAAATTAAAAGTAAAATAATAATTGGGTTATGTTGGGCTGCGCCTTTCCCAAGCATAACCACTTCCTGAGGGTCTTTGTGTTTGGCTATTCGTCTGGGCATGTCCTTCCCCTCCTTAGGTGGATGTTGTTGCCAACCTTGCTGTCCTGGAGGGACATACACGAAGAAAGCAAATAGGCTATATATGTATATAATATTTTTTAAGCAAAATAAATTAAAAGAGATTTAATGTGCAAAAACTAAATAAAAGTGCAGAAATTCAAAACGTAGTTGTTGTTGTCAATCCCCGGCAACGGTGCCAGAAACTTGTAGGGCGTGTAGGTGTTCTCCTTTTGTGAGTGCAAGTGCACACTCTTATGAAGTTATAGTATAAAAGATATCGTCTCCACAGGGATTGGAGCAGGTCTTATGAATGGTTTCCTGCACAAAGATTTAATAAATGTGCCATTAAATCTCAAGATGTGGAAATATAAAAACACAAGTAAAGATAAAGATAGTGATAAGAGGAATGATAGGGGTGATTGGGCGATAAGCTGGGTAACACAAGTGCAGCTCGGTAGCTTGTGGATTGCATTGCAATGTCTTGAGTATGTTTCGCGCTGCCATGAGATGATGCCATGGCGGGTAAGGTGGGTGGCAAACTACGACCTTGTCACACAATCGCAGTAGATCACTGCCATGGCAGGGGTGTGTACTGCCTCGGCAGGTGGAACGGAGAGAAGTCCTGGCGGCAAGTCTGGCAGTCATTCCAAGTTCGGCAGGATAGTCGACTGTGATCCCTCCTATTTCTAGGTTAGGATGATCGAGATTGCTTAACTTGAGGACTAGTGTGGAACCAAATTAGACAACTCGGTTGGTAATCCCTTTTAGCCGCTGAAACTTGAGGACTAGTGTGGAACCAAGTTAGTCACGCCTTTGTGAGTTGTGACCGTGCTTAACCCTTTCGTGAGCCTTGCACTTTCGTGCCTGACAAATAGATTTTCTCTTCAACTGACTGGTGTGGACTAGTTGATCGAACAAGAAGCATGCATTAAGCAAACTTAGAACTTTATTCAAAACAACTCAAAACTATACAACTGTTTCCTAAATTACTTTACATACACGCGCCTAAACCCTAGGAGAGTTGGGTCGCGACCCCCAACACTCCAACTTATCTAGCTAACCCCTCATCTACACTCTTATCGGCAGATGCCGTCAATTCCTCACGAAAAGCATGCCCTTATACCCTTACATACATTGGGTATATATAGGGCTCTTGACCTAAGTTGAGTCCTTCTTGAAGTAGGAGTCTAGCCGTTATGCAGATATTCGTTCCGCTCGCTGGGGCATTTATAGCCATTGCGGCTGGCCTTTATGAAGCCACTAGCCGTTATACTCCTCTACCTTGGGCTGCCTCTCCTTTATTCTTTCATCGTTCATGGTCCTTTCATCCTTCCTAACCTAAAATAAAATAAATACGAAAATTAAATAAAAATTAAATATATTCCTAAGAAATAAAAGTAAATTAAAAATTAAAATTAAAAGTAAAATAATAATTGGGTTATGTTGGGCTGCGCCTTTCCCAAGCATAACCACTTCCTGAGGGTCTTTGTGTTTGGCTATTCGTCTGGGCATGTCCTTCCCCTCCTTAGGTGGATGTTGTTGCCAACCTTGCTGTCCTGGAGGGACATACACGAAGAAAGCAAATAGGCTATATATGTATATAATATTTTTTAAGCAAAATAAATTAAAAGAGATTTAATGTGCAAAAACTAAATAAAAGTGCAGAAATTCAAAACGTAGTTGTTGTTGTCAATCCCCGGCAACGGTGCCAGAAACTTGTAGGGCGTGTAGGTGTTCTCCTTTTGTGAGTGCAAGTGCACACTCTTATGAAGTTATAGTATAAAAGATATCGTCTCCACAGGGATTGGAGTAGGTCTTATGAATGGTTTCCTGCTCAAAGATTTAATAAATGTGCCATTAAATCTCAAGATGTGGAAATATAAAAACACAAGTAAAGATAAAGATAGTGATAAGAGGAATGATAGGGGTGATTGGGCGATAAGCTGGGTAACACAAGTGCAGCTCGGTAGCTTGTGGATTGCATTGCAATGTCTTGAGTATGTTTCGCGCTGCCATGAGATGATGCCATGGCGGGTAAGGTGGGTGGCAAACTACGACCTTGTCACACGATCGCAGTAGATCACTGCCATGGCAGGGGTGTGTACTGCCTCGGCAGGTGGAACAGAGAGAAGTCCTGGCGGCAAGTTTGGCAGCCATTCCAAGTTCGGCAGGATAGTCGACTGTGATCCCTCCTATTTCTAGGTTAGGATGATCGAGATTGCTTAACTTGAGGACTAGTGTAGAACCAAATTAGACAACTCGGTTGGTAATCCCTTTTAGCCACTGAAACTTGGGGACTAGTGTGGAACCAAGTTAGTCACGCCTTTGTGAGTTGTGATCGTGCTTAACCCATTCGTGAGCCTTGCACTTTCGTGCCTGACAAATAGATTTTCTCTTCAACTGATTGGTGTGGACTAGTTGATCGAACAAGAAGCATGGATTAAGCAAACTTAGAACTTTATTCAAAACAACTCAAAACTATACAATTGTTTCCTAAATTACTTTACATACACGCGCCTAAACCCTAGGAGAGTTGGGCCGCGACCCCCAACTCTCCAACTTATCTAGCTAACCCCCCATCTACACTCTTATCAGCAGATGTCGTCAATTCCTCACGACAAGCATGCCCCTATACCCTTACATACATTGGGTATATATAGGGCTCTTGACCTAAGTTGAGTCCTTCTTGAAGTAGGAGTCTAGCCGTTATGTAGATATTCGTTCCGCTCGCTGGGGCAATTATAGCCATTGCGGTTGGCCATTATGAAGCCACTAGCCGTTATACTCTTCTGCCTTGGGCTGCCTTGGCCGCTAGTTGGGCCTCTTATTTATTCTTTCATCGTTCATAGTCCTTTCTTTCTTCCTAACCTAAAATAAAATAAATACGAAAATTAAATAAAAATTAAATCTATTCCTAAGAAATAAAAGTAAATTAAAAATTAAAAGTAAAAGTAAAATAATAATTAGGTTATGTTGGGTTGCGCCTTTCCCAAGCATAACCACTTCTTGAGGGTCTTTGTGTTTGGTTTTTCGTCTGGGCATGTCCTTCCCCTCCTTAGGTGGATGTTGTTGCCAACCTTGCTGTCCTGGAGGGACATACACGAAGAAAGCAAAGAGGCTATATATATATATATATATAATATTTTTTAAGCAAAATAAATAAAAAGAGATTTAATGTGCAAAAACTAAATAAAAGTGCAGAAATTCAAATCGTAGTTGTTGTTGTCAATCCCCGGCAATGGCGCCAAAAACTTGTAGGGCGTGTAGGTGTTCTCCTTTTGTGAGTGCAAGTGCATACTCTTATGAAGTTATAGAATAAAAGATATCGTCTCCACAGGGATTGGAGCAGCTCTTATGAATGGTTTCCTGCACAAAGATTTAATAAATGTGCCATTAAATCTAAAGATGTGGAAATATAGAAACACAAGTAAAGATAAAGATAGTGATAAGAGAAATGATAGGGGTGATTGGGCGATAAGCTGGGTAAGACAAGTGCAGCTCGGTAGCTTGTGGATTGAATTCCAATGTCTTGAGTAAGTTTCGCGCTGCCATGATATGATGCCATGGCGGGTAAGGTGGGCGGCAAACTACGACCTTGTCACACGATCGAAGTAGATCACTGTCATGGCGGGGGTGTGTACTGCCTCGGCAGGTGGAACAGAGAGAAGTCCTGGCGGCAAGTCTGGCAGTCATTCCAAGTTCGGCAGGATAGTCAACTGTGATCCCTCCTATTTCTAGGTTAGGATGCTCGAGATTGCTTAACTTGAGGACTAGTGTGGAACCAAATTAGACAACTCGATTGGTAATCCCTTTTAGCCGCTGAAACTTGAGTACTTGTGTGGAACCATGCTAGTCACGCCTTTGTGAGTTGTGACCGTGCTTAACCCTTTCGTGAACCTTGCACTTTCTTGCCCGACAAATATATTTTCTCTTCAATTGACTGGTGTGGACTAGTTGATCGAACAAGAAGCATGGATTAAGCAAACTCAGAACTTTATTGAAAACAACTCAAAACTATACAACTGTTTCCAAAATTACTTTACATACACACGCCTAAACCCTAGGAGACTTGGGCCGCGACCCCCAACACTCCAACTTATCTAGCTAACCCCCCATCTACACTCTTATCGGTAGATGTCGTCAATTCCTCACGACAAGCATGCCCCTATACCCTTACATACATTGGGTATATATAGGGCTTTTGACCTAAGTTGAGTCCTTCTTGAAGTAGGAGTCCTAAAAGTAAATTACATTAAATATAGACTCCTTTATGCTTTAAATACATACTCGTTGGACGTTGTCTTCTTTGTCAAGTAAGGATAAGTGCTCCTACTTACCGATCCTGAATTAAATCTACCGTCCGCTACAAGCTTCAGGAAGTTGCAAGACTGGGCTCATTGGGCTTAGGAAATTATCCTCTTGAAATCGTAACCCATCTTGGCTAAGTCGGTGTAACTCTTGCCTGGGCGGCTCTTGGCGGCAAAGCTGCTTCGGCAGTGTCCTTGGTGGCAACTTGAGCTGCTTCAGTACAGTTTCTTCGGTTCCAGCTTTCTTGTCATGGCATGTCCTCTCCTCTACTCTCCTAGCTATTAGCGCCTGAAAACATAAACCAAACTCAAACAGTAACTTCTCTTCACCAATCATAAAATATTCAACGAAAGCATGGTACAAGAGAAGATGATGTTATAATGCATGCAATGCTCCTAAATATGCCTAAATGTGTTCAAGAACAGCAATAATAAGGGCATGAATGTGACAAAATATAGGACTCGTGGACACTCTACATTCTTCTCTTTTCTTTTTCTTTTCTTTTTCTATCATTTTTCTTGTTTTTTCTTTTTGTGTCCCTTTTCATTTGGAGTTTAGGAAATTCAACTTAATCTAACATGTTTCTTTCAAACAGTTTTTTCATTTACTTTGCCCCCGGTGTGGGGAGTGATCCTTGGTTAGGGTTAAATCACAAGAAAAATAATATCAGGCTCAAAGGGGGAGAACAAATGGATTTTCGTATTCGTGAAGGGAAATGAAGGAATGCCAAACGTCATTTCACACACAAATATCGTCGAAGAAAAGCAGTCTCCAGTTGGTAGATGTTTTAGAGTTATCACTTCATTCAAGGACCCTAACAACAATGTTTGAGAGAAAAATACTCTCATAATCTGTATATGGGATTTCCCCCATTAATCATGAACACACATTTTGCCCCTCTATCTCGGGATTAGTTTCAACAATAATTCATACAATCAATAATTGGGACTCTGTAAAGAAGATGTATGCTTGAAGAAAAAAATGGATAAAAAAAGCGAAGAAGGGAAAAAGACAAAAAGGAGAAACGTTTGCCATTTGAAGGAAAATGCATCTTTAAACAAATAAACTGACATAGAAGCCTTTACAAAAGATCCCTAATGCTCGCGGGCAAAAGCAAGAGTGTTAGTTATAAGCACGATCCCAACTGTCTAGAGAAAATTGAGTATTATTCCATGAAAACACGAATCTCGGCCAATCTTGCCTCCAACGACTTCGTGACTAAACTCTAAACGCGCTCGTCCTCGTAATCTTCTTCTCTCTCAAGTCTTCCACTTCTGATGGCTGCCAATATTAACTCTCCATTCATAACCATGTCCGCAAAACCTTCAGTGGCGTGATTTAACATGTAGTCAAAGAAGAGTCCATCTAGAGTCTCCACAAACATTGGAGTAACCTCGTTTTCCAACAGTGGCGGTTGAACTGGGGATGCCACATCTCGCCATCTCTGAGCATACTGACGGAAGCTTTTGCTGGGCTTTTGTTCCATATTATGTAGCACAATCCTACTTGGGGCCATATCTGTTACATACTCGTACTGTTTGAGGAAGGCGTTCGACAGATCTCTCCAAGTGCGTATGTTGACTTAACTCAGTTGAGCATACCATCGGATAGCAGTCCCAGATAGGCTGTCTTAGAAACAGTGGATCAGCAACTTCTCATTTTCTAAGTGCGGTGACATTTTCCAGCAGTACGTAGTCAAGTGTGCCAATAGTTATGTAGTTCCATTATACTTCTCGAAGTCAGGGGCCTTGAACTTTGGAGGTGCCACCAAGTCCGAAACTAGACTTAAGTCTCTAGTATCCTTACCATCATGAATGCCTCCTTCTTGATAAGCTTTAAACATTTCCACCAGCTTCTTGTAGCGGTCTTCTCATTTTTTCTCGACCTTTGCCATGTCAATTTCTTCATTAAAGTCAGGCATCATGGGGCTGTGAACCTCGTCAGTATGGGCAAAAGATTATGAGATCTTGACTTTAGGTGAAGCCACTTCCTCTCGTACGAAAGCCATCCCCGGGAAAGTGTTGGTGCCTTCTCTCACTTCTGGGTCTTTGATCCCAAACATGGTTGCGATTTGGCAGACTGTTTTCTGGTGTCATATCTCAATCTCTTTCTTCAGATTATTTACCATTTTCTCAAGCTTGTCACAAATGCTCTGCTGATTTGCTTCCAGTGTTTTCAATCTTTCCTCAGTGCTCATGACTCGAATCGTGTTTGCGCGGGATCTTAACTACTTAAATGGAATTTTCCAAAATTAATCTTTTTATTATTCATGAATGAATGCAATGATTGAAACATTATCTAATGCAAACAAAAAACAAATGCATGGAAGCAAATATGTGTGCACAAACGAATTCACAAAAGCAAACAACGAAGCAAACAAGATAATGAAAATGCATGAATGCAGTCGAAGGGCCATCAATTCCATTGAAAATATGCTCACGAAAGGAAATTTTTTATTAAATTCGAAAGCTTTTATTACATCTGTTTAAAATTAAAAATATTTTCCTGCTTGAACGCCTAACTCCTTGATTTCTTCAATTAGCCGTATGAGCCTTGGTCCAACTTCTCCCACGGCTAGATGTACTGACGAAAGGTTACAGCTTCAGTTGCCAATATTTTCATGTGCTTGGTTCTCCTCTTTTTAAAGAGCTTTCCATTCATAATTTGAACAATTTTCCAGAATCAACCCCTTCTAAATATGGGATGCATGCAATAAATAAATATGCTATAAAAACAAAACAAAACTCACACAAAAAGGTTAGTAACAAATAAATGTGCTACAAAAACAAAACTCGCACACACGAAGGTTGGTAATAAAAAAACAGAAACAAAAACCTAAAAGATCCAACATAATTACATAATAATCCTAGGCCGACATTCCAACATTTTAGGACATGTCTCCATGGATTATTCCTATGACTCAACAACCTAGGCTTTCCGCATTGCTCTATTAGGGGTAGGCTCTAAATTCTAAAACTTGGTTTGGTTTTAAAAAGGTACTCGAGCTGTCCTTGTTGTCCTCTACTAAGAGTAGCAAGGTCCTCGATTCTCACCCATTATAGGCTACAAACGAATCGAGTTCAACTCAGGAGGACTCACCACCGAAGCCTTCTCGAAGAATCAATATTCTTACGAAGGCAATGTGATTGAGTCCCGAAGGTACTTTGCGATGGTCATACGAAGAATCAATATTCTTACATGAGCAAAGCGTGTTCCCCCCACTTAAACGAACGGGACAAAGCTCGGGAATAGAGCTTTGAATTAAGTCTTAAATGCGTAAAATAGAATTATAATCATTTAAACGGACAAATAAATTGAACCTATGATGAACTTGCAAATTCCATATTTTTTTAAAATAACATTTTTTTTAAAATCATCTAAAACCAATTTGTGGCCTGACCCTCTTTGTTTTTTTTAAAACAAAAACATATCCCTAGCGGAGTCGCCAAGCTGTCGCAACCACTTTTAGGAGACTTTCTATGTTTTGGAAAAACACTTTTAAAATCAACGGAGTCGCCACCAATCTTTTTTTTGAAAAAAAGTGTGATTGGATCACTTTTTAAAAATAGGGTTATTTTAATAAAATGATTTTTGGTTTTAATAAAACAACGATTTTGGTCTGTGAAAAACAAGAAAACAGGTTTGGGGGTCGGTTACGCGTGGGGAAGGGTTAGCACCCCCACTACGCCCAAAATTGGTACCTAATTGATTTTAAAATCGTTTCCAAAACTGGAATTTGCAAGTTCAAAAAGGTTCGACTTTACTTGTTCGTTTAATGAATATTACTCTATTTTAACGGCCTTATCACCCGGGAGATGAACTTTAATCACCGCCAACATGTCTGGTGCTAACCCGTCATTCTCATTTAATAAGACACCGCATTGAATTGTGTTTTCACTTTTCAAGCAACAAATCAATTTAGTGTGTTAAACATTTTATTTAAATTCTAAATTTGATTATTTAAAAGCCCTGAAAAACGTCTACGTCTTTTATTCCTAAATTAAGGTTTAAATATGCTTAAGTGTATTTTATTTTCATGAAAAACATTTTCAACAAAAAAAAGTCTCTATCTAAGCTTTAGTTCATAATCCTAAGTTTTCACATATTTATAAAACAAGCAAGCAAACATTTTATTCTTTTAAATTTTACCCTTTTTATTATTCCTCTTAAAAGCCTTTATTATTTTTTACTTTTTATTTTCGAAGCAAAAACCCCTTTTTACGTTTTTTTACTTTTTTGTGTTTTTTACCTTTCTCATTTTTTATGTTTTTTTTTCATTTTGTGTTTTCCTTTTTCAAAAGATTTTTCACTCTTTTTAATTCATTTTCAATTTTTCCATTTTTAAGTTTTTTTCTTTTAAAACAATCCATTTTAGAAAATAAATTTTATTTTTACTTAGAACTCTTTTTTAAGTTTCTCCCTTTTCAAAAATTTATTTAAATATCTTAGACCCTAATTTTTACTTTAAAACCCTTTTATTTTCTTTTTCTTGAAAAACTTATTTCTTTTTATATTTTTTAAAAAACATTTTTATTATTTTATCTTTTAAAAATCATTTTGTTCATCAATCATTAAAACAAATCAAAAAAAAAATCTCTTTTTAATTTTCTAAAATCAAGCCATATATTATCTAACACCTCACATTATTATTTCTTCTAATTAAATCTCTAATTTCAAGTTTTTCAAATTAATCACATTTATTCATTTTTATTTCATGCATTTAAAATTTAAACACCCTTTAAATTATTTTCTATATTTCTAAAGATCAAAATCACTTTAACAACATTTTTTAAAAGCATGCAAACATTTTAGGATCAAACAAAAATTAAAACGAAATTTATAACAAAAAAGTTACCGGAATCGTGAACGATTTTTCGACTTCGAGAAAGCAACCTAAAAAACACAAACAAAAACACCAAAATTCAACAAAGAACAAACATATAATTAACATAGAAAAACAAAGAAAGGATAGAAAATTTACCAAGAAATCGATGAACGATGAACTCGAGCTCAAGCTTCTAGAAATGCTCCAAACCACCTTCAGAAAATTGCTCTAAACTCGAATTTCCTCTCCAAAAATTTTCAACTAACTCAAGAAAAATTCAGAGAATTTTTCGGATTTTTCTTGAACCCTTTTTAGTGATTTTTCTCTCAAATTTTGTGTGATGAACAATGAAGCATTTGGGGGTTTTCATAGGGTTCTTGGGGGTGGGGTTTTAATGCAATTGAGAATAAAATCCCCGAATTCTTCCCCCTAAAAATCATCCTTTTGATCAGCCAACTTTATCACATTGAAATCTTATCCAAATTTCAACAAATTTGGCTCCAATTCAGGGAATTTTGCCCCCCACTTTTATTAGGGATCGAAACCTTCCCCTCCCCACAAATCGGTGAGCTATCGGCGACAGCAAGGAGTGGGGTCGGCGGCAACAGAACCGGCCGGCCGACACGAGTCGACTGGCACCCCTCACAGCGGCCGCCGTGGCCGGAAACAACGAGACGAAGGCCGGCAGCCTCGCCTAGGGTTTTATCGGGGCTGGATTGGGGCTGTTGACTCAAGCGTGTGAGGCGCACACGCTAGGCGCGTGGACTTTTTTTCCTTTTTTGTTGTTTTTGGCTATTTTTCCTTGCTGTTTTTTTATGTTTATTTTTTTGTTTTAATTTTGTTTTCTTTTTTCTTCATAATTATTATTATTACTATTTATTTTAAATTTTATCACATTTCTTTCTTTTTTCCTTTTTTAAAAGATGACCTTTGGGCTTCAAAATGAGCTCTCTTTTTTCTTTTGAAATGGGCTTTAAGAATGGGTTTTTATTTTTTAAAAAAATTTAAAAAAGGTGGGCCTTTTATTATTTAGAGGGAAAGGGGATTTTTTATTTTTTCGAACTATTTAAAACCGAGGTGAAAATTTAGTGACAATAGTTGTATGTTTCTATAGATCAACCTACATCGAGTATTTATACATAGAAAATTATGATATACTAGTAAACATAATAAATTACATTAAGTACAATATAATTACTCTTATAATTACGCCTATAATGTAGCCTATAATTCTATAATTTATACCCCCCTCAAGATGGTGAGTATATGTTCTAGAGTCCCAGCTTGGTTGTGTGCTCGTCAAAAGTAGTCTTTAGAAGTGCTTTGGTGAATACATCAGCAAGTTGTTGATGAGTTGGAACATAGTTGAGCTTGACTGTTCCATTGGTGACTTTTTGTAACACCCGTGTTTTGGGGTTAGGAGTTAGGTGTGTGTTTGATTAGAGTCATTCAAAAAAATTGGTTTAATCTAAATAGGTCTTAATTATGAGTTAAATGAGATTTAACAATTTCAAGGTGGCATTTTTGTAAATAAAATGAAAAGTATATGACAACCTTTTTGAATCAAAAAGGAACAAAAAAAGGCTTCATCTTTCCCCCTTTTTCTTCATTTAACGTGAAAATGAACCCGAAACCCTCTCAAACCCTTATTTACTATTCCATTTGATTTCTCCATCAATTCAAGGGCATTTTTTAAGGTAATTTCACATTTGAATTCTCCTCATCATCCTCTTCATTTACATGGTCTTAGATTTCAAAACTATCCATTTTTGTAATTTTCAAGTTTAAAGAAAGTTTGAATTTTTAATGGGTTTTTCAATTGTGGTTGATTTGTTGAGTTGGGTTTTGGTTTAATCTCATCAAAATACACTTCATATCTTGAAAATGGTTGGATTTGGGTGAAAACCCGAAGTGGGTCTTTGGGGCAATTTTTGAAGTGTCTAAAATTGGGTTTTTGGTGTGTTATAGTGTTGGGTTGAAGGGCTGATGGTATAGGGTTACTAGAGAAGTGTTTTGGGACCTTTTAGATGCCATTTGGGTGTTGGAAATCATAGTTTTCAGCTGGGTAATTGGGGAGCTCGAAAATGGAGGTTTTGTGGTTAATTGGGTTTGAAATTTGTGAAGTTTGGCTTGTGTTTATGGGTTGGAGTTTGTGACTGAATTTAGCATCGAATTGGTGAGTAATGATTGTGTTTTGATTGGTTAGAAGAAAGAGGAAACATCAGGGAAGCATCGGGATCGAATCAGGGAATTGAGGAGGCTTGACTTGCTTGCTTGGTTTGCTAAGGAAGGGTGGTGAGTAAAATTTTAAATTTGTTTTAAAGTTGGTTCAAGTGTGTGTAGTGGAGGTATTGGAATGAGTTTGGTAGACCATTCCAAGGTAGAAGCTAAATCGGTAGTTTGGCTTCTTGTTTGTAATGAGCTTTGATTTCCTAATGCCTATCTTGACCTTGCATAGTATGTGTTGACCTTGAATGTATATATATTGTTGTGTATGATGATAGTTGAATGATATGAATGATGATTGATGTGATGTGGTTTAAAGAGATTGGCACTAGTTAACTTACCGGGTGTAAATGATCGATCATTAGGATTAGTGTGCACACGTTAGAGTCAAAACGCGCGTGGCATTGATGCTGTTGAGTCATCAAGGAGGAGTACGGTTATGTAATATTCCACCGGAAATTTATTTATAGTATACGTGATGATGAGTGGAATCCCATCAGTAGGGCATGTGGTGATGAGTGGAATCCCACCCATGCAAGGTCCGGTGATGAGTGGAATCCCACCGAGGTAATGTTATTGTCGAGAGTAAATCCGCACATCCGAGTAAACTAATAGTGGCCAATGAAATTGCTCTTATGATTATGATGTTGAGATAATTGATTTATATTGTTGAGCTTGATATGATGTGAGATGCCATATTTATGACTCTTGAAATACTAGCTAGGTTGCTATGATGTTGCTTAAGTATGTTGTGTGTGATGTTAGGGATTTGCATGCTTGGACCCTGCGTTGTTGTTGTTTTTGATTTTAGAGCATCCTCACTAAGCTTCTAGCTTACGCTCTTATTCTCAACAATGCAGATCATTAGCGTGGTGTTAGCAAGGAGCAAGGCGAAAGGGCTTTCCAAGTTGTAGTTCCTCAAGTATGATTTCAGTAATTAAAGTGGTAGTTTAGCAATGGGGCTACTACGTTTTTGTATGAGCGTTGTATGACTCATATATGTTGTTGATGTTTACGTTTTACTTGGATTTGTAAACCATGATAAGTCTTGATGAATGCTTGTGTTGAGGAGGCTATGCCTAAGATGGTTTATGTTGTTTTGGTTGTGTATGCAAACCTTGTATGTGTTGACTTGCGCCTTATGGCCTTTTGAAGTTCTTAGGCATGCCCTTATATGCTAAATCCATCCCTTGTGTGAATGTCATGATGTATATGTGTATTTGTTCATCCAAATTGCTTTACATGTTGATTCATGGTTGTGGTATGTTGCATGAATGGTTTTACTAGGAGAGTCCCAATATGCATTTAGAGTGTGAGTCTTGTTGGTTTTTGCTGAAATTAGAGAATTGCAGAGCAGGGCGTATCGGTACGCCTAAGGGCCATATCGATACGGTCTTGCCTGCAGGTCTCAGTTTTGGTTGGGCGTATCGATACGTGGGGTTGTATCGATACGGTTTTAGCTCACTGGAATTCTGAGATTTTGGTGAGTTAAGGGCGTATCGGTACGGCGTTGAGGCATATCGGTACGGTTGTATCTCGTTGACCACGAGATGTTGACCGAGAAGGGCGTATCGATACGCTCAAGGGGTGTATCGATACGGTCTTCCCTGAGTTGACTGTTTGAGTTGACCTAGTCATGGCGTATCGATACCCTTGATTGGTGTATCGATACGGCATGCCCTGTAAGTGTAAAATGAGCAGTTTAATGTATGGATTGTGGTTCAAATGTGTTTCTTTATTGATGTTTTCCGCTGACGTGATCACTTAGGAATTAACATGCCTTTAGACAAGATTAAAATAAAAGAAAATTTTTAGGGTTGCTAACCGAGGGGAAACCTTAACGGGTTTCGCTTCGGTTTTCCTCGTGTAGCCTACTCGAACAGGTCATCCGGCCAGACCGGGACGAGGGGGTTACATTTGTTGGTATCAGAGCCTGAGGTTACCGAGACCTCGTGCAGGTAAGTGAGGTAAGCTTGGTGTGTTAAGTAATTGTATTGTTTCGGTGTGTGCTTTGCCATGAAATCTTGTTGTTTGATTGTTCATATGATGTTTGGAAGCATGAATTGTTGCGTTTGGTGTAGTGTCGAGTGCCCAATTCTACTATTACTTAATTTAAAAAGGTTTTGTAAAGGAAAGTACTTGAGCACTATTGGACCCTTGCCTTTGCTAACGTAATCCTTATCTGTTTGTTGTTGTAGCTATTATCTTGCTAGTTGTATCATGAGACCACGTGGGAGGCCTAGGATGGTTCAACCGGAACCACGGGCACAAGCTCCGGGGATTGAGCAGATTGGTGGGGCACAGACTCCTCAACCTCCTTCGCCTCCTCCTCAGCCAGAGGGAGGTGAGGCGGGAGCCGAGGGTGTTGGACCTCAAGTAGGCCAAGGACCGGTCGGAATTGATTTAGCTCCTTTAGTTCAGGCGATAGCCGGGGCTTTCCAGGCTGCAGTGGCCGGGGGTCAGGCAGCGGCACAGCCTCAGGGAGAGGGTACTGGGTTGCCTTTGGAGAGACTCCACAGTTTGGGAGGTGAAGAGTTTAGAGGGTCGACACCGGAGAGGTCAGAGATGTGATTAGAGAAGACCGTTCGTATCTTGTCACAGATGGGATGTACCGGGGGACGCAAGTTAGGGTGTGTTGAGTCCTTGCTTCAGGGTGATGCCTACACTTGGTGGGTCACCATCACTACGGGTATGGAAGAGGCTGAGATCACTTTGGAGTTCTTTGAGTCAGCATTCCGTAAGAAGTATATGGGTCCTCGATATCTTGATGAGAAGAAGAGGGAATTTATGGCTTTGCTTCAGGGGAGTATGTCTGTGACCGACTATGAGATTCGATTTGTTAGGCTGAGTCAGTATGCATCTGAGCTTGTTCCTACTGAAGTGGAATGTTGTAACCGTTTCCGTTATGGGTTGAATGAAGAAATCAAGAGGTACACTCTAGCTTCGAACTACACTGATTTTGATGTCTTGGTCGCGAGGGCCAAGGACTTGGAGCACAGTTTGGGCTCGACCAAACGATCTAGTGGTTCTGGTTCAAGTAAGAGATCTAGTGACTTTGATAGAAGTTATGCCAAGAGGCATCGGGACAACCGGCATCACTATGATCATAGACGTGGTAGAGGTAACCACGGTAGGGGCCAACAGGGCCAGAGGGCTGGTGGGAAGTTGCCCACGTGTGCTACTTGCGGGAGGAACCACACTGGTGAGTGTTGGGGAAATTTCCACTCGTGTTGGAGTTGTGGAGCTAGGGATCATATTAGACGTGATTGTCCACATCAGGTGGGGCAGGCACCAGCTCAGGCTCCTGCTAGAGCCAATGACTTTCAGAGAGGCCGCGGGTGCGGTAGAGGTAATTTCCAGCCGAGAAATGATGGCCAGAGGAACATAGCACATGTAGTTGCAGTCCAGCCAGAGGGAGGAGGTCAGGCCAGAGTTTACGCTCAGCGTGGGGATCAGCATGACACAAATGTGATCGCAGGTAACTTCTCGATACATTCTTTGGGTTTGCTTTCTTTGATTGACTCCGTGTCTACACATTCTTATATTCTGAGTGAGCATGCACAGTTTTTGAAATTGCCTTATGAAATATTAGAGGTAGAAGTTAGTGTCACTAGTTCCTTTGGGGACACGGTAGTAGTTAGAAAGATGTACAGAAGGTGTCCGTTTATGGTTCAGGGACATGTGTTTCCAGTGGATATGATGGAGCTACCATTTTATGGCTTTGATGTGATTCTGGGTATGGACTGGCTCACTGAGCATAGAGCTAGGATAGACTTTGAAACTAAGAGGATTTCTTTGAGACTCACAGATGATTATGAGATTGTAGTGGTGGGTGAGAACGTGAAGTTCTTATCCAATGTGGTTTCAGTTCTAGAGGCTAAAAGGTTAGTTGAGATGGGTTGCGAAGCATACTTGGCCTATGTGATGAATCCAAACATGAGTGAGGTTAGACCTTAAGATATCCGGACAGTGTGTGACTTTCCTAGCGTGTTTTTGGAAGAGTTACCAGGGTTACCACCGGATAGAGAGGTAGAGTTTACTATTGAGACTTATTCTGATTCAGCTCATGTTTTGATTGCTCCGTATCGTATGGCACCGAAAGAACTGAAAGAGTTGAAGACTCAGTTGCAAGAGTTGACAGATAGAGGCTTTATTCGACCTAGTTCTTCACCTTGGGGTGCAACAGTTTTGTTTGTAAAGAAGAAAGATGGAAGCATGAGAATGTGTATAGATTACAGACAGTTGAATTAGTTAACAGTGAAGAATAAGTATCCTTTGCCTAGAATTGATAATTTGTTTGACCAGTTGAGAGGGGCATCGGTCTTTTCGAAGATTGACTTGAGATCAGGTTACTACCAGCTAAAGGTAAGAGAGGTTGATGTACCGAAGACGGCCTTTAGGACTAGATATGGTCACTATGAGTTTTTAGTCATGCCTTTTGGGTTGACTAACGCGCCGGCTGCTTTTATGAATATGATGAATAGGATCTTCCACCAGTACTTAGATCAGTTTGTAGTTGTTTTTATAGATGACATCTTGGTGTATTCACGTACCGAAGAAGACCATGACCGACACTTGAGACTAGTTTTGAAGACTTTGCTAGATAATCAGTTGTATGCGAAGTTGAGCAAGTGTGAGTTCTGGATCATAGAGGTAGTCTTCCTAGGACATGTAGTGTCTGTCAATGGGATTAGAGTTGATCCGAAGAAAATAGAGGTCATTGTTTAATGGAAGCAACCGAAGTCAGTAACAGAGGTACGTAGCTTTCTAGGCTTAGCTGGATACTATAGAAGGTTTCCCAAAGTTAGCCGCTCCATTGACACAGTTGCTTCAGAAGAGTGTTCAGTTTGAGTGGTCAGATGCAAGACAGAGAGCCTTTGAGAAATTGAAAGAAGCTTTAACCCAAGCACCGATCTTGATTCAGCCAGAGTCTGGGAAAGACTATGTAGTTTACAGTGATGCTTCCTATGTAGGCCTAGGTTGTGTTCTCATGCAAGACAAGAGAGTAGTGGCTTATGCCTCAAGACAGTTGAAGACTCACGAGCGCAACTATCCGACCCATGACATAGAGTTAGCTGCAGTTGTGTTTGCTCTGAAGGTTTGGAGACATTATTTGTACGGTGAAAGATGCACAGTGTATATTGATCACAAGAGTTTGAAGTACATCATGACTCGGCAAGATTTGAATCTCAGACAGCGTAGGTGGTTAGAGTTGCTAAAAGACTATGATCTTAATATTAAGTACCATCGGGGTAAGGCCAATGTAGTGGCCGATGCTTTGAGTAGAAAGATAGTCGTAGACTTGAGAGCCATGTTTGCTAGATTGAGCTTGTCCGGAGATGGTGGCTTAGTAGCCGAGCTTCAGGTTAGACCTACTCTAAGTTAGTTGATTCGGGAGAAGCAGCTCCTAGATAGATATTTGGCACCTCACGTGCAAGATGTGGCCGAGGGTAGACCTACAGACTATAGTTTCAGTACCGATGGAGTCTTGTGTTTCAAAGATAGGATGGTTGTGCCAGAAGACAGTGACTTCAGACGTACGATCTTGACTAAAGCACACAGTAGTCCATTTTTTATGCTTCCTGGAAGTACGAAGATATACCGCGATTTGAAGAATGAGTACTTTTGGGTTGGTTTGAAGAGAGATGTTGCCGACTTCATGAGCAAGTGTATGGTGTGTCAGAGAGTGAAGGCGGAACATCAGGTTCCCTCAGGTTTGTTGCAACCGTTGAGAATCCCGGAATGGAAACGGGAGAATATTACCATGGATTTTGTTTTGGGCTTGCCTTTGACTCCTACGAAGAAGAACTCAGTTTGGGTTATAGTAGATTGTTTTACGAAGTGTGCTCACTTCTTGGCAGTCAATACCACTTATACCTTAGATAGATTGGCCGATTTGTACATTGGTGAGATTGTTAGACTGCATGGTGTGCCGAAATCTATTGTGTCCGATAGAGATCTGAGGTTTACAGCTCGATTTTGGGAGTGTCTACATACAGCTTTGGGTACCCGTTTGAATTTTAGCACGTCTTATCATCCTTAGTCAAATGGTCAGTCAGAGAGGGTTATACAGATCTTGGAGGACATGTTGCGTTGTTGCATCATTGATTTTCAGGGTACGTGGGAGAAGCACTTGCCTCTAGTAGAGTTTGTTTACAATAATAGTTTTCAGTCGAGCATTCAGATGGCTCCGTATGAGGCTTTGTATGGTAGAAAGTGTAGAACTCCAGTTTGTTGGGCCGAAGTAGGACAGAAGTTGTTACCTATGCCGGATTTGCTCAAGGGGACAACCGACAAGGTAAAATTGATTTGCGATCGATTGAAGGCTGCTTCGGATAGGCAGAAGTCCTATGCCGACTTGAAGAGGAATGAAGTTGAGTTCTCAGTGGGTGAGAAGGTGTTCTTAAAAGTGTCTCCGTGGAAAAAAGTAATGAGATTTGGCCGAAAAGGAAAGTTGAGTCCGAGGTACATAGGATCGTATGAGATTGTGAAGAGGGTTGGCCCAGTTGCCTATCAGTTGCGTTTACCATTCGATCTAGAGAAGATACACGATGTATTCCATGTTTCGATGCTCTGTAAGTATAGGTCCGATTCATCGCATGTTATGCCTGTAGAAGAGATTGAATTGAATCCAGATTTGACTTATGAGGAAGAACCAGTTGAGATCCTAGCTTCTGATAGTAAGGTGTTGAGGGGTAGATCGATTGAGTTAGTGAAAGTTCGGTGGCAACGTCAAGGGGTGGACGAGGCCACTTGGGAGAGGAAGGAGGATATGGAGAGGTAGTTTCCGTATCTCTTTCAGTCAGGTAATTTCGGGGACGAAATTTCTTAAGTGGGGGAGAGTTGTAACACCCGTGTTTTGGGGTTAGGAGTTAGGTGTGTGTTTGATTCGAGTCATTCAAAAAAATTTGGTTTAATCTAATTAGGTCTTAATTATGAGTTAAATGAGATTTAACAATTTCAAGGTGGCATTTTTGTAAATAAAATGAAAAGTAGATGACAACCTTTTTGAATCAAAAAGGAACAAAAAAAGGCTTCATCTTTCCCCTTTTTTCTTCATTTAACGTGAAAATGAACCCAAAATTGGGTTTTTGGTGTGTTATAGTGTTGGGTTGAAGGGCTGATGGTATAGGGTTACTAGAGAAGTGTTTTGGGACCTTTTAGATGCCATTTGGGTGTTGGAAATCATAGTTTTCAGCTGGGTATTTGGGGAGCTCGAAAATGGAGGTTTTGTGGTTAATTGGGTTTGAAATTTGTGAAGTTTGGCTTGTGTTTATGGGTTGGAGTTTGTGACTGAATTTAGCATCGAATAGGTGAGTAATGATTGTGTTTTGATTGGTTAGAAGCAAGAGGAAACATCGGGGAAGCATCGGAATCGAATCCGGGAATTGAGGAGGCTTGACTTGCTTGCTTGATTTGCTAAGGAAGGGTGGTGAGTAAAACTTTAAATTTGTTTTAAAGTTGGTTCAAGTGTGTGTAGTGGAGGTATTGGAATGAGTTTGGTAGACCATTCCAAGGTAGAAGCTAAATCGGTAGTTTGGCTTCTTGTTTGTAATGAGCTTTGATTTCCTAATGCCCATCTTGACCTTGCATAGTTTGTGTTGACCTTGAATGTATATACATTGTTGTGTATGATGATGTTGAATGATATGAATGATGATTGATGTGATGTGGTTTAAAGTGATTGACACTAGTTAACTTACCGGGTGTAAATGATCGATCATTAGGATTAGTGTGCACACGTTTGAGTCAAAACGCGCGTGGCCTTGATGGCGTTGAGTCGTCAAGGAGGAGTACGGTGATGGAATATTCCACCGGAAATTTATTTATAGTATACGTGATGATGAGTGGAATCCCATCCGTAGGGCATGTGGTGATGAGTGGAATCCCACCCATGCAAGGTCCGGTGATGAGTGGAATCCCACTGAGGTAATGTTATTGTCGAGAGTAAATCCGCACATCCTAGTAAACTAATAGTGACCAATGAAATTGCTATTGTGATTATGATGTTGAGATAATTGATTTATATTGTTGAGCTTAATATGATGTGAGATGCCATATTTTTGACTCTTGAAATACTAGCTAGGTTGCTATGATGTTGCTTAAGTATGTTGTGTGTGATGTTAGGGATTTGCATGCTTGGACCCTGCGTTGTTGTTGTTTTTGATTTTAGAGCATCCTCACTAAGCTTCTAGCTTACGCTCTCATTTTCAACAATGCAGATCATTAGCGTGGTGTTAGCAAGGCGCAGGGGCTTTCCAAGTTGTAGTTGCTCAAGTATGATTTCAGTAATTAAAGTGGTAGTTTAGCAATGGGGCTACTATGATTTTGTATGAGTGTTGTATGACTCATATATGTTGTTGATGTTTACGTTTTACTTGGATTTGTAAACCATGATAAGTCTTGATGAATGCTTGTGTTGAGGAGGCTATGCCTAAGATGTTTTATGTTGTTTTGGTTGTGTATGGAAACCTTGTATGTGTTGACTTGCGCCTTATGGCCTTTTGAAGTTCTTAGGCATGCCCTTTTATGCTAAATCCATCCCTTGTGTGAATGCCATGATGTATATGTGTATTTGTTCATCCAAATTGCTTTACATGTTGATTCATGGTTGTGGTATGTTGCACGAATGGTTGTATGTGGCTAGGAGAGTCCCAATATGCATTTAGAGTGTGAGTCTTGTTGGTTTTTGCTGAAATTGGAGAATTGCAGAGCAGGGCGTATCGGTACGCCTAAGGGCCGTATCGATACGGTCTTGCCTGTAGGTCTCAGTTTTGGTTGGGCATATCAATACACGGGGTGTATCGATACGGTTTTAGCTTACTAGAATTCTGAGTTTTTGGTGAGTTAAGGGCGTATCAGTACGGCGTTGAGTCGTATCGGTACGGTTATACCTCGTTGACCACGAGATGTTGACCGAGAAGGGCGTATCAATACGCTCAAGGGTTGTATCGATACGGTCTTCCCTGAGTTGACTGTTTGAGTTGACCTAGTCAAGGCGTATCGATACCCTTGATTGGTGTATCGATACGGCCTGCCCTGTAAGTGTAAAATGAGCAGTTTAATGTATGGATTGTGGTTCGAATGTGTTTCTTTACTGATGTTTTCCGCTGACGTGATCACTTAGGAATTAACATGCCTTTAGACAAGATTAAAATGAAAGAAAATTTTTAGGGTTGCTAACCGAGGGGGAACCTTAACGGGTTTCGCTTCGGTTTTCCCCGTGTAGCCTACTCGGACCGGTCATCCGGCCAGACCAGGACGAGGGGGTTACATTTTTTTCAGAAATGAAATGGCGGTCTAGTTCTACTTGTTTGGTCCTGTCATGGTGAACTGGTTCTTTGTAATGTTGATTGCTGACTGGCTGTCACATTGTAGCTCAAAATGTCCACTATGATTCATTTGTAATTTTTTTTAGAAGTCTTTGAATCCAAATTCCTTTACAAATCCCAAGTGCCAAAGCTCAAAATTTAGCTTCCGCACTCCTCCTTGAGACAACATATTGTTTCTAGCTTCTCCAAGTTACTAGATTACCCCAAACACGTGTACAATAACCACTAGTGGACCTTCTGCTTGTCAATTCTCCTACCCAGCTTGCATCCTTAAATACTTGTAATCGTAAAAGCTGAATTTTTTAATTTTTACAGTTGGAAAAATGATTTGGGGAGCCAAATTACAACTTTAACCTTCATTTCCTTTCTTATGTTGTGTTTATTTTATAATTTATAAACTTATAAATTTTTACCAAAGACATAAATATATGATTATTAAATTATTTATTGGTTTAAATATTATATATATTTTTCGGTCAAAATTTTTTGATAAAAGCAATTTATTTATCAATAAAATATTTTTATCATAATTTAAGTTGATATTATAACATTACAAAATTTGAATATCATTTAAATATATATTTTTAACCTACAACATCGTATACAAAATGGCCATTTATCTTCTCAAAAGCACTTTTTGAAAGCAATACTAATTGTAACACCCTAAACCTGGATGTCACATTTGGGCCTTAAGTCCAATTCGTTACCATAAAATTTCTTAATTCGGTTTAGCCCAATAAGGTATTTACCAAAAACATTTAAAGCCAACAATTTTAAACATGGATAAATAGTCAAATATTACAATGAGCTCCAAACTTAATTAAAAATATTGGAACATTCGATTTGATTAATACAGTTTCAAAAATAAGAATTATAGACTCGACCACGTAAGGTCCTATGAATACACAGCCCACTAAACCCAAGTATTGTACTCTGGAAAACACCACATGATGGAATCCCGTACAAATAGTGCTCCTCGATCTCACGATCCGACGATCAAGCTACGCACAAAAACAACGATTCCAAGCGCTGAGCTTACAAAGCTCAGCGGTACACATCTACTCTACTATACTTCATGCTAATCATAAACATAAGCATGCAAGCTAGTACGAGCTCATCATGGCAATCATCATACATGGCACAAAAGGCCCAACCATACTCATAACATAGCAATATAACATCATATAAATGTGGCACTAAGTATCGGGATCATACATTCGGGAATCTTTAACCATGGTGTTGCAACACACTCTTTCTCACACTGGGTATCTAGATCCCACCAAACAATAGTAACTTAACCATCTAGGTGTCCATATCAGCACATATCTAGGACATGTCTACCATACAGCACACAACATCACATGATCCATAAAGGATCCCTACGGTTGCTATTACCATCAAGTCACCCAACGTTTACCAAGTTATTAATTATTATGGAAGTGCACATTAATCATCCTCATTAATTATCTCATTAAACCAAATTATCTCATTAATATCTCATATCAATTTCCATTTTTTATTATCATTATGGATTATTCCATTTAGTGGGTACCGATAATCGAACACGAGTATCCATACTAAAATAGCTCACTAGAAATCCTTAACTTCCACAAGTACCGGTACCGATTGACCCATATCGATACGGTCCCCAAACGTGTACCAGTACAACCAAGGCTCGTACCGATACCCTAATCACGGTTTCGCACAATTCCCTCAAATTATGATATTACCACGCTTTATTCGATCCCTAAAGCTTATGAAAGTCATTAAGGTTTGTTTACTAACGCATTCAATCAATTAATATTAATTACTGACTTCATGATCATTTATTCGTATATTACCATTATTTATCTTCTACATACAACTTCCATCGAATCACGTTAATTTATTTCGAACAAACATATAAGGCATCACAATTATCAATCAATCAACCAGTCATCAAGCAATTATCCAAGCATCTCAAACGACCCTACACAGTCTCTAAAGTCTTCATGAAACTCATCATAATCAAAGCATCATCATGCCTCACATAGATATCGAGTCTCATACTATCGATCTCCAAACATGTATATCCATCGTCTACCTAATTTGCAGATACTAACATGCAAAGCAATCAATTTATGATGCCTATGAAGCAATAGGAGTTCAAGGTGTACTAACCTTAAGTGATTATCAATAAATCCTTAATTGAGCTCCTCAAATTCTCCTTTTGATTTGGTATTCAAGCCTGAACAATCCTCATAAATATATGAATACCACAATTACTAATTAACCTCATTCACTAACTAAACCAAAAGGTCAAACGCGTAAAAACAAATTACCGGGTTCAAATTTGGCAAAACGGAATGTGCTAACGGACTCAAAATGTTGAGAAATCCCCGGGTAGGGTCCCCTAGAAAAAGTTAAGGACTCGTTCAATGGTCAACAGCTCGGTCAAAGGTCAATGACTTGGTCAACGGCTTGGTCAAAGGTCAACGGGCCGGTCAACGGTCAACAGCTCGGCTTGACGCAGTTCAGCTCAACTAGTTGGTCTGGTTCGGGTAACCGGCTGGTTCAGTTTGGTCAACCATTTAACCGGTTTAGCTCCCACCTGTTGCCGAAGCTTGCACACGCGCAGGTGGCGGCGCATGCAGCATGTGTGGTGGCTTCCGGTGAAAGGAATTCAACAGCGAGCTCCAAACCACCATTTCCAACGCTGGTGAGGCCAATGGTGGCGGTAGAACTCGACGGAGAATGACATAACACCCTATTCGAAGCTCTCCAAAACTTAGTCTTCTCCACCTCGACGAACGGCAGCTCGGACAACGAATCTAAGACCACTACGCGACGTGGGACGGCACGGCGAAGCTGATGGTGTCGGTGGTGACATCCATGGTGGCACAACCGGCGGCGAAATAAGGTTTCAATTGTTTCTCTCTCCAACTTCCCCTCTCATTTAACTCCTATTTCAAATTCTGATAACTCCCCCCTTATACACGCAAACTGACCCATTTAATGCCTTTAGAAAAAAAGGGTAAATCACCCAGTAAATGGGGCACCATTGATCGAAGAACCATTGAACAAGGATCCATTGGTTGACCGGATGAAAGCTACACCTGAAGTAATTTGCTTATTTTACCTTGGGAAGGTTTCGGACAAATCAAATTTGAGTGGAGCTCGTGTGAAAATGAGTTGGTTGCAAAGTGAATTTAAACTCGGTAAATATAATTCGGTTGATGCGATTTATAATGCCAGTCAAGCTTATATTCTGCAACTCATTGAAGGTATATTGATGCCAGATAAATCTAGCAATCTTGTTCATACACGGTATCTACACTTTTTGAGGTATATGTGGGAAGCTGCTACATATAGTTGGGGATCAGCCATATTAGTGTTCTTGTATCGTGAGTTGTGCAAGGACGCTAAAATAGAAAATGGTCAAAATGTATGGGGTATGGTGGATGTTTGTTGTTGCTGCAAGTATGAGCTTGGCAGCGACTTCCCTTTTGGAGATAATTATCCCGATTTTGAGTTCAATTCCCTCTTGTTGCCAGGTAATTATCCCGATTTTGAGTTCAATTAAATTAAATTAAATTATTTGTTTATTTTAAAGCATTAATTGTGATATGTATGCAGATGGTGCGAGAAAAAAGCACGCACAGGGTTGGCGAACAACAACTTGCGAGTATTTAGAGCTCAGATTGATTTGTACTGTCAGGGGCATGTATCCGGTTAAATGTATTGTTTACATTTTAGTTAAATATTTGTAGTTCATTATTTATGTTATAATTAGATGTCCTATTAAAATAATTCTTATGTTGTAGTTTATTTGGAGATCGTGCGATGATGATCACATTTTTGTACCGGATGATCTGCTGTAACATTCTAATCAGTGGTGTTGTATTACACCGTTGATCCACTTTGCGATTGTTGAGTTCCACTTTGTCGACAGGGTGCTGAAGCAATTTGGCTTCTACCAGCCCATTTCTTATCCTAACACTGAGCATGACTATTTTCACGATTTTGATGGACGCGGCAGGGCAAAAGTAAATTGGTAAGCCATACACGCCGACTACATTAATATGTGGAACAACAGAGCTTCAACGATAACGTTTCGCACTCTAATTCAAGAGGATGGTTTTGATTTTCAGAGGTAAAGGTACCTGATCTATTTTCTTAATAATGTAATGTGGTACTTAACTTCGGTCGATAGACGAAAAGAATGTCGAAAATATAAGAAAAATTATGGTAGTAAGGGTGAATCCTCTAAGAGTGCAACAATGGGCGCATCTCAAAATCCCGTTTGGAGTAGAAACCCCGAAGGTTGGCCAACCAATGGGGAACAACCATAAGTGGGCTTGCCGGTTATATGGGAAACGGAACCGACTCCTACATATGTACAACCAGAAATGGGCCCGAGCTTTTCATATACGCATGGGTTTGATGATGTTGTTTTATACACACTCGTGTTTATTCCTCAACAGTCACCTCTTTACTCGAACTTTGGACAGAGCATGGATTTTCAGGAAATACAAAATTTCCTGAATTCACCAGAGATTATGGGAGGGCAGAGCGGTCACGTGGACATGTTCACAACACTGCCTCATATGCCCTTGGTGACTGAGGAGGTGAGCTACGCTGAAGAGGATCCCGAGGTAGAACAGAGGCCACAACATTAGAGGATCCCGAAAAACACTTATTTTTCGACCATATCCGCTCATTGTCAGAAATTACGTAAGAGGATGCATAAGAAAAATTGATTTTATGTATTTTGTGTAATATATTAGAGATATTTGGGTTTAAATTTGGATTTTATTGTTTTTTATATTTCACTGTTTGTTTTTTTATTAATCACTTAATCTAAAACTAAATAAAAAATTAAATGATCACAAAAAAAAGGTGGAATGCAATTAAAAAGAAAAGGGAGATTGAATTTCGGTTTAAGTTCAATATAGTTCGTTTTTTAATATTTTGGTTCAATATTTATTCAAGAATTTAAATTCAAACTCAAGTTTTGGTCACTATCTTGGTTCATTCAAATACAAATATCATGTCAAAAAATAAGGTAATATTTGTGGCAATTGTGGTATTAAAAATTGTTAAACTATTAAAGTGGAATCGAATTAATATTTATGTAAAACCTATGATTGATTTTGATATAATTAGATCTTTAAGGATCAAATTTGAAAAACTTAAAATTGTTTTTGTAAGTCCCTTAAAAAGTTTTAAATCACCAACTCTTTAAAACTGATTTGAAAAACTCAAACTCAAAATATTTTCTAAGTGTTCCAAGGCCAAACTATTGAAAAACGTCCAAGAGTATCGATACCCCTCCAAGCGTATCGATACCTTTTTACCAAAGTTGGCTATTGGAGGAACACGTATCGATACGGCAAACCCTCGTATCGATACGCCCCTGTGTTAAAATCTAAAGAGTTTGAATGGTGTACCGATACGGCAAACCCTCGTATCGATACGGCCTTAATAAATTTTAAAGTATAAGTCGGTTTAAAAAATATGACCGTTGGTGTCAGTTGGTTGGTAACCAAACTTTAAAAGGTCGTTGACCCGTATCGATACGCCTAACCCCCGTACCGATACGAAAATCGACAGTGAGCTAAGTTGAGAAAAAGGTATCGATACGGTAAACCCCCGTTTCGATACCCAGTACCGATACGCTTACGTGCGTATCGATACCCCCTATTTATTGCACACAACGGCTCTTTCTTTTCTGAGACAGGTATCGATACTCCTTCCCGCGTACCGATACGCATAGCTACAGAAGTGCATTTATGGTGGTAAGAGATGGTTCCAACGGCTCCATTTATGTTCCCAACCACCCAAACGACTAGAAATCAATGAGGAGGTATAAAAGAGACATCTAAAAGCATCAGCAATAACTATTGATCTTCAAGAAAACATCTATTCATCAAATCCAAGCAATTGTGTAAAAATCCATATTGTCTAGAAACCCAAATTGTATCTTTCATTCTTATCTTGTTCAATTGGGTTGAATGCTTGTAATTGGGCTATCATTTGTATTGAGAGATACTCTTTTAGCCAACAAATTTCTTTGTTATCTTATTGTGAGGATTGGGTTGAATTTTGGGTAGAAAATTCAACCGAAATTGTAAGGGTTACCTCCTCAGCCTAGAAAAAAGGAAGAGCAATTAGTGGAATTGTTGCAAATCCTTAGTGAAGCTAAGGTAGTGGATGTAGAGTTCATTTGGAGAACTTGAACCACTCTAAAATCCCTTATCAATCTTTTTATTTGCAATTTTCCACCACACAAACTTTAAATTTCCAATTCACCCCCCTTCTTGGTTCATATCGATCTTTCGATCCACTCAACAATTGGTATCAGAGCCTACCTTTTTGATGATTAACAACCACAAGAGGAGTTCCTTGGAAGAGTGTGATCATCAAATATCAAGAGATGGCTTCAACCTCCGGTTCGGGCATGTACGAGTCACAATCCACCACAAAGCCTCTCTTCTTTAATGGTGATAACTATTCTTTTTGGAAGAATAGAATCCGTCTCTTCATCAAGTCAAATGACTACCTAGTGTGGGATGTCATTGAAGATGGCTCTTATATTCCATTGAAGCAAGATGGTGAAGGCAAGATGGTTTTGAAGAAGAAGGTGGAGATGAGTGAAGAGGAGAGGAAAAAGATTCAAGTCAATGATAAAGCTCTCCACATGCTATTTTGTTCTTTCAGTCCGGACATCTATTCAAAGGTCTCATCCATCGAGAGTGTCAAAGAAGTGTGGGACACTCTTGAGACTACTTATGAAGGCACCAATGATGTTAAAGAAACTAAGATTGGAATTCTCAATCTTAGTTATGAAAATTTCAAGATGGAGCCCGATGAGACGGTGTCAAAGATGTTTGATCGTTTCTCCACCATTGTCAATGGGCTAAAGGGTTTTGGAGAAATCATACCGGAAGACAAGCTTGTCCGGAAGCTACTCTATTCACTTCCCGAGTCTTGGGATGGGAAGAGAACCGCTATCATTGAAGCTAAGAATTTGAAAACTTTGAAGCTTGATGAGCTTGTGGGTTCTCTCCTTACTCATGAGATCATGAAGCAAGGAAGGGAAGATGAGAAGAAGAAAGAAGAGAAAAGGGTAGAGAAGCTTGAGGTTGAGAAGAAAAAGAAGATGGGAATAGCTCTCAAAGCTAAAGCTTCACAATATGAAGAGAGCTCATCTAGTGAGGAGGATGAACTTGAAGAATTGGCTATGATAGCCAAACGATTCTCACGTTTTATGAGGTCCAACCGGGGAAGAAAAATCCAAAGTAAGATGGACTTCAAAAGCAAGAACAAAGAAGAAGGAAAGGATCCAATCATTTGCTTTGAGTGCAAACAACCCGGCCACATACGTTCGGAGTGCCCTCAACTCAAGAAGAAGGGCTTTGAGAAGAGGAAGAAGCTCAAAGCCAAGCTTGCTACTTGGAGTGATGAGGAGTCATCGGAGGATGACGAACAAGAAGTGGCTAACCTTTGCCTCATGGCACTTGAGGAAGATTCCTCCATGGTAACCTCTAACTCATCTACTTTAGATTTTTCATATGAAGAATTAAATGATGCATATGATGAGTTACAAGAGGTCTATGATGAATTAGTTAAGAAATATAAAGAGTCGGTCATTAGGAATAAGAAGATTATTTTGGAACTAAATGAGAAAAATGACTCACTCACTCAAGCTAATTCAAAATTTGAGAAAAAGATATTAGGATTAAAAGATGAACTAAAGTTCTTTCAAGATGAAAATGTTGATCTTAATAATCTTTTGTCTCAATGTAATAGTGAACACCAAAAGGTGTTGGTTGAGCTAAATGAGCTCAAAAAGTCTTTGAAAAATGTTAGTAGTGTCAAGCATGAAATAGGTGAATCCTCTAGAACACACCAACCTAAGAAAAAGACTAACTACTACAAACAAGGTAGCTATTCTAGACATAGTAGAGCTAAAAGAATTAGAAGTGTATGGGTTCCTAAGGAACTTGTAAAATCTAATAATATTATTGCTATGTCATCTTGGATTCCTAAGGGAACCAAGGTTTTGGGAGCTAACACTCATGGACCCAAAATGATTTGGGTACCAAAAACAAAAGTTTAATATCTTTGTTTGTAGGGAGAGCATTGCTAAAAGGCCAAAGCACAAAGTCAAAACTCATGGTACCTTGATAGTGGATGCTCAAGGTATATGACCGGAGACAAGAGTAGATTCATGGATCTAAAGCCAAAAAGTGGAGGAGTAGTGACATTTGGTGACAACTCCAAATGCCACATTAAAGGTATTGGCTCCATAGGTAATCACTCTACTATTCTCATTGAAAATGTCTTATATGTCGATGGTCTTAAACACAATTTATTGAGCATAAGCCAATTGTGTGATAAAGGATTTAATGTTTTATTTGATAAAAATGGATGCAAAATTGTAGACATTAAATCTAATAATATTATGCTCATAGGTCATCGCATAGGGAACATATATATGGTGCATCTAGATGACATCCATACATCTCATGCATGCTTAGTTGCACAAAATGAAAATGATGCATGGTTGTTGCATAGGAAACTAGGACATGCTAGCATAAGTGTTTTGGAAAAACTAGTCTCCCTTAATCTAGTTAGAGGTTTACCCAAGATAAAATTTTCAAATGATAAAATTTGGGATGCATGCTCAAAGGGTAAACAACATAGGTCTTCCTTTAAATCCATTAATGATGTTTCTACTAGTAGATGTTTACAACTTATCCATATGGATTTATTTGGGCCAATTAGGACTATGAGCTTGGGTGGTAAATCTTATGCTTTTGTACTTGTTGATGATTTTTCTAGATTTACTTGGGTTCTATTTTTAAGTACTAAAGATGAGGCTTTGGAAAAATTCATCACATTTTCAAAACTAACCCAAAATGATCTTGAACTTAGAATTTCACATATTAGAAGTGATCATGGAACCGAGTTTCAAAATTTAGGGTTTGAAGATTTTTTAAATGAAAATGGTATTAGCCATAATTTTTCGGCTCCTCGAACTCCTCAACAAAATGGGGTAGTTGAGAGGAAAAATAGAATTTTGCAAGAAATCGCTAGAACTATGCTTTGTGAAAACAATTTACCTAAATATTTTTGGGCGGAAGCCACAAACACCGCTTGCTATATTGTAAATCGAGTAATGATTAGACCAATTTTAAAGAAAACACCTTATGAGATTTTAAAATCTAAAAAGCCTAACATTAGCTATTTTCATCCTTTTGGTTGCAAGTGTTTTGTTTTAAATAATGGAAAAGACAACTTAGGTAAATTTGATGCAAAAAGTGATGAAGCCATTTTTATAGGTTACTCTTTAACCTCTAAAGCCTATCGAGTATTTAACAAAAGAACTTTAGTAGTAGAAGAATCTATTCATGTTGTATTCGATGATAACCTCCTTCCTAGGAAGGATTCTTGTGATGATGATGATGTAGGAATCATAAATACCTTTGATGGAGGACAAACTTCAAAGGAGGATGAGATTCCAACAAAAGAAGAAGACACACAAGATCCACCTCTTGAAGCCTTGAAGGACTTGGCTCTTGAGGAAAAGGAAGTGAGCTACCCAAGGGAGTTGAACTATGTCAAAGATGGTGAAATCTTGGGTGATCCATCCAAGGGGTAACCACTCGATCTTCTCTTAGGTTATTGAATCATGTTGCATTTATCTCATGCATAGAGCCTAAGAATATTAAAGAAGCATTGAAAGATGACTTTTGGATTATGGCTATGCAAGAAGAGTTAAATCAATTTGAGAGAAGTAACGTTTGGACATTAGTTGATAGGCCTAGTAATCAATCTACAATAGGAACTAAATGGGTCTTTAGGAACAAGCTAGATGATAGTGGTAACATTGTAAGAAATAAAGCTAGACTAGTAGCACAAGGTTACACTCAAGAAGAGGGAATAGATTTTGATGAAACTTATGCACCCGTAGCTAGAATGGAAGCTATTAGGATGTTGCTTGCATATGCATGTTATCATAATTTCAAGCTTTTTCAAATGGATGTTAAAAGCGCATTTTTAAATGGTTTTATAAATGAAGAAGTGTATGTGGAACAACCACCGAGTTTTGAAGACTCAAAATTTCCAAATCATGTTTTCAAACTTACCAAAGATCTTTATGGTTTAAAACAAGCTCCTAGAGCTTGGTATGAAAGACTTTCAAACTTTTTAATTGAAAAAGGATTTGAAAAAGGTAAGGTGGACACTACACTTTTTATAAAAATGTATAAAAATGACATCTTAGTAGTTCAAATTTATGTTGATGATATTATTTTTGGTTCTACTAATGAGTGTCATTGTCAAGAGTTTGCTAAGTTAATGCAAGGTGAATTTGAGATGAGCATGATGGGGGAGCTCTCATTCTTTTTGGGACTCCAAATCAAGCAAAAGAAGGATGGCACCTTCATCAACCAAGCAAAATACATAAAGGATATGCTCAAGAAGTTTGGCTTGGAGAATGCAAAGCCTCAAGCCACTCCTATCAGCTCTTCTACAAAGCTTGACAAAGATGAAAGAGGTAAGTGTGTTGACTCTAAGCTTTATCGTTCTATGATTGGATCATTGCTTTACCTTACCGCAAGTAGACCGGATATCTTGTTTAGTGTTTGCTTGTGTGCTAGGTTTCAAGCTAGTCCTAGAGAGTCTCACCTTATAGCCATTAAGAGGATCTTTAGGTATCTTAGAGACACTCCTTGTTTAGGTCTTTGGTACCCTAGAGACTCTACCTTCAACCTTCATGCTTACTCGGATGCAGATTATGGGGGTTGCAAAATCGATCGGAAAAGTACTTCGGGAACTTGTCAATTTCTAGGTAGTATGCTCATATCTTGGTTCTCTAAGAAACAAAATAGTGTAGCCTTATCTACCACTGAAGCCGAGTACATATCCTTAGGGAGTTGTTGTGCTTAAGTCCTTTGGATGAAGCAACAACTCTTAGATTATGGATTTAAAGTTGAAACCATACCCCTAAAATGTGACAACACTAGTGCAATATGCCTAACAAAAAATCCCATCCAACACTCTAGAACCAAACACATAGAAATAAGGCATCATTTCATTAGAGATCATGTCCTTAAAGAAGATGTGGTTATAGAGTATGTAGACACCTTAAATCAATTAGCGGACATATTTACAAAACCTTTAGACAAAGAGCGTTTTTGGTCCCTTAGGAGAAAGTTAGGTCTAGCTAGCCTATCTTGTCCTTTTAGGACCTCTTTTGTGCTTAAATTTGCTTGATCTTGTGAAACGCCATGTTTATGTGTTTGGTCTCCTAATTTCATCCATGCCTATAGTTAGGGGGAGTATGCTTCTGTTAAAATATGCTTAGAACTGCTCATTCATCATTTGCATACTTTTAGGAGATGTTAAGTTCGAGCCTTTGGTTGTTCTTAGAACCAAATATGCATTTCTGGGCATACGGTATCGATACGGCTATACGCGTATCGATACGTGTTCTTCATTCTGTTTCCCAGAATTTTCTTCGCTTCACGGGTATCGATACAATTAATCTCGTATCGATACGGGTCGTTTCGATACGGACCCCTCCGTTTCGATACGACTTTCCAACGGGCATTTTTACGGAAAAGACGATTCTACCCCTGTATCGATACACCCTCAGGCGTATCGATACTCGATTGCGCTGATGGCATTAAATTGGCTTTTAATGAGTTCAACTTTTACCTAAATTAAAACTCTTCAAAACCTAATTAGCCCTAGCCGTTTTTTCCTATAAAAAGGCCCTTCCTCCTTCATATTTTTCACACCTCAACTCAAATCTAAAAGAGTTTTTGAATCAAGCAAGGCTTTGTGCTCTCTCTCTAGTTTTTCTTCAATCCCTCAAGTTTCTATCAAGGTAATCCTTTCTTTCTTTTTCTTTTTCATTTTTTTTGTTTTGTTTCACTATTTTGTTTTAATTTTTTTTAAAACTTTGTTTCTTCAAAACTTTTCTTCAAATTTTTTTAAAATTTTTTTTCTTTACCTTGATTTTTACTCAAAATTGAAGAAATCCTTTTGCTTAATCTCTCTTTTAGATCATGGCACCAAAAGAACCATCGAGGAAGCGTACAAGGGTTTTACAAGCCGGTGAATCATCCACCCTTGGAGCGATTGCTCGTCCGAACTACTCTACCATCTATGAGCAATCCTTTGATAGCAACACGGGTCTAACTCACTTTCGTCAATATGAGAATTATAAGATTCGTGCCGAAAGGGTAATATCCGTTCCTTTTCTCGATTCGGAGCATTTTAAATTTGAATATCTTCCTTTGCTCCGTCGTTGGAATTTCATGGATTTTCTATCTATTCCCGGTTTCTACTATCGTCTTTTGGTTTTGATTTTCTACTCTAATGCCAAATGTATTACTCGTGATGGAGATGTTGTTGCCATTAGCTCTTACCTCATGGGGAAGAAAATCATTCTCGATGTCAAATTCATTTGTGAGGTTTTCAAATTAGAGAATGAAGGCCTTGATGATGAGAATGCTTTGGGGCATGTTCTTAGTGGCTCCGTGACCGCCCTAAATGCTCAAGACCGGATCCTCCATTTGATGGTGTCTTGGTGGCTTCGTCCCTCCGGAGGAAAATACTCTACCATCCGTCAAGTGGATGATTTTTGGATCTGTTGCTTCCGTGAGCGAAAACGCCCAAATCTTGCTCGAATTATGTTCGGAGAAATCGTCTATCATGTGCAAAACTGTCACACCTCTCTCATCACATCTTTCATCTACGGTACGGCTCTAAGTTATTTCTTTGTTAAAAAGGATATTGATTGCTCTTTTGACTTCCCAACTCCCCTTACCGATCCCATTGATGAGCGATCTCTTGCACGGGGTAAGTTCTATTATTTTAATGGGAATTGGTTACGTCTTTCCGAGCTACCACCCGAGGCCGCAGCCGTTTTGGAAGAACCTCAAGTTCCTCAAGCTCCTCAAGTCCCACAACCCTCCATGGATGCTCTCATGACTTATCTCAATGAGCAATTTACCGGGTTGCGCACGGACATGAACACTCGTCTTACTTCCATGGAAACTAATTTTGATACAAGGATGACGAGCATGGAGAATCGCCTTACATCCCTTGAAAGCGGTCATAATTCCTTGAATATTTCTCTTTCCGTTTTCCATGATGAATGGCGCAATAGCATGAGGGATAATGATCCAATGGGAATTGATGATGAAGATGATGAAGACGACGAAGACGATGCCTAAACGTTTCTTCTTGCATCTCATGCATATCATTTAGGATTTTCTATTTTATGCACATTTGCTTTATGTTCTTAGGACTAAGTTTGTTTTAGGATTAAACCTATGCTTTGATTTTCTGTTTTTGTTTGGATTTTAAGTATGATGCTATGATGAATAATATAAGTATTGCTTATTTATACCTTTGCCTTCTTTATGCACTTAATTGTCTCAAGATTTTTTTTTGATCTAACAAAAAGGGGGAGAGAAACTAGCTCAACACTTCAAATATTTTGATTTTAACTCAAAGGTTACCAAGCTTATATTAAAGGGGAGTTAACTTTATAAAGATTTTTCAAAATGTCAAAAATTTTAAGTTTTAGTTTTGTTATATCAAAAAGGGGGAGATTGTAAAACCTATGATTGATTTTGATATAATTAGATCTTTAAGGATCAAATTTGAAAAACTTAAAATTGTTTTTGTAAGTCCCTTAATAAGTTTTAAATCACCAACTCTTTAAAATTGATTTGAAAAACTCAAACTCAAAATATTTTCTAAGTGTTCCAAGGCCAAACTATTGAAAAACGTCCAAGAGTATCGATACCCCTCCAAGCGTATCGATACCTTTTTACCAAAGTTGGCTACTGGAGGAACACGTATCGATACGGCAAACCCTCGTATCGATACGCCCTTGTGTTAAAATCTAAAGAGTTTGAATGGCGTACCGATACGGCAAACCCTCGTATCGATACGGCCTTAATAAATTTTAAAGTATAAGTCGGTTTAAAAAATATGATCGTTGGTGTCAGTTGGTTGGTAACCAAACTTTAAAAGGTCGTTGACCCGTATCGATACGCCTAACCCCCGTACCGATACGAAAATCGACAGTGAGCTAAGTTGAGAAAAAGGTATCGATACGGCAAACCCCCGTTTCGATACCCAGTACCGATACGCTTACGTGCGTATCGATACCCCCTATTTATTACACACAACGGCTCTTTTTTTTCTGAGACAGGTATCGATACTCCTTCCCGCGTACCGATACACATAGCTGCAGAAGTGCATTTATGGTGGTAAGAGAGGGTTCCAACGGCTCCATTTATGTTCCCAACCACCCAAACGGCTAGAAATCAATGAGGAGGTATAAAAGAGACATCTAAAAGCATCAGCAATAACTATTGATCTTCAAGAAAACATCTATTCATCAAATCCAAGCAATTGTGCAAAAATCCATATTGTCTAGAAACCCAAATTGTATCTTTCATTCTTATCTTGTTCAATTGGGTTGAGTGCTTGTAATTGGGCTATCATTTGTATTGAGATATACTCTTTTAGCCAACAAATTTCTTTGTTATCTTGTTGTGAGGATTGGGTTGAATTTTGGGTAGAAAATTCAACCGAAATTGTAAGGGTTACCTCCTTAGCCTAGAAAAGGGGAAGAGCAATTAGTGGAATTGTTGCAAATCCTTAGTGAAGCTAAAGTAGTGGATGTAGAGTTCATTTGGAGAACTTGAACCACTCTAAAATCCCCTGTCAATCTTTTTATTTGCAATTTTCCACCACACAAACTTTAAATTTCCAATTCACCCCCCCTCTTGGTTCATATCGATCTTTCGATCCACTCAACAATTTAGCTACGTCTGAAATCGACTTTCTTAAATTATTGAATAAGATTTAAGCAATTTGTTCCCTAATTATTAAATCAGACTTAAGCACTGAGTATGATAGTAGTAAAAACATAACATTATAAATAACTAATTAATACTAATGATGCAAAGTGGAATATTTTCGAATACAAACATAATAAATCACTAAGGCATAAGCGCATATATGGGTTCATTTGGACAGTTTGATTTTGAATGGCCTTCAGCCCTACATATCGTACATCTCTTTCATTGTCCCTTCTCTCTGTGATGAAGATCCATACTAGTATAAATGCGAGTCGATCCAGGTCGGCCATTTGGAGTTCTATGTAGTGCAGGATTCGATAACCATTTTTCATGCTCCACTAACGCCCAATACTTTGCATTCGTGATCAGTAGGAACTCAATTCTGTAAATATTGACCATCCATTGGAGATCGAAGCATTGGTCAACATAGTTGTACGGGTCAACCCCCACATACATACATGTTGCAACTGCATGAGCACATGGATATCGCCACGCCTAGAACTTGCCACAGTCACACCACCTACATCTGAAATCGACTCAAAATACATTTGAGTGGGTTACTTCGTGGTTGCGTCTTGAACCAACAACATCGAAAGTTTGATTATTTCGGTCGAATGCATGAACGGTCAACGACGTGCATTCTTCATACTATTGTGCATTTTCGTCACAATATCTGAAGCTCAATGTTGCCCCTATTTATTAAGGCCTCAATCTGCTTCCCTTTAATGGATCAAACCTTAGCCAACCGGTAGTACGTCTCTTTCACCAAGCTTGCTATTGGGAGATGACGTGATCCTTTCAGTACTTCGTTTATGCACTCCACAAGGTTGGTTGTCATTTGCCCGTATCATTTATCACCTTCGCCGTATGATTGGGCACATCTTTCTCTCTTGATATTGTTGGCTTAACTCCAAACATGCTCGCCGTATTTTTGTAAATTCACCATCTTCCTCTCAAATTATGGTCGTACCAGTTGATATCCTGTGCCATAATATATGTTATTAGCATCTAGAAAATCAAAGCACATAATTGGATAGGCATATGTAATCGGAGATTAAAAAATGATACTTACCCATGCTTAAAATCTCATTGCGAAGGCACGGATTTTTGAACTGCTCATAGTTGTTCTTACCGATGTGACGAACGCAATATGTAGGGTATGCGTACAGAGGTGTCCAACAACTTCCCTTTCGATTAATTGCTGCTTTGATACCTGTCCCTCGATCAGATATAATGCATACCCCATCTTCCTAGACAACATGGTCACGTAAATTGGTCAGAAAGAAATTCCAAGCTTCCGACGTCTCCCCCTCAACAATTGTGAATGCAATTGGAATGACATTACTCTCACCATCTTGCGCAACGGCAACCAACAATATATGAGAGTATCTCTCGTACACCCACATGCCATCAACTTGGATCATACGTTTATAATATGGAAAGCCTTCAATATATGGCTTGAACACCCAAAATAGTCGATGGAAAATTTTATGCCCTTCAATCACTTGGCCTTGTCGGTCGTATGCATCCTTTGTTTCATACCTCACTATGGTGCATGGGATGAAACGGGTCATTACCATCAACAAAGCCGGTAACTCATTGTACGACTTATCGCAATCACCGTACACCGAATGCAATGTCTTCTCCCTTGCACGCCACCTCTTTTTGTATTGTATTTGATATTCAAATTGTTGCGCAATGATTGCCTGAATCGCTGAAACTGGAACCCTTAGATTTGCTTCGACCAACTTCATCGCGTGATGGCTTATTACATTTGAGTCCAATTTGGTGTGCTCCTGGTTGATGGATGTTCATAAACACGTGTGATCGCCATTATACTTTGTGACCTCCCAATGATCTATCTTTTTAAGATACGACACTCGAATCTTCCAATTGCACCCTTGTCCATATTTCACACAATTCACAAAGAAAGTCCTCGGGGTGGATTCTGCAACCACGTAGTCCACATGCTGCATGATGCTATATTCTTAAACTACCAATATGGCTTCATTCTTTTCATTAAATCGAAGCCTAGTAAATAATTCACCATGTTGACTCGAAGTTAATTGGGGCATATTTGGGAATTGCAGCGCCCTCATCGCATCGAAACCCACCGAGTTCATGTGAGTAGGAGGTTCATAGAATGTAATGTCACCCCCGGTCGGAACAAATTCTCTAACACTGGAATCAGGGGCTTCACCAACGTCATCGAGGAACAAATCAGGATCTACAATATCTTCATCTTCGCTGGAATCTTCAAGTGATTCTCCCTATCGACCTCGTAGGTTCTAAACATTAGCATCAACAGTCGGATCAACAGCCGGATCAATAGTCGGGTCGTGTGATGTTGCATATGTCAACGACTCACCTTGATGAAATCCACTATATGTCCCACTTGCCAACATTACGACAAAACTACCTCCGGACATATCAAACTCATTACCGAAACTCATTTGACTAGATTCCCCAACAACATTTCTCGATGGGCCGGGAATATCACGCACCTCAGCAAACAACTCGACATTTTGAATATCCATAGATCCATGCTCTGCAATCATTATTCTGGCATCTATATTATTTTTGAGAGCTATTGCAGAATATCTGACCATATTGACATGTTAACCACCGATACCGCAAACCATGAATCTGAGCTCCAATTTTCTTAGATATCTTCTCCTTCATTACTCGAAGCGTGATTTCTTTTTCAAATCTCATCTTCGTAGGGCTTTTAGATTCAAATACAATACCGACATTAGTTTTCACCATTTGTCCATTGTAACGGACAATCGCCACAAATCTGTTGTTGCTCATTTTCTCTGCATGTTCCAAAAATAATATTTTCAATAATAAAACAAATCAAATGAACAACTACAATGTCACTAATTTCTCAAAAATACTAAATTCTCAATAATCAAAAAAATAAAACATAAACAAAAATACGATTTTTTAATATATATATATATATATATATATATATATATATATACACTTTAAAATTCCAAAAAAACTATATTAATTTCTCAAAAATAATAATTACGATTGTTTTCCACTACTATAATCATAAACAAAAATAAAGCATTCGTCGTTCTAACACAAAAATTAAATTTTAAACCGACTTACAATATTTTGGAATCCCACAACCTTCTCCTCCTCCTCCTCCTCCTCCTCCTCCTTTACTTAAATTTTTACTCAGGTTTTTCTCTAAAAATTACCTCTAACAATACCTATCTAAAAAATATATATGATTTTTTCCCTTACATACCCCTACACAAAATTTATCTACACTAATAAGTTTCAAATCAAAAATATTTACACTACCCCTACATAATTAAAAATTATTATATCTATTAAAAAATATAAAAAAATACATTTCTTACCTTCCTGAGGCCTGCATGGCGTGCATGCAGGCCACCCTCTCCCTGAATCACGATGAACCAACTTGCACCCTCTGCCTGATACTATTTGAAGTTGGATGGAGGGCACTCCGACTTTGAACATGGTAAGGTGTCCTCGGTGATTGACACGTGGTAGCAAGGAATATCCAGCCACTATTTGAAGTCGGATAGAGGACCATCCGAGTTTGAATAGTACCCTGCATTTTTTAATAATTTCTCAAAAAACACTGTTCAAAAACGGGATGAAATCCATTCGTTTTTTGATTTACACAGTAAACCACAATATTTGTGAAAATAATTTCAGAACAACCATATTTTTGAAAATAAAAAAAGAACCACAATATTGCGGTAAATCCTCCATCCTAACCCATACACATAATAACTGAAAGAATAAAATGTTAAACCAATATGTCCATATAAATTTGTGTATTAGTCCTCATACTCTCCATAAACGACATTTATGTCCATGACATTTTTGACAGATGACCAGATTATTTTCGGCTTGAACAAGTTCAGGGGGCTGCTTAAGTTTTTTTTTAAAAATTAAAACTATGATCTAAAATTTTCAAAAAAAAATAAAGATTGACTGAGAATTTAAAAAAATAAAGGAAATTTAATTAGAAAAACATTCAAAGAAATTCAAACTTAGCAAAAAAAATTAAAAAATTTGATGGAACTAAATTAAAAAATTTAAAGGGTCAAATGTTACTTTTCTAAAAATTTAGGGGTGTTTGGCCTCTGCTTATTCCCATCCCATCTATGTATGACTTGGTTACCACCCGTTTACAGTGCTCAATGTTTGCATCAAAATCCTCTGGCGCTCAGGGGTAGAACTAGGATTAAATTTTTTTTATTTTTAAAATTAACAATTTCTAAAAGCTAACTATAAAAAAAAATGAAGGGTTAAAGTTTAATTTCACTAATTTCACATTTGACATATCCTAAAAAATATTTGAACAAGAAAAGTTAACAAAATTTAATTTTAATAGTTTCAAAACATTTAAAGATTTATGTTTTGTCATAAACTCCAACTTGAGAACTTAAATATTACGACAGAACCAGATATAGAGTCGTAACCAAACAAAGTGTCGGAATTTAAGATCAAGATGTGCAAAGTATAATTAACCATAAAAATGAGAGGGAGAAAGTTTAAATGAATTAAAATTTGGGGTTTTAAATAGATAAAATACCTTATTTATTTTACACTTCCTTCATCCACTAAATTTGTCTTTTTTTGTGTTTTAAAATTGTCTCATTAATATTATCTTTTTTAAAAAATTTAACAACTTTTACAAGTCGCAATTACTTTTCTATCATTTTTTAATTTCTGAATAAAAAAACAAATTTTCACTTCTCAAGAATAAAATTATTATTTTAATTACTTTACATCACATATCTCATAAAAACTTTTACTTTTTAAAACTATGTAAAAAGTTAAAATTGGACATAATTTATGGGATGCAGGGATGTAGTAAAAAAAATTGGGAACACATACCCTAAGGAGCAATATAGCTCCGTCTCTAGAAAGAACAACACATGATAATAAAATATTCCTTAATGCAATTCAAGATCGAAGATTAAATTTACACACTCACCAAACGATAAATGTCTTTTTTCTATTTATATTTTGAAATTAAGAGTAAAATGCACAAATAGTCATTAGATTATCTTAAAATTTATAAAATGATCATCCAACTTTTAAAAGGTGTATAATGGACATTAAATTTCAGTTTTTATTACAAAACGGTCATTGAGCCATACAAGATCACCATATGCCTTGTTAAAAAACGTCTTGACCACACAAGAAGAGAAAAAAGAGCGCATAATAGTAATCGAAGATACACCAAGGACAAAACGCTTGGGAAAACAAAGTTTCTCCCGCACCTATGGCATATGTTGGGAAAAAAACATCAAAACATACAACACTTAACTGGTTGCATAACACCTTACCATGTAAATTCAATTTGGAAGAACAAAGATCACATCAACCATCCAAAAGGATTAGCACCTCAACAATAAAAACCTATGCCATGGCATGAGAGAAGATCCGAGGAAACCTTGACTGCGCTTGGTTCCAAACAAAACCACCCCAACAAACAATGCTGAAAATACCCACCAACTCTTCACCTGCTAGGGACATGTTTCAAACAACAATCTCAGCACACAAATTCATTGACAATAAAAGCTCGAAGACCTAACACATTTAGTACAATAACGTTTAAACTAATTAATTTTGATGTTTAATTAATAAAACAATAAATTAACAAATAGGAAATTAGGGTTTGGTTATCAATTATTGAAAACTAAGTGTAACAAAGAAAGAATCGACCAAAGGCAGAGGTGAAGTAGCATGGGCCCTCCAATGTAAGGTTTTGTCAAATTTAATGTGGATGGAGCTTATAATGTAGAAGTGGCAAGTTGTGGAGGAGTCTTAAGAGGTGAAGATAGAATTTTGACAATGATGTTTTCAAGAGCAGGTGAAGGTTTTGGGGCAGATTTTACTGAATTAATTGCAGCCAAAACTGCGTTAGAAATATTCGTGGAGGTCGAATGGCATGGGAAAGATGTTTTGATAGTTGAATCTGACTCTAAGGTGGTTTTGAACTGGTGGTGTTGGTGGCCAATCCTTGTGGATATTGATACATTCATTAGAAGGATAGGAAATATGAAATTTGATTTTGTGCTGAGACAGGCGAACATGTTAACTGATGGGATATTGATACATTGATTAGAAGGATGGAATGCATCGTTCGACCCTCTTCAAATCATGTTAATTGTTTGTGGCGAATGTGTTTTGCTTCTTTGGGATTAATATTAGGTGTTTTATTATTTTGTCATCAGGTATTGTATCTAAAGAGGATTATAGGTGTGGATAGGATGGTTGAATGATAAGCATGAATCAGTTTTAAGTGTGACCGTGTACTCTTTGTTGCAAAATGAGGTGTTAGTACCGATAGGCTAGATAAAAATAATTTAAAATAAAAACAACAATCGTGTCGTGGTGAACCACTGCCTTACAAGTAAATTTGGTCCGACATGTGTAATCGCTGTAATTGGTTGAATGTCCCCTAAAGTTAGCACGGTCTCTCCGATAATTCGTACACCCGAAAATTAAAACGGACTTTGATGATATTACTCTTCTCTTCGAACTTGAAAATAGAGGCTTGAAAATGAAATTAAAATCTTTTCTCAAAACAAGAATTTATAGGAAACGACAAATAAATTTGTTGCTCGAAAACCAAAGAGAAATCAAGGAAAACATAATGTGAATTTGTTGTGTAGATATTCAAATGAAACAACTCGCATATTTATAGTAATCTTTCAAGGGTAAAAAAGACATTTGGAAAGCAAGGATTTAAATGCAATTGAATTGCATGCTCTAAAACAATAAAAAGTTATATTTAAATTGGCAGCATAAACGTTAAAAAAATGTTTGCCATTAAGAGCGGGAGTTAAGTGGCATAAATGGTTGCAATTACAAATTTACAATGTCATTAAGGACACCATTTGAACACCCCTAATTTCGATACATCCACAAGTATTTTCATCCTATAAACGAGTTTATAAATAAGTCTATAAACAAGTTTATAAACAAGCCTATAAACAAGCTTGTTCGTGAACATAAATAAACCAAACACACATTTGTCCGTGTTCTTTCGTTTATTAAACAAACATAAAAATTATGTTCATACTCGTTTATTTAGCTTAATAAACGAACGTTATATGAACGGTTCGTCGAACGCTCTTTACATTTATACCCCTACTCATGACTTACTAACAAAGAGATACTTCATATGCAGTTTCCCTAAAAAGCGTTGGCATTATGGGTTGGTCACATGCCTCTCGTGTCTAGATTAGATTATCGTTCTCCTTGATTTATTTATATCGAGAAAGGCATGATTTTATACTACTTTTATCTTGGATACTTTGGTGTTATAGTCTTTCTTTTTTACATAAACAAAAACTTCATTCAACTAAAACACAGTACGACTAGAAAAACACAGTCAGTTGCTTTATGATTCTCTCTTCACAAAGGAAAAATAAAAATTATGACAAAGAGGAGAGAAACCAAGAGTGGCACGTTCAATAGTTTATGGAGAAAGAAAAGTTAATCATTGGTATATCAAATATTTTTTTTTGGAGAGTGCCTTATCAAATTGAATCTCATATTTTCTCTCATGTTACATTTATAAAAATATTTGTGTGGTTTTTAAATCATATTTGTCTTTATATTGAATCTAACCTTACAATATTTAAAAAAAATCTTATTATATTGAATAAGTTTGATCTGTATACGAGTTGTTCAAATATAATTATGGTTTATTATCAATTTAAACATATTAGTAATATTATAAAAATAAAGTATAATAAAGTTGGTGATAATTAGGGGTGGAAATTGGGTGGGGAATATTCGAAAATCGTAGGGATTTGAACCAACGAGATGGAATAACCGAAATCTTCACCCACGGGGACGGGGACAGGAGAAGTTTTATCACCGAAGCTCAAATAGGGATGAAGACAGAGATTGTTATATCCGAACCGTAGGGATAACCAAACTGTAACCGTATAAATAACCGTGGGGATCCCAAAAAATATCTGCAAGGATCCTGATATTTTACAAGATTTTTTAAAAAATATACTTATTTATCTATATACCCCTAATATATATCTTAATAAAAAAATCCTAACTATATTACCACTTAAACTTTCTCTCAAACCTAACCACACTCGAGTTTCTATACATGTTTCTATCTTAGTGTTTAGATATTAGCTAAAATTCTTGTCTAAATCTTCCTCAACACAACAGTCTTTTGATCTCCATCATATCATAACTACTTCCAATCGAAGTATCCAAACTTCATATTTTTAATTGAATTGGTCATTTATTTTGGTTAGTAAAATAGTAATTTTGTTTACTTTTTGTGGAGATATGAATTCCACGAAAACCGCGAGAATCCGCACGAGGAGAGTATGAATACGAAAAAAAATCCGAAACATTTAATAGGGATTCCCCGAAATCGTAACTACAAGTATTAAGGATGGAGTGGAGAATGAAAAACTATCTCGGTCCCACTCGATTCTCACCCTAGTGATAATAACTAGCTAGAAACAGTATATAGACGTTGTTTATAAAATCTATAATTGAAAAATATTACGTGTACTGATGGTGTGCTAAATTTGTTTTCACGTTGCGTTGTTTTTAGGGTTTAGGGTTTGTGGTTAAATTTTAAGATGTGAACACAATTGTCTTAGATATTTTCGGGGTTATGAGAAAAACTCAAAAAATGAACCCTATAGAAAGAAAATATGTTCCATTACTTTTTGCAAATAATTTAGTATTTCATTAATAAATTATAGAAATATAATTAAAATTTATTAAAAATATTAATTTTATTATTTTGTTAAAAAAAACATCATATATATAATGGGCAATCACTAACCTACTAGATTATCACTTAAGAATATGTGAAGTTATGAAGGTAGTAGGTGAGAGTTCTGAGCGGTTGCTTATATTGCTCCCCTTGCCAAACGCTATTGGATGTAAAAATAGATTTTATGATTTAAAGTTTAGAGTTTAAGGTTTATAATTTAGATGTTAGGGTTTAGATCATCTAAAAGAGATATGTGACACTTTAGAAGCTCAGTTGTGAATAATTTTTACCTAGGGAGAGAAAAAAAGAGGAAATTTGCTCATAGTGAATTTTGAACTTACATCACATGAGAGAGGAGAGGATGCAAACTGAAAGCTTTAACCGTTTGCTTTAGCGATTGTTGACACCACTATTTTGGATGAAAATTCTCTGCCCCTACTCATGCCCTCACACTCAAATATAAATTTAGGGTTTAGAGAATTTAGGGTAGGGTGTATTTTTTAGGCTGTATGATTTAGGATTTAGAATGTAAGGTTGTAACTTAGAATTTAATTTTTTAGTGTTGGGGTATTATAGGGCACCAAAAGGGACAGCGAATTTTTATCCTTGTATTTCAAACTTAAATTTATTTTATTAAATCTTTATAATGATTATTTTAGACTAAAACGTTAGTTAAACTGAAATAATGTGGACCAGAAATTTAATTCAAATTAATCGTACAACTATTTCATTTAAATTATATTAACTTCTTTCCCTAAAACGAACAACTTTTATTAATAACTAGCTGGCGCATGCATTGTGTTGATAAGTTAAAAAAAGGAAAGTGAACAGGTGTACGTCCTCTAGTTTCATCGGTTATCCACAACACTTCTCAAATCTCTATATATACCTTGTGTTCTTCTTCTCTAATCTCTATATATACCTTGTGTTCTTCTTCTCTAATCTCTATCACTACTCACTTCTCTTTTCTAAGACTTGACGAATCTCTCTCACTCTCCCCAATGAGTTCTTCAACCCTTGTTTCGCTTCCTTTAATGAAACCAAAAGATGTAAACACTCTTCATCTTTTCGACTTAAACAAGTTGCAAAGGCAATCCAACATACCTACACAATTCATGTGGCCCAAGGAAGACATGGTCGGCACCGACGGAGTGTTCGACGAGCCCTTGATAGACTTGGAAGGGTTCGTCAAAGGAGATGAGATCGCCACTGCCAAGGCAATCAAGCTCGTGAAGACCGCTTGCACCAACCACGGCTTCTTCCAAGTCATCAATCACGGTGTTGACGCAGATCTCATTCAAGCTGCTTATCGTGAAATCGATACCATCTTCGAGTTGCCCTTTAACAAGAAGCTTGATTTCCGACGTAAGTCTGACGGTTATGCAGGCTTTTCTTTTGCTGATCGGTTCACGCCCATTTTACCTTGGAAGGAAACATTTAGCTTCGGGCACCGAGGAATGAACTCTGACCTCCCTGTGGTAGATTATTTTACGTCGACTTTGGGGCAAGATTTTGAACAAGCCGGGTAAGTCTAAATTTATGCACTCATGGTTGATTACACCTTGACATCGACAACATATTAAACATTAATCTTTTGCTTAATGAATCGTAACTTTGACTAAAAATCTTAAATGTATAAAAAAACAAAACTCTAAAGTACCTTGTCACTTTATCATCGTATATGATAAAGAAACAAAAAGCGTTTCATTGACTAACAAAGAACTTTATGTTTTGAATTTTGAAGGCGTGTTTATCAAAAATATTGTGAAAAGATGAGAGGATTGTCTCTAATCATCATGGAGCTTTTGGCACTGAGTTTAGGAGTGGATCGTTCCTACTATCGCAAATTTTTCGAAGATGGTACTTCTATAACGAGGTGCAATTACTATCCCCCGTGCAAGAATTCCGATGCCACCTTCGGTACCGGCCCTCATACCGATCCTAATTCCATTACGATACTTCACCAAGACCAAGTTGGAGGGCTCGAAATATTAGCCGGCGACAAATGGCTGGCAGTTCCGCCTCGGCAGGATGCGCTTGCCATTAACATTGGTGACACTTTCATGGTACATTAATATGTAGTATTTGTTTTTATTTGATGCTATAATTCAATATTTGATATCTGAATTTCGAGTGTGTTTACGTTATTGTTGTAGGCATTTTCTAACGGGATATACAAAAGCTGCATACATCGGGCAATGGTGAACGAGGAGAGAATGAGGAGATCGTTGGTTTATTTTGTGAATCCCAAAGAAGACATTGTGGTGAGACCACCGGAAGATCTGGTCGTCGGCTCAAGCAGGGTTTACCCGGATTTCACCTGGTCCTATCTGTTGTACTTCGCTAGTAATCACCCTCGAACTAACGTTCGGACCCTTGAAAACTTCTTCCCATGGCTTCTATCTTCTCAACCTAAAGTTCATACTTAATAAAGTTGGGATTCAGCCTTTACATGTTGTCGTTGTCGTTTTCATTTTCGCTAGTAATCACCCTCGAACTGACGTTCGGAAAGTTGATTTTTTTTACTAAGCAGTATTATAATAATATTCTCAAGACAAATCTAAAATTCTGTCGATATTTTTAATAAATCATGTGTTTTTCTTAATGAGCATCCATCTTTGTTTCAGTCTCGGCATTCCTCAACCCTTGTATGATGCTAACTATATTCAGCTCCTTTGGAGCCGCCTCGCCCTTAATTTTCAATATGATCCAACATGTAAAGACAATTTGGTTTCTCATTTTAGCAAAGCATCATTATCACATGAAATTAAAAAGAATAACTCGTATTTTTATATGCAACATCATTATCATTCTTTTATATTTAAAAAATTCGAGAATGTACAGTCCCAACACATATTCCAATTACTTACCACATTTCATTAAATATGATAGCTCAATAGACAATGACTCTACTATTGAACAACTGACAAACTAATGGGATAGACTTGTTGTGACCTTAACGTTATCTGTTAGTAGACACAGTCAATTCACTAATGGAATTTTTAAATATGAAGGGATAATTGTTAACATACCAAGCCCTTGTTTCAATTTTAATGACATAATGACTTGTTTGTCACAAAATTTTAATTGAATGGTTTGTTTGTTCCTAAACTTATAATTGAGGGACTGAATTGACGCTTTTAGAAGAAAAAAAAAGATTGTTCCTAAACCTATAATTGAGTGTCTAATTATTACTTTTAGAAAATAAATGACATATTTATTACTAAACCTATAACTAAGTGACTTGTGATGTAATTTACCCTAAAAATAAATACATCTACGTGAAATTAGATTTGACACTTAAGCTTTGTTTGGTTGGGTAGAAAAGTGAAAGGGAGGAAGGAGGGAAGAGAAAATTAGAAAGAAAATAAATTTAATGGTTACTTAGTATAATAGAAAATCGGAACAAAAGAAAATAGGAGGGAAGGTAGTTTTCCTTGCTCCTCTACAAATAGTTTTCTCTCCAAAATTTAGTGTAAAATAGAAAAGAAAAATAAAAGCTATCATATTTGTTTTAATTTTACTTAACCTAAAATTTAGTTTTATTTATTTTAAGGGTAAAGTTTACAAATGGTAACTAAATTTTGGCATAATACACTTTTCCCCATAAACTTTTATATGTTTTCCCAACTTGCCCTCTAAAGTTTATTTTGACCACTTTTGCCCCTTAACGTTGTTTTTAACGTTACCCATATTACCTCCTATTGTTAAAAAAATTGTCTTGACCAATCAGAACGTGTCACATTATTTTTTATTTATTTCTAAATTTTAAAATAAAATAAATATATTAAAATATTCAAAACACCCCCTCATCTTCATCCCATCATTTTCTTCCCCAATGTTCTTTAAACTCTCTAGTTATCCAAATCTCAAGTAGAACTCATTACTAGTAGTTCCATTTTCCTGACAAACAAACAAGTAGAACTCATTACAGTAACGAGAGGAACACAAGCCTTGAAGCTTTCAGGGTCAGTTCTGCTGTTGAGACCCAGATTTTGCAAATACTCGGAGCTTCCATTTTCTTCTAAAATCTTCTTTAAAGTCTGATTTTGAACATTCTCGGCATCTTTGGTCATCGATTCGAACTCTTCTACCATTTTTTCAGTGTCCAAAATTTCTATCTTTTCTAACATAGTTGCTGAATGTCTGAATCTATACCAAAAAACAAAAACAAAAAAGGAAAACGACACGAAATGATGACTACTTTTTACCTGTTATTTATAGAAAAATAGCTGATATGAAAGCATAGAAAAATCAAAATGCAAACTCTCTCTCTCTACCTCTTGTTCCAAACAGAAGCAAAATTAGTTTATCTTTGGTATTAATAAATACAAGAAAAGGGAACTGCTAACAAAATGAAATTAAATGCAATAATGTAAACTCTTTTATCACTTTAGAGGCTCTAGCGTTGGGATTTGGAGGTTTAATGAGGAGAGAAAAGTGGGCAAGCTGGTTTAGAGGTAAAGCTTGGGGAATTAAAGTTTCATGGAGAAAGGAGTATTGAAGGTCGAAGGAGGAGGGTTTGGCTGAAAAACATGTTTGGGAGAAAGAAATTTCTTTTTTTTTTCTCGAGAATCAAACGGAAATGGGTGAGAATTATTCAAAGTTTAGGAAGGAAAATATGTGAGTATGAATCAAACAAAATGATTTGTTTTGGGCATTTGCAGCCATAGAAAACTACACTGAATTTATACCAGATCTCTATTTTGTGTGGTTAAAGCATATGAGTTTAAGAGAAATGGAAGGTTGGGGAAGATAAAGATGAGTATATTTTAAGTGTTTTAGGAATATAATTAAATTAATAATTATTTTTAAAATAATTATTTTATTTTAAAATTTAAAAATAAAAATATGATGCTGCATGTTCTGATTAGTTAACACATATTTTTTAACGGTGTTAGCTTTTTGGAGTGAAATGGTAACGGTAAAAAATTTAGGGGGCAAAAGTGGGCAAAATGTAGTTTACGGGGGCAAGTTGAGAAAATATGTAAAGTTTAGGGGGGAAGTTTATTAAGCTTTAATTTTATTATTAAAGTCAATATTATTAATATAATAATATTTTGTTCACTTTAGTCCCTAAATTTTTTACTTAATCCAAAATTGACTTATATTTGTTTCTAATTTTATCTAATTGTTGGTACCTACGGATACTAACTGCCACGTGTCAGGATCAGACGACCCGCGACCAATGAACAAGACTGTGAACAGTATAACACAAAAGACATCCAGCGATCAATGAAGCAATGCATAAGATCATTGCGAACCACAACGTGTAAGGTCACTCGTGAATCGTACAACACCCTTCGCAACCTGCGGCGAACTAGCAAGACTACAAGTAACATCGCATCCAACGATCACGTGACTGCGCACGTGATCACTACGGATGACAGAGCAAACCTGAGACGTGACGATACATGTGATCCACACCGATACCGAGTCACAGAAACTCACTAAAACACATGTCCTCCTTGATTGACATGTGCCTCACTTCATCTAACACCTTTATAAGGGGACATGCACCCCCAAATAGAGAGTAGACCCCCATCACACAAATAAGCTCTCATGACCAGAACCCGAACTCTCAAAAACTCCATGAGAACTCTCCCTTCCGGGCCCCCACTACCACAAGAGAAACAAGAGCCACACACCAGCTCCAACCCAGAACAACCATCCCGGCCACCATCGAACCATCATCTCCAGTCCCTAATCATTTTTACCATCAACAATTAGTGTGGTGAGCGTGAACCCTTCAGGTCTTCGGTTTGATCCTCGAAGGATGACGAAGAGTGACCCTCGACAAGGGAGCATATGGAGGAATGGACAGAGATATGAAAAAAGGAGAAAGAAGCCGAAAGTATCTGACCGACCAACATACATAATAAATTGAGTGTCACTGGCCGATCAAGAGAGGCAACCGAGACAACCAGAGGAATGGCGTATGCATGTAATAAAAAGACCCACCAGTATATAGGGGTTCAAATAAGAGATGTAAAGCCAAGAGTGCCGCAAGAAACATGGCGGGAAGCAGGAACATAAGAGGCAGAAAGTCCAGATGAGGGATGTAAGGAGCCCTCATAGTCCTTCTGCTGGAAGAAAGTAAGTGATCCCTGCTGATGAAATTTGAAGTTGTAAAGTTTTGAATTTCATCCGCTGCTCCTGTAACCTCTCTGATAGCTTGAGGATCGATCAAGGTTGGCGCCCAAATCAAAGCTACAGACCATTTAGCAGCTAAGCACGATAGTGAGGACACAAGAGAGCAGAAACTTGTCACAAAGCAGAGACACACCAAACATGTGAAGGTATGACCTAACCTATATTGTTCAAGATGCACTTTGTTTTCATTTTTTGTCATTTTGCATATTCTATGGCACACTATATGTGACTATTTTGATTAATGAAAATATCTCTTCTACTAATATTTTTATTCAATCCCCAATTCTCCCCAAATATGAAACGCTCATTAGCCACTCCTGAAATAATCATTGCTTCCGAAGCAAGCAAGCTAAAAATAAACAAAGGGTCGTCTGAGCGTCTTCCGCTTTTAAGAAGCGTGCATAGAGGAATCAGCTCAACAATCGCCTCTTTCAAAGCAAGTGAGCTAAAAATAAACAAAGGCTCGACTGAGCGTCCGCCGCTTTTAATAAACATGGATAGAGGAATAAACTCAATGATCGCCACTTTCGAAGCAAGCAAGCTAAAAATAAACAAAGGGTCGTTTGAGCGTCCGCCACTTTTTAAGAAGCGTGCATAGAGGAATCAGCTTAACGATCACCGCTTCCGAAGCAAGCTAGCAAAAATAAAACAAAGGGTCGTTTGAGCGTCCGCCGCTTTTAAGAAGCGTGCATAAAGGAATCAACTCAACGATCGCCGCTTCCGAAGCAAGCGAGCTAAAAATAAACAAAGGTTCCTCTGAGCGTTTGCCGCTTTTAAGAAGTGTGCATAGTGGAATCACCTCAACGATCATCGCTTCTGAAGCAAACAAAATAACAATAAACAAAGGGTCATCTAGCGTCCGTCGCTTTTAAGAAGCGTGCATAAAGGAATCAGCTCAATGATCGCCGCTTCCGAAGCAAGCGAGCTAAAAAGAAACAAAGGGTCGTCTAAGCATTCGCCACTTTTAAGAAGCGTGCATAGAGGAATCACCTCAACGATTGCCGCTTCCAAAGCAAGCAAGCTAAAAATAAACAAAGGGTCGTCAGAGCGTCCCCCGCTTTCAAAAAGCGTGCATAAAAGAATCAGCTTAACGGTCGATGCTTTCGAAGCAAGCGAGCTAAACATAAACTAAGGGTTTTCTAAGTGTCTGCCGCTTTTAAGAAGCGTGCATAGAGGAATCAACTCAACGATCGCCGCTTCCGAAGTAAGCAAGCTAAAAATAAACAAAGGGTCGTCTGAGCGTCTGTCGCTTTTAAGAAGGGTGCATAGAGGAATCACCTTAACGATCGCCGCTTATGAAGCAAGCGGGCTAAAAATAAACAAAAGGTCGTCTGAGCGTCCGCCGCTTTCAAGAAGTATACATAGAGGAACCAACACAACGATATCCGCTTTCGAAGTAAGATATGTGAGCGGAACATAAAATAGTAGCGCATGAGTTGAAAACAAAGTGAGCCTTAAATGAATAGATATTCGCCATCACCAAAGTGAGCCCTAAACGAATAAATTAGTTCAAGTGCAAAATGTTTCTTGTAGATACTTCTTTTCGTTGAGCGATAAAAAATCAATGCAATGAGCCAGCTTGTTCTCAATTTAAGTAGAACGCCTTCAGGCTCCAGACATCCCTTTTCAAAGTTTCATCTTAATACACTTATGTAACAATTGAACTAAAAAAAGGGGTCGCAAAATCTAATAAACTATCTAAAGCTCCCTCTACTCCCAAGTAAGTACCTACAATACCTAAAAATAGATATCTGCCTACCTGTCCAGGTTACACTCATTGTAAATTCAAAGAAATTATTCAGTACCCACCGCTTCTAATAAAGAGAACAGTAAAGTATATGAGCACGAGTCAACATAGCAATCAAAAATCAACTCACCTAGGAGGCAAGAATCCACCTAACTTCAGGCAGTAACGCAAATATATAATCCACCCTGAGAAAGTGATGTTGTTCCATGGAAAATAACGTAAAGAGAACCCCCCCAGCAAACTAATTACAGCAGAGGCAAAGGTTTTCCACCCGCTTATTTGGAAAATTGCAAGCATTAAAGGTTTATATTTATCATGTAACGCCCCGGTTTTGGGCTTAGAAGTTTTGGGCGTTGACCGGTTTGGTCAAAGTCCTGTTCGAATCTTAAAAGGGTAAATTAGGAAAGCCTAGTTCGGGTTGCATTAAAAATATGGAAAAATGTTCTAAAATCATCTTTTAATATAATTAGATGAACTGTGAAAACAATTTTGGAAAATGAGGTTTGGAAGGTTGACATTTTGGCTAGTGACCAAAATGTAATTTTCGCAAATTTGGTGGCTGTTTTAAAAAGGATTGAAACTTTGAATCTTTAAGGAGCTATTTGCCCAAAAGTGAATTCTCCAGATTTTTCTAAGATATTTTAATCCTAAATTCTGATTTTAAAGGTTTCATAAAAGGAGGGAAACTCATTTTTTTTACTATTTTCTTTCCTAACTTCCTATTTTCTTCTCTCATTTTCTCTCCAACCAAACATTTCTTTTTCCAGAGATTTTGATCTGATTTCTTCATCTAAAATCATCCTTTCAACTCACAATTGATAGCAAATCATTGTGTCATCAAAACCTACTCAATTGCTACAAGTTTCAACAAGGTTTTCATTCCAAAAAGTGGAGAATCACAAGTTTGGAGGTATGAACGATTTCTCCTCTGAACTTTAAGTTCTTTAATGAAATTCCTAAAGTTTTCAATCCTAAATTTATGTTTAATTAAAGGTTGTCAAGTAGATTTGTGGATCTTGGCTAATTATGCAAGATTTTGATGTTTTCACTTGATTTTCGTTTGATCTGTTGGATCTGAGTTTTAAGAGATGTTTTTGGTGTTAAATGATCTCTAAATTGATAAGGAAATGAGTTTTGATCAATGCAATCCCGGATAGGTTGAGTTTCCTAAGTTTAGCTTGTGTTTTAAGGTAGTTTTTGTGGTGATCTTGTGGATCTGTTGTTGCTGGAGGTATAAGGATGTTAATAGGTTGTTTTTAGATGTTGTTTGGTGTTGATGGATGTTAGGTTTTGCTGGTTTATGGCTGGGCTTTGTTTAGAAGTGGTTTGGATGCAATTTCGGTGGTGTTTGGTGGCCGAAATTGGTGTTTGAATGAGAGCAGCGTGTTTGAGTGCTTTCATTGAAGCTTTTGATGCTTGATGATGCATTAAACCTCTGCTTCAATGTGTTTGATCAGGGGAGGCATCTTTGGATCCAAGAGTTGTTGATCCGGAGGCTTGAATTCGTGCTTCGGCAAGTGACGAAGTGGAATCGGTGAGTGAAAATGGGTTTTCGGTTTTGAAACCAATGTCTTGGGAGCTTAGTTTAAGTCTAAACAACTTTGCTAAGCTCGAGTGTAAGTTTTCGGAATTTCTCTCTAGTGGTGGCCATGATTTTGTTGAGATGCGAAATGATAAATTGCATGTTTTACATACTGTTTTGAAGGCATGTTTTAGCATGGTTTTTGCTGTTGATATAAGCCATATGATGAAGGTAACTCTAGGTAGGAGTTCCTTGCTTTTGCACATTGAAATGTTGTGGTATAATGCTTTTAAATGCATGATGAATATGGCTTGGTTTTATGCTTTAAAACAGTGATGTAAGTGATGAAAATGATGTATATTGGCAAGTGATGTTTTTAAAATGTTAAGGTCACTAAGGTGGTTAAAGTCCTTGAGTGAGCCTTGTTACTTATGAACATCAAGGTGGTTAAAAGTCCTTGGATGGTTCATGTTGTGGACACTAAGGTGGTTAAAAGTCCTTAGGTGATCCTTTCTATGGTGTTTAAAAGTCCATAGGCCAAGGTGTTTAAAAGTCCTTGGGATCAAGGTGTTTAAAAGTCCTTGATGTGATTCATTCATGGTGTTTAAAAGTCCATGGCCAAGGTGTTTAAAAGTCCTTGGGATCAAGGTGTTTAAAAGTCCTTGATGAGATACTTTCTATGGTGTTTAAAAGTCCATAGGCCAAGGTGTTTAAAAGTCCTTGGGGCCAAGGTGTTTAAAAGTCCTTGGGAAAGTTGTTGAACTTGTTTTAATAAATGGAATGTTTCACTTAAGCCAATATGACATGTTAAGAATATTGAGAAGCATGAGATGCTTGTTTTAATGTTTATGTTGAAGCATGAGTTTGCTTGTTTAGAATGCTTTTGAGCATGTGAAAAGGTTGATTTAAAGCATGTTTTGTAAATGTTTCCAAATTGCATTATTGAATGGTTTTTAAGAGCTTTCCTCACTAAGCTTTTGCTTACGCTCTCTTCGTTTTCTGAATTCAATAATGCAGAGCATTAGAGTACCTTGAGGGCAGCAAGAAAGGGGCAAGCAATCAAGTTCAAGTGAAGCTCAATGTATGAGGTTTTATAAGTACATTTTAGCTTTTGTATGATTTGGCAATGGGGGACCAATGTGTATGTTTTGGGAGGTGTTGGAGACTCCCTAGGTATGTTTAATGTTGATGTGTTTGTGGGCTTTTGAATTGGAACCTTATATGCTTGCTTTGTAAGTTTGGTGTTTGTATGCCTAGCTTGTGTAGGAAGCATGCATTTAGAATTGGGGCTTTTTGCACATGATGATGATTGGATGAATTGTTGATGCTAATATGATGTTTTTATGTTGAGTTGCATGTTGGCAAAGTTTGGTAGGGTTCGGAGCATGTATGAATGTGTAATTGCATGTTTAAAGTGATGTTTAGAGGCAATCTGGGCAGGGTGTTTCGGAACAGCACCTACCGTTTCGGAACGGGTGCCTTAAATGAGCCCAGGCGTCCGAAACGGGAGGGGCCGTTTCGGAACGGTTTAGCCTCTGCCAGACCCCCGTTTCGAAACGGGCTATGCCTGTTTCGGAACGGCCCCGCGTTTCGGAACGGGCTGTCTCCCGTTTCGGAACGGTCGACCGTTGGGGACTGACTCTGGCAGTTATATGTTTTGAAAAGTTTGCGTTTTGGTCCTGAATCTTGTTTGTGCAATTGTATGAGTTTGGGAAGTCCTTTTGAGCTGAAATTTCACAGAGAAGCATGAAACCTGATTAATTTCAAGTTGGTAACTTCAATTTGGGTTAAGTCCTTTAATTTAACAGAATTTACAATTTGGTCCCTAAAGTTGTAATTTGCTCAATTGAGTCCCTGTTTAACCTCTGATGTTTGTGATCTTTTGTTATGATGTTTGTGTGATCACCATTAGGCTTAATGTGCATCTAGACAAGTTTAAAAAGAAAAAAAAGGGGTCGTTAATCAAGGTTGACTTTCGGGTTGACTTTGGTTTTCCCCGTGTGACTTTCTTAATTCGGGTCAACCGTCTAGGCCGGGTTAAGGGGGTTACATTTGGTGGTATCAGAGCTGAGTTCTCGAGTAATTAGGAATGTTTGTATGCATGATTGAAGCATGTTTGCCTTGTATGCTTGTTGTTTGAAAGCATGTTCAGTGGCATGAGGTGTCGATGCAATTGAGTTGTATGTTGTGATGTTGCATGCTGAGGGTACCCATTGCCAAACAAAAGCTAAAGGAAAGATGTTGTTTTGAAATGAAATTGAGCTTGAATACTTGGATTGCTTACCTTGCTGGGCCTGATTTTGTTTTATTTGTGTTGTGATTGCATGGTAAAGTATGGCACCACGTAGAGAGTTGAGAGGTAATGTGCGAGCTACGGCTCCCAATGAGAATGAGAATGAAGAGCACGCTGATAGTGCTGTGTTACCCCCTCCTCCGCCTGGTGGTGGTGATGGAGGTGCGAGAGCTGAAGCTGCAGCTGATGCTGGTGCTGGAGCTGCTGGACCAGAGATGGGTCGGGGGCAAGCTGTGCCTGATATGTCTGCTTTGGTACAAGCTATTGCGGGTGCTTTTCGAGCAGCAGTAGCTGGGGCTCAGGGAGCTGGGCATCAGGGAGATGCTGGAGTCAGATTGCCTTTGGAGCGTCTGCGCAGTCTTGGAGGGACTGAGTTTAGAGGTTTATCAGCTGAGAGTTCTGAGGCTTGGCTGGAAAGTACCAAGCGTATCTTGGGTCAGATGAGTTGCACGGATGTGCAAAAGCTGGGCTGTGTTGTGTCCTTGCTGCAGGACGATGCTTATACATGGTGGATGACTACCATTTCTGGTATGGCTGAAGCTGATGTTACCTGGACATTCTTTCAGAATGTGTTTAAAAGGAGATATCTGGGAGTGAGATATCTGGATGAGAAAAAGCGGGAATTCATGTCTCTTACCCAAGGGAGCATGAGTGTAGCTGAGTACGAGGTACAGTTTGTACGGCTCAGTCAGTATGCACCGGAGCTGATACCTGATGAGAGGGCTAGGTGCGAGAGGTTTCGTTACGGTCTTGTGACAGATGTTAAGATGTATCTGCTGGCCACCGAGTATGTTGATTTTGATGTATTGGTGGGCCGAGCAAAGGATGTTGAGATGAACCTGAGTTTGTCTGCTAAGAGTGCTGGCAAGCGAGCTGCTGAGTATAGTTCCGGAGGTGGACGGAACAAGAGGGGACGAGATCAGAAGTATCAGTCCTCAGCCAGGAGAGGTGGTGGTGTGCCTGCTAGAGGAGGCATTGCTAGAGCTGACCCTAGTGCTTGTTGGATCTGTGGTTCCCGTGGTCACTTGAAGCGTGATTGTCCTCGTGCTGAGAGAGTGGCACAAGCTCCTGTTGTGACAGCTGGTAATGCTGGTGGAAATGGATGCTGGAATTGTGGCTCTGCGGACCACATCAGACGAGATTGTCCGAGATTGGCTGGTGAGCAGGTGCGTGCTCCTTTTGTTGCTGCACCGCAGAGAGGTCGTGGGCGCGGCCGTGGTAATTTCCAGAGGAGAGAGGAAGGTGGCCGTGGGGTAGCTCATGTTGTAGCTATTCAGCCTGAAGGTGGAGGCCAAGCGAGGGTGTATGCTCAGAGAGAGGGCAGGAATGATGCAGATGTGATTGCAGGTACCTTTACTTTGCAGTCCTTGTCATTGCTTTCTTTGATTGATTCTGGATCTACTCATTCATATATTCTTCGTGAGCATGCTGAATTGCTTGGTTTGCCTGTTGAGTCTTTGGATGTTGGTGTTCGGGTCACTAGTTCTTTTGGTGAGACTGTTGTGACTCGGAAGTTGTATAGAAGGTGTCCTTTGGTTGTTCAAGAACATGTCTTTCATGTTGATCTTATGGAGTTGCCCTTCTATGGTTTTGATGTGATCCTTGGTATGGATTGGCTTGCTGAGCATCGGGCTGTTGTGGATTGTGAGAATAAGCGTGTTTCGCTTAAGCTTGCGGATGATTATGAAGTTGTGGTGGTTGGTGAGAATGTGAAGTTTCTTGTCAATGTTGTATCTTCTTTGGAGGCGAGCAGGATGCTGAGGCAAGGTTGCGAAGCTTATCTAGCTTTTGTGATGAATCCTAGCTCTAAGGAGTTGAGGGTGCAAGATATCAGGGTTGTAAAGGAGTTTCCTGGTGTTTTTCCTGAGGAGTTGCCTGGTTTACCTCCTAACCGCGAGGTGGAGTTTGGAATTGAGCTGTATGAGAATACAACTCCTGTGTCCATTACTCCATATAGAATGGCACCTAAGGAGCTGAAGGAGCTGAAGACGCAGTTGCAAGAGTTGCTTGATCGTGGTTTCATCCGGCCGAGTGTGTCGCCTTGGGGTGCTCCTGTCTTGTTTGTGAAGAAGAAGGATGGCACTATGAGAATGTGCATTGATTACCGTCAGCTGAACAAGTTGACTATCAAGAATCGGTATCCTTTGCCGAGGATTGATGATCTCTTTGATCAATTTCGGGGAGCTGCTGTGTTCTCTAAGATTGACTTGAGGTCAGGGTATTATCAGTTGAAGGTGAAAGATGTGGATGTGCCTAAGACAGCTTTCAGGACAAGGTATGGGCATTATGAGTTCCTTGTGATGCCGTTTGGGTTGACAAATGCTCCTGCTGCTTTCATGGACATGATGAATCGTGTTTTTCATGAATACCTGGACAAGTTCGTAGTGGTGTTCATTGATGATATCCTTGTGTACTCGCGTACTGAGGAGGAGCATGAAGAGCATTTGAGGGTTGTTTTGCAAGCTTTGTTGGAGAATCAGCTTTATGCTAAGCTGAGCAAGTGTGAGTTCTGGTTAAGAGAGGTGGTTTTTCTTGGGCATGTTGTCTCAGCTGAGGGGATTCGTGTTGATCCTCAGAAGATTGAGGCGGTGATGAGCTGGAAGGTTCCTAAGTCTGTTCATGAGGTCCGTAGTTTCCTTGGTTTGGCGGGATACTACCGGAGGTTTGTGGATGGTTTTTCCAAGATTGCTGCTCCTTTGACGAAGCTGTTGCAGAAGGATGTTAAGTATGAGTGGACAGAAGCGAGACACCAGGCTTTTGAGAAGCTGAAGGCGGCTTTGACGCAAGCTCCTATCTTGATTCAGCCTGAATCAGGGAAAGAGTTTGTGGTTTACAGTGATGCATCCTATGTTGGTTTGGGGTGTGTGCTGATGCAGGAGGGTAAGGTGGTGGCTTATGCATCGCGGCAGTTGAAAGTGCATGAGCGCAATTACCCTACGCACGATATTGAGCTGGCTGCAGTGGTTTTTGCTCTGAAGATCTGGAGGCATTATCTGTATGGTGAGAAGTGTACTGTGTACACGGATCACAAGAGTTTGAGGTATCTGATGTCTCAGAAGGAGTTGAATCTTAGGCAGCGGCGTTGGTTGGAGTTGCTCAAGGATTATGATCTGACGATTGAGTATCATCCTGGAAAAGCCAATGTTGTTGCGGATGCCTTGAGTAGGAAGGTAGCTGTTGAGTTGAGAGCCATGTTTGCTAGCTTGAGCATATCGCGTGATGGTGGTCTTGTAGCTGAGTTACAAGTGAAGCCATCTTTGGTTCAGATGATCAAGGATAAGCAGTTGTTGGATGATTCCTTGGTGTCTCATGTTCAGGATATCGCGGAGGGTAGACCTTCGGAGTTCTGTTTCAATGATGATGGTGTGCTGTGTTTTGGTAGTCGGTTAGTTGTGCCCAATGATGCTGAGTTGAGGCGTGCTATTCTGACTGAAGGTCATAGTAGTCCTTTTGCTATGCACCCTGGTAGTACTAAGATGTATCGTGATCTTCGTGATGAGTACTATTGGGTTGGTTTGAAGAAGGATGTTGCGGAGTTCGTGAGCAAGTGTTTGGTGTGTCAGCGAGTTAAGGCTGAGCATCAGTTTCCTTCTGGGTTGTTGCAACCGTTGAAAATCCCTGAGTGGAAGTGGGAGAGGGTTACCATGGATTTTGTATCTGGTTTGCCTTTGTCTCCTTCGAAAAAGAATTCGGTTTGGGTGGTTGTGGATCGCCTGACGAAGTGTGCGCATTTCTTGCCTGTGCATACTACGTTTTCTTTGGATAAGCTGGCAGAGCTGTACATTGCTGAGATTGTGCGGCTGCATGGTGTGCCTAAGTCGATTGTGTCGGATAGGGATCCGAGGTTCACATCGCGTTTTTGGCAGTGTTTGCATCAGGCTCTGGGTACAAGGTTGCATTTCAGTACGTCCTATCATCCTCAGTCGGATGGTCAGTCTGAGCGAGTTATCCAGGTTTTGGAGGATATGTTGAGGTGCTGCGTGATTGAGTTCCAAGGTTCTTGGGAGAAGCATCTGCCTTTGGTTGAGTTTGCTTATAACAACAGTTATCAGGCGAGTATACAGATGGCACCTTATGAGGCTCTGTACGGAAGGAAGTGTAGGACTCCTCTTTGTTGGGCTGAAACTGGTCAAAAGTTGGTTTCGATGCCTGCTTTGTTGAAAGGGACCACAGAGAAGGTGAAGCTCATTTGTGAGCGGTTAAAGGCTGCTTCTGATCGGCAGAAGTCTTACGCGGATTTGAAGCGTAAGGAGATAGAATATGCGGTGGGTGACCGTGTGTTCTTGAAGGTTTCGCCGTGGAAGAAGGTGATGCGGTTTGGTCGGAAGGGCAAGTTGAGCCCTAGATACATTGGACCATATGAGGTGGTTGAGCGTGTGGGTCCTGTTGCGTATCGGTTGAGGTTACCTCAGGAGTTGGAGAAGATTCATGATGTGTTCCATGTTTCTATGCTCCGGAAGTATAGATCTGATCCTTCGCATGTGATGCCTGTTGGGGATGTAGTTTTGAATCCGGATTTGACCTATGATGAGGAACCGGTGAAGGTTCTGGATTCGGATAGCAAGGTTCTTCGTGGCAAGACCATTGAGTTGGTGAAGATGCTGTGGAAGCATCGCGGTGTTAAGGAAGCCACATGGGAGCGGAAGGAAGACATGCTGAAGCAGTTTCCTTATCTCTTTCCTTCAGGTAAATTTCGAGGATGAAATTTCTTAAGGGGGGGAGAGTTGTAACGCCCCGGTTTTGGGCTTAGAAGTTTTGGGCGTTGACCGGTTTGGTCAAAGTCCTGTTCGAATCTTAAAAGGGTAAATTAGGAAAGCCTAGTTCGGGTTGCATTAAAAATATGGAAAAATGTTCTAAAATCATCTTTTAATATAATTAGATGAACTGTGAAAACAATTTTGGAAAATGAGGTTTGGAAGGTTGACATTTTGGCTAGTGACCAAAATGTAATTTTCGCAAATTTGGTGGCTGTTTTAAAAAGGATTGAAACTTTGAATCTTTAAGGAGCTATTTGCCCAAAAGTGAATTCTCCAGATTTTTCTAAGATATTTTAATCCTAAATTCTGATTTTAAAGGTTTCATAAAAGGAGGGAAACTCATTTTTTTTACTATTTTCTTTCCTAACTTCCTATTTTCTTCTCTCATTTTCTCTCCAACCAAACATTTCTTTTTCCAGAGATTTTGATCTGATTTCTTCATCTAAAATCATCCTTTCAACTCACAATTGATAGCAAATCATTGTGTCATCAAAACCTACTCAATTGCTACAAGTTTCAACAAGGTTTTCATTCCAAAAAGTGGAGAATCACAAGTTTGGAGGTATGAACGATTTCTCCTCTGAACTTTAAGTTCTTTAATGAAATTCCTAAAGTTTTCAATCCTAAATTTATGTTTAATTAAAGGTTGTCAAGTAGATTTGTGGATCTTGGCTAATTATGCAAGATTTTGATGTTTTCACTTGATTTTCGTTTGATCTGTTGGATCTGAGTTTTAAGAGATGTTTTTGGTGTTAAATGATCTCTAAATTGATAAGGAAATGAGTTTTGATCAATGCAATCCCGGATAGGTTGAGTTTCCTAAGTTTAGCTTGTGTTTTAAGGTAGTTTTTGTGGTGATCTTGTGGATCTGTTGTTGCTGGAGGTATAAGGATGTTAATAGGTTGTTTTTAGATGTTGTTTGGTGTTGATGGATGTTAGGTTTTGCTGGTTTATGGCTGGGCTTTGTTTAGAAGTGGTTTGGATGCAATTTCGGTGGTGTTTGGTGGCCGAAATTGGTGTTTGAATGAGAGCAGCGTGTTTGAGTGCTTTCATTGAAGCTTTTGATGCTTGATGATGCATTAAACCTCTGCTTCAATGTGTTTGATCAGGGGAGGCATCTTTGGATCCAAGAGTTGTTGATCCGGAGGCTTGAATTCGTGCTTCGGCAAGTGACGAAGTGGAATCGGTGAGTGAAAATGGGTTTTCGGTTTTGAAACCAATGTCTTGGGAGCTTAGTTTAAGTCTAAACAACTTTGCTAAGCTCGAGTGTAAGTTTTCGGAATTTCTCTCTAGTGGTGGCCATGATTTTGTTGAGATGCGAAATGATAAATTGCATGTTTTACATACTGTTTTGAAGGCATGTTTTAGCATGGTTTTTGCTGTTGATATAAGCCATATGATGAAGGTAACTCTAGGTAGGAGTTCCTTGCTTTTGCACATTGAAATGTTGTGGTATAATGCTTTTAAATGCATGATGAATATGGCTTGGTTTTATGCTTTAAAACAGTGATGTAAGTGATGAAAATGATGTATATTGGCAAGTGATGTTTTTAAAATGTTAAGGTCACTAAGGTGGTTAAAGTCCTTGAGTGAGCCTTGTTACTTATGAACATCAAGGTGGTTAAAAGTCCTTGGATGGTTCATGTTGTGGACACTAAGGTGGTTAAAAGTCCTTAGGTGATCCTTTCTATGGTGTTTAAAAGTCCATAGGCCAAGGTGTTTAAAAGTCCTTGGGATCAAGGTGTTTAAAAGTCCTTGATGTGATTCATTCATGGTGTTTAAAAGTCCATGGCCAAGGTGTTTAAAAGTCCTTGGGATCAAGGTGTTTAAAAGTCCTTGATGAGATACTTTCTATGGTGTTTAAAAGTCCATAGGCCAAGGTGTTTAAAAGTCCTTGGGGCCAAGGTGTTTAAAAGTCCTTGGGAAAGTTGTTGAACTTGTTTTAATAAATGGAATGTTTCACTTAAGCCAATATGACATGTTAAGAATATTGAGAAGCATGAGATGCTTGTTTTAATGTTTATGTTGAAGCATGAGTTTGCTTGTTTAGAATGCTTTTGAGCATGTGAAAAGGTTGATTTAAAGCATGTTTTGTAAATGTTTCCAAATTGCATTATTGAATGGTTTTTAAGAGCTTTCCTCACTAAGCTTTTGCTTACGCTCTCTTCGTTTTCTGAATTCAATAATGCAGAGCATTAGAGTACCTTGAGGGCAGCAAGAAAGGGGCAAGCAATCAAGTTCAAGTGAAGCTCAATGTATGAGGTTTTATAAGTACATTTTAGCTTTTGTATGATTTGGCAATGGGGGACCAATGTGTATGTTTTGGGAGGTGTTGGAGACTCCCTAGGTATGTTTAATGTTGATGTGTTTGTGGGCTTTTGAATTGGAACCTTATATGCTTGCTTTGTAAGTTTGGTGTTTGTATGCCTAGCTTGTGTAGGAAGCATGCATTTAGAATTGGGGCTTTTTGCACATGATGATGATTAGATGAATTGTTGATGCTAATATGATGTTTTTATGTTGAGTTGCATGTTGGCAAAGTTTGGTAGGGTTCGGAGCATGTATGAATGTGTAATTGCATGTTTAAAGTGATGTTTAGAGGCAATCTGGGCAGGGTGTTTCGGAACAGCACCTACCGTTTCGGAACGGGTGCCTTAAATGAGCCCAGGCGTCCGAAACGGGAGGGGCCGTTTCGGAACGGTTTAGCCTCTGCCAGACCCCCGTTTCGAAACGGGCTATGCCTGTTTCGGAACGGCCCCGCGTTTCGGAACGGGCTGTCTCCCGTTTCGGAACGGTCGACCGTTGGGGACTGACTCTGGCAGTTATATGTTTTGAAAAGTTTGCGTTTTGGTCCTGAATCTTGTTTGTGCAATTGTATGAGTTTGGGAAGTCCTTTTGAGCTGAAATTTCACAGAGAAGCATGAAACCTGATTAATTTCAAGTTGGTAACTTCAATTTGGGTTAAGTCCTTTAATTTAACAGAATTTACAATTTGGTCCCTAAAGTTGTAATTTGCTCAATTGAGTCCCTGTTTAACCTCTGATGTTTGTGATCTTTTGTTATGATGTTTGTGTGATCACCATTAGGCTTAATGTGCATCTAGACAAGTTTAAAAAGAAAAAAAAAGGGGTCGTTAATCAAGGTTGACTTTCGGGTTGACTTTGGTTTTCCCCGTGTGACTTTCTTAATTCGGGTCAACCGTCTAGGCCGGGTTAAGGGGGTTACATATCACAAATTGAAAAAAGAATAAGTACAATATGAGAACTATATACAAACATAATTCAAAAAAATGTGCGACCCCATAAAAAGGACCATTTATATAATCTACTCTAAAATGACAATCATATTCCCGAGTAGAGATACGTGAATATGAGCATCGTAATCAAGAGTTATCCCCACCAAAAGTACATATAGGGGAAATAGGGGCTTCCTTAAAATTCTTTCTAAGCGAATTTGGCTCAAAGAGAATCATGACTCAGCAATAACTTCCACTAATTGAGATAAAAGTGGGATTCCTAATATAGCATGCAAAGTACATAAAGCTGACGAGCATCTCCTCCAATTCTGCTTCAACTCCGCCTTCACAAGTCATTTGGTCTGAACTGTTTAACGTCACAAAAGAGAGCAACGTTTCCCAAATACTCTGTTTTTTGGTGTCCATCCCTACAAAGGGCTAATAGCCTTTCGAATACCATTATCTGCATGTCGCCGTTATGAATAACATGAATACCAAACAACCCTACCCCCAAATCTATAATGCACAACTTCTGCATGTCGCCCATCACTACGAACATGATTGCTTCCCCTTTTCTCAGAACGGGACAAAAAAGTTGTACAAAAGGACTACAAAAGAAAAATCAAAACACTTCTAAAGATTGGCTTACTAAAATATATGCCTAGGGGAGTCCTATTCATAGCAAAAGATGAGAATACCAAACCTTGACGTTTCAAATTTAAACATGGAAAACTGTCAAGATCCGCAATTCCAAACCCTGAAATCTCGAGCAAGTAACCAAAATCATGCAACCTCCAAATTTCTAACCAATAAACGTACGGGTAGGCGCACGCGCCTATCACCACCAATAAACAACTTCCTCATCCATCTCAGCCTGCTCTGAATTGTCTGAATCAACACAAAAAACCAATGGACATTAAGCATGGAAAGCTAATTAAACAAGGAATAAACAAATAAACATTGCATGGTATCCCACTTTTCACAGAGATAAACATCTATCTTATCTCACCCAACTATCCACAACCATGATCACCTCAACCAATATTAAGGCTCTTCATATATACCAAAATCCAAAAGAACGCAAGAATAGCAAGATCCTTATTTATAACAGTTTAGAGGCATTATTATTAAACATAATATTATGGGCATGCTAATAGTAACACCTAGATCTCCCAAATAGCACGGACCAGGTTGATGGGTGAGCAGAGCCAGCAACAGAAAAACTTCATAACAAAAGAAAGGACTAGTAATTTCGGACAAGCCATATTGGACCATGATGAGCTGCGAACGAATTGAAGGCACAAATAGTTATACATCCTTATTTTAATCTCCCAAAATATTGCATCATCCTCAAGCTAAGGCACGACGCAAGGTCGCCATTAAGAGATACGCGATTCACATGAAAAAGCACTCGCATACAATACCCCAAGAAAGTAATAACAATAGCAAATACAAAAGGGGAGCAAAAGCGTCGCACATTATCATACAAAATAAACGGACAGTCTAACCGTTAAAATTAATATAATACACGAATAATTTAGTGAAACCAAATGATCATACAACCAAACAATGGGAGAACTATTTAAAGATTCTCTTGGGGAAAACGTAGTCTAGAGAAGGTAGGGGTTGGCACTAAGTCCCACTCTTGAGATAAAAGCAAGTTCTCTAAGGAAGTTGATATGAGATAGAAAGAGACAAGCGCATGTTCTCTTTATTTTTTTTTAAAAGCCAACAAATTCTCCAGTAGCTGACAGATAATTGGCGGCAATAAAAAAACCATAGTATTTGGAAAATCTTGAGAGAAAGGTTTTCCATGTACTCCACATGTCGATCTTCATCTCTACAAACGGCCACTCGTAGCCTTCCGAATCCTATTGCTTGTCGCTACAAATAACAAAAACGTTGAATGGCCCCGGTCGTATCATACCGTTAAAACACAATAAATATGTTTGTCCTCTCTCCATCCTCTCAAGATCGCACAACCAAAGTTATACACCAGAAAAACCACAAAAGAGAGAGTAAACCACTCGCAAAACAACTAGTGAAAACACAACCTTAAGGGAGTCCTGCTTATAGCAAAGAATAAAAATGCAAAGCTTTGACCTTCCAAATTCTAATATGAATGGCTACCGGATGAACATTCAATTCCCAGATTTGTAAATCTTGAAAACAGCCTAAAATACGCAACCCCAAACTTCCAATCAATAAATGTACAAATAGTCCCATACGTCTGCCAAAGCCAATCAAAACTTTCTGATTCCATCATGATCTCGGATTGTCTAAATCACCATAAAGCTAACACACATCAAATATACCACACGAATATCAATGAGCATAATTATAGCTAGAAAACAAAACAAACGAAATAACAAGGCTTATTAAAATAAAATTATGCTAAATGGCCAATACAACCAAAGACTACAAAAAATGACAGCAGCCAAGCACAACAACAACCAGAAAACCCATACAAAAGAGGGCACAAGCCCCACATGACCATCGCAAGCCAAACAGTGGAATCGCTTCCACAAACACATTCCCGCAAGAAAGCCAAAACCCCTTTTCAACATCAAATAACTACCAAAATACGAAGTACAAAGGAAACCACAACATTAACAATTTTTGCCTATATAATTGATGTCATGACTAGAGAAATCAAAATCTCCCTTATCCAGATCCAAAGAATATTAAAATAATTATGTTATTCATACAAAGTTTTATCCTTTGACTACAACAATTTCACCCTCTCTATATTTAGTAAGACCTATCGACTTCGCATACCATCATCTGTAAATAAGTGATCTTACCATAAGTCTGTCACAATCTTGAAATCATACAATAGTGGAAATAGCAACCTCGGCCGATATCCTGAGCAGGGGCATGACCCCCCAATTCGCAATATGCTACATCGTACGCACGACTCTTGAAAGAAGCGAAATCCCCTTTACCCTAAAGAAAACGTGAGCATACCGTAAAAGACAGTTCGCCACTTCTACATATTACAAACCTTTAATATTTGAAGTAAATGCACACAACGAAATTCCTTGCGCGACCATTAGAGAAGATCTACTACAAAGTTAATTGCGAGCATATTTAAATGAAACAGGCAAAGAAAATCCAGTCTCACCACATATGCCATTCATTTAAAAATGGCGTACATTTAAAATACAATATTTTATTACCTAAAAGTAAAAGCCCTTTAATAATAAACAAACGTACGGTCCGCTCCAAGAAGGTGACATCATTTCATAAGGAACAAAGCAAAACAAACTCTCGTAAGAAGCCAACTATTTGCACATAACAAGGGCAACATGCGAACCAAAACAACACAGACATCCAGCGGCTCCCAAATGTATGGCTCATAAATATGCTGTTATATTATTTTGGATGTCAATACGTAGAAAATAAGCATTTATACAATAGCAATTCAAACCACCTCGCCCATGGGGCAAAATAGATACACGAACACACACATACCAAAAAAACCCACAAAAAATAGTAGCAACATTTTCAAATCAAGTAAAAAACACTAATCGTCACTAGCACACGATTCAAAAGAGAACAAAAACCTACAAATCTCTTATTAATAAGGGGCAAGAATCCACCCTAAGAAAATCAACATGCCACAAACACACAAAAATTTTGGACATATAAAAGTCCGCGATCTAGATCCCTACTTTAATCTTAACTATCAAGGTATCTTTGATATTAGCCCAATGCACCCAATTTCGCAAGTTTTATTTCCCCAAACTTTTAGCTTGGGTTGTACTTGTGGCAACTAGTTTCTTATCTTTTCATTGTACGGGGCTACGTTTTGATCCATGATCCTGGTAGTGCCATCCATAAACATGCCCATCTTGTCGATCGCAAGACTTACGACGAACATAGTTTGTCCAACGCTGCTTGATAAAATTGGCTTCTTAATGCGGTTAGCGGAGCACTTAAAGATGTGATGAGTGATTTAAATAGTTATTGTTTTGTTATTAATTACAACTCGTTTTTCGGTTTATGTTGTTGAGTTGGGCGTTTTTTTTCTTCTTCTTATTTTCTATACGGGACATTAGATTCCAGACATTGTGTTAAGAAGGGGCGAAATTCTGCTAGTTTTATTTTTCTGGAGTCAAGGCCGGACTACTGGGCATGAAAGGCTTATTGGACGCCACGTCAGGAATTTTAAAAGATGACGTCAGCAATGATGATAGCTTATCAGCTGCATTTTTTATAGCATATCAGCCGAATTTAAAATTTAAACTTTGGATTATTTTTGTATTTAATTTAAACATTTTAAGAATTTATCTTTTATCACTTCTAGGTTATTTTAGGGTTTTAGAATACTATAAATACCCCCTTTATGGTGAGCTAGAAACATCATCCTCCATATTCTTAGTTTTTGTTTTAGCTTTTAAAGTTTACTCAAAGTTTCTTTTTCTTTACTTGGTTGTTTTTACATTTTTATTTATTTAAAAAATGCTAAGTATGATGTCTTCCATAATCATGCTTAGCTAAATTCTTCGATTAGCCAAAGGCTAAAAGCAAAGCTTCGATTCACCTTGTGAGAATAAAAAGAACACTTAACAACTTCGTTTTACATTCTCAATTTTCTAAAAACCTAGATCGGCAATTGGCCTTTCTATTAAAATCTTTTTACTTTCACTTCAAAAAGCTAGCGTTGACTTGATTGTTGTTAAGATTTACAGTTTGGAGGAAGGATCAACTATAGTCGTGGTTTCAACTTCCTATGAACACACTTAACGATGGATTCGCTAAGGGAAATTGAGATCAGATTCGATTCTCATTGAGACAACATAATCTGAGTCAGTTTTTTCAAAACTTTAAAAATTATTTTATTCTAGAGACGATAGTCGTGGTTAGTCTAACTAAAAAACTGGAATCTAAAAATTGATTTTAGATTATCAGTTTACCAGAGAGAAAACAAGTTACAAGGGTTGGGCCTTGTAGAATGTAACTGGCATATATCCGGAGTGAAAATTCTTTTTCAATGATCATTTTGTATTGAAGCGGAGCAAAATCTTGAGGCTAATTAATTTAATCGTTTTATTTTTACTTCATTTATTCTCGCAGTCATTTTACACTTATTCTCTAGTTTTCTCGATCAACCCCCCCCTCATTCACTAAATTACCTTGCAACAGTCAAAATCAGAACAACCGTGTATCAGAAACTCCTTAGTTCCTGTGGACCGACACCTTCCTCTCTATTCTACATCTTTATTTTTTTATTTAATTTGAGATTAAGGTAAATTATTTGACAAAAAACAACGTTTGTCAAATTGGCGATATTGTCGGGGACTTCGGTAAAGTTACTAATATCGTTTGTTTTAATTTATGACCAGAAGGAATCTAGACAAACTAGCAAATTTTGTACCGGAGATCGAAGCATTATCCCGAAGACTACACACACAAACACTTCGAGAAAAAAGACAACAACAACAAGAAGAAGAATGAAGACAACGAAAACAATGATTCTAATAAGACCTAGAAACATCCTCTGAAGCTGAAACACACTTCGAATGCACCAACGAAGAGCAAATTCCAATGGAGGACTACGACCAAACCATTCGCCAACTTGTCACGGCGCCAGACGATCAACAGTCGTTGTGCATTACATTTTCGAATGGAGAAACACCATTCACACTCAAGACATACTTAATACATCTTCTACCAACTTATCATGGCTTGCCCAGTGTATATCCTCATAAACACCTCAAAGAATTCCATATGGTTTGTTTGAGTACAAAACCACAAGGAGTGTCTGAAGACCAAATAAAAGTTCGCACTTTTCCTTTTTCTTTAATTGATATTGCCAAAGATTGCTTATTTGACTTACCTTCCAACTTGGTTACAACTTGGACTGACATAGCTCAGCTATTTCTTGACAGGTTCTTCCCTGCGGGCCAAGGCAAGTGAACTAAGGCGGAGCATCTTGAGTATCCAAAAAAAGGATATCGAGTCGTTATACGACTACTGAGAGTGATTCAAGAAGTTGTACGTGAATTTCCCACAACACGGGCTATCAGAATGAACACTTCTTCTGTATTTTTACGAAGGCCTATCTCCGATGGAAATGAAGATGATCGATGCAGCAAGTGGAGAGGCACTTGTGAACATGACCCCAGCAGTGGCAAGAACTCTAATCTCTACGATGCTCGCTAACTCCCAGCAATTTCGCCCTTCAAGTGAACCCTCTCGGCAAGTTCACAAGGTAAGTACAGTTTCCTTAGAGAATGAAATTGACAAACTAGCTGCCATAGTTCAATCCCTTGTCGCAGACAAAAGAAGCGCAGCTAGACTTTGCGGGATATGCATGAGTCCAGAACATCCAACGGATTGTTTTCTGATGATACAGAAGGAGAATGTTGCGCTAGTAAATGCCATGGGTAATTTTCTCGGACCTCCTTAGAGACCATACAATCCTAATGCTAACACATACAACCCGGGATGGAAGGATCATCCGAATTTCAATTATGCACAATACTAGAGACCAAATCAAGCTTATCAACCAGCTTCACCACAACAATATCAACCGCAAACACCATCATTGGAGTCGATTGTTGAAAGGTTGTCGATATCCCAAGAAAAATTTCAACTAAAGATCGAAGCGCACTTTCAAGAAATTGACAAACAAATGAGTCAACTGACTTTAGCGGTGAGTCGTTTATAATCCAGATGGAAGCTGCCGTCGCAAACAGAGGCGAACCCACGAGAAAATGTTAGTGCAATCACCCTTCGAAGTGGCATTGTTGTCACGACGCTAGTCCCTAAAGATATTGTCGTAGAGCCTCTGAAGAAAGATGAATTAGAGTTCCAGAAAAGAAAAGTAGATGTTGACGTAGAAACCCAGAAGAAGAAGAAAGCCGAGTCACAAACTCTTCCTACGCCACCTACTTTTCCGTCGAGATTAGTTAAATGAGATAAGCAAGCCAAGGAACAAGAAATTTTCGATATGTTCCAAAAAATGGAGGTAAACATACCTCTTCTCGATGTGATTAAGAAAGTTCCACGTTATGCCAGATTCTTGAAGGACCTTTGCACAAACAAAAGAAGGCTTACCGGTAATGAGAATGTAAACTTAGGTGAAAACATATCAGCTATTTTCCAACGTAGACTTCCACCTAAGCTAAAAGACCAAGGTATGTTTGCTATCCCTTGTAAAATTGGTATGTAAGAATTAAATGTGCTATGTGTGATTTAGGCGCTTCTTTAAATGTTATGCCGCTTTTCGTTTACAATTCACTTAGTGCAGAGCCTTTGAAGGAAACAAGAGTGACAATCCAGCTCGCTGATAGATCCATCATTTACCCCGAATGACACCTTGATAACGTACTGGTTAAGGTAAATGATTTAATTTTTCCTGCAGATTTCTATGTCATCGACATGGAAAATGACAGAACCAATTCTTCCTCTGATATCCTTCTTGGTCGCCCATATCTAAGAACGTCACATACTAAAATTGACGTTAGGAGTGGCATTCTTACCATGGAATTTGACGGTGAGGTTGTTAAGTTTGACGTTTATAAAGCAATGCGATATCCTGATAATGTCGCTAGTATTAATTTTATTGATGTTATTGAACCTACCGTTGGAGAGTTTTTCGAGCCTAAATTAGTTGATGATTTGTGCGGGGAACTGGAGGACTTTGAAGAAGAAATCAAGGAGTTTGAGAAAAAAATTCAATTGATTCTAATTTAAGCCTTACTCCTTCATAAACTAAATTGTTACCTTGAATTTTGTAGACACCAAAATTGGAGTTAAAATCACCGTTGGAACATGTAGACAAGCTGAAAAAGATCCGAAGAAAAATCTATAAGAAAGTTCGAAGCTAGAAGGATAAGATGAAGGAATTTTATGATCGTAGAATTTCTCGTAAGAAATTTCTTCGATGGAAAAGCGTATGAAGTGGAGGAAGCATCTCTCTCGGAACTTGTAGTTTGAATCAGGCCGTCGAGCTAACGACGTTAAATAAAGCGCTTAAATAGAAGGCAACCCATTTTATTTTATTTTTAATTTCTATTCGTTTTCAATTTTATTTTATTTATTTTTTTCTTGGATTTATTTTATTTGAATTTTTAGGTACCCAAGTATTTTTGAATCGAACACTAATAGTGACCATCACGGTATTTTTGGTCGAGTTACACAATCCCTAGAAATGTCAAACACATGGATCAAACAAGAAAATAAGAATTTATTCCACGATGCATTTTAGCAAAACCCCATCATCCTTTGATACAACATACCCGAACCCAAGAATCATCTGCCACTCGGTCATATCTCATATCCTTATTTCCTACCAATTCTTTTCCCTTTTAAAATTTTAAACAACCCACGTGAACCCTACAACCTTTTGACCAAACCTTTAAAATAATTTCCTTTCTTCTACCAATTCTTTCTCCATTTAATCCACTAACACCTAGGGGTGTTCATGGTTGGATACCCGATTCATTCGGGTACCTCATTGCTCGGCCCGTGTCCCGGAAAGGGATTTAAATTTAGTTTTGGAGTAAAAATATTAAGAAACTTAAAATAAAAATATAATTTGAAATATAAATATATATATATATATATTGTCGGGTCGGGTCACGTACCCGATAAGGGAAAACTCCCGGCCTGTATCCTGGAAAAATTACCGGGTCGGGTACCCGGCCCGGTCGAGTAATTTTTTTAAGAAATTACTCGTCATTTTAGGTCTAGGTCGTCAGGTCGGGTCAACCGGATCGGGTATTTTTGAACACCCCTACTAACACCATTTCAACATCCCATACCCCTATCATTATCATTATCTTTATCCCATTTTTCTTTCAAATTTTAAAATCACATGGACCCCACACCAATTGAAAAATCATGTCCCCTTTTCCCAAACAAACCCTTTTATTTTTTTAACCTTCCCCACGTGTTTAAAAAAACGAACAAACCTAAACCCTTTTATTTTGTTTTCTCACCAGCCGCACAAATCCTTTTCCCCTAAACCACCCATCGGTCGAGTTCAAGCTGCCATCGCACCCTCCGTTCTACGCATCAACCGCAACTAGCTGACAGTCGCCGCGATGGTCCACACAAGACACCAAGTTCCTGGCCACAATCTGGTGTTCTTGAACTAAGGCGAAATCGGTCTGTGGCTGTTAGGTGTTCTCTAAATAGGAGCGCAAGTACACACTCTTGTCAAGTTATAGTATAAAAGATATCGTCTCCCACAGGGATTGGACAGCTTATTCGAATTGCAATTCGTGCACAGAAAATAAATGCACAAGTAATTTTAGTTTATAAAAGAATAAAAACTAAATAAAACACAAGTAATTGATAGTAGAGATCAGAGTGATAGAATGGGTTAGGTTATGCTGCTTAGTAGTGTGAAATTGCGTTGAATAGGTTAAGTTGCTTTGCGCTGCCAGACTTTGCTGCCTCGGCGGAGGATTGCAGATTGGCTGATTCGATGCTTTCGCTGCCTCGGCAGTGGAACGGACGATTGGCTCGACGGCAAACTCAGTAGACCTTCAAGGCTCGGCAGAACGATTCGATATTGATCTTGCTTATGTCTAAGTCAGAATATTGTTGTTGCCCACTACAGATGATACCCGTCACGACGTGAATCTTGCAAAGACAGCAACCTTGGTTCGTCCTCTCTTAGCCGCCTTAAACTCGCACCTATGTCTAGGCCAAATTGAAAACTCGCCTTATCTGTTTCGTGAGTTAGACTCTCTCGATACCAAACAAATAGATAGTTAACAACTAATTTTTCGAACTTAATTGAAAACTATGAAGAGCATGGAATAACCAAACCTTGAGGTTTTATTGCAAAAACAAACTTAATTCCTAAACAATCGTTCTCACACTAGTTTACAACATAACCCAAACCCAAGAGAGAATTTAGATCATAAAGGCAGCAAGAAAACCTAAACTATGCCCAAAGGAAAACCTAAGATGTCTACAATTACAAAATATGTCAAGTATATATAGGCATTAGCTAGGCCAAGTCCTCCTTGTAGTAGAAGTCTTCAAAGTAACTTTTGCTTTAAACGCAACCTTTAATTCTTACTTCTTTGAGTTGAATGTGGACTCCTTCTCGTTGCCTTGCACCACAAGTTAGCTTGATCTCCTTCTTCGGCGGCTTTGTCCACTGCTTCATGCATCAGAAAATTGAGTGGATGGCTTCGTTAGAATCAGGATTTTCTTCTCTACAGATCGCACTCCAATTTTCCAATTCCTTAGCTTGCTGCCCTGGGCGGCAGGTTCTCGGCAACGGCTTTCTCTGCTTGGAACTGCTTCAGTACATCTCCCTAGTTTGCTGCCTTTGCATCCCCTTCGCTGGTCTGTCCTCCTCCTAACAACTTCTAGCCCTGAAATGCAAACTAAACTAAAACAACATCTTTTCCTTACCAAATAAAAGATAATCAATAAAATCATGGCAAAGTACACAATACTGTAAATATGCAATGCATGAACCTAAATATACCTAAAATGTACTTAAGAACAACAATATTATGAGATGGAAGGAATATAAAATATAGGACTAATGAGCACTTTACACACCCCCAAACTCGAACTATTGCTTGTCGTCAAGCAATGCAAACCTAAACATACTTGCCCTTGCACTAATCAAAAAGAAAAACTTATTTTAAACTTGATTTATCACCTCAAGGCCGTGGCACCTATCATTAAATTAGTGAGAGGAGAATAGCATAAATTACCTCAGAATTAAACAATAATGACAGTGCAGTGTGTGCAGAAACTGTGTACAAGCTGAATCTGAAGAATATTCTAAGTAAACAAGGATGTTGTCATGGTATATAAGGTTGTTGCCGAGGCAGCATAATTAAGCACATTTATTTAATCATGGCAGTAAGGGCTTTAGCTTATCACTACCTCTCTCTAGGTCTGAAATTAAGATAGGAGCAAACTACAAAACCCCGAACCCTTTGAGCAGATTCATCCCATGAAAACTTTCATTCACTCATGCTAATTTGTCCGTCACTTCAAGGATTTTTAGATTCATGGACTTTGATAGCAGCAAAGTGTCCTTGCACATGATTCTTCCTAGAGCCGGTTTCGGGCAACTCTAGGGAAAGACAACAATTTTTTTCTTTCCTGCCGTGGCAGTGCTTTTCTTTTTTTGTTTGTTGCCTACCGCGGCAGCTTCCTGCAACCATGTTAGAATTATACAAATAATTCAAGCAGGCAATGTTTATCAGAAATTCTAACAAATTCAACAAGTAACAGTAGTGTTTTTAAATTTTGGCATTAATTGAAAAATTCTAAGTTTACTTCATGCTTTCCCCAAAATTAAGGTCTTTTTAATTGGTGCGAAAAATTTAAAGTCGACTATCCTATCATAGGCACAAGTTCTACAAAATTTTTCTTCTGATTAATTTTTTAAGGCAAGTACAATGCAACCTATATGAAACTATGATGCCTAAACAAAAATATGAGAGCTACTCCCCCCAAACTCGAGATGGGCATTGCCCTCAATGCACAAAATAAAGGACAAAAGAAAAAAAGAAAAATTAAATACAAGTAAGATGATTAAAACATAAAAATAAACAATAAAAGAAGGAAAAGAAAAGAAATAAAGCTAGAAGTTAGCGGAGGGCTGAGAAGAAGCCGGGGTCTTTTGCGGCAGAGAAAAAAGATGAAGACTGGATGACAAGGCGGCGAATGGCAGGTGTCCGGGCGGCAGACTTGGCAGGTGATGTCTTTGTTGTCCGTGGCGGCTAGACTCTCTTAGGAGTGGGGCGAGGAGGTGCACTTTGGTTTAACTCAGATTCAGGATCCTCTTCCTCTGGCTCAGCGGAGATGATGTGTCGCTTTCTCTTTCTGGTTGCCTCTGCCATGGGTTCTGCCGATGGATCCTATGTTGCCATGGGTGCCGCTGTTGCTACCGTCTGGTGCTCAACCTCGTTAAACTAGGAGGTGTTTGCCACTATTTCCACTGTGTGGGCAGGAGAGAAATGTTGTTGATGCCTCTCGAGAGTGTCGGTCACTGTGTTATAAGTAGAGGTGGCGGAGTAGGGTGGATAATGCGTCGGAGAAGGCATCTGGTGGTGGAAGCCGACGTGGCAGGCAGCTGCTTCTGATGGTGTGGTCTCTCTGGGATCAACTTCGGCGACTAACTCTTCTGGGAAGGTGGGCAGAGAGGGGCCGTCATTAGGGAATTTTTGAAGAAGATAAGCCACGAAGGCCTCTTGGACCTCCCTCACATATTTCATAAATGTCAATTGTTGTCGCTCTATCAAAGTGTGGAGCAGGGCAATGACGTCTGGATTCGGGGCAGCTTCAGTACTGCCTGGGGCTGCCGGTGTAGCTGGCTAGGTGGCGGAGGGCTACGATGGTATGATCTGCTCCGTTTCCGGTGCTTGCATCATCTGCAGGCAGACCTTTATGGTTCAGCCCTCTTTGGCAGATGTCATCTCGTCATTTGGATCTGATGGGACGTTGAAGTTGGCACACAAGCCCGTGATGAGAGATGGGAAGTAAACCGGTCCTTTGATTTCCGGAAGCAATTGTGGATCTCCTTGCAGATGATTTCCCCAACATTTATCGACCTGTTCATCATGATGGAGTGAATGAGAGCGAGAGGCGGCCGATCCACGGTGGAATTATGAGAGGTGGGCAACAGACACCTTTTGACGAATGTGTTCCATAACATTGCCTCCGACAGCAATCGGCGGCGTTGCACGGAGCCGTCATGTTTTCCCGTCAGCAAAGGTGTATTAGGTTCACATAGGCGAGCCTTGATTCTATCATAGTCGACAACCGTTAGTGACTGCCTCCATTCTTCGTGAGGGTTGTCTTCCATCTTGAGCCCATAGAAGCTGTTGATGACAGCAACGTTTAACTTGACAGGCTCTCTTTGGACAAATACGAATGGAAGCTCAGGGCAGGGGTGGTGGGCATAAAATTCCCGGACAAGCGTGATGTTTGCCACCTCTGGTTGTCGTGCAAATATTTTCCAACCCTTGCTGTGGATTCTCTCGAATAAAGCGGGCTAAAGGCCGAGATCCCCTTTTTGATGTGAATAATGGAACCCTTGTTCCTCCCATATGGCTTGTTTTGCGAACTGGGTTCTATACCTCTTTGCATCATCATTAGAGAAGAAACGTTGGAATGTGGGTTTGGATTGTGATGTTGATGCCATGTGTGAGACGTTTTTTTGTAATCTGAAACTAAAAGAAGATAATGAGAAAGAGAGCAGTGGATTCAAGAATAGGTTAACAAGGAGATGAAAGTAAAGTAAAGGAATGGTAGAAGTGGGGTTTATATAGATGGTGTCGAGAGTTGTCGTGGCGACATTAAATTCCCAATGGGTAAATTGCTTCGTGCACGTTACGGGTTTTCTTCCCGTTACTTCTATAGCCGTTGGCAACTAACCGTTAGCGGTCAACTAGCCGTTACGTTGTTTTTGCGCTGGGCCGCCCTTAGCTGTCTAGGCATGATGGTGGGTGGGATCCTTGTTGGGCCTTCTTCTTGGTCCTGCTCTTTTATTCCTAAAACCTGAGAATAAAAATAATAAACTAAATAAAGAAATACTCGAAATAAAAATACTTAGAATAAAATTGTGGACAATAAATTGTAATGAATTAAAATCTAATCCTAAAAATTAAAGATAAGAAGATAAAATAAATTTTAATCCTAAAACATAAAAATAAAATAAAATAAAATAGTTAAACTAAGTTATGTTGGGAGTGCATTGGGGTGCATCTCCCATGCATAACCACTTCCTGATGTGGTTTTTCATTTTTCTCCCTCTTGGGGGTCCTCTTGTTCCTTGGGGTTCTGCATGCTGCCTGCCTGGGCGGCTGCTGTCGTTCCCTATTTCAGTGCTGATTTTTGAAGCCTGAGCGTTTAGGCATCCTTCTTTTTCCATTAATGAGGGCTGTAAAACATTTAATTTTATGCTTTGGTTGTCCACCCTCATAATCAGCTCCTCATTCTCCACATCAATTAGCGTTCTGCTCGTGGCCAGAAACGATCGCCCAAGTATGATAGGGGCGTTCTCGTCGGTCGCACAGTCTAGGATGAGGAAGTCTGCTAGGAAAATAAAGTTGCCCATGCGAACCAGGATGTCTTCAACTTTGCCCTCCGGTTGTACAAATGAATGGTCTTCTAGTTTCAGCATGATGGAGGTGGGTTTGGCTTGCCCAGTACATAACTTGTCGAAGACCGCCTTTGGCATCAGGTTATACTGGCTCCTAAATCGCACAAGGCTCTCATGGCATGGTTGCTGCCGATTCTGCATAGAATAACAAAGCTGCCCGGATCTGTTCTTTTGGCCGGTACCTTGTTGTGCAGCATAGCCATGCACTCCTCTGTCACAGCTATGGTTTCAAATTCCCTAATTCTTTTCCTCTTGGAAACCATGTCCTTCATATATTTCACGGAATTGGGCATGTTCTGGATGGCTTCCACGAGAGGGATGTTAATGTGCACCTATTTTACAATATCCAAGAATTTTCAGAATCGGTATTCATGTTTATGTTGCTTTAGTCTTTGGGGGAAAGGCAGCGGCAGACAGATATCCTGAATGCATTCCTTGCATGGAAATCTAATATGTGGCAACTCGAGATCATCCTCTTTAGGGTTGCTGTCAGCCTTATCTGCCGGGGCGACTGATTTTGATGCTGCCACGGCAGGCTGTTCTATTTGCTGGTCCCTTGGCTGTGCAGTTCTGGGCTCGTCCAGTTGATTCCCACTTCTGGTTGATATGGCTTTACATTGTTCATAGGTTGATATGGCTCGTCCAGGAATTGTCCAAACTCGGTCTCCAAGTTCTTTATTGTAGCCTCCTAGTTGTTCAACCTCATCTCAGTCATGTCCATAAACGACTCAGTTTTATCAATAAATTTATTAGTACGAACAATAAAATCACTGGTTCGAGACATAAAAGTATGTAAAGTATTTTTGAGTTAGTTATTGCTCGTATTATGTTGCTGCTGAGGTGGCTATTTGGACATGTTCTGTTGGTATCCTTCTGGTTGCTGAGTTGGATTTGCGGCCGTGTTTGGATTGCTCTAGGAGAAGTTTGGATGCTTCTTCCAGCCTAGGTTGTATGTGTTGGTTTTGGGCCTATTATTCCTTTCATAGGCTCCCATGAAGTTGGCGGATTCACTACACTCAGAGGAATCGTGGTTACCCCCACACTCATCACAAAAAGGCTCCACAGCCTTGGCCTCATATGTCTTTCCTTTTGCCATATTAATCACCAGCTCGGTCTGTTTATCCAGGCGGGTGTTAACAGATTCAGTGGCCTCTACTTCATTCATAACAGCTGGCCGCCTTATGCCGTCGCGGCGGGCTGTAGGGAACTTGTAGTCTTTCTTAGCAATTATGTTCATAATCTGTAGTGCCTCCTCAGGTGGTCTATCCAGGATGATTCCATTGGCTGAGGCGTCGAGCATCATTCGTGTCGGTTGGTTTACTCCATTGTAGAACATCGACACTTGCGTCCAGGATGGGAAACCATGAAGCGGGCAGTTGTTCAGCATCTATTGGTACCTCTCCCAAGCTTCATACATTGGTTCGTCATCCCCTTGGCGGAAGGCTGTGATCTCGTTTCTCAACTTGTCTGTGACGTTTGAAGGACTAAAATGATCTAAAAAATCCTTGCACAACTCCGTCCAAGTATTGAATGATCCCGCTAGTTGGTTGTTCAGCCATTGTTTTGCCCTATCCCTCAGTGAATAAGGAAATAATCTCATCTTCAGCACGTCTTGATGGACTCCATGTATCTTGAAAGCTCTACATATGTCTAGGAATCCTCTCAAGTGCTGTCGAGCATCTTCTGTGGTAGTTCCTCCAAATTGCCCCAATGTGTTGATCATATTGAACATCACGGGCTTTAACTCAAAGTGATCCGCTTCGATTTCAGGCTCTGCAACAATTGGGTCAAATCCCCTGAAGTCGTGTTCCAAGTAGTCCCTGGTGGTTCGTACATATTGTTGTTGTCGGGGCGGAATTGGGGGTTGCTGCCCAGGTGGAATTGGTTGCTGCTGTCTAGGCAGCGGATCTTGCTGCCCATCCCGGCCGATACGGGCATCGTTGGCAGGGTTATCGTCTTGGCCGTTAACCATTGTTGCCTCTGCCTCTCCTTTTTCTTTGGCTTTCCCGAGGGCTTCTCTTGCTTCTTTCTTCAATTCTCTTGCTCTTCGTTCGATCTCGTCAAAGAAAAAATTTCTCCTGATGGGTTTGCTCTGGTCATGCACTAGACAAGAAAACTGTAAAATTCTTTTTTTGAATAAAAATAATAAAAACTGAAATTAAATGCAATTAAAGTAAAATTGCAGAAAAATAAAAACGAATTTACTGTTGCCAATCCCCGGCAACGGCGCCAAAAACTTGTAGAGCATTTAGGTGTTCTCTAAATTGGAGCGCAAGTGCACACTCTTGTCAAGTTATAGTATAAAATATATCATCTCCCACATGGATTGGACAACTTATTCGAATTGCAATTCCTGTATAGAAAATAAATGCACAAGTAATTTTAGTTTATAAAAGAATAAAAAGTAAATAAAACACAAGTAATTGATAGTAGAGATTTGAGTGATAGAATGGGTTAGGTTATGCTGTTTAGCAGTGTGAAACTGCGTTGAATTGGTTAAGTTACTTTGCGCTGCCAGACTTTGCTGCCTAGGTGGAGGATGGCAGATTGGCTGCTTCGACGCTTTCGCTGCCTCGGCAGTGGAACAGACGATTGACTCGGTGACAAACTCGGCAGACCTTCAAGGCTCAGCAGAACGCTTCGATATTGATCCCACTTATGTCTAAGTCAGAATATTGTTGTTGCCCACTACAGATGATACCCGTCACGACGTGAATCTTGCAAAGACAGCAACCTTGGTTCGTCCTCTCTTAGCTGCCTTAAACTCACACCTATGTCTAGGCCGAATTGATCAACACCTGATTAGGATGAGGATCGTACTTATCCCTTTCGTGAGTTCGACTCTCTCGGTACCGAACAAATAGATAGTTAACAACTAATCTTTCGAACTTAATTGAAAACTATGAAGAGCATAGAATAAGCAAACCTTGAGGTTTTATTGCAAAAACAAACTTAATTCCTAAACAACCGTTGTCACACTAGTTTACAACATAACCCAAACCCAAGAGAGAATTTAGAACATAATGGAGGCAAGAAAACCTAGATTGTGCGCAAAGGAAAACCTAAGATGTCTACAATTACAAAATATGTCAAGTATATATAGGCATTAGCTAGGCCAAGTCCTCCTTGGAGTAGAAGTTATCAAAGTAGCTTTTGCATTAAATGCAACCTTTAATTCTGACTTCTTTGAGTTGAATGTGGACTCCTTCTCGTTGCCTTGCACCGCAAGTTATCATGATCTCCTCTTTCGGCAGCTCTGTCCACTAATTCAGGCGTCAGAAAATTGAGTGGATGGCTTCGTTGGAATCAGGATTTTCTGCTCTACAGATCGCACTCCAATTTTCTAATTCCTCAGCTTGCTGCCCTGGGCGGCAGGTTTTCGGTAGCAGCTTTCTCTGCTTGGAACTGCATTAGTACAGCTCTCTGGTCTGCTGCCTCTGCATCCTCTCCCCTAGTCTGTCCTCCTCCTAACAACTTCTAGCCCTAAAATTCAAATTAAACTAAAACATCATCTTTTCCTTACCAAATAAAATATATTCAATAAAATCATGGAAAAGTAAAGAATACTGTAAATATACAATGCATGAACCTAAATATGCTTAAAATGTACTTAAGAACAACAATATTATAAGATGGAATGCATATAAAATATAGGACTAATGAGCACTTTACAGTGGTCGCGGCTGTCATTAGAACGGGGAGAATTTCTATTCCCTCTCTTGCCCTTTAATTCATATATTGGGACAATATGACTTAAGTGAGGGGTGGCAGTTGCATCAAATTTACCTTCATTATTTGGTTGTTTGGAATTGAGTTTTTCTTGAATTGATGTGTTGAAATTAATGGTTGCATGTCTCATTTTTCACATTGTTTCCTTGATTTTTCTTGTGAATTTCGATCTCACTTTTGTTGGAATTTAGGTTGTATGATAGCACTTGACATGACTAATTGGATTTTCTTTAAATTTTTAATTGACATTCCATGCATTTGTTAGTTGAATTGATAGCATGACTTAGTACAATTTGAACATGTCATGTGAGTTTTTGAGTCTAATGAGCATACATTTGCATTCTTGCTCGTTGTTTACTTGAGTGTGCCGACTAATTCTTGGCATTCTAGAACTTATGTCGCAATGCTTTTCGAGACTACACGATTGAATATGTTGCTTTAATATGATAGGGGCATTAGGATTTAACTATTTTTTCATCCCAAAAAATAGCCTACCCTTGTTTATCTTCCCCTTAGTGAGCCAATTTTTTATCCTTATATCATTTTCTTTGTTTACCACATCATTAACCCGAGCCTATTTTATTTTTCCCCTCTTTTGTCACCCTTTATCAGGACAAAGTTAAGATTGTGCCACGGTCACGAAAAAAACACTGTTCAAGTAGTTTAGAAAAAAATAGTGCAGTGCAGAAGAAAATATCAGTGCAGAAAAAATAGTGCAAAAAATTTGAAATGATTCGAACATAAGAAAAAAAAAGAAGAAAAAAAGAGAGGAGTGAATAGATCTTTGATTATTTCATTTCGTATTTCCTTTCTCCGATTTTTTTACTTCCTTTCGAATAATCCTTTGGAATGATCTTTTTTTTTCTTGAAGTTTTAACCCGACCTTTGGCCTTTTTCCTACCTAAGCCCCATTACAACCCTTTAAAAGACCTCTTGATTATTGCATCATATTCATACGTAGTAGTGGAGATTGGATTTAGTTACAAACTTATGGTAATATTTTGATTAGTTAGGCTTGAGCAATTCTTTCACCCAAAACACCTTGAGCGGAATGAGTGAACCATTGTGAGATGCTAAGTTTTGCTTCTTTGAGATTCACAGATAATTGGAATGACATGTTTTGCTTATACTCGCTTTTAGTTAAGTCTTTGCTAGATTGCTCTTAGATTTCAACGTTTTCTTTGATTTTGATTTACTTGAAAGACTTGGAAATTTTGTGAAATTGAGATGGCAACTTGAGGTTTTTGCTACATTGATTAAGAAATGCTTGAGGACAAGCATTGAATAAGTGAGGGGGAATTTGATGAGTGATTTAAATAGTTATTATTTTGTTATTAATTACTCCTCGTTTGTCGGCTTATGTTGCTGAGTTGGGCGTTTTTTCTTATTTTCTGTGCAGGACATTGGATTCTAGATATTGTGTTAAGAAGGGGCGAAATTCTACTGTTTTTATTTTTTTCTGGAGTCAAGGTCAGACTAGTGGGCATGAATCTGAGCATGAAAGGCTGACTGGATGTCATGTCAGCAATTTTAAAAGAAGACATCAGCAATGGTGATAGCTTATCAGTCACATTTTTGATAGCTTATCAAACGAATTTGAAATTTAAACTTCGGATTATTTTTGTATTTAGTTTAAACTTTTTTAGGATTTATCTTTTATTATTTCTAGGTTATTTTAGGGTTTTAGAATACTATAAATACTCCCTTTGGGGTGAGCTAGAAACATGATCATGCATTCTTAGTTTTTGTTTTAGCTTTTAAAGTTTAATCAAAGTTTCTTTTTCTTTACTTGGTTGTTTTTACATTTTTATTTATTTAACAAATATTAAGTATGTTTTCTTCCATAATCATGCTTAGCTAAATTCTTCGATTAGCCAAAGGCTAAAAGCAAAGCTTCGATTCACCTTGTGAGAATAAAAATACACTTAACAACTTCGTTTTACATTCTCAATTTTCTGAAAACCTAGATCGGCAATCGGCCTTTCTATTAAAATCTTTTCGCTTTCACTTCAAAAAGCTAGTGTTTACTTGATTATTGTTAAGATGTATAGTTGGGAGGAATGATCGACGATAGTCGTGGTTTCAACTTCCTATGAACACACCTAGCGACAGATTCGCTAAGGGAAATTGAGATCGGATTCGATTCTCATTAAGACAACATAGTCCGAGTCAGGTTTTTCAAAACTTTAAAAACTGTTTTATTCTAGTGGCGATAGTCGTGGTTAGTCTAACCAGAAAAATGGAATCTAAAAATTAATTTTCGATTATCGGTTTACCCGAGAGAAAAACAAGTTACAAGGGTTGGGCCTTGTAGACTGTAACCGGCATGTATCCAGAGTGAAAATTCTTTTTCAATGATCATTTTGAATTGAAGCGGAGAAAAAGCTTGAGGCTAATTAATTTAATCAATTTATTTTTACTTCATTTATTCTCGCAGTCATTTTACACTTATTCTCTAGTTTTCTCGATCAAACCCCCCATTCACTAAATTACCTTGCAACAGTCAGAATCAGAACAATCGTATATCAGAAACTCCTTAGTCCTTGTGGACTGACACCGTTCTCTCTATACTACGTCTTTATTTATTTAGTTAGTTTGAGATTAAGGCAAATTATTTGACAAAAAATGACGTTTGTCAAGATGGCAAGCATCCCTCTCCCCCTACTCCACTACGCCCCGCCACAAAGGGATAAACGTAGTTTTTTTAATACCATTGTCTGGTGATACAAATAACTAAAACTGCAACATAAGCACTCCCCCAGGATCTATCAAATATGGTTTCTAAAAACTACTTCTCACCATAAACATATTTTCTTTTCCTCTTTTCAAAACGGCATAAGGAAAAACCATAAAAACAAAACCGCATGAGAAAGGAGCAGATCACTTCTAAGCTAGGTTATGCATATGGATACTTAGAGGCGTCCTATTTAGAGTAAGTAATGGACATACCAAGCCACGACATCTCATATACCTAAACCTATAAGGAGAGACACTAATACCAACATTTACTCAACATACCCCAAAATCTCGCATGAATAACCAAAATCACGCGACCTTTAAAAATAACAATTAAAAACTGCGCAAGGCGACGCATTTGCTTGTCACTGCCAATCAGATACTTTCTCTTTCATCAAAGCTCGACTTGAACTATCTAAATCGCTGCAAACTAAGCCAATGCAGAATAAGAAAAAAAGCCACACATAGTACCCACCTTCTCAAAGTAATAAGCATCTATCTTATCCTACACAGCAACCAAAAAAAGAAAAAACGCTATCGCCAAGAAAATATGAGAAATCTCCAACAAGCCAAATCGGATCACAACAATAATAAAATCACGCATGCCAGATTATTCAAGTCCTTCCGCTCCTTTTTATAATTCGATTTGCAACATGAAATTCAACTCCCATGAAGAGATAAAAGCACAAGACAATGAGACTCTTTTTTCTTTATCATAAAAGCCATTCCAGATATATCGCCCGCCATAACAAAATAACGTCAGAATAAATTCCAACCTAGGTAAATTAGCATGCTATTTTCAAAACGGGGCAAGCATTTGCTACCCATTTATCTTGCAAGCTTGCAAGTATCAAAAACATACATCCCTGGCCATTTTAAAGAAAGATAAATGCAGTGCGAACATCAAAAATATAAACATAATTTGAACTTCATAATTTATTCACCAAAGAAAAGACGATACGTCATTAACTATAAATGAACCAGATTCTACAGTCACACAAGATACACACGAATATTTAATTATTCATTAAAGAACCACAACTCCAAAATTGTGAGTATATAAAATCGTTTCACGACCTACAATCCCACTTCACTTTCCATGTTCGCAAAGGTCACTTTATAACCTTCCTTAACTTGGGGTCAATTATTGATACCTACGAATACTAACCGCCACGTGTCAGGATCAGACGACTCGCGGCGAATGAACAATACTACGAATAGTATAACACAAAAGACATCTGGCGGTCAATGAAGCATTGCATGAGATCACTGCGAACCACAACGCGTAAGGTCTCCATCGAATCATACAACACCCTTCACAACTTGCGGCGAACTAGCAAGACTATAAGCAACATCGCATCCAGCGATCACGTGCGCAGTCACGTGATCGCTACAGATGACAGAGCAAACTTGAGATGTGACGATACATGTGATCCACACCGACACCAAATCACGAAAACTCACTAAAACACTTGTCCCCCCCCCCTCGATTGACACGTGCCTCACTTCATCTAACCCCTTAATAAGGGGTCATGCATCCCCAAATAGAGAGTAAACCCCCATCACACACATAAGCTCTCGTGACCAGAACCCGAACTCTCAAAAAATCCATGAAAACTCTCTCTTCCGGGCACCACTATCACAAGAGAAACAAGAGCCACACACTAGCTCCGACCCAAAACAACCATCCATGCCACCGTCGAACCACCGTCTTCGGTCCTTGACCATTTTGACCATCAACACTAATATTTTTACTATAATTTTATTTTTGTTCAATCTAATCCCTTAAATTTTATTTAATTTGGAATTAACCTCTATTTATTTCTATTTTATAATTTAATCCAATACCTTATAATTGCAAACTTTACGTTTCAGTCACTAATTTTATAATTGCAATTAAGGACTCGTTTTAGCTCGGATTAACATGGAACTCGGTCTATATGTTAATGATGATATTAATTTCATAAATTAAGGTTTAGTTTCACTTTAAAAAAAAATTGGCCCATGTATTTTATAAATGTTTTTAAAATGGCCCATAAACTACTTATTTTTGCAAATAACACTTAATTTAAAATCAGATTTCAACAAGAATTTAAAATTAAGTCTATTTAGAATTAGTGAGTCAAAAAGAGACCTGAAACTGAATTTTTAACTTAAAATCCAACTTATGAATTATTTACATTTTAGTCCCTAAACCTCAATTTGGTTAAATTTACTTTGATTTGAAATTCTTTTATTAGCAAAACAAAGGTATACGATATTTCTATTTATATTAAACTTGTATTTAAGTTTTGAATATTTTCTAGGTTTAAATATTGTAAAATTACCAAAAAGCATTTTTTTAAATCAATTTTTTTCTAAACTTTTTAAAGGTTTATTTTCTCGGGTGACTTTAGTTAATTGGTTTCCTCTTTATGTTCATGTTGGTTGTTTATTTTCATGTAATTGAATATACTTGTGTTTTAGAATCTGTTTTTAGGCCACAATGGGCCATTTGTAGCATTCGATATTCAGGTTGAATTCGTTCTTACCGGTATTAGGTGTTACATTGATAGTGAAACTCTCGAGATTAAATTATAAAAAAATATTAATTTATTATTAAAATTAGAAATAAAAAATGGTTAATTTTGAATTAAATAAAAAATTTATGGGCTAAACTGGACAAAATAAAACCATATTAAAATATTGGAATCATAAAAAATAAAAATACATATAAGTCAATTTTTAATTAAAGAAAAAAATTAGAGATTAAATTGAACAAAAATAAAATATATTAAAAATATTATATTAAAATATAAAACTTAGAAACAAATATGGGTAAATTTTAGATAAAATAAACTTTTAGGGACTAAATTGAATAAAAATAATCATATTAAAACATTCGACTAAATTATAAAAATTAAAAATAAATTATAATTTTTAAAACTTAATTTTCTTTCCTCCCACTTTTCTATTGTACCAAGCAATAGAGAGGAAACAAACTTATTTTACTTCTAGTTTTCCATCCTCAACCAAGCACACTGATAAAAAAATATTTTTCATCTTTTCAATTTTCTTTCGCATCTACCCAACAAAGCCTTAGTGATCCAAACCCCTTGAATCTTTTCTAAGCCAATAAAGCCTAATTAGTTTGATAGTAGTTAAATCACAATTAATTGGATGTTTTATATTAGGAAAAATAATCTATGCATTGGTGGTGAAAAATATCAAATTTTTAAGATTTAGATGTTAAGGTTTAGGATTTGATTTTAGTGTTTGTGGATAGATTTTAAAGTTTAAGAATAGATTTTATGGTTTGATAGAGTTTAAAATTTAAGGCCTCTAAAGTGTGTGTGTGTGTGTGAGAGAGAGAGAGGGAGAGAGAAGGTTTTTTTCTTTAGGAAAGGAAGATAAACCTCGAAGTGTCCCCTCATTTTTAGAAAATCAATTAAGAAAAAGGGAAACTTTTTTTAAAAAATTTCAAGTTTTGGAAAAAATCTTTTGGAGTCGCCACCGGCCACTGTGGTAGGCCGGGCACCGTAAAAACAGAACCAGAGATTCGTTTGAAATGGTTCGGGAGTTGGTTACATGTGGGGAAGGGTTAGCACCCCCATCACACCTGAAAATCGGTACCAAAACAATTGTTGCTTTTAAATCGATGGAAATTATCTGAAATTTAAAATGAATTTAATTAGGGATTCTTAATCGAAAATCAAACTTTAATTAAACGAGCTTACCCAAATTAGTGGTGTCGAATTAATTTGTCATTTAATTAAAAATGATGACGGTACACCGGATGAAAGACTAAACCGACATCATATAAGTCTGACTGTCGTGTTAGTTTAGGGTTCGGATCCTGTACGTCACCTTTATGCACGATGCAAGCAGATAAAATATGGTGTCATGGTCTTGTTCATTTTAATTACGAATTTTACCTTTAGACGATGCGAATTAATCCGAATATTCGAGGAATATCCAATAAGCTAGGATATTTCGACTCGAATACGCGAATTAATAAGTATCTCCTTTTTATGATTAGAATTAATTATTATGCGAATCAAAACATCAAAATTCACAAGGATGACCATTTAAAATGCATGTCACAAACGCATATTCAAACAACATAAAAAAACTAGCTACGCCCGCATTAAAATCGAGCATGTAACACATATAAACAAGATTATATAAAAGGCATACAATCACATTTTATAAAATAAATAATATACCACATCGACCACAAATCATATATTTAATAATATGGTGAAAGCACGAATAAAAGCATAAATATTAGCGTACAATATAACAAAAATAAAAGCAAAGTAAATAATGCATAATGACAAGGACCACGATGGTAATAAAACCCCTAAAGAAACAATTTAAATAGCCAAGATAGGGACCCAATTTAAAGAACACCAAAACTTAAAGGGACTAAAATGGCGATTAAACCATTCAAAAACAGATTAAAATGAAAATAAGGACGGAATTACAAACATTTGAAAAGGTTGAGGGACCACGGACGGGGTTTAAAAACATGGAAACCCTGCGTGCGTAATAACAACGACGCGGAGGGGTTAAAAACGGATTAATCCAATTTTAAAATTTTAAAACACTATATAAGCTGAGTTAAAAAAACATTTCAGCCCTTTTCTTCATTTTGTTAGCCCTAAAACACTGAGTCCATCCCCCTCTCTCGTCCGAAAACCCCATTTCCCGGTGACGTCGTTTTGGTCGGCGCTAGCCTGCGCTGAAACCCTATAAAAACCTCTTTTCTCCGACCTTTCGAAACCAAAAAACCAGAACCCTTTTCCACTATTTTGAAAGCCCAAAACGAAACCCCTTTTTACCTCATCTTTTGAAAACCGAAAGCAAAAATCCGTTTTAAAAGCAAACCCTTTCCGATGTTAGCCTCCTCACGGATTCACCATGCATGGTCTCGGAAGAGACCAAGAGGCTTGTCACCGGCGAGGGGAGACGAACCAACGAGGGGAAGCTGGATCGACTCAAAGGTAAAAACGGAAACCCTAGCCTTTTTTTTACTTCGAAATGAGATGAAAAAATAAAGACGATGTTACCTCTAAAATTTTCTTGTATTGATGCTTCTGAAATTCCCGTTTCGAACTTGGGATTACACTGGTTTGTTTCGGCTTTTATAAGCCCGAAATTACATTTTTCGGATTACATAAATCGAATGAAAAATCCCTATTGGTTCTGCTGGTTGTTTATTTGTATTCATCTCTGTAATTCTTACCAAGGATTACTTTCTTTTCAAATTATGGATATATCAAGCTACATTAAATACCCCGAATATCAAGTGCAAGAACGACACTACTATGGCTTACCAAGGATTACCTCAAGCATCATGTGTCTAGGAGACCTCGAAAGCTGAGTTGATGTTTGAGGGTGTAAAATACTCTCCGAGTTATTTCGATTTTTAATCAATTAGACTTATCTTCTATAGGCTTCGCCTTTATCATTATTACTTTGTCTCAATTCTTTATGATTTTGGGGAAGTCAACTCATCACATTCCTTTGGCTCGAAATAAATGATGGAGCAAACAACAAAACCCCGAGCTACTCGACATTGTCATGATTGGAAAATATTACCATCACTCATGAAGTAAAAAAAAATTATTCGAATGGTGCATAGCAACCTTATTGGTCTTTTTGCTACAGCGAAGTGCCCCAAAAATTCTACACTCGTATCTGAAAATGCCTATTACCAGGCTTCGAACATTGGAGTTCTTTTGTTACGCTTTTATTATTCTCGAATTTTTTTCTTTTTTCTTTCTTCTTTTTTTCTCTTTCTTCTTTTTTCTTTATTTATTTTTTCTTCTTCTTTTTTTAGCACGGAAGATTTCCGGTTGTTCTCCCGAAGGCCCTAATGCTATGTGTACTCAATAGATGACCAAATTAACTTGGAGTGTAAGCCATATATTCATCATCTTCACAACTTTTGATTTCCACTAGACAAAGGCTGCTCTGTAGAACTAATGTTTTGATATAATAATTGAAAAATGTTTTGGACTAATTTTAAAAGAATTTAAAACTTGTTTTTAAGTCCAAACAACTTGAAATTATGTTTGAGGTATTTTAAGAGGTTTTTGACAAAGAATTTTCATGTTTTTAATAGCCAAACTCGTGATTTCAAAGTACCAGTATCGATACCGGTGTACCAGTATCGATACCTTTTTGCCCTGGTTTGGCCACTGTCAAAACTCGTATCGATACGAGGGTTTAGTGTATCGATACGGAGGGGGTCGTTTCGATACGCCACGTCAGCGTACCGATCCCAGTTTAACTACTCTAACGGCTATTTTCCCAACGGCCATTTAAATGTCAAAGGGTACCGATACGCCCTCAAGCGTATCGATACGCCCAGGCTGGCAAGAGCCCAACGGCTAGTTCATATGAAGGCCGTATCGATACCGTTCCACGCGTATCGATACCGTTAGCTGCAGAACAGCATTTATGAAGGGAAATAAAGTCCTCAACGGCTCCAATTCATCCCCAACGGCTAGTAACGGCTACAAACTCATTTGGGAGTATAAAAGGGACCTCCAAGCATCAAGAGAAGACTAATGCTCATATTGTCAAACATCAAATGATCAAGAAATTGTCTTAGCACTTAAATTGTCAATTCTTGTATAGACAAACACTAGTGAGCCAAAATTGTCAAATTTGCTCAAGTGTTTTAGGTTTGGGTGAGTGCTTAATTGTGCAAACAAACTCCTATTAGAGGATTGTAAGTTTGCTTTGTTTATCTCTTGTAAAGAGGGTTTCAATCAAGGCTTTGGGTAGAAAGCTTGATTGGTTGTAAGGGTTTCCTCCTTGTCCTAGAAAAGGGGACGAATCAATTAGTGGATTGATTGTGAAATCCTTAGTGGGGAGCTAAGGTAGTGGATGTAGGTGCTTGTTAGAAGGCCGAACCACTCTAAAATCATTGTGTATTTATTCTTTCTAGCTTCCTAAACCCTTCCACCCAAATATCCACCTCTCCACCACTTGGTGAGCATAATCGGTTGAACGAATCGAGCCCCACACATCCCAACAATTGGTATCAGAGCTTGGCTCAATCGAAGGGGATTCACATCATATTGAGAAGATCCGGCAAGCTCGATCACTAGTTCATCAACCGGCTCAAATGGCACAATCAATCGACAAACCGCCTTTCTTTGACGGAGACCACTATGCCCATTGGAAGACAAAGATGAAATTCTTCTTGAAGTCAAGAGATTACAAGCTATGGGACATAGTTGAAGATGGTCCATTCGTGCCTCAAAGAAGTAAAGCGGAGTGGAGTGCCGACGATCGCAAGAAGATGGAGCTAAATTGCAAAGCCTTGCACATTCTATTTTGTGCATTTGGTCCATCCATCTATGAGAAGATGTCTTCTTGTGAGAGTGCCAAGGAGGTATGGGACAAGCTTGAAGTCACATACGAGGGGACAAATGAAGTCAAGGAGACCAAGATTGGGCTCCTAACCTTGGAGTATGAGAACTTCAAAATGGATCCGGAAGAGAACATCGAGAAGATGTTTGATAGGTTCTCCACCATCACCAACGGTCTTAAAGGTTTTGGAGAAGCCATCCCAGAAGAAAAGCTTGTTCGAAAGCTCATCTACTCACTTCCCGAGTCTTGGGACTCAAAGAGGACCGCCATCATCGAAGCCAAAAATTTGAAGACTTTGAAGCTTGATGAACTTATGGGGTCTCTTCTCACTCATCAAATTATGAAGAAGAACAAGGAAGAGGAGAAGAAAAGGGAAGAAATTAGAGCTATGGGAGAGAAGAAACTCAAAGGGCTTGGCATCAATGCAAGTGCCATGGCTCTCAAATCCTCCACTTGCAATCATGTCTACTCAAGTGAAGAGGAGGATGAAGAAGAAGAGTTAGTTCATCTCTTCAAGAAGTGTGCCCCGTTCATGAAGAAAGCCTTGAGAGAGCTTGAACGAGAACCTAAGAGAAAGGAGAGGGCAAGCACTTCAAGCCATAAGAAGAAGGCACATTTGGCTACTTAGAGTGATGAAAACTCCACCGACGATGAACAAGCCAACCTTTGCCTTATGGCCATCGAAGAAGATTCAAGGGTAACTTCTAATTCATCTACTTCATGTTCTTATTCCTTTGATGAATTACAAGATGCCTATGATGATTTGGTTTTAGATTTTAAAAGCCACATTTTGAAAAACAAAAAATTGGTTTCAAAGTTAAAAATTCAAAATGATTTGCTTTCTAAAACCAAACTTGAACTTGAAGCAAAACTTGAAGAGTTTGAATTAAAATGTTTTGATTTACAAAAATTGCTTCAAAATGTTCAAGAAGAAAAAGATTTGATTTCCAAAGAGCTTGAAAAGAAAACCAATTTTGGAAAATCAAATTTTTATGTTAGACAATCTAGTGCCCCTAGATTTAAAAATGGTAAATGTTTTAGAAGTGTTTGGGTCCCAAAAGGACTAACCACTTCAACTAAAAAGGATGAAATTGAAAAATGGATTCCTAAGGGGACTAAATTTTGTGCAACTAACGTTTATGGATCCAAAGCAATTTGGATACCAAAAGTTACTTGATTGTCTATTGTAGGTGTGATGGAGATGTTCAACAAGTCAAACATTGAGGGGGAGCTCCATACACACAAGGAAGAACACTTGAAGAAGGAAGGCTTCACATCCTACCTTTGGGTTCAAGTGTTGGTAAAAATCTAGTTGTTTTGCTTTTATTTATTTTAATTTTTAGTTTATTCAACTAGATGATCATATATGTTGGACTAACATTTCAATGATGCTTTGAGTAAGGGGGAACCAATTTTAAACCAAAATTTTTAAGTGTGTCAAAATGTTTTTGCCTCCTATGTTATCTTGAACTTAAATGTCTTTTAAATTCTTTTTGATATAACAAAAAGGGGGAGAAATGGTTTGAAAAATTGAATTTTCAAATGAATAAGGGGGAGCTTAATTTGATTTCATATCTTTAATCTCTTATTCACATTTTTAAAAGTTAAAGGGGGAGAATCCCAAACAATTTTTCAAGTTAGTTTTATTATATCAAAAAGGGGGAGATTGTAGAACTAATGTTTTGATATAATAATTGAAAAATGTTTTGGACTAATTTGAAAAGAATTTAAAACTTGTTTTTAAGTCCAAACAACTTGAAATTATGTTTGAGGTATTTTAAGAGGTTTTTGACAAAGAATTTTCATGTTTTTAATAGCCAAACTCGTGATTTCAAAGTACCAGTATCGATACCGGTGTACCAGTATCGATACCTTTTTGCCCTGGTTTGGCCACTGTCAAAACCCGTATCGATACGAGGGTTTAGTGTATCGATACGGAGGGGGTCGTTTCGATACGCCACGTCAGCGTACCGATCCCAGTTTAACTACCCCAACGGCTATTTTCCCAACGGCCATTTAAATGTCAAAGGGTACCGATACGCCCTCAAGCGTATCGATACGCCCAGGCTGGCAAGAGCCCAACGGCTAGTTCATATGAAGGCCGTATCGATACCGTTCCACGCGTATCGATACCGTTAGCTGCAGAACAGCATTTATGAAGGGAAATAAAGTCTTCAACGGCTCCAATTCATCCCCAACGGCTAGTAACGGCTACAAACTCATTTGGGAGTATAAAAGGGACCTCCAAGTATCAAGAGAAGACTAATGCTCATATTGTCAAACATCAAATGATCAAGAAATTGTCTTAGCACTTAAATTGTCAATTCTTGTATAGACAAACACTAGTGAGCCAAAATTGTCAAATTTGCTCAAGTGTTTTAGGTTTGGGTGAGTGCTTAATTGTGCAAACAAACTCCTATTAGAGGATTGTAAGTTTGCTTTGTTTATCTCTTGTAAAGAGGGTTTCAATCAAGGCTTTAGGTAGAAAGCTTGATTGGTTGTAAGGGTTTCCTCCTTGTCCTAGAAAAGGGGACGAATCAATTAGTGGATTGATTGTGAAATCCTTAGTGGGGAGCTAAGGTAGTGGATGTAGGTGCTTGTTAGAAGGCCGAACCACTCTAAAATCATTGTGTCTTTATTCTTTCTAGCTTCCTAAACCCTTCCACCCAAATATCCACCTCTCCACCACTTGGTGAGCATAATCGGTTGAACGAATCGAGCCCCACACATCCCAACATGCTCGAAATCAACCTTCGGGGTCAAGGTCAATGTCCCTTATGCAATTGATATATGGGGACTCAATAAACAAATATATACACAAAATGAAGAGATAATTGAAACACAAAACACAATGCATCCTTTCATTGAAATTTTAAAAATGTGCAATATTAGGCCCTTACAAAATAGGTCTTTGTTACCTTCGGGCAAAGGGTAGCAAAGTTAATTTCACACATTACTTCAAGGAAAAGATTAAAATGCAATGAAATGAAAACAAGCAAACTCGGATGCATAAAAACCCTTGACCACGGCTAGGCTGGCCACTCATCGCAACCCTTAAACTTCATCGAGGAACTCAATCTCCTTATTGTCCATCAGTTCTTGAACCAACTGCTTAAACTCTGGACAATTCTGAATCTCATGCCCCGCAGTCTGATGGTACTCACAAAATGATTCATGGCCATCATATACTCCATTCGTACCACTCTCAATCAAGCCCTCTGTGCACAATTGTTCGTACACCCAACTCAGAGGGGACCTGATTTCCAACACTTCCCTCCTCACTTTCTTTGCATCTACATCTTCAAGGGCATTCACGCCTCGTCTTCCATGGTTTGGAAGTGGATTGGCCTCCATATTGGGCCCCTCTAATTCGATGACCCCGGTGTTGATCATGTTTTGCACGAGCTTCTTGAATGTTGTGCAATTTTCTATTGTATGCCCCGGTAATCCACCGTGGTACTCACAATGTGCTTTCTCATCATACCATAGAGGGTAAGGCGGCTGGAAAGGAGTAACGTGATATGGACAAACCAGATCAGCCTTGTATAGGTGTTTGTACACCTCTTTGTATGACATGGGTAGAGGGGTGAAGGACATCTTCTCTTGTTCCTTCTTGGGAGCCATACTTTCTCTTCGGTTTGAGCCTTGCGCATTCCCGATTGCGGCTCGAGGCGGTGAGATTGTGAGGTGCTTAGGAGCCTCGTAGGTACTGGTGTTGTTCACCTCATGATCTTTCTTCTTGAATTGCTTCTGAGCATTCTCTCCTCCATCAATTCTACCACTCTTGATAGCTACCTCGATACGTTCACCGGTCATAACCATATCCGAGAAATTACCGATAGGGTTGCTTATCATGCTGTCATAGATGGCTCCCTTCAAATTATCAACAAACATAGGGGAGATCTCATTCTCACGGAGTGGAGGTTGGACTTGTGCCGACACATCCCGCCAACGATGGGCGTATTCACGGAGGCTCTCATTGTGTCTTTGCTCCAAACCTTGTAGCATGAGTCAGTTTGGGACCATATCGGTTATGTGCCTATACTGATCTGTGAAAGCCTTGGCCAACTCCTTCCACGACCTAATCTAAGCATGAGTCAACTGATTGTACCACCTCATCGCAGGCCTCGCTAAGCTGTCTTAAAAGCAGTGAACTAGCAACTTCTCGTTGTCGATGAAACCCGTCATCTTTCTACAGAACATGGTTATGTGGGCAGTAGGGCAAGTCGTCCCGTCAAACTTTTCAAACTCCAGGGTCTTGAACTTAGGCGGGATTATCAAATCTGGAACCAAACTGAGATCTCTAGCATTCATCCCATATGACCTTTCTTCTTCCTCCTTTGTCCGAAATTTCTCCTCGAGGTCCTTCCGGGTCTCTTCTAGTTGCTTTGAGAACTTCGCCTTGACCTTGTTCAAATTCTCAATCTCATCCAAATCTGGGACACTATCCCCGACATTCTCCACATGATTAAAAATCAGACCTAATGGAGCATGGGTAGAGGCGCCCGCCTGATGCGATGTTGCCCCATCTCCTTGAGTAGCCGCTCCTTGTGAGGGCTTAGAGGTATCGGTGACAAAACCAGGGGAAAACGAGGGGTCCCCCCTCTCCTGACTAGGGTTTCCAACAACACCCTTTCTTCTTAGATTAGCTTGTAGAACCTGAGATATCTCTTTCATCATATCTTGTTGGGACTTGATGATGGTGTCCCTCAATTCTTGCTGAGCTCGCTCCAACTGACCCCTTAAATCGGCTTCCAACTTAACAAAACTCTCCTCCATTTGCTTCCTTTGATGGCGAGTAAAGTGTGGATGCAGAATCTTCGATAGTCACGAATACTGCCATGACCCCGAACAATTAATCTCATGACTTTATGATTTAATGCATGATATGTGTTGTATACATGACAGAAACAGATGATTAAAGGCAATAAATTAAAAAACACAATCGAATGTAAAGAAGTGTTGATTCGACGAACATCCTCATTAAACAACTTTTTATAACAAAGATCAAGTCTTGTTACAACGAGGCAAGAAAATAAATACGTATGGTACGGTTTTCAATAAGTTTTGCTCGTCCCCTCCCTTTAAACTAGCGCGTTCCGGAAACTCTGTTGCTATGGACTCTTTCTCCCGTTATGGAAGTTTTCAATTTTAGATTGTTCTCGAATCAACACCTCGTATGAAAATGCGATGAATATGCACAAATAATCAAACAAAACATGACAAGAAGCAAATGGATTAGTAAGAAAAATAATGTGTACTGAATAAACGAGCGAAAACACACCAAAACAAATTAACAATGCAAGACCTATTAGTGTGAATCCTAATTCTACGGTTATCTGCATAGCTCTAATAGGGTAGGCTTCTTAAATTCTCACACATGTGGGTTCGGTTCTAACAAGGGTACCCGAACCTATCTTATCACCTACTAAGGTAACATGAGCCCTAATCCTGGCCCATTACAAGCTTGCAAATTGGTTTCGGTTCGAGGGAAAGCACGACCTAGTGACGTGGAGGGCTACTCACGTGTCAAAGGCGTAGATTCCGGAAGTGAATTACCGACCTGTAGAGGGATGCTCACGTGGGTATGGGCGTTTCACTCTCACTTAAGGGACGAAGCTCGGGTATAGAGCTTAACGATCGTGATGCAATACATGCCGGTGATTTCATTAGAAATTAAATGAGAAATTAATCCGAAGGCTACCAATTGTCAAAGCTCGTATAATTCAAGTCCTATTTCAAAGAAGAACTGCTAATTAATGTCAAATTAAATTTCAAAAATTTCCATCGTTAAAAGTGACAATTATTTTTTTGGCTTAACTCTCTTTTTGTTTTGAAAAAAAAAATTCCCAGCGGAGTCGCCACGCTGTGATAAGATTTTTTTCTTTAGGAAAGGAAAACAAACCTCGAAATGTCCCCTCATTTTTAGAAAATCAATTAAAAAAAGGAAAACTTCTTTTTGAAAATTTCAAGTTTTGGAAAAAACCTTAAAAAATCTTTTGGAGTCGCCACCGGCCACTAAGGTAGGCCGGACACTGTAAAAACAGAACCAGAGATTCGTTTGAAATGGTTCAGGAGTTGATTACGTGTGGGGAAGGGTTAGCACCCCCATCACGCCTGGAAATCGGTACCAAAACAATTGTTGCTTTTAAATCGATGGAAATTATCTGAATTTTAAAATGAATTTAATTAGGGGTTCTTAAACGAAAATAAACTTTAATTATATGAGCTTACCCAAATTAGTGGTTTTGAATTAATTTGACATTTAATTAAAAAGGGATGACGGTACATCGGACCAAATACTAAACCGACATCATATAAGTTTGATTGTCGTGTTAGTTTAGGGTTCGGATCCCGTACGTCACCTTTATGCATGATGCAAGCAGATAAAATATGGTGTCATGGTCTTGTTCATTTTAATTACTAATTTACCTTTAGACGATGTGAATTAATCCAAATATTCGATGAATATCCAATAAGCTAGGATATTTCGACTCGAATACGCGAATTAATAAGTATCTCCTTTTTATGATTAGAATTAATTGTTATGCGAATCAAAACATCAAAAGTCACATGGATGACCATTTAAAATGCATGTCACAAACGCATATTCGAACAACATAAAAAACTAGCTACGCCCACATTAAAATCGAGCATGTAACACATATAAACAAGATTATATAAAAGGCATAAAATCACATATTATAAAATAAATAATATACCACATCAACCACAAATCATATATTTAATAATATGGTGAAAGCACGAATAAAATCATAAATATTAGCGTACAATATAACAAAAATAAAAGCAAAGTAAATAATGCATAATGACAAGGACCACGATGGTAATAAAACCCCTAAAGAAACAATTTAAATAGCCAAGACAGGGACCCAATTTAAAGAACACAAAAACTTAAAGGGACTGAAATGGCGATTAAACCATTCAAAAATAGATTAAAGTGAAAATAAGGACGAAATTACAAACATTTGAAAAGGTTGAGGGACCACGGACGGGGTTTAAAAACACGAAAACCTTGCGTGCGTAATAACAACAACGCGGAAGGGTTAAAAACGGATTAATCCAATTTTAAAATTTTAAAACACTATATAAGCTGAGTTAAAAAACCATTTCAGCCCTTTTCTTCATTTTGTTAGCCCTAAAACACTGAGTCCCTCCCCCTCTCTCGTCCGAAAACCCCATTTCCTGGCACCGTCGTTCCGGTTGCCACTAGCCGGCACTGTCGTTCTGGTTGCCGCTAGCCGGCGCCGTCGTTCCGGTTGCCACTAGCCAGTGCCGAAACCCTAAAAAAACCTCTTTTCTCTGACCTTTCGAAACCAAAAAACTAGAACCCTTTTTCCACTATTTTGAAAGCCCAAAACGAAACCCCTTTTTACCTCATCTTTTGAAAACCGAAAGCAAAAATCTGTTTTAAAAGCAAACTCTTTCCGACGTTAGCCTCCTCACCGATTCACCATGCATGGTCTCGGAAGAGACCAAGAGGCTTGCCACCAGCGAGGGGAGATGAATCGACGAAGGGAAGCCGGATCTACTCAAAGGTAAAAACGGAAACTCTAGCCTTTAATTTTTTTTACTTCGAAATGAGATGAAAAAATAAAGACAATGATACCTCTGAAATTTTCTTGTATTGATCCTTCTGAAATTCCCGTTTCGAACTTGGGATTACACTGGTTTGGTTCGGCTTTTATAAGCCTGAAATTACATTTTTTTTCATATTACATAAATCGAATGAAAAATCCCTATTGGTTCTGTTGGTTATTTGTTTGTATTCATCTCTGTAATTCTTGGAATTTTTGCGCGCATTCGTCCTTTTCTGACATTCTGTTGTGTGGCCTTCTCACCGATTTTTTGTGTTTGCATGCGAGGCCGCTGTAGGATGGGGACCAGAGGACGACGTGGCTCGGCGGCTGAGGAAACGACTCGGCTCGGGAGCCTCGATCTTGGTCGTTAACGCCGTGGAGATCAATGGTTACGATCTTGGAAGCTAAAGAGGCTCGGGACGATCGAACGGCGCGCATGTGGGCAGAACCGGGAGCTGAAGCGACTCGAACTCACGCGCGTGGGAATCTGAATTGTCGGGCGTGGTCCGCACGCGCGGTGAATGTGATCTCGACCACTGGATGCATTCCCGATCCAAGGGCTATGGTTGATGCGGCGCTAGAGGAACAAGTGGTCAGCTAGGGTTTCCACCTATAGTTTGATCTTGACCGTAAGATCTAAATTAGATCTGACGACTGGTAGCCGGCTGTGCAATACATTAAATCAGATTATGATTTTTTGGTTAGGTTGGGCCCGAACAGGCCGTGTAATTATTATTCGTTTGGGCTTAAAATATCTATAAATGGACTTTTTGTTATTAATAAACTTTGGGCTTATATTATTTAATGCATATTGGGCTTCACTTTGGTTTAATAATAATAATAATAATAATAATAATAATAATAATAATAATAATAATAATAATAATAGATAATAATAATCATAATCATAAGAACAATAATAATAATAATATGTGATAATAATATTGGTAATAATGATAAATAATAATAATAATAATAATAATAATAATAATAATAATAGCAAAAACAGTATTTAATAATAATAATAATAATAATAATAATAATAATAATAGTAATAATAATAATATTATTATTAAAAAACACTAATAATACTAATAATAATAATAATAGTGAAAATAATAATGTCATGAATAATAATAATAATAATAATAATGGTAACAAGAGGAGACAAGATAGTAATATGATAATAATAATATTAATAAGTAAATAGATAATAATATTAAGGGGGTTTTTTCAAATAACATAATACTAATGACTATATATAAATATTATAGTACAAATAATATATATGTATATTATTCTTTTAGTTTTTTCATCATATAATATGTAATTAATTAAAATTGAAGTCCATTATATAAAATAAAAACGGGTTGACACCCCGGACAAAATAAGTGATTACAATATATATGGGTTAGAATCAATTTACACAGTCTAAAACTCTTTATACTGTTAATCTCATCCATCTGTTTCACACATCCAACGATCCAAAAACGTGTTAAACTTAGAGAGTTTTATATTGTGTAACTGGATCCTATCCCCCCCCCCACACACATATATAGATTAACTCCTTACTTTTTTTTCCCAAATGATAATCTTCACAAATTTTACTGTTAATCTCATCCATCCGTTTCACTCATCAAACGATCCAAAAAACGTGTAAAACTTAGAGAATTTTACACTGTGTAACTAGATCCTATATATAGAGAGAGGATCCGTTTACACAGTGTAAAACTCTTTAAGTTTTACACATTTTTTGGACCGTTGGATGAGTAAAACGAATAAATGAGATTAACAATAAATATGTGAAGATTATCACTTGAAAAAAAAGTTAAGAATTAATTTGAGCCATCCATTCCCCATATAATGATCCAGAAAACATGTAAAACTTAAAGAGTTTTACATTGTGTAAGTTGATCCAAACAAGGAATATTTAACACCGAAAGTTGATTCAAATTTCAAAGACATTCAGAGATCTTTAAAAATTATAAATGGTTAAAACTCTGTATTAACATCTCAAAGTTAAGAATTAAAACACAATGGCATCACTGTCTTCTCAAGTAAGTTCAAGTTCATACGAATGAAATCTGTTTCTAAAGAACAGATAAAATTAATTTAAATTAAATGTCTATGGTATATTACATAAAAAAACTTGGGCACGGCTTATACGATATAGGAATAAAAAAACAAAAAATTAAAAACAAAAAATTTACCATTATACATGTCAAGCCAAGCCGGACTAAAGCCTCCTACAAAGGCCTGGAGTATCAATCACCGTGAATTGCAATTTGCAAACCTAAACAAAAAGAATGCCTAGTAATGCTTAAGCCTGCCGGCAAACATCATCCATTCAAGGGTAGAATATGTCTAAGCAATGGCGTATTCGATTGTCTCCACCTCCTCAGGCCGCCACTTGGATTTCTGAACACATAGCAGGCCCTCCTTGTCCTTCGAGTATGTCATGCGCACTTCCCACTGCATAGACTTTAACATGTTCTCGAGCGCATTAATGATCTCCAATTTGTCTCGAACAATAAGCTTCCCTTCTGGTCTTAGAATTCTATCAACCTCTGCAACAACGGCCACTAAGTTGCACCTATTTGCCCATAAGTCATTGCAAAGTCAGGCCGAAGCACAAAACGGATATATCATATTACGCGAAATGTCTTTCAAGACAAAGCGTAGACCAGAAACAAATAAGGAATGTTGATGAGTTGATACAAACCTCTTTTTAACCTTTGAGAATAGATGGTCCGCATGGAGAAGATCGTAAGACCTTGGGTAAGTGCTAAACGATTCACACCAATCATGATACATGCCAAATAGACCCCTCTCATATATTACGGGAAGTGTATCTGGCGAGTCAATTGGGACCACATTCATGACCCATAAATCCAAATCTTTGAGTGCAGCAGCAAAGCTGTAAGCATACCACAGTCAGAATTAACGAAAAGAAGATGAAGCGATATAACAGAAAGAATTAAGTGTTAAACCAATACGTCAATATAAATGTGTGTGCATAGTAGTTTCCATACCCTCCATAAACGGCATTCATGTCCATGACATTTCTGACAGATGACCAGCTTATTCCCATCCCATTTATGTATGACTTGGTTACCACCCGTTTCCAATGCTCACGGTCTGCAGCAAAATCCTCTGGGGCTGCTTTTCCATATACTCCAACTTGGGAACTCAACCAATAAGGTGATTTTTCCAACCTCGCTGGCCATCGATCAGGCCACTGAGACCCGCGTTCTGATGCATCTACTGGAGCTTTGTGCATGCAGGCTTGCAGGGGCACATTCCTATAAACAAGAATCAAATCAATGGCTGTTTTGATAGCTATCTATATTTATTCTGTAGTGGTGAAAAGCACAAAGATGCCTTGTTAGAAAGGCATCAAATCAAATGGCTGTTTTTTGCTACCAAAAACATATTCTATAGCTTACTCAGAATTCATGTTAGCATACTGAAAGCCAGTCGGTGGATATTTTTAGGGTCATCACACAAAGAAGTATTAATTTGTTTTTACATCTGAGTAAATGAAATAATACCATGCTGCATTTGGATCATCAGACTCAGGACAGAGCGGGGGCTCTTGTTTTGTCCTTTGCTCATAGCAGTCGTTAGAAGTAGGCTTTCTAAATGATGCTACAGCCACCCCATTTACTTCATCCTTACTAGTTTTGTTTACAAGCTCCCAGCACATAGATTTTGTTAGATCAACCATAGCTGCACAGAATCCACACATAAATTGAGCAGCTGTTGCAGACAATAGATTTCTCACACGAGATACAAAGACAGTACGATGATATATACCTTCCCAGATTTCAACATCTTCAGGGATGCTCTGATAAATAGGAGTAGCAGACCACACAAAGAAACCACCAGGTCGCAGGACACGATTCAGCTCCAAGAGGAGTTTACCACCTGCATATTGCTAAGACCAGTGAATACTCTAGCAACAAAAATTCATAAAATAAACTCCAGCAACCAATTATTATGAGACCAAGATGACTTATAACAATAGGAGGTTGTAAATACCTTCTATGTGCCATGGCACTCTACATCGTGCACAATGAACAACATCAAATACTCTGCTAGGGTAGGGAAGTCTCTTGGTACCCATCACAGCAGACACAGCAGGAATTCCCCTTTCAAGTGCAAATTGTACTTGAGCTTCATGTTCATCTTTAGGTGCAAAGGACATAGCAACAACATTTCTGTCAAAAAGAAAACCTCCAAAGCTGGCAACACCACATCCAACATCCAATATTACACGAGTACGTTTTCCCCATGCTACATCAGGCACAGACTGCAGAGCAAGTAATCAACAATTAAGCACAGATTCAAATATTAAATTGCGAGAGGGGAAAATAGTTTGACCATGAATAAGCTCATCCACTAATCAAAGTCAAGGAACAATGGTAGAAAACTAACAACATGGCTGGCCATAATAACTATGGTCCTTAATAAATGTTCTTTTCAGCTATATCTCAGATCAAAAGACACCACATCAAAGTACTTATCATGTGAGATATAATCATTACCAATGTAATAATAGCCAACTATAATGAGAAGATAATACTATAATTTAGGGCACTAACCTCTTCTATGAAGTCAATATAATGAAGTGCACCGTGCTTAAACTGGGTTCCACCACCCGGAAATGTGAGGTATTCTCCGGTAACTTTTACCCAATTCTGATGCCCCTTAATTTGTGCCAGTTTGGTATGGGGAACATTATAGTACCAAATCTGCACCAGCAGCAAAGTATTTGTTAGTTCATCCTATCAAGCACAGAGTCAAAGGGAAAAAATGAACCAGCACATGTTAAATTAAAGTACCTTCTCCCTACTTTTCGGCCACTCAATTGGACGTTTATATCCTTCAGGAAGAGGGACAAGGCAGGTTGGTGGTTCTTCTGGACAGTGCCTCTCTCGATGTTCATAGTGCTTGGTAGAATGGAGATGCCTGATTGCTTCCCAATTGTCGAGGCATGGGATATAATCAGGCCCAGCAGTAGAATTGCACACCTTCCAACTGTATTTCTTGGATGATAACCAAGCCTCTTTTTCAGCCTTTGATTCTGAGGCCTGAGTAGAGAATGATCCAGTTTGAGTCATGGTTTCATTCAGAAGTTCAGATTGAGCTCCAAATGGGAAAACTTCATTCGAACTCTGGTTTTTCTCCTGACCACCATCTTTCGTCTCATCAGAGCTTTTATCCAACTCCTTATTATAATTTTGGTCAACCTTCTCCTCTATCTGACCATCCGCCTGATCTCCATTAGATTCGGAGGAGCTTTCATCTTCCTTCTTTTCACCATCATCAAAATCAGATGTCTTGTAATTCCCGTCAGAGTCAGATTTCTCGCTGCTCTCTTCAGAATTCTTTACATTCTCATCAGAATCAGGTTTCTCTTTGCTCTCTTCAGAATCAGACTTCTTGTCATCAGAATTCTCTTGAGAATCCCCTTCTCCACCAAAGTTCTCACCACTGTCACCGCTTTTCTCTCCACCTTCAGCAGCTGACTGTCCATCATCCTTCTTAGACTCCTCCAATTTAGTCTCTTCAGCATCATCCCGATTTTCTTGTGTATCTAAGTTGCCCTTTCCATCATTTTCAGCCAGACTAGCATTAGTATCCCCTTTGGTGGCATCCTCGGGCAAATCCCCAGGGTTATCTTCAAACTGTGGAGTGTTGCCGCCGTCATTGCTATCACTGATTACTTGCATAACCTTATCTTCGAGCTGAGTTTTCTTTTCCTGAGCCGGATCACCTCCAACAGAGACAGATGAGGACGAAGTCATCATCCAAATCCCAACTAAACATAATCCCACGAAAACCACAACGGTGACAGTGGAACAATAACCCGGAGACTTCCTATTATTATTATTATTATCTACTCTAATATATTTTCCTAAAGCCATGATCGCTATTTGCTTCCTTTTCTAATCAATACTTCAAAAAAAATTCACACCTGGAAGAATCAGAAGTATATTTCAAAGAAAGGCTAATGATTCATTAAAGAAGATATAAAATATTTGAAAATAAACTAGGAGTAATAAACAGTAGCATATTGAAACAACGCAACGAAGCATGGAACTAGGTATTTCAAAATTATAGTCAGAAGCATTCAGATCTAGTCAAAACATAGCATTGGATGGGATAATAAAGGAAAGAAATAAGCAAAAATAGAATTAGATCTACTACAAACAAAGAGAACCAAATTTACCGGAGAGGAAAGCTTCAACTATGGTTAATGCTTCATTGTTCCTGCGTCAGTCTTAAAGCTGTTGCTGGGAATTAAAAGCCAGCTTGGTGTTTCTTGTTTTGGTTGTGTAACCTAGAATTTAGAGTTTATATAGGGAGAGAAATATATGGGATGATAACTGAGCAAGGAAACCCGCGGTATCAATGGGATCATAGTATATTATCGATACGAGGGTATTTTTTTATAAATTTATTTAAATATTTACTCATCAAATGTCAATTTTGCCCTTCCGTTATTCCACAAGTTGTATGACATTACTGCTGCTACTATTGCTAATACTATCATGCTTAAATAAAAAATAGGTCTCAAATTATTTTTAAAAAAAATTTATGTGTTTAAAGTATTTTTATTAAAAACATGTGTTTAAAGTTTATATCGATGTAATTTTAAGTGTATAGCCGTTAAAAGGTGTTTAAAAAACTGTTAACCAGTCAATCCTTGACGCGTGGCAACAATTTAAATTTTTAGTTTTTTTAAAAAAAATCTAAAATTTTCAATTTTTTAGAAAATCTTGAAAATTTTCAATTTTTAAAAACAGGTCCCCAAATCCTTATATCGGGACGCGACAAATGCAGGTCGCATTGTCGAACCTGCGAATGTGATGGGCATTTTTCGTCTTCCTCGCATATATAAGATCAAGGTGGCTGGTCATTTTTCAGTTGTGGTGCTTGTAGGGTCGACAACTGTGACAATAAACAGCTCGCACCAAATGACTTTTAAGGCGAAGCTGAAGCAAAAATGGGAGAGATGTTTGTCATCTCCATGTACTCTACATGTTATATTAAGAAGCCCACTTTTATCTCAACCGGGGGACTTGCTACTGATTTATGGGCCTTCCCAAATCGAGTTCGTTTAGAAAAAATTTTAAGCAGTTTTGTATCCCCTTTATATGGTTGTATAATTGTAGTATCTATTTATTCCATTTGTATAAGAAAAGTTGTTTCTATCAGTATCTGAAAAGTTATGGTTACTTGGTTTGTATTAATTTGTCTGACAATGTATTAATTCTGAATGGATGAATTATTTGCCTACCGCGTGAGATAATTTACGATGTTTCTATTCGCATATTTGTATTTACAAACATGATTATTTTCTTGGAATAGTTTTGTACCAATGCTTATTCTTATGAATCGCATATCACTTATCGACGATCGCTTTTTTACAGTTATTTCTTTCCTTGATAATAGTGGTACATTGTTTTGCTATCAATATGCTAGTGCTACTTTCAACCATCAAAGAATTTTTGTTTTGCTTGCTCTGCCTGCCATGCCGGTTTTTTCTTGTATATTTCTTACAGCTGTGGTAAAGTGTTTTGATTTGTGCCATCTAGAAGATATGGATGTCACTATTGGCCTCCCAATCATATTGTATTTATTAATTATTATTTTCAAATCGATAATAATAATCTTGCATCAATGGTGGATTTTTGAATGTTGAATTTTGGGATATTCAAATATTTTATGGCATATTCATTATTGTTGCATGTGAACAATATAGCCTCGTTTTTATAAATAATGTGTTCGGGAGTGGTTTGTATAATCATTTATTTAATTTTGCTCGCTTGCTTTGGAAGCGGTGATCGTTGAGTTGATTCATTTATGCACACTTTTTGAAAGTGGCAGACGCACATATGACCTTTTGTTGGGTTTTACGGTACTCGATTTCCTTCAACCGTTCTAGCTCGCCAAGTGTGGAGAAGTTGGATTTTTGGGTGTTTTACTGGGAGGTGAAAATTGGACAATTGACACAAGGATTTATAGTGGTTCGGCCTTCTAACAAGCACCTACATCCACTACCTTAGCTTCCCACTAAGGATTTCAACAAATTCACTCTTTGAATTTCTTCCCCTTTTCTAGGTTAAGGAGGCAACCTGTACACACTCAAAGCTTTCTAACCCAAAGCTTGAGTAAACCCTCTTTACAAGAGAAAATCTTAAGTAAACTTGAAATCCCTCTAATAGGTATTTGTTTGCACTATAAAGCTCTCACCCAAAACTTAAACACTTGAGCGAATTTAACAATATTTAGCTCACTAGTGTTGTCTATACAAGAAATGGACAATTTAAGCTCTAAGACAATTTCTTGATCATAGTGTTGTTGACAATTGAAGCATTAATCATTATCTTGATGCTTGGAGGTCCCTTTTATACTCCTAGTTGAGTTTGTAGCCGTTGAGGACCGTTAGGGTTGTTTTGGAGCTGTTGGAGTCTTTATTTCCCACCATAAATGCAGTTCTGCAGCTTGGCGTATCGATACTCCTTAAATCGTATCGATACGGCCCCGATAAGAAAGTAGTCGTTGAGCACTTCAGCTGGTGTGTACCGATACGCTTGGCTAGCGTATCGGTACGGTCCTGCAATTTAAAAGACCGTTGGGAAAATGATCGTTGGGGGTAGTTGGGCGTATCGGTAGGCGATACAACTGTATCGTTACGCGAACTAGCCGTTGGGCATTTTAAAGCAAACCGTAACGATACGAAAAGGCGTATCGGTACGGGTTTTGGCTACAGGAAAACCATTGTAGTTGAAACCCTAGGGCGTATCGGTACGGTACCAGACCGTATCGGTACGGGTACTTGAAAAGCACGGCTTTGACTACTTTAAATACACTTTAAATCATTCCAAAGCCTTGTAAACCCCTTAAACATATTTTCAAGTTGTTTTTTACTAAAAAAATATTTTAATTCTTTTCAATTTAGTCCAAAACATTTTTCAAATATTATATCAAAATACTTAGTTCTACAATCTCCCCTTTTTGATATAATAAAACCAACTTGAAAAATTGTTTGGGATTCTCTCCCATTTTGTATTTTAAAATTTTGAATAAGAGATTTAAAATTTGAATGAAATTAAAGCCCCCTATTTTCTTGAAAACTTGAAAAATCAATTTTTCAAACCATTTCTCCCCTTTTTGTTATATCAAAAAGAATTTAAAAAGACATTAGACTCAAAATAACTTAGAAGGTTTTAAAGAATTTGACACAATTAAAAACTTTTGGTTTTAAAATTGGCTTCCCCTTACTCAAAGCATCAAATAATGTTAGCCCAACATATGATAATCTAGTTGAATTAAAAATAAATAAATCAAATGAAAGATAAATGAATTCAACTAAATTTTACCACACTTGAATCCAAGGGAGGATGTGAAGTCTTCCTTCTTCAAGTGTTCTTCCTTGTGTGCATGGAGCTCCCCCTCAAATTTGGCCTTGTTGATCACTCTTCATCACACCTAACAAAAGACAATCAGGTAATTTTTGGTATCCAAATTGCTTTGGATCCATAGACGTTAGTTGCACATAATTTTGTCCCCTTAGGAATCCATTTTTCAATTTCATCTTTTTTAGTTGAAGTACTTAGTTCTTTTGGGACCCAAATACTTCTAAAACATTTAACGTTCACAAATCTAGGGGCACTAGATTGTCTTACATAAAAAATTAATTTTCCTAAATTAATTTTCTTTTGAAGTTCATTGAAAATCAAATCTTTTTCTTTCTTGAGATTATCAACTTCTTTTTTATAATCTTTTTCCATCGTTTGAAGAAAGTTTTGTAAGTCTAAAACTTTAAGCTCAAAATCTTTAATTTTTTCTTCAAACTCTAAATTGGTTTTAGAAAGCAAATCATTTTCGGTTTTTAACTTTGAAATCAATTTCTTGTTTTTCGAAAATAAAGCATTGAATTCAAAAACCTATTCATCATAGGCTTCTTGTAACACATCAAAAGAATATGAATTTGAACTAGATGAGTTAGAAGTTACCTCCCCCTCATTGAGGGTCATGAAGCATAGGTGGGCTACCTCATCATCGGTGGAGTCTTCATCACTGCATGTCGCCACATATGCTTTCGTAGAAGATGATCCCTTTTTGTTGAACTTGTGGGAATCCTTCATCTTCTTCTTCGATTCATGCTTGGATTTATCCATTTTGCTCTTCATGAACCGGGTGAATTTCTTGAAGAGATAGGTCATCTCTTCATCTTCGCTTTCCTCCTCACTTAGTTCTACATGATGGCTTGTGGAGGATTTGAGAGCAACGACACTTGCGTTGATGCCTAGCTCCATGAACTTCTTCTTCAGCATCTTTCTTATCTCTTCCTTCCTTCTTCTCCTCTTCTTTGTCTTTATTCATGATTTGGTGAGTGAGAAGTGACCCCATTAGTTCATCAAGCTTCAAGGTCTTGAGATTTTTGGCTTCGATGATGGCGGTCTTTTTCGAGTCCCATGTGTAGAACTAATGTTTTGATATAATAATTGAAAAATGTTTTGGACTGATTTAAAAAGTATTTAAAACATTTCCAAAGTCCAAACAACTTGAAATAATATTTAAGGAATTTTTCATAAAGGTTTTTCATGTTTTCAAAGGCCAATTTTAACAAAACTGACCAAGTGTTTCGAAACACCTTAGGGCGTTTCGAAACAGGTGCCTCCAGTGGCCAAAACGTTTCGATACTCGTATCGAAACGGGGCCAGCGTTTCGAAACAGGCTAGGCCGTTTCGATACGCCCACGTGGCACTGACCACAACGGTCATAAACCCCAACGGCTCTTTCCCAACTAACTTTTAAATGCAGGTCGTTTCGATACGGGCTTATAGCGTTCCGATACGCGTTCCGAAACGGCAAGGGGGTGTTCCGAAACGGGTACCCTGACAGACTGCAACGGCTCTTTCTATATTGAGGGTGTTTCGAAACGGCTTCGAGCGTTTCGAAACGGGGAGCTGCAGACTGCATTTATGGAGGGAATTAAAGGCTCCAACGACTCTATTTCAACCCCAACGGTCCTAAACGGCTATAAACTCAATTGGGAGTATAAAAGGGACCTCCAAGCATCAAGAGAAGGCTAATGCTCAGATTGTCAAACATCAAATGATCAAGAAATTGTCTTAGCACTTAAATTGTCAATTCTTGTATAGACAAACACTAGTGAGCCAAAATTGTCAAATTTGCTCAAGTGTTTTAGGTTTGGGTGAGTGCTTATTTGTGCAAACAAACTCATATTAGAGGATTACTAGTTTGCTTTGCTTATCTCTTGTAAAGAGGGTTTCAATCAAGGCTTTGGGTAGAAAGCTTGATTGGTTGTAAGGGTTTCCTCCTAATCCTAGAAAAGGGGACGAATCAATTAGTGGATTGATTGTGAAATCCTTAGTGGGGAGCTAAGGTAGTGGATGTAGGTGCTTGTTAGAAGGCCGAACCACTCTAAAATCATTGTGTCTTTATTCTTTCTAGATTCCTAAACCTTTCCACCCAAATATCCACCTCTCCACCACTTGGTGAGCATAATCGGTTGAACGAATCGAGCACCACACAACTCAACAATTGGTATCAGAGCTTGGCTCAATCGAAGGGGATTCACATCCTATTGAGAAGATCCGGCAAGCTCGATCACTAGTTCATCAACCGGCTCAAATGGCACAATCAATCGACAAACCGCCTTTCTTTGACGGAGACCACTATGCCCATTGGAAGACAAAGATGAAATTCTTCTTGAAGTCAAGAGATTACAAGCTATGGGACATAGTTGAAGATGGTCCATTCGTGCCTCAAAGAAGTAAAGCGGAGTGGAGTGCCGACGATCGCAAGAAGATGGAGCTAAATTGCAAAGCCTTGCACATTCTATTTTGTGCATTTGGTCCATCCATCTATGAGAAGATGTCTTCTTGTGAGAGTGCCAAGGAGGTATGGGACAAGCTTGAAGTCACATACGAGGGGACAAATGAAGTCAAGGAGACCAAGATTGGGCTCCTAACCTTGGAGTATGAGAACTTCAAAATAGATCCGGAAGAGAACATCGAGAAGATGTTTGATAGGTTCTCCACCATCACCAACGGTCTTAAAGGTTTTGGAGAAGCCATCCCGGAAGAAAAGCTTGTTCGAAAGCTCATCTACTCACTTCCCGAGTCTTGGGACTCAAAGAGGACCGCCATCATCGAAGCCAAAAATTTGAAGACTTTGAAGCTTGATGAACTTATGGGGTCTCTTCTCACTCATCAAATTATGAAGAAGAACAAGGAAGAGGAGAAGAAAAGGGAAGAAATTAGAGCTATGGGAGAGAAGAAACTCAAAGGGCTTGGCATCAATGCAAGTGCCATGGCTCTCAAATCCTCCACTTGCCATCATGTCTACTCAAGTGAAGAGGAGGATGAAGAAGAAGAGATAGTTCATCTCTTCAAGAAGTGTGCCCCATTCATGAAGAAAGCCTTGAGAGAGCTTGAACGAGAACCTAAGAGAAAGGAGAGGGCAAGCACTTCAAGCCATAAGAAGAAGGCACATTTGGCTACTTGGAGTGATGAAGACTCCACCGACGATGAACAAGCCAACCTTTGCCTTATGGCCATCGAAGAAGATTCAAGTGTAACTTCTAATTCATCTACCTCATGTTCTTATTCATTTGATGAATTACAAGATGCCTATGATGATTTGGTTTTAGATTTTAAAAGCCACATTTTGAAAAACAAAAAATTGGTTTCAAAGTTAAAAATTCAAAATGATTTGCTTTCTAAAACCAAGCTTGAACTTGAAGCAAAACTTGAAGAGTTTGAATTAAAATGTTTTGATTTACAAAAATTGCTTCAAAATGTTCAAGAAGAAAAAGATTTGATTTCCAAGGAACTTGAAAAGAAAAACAATTTTGGAAAATCAAATTTTTATGTTAGACAATCTAGTGCCCCTAGATTTGTAAATGGAAAATGTTTTAGAAGTGTTTGGGTCCCAAAAGGACTTAATACTTCAACTAAAAGGGATGAAATTGAAAAATGGATTCCAAAGGGGACTAAATTTTGTGCAACTAACGTTTATGGATCCAAAGCAAGTTGGATACCAAAAGTTACTTGATTGTCTATTGTAGGTGTGATGGAGATGTTCAACAAGTCAAACATTGAGGGGGAGCTCCATACACACAAGAAAGAACACTTGAAGAAGGAAGGCTTCACATCCTCCCTTGGGTTCAAGTGTTGGTAAAATTTCTAGTTGTTTTGATTTTATTAGTCTTATTTTTATTTAATTCAACTAGATGATCATATATGTTGGACTAACATTTCAATGATGCCTTGAGTAAGGGGGAGCCATTTTAAAACCAAATTCTTACTTTTGTCAATTTTTTTTCCTCTATTGTTATTTTTGAACTTAATGTTTTAAATCTTTTTGATATAACAAAAAAGGGGAGAAATGGTTTGAAAAATTGAAATTGAATTTTCAAAAAGGTATAAGGGGGAGCCTTATGTGAATTAAAATTTTATTCTCTTATTCACATTTTATAAGTTAAAGGGGGAGAATTCCAAACAATTTTTCAAGTGGTTTTATTATATCAAAAAGGGGGAGATTGTAGAACTAATGTTTTGATATAATAATTGAAAAATGTTTTGGACTGATTTAAAAAGTATTTAAAACATTTCCAAAGTCCAAACAACTTGAAATAATATTTAAGGAATTTTTCATAAAGGTTTTTCATGTTTTCAAAGGCCAATTTTAACAAAACTGACCAAGTGTTTCGAAACACCTTAGGGCGTTTCGAAACAGGTGCCTTCAGTGGCCAAAACGTTTCGATACTCGTATCGAAACGGGGCCAGCGTTTCGAAACAGGCTAGGCCGTTTCGATACGCCCACGTGGCACTGACCACAACGGTCATAAACCCCAACGGCTCTTTCCCAACTAACTTTTAAATGCAGGTCGTTTCGATACGGGCTTATAGCGTTCCGATACGCGTTCCGAAACGGCAAGGGGGTGTTCCGAAACGGGTACCCTGACAGACTGCAACGGCTCTTTCTATATTGAGGGTGTTTCGAAACGGCTTCGAGCGTTTCGAAACGGGGAGCTGCAGACTGCATTTATGGAGGGAATTAAAGGCTCCAACGACTCTATTTCAACCCCAAAGGTCCTAAACGGCTATAAACTCAATTGGGAGTATAAAAGGGACCTCCAAGCATCAAGAGAAGGCTAATGCTCAGATTGTCAAACATCAAATGATCAAGAAATTGTCTTAGCACTTAAATTGTCAATTCTTGTATAGACAAACATTAGTGAGCCAAAATTGTCAAATTTGCTCAAGTGTTTTAGGTTTGGGTGAGTGCTTATTTGTGCAAACAAACTCCTATTAGAGGATTACTAGTTTGCTTTGCTTATCTCTTGTAAAGAGGGTTTCAATCAAGGCTTTGGGTAGAAAGCTTGATTGGTTGTAAGGGTTTCCTCCTAATCCTAGAAAAGGGGACGAATCAATTAGTGGATTGATTGTGAAATCCTTAGTGGGGAGCTAAGGTAGTGGATGTAGGTGCTTGTTAGAAGGCCGAACCACTCTAAAATCATTGTGTCTTTATTCTTTCTAGCTTCCTAAACCTTTCCACCCAAATATCCACCTCTCCACCACTTGGTGAGCATAATCGGTTGAACGAATCGAGCACCACACAACTCAACACCATGACTCGGGAAGGGAGTAGATAAGATTTCGGACAAGCTTCTTTTCCAGAATGGCTTCTCCATAACCTTTGAGTCCATTGGTGATGGTGGAGAACCTATCGAACATCTTTTCAATGTCTTCTTTCGGATCCATCTTAAAGTTTTCATACTCGTGGTTGAGGATGCCGATCTTGGTCTCCTTTACTTCGTTTGTTCCCTCGTATGTAACTTCAAGCTTGTCCCAAGCTTCATTGGCACTCTCGCAAGAAGACATCTTTTCGTAGATGTTGAGGCTAAGTGCACAAAAGATGAAGTACAAAGCCTTGAAATTTAGCTCCATCTTTTTACGATCATCGGCACTCCACTCCACCTTGCTTCCTTTTGGTACAGACGGGCCATCTTTAATAATATCCCAAAGCTTTTAGTCTTTGGATTTGACAAAGAACATCATTCTCATTTTCCAATAAGCATAATTGGTCCCGTCGAAAAAAGGTGGCTTATCGATGTATTGCGCCATTAAGCCGATTGTTTGATATGTTGATCGAGCTTGCCAGATCGCCTCAATAGGATGTTAATCATCTTCAACTGAGCCAAGCTCTGATACCAATTGTTGGGTTTTACGGTGCTCGATTTCCTTCAACCGTTCTAGCTCGCCAAGTGTGGAGAAGTTGGATTTTTGGGTGTTTTAGTGGGAGGTGAAAATTGGGGTAGATTTTGTGGTAATCATTACCATTATTGCTATTGATGTAAAGAGATTTTGATTTAAAAAGTGAGCATCTTGGATTCTTACTTCTGGCTGGCCTAACTATTTTTATTGTTTCATTTATATGCTAGATGTTTATACTGTTTTCATAATGGGATCGAGACGGGAGCTTAGAAATAGTGCGTGTGATGTTGTGGAGAATAAGGGTAATGAGGAATTGCCACTTCCTCTTGCTCCTCATGGTGGTGGATTCAAAATTGGAGTTGGTGCGAGAGGTGTTGGACCTCATGCAGCGCAAGGTCAGGTTGTTGGTGATATGACACTATTGATTCAGGCCATAGTTGGAGCTTTTAAGGCTGGGGTAGCGGATATGCGTGTGGTTGCACCACAACCTGCGATCAATGTTGGTTTACCCTTGGAGTATCTACGCAGTCTAGGTGATACCGAGTTTAGAGGTTTGTCTCCGGGAGGTTCTGAGGCATGGTTTGAGAGCACTCAGAGGATTCTTGGTCAGATGGAGTGCACAGATGTGCACAAGCTAGGTTGTACGGTATCTTTACTTCAAGGAGATGTTTATTCATGGTGGACTACCACTATTGCGGGGATGGAACCTACGGAGGTGACATGGGAGTTCTTCGGGAATGCTTTCCAAAAGAAATATTTGGGTGTTCGTTATCAACACGAGAAGAAGCGAGTGTTTATGGCCTTGATGCAAGGGAACATTTCTGTTTCGGAGTATGAAGTACAATTTGTTCGATTGAGCTAGCATACCTCTGAATTGGTTCCCAACGAAAAAAAGAGATGTGATCGCTTCCGGTACGGTTTGTTGAATGATGTAAAGACTTATATGTTAGCTACGGAGTATATAGATTTCGGCGTCTTGGTCGCTCGTGCTAAGGACATTAAGCAGAGTTTGGGTTTGCCTTCTCGTGCGAGGAATTCTAGTTTCGAGAAAAGGGTTGTTGAGTTTGACGGAGGAAGGGATCATTACAAGAGGCAGCGTGATAAGAAGTTTAATTCGGATCAGAGGCGTGGTGGTGGTGGTGGTAATGTGGGCCGCGGGCAGCAGGGCCAGAATTTGGTGGTTCATTTGCCTTAGTGTAACCGTTGTGGGATGCTACATCCTAAAGAGTCCTGAAGTAATCCTAATGCTTGTTGGGGTTGGGGTTCTCAGGGTCATATGAAGCGTGATTGTCCTCAGCAAGCTAGACAAGCATCGGTGTGTGTTGTTGAGCCTTAGAGAGGCGGTAGGCACGGTCGAGGTAACTTTTAGTGTAGGGAGGATGGTCAGAGGAATGTTGCTCATGTTGTGGCAGTTCAGCCTAAGGGAGGTGGACCGGCTAGGGTTTATGCACACCGCAAGGGAAGGAATGACACATATGTGATTGCAAGTACCTTTACTTTGCAATCCTTGTCACTATTTTCTTTGATTGATTTTGGTTCCACGCATTTATATATTTTAAGTGATCATGCAAAGTTGCTTGACATACCAGTTGAGTTGTTAAATGTGGGTATGCAAGTGACGAGTTCTTTTGGTGAGACAGTTGTTGTTAGGAAGTTGTATAGGAGATGTTCGTTGATGGTTCAAGGACATGTATTTGCGGTTGATATGACGGAGTTACCTTTCTATGGTTTTGATGTTATTCTTGGCATGGATTGGTTAGCCGAGCATAGGGTTGAGGTAGACTGTGAAACCAAGCGTGTTTCATTGAAGCTGGCCGATGATTTTGATGTTGTAATGGTAGGCAAGAATGTTAAGTTTTTGTCCAATGTTGTTTCGTCAATGGAAACACAAAAGTTTATGCGTGGAGGGTGTCAAGCATACTTGGTGTATGTTATAAATCCAAATATGAAGGAGGCACATCCTAGGATATTCGAACTATTTGTGATTTACCGGGGGTATTTCCGGATGAGTTGCCTGGATTACCGCGAGATAGAGAGGTAGAGTTTTGTATCGAGACGTGATCACCTTGCCTCAGGCTTACATGCTACGAACCGTGTACCATAGTCCTCATGCTATCTGATTCCTCATTTTCTATGTACAAATGAACTTTCTCATGTAGTTCTGATAACGTCGGCGGCGGTCGGTGTTAAGTGTGTAAAAGTACTATCATTTCACCCTTTTTCTATGACAATTATTGCTAAATCTACTCCTATTCGAATCACATCGTAGCATTCCCATGCATCAATCATATTGATCTCATCTTTATTATGCTTGATCCTTATATTTAGTTTATTTGATGAAAAATATGCTACTTATGTGAGTATTTGGTGCGTATGCAGATTTCGCCACTCACCGCCCGGGCAAGCAATGCCGCGGCAGTGAAGGAAAGAAGGGAGATGTGCAGATTCATCTCTCGACGGTCCAGAACAAGCTAGTTGTTGATGTCAGTTTCTACTGAAGGAAGCTGAACCATGAGACAGAGCCTTGCTGAGCAGAAAAGACAAACAAAACATTGTTGAGGCAATAGCCAAGCCACTGCCGAGGAAATGACCTGACACACTCGAAAATGGTGAAAATATGCAAAGTGGAGCGCGTCTTGAAGAGCATGAAAAGCTAAATTTTTCTATGCACTTTGCATGAAGATCGAAATGCGAGAAGATCATGAAAACGTCGAAGGAAGGTCAAGAGAAGATTCCACGCAAAATGGAGGATTTTAAGGAAGAAAGATACAATACTTTAAAAGAAGACCTTTTCTTTTAATGTGGTTAATTCTAACTTAACTTCCTCCTCAAGAAGGACTTGACCTAAACCTTCTCTATAAAAAGCCAAAGCCGATCATAGATCTAGAAATCGAGTAATTGAGGGTTGAGAGAATTTGTAGCGAGCTTTCATTGTCATTATGTTCTAATTTCTTCTTAGGGTTTAGATTATATTGTTTAGTAGTTGTGAGAAAATGATTGGATTTTGTTTAAGTTTTTGTTAATGCAATTTTAGTTCAAGGTTTGCTTATTCTTGATACTTTATTTTTCTTGAAATTGAATTGGGAGAGGAGATTGTGAGCATATCTATTTTTCTAATAGTGGGAGAGTTAGAATCACGAAACAAATAAGCATGGTTTCATCCCAATCGGTGAAAACAAACTCAGTTTAGGGATAAATGCGAGTTTCAACGGCTAAAAGAAGCGCAAGATTAGTTGGTGTTCATCCTTGGTTCACATTGGGAGGTATTATCAAGGCCTGCTCATCAATAGTGTTTCGACTTAGGGATAAGGAGAAGCCACTAAAGGACGCTTTACCGAACCTTGACGTTGTTCGTTGCTGCCCCAGCAAGGGATTGCCGAGGCAGTCACTTAACTCGTTGCCAGGGCAGTGACTTTGATCTCTGCCGAGGCAATCCGGTGTTCATTGCATTCAAAGACCGAGACAGTCCAATTGGTTTCCATACTACGACGCAATATAATCTGGCCCATTCTCTCATCTTGATTACTCAACTTTTAGTTTACTGGCTTATTTTATTTTTTGTTCATTAGGTTACTTTAAAAACCAAATCAATCACTTGTGTTCTTTACTTTTATTTCATTTTCAGTGCGAGACGATAACATTGAAGGTTTCACCAATCCCTGTAGAGATGATACTCGATACTCACCATTTTATTACTTGAGACGTGTATACTTGCACAATTGCGGGGCATTATACACACGCAACAGTCGGTCTAGTAAATTATACTTAAGATGTTGATGTGAAGTACCATAGCCCTCATGCTATCCGCTTCCTCATTTTCTATGTAGGACTGAACTTTGGATGTTCTGATAATTCTTCTCTAATTGCTCCATCTTTGCCCTCAATTCTTGTTGTCCATCGTCACATGCAAGATTGTAGTCCATATCCTTTGAATCTTCATCACCCTCCTCTAGCTCATAAGGTCATTCCCCCCTCCAATTTCTTGTTGTGGGAAGAATTTGCTCCTCTTGGAATGCTTTACTTGCGCTTTTTCTAGACAACCGTCTAATTAGGATTTTGCTCTTCTCATCTACGATCATGTGTTGTTCAATCTGGTCCTGCATGAACTTTTGATATTGCTATTTTAAAAGCAAAAAAGATTCTTTCACGCTCTTTATCCTTTCTTGCATTTTTAGAAATTGTTGGTTGCTTGCCTCCGACGGTGATGCCCTTTTATCTATTGCGCACCCTATCCTGCTATAAACCACGAGGGGTTGCTCCCAAAACTGTTGTCAAAAATTATGTTGAAACTAATGCATCTGTTGCATGACCATCGCCTTAAGTTGATATGTCAAGCTACCCTCTTCTATCTCTTTTTTCGTCTGGGTTTTCTTGGTTATCTCCACCCATGTTAAGAATTTTCAAGTTTAATGAAGAATCTGGAGGTCACGTGCTCGGTCCATGCTCACCGCACCAACTGTTAACTGTCAAAGTGAACAAGAGTCGGAAACGGTAGTCCGATGGTAGCTCAGGCGGCCGTTCTAAGCCAGAGCTCGAGTATCACCTCCTTGGTGAGGTTGATGATGCTTAGAATGGAAGATCTCCTCGTTTACCTTGTTGCATATCTTTTTTATATTATTTAGACATGTGTCATGACCAGGTTGTCGTAGCGTGCTGATTGGAATAGCTATGACTTGATGTCCTAGGTTTGCACTGTCATTCATAGCGATCTCGCGCGTTGTCACGTGATCGCCAGATGCGATGTCTTTCGTGGTCTTACCTATTTACCACAAGTTGCGAAGAGTACCGGATAGATCGCATGTGTTGTTATGTACTTGTCGGGAAGCTTACGTTGTCGTCCTCAGCGATCACGTGCGTTGCCACGTGATCGCTGGATATCATTTGTGCGATACGGTTCGTAGCGGGTTGTCCGGTCATGTTTGCAAGCTGTGTGGTCTTGACGCGTTGTGGTGGGTGCTTATAGGTACTAACAAATAGTTTTATTTTTAATCAATTTTATTAATTAGATGCTACTATTAGATTAATAGTTTTATTCAAATTTATTGATTAATAGGGGAAATAGTCGGATAGGTGTAACGACTAAAGGGATGGGCTTGACAACAGCGATCATTGGCGACTATGAGGAGGATTTTGAGTTTTGAGATTTAGAAACTTTTAAAATTCTAGGATTTTTGAAAATATGTTAAATTATTAAAATAAAATTTTAATTACAAAAACATAAATTAAAGGATTAATGCACTCTTTGCCCCCTAAGTTATACCCATTTTTCCAGTTTGGTACGTAAACTTTTTTTTTTGGGACGAAGTGCCCCCTAACATTTATGATGTTACCCATTTCACCCAAAAAGCTAACATCGTTAACAAAATTATTCTGACCAATCAGAATGCGCCACATTATTTTCCTTTTTTAATTTTTTTTAAAAATAAAATAAAAATAAAATAAATATATTAAAATATTTATTAATTTAATTATATTTTCTAAAATATCCAAAATACCCTCATCTTCTTTCCCCAATTGTCTTCTTCTAAAATACCCAAAATTTGTCCTGCAGTAACAGAGACTCGTCCAGTTGACGAATCGGCGCCGACGGATACAACAACTGCAGGCTGTAATAAAGTTTTTTATTTTTGGAGAAACATGATGGAAAATATATTAAAAATGGGGGAAGTGGAAAAATGGAGAAATGAGTGAGTTGGAGTCGCCACCGGCCACTATGGTAGGCCAGACACCGTTAAAAATCAACCAGAGATTCAAAATATTTGGGTTCGGGAGTCGATTACGCGTGGGGAAGGATTAGCACCCCCACAACGCCCAAAATTGGTACCGTGTTGATTTAGTGTTGTCTTTGCAAGAAAAAAAATTCAAATTTAATTTAATTTTTAATCCCAAAAATGATAAGATCTAAATAGAAGGTTTCTTCATTTACGACAACCGAAGAAAATAACACTTGAATAAGTCAGGATGCCACTTCCTAACCGGTCCCGAAAATAATTAAAAATCGCCCGTTAAATATTAAAATAGATTTAAAATTTTATAATACATAAGTTTTAAAAAAATAAATATATCATCCCAATAATAATATATGCATATCTCATAGCGCAATATATAAAAATATTATAGTAATAGATTATACATATATAAAAACATGCAACATAGTATATGAAAATAATAAAAAATGATAATAGTAATAACGATATATAAAATATAAAAGTGATATATAATATTAATATAATATATTATGCGCACAATATATAAATCTATACATAAATAATATAATAACGATAATAATAATATAGGTACACAATAAAAATAATATTATATATAGTAATAAAAATGTACAAAATTGAATGGCACCGAATTGAACAAAAATAAAGTAAAATACAAAAAATTAAATACATATTCGGAAAGGATCGGATCGAACGAAAATTAAAGTACAAAAATATTAAAAGCTGAAATTAAAAGTTAGTGGTTAGTAGTTAATTGTTAGCAAACCCGGCCATAAGTAATATAGGTCATTCCCCGGTTCGGGTCACCGTAAGGCCGAATAAAAAAGTGATCGAACAACCAAAAATTAAGTAAACACATTTACATTTACGGATACAAATATATAAATATATAATATAACATATAAAAAAAGAAAGGTAATATATATATATAATATAATATAACATATAAAAAAGAAAGGTAATATATATATACATAGATACACACGAATAATAATAATAATAATAATAATAATAATAATAATAATAATAATAATAATAATAATAATAATAATAATAATAATAATAGTGGCTAAAATGGAATAAGGTAAAATTGAGTGCCAAAATATAAGGACATAAAGGAGGAAGGACTGAAGTTTTAATTTTACCATTCCATTATAAAAAGCGTGGATCCAGCTCTTAGGTCAGGTGTTATGCGTGGGTTTCAAGCCCCAAAACGGTATCGTTTTGATCCTCCATTAAATACCCTATTTTAAACCAAAATTTTTTATTTGGAGATGATAATTAAAAAAAGGGTGAATTCTCTCAAACTCCCGCTGCAGACCGCCACTAGCCGGTGATGGCCGCTGCCGTCCACGGTGGCCGAAAACTCGAAAAGGACTACATTTTGGCTCTCCTCGTCACACTGAGTTCGAATCTCAGGTCTGTTTTTCGAACAAACGCTCCAGGTAATTGAGAACACCCAAAAACCTTTCAGTTTCCTTTGTTTTTTTTGAATCTGAATAATCCCCTTTTTATTTCCTTCGAAAAAAGTCCCCTTTTCGATTACATACATTGGGTTTTTATACCCGAAATTTACAACATAAAAAAATAAAGCAAGTTGCATTTTTGCAGGGCAATGGGCGGTGGAGGCAACGTGGCGGTCGTTGATTGGTTGTCTGGACGGTGGCGGCTCGGTTTAGCGGCGGCGGCTCGAATGGTTGGCAGCTGAAATGGCGGTGGCGGCGGCTAATATTAGGCTTAGGGTTTTTTTAGTTTAATGTAATTAGGGTTTTTTGGATGATGGGTCATGGGTATTGGGCCCCCAAAAACCACCATTAACTCAATCAAAAACTTAGGAAAATCAACCTATCCGGGATTGCATTGATTAAACTTCAATTACACATCATTTATACATTCAATAAACATCAAAAAGAGACATCTCAAAACACAGCACAATCATTTAGTACGAATTTAATCAAAATTAAATCCAAATCTTACATTTTAAAGCCAAAATCAAGAACACATCATTAAAACCTTTAATAAAACTCAAATCAAGGATTGAGAACTTGGGAATTTCAGTAAAGAACTGAGTATTTAGAGGAGAAAGACGTTCATACCTCTAAATGTGAGTTTCTCCTTGTTTAAAGCCAAGATTTCTTGAAAATTCAATAAGCAAATGGTAATGATTTGATGTAGGAATGATTAGAAACCAATTGGAGATTGAAATCTCATCTTTAGGTGTTAAAATCAGAGGGAAAATGGCTGGGGAAATGTGTTTGGCTGAGAGAAAAGGGAGATAAAATGAAGAGGGAAAATTTTGAGAAAAGTTAGTTAAAACTTCCAAAATATCTATTTCCCCTTTTTCCTTTTATTAAATATCACTTAATAAATGTTTAATATTAAGAAAAATCTGGAGAAAACTCTTCTTGGGTAAATTAGCTCCTTAAAGATTCAAAGTTTTAATCCTTTTAAAACAGTCTCCAACTTTTCAAAAATTACATTTTAGTCACTAACTTGAAATGTCACATTTCGAAACCTCATTTTGTAAAATTGATTTCACCACTCTCTTATACATAATAAAAGAGGATTTTAAGATATTTTTCCATATTTTTAATGCATCCCGAACTAGGCTTTCCCTAAAACCACCTTTTATATTCGAACCGAAATCCGACCGGTCCGATTCAAACCCAAAACCTCTAAGCCCAAAATTGAGGTGTTACAACTCTCCCCCCTTAATAAATTTCGTCCTCGAAATTTACCTGAAGGAAAGAGGTACGGAAACTGCTTCAACATGTCATCCTTCCGTTCCCACGTGGCTTTCTCAACACCACGATGCTTCCACAACACCTTTACCAACTCAATGGTCTTGCCTCGAAGAACTTTACAATCCGAATCCAGAATCTTCACCGGTTCCTCATCATAGGTCAAATCCGGATTCAATTCCACTTCTTCCACAGGCATCACATGCGAAGGATCCGATCTATACTTCCGAAGCATAGAAACATGAAACACATCATGGATCTTTTCCAACTCCTGCGGTAACCTCAACTTGTACGCAACAGGACCCACACGCTCAACCACCTCGTATGGTCCAATGTACCTAGGGCTCAACTTGCCCTTTCGGCCAAATCTCATCACCTTTTTCCAAGGCGAAACTTTCAAAAACACACGGTCACCCACCGCATACCCAATCTCCTTACGCTTCAAATCCGCGTAAGACTTTTGCCGATCAGAAGCTGCCTTCAAACGCTCACAAATGAGCTTCACCTTCTCGGTGGTTCCCTTCAACAAAGCTGGCATAGAAACCAACTTCTGACCCGTTTTAGCCCAACAAAGAGGAGTCCTACACTTCCTCCCGTACAAAGCTTCATAAGGTGCCATTTGAATACTTGCCTGATAACTGTTATTATAGGCAAACTCCACCAAAGGCAGATGTTTCTCCCAAGAACCCTGAAACTCAATCACGCAGCACCTCAACATATCCTCCAACACCTGTATAACACGCTCAGACTGTCCATCCGACTGCGGATGATAAGAAGTGCTGAAATTCAACCGCGTACCCAAAGCCTGATGCAAACACTGCCAGAAATGCGATGTAAACCTCGGATCCCTATCCGACACAATCGACTTAGGCACACCATGCAGCCGCACAATCTCAGCAATGTACAGCTCCGCAAGCCTATCCAAGGTATACGTAGTATGCACAGGCAAGAAATGTGCACACTTTGTTAGGCGATCCACAATCACCCACACCGAATTCTTCTTCGATGGTGACAAAGGCAAACCAGACACAAAGTCCATGGTAACCCTTTCCCACTTCCACTCAGGAATCCTCAATGGTTGCAACAACCCTGAAGGAAACTGATGCTCAGCTTTAACTCGCTGGCAAACCATGCACTTGCCTACAAACTCAGCAACATCCCTCTTTAAACCCACCCAATAGTACTCATCACGAAGATCACGATACATCTTAGTACTACCAGAGTGCATAGCAAAAGGACTACTATGACCTTCAGTCAGAATAGCACGCCTCAACTCAGCATCATTGGGCACTACTATTCGACTCCCAAAACATAAAACTCCATCATCATTAAAGCAGAAATCCGATGGCCTACCCTCCGCAATATCCTGAACATGTGGCATACCCAATCTCCTTACGCTTCAAATCCGCGTAAGACTTTTGCCGATCAGAAGCTGCCTTCAAACGCTCACAAATGAGCTTCACCTTCTCGGTGGTTCCCTTCAACAAAGCTGGCATAGAAACCAACTTCTTACCCGTTTCAGCCCAACAAAGAGGAGTCCTACACTTCCTCTCGTACAAAGCTTCATAAGGTGCCATTTGAATACTTGCCTGATAACTGTTATTATAGGCAAACTCCACCAAAGGCAAATGTTTCTCCCAAGAACCCTGAAACTCAATCACGCAGCACCTCAACATATCCTCCAACACCTGTATAACACGCTCAGACTGTCCATCCGACTGCGGATGATAAGAAGTGCTGAAATTCAACCGCGTACCCAAAGCCTGATGCAAACACTGCCAGAAATGCGATGTAAACCTCGGATCCCTATCCGACACAATCGACTTAGGCACACCATGCAGCCGCACAATCTCAGCAATGTACAGCTCCGCAAGCCTATCCAAGGTATACGTAGTATGCACAGGCAAGAAATGTGCACACTTTGTTAGGCGATCCACAATCACCCACACCGAATTCTTCTTCGATGGCGACAAAGGCAAACCAGACACAAAGTCCATGGTAACCCTTTCCCACTTCCACTCAGGAATCCTCAATGGTTGCAACAACCCTGAAGGAAACTGATGCTCAGCTTTAACTCGCTGGCAAACCATGCACTTGCTTACAAACTCAGCAACATCCCTCTTTAAACCCACCCAATAGTACTCATCACGAAGATCACGGTACATCTTAGTACTACCAGAGTGCATAGCAAAAGGACTACTATGACCTTCAGTCAAAATAGCACGCCTCAACTCAGCATCATTGGGCACTACTATTCGACTCCCAAAACATAAAACTCCATCATCATTAAAGCAGAAATCCGATGGCCTACCCTCCGCAATATCCTGAACATGTGGCATACCCAATCTCCTTACGCTTCAAATCCGCGTAAGACTTTTGCCGATCAGAAGCTGCCTTCAAACGCTCACAAATGAGCTTCACCTTCTCGGTGGTTCCCTTCAACAAAGCTGGCATAGAAACCAACTTCTTACCCGTTTCAGCCCAACAAATAGGAGTCCTACACTTCCTCCCGTACAAAGCTTCATAAGGTGCCATTTGAATACTTGCCTGATAACTGTTATTATAGGCAAACTCCACCAAAGGCAGATGTTTCTCCCAAGAACCCTGAAACTCAATCACGCAGCACCTCAACGTATCCTCCAACACCTGTATAACACGCTCAGACTGTCCATCCGACTGCGGATGATAAGAAGTGCTGAAATTCAACCGCGTACCCAAAGCCTGATGCAAACACTGCCAGAAACGCGATGTAAACCTCGGATCCCTATCCGACACAATCGACTTAGGCACACCATGCAGCCGCACAATCTCAGCAATGTACAGCTCCGCAAGCCTATCCAAGGTATACGTAGTATGCACAGGCAAGAAATGTGCACACTTCGTTAGGCGATCCACAATCACCCACACCGAATTCTTCTTCGATGGCGACAAAGGCAAACCAGACACAAAGTCCATGGTAACCCTTTCCCACTTCCACTCAGGAATCCTCAACGGTTGCAACAACCCTGAAGGAAACTGATGCTCAGCTTTAACTCGCTGGCAAACCATGCACTTGCTTACAAACTCAGCAACATCCCTCTTTAAACCCACCCAATAGTACTCATCACGAAGATCACGGTACATCTTAGTACTACCAGAGTGCATAGCAAAAGGACTACTATGACCTTCAGTCAGAATAGCACGCCTCAACTCAGCATCATTGGGCACTACTATTCGACTCCCAAAACATAAAACTCCATCATCATTAAAGCAGAAATCCGATGGCCTACCCTCCGCAATATCCTGAACATGTGGCACCAAGGAATCATCCAACAACTGCTTTTCCTTAATCAACTGAACCAAGGATGGTTTCACCTGCAACTCAGCCACAAGACCACCATCACGCGAAATGCTCAAACTGGCAAACATAGCCCTTAACTCCACAGCTACCTTCCTACTCAAGGCATTCGCTACAACATTAGCTTTACCCGGATGGTACTCGATCGTCAAATCATAATCCTTAAGCAACTCCACCCAACGTCGCTGCCTAAGATTTAACTCCTTCTGAGACATCAGATACTTCAAACTCTTGTGATCCGTGTACACAGTACACCTCTCACCATAAAGATAATGTCTCCAAATCTTTAGAGCAAAAACCACTGCGGCTAACTCAATGTCATGCGTAGGATAATTGCGCTCATGCACCTTCAACTGCCGTGATGCATAAGCCACCACCTTACCCTTTTGCATCAACACACATCCCAAACCAACGTAGGACACATCACTATACACCACAAACTCTTTCCCTGATTCAGGTTGAACCAAGATAGGAGCTTGCGTCAAAGCTGCCTTAAGCTTCTCAAAAGCCTGCTGTCTCGCTTCCGTCCACTCATACTTAACATCCTTCTGCAACAACTTCGTCAAAGGTGCAACAATCTTGGAAAACCCATCCACGAACCTTCGGTAGTATCCTGCCAAACCCAGGAAACTACGGACTTCATGAACAGACTTAGGAGGCTTCCAATTCATCACTGCCTCAATCTTTTGAGGATCAACACGAATCCCCTCCGAAGAAACCACATGACCAAGAAACACAACCTCTCTAAGCCAGAACTCACACTTGCTCAGCTTGGCATAAAGCTGATTCTCCAACAAAGCCTGTAACACAATTCTCAAATGCCCTTCATGCTCCTCCTCAGTACGTGAGTACACAAGAATATCATCAATGAACACCACTACAAATTTATCCAAGTATTCATGGAATACTCTATTTATCATGTCTATGAAAGCTGCAGGAGCATTCGTCAAACCAAACGGCACCACCAAGAACTCATAATGCCCATACCTCGTTCTGAAAGCTGTCTTTGGCATATCTACATCCTTCACCTTCAACTGGTAATACCCTGACCTTAAGTCAATTTTAGAGAACACAACCGCTCCCCGAAATTGATCAAAAAGATCATCAATTCTCGGCAATGGATACCGATTCTTGATAGTCAACTTGTTAAGCTGACGGTAATCAATGCACATTCTCATAGTGCCATCCTTCTTCTTCACAAACAAGACCGGTGCACCCCAAGGTGACACAGTCGGCCGAATGAAACCACGATCAAGCAACTCCTGAAGTTGCGTCTTCAACTCTTTCAACTCTTTAGGTGCCATTCGATAAGGGGTAATGGACACTGGAGTTGTGTTTTCATACAGCTCAATCCCAAACTCCACTTCGCGATTAGGAGGCAATCCAGGCAACTCCTCCAGAAACACACCAGGAAACTCTCGCACGGTCCTGATATCTTGCACTCGCAACTCCTTAGAGCTAGGATTCATCACGAAGGCTAGGTAAGCTTCACAGCCTTGCCTCAGCATCCGGCTCGCTTCCAAGGTAGACACCACATTGGCAAGAAACTTCACATTCTCACCAACCACCACCACTTCATAATCATCCGCAAGTTTCAACGAAACTCGCTTATTCTCAAAATCCACAACAGCGCGATGCTCAACAAGCCAATCCATACCAAGGATTACATCAAAACCATAGAAGGGCAATTCCATAAGATCAACATGAAAAACATGCTCTTGCACAACCAGGGGACACCTTCTATAAAGCTTTCGTGTCACAACAGTCTCACCAAAAGAACTAGTTACACGCATACCAACATCTAAAGACTCAACAGGCAAACCAAGCAATTGAGCATGCTCACGCAATATGTATGAGTGTGTAGATCCAGAATCAATCAAGGAAAGTAATGACAAGGATTGCAAAGTAAAAGTACTTGCGATCACATCCGTGTCATTCCTCCCCTCCCTCTGAGCATACACTCTGGCCTGGCCACCACCCTCAGGCTGAACAACTACAACATGAGCCACATTCCTTCCACCATCCTCTCTACGCTGGAAGTTACCACGGCCGCGCCCACGACCTCTCTGCGGTGCAACAACTCCAGGAGCACGTCCCTGACCACCACCGGCCAACAGAGGACACTCCCTTCTCATATGATCCGCCGAACCACAGTTCCAGCACGAGTTACCGACCACCACAACAGGAGCCTGAACCTCCCTCGCTGCTCGAGGACAATCACGCCTCAGGTGTCCACGCGATCCACATGTCCAACATGTGTTCGGATCAGCTCTCGCCCTGTCTCCCTGAACAGGCGCACCTTGCCCTCCACCACCTCGCCTAGCCGAAGACTGATACTTCCGATCACGGCCCCTCTTGTTCCGTCCGCCACCAGAACTATACTCAGCAGCTCGCTTGCCCACACTAGGACCAGCACCTCTAGAAGATAAACTCAAATTCAACTCGATGTCCTTTGCCCTTCCAACCAGCACATCAAAATCAGTGTACTCAGCAGCCAGCATATAAGTCTTCACCTCCGTCACCAGACCATAACGGAAACGTTCACACCTCTCCCGCTCATCAGGAACAAGCTCAGGTGCGTACTGACTGAGTCGGACAAACTGAACCTCGTACTCAGCCACTGTCATACTCCCTTGAGTAAGAGACATGAATTCCCTTTTCTTCTCATCCAGGTATCGCACACCCAGATACCTCTTCTTGAACGCGTTCAGAAAGAACGTCCAAGTCACATCAACTTCCTCCATTCCGGAGATAGTGGTTGTCCACCAGGTATACGCATCGTCATGCAACAATGATATCACACAACCCAGCTTCTGCACATCATTGCAGTTCATCTGTCCCAAGATTCTCTTGGTACTTTCCAACCAAGACTCAGAACCTTCAGCAGACAAACCCCTGAACTCAGTCCCTCCCAGACTGCGCAAACGTTCTAGAGGTAGTCTAGCATTAGCATCACCCTGATGCCCAGCTCCTTGAGCTCCAGCTACCGCCGCCCGAAAGGCTCCAGTAATAGCTTGTATCAGCATCGTCATGTCAGAAGCAGCTTGCCCTTGCCCAGCTTCAGGTCCAGCGACCCCAGCACCAGCAGCAACACCAGCTCCTTCACCCCCAGCACCACCACCACCAGGTGGAGGAGGTAAATCCACCACGTTTTCAGCATTCTCCTCATTCTCATTTTGAGCCATAGCTCGCATATTAATCCTCGTCTCTCTACGAGGTCCCATTCACTAACCAATGCAAACACAATGCAATAAACAAAGTCAGGCTCAGCAAGGTAAGCAATCCAAGTACTCAAGCTTATTTCCAACTAAAAACAAATCATTTCATTAGCTTTGATTTGGCAATGGGTCCCTCTAACATGCTTCACCACAGCATACATCACAATTGCAACAAACTTACAATTTATACATCATACCTTCACTCATCATGCAAACAGAGCAATCATACACATATCACCCACTTAACCATTCCCAATTACTCGAGAACTCAGCTCTGATACCACCAAATGTAACCCCCTTAGCCCGGCCTAGACGGTCGACCCGAACTACGAAGATTACACGGGGAAAACCAAAGTCAAACCGAAAGTCAACCTTGATTAACGACCCTTTTTTTATTTTTAAACTTGTCTAAATGCATATTAATCCTAGGTGAACTCTTGAGAAGGACATACTCAAAAATCACAGCGATCGGAAAACATTTAGGGACTCAATTGCACAACATACAAATTTAGGGACCAAAATGCAAATTCTGGAAATTAAGAGGACTTAACTTGTTTTAAAGTTACCATTATAAAATTAATCATATTTCATGCCTCTCTGCCAAATTTCATCTCAATCGGACATCACAAACTCAACCAATTGCATAAACAAAGATTGGGACCAAAACGTAAGAGTTTCAAAACATATAACCATCAAATTCAGTGCCCAACGGTCGAGTGTTCCGAAACGGGGAAGATCCGTTCCGAAACGCGGGACCGTTCCGAAACTTGTTGCGGAACAGGGCTTGGCAGTGGCAAAACCGTTTCGGAACAGCCCTACCTGTTTCGAAACGCCAAGGCCATTTCAGGCCACATGTTCCGAAACAGTAGCACCCGTTCCGAAACGAGTTGCCCAGAAATGCAGAATTTTGCTGGTTTCACACACTTTCAGCCCATCAAACACATCCATATGACTCTCATATTATGCACACAAGTCATCAAGCACTTAAGGAACATATTAGCATCAACTAAACACAATCATGGCATCATTCAAGGAAAAACCCAATTCTATAGGCATGCATCCTAAAAAGAAAACCATGCAACCATCAATTCACCAAAACCAAATACCAAAAGGCCATTTACATGTACCAACAACATCAAAAGCATTAACCAAACTTAGGGAGTCCAAAACATCTCCCAAAAACACAATTTAGGTTCCCATTGCCAAATGCCAAGAGCTAATAGTGTTAGGAAATCATTCACCATACATGAGCTTAATCCTCCACTTGGATTCTTGACCTCCTTGCTGCCCTTAATGCACTTCAATGCTCTGCATTATTGGTTTAAGAAAGAGAGAGCGTAAGCACATAGCTTAGTGAGGAATGCTCAATAAAAACATCACAATAATGCATTTGCAAAAACACCCTTTTCAAGGCCTTTAGTTTCAAAACAACATTTATCATGCAATTATGCATACAAACCAAGCATCTCATGCTTCAAATCATTATCATGTCGTATTGGCTTACAAGTGATAATCAATAACCATTTACAACTCAAAACACAATCGGATACGCGGATTACAAGCGTTGTCCCATACGCTTCATACACACTACCAACATCAAGGTGGAGCATGGTACAATCACAACCCCTCAACACCCGTGATGGAGACTATGGTACAATCACAACCCCTCAACATCACTCATTGGTAGTTGTATAACATCACTAACGAGAACACGGGACATACAACACAAGATCCACACATGGACTTTTAACCACCATTGTGATCTTAACACAAGATTCACTCATGGACTTTCAACCACCATGATGACCTTAACCATCTCGTTAGTGTACTTGGATAGAGTTTATGGTACAATCACAACCCCTCAACATCCAAGGCGACTTTATTCACGGTGCACCCAATCCTATAGCCAGCTAACTATATCCGATTCAAGTACTTTAAAACCAACACATCACTTGCCAATATACATCATATAACATCATTAATCCACTGTTTTAAAGCATTTAACAAAGCCATTAATCATCATGCATTACAATGCATCAAACCACATTTATCAATGTTCAAAACAAGGATCTCTTACCTTGAGCATCCTTCAACACACGGCTTACAAAACCAGCATTAAACATGCTAAAATATGCTTTCAAAACAGAATTTAAATATGCAAATAAAACACATTGCATTCAACCAACTCATGGTTCATCAACAAGAGAGTTTCTTCAAAAAACTTACTCTTGAGCTTAGCTAAGTTGTTTAGACTTAAACTAAACTCCCAAAACCTTCCAAGTTTGGTTTCAAAGCTGAAAACCAAACTTCACTCACCGATTCCGTTTCGCAAGCTTGCCGAAACATCGATCAAGCCTCCGGATCAACACCACAAGGATCCGATGATGTCTCCCCTGTTTTAAACACATCAAAGCAGTGGATTAATGCATCATCATGCATTAATATCTTCAACCAAGACACCTAAACTCGCTGCTCACATCAACACTCACATTTCGGCTACCAAACACAACCGAAATCACATCCAAACACCTCTACAACCTTACCCAGCCAAGATCCATCAATTCCAAACATACATATACATCAATTAACATCCAAAAAGGATCCAATCACGTCCTTATACCTCCAGCTATAGCAGAACATCAAAATCACCCCAAAAACCACCATTAACTCAATCAAAAACTTAGGAAAATCAACCTATCCGGGATTGCATTGATTAAACTTCAATTACACATCATTTATACATTCAATAAACATCAAAAAGACATCTCAAAACACAGCCCAATCATTTAGTACGAATTTAATCAAAATTAAATCCAAATCTTGCATTTTAAGCCAAAATCAAGAACACATCATTAAAACCTTTAATAAAACTCAAATCAAGGATTGAGAACTTGGGAATTTTAGTAAAGAACTGAGTATTTAGAGGAGAAAGACGTTCATACCTCTAAATGTGAGTTTCTCCTTGTTTAAAGCCAAGATTTCTTGAAAATTCAATAAGCAAATGGTAATGATTTGATGTAGGAATGATTAGAAACCAATTGGAGATTGAAATCTCATCTTTAGGTGTTAAAATCAGAGGGAAAATGGCTGGGGAAATGTGTTTGGCTGAGAGAAAAGGGAGAGAAAATGAAGAGGGAAAATTTTGAGAAAAGTTAGTTAAAACTTCCAAAATATCTATTTCCCCTTTTTCCTTTTATTAAATATCACTTAATAAATGTTTAATATTAAGAAAAATCTGGAGAAAACTCTTCTTGGGTAAATTAGCTCCTTAAAGATTCAAAGTTTCAATCCTTTTAAAACAGTCTCAAACTTTTCAAAAATTACATTTTAGTCACTAACTTGAAATGTCACATTTCGAAACCTCATTTTGTAAAATTGATTTCACCACTCTCTTATACATAATAAAAGAGGATTTTAAGATATTTTTCCATATTTTTAATGCATCCCAAACTAGGCTTTCCCTAAAACCACCTTTTATATTCGAACCGAAATCCGACCGGTCCGATTCAAACCCAAAACCTCTAAGCCCAAAATTGGGGTGTTACAGGGTATGGGTTGTATGGGTTATTGATTGAGTTGTAAATAATAACAATAGAGGCTTATTTATTATTTTTTTTGAATGTTGGGTTGGGCTGGTTTGAGTTTAGGCCCGGACAAAAATAGGTGTTTACAGTTGCCCCTCTTTGCTCATTGTTGTGTAATAATAATAGAGCAAAGACAAAAGAACAACTATTTTTTCCGGTCAAGTTTGGGTTTCTTCTCCGTCCACCGCTTCTTGAGCTTTACTTAATCTGCTGAGCTGCTCTTGGTAGGCAAAATAGTCAAACTGGGGAGATTCATTGGGGAGAAAAAATGAGTTCGGCTTGCTTTGACTCTGACGACGATGCAGTATATGAAGAAAATTTGACTTAACTGTAACATTGACGAAGAGGCAAGGTCTGCAAAACTTGATCCAGTTGATTTGAGGTGACATAACCAAATGATGAAGGTTCTAATCTCCGATTCAGCTGCAACTTCGAAGAAGAGGCAAAATCCAAGAAAGAAAGTGTTAACATTGGATCCAGAAGATATCCCCAGCATAGCTCATAGATTGTTTTTGCATTTTTCCCAAATGCACAGGGATCAACGGTTTTGACTTGCCTTTACCAGTAGCCGTTTGCTCTGGGCTAGTTGTACCATTCCCCTGGGTACAATCAGTTTGTACCAATCGTGACATTGGATTTTTTTAAAGGATTTTTTTTCCTTTGACCATTCGTGAAAATGGATTTTGGATGGACAGTTGAATTGTCCATTGTCTTAAACTTTACCGTGTTTAAGCACGTTGTGCCGATATTTCTGTCGGACTTGCTTTGATCCAGCTACAACTCCGACGAAGAGGCAGGATCATGGGTTAATGAAATTGGTCCAGCTACAACACCGACGAAGAGGCAAGACCGGGAGTTAGTAAGGTTTGACCCAGCTACAACACCGACGAAGAGGCAAAGTCTGAAGTTAATAGGGTTGATCCAGCTACAACACCGACGAAGAGGCAGGATCTGAAGTTGGGGGTTAGTAAATTTGGTCCAGCTACAACACTGACGAAGAGGCAAGACCATGAGTTGATAAAGTTTGACCCAGCTACTAGGGTTGATCCAGCTACAACACCGACGAAGAGGCCTTATTTGAAGTTGGGGGTTAGTAAATTTGGTCCAGCTACAACACTGACGAAGAGGCAAGACCATGAGTTGATAAAGTTTGACCCAGCTACAACACCGACGAAGAGGCAAGGTCTGAAGTTAGTAAGGTTGATCCAGCTACAACACCGACGAAGAGGCAGGATCTGAAGTTGGGGGTTAGTAAATTTGGTCCAGCTGCAACACCGACGAAGAGGCAAGACCATGAGTTGATAAAGTTTGACCCAGCTACAACACCGACGAAGAGGCAAGGTCTGAAGTTAGTAAGGTTGATCCAGCTACAACACCGACGAAGAGGCAGGATCTGAAGTTGGGGGTTAGTAAATTTGGTCCAGCTGCAACACCGACGAAGAGGCAAGACCATGAGTTGATAAAGTTTGACCCAGCTACAACACCGACGAAGAGGCAAGGTCTGAAGTTAGTGAAGTTGATCCAGCTACAACACCGACGAAGAGGCAGGATCTGAAGTTGGGGGTTAGTAAATTCGGTCCAGCTACAACACTGACGAAGAGGCAAGACCATGAGTTGATAAAGTTTTACCCAGCTACAACACCGACGAAGAGGCAAGGTCGAAGTCAAAAATCTTGATCCAGCTCAACACTGACGAAGAGGCAAGATCTGGAGAAAGTCTTGATCAAGCTACAACTCTGAAGAAGAGACATGATCGAAGAAGAAGTTTTTTCTTTTTCTTTTCTTTTTTTCCCTTTTTCTTTTCATATTTTTTCTTTTTTTTCTTTTCATCTTTTTTTTTTATTTTTTTATTTTTTCTTCTCTTTTTTTCTTGATTCTTTTTTTTCGTTTTTCTTTGATTTTTTGTTTGCTTTTTTTTTCTTTTTTCTTTCTTTTTCTTTTTTTTTCTAACTATAATTCTAAGGCATTATTCGAGGAGTAAAGTTTGGTCTAGCTGCAACACCGACGAAGAGGCAAGACCAAGATTCAACCGAGCTACAACACCGACGAAGAGGCACGATCTAAAAGAATATATTTTGATCCAGCTACAACACCGACGAAGAGGCAGGATCAGAAATGTGGTCTAGCTACAACACTGACGAAGAGGCAAGACCAGAAGTTGACCGAGCTACAACACCGACGAAGAGGCACAGTCTAAAAGAATAAATTTTGATCCAGCTACAACACCGACGAAGAGGCAGGATCAGAAACGTGGTCCAGCTACAACACTGACGAAGAGGCAAGACCAGGAGTAGACCGAGCTACAACACCGACGGAGAGGCACGGTCTCAAGGTAAATTTTGATCCAGCTGAAAAAGGTTTGATCCACTGCACCACTGACGGAGAGACTAGATCGGAATGAATTTTGATATTGTTACTCCACTAACGGAGAGGCTAGATCTGAAAAAATTTTATCTTCTACTCCATAACAAAGTGTATTGACCTGAAAATGAGATAAAACATTAGTCAGAATTTGTTCAAAAAATCTTAGATGCTTACGCTTTTGCGTATTCGGCCTCCTTCAGGGCTAAAAGTTGGTCATCATGTTGTTGCCTCCATAGTTGAGGTTCTTTGGTCTCTTCCTTGAACCTGTTCGTGTGCTCAAATAAACATGTGATGCATGTGATATGTCTAAATGCATGGTGACTTAAATGCGGTATGATGTATGTAGTTAATGCAAAATGATCTCAATGAGTGAGTGAATGGCATATTATGTTTTTCCTTTAAAAGGATGCCCCTAATTTTGTGGTGGTCAGATTTTTTTGATTAAACAGTGCTCGATGCCTTGTATGTAAGGATGCCCCCAATGTGAAATTAGAACATTACTTGTCACGCAGTTGTGGGTCATCAAGCTTGTCATGATTTTCATCGGTTAGGACATCTTTTTGAAAAACGAATGATCCTTTATTCTGAACCAATGTGATGATGAATGGAAAAAAACATGCATGTTCCTAAATGCAATATTAGTATAAATACATATATATTAATGCAAGTGAATGAATAATTAATATTTTAAGATGATGTAATGTAACTATCATGTAAATGAATGAAATAATGCTTCGAAAGTGTAATGTAAAAAAAAATCAAACACCAAAATAGGTTAGTACAATTAAAGATAATAAAAAAAACAAATAAGTTGAATAAATTAAATAGCAACAAATGCCAAATTGAAGCAATTAAAATTATATACATGATATATAAATGGCAAACAAATGCATAAATAAATCAAGCAAGGCTTAACAAGGTTACTGCTAAATGGGTAGAGTTTTGGTATGACTCTAAAAGGTGGGCTCTATGGGCCACTATATACAGTTAGGATCTAGAGTACTAAGGGTACCCGAACTGTCGCTATTACCTACTAAGATAATAGGACATCGATTCGGGAAGATATGAGTCCTTATACCATACGAGGGCGCAAACCCCACGAAATATAAGGATCATATCCCGAAAGTGAATTACAACATCATACGGAGGTGGCCACCCCACGAGACAAAGTAATCACTCCTACTTAACGATTTCGGAGCCCAGATAGCTCATGCATGAATGCAAAGGGATTAAAAATTAAATTAAAATCAAATTTTTACTTTCTTGCAAGACAACAAAAAATCAACATTGGCCTGACTCTCTTAAAAGTGTCCCCAGCGGAGTCGCCATCTGTAATAAAGTTTTTTATTTTTGGAGAAACATGATGGAAAATATATTAAAAATGGGGGAAGTGGAAAAATGGAGAAATGAGTGAGTTGGAGTCGCCACCGGCCACTATGGTAGGCCAGACACCGTTAAAAATCAACCAGAGATTCAAAATATTTGGGTTCGGGAGTCGATTACGCGTGGGGAAGGATTAGCACCCCCACAACGCCCAAAATTGGTACCGTGTTGATTTAGTGTTGTCTTTGCAAGAAAAAAAAAATTCAAATTTAATTTAATTTTTAATCCCAAAAATGATAAGATCTAAATAGAAGGTTTCTTCATTTACGACAACCGAAGAAAATAACACTTGAATAAGTCAGGATGCCACTTCCTAACCGGTCCCGAAAATAATTAAAAATCGCCCGTTAAATATTAAAATAGATTTAAAATTTTATAATACATAAAGTTTAAAAAAAATAAATATATCATCCCAATAATAATATATGCATATCTCATAGCGCAATATATAAAAATATTATAGTAATAGATTATACATATATAAAAACATGCAACATAGTATATGAAAATAATTAAAAATGATAATAGTAATAACGATAATAATATATAAAATATAAAAGTGATATATAATATTAATATAATATATTATGCGCACAATATATAAATCTATACATAAATAATATAATAACGATAATAATAATATAGGTACACAATAAAAATAATATTATATATAGTAATAAAAATGTACAAAATTGAATGGCACCGAATTGAACAAAAATAAAGTAAAATACAAAAAATTAAATACATATTCGGAAAGGATCGGATTGAACGAAAATTAAAGTACAAAAATATTAAAAGCTGAAATTAAAAGTTAGTGGTTAGTAGTTAATTGTTAGCAAACCGGGCCATAAGTAATATAGGTCATTCCCCGGTTCGGGTTACCGTAAGGCCGAATAAAAAAGTGATCGAACAACCAAAAATTAAGTAAACACATTTACATTTACAGATACAAATATATAAATATATAATATAACATATAAAAAAGAGAGGTAATATATATATATATATAATATAATATAACATATAAAAAAGAAAGGTAATATATATATACATAGATACACACGAATAATAATAATAATAATAATAATAATAATAATAATAATAATAATAATAATAATAATAATAATAATAATAATAATAATAATAATAATAATAGTGGCTAAAATGGAATAAGGTAAAATTGAGTGCCAAAATATAAGGACATAAAGGAGGAAGGACTGAAGTTTTAATTTTACCATTCCATTATAAAAAGCGTGGATCCAGCTCTTAGGTCAGGTGTTATGCGTGGGTTTCAAGCCCCAAAACGGTATCGTTTTGATCCTCCATTAAATACCCTATTTTAAACCAAAAATTTTCATTTGGAGATGATAATTAAAAAAAAGGGTGAATTCTCTCAAACTCCCGCTGCAGACCGCCACTAGCCGGGGATGGCCGCTGCCGTCCACGGTGGCCGAAAACTCGAAAGGGACTACATTTTTGGCTCTCCTCGTCACACTGAGTTCGAATCTCAGGTCTGTTTTTCGAACAAACGCTCCAGGTAATTGAGAACACCCAAAAACCTTTCAGTTTCCTTTGTTTTTTTTTTGAATCTGAATAATCCCTTTTTATTTCCTTCGAAAAAAAGTCCCCTTTTCGATTACATACATTGGGTATTTTATATCCGAAATTTACAACATAAAAAAATAAAGCAAGTTGCATTTTTGCAGGGCAATGGGCGGTGGAGGCAACGTGGCGGTCGTTAATTGGTTGTCTGGACGGTGGCGGCTCGGTTTAGCGGCGGCGGCTCGAATGGTTGGCAGCTGAAGTGGCGGCGGCGGCGGCTAATATTAGGCTTAGGGTTTTTTTAGTTTAATGTAATTAGGGTTTTTTGGATGATGGGTCATGGGTATTGGGCCGGGTATGGGTTGTATGGGTTATTGATTGGGTTGTAAATAATAACAATAGAGGCTTATTTATTATTTTTTTTGAATGTTGGGTTGGGCTGGTTTGAGTTTAGGCCCGGACAAAAATAGGTGTTTACACAGGTGACGAAGACGACGACACTGAAACCGCCTAAAAGTCTCTTTTCCCCCGAAAATCGACCTGATTCTCGCTTCTTTGTTAACGTCGTAAAAATTCAAAACGTTGTCGATTTCATCGACGTCCAAATGGAACCCTAACCCAAGATTATCTCATAGCTTCACCATGCTTTTGGCGTTGGTTAGCTCATTGGCCATAGAAATGACCCGAAAATTCTCGTCCACTCGTCACCAGTTTTGAGAAGTGGATGACTCCTCATATTCCCCTTAGTCGTCAAACGATGAACAAGAAGAAATGTCGGAGTCAGTATTAAAATATGTGCCATAAAGAAGAGGTTGGATCGATAGAGAATAGTTTCATCTGAATCCGATGATCAAAATCTTGAGTCTATTGATTATGGTAGATAGAGAGGCTAGTTGGGCAAGAGTCAAAGCTCCCTATTTCCAAAAATTACAAGCTTGGTAGAGCTTTTGAATCTCAGAAAGGGCGTAAACTTAGGGAAAAATAATTAAAAATTACTTATTCTATTGATAGTTAAAATTTCCATGGTGAATATGGTCTGTATCCAAACACCCAAATTTAGCTATTTGAAAAAAGATAATAAAAAAAAGATGTTGAACGCTTAAAGAAAGGGTCGCAATAGTTTTGAAGACTGAAAAAAATTACAAGTTTATTGCATTTGATTAAATGAATCAAAGGAAAGGGAGGTGGTGGTGAGAGGAGAGTAATCGCCGGTGTTTGGGTGGGGGTGGAAGGAGAGTATGGGAGGGAAAGGGGTAAATTTGAAAAAAATAAATATTTCAATATTATTTTATTTTATCCGAAAATTAAAAAATAGATATGTTGTCGTGGCGTCATATTATTGGTCAATAATTTTTTTTTAATTAATCGGTGTTAGTATTTTGGGATAATTTAGGTAACAACTCAAACATTTAAGGGCAGAAAAGCCCAAAAACACGTTAGGTACTAAATTGGAAAAAAGTGGTAAACGTTAGGGGGTAAAATGTGCATTAAGCCTAAATTAAAAACGTGACACATGTCAAATTTTAATTGGTTAACAAATATTTTTACTATAGTTAATTATGAGGCACCCAAAATTAACGGAATAAAATATTAGACATTTATTTTTACCAAAAAATAATTTAAAAACCTAAAATTAGTTAAATGTATATTTTTAACACTTATTTTTATATTAATTTTTTTCTAAAAAATAATACAGTATTTAATAAAATAGTGAAGGATATTTTAATAGTTTAGCATGTCGTGTATATAATGAATTAAAAAGGGTAAATTTGTAAGTAATGGGTGTCGGTTTGTGGGTGGACATTTTAGATCCAGTGTCAACCAATCGCCATGTGCGGGGGGGGGGGGGGGATAAATGCACCGACTTAAAAAAAATCTAATGGAAATTATAAAAAATTAAAAAGGAGTGAAGTGAAAGCAAGATTAGGAATAAAAGCATAAAAGGGGCCCATCGTATCATGGCCGTTTACATGATGACCACGTAGCTGTGATTCATTGATCTTTGCGCTTGTTAAGATTAGATCTCAGAATCAGATGGAGAGCAACAATTCCAATGGTTTAGTCATAAGTGTGTGAACGTGCATGCCACGGGCTTTTCTAAAAATAAACGGCTTAAAAGCTGACTAAATACAAACCAAGAAAAAAGACCATTGGATGAAGTCGGTTTCAATGTGGCCGTTGGATTAAAAAAACAAAAAAAGGAGATATGGTTACCTGGTGAACCGGTAACCCTTTTATGATGGTATAACTTGAGAAAAAAAAACGAGGAGTGGGAAAAGGAAAACAAAATCTTAGGGCATCGAAACCAAGAGGACGAAGGCGTTATTTGCATCAACCAAAGAAGAAAATCTGAAGGAAATTTGTCGAGGAGGTTGGGTTTGAGCACGGTTTGTAGGTTAGTTCTTGCTTCTTACTTCCTTTATTGTCGTTTTTTTTATTTAAGCGAAACCACATTGCAAATGATGAAGGTTTTTGTATAAACCGTTTGAATGTGCTTCCATAAAAATTTCTTTGTACTTTATAACGAATATTGTAGAGGAGATTGGATTGGAAGAATGAATTTTTAGGGTTTAGGGTTATTGGAAGTTTAGGGTTCTGCTGCAATAAAAAAGTAATAGCAATAAAATTCATATAGAAAGTAGGAACAAAGATAACAATAGTTAAAAGAAGTGTTGAACACCTTTATTAAGTAGTTTGGAGGCTTGAATAACTCGTTGACTTTGTTCTTGAATAAAAAAAGAAATAAGGTTAAATAATTAAGTGATGTTTCAGTTGGGAGTGATAAATGTTACAAATGTAGAGTAGATTGGATTGGAAGAAGGAATGTTTAGGTTAGTTAGTGATAGTTCTTTCAATTTCCCCTCTTTTTAATTGTAGTTGATAAGGTACGAAAAGGTGAAAGAAATATTTTCGAGGAGATTGAATTTGTAAGAAGGATTTAGTTGAAATCCATGTAATGGTTATGATTGTTGGCTGAGATGGTTCTCGTTTTTGGTTAAAAAACTGGTTTGCATATTCTCTACAACTCTAGTATTGAATGTGTTGGAAGGTATGATTGTTTCTTAAGATCAAATAGGTGATTTGAAGTAGTATGTAAATTTGGGAAATGAGTTTTTATTACACATGGTTGAAAGCAATATTTCTTGGTTGATGGTATTTGTCGAACTTGAGAACGAATCAGAAACCTCCAAATATCATTACACATTTGAATGGAAAATTTAACCATAGGCAGTATTTCCAGGAAAGTTATAGTTTTTAGACATAATCTTATAAGTAGTTGGCAAGTAATCATACTTTGCTAAAACTGAAATGTAGCTTTCATATGTCAATGTAAAGAGGTGAAATAGAACAAATCCTTGGAATTCATATGCAAAATCCTAGTCGTGAAGTTCAGATTTTGGAGAAATGTCATCAATTTTGCCTTTCAACGTTCCATCTTTGATTAATTTAGGTACACGTTGCAGACAATGGAACATAAGAAGAAGTCCGATAAAGGGGAAGCAAAGGCTAAGGCACCTAAGATATGTACACCATATTTTTATTTCTAGTAAGTTGAAGTTGAATGTATATAGAACTATCTAATTTATTAAATATGAGTTGCATAAGATAACAATGAAATTACGTTTTACAGTAAAAGAGAATGTAAACGTTTGGAGGGGGAGAAGAGAATGAACAACAGTGTAAGTGTGTTCTGTAATGGTTTGTTAAGTGTACATGATATTTGTATTGGACTAATTGTGAGAGTGATACAGGAAAGAAAAGCATTGGGTTTGAGGTGGAAGCAGATGAGTGAAGATGAGAAGGAGCCTTATCAACAAATGTTCGAGGAGCAGAAGCAGGCTCTGGCTGAATGGAAAGCCTCTAATGTGAAGGATATTGTAGTATCTAAGAAAGACAAAAAGGTAAGTGAATTTTTGAAATTATTTATAGAGAAAGAGATGAAAATGTTCTAACATAATGTATATTCGTGCAACAGTCAAGTAATTAATGTTTTTATGAAATGTTGTAGGAGATATCCTCAAGATGTAGCCTCATTAAGCTGTCAGAGGTGTTTGAAGAGATGAGGAAGTTGAATATTGAGGGTATGGTACATGAGTTAGGGTTTGGTCCTTTAATGGAAATAAAACCGAGAGCAATTCATCGCGACCTATGTCGCACTTTAGTAGAGAATTTTGATGTCCAGAGCTCGATCATGGAATTTGATGGACATAAAATTCTAGTGTTGATGGAAGATGTGGAGGCTGTTTTGGGTTTGAAGGATGAAGGAGTCGATGTTGAAATTGGAACGAGAAATGTTAATGCAAAACAAATGGCATCGAAGTACGGAATAAGAAGGGATACCACAGTGAAGGAACTTGAGGAGGATATACGTAGCGGTGATTTTGAGGGAGACGAGTTGAGAGCTCGCGTTCTTCTTTTCATTGTTGGTGTTTTTATAAGTCCAAATGCAAACTATATTCCTTCCTCGGAACATTTGCGGTTGTTGTGCCCAGAGGGGTTGAAGGGAAATCTCAATTGGTGCAAATAGGCATACAAGAGGTTACTTGATGGAGTAGAGAACTAGAAAGTTCATGGTGGTTTGGCATACATGACCGGATGCATCGCGATATTAGAGGTAATATATGTTTAAAAGTATGTTTTGTTCGAACGTAGTAGTTGTTTCATGGGATTGAGTTTATTGAGTTATATTATAATGTTTTGATTAATAATAAATGTAGGTGAGATTATTTGATTTTTGGAGTGGAGTCGCGAGCAGAAGAGTTGCTGCCTCTGATAGTCGCGGTCGCATACATGCATGGGGCAACAAGAAGGAACTAAGGAAGATTGTAAACAACCTCAAGGAAGAAAGGCATCCAAAAAACCCCATGGTAAGTGGGTTAAACCATTTGGTATTATATAGGATGTTGTGGTTATATGAAATGATTTACTGATGATGTTTGCAGGTACTTGGGTATGATGATGAGAAAGTGAAAGGGGAAGAAGGGGATCGAAAGAATGGAACAAATGATGTTGTTATGGAGATGCTGCAGACTGTACTGTTAGAGTTGGGTGGAATAAAAGATAGTCTGCAAGCCCGTGTGGAGAAGGAAAAAGAAATCGAAGAGAGTATAAGGGAATTGAAGGAGGAATGCAAGAATTTAAATGCCAACATGATAGAATTGTAGAAGTCGTTGAGGAAATCTGATGGAGAACTTGTTGTTGCTGTTAAAGAAGAAGAAGAAGTGGTTGACAAAGGGCAAGTCAAAGTGTCTGATCCGAACGAAGGACTTGATATTGACGAGGACCCAATGATGGACGACGATGTCGAGTGGTTGAATGAAGAATCCGTTGCTGTCCCGAAAACAAAGAAAAATGTATAAGCATTATAAGTTCTTTTGATCAATGCTTCATGAAGTTAAGGTATGAGATTATTGTTGTTGATATTGTTTGTGTTAACTTGTAGGGCAAGACAATAGCAGTAGCTACTGCAAAGGTTAGTGGCAAAGGAATAAGAGTAGGAATCACAACTCGGAACATGAATAAAGTCAGCCATTGAATGACGAATGATGTGGACAATGTTTGGTTTAAGTAAGATTTGTTTAGAACATTAAATGTTGTGTGTGTTTGATTACATTTATTATAGAAAAATATGGATGAAATTCGAATGTTATTCAAACTAATTGTAGGGGTTGAATAATTACTGAGGTTTTCTAATAAAACTTATTTCTTTGAACGTGCAGTACTTATTTGTGTTATTAAGTATTGAACAACAAATGTGTAAGCATTGCAGATACTGGCATAATTGCAAGTACCGGAGGGAGTAGGCACGTCAGCAAAAAACACTTGTGACTATATATGGAATTCGCCATTGCGTGAATGGTAAGCAATCTGAATCTGAAAGTATTCTACAATGATGTTGTTCTGTTCAATATAAATTGTAAGTTTTTTGTATGGGTGCAGTGAAGTCATTGTAGATTTTGGCCACTCATATTTGTCTGTAAGGATGTAGATACGATACGACCTGGAAGTTGGGTGGGTTCAATGGTTAGTAGGTTTGACTATTCCTTTTAAGCATTTTGTAGCATATTTGAAGAAATTTAGTATGATAGTTGCTATATGTTTGTGGTTTAGGTTATAGATGCTGTTGGTTTTACCATTGTTGATGAAGATATAAGGAAGCAATCTAAAAGAAGGAGAGGGTACATCCCGTGTACATTGAGTGTAAGTTTAATATTAAAGAATCTTATGTCTATTATGAACAAGTGGATGTGGTTTTGTAAGGATACATGGTTAATAATAAATGATGTATTGTAGTCTCAGCTTCTGGAAGGGGTAAATGTTGGTACAATTGTTGATTATTGGCGTAAGATTGGCAATCCGTATGTCGGGTTGACGAACTGTAAAGTGGTACGAAGAAGCATTAATATATTAAACATCCCATGCACTTTCATGTCATCTGTATATTACAATGGAAATCGTTGCTTGTTTCAGCTATTTATCCCCGTGAATGACAACAAGACTCATTGGTTTATGTGTGTCGTCGATCTTGATGCTGGTGTAGTGAAGCTACTCGAAAGCTTGCCAACGACCCAATCCAATGTTGCAAGAGTGTCTATGGCCGAGAACCTGGTAATAAGCGAGAACTACGAACTTTTATTCTTCCAATGTTTAAGATGTGACATAGTATGTAAAAACATAAAAATGTTTGTGCATGTAGACCAATAGTCTAAAAGAATGTTTAAAAGATAAGAAGTTTGTCCAAGTGTTTGGCTCACCATCAAGGCCGTTGAGCGATCTACGTGTGATTGTGGAAAAAGTCAAACATCAAGATAATGGGTACAAAGTTGTTATATTATAGTACTTTGTGTTAATTTTGTTTAACAAATTGGAAATGATTACTCGTGGTATTATGTTAACATGGATTTGTATTCTAACAGAGATGATTGTGGCATGTTTTGCATCAAATGGATGCAACTTTGGAATGATAAGCCTATAGGGGAAGTGGTAAGGGTTTAGGTTAATCTTCATTAAACTTTCCTTACTTTGGTCATCTATACTGAAAAAATGGTCTTTAATAAATGCTTAATTTGTTTATACTTGTCTTACTAGACCGTTGGAAAATGGGATCGGATATTTCTGTTGTATGAACTTATCAGTCATGATAAGAATCTTTTGCGGAGGTCTATCAATGTTGCTGTAGGTCAATGGTTTAACTTCAAGGCAAATGAACCAAAGGTTCCAAAACATGGCACCTTTCAGCGTCCACAATGGTAAGGGTTTAGGAAGGAATGCATTGTTTATTATGTAATTGAGTGCATTAGGACGTGTTGTTGATTATTGTAATCTAATGCAATTTTGTTTGGTGAAGAACATGTCAGGGGAGGCACATGTGAGTGGATGGCAACAGATGTTTGACTGTTTGTTTGTGGCGTGTCATTACGTAAAGGAACCCACTTTTTTATGGGTCGTAACCATGTTTGTATGTATATGTACTGAAAACATTTTGTAGTTGACATGTGGTGCAAGCATAAATAGGTTAGGTAAGAGTAAACTAAAAACATTTTGAATGTATATTATGCAATTTTGGGGTCATAATGTGTTAGAACGCTTGTACAGAAAATTTGCAATCTATGATAAATTTCAGTGGATAAAATTAGCATATGCACATGATTTCGTATGTCTGCAGAGGATATATTTGCTTGTATGTACAGGTATTTGAAGCATATTGGAGTGAGATAATTGTTTGGTTGTACTTACAGTGATTTGAATCATATATAAGTGAATTTGTATGTCTGAAGAGGATCTACCCTGTACACGTTTGGAATCTGCATAACATTAAATAATAAATTGTTATTTGGAAACACGATGAATTTGTAGGTAAAGTATAAACGAAAAGTGAATGAACTTGATTGAATCTTGATTAATACCTTCTATGTTGTGGTCGGAGAAATATTATCAACATGGAATCTACTAGTTATTCCAACAATATGCGCCGACCTAGGTGGAAGTCAATAGCAAACCCGTGTTAACTTTTCATGTATTGACATACAACATACGTAAGTAGAAATGACTCACAGTTGCATAAGGTTGGGACATGTCTAGGTCTGAACTTGTCCCGGCAGTACCCATTGGAAGTTGAAGCTTCAGTCTCGGGCATGTGTTCTTATTGTGTCCCTCCATTTTGTAGAATGAACATTGATTCCTCCATTTTGTGGACGCATTAGGGATTATTTTCTGCTTTCGTTTTGCTTTCTTCTTTTGCGGGTCTCGAACGCTGTGTTGGCTTACCCTATGTGATGAGGACTCATTCAAGGTTATGGGCTGCTCAAATTCAGCATTTAGTCGGAGTAACTCATCTTTTGTGGTTTTGAAACTTTTGTCTATTTGAGATGCAAGGTAGCACAACCGCGATGAAATTGAGTGTAGTGAAGCAAATCGAGACATTTGTCTTAATTCGGGACGGACGTCGCTGTGAAGATAAGATGGAGCAGATACCTTACCATTTTTTGTCCAGCGCGATAGTATTAAACAATTTGGGATCTCGGAGAAGTCTTCCAACTTAAGAACGTGCAGTTGATGGCGACATGGAAGCCCGAGCGTCTCAAATTTCCGACAAGTGCATGTAATGTTATTTGTTGTGACATCAATCACAACCTCATACACTTGTTCCAGATCCTTATACTGTGTCAAACGATACGTTCGCGCACCTTCAATCTTAAGTGTCGGATGTAGAGCACGATACAGTGTCTCATATTTCAGTTCCTCCTGAACAATTTCAAAGGATGCCCGGGTGAAGATGTCAGCTGCACTCCCTTCAAGGTCATGTAATTTGGTCATTGGGAAAGGCTTCGAGGAAGAATTTTTGTATTCTTGGTTCAACTTCGTTATGCGCATGTCATTTATACCCTTGTCAATGGCACGGACAACTTCAAGATATGTCTTCTTATGTTCGAGGATAATGTTGAGGGCGGAATTCATAGATTCGCAGCGTTGTGTGGAGCGAACATTTGCAAAGAAATGTCCTGTAAGATATGCTTGTGCCCACATACCAACCGTGTGATCCTTCTCCACAACCCACGAATGCTGCTCCACGTTAAAATCTTTCATAACTGATCTCCACTCGCGATCGAATTCCTCAATTGTCCACCAAGAGGACATGCACCGTGTAAAGGTGGATGTGAATTTTGTATCACCTATGTTTGCCTGGGCATTTCGAGAAAGATGCCATGAACATATTCGATGATGTGCACATGGGAACACTGTCTTGATATCCCTGTGCATGGCCCTATCACCATCCGTGACGACTGACACAGGAGCTTTGTTAGACATTGCCTGCAAAAACTCTCTAAGTACCCACTCAAATGTGTTTGCAGTCTCGTCAGCTAAAATTGCCACACCGAAGACAATGGTTTGATGGTGGTGATTAACACCAACAATAGGCATTATAGGCCGGCCATACATGTTACCCTTGTACGTTGTGTCAAATCCAATGACATCACCGAAGCATACGTAGTCGGACCTCGATGTCGAATCAGACCAAAATATATTATGCAATCCCCCTGATTGGTCAGTGTTGAACTGCATGTACAATCTTGTATCTTGATCTTTCTTGAAGTCAAAGTAAGCAAGAAGAGCATTGACATCACCATCACGATATTCATCCACCCTCGCTTTTTGAAGGGAGTTGTACAAGTCTTTCCGAATGAAACCAACATTGTGGAAACCACTCGACTGTTGCGTGAAATAATTCATTACTTCTGACGTTCGAAGGCCAACACTTTTCAAAGCCCGTGCCTCAAGTACATCATCCTTACTAACTTCTTTACTCGACCGAAGTTACGGTTGCATTATAGGTGGGCACAACATGTGATTATGTTCACTGTGACATACTAATATCTCCCACCTTGATTCTTCTCTGCACTTGACAATAACCTTTGCCTTGCAACCAATTCGTGTTATATCACGTGGAACACGTTTCTGGTCGAACTCATGAACTTTCGTTCTGCGCTGGCCTCCCCGTGAACAACAAAACTCTTGTGTATGTACATTTCCCATACCATCATGCCTAGTTGTTGCACGACTGACACTGAACTCGTTATTCTTCGCATAAACCCGATGATAGTTCCACGCCTCGTCACGAGAGTTAAACACCATACCAACCAAATTCTCTGAAGCACCAACTTGATTTGTTGTGCACTCATCTGGTTCACCAATTTGAGTTTCTTCCACTCTTATACCAACCATGTTTCGACACCGAAGATGGAAAAAATCTCTACACCGATATGTTGTTTCTTCCTTCGTTTCTTACTTGTCTCTGAGGATGAAATAAGGAGAAGTAGTTGTGGAAAACCTTTATTATCAGCTGCCACTTTAAATTGCAATTACTTGACAGATGGTCTGGTAGGTAATACAATAAATGCTAAAACTTGAAATGGGTTTTGATACAATTTTACGGAGGTTTCGATACCCCATTGAACATCCACTAAAATTTGACGTTTCTGCCAAAACAGAATCGAAACCAAGTTATTGGTATCAAACCCCCATGAAGAAGACTGAAATTGGGCATCTCTGCCAAACCGGTATCGAAACCCAACTTTTCCATATCGAACCCCAATGAAGAAGACTGAACTTGGGCGTCTCTGCCAAACTGGCATCGAAACCCAACTTGAGGTATCGAACCCCAATATAGAAGACTACAATTGGGCATCTCTGGCAAAACAGTATCGAACCCCAATTCCCGGTTTCGACACCACTTTGAGGACATTCAAAATAGCATTCTGCCAAACCAACATCGAAACTGTGATCGTTGGTTGCGATACCCCTAGAGAAAGGACTACATCTTAGTTAGCCTTTTAGAAATTAGCATCCAAACCCCATGTGGGGATTCGAAACCTGTTTGAAATACTAAATAGCGGGAAATAAGTTATGTAAATGAAAACTTCCCTCGTTCATCTCGGAAAACACAATTTTCTAACCCTAACCCTAGAATTTTCAGGCATATAATTTTTTGTTCTTCGATTTTCAGGCATATTCGAAACCTGAGATCGTTCGTTTCTTCTTCTTCTTCGATTTTTACAAAAATTTTCACATCTCCTACCAAAAACTCCTAAATGGCTCCTAAAAACAAACCAGTAAAGGTAAACGAGGTCGGATTGAAACAGGTGGTTCTATCCGTTCAAATGAAGGGGAAGCGCCACAACCTCGAAATATTTTGAGCAATTGTTTTCGTGATCCCGATTGTCTTCAGCGATACCATGAGGTGTACGAGGCGAAAAAGATTAGGAAGGAGCGAACCATTGACTTGGATTTTTTGATGTCCCATGATTATCAATTCAACTTTTGGCCTTTATTTGTGGAATGGGGTTGGATCAGATATCTCGATATTAAACCTCGTGTCTATCACAACCTCGTGAAGATCTTCTATGCAAATGCTACCCTTCAGCATGATGGCAGAACCCAAACCGAGGTTGTAGCTATCGAGTCGTATCTCATGGGAGTTGAATTTACAATCACTCCGACAATTATTGCCCAACACCTTGGTGTGGAAGCTACTGGTGAACATCAAGAATTCGAGCGTGTCCCCTTGAAGTTTTATGATGACAACCCCACTCATCTTCATATCCATGAAAGGCTTCTGCATCTTATGACAACTTGGTTCTTTCGGCCATCAGGTGAACGATGCACTCGCATGCGTCATACTGATTATTGGTGGTTGCACCAATTTCGGTCGGAAAATAAACCCGATATAGCAACAATCATCTTCAAAATCTGTTGTGGAAATCATTAGCAACCCTTCAAGAGGCTCCCTCATTTATGGATGTGTGCTAAGTCACATATTTGAATGTTTAGGGATCGACACCTCCATGGATCCTGAAATCCCGCTACCGAGTAAAATTGGTGAAACAATCACTAAGAAGACGGGGTGGACGTTCATTCAGGGTGAATGGGTCCATAAGAGAGATGAAGATGAAGCAAGAATTGCCAGAGGAAATGATGATGCACCCGATGCTCCACCTCCCGTGACACTTGACTCCATCTATGGTGCTGTAAAGAACTTGGATGCTTTTATGCGCAATAGTCAGGCAGAGGCTCATTCCCGATTTGAGAAACTAGAAGCTCGTGTGAATTCATTGGAACATGAACAAAATCGGCATGTATTTCGACCGACATCGCCTCAGGATGCGACGGAGCCTGAAGATGGTTAGGCTAGTATGCATAGTATATGGAGTTGCTTGTATTACATGAATAAACTTTTGTTGAATTTGTTAGACTGCTTCATGAACATTGTTTGACTCATTTGTTAAACTATTGTGTATGTACACCTCCCTTGCATTTCGTGTTTCACTGTGTTTACTTTCCTTGACAAGTTGGTTGTGTTCGTGCACGTAACATTGGATTTTTGTATACAGAAAATGTCTCAGGTACTTCTGCAGGAGAGCACTTTGATGTATATTCTGCACCAGCAGGGCATTATCATGCATATGCTCCAACAGAAAATGTCCCAGGTACTTCTGCAAAAGAGCACTATGATGCATATTCTGCACCTGCAGTTCATGATCAGGCATCTGCTCCAGCAGAAGGCCATGATCATGCGCGTGCTTATACGCCTCAAGTGACTCGCACTTACATGCGAAAGAAGCTTCATCGCCATGGCATAACGCCAAGTAATGAAATAGACTCTGAAATTCAGAGTAACATGCGTCCTCCTCAAATGTATGGCGAGTGGTACAGGAACGTACCAGCTACCACGCCGAATAAGAAGCTTCTTATTCTTGATTACAATGGCGTGCTTGTCAGTGTTAGGAGAGACGGTATTCCTTTTTTTGTCTCACTTTTAGTAAAAATGTTTACAAATTAGATTACTAAATTAATTTTTTACGTATGCAGGTGTGGAACTCAGACCTGGTGCTTCTGAGTTTCTGTATTATTGTTTTACTGCCTATGAGGTTGCTATTTGGTCTTCAAGGAGAAGGTAATGTGGACCTCTGCCACCCCTTAAATCAATTGAATTACCCGATCCTTTAAGATTATTTGTTTTCTTACTTTATTTGTGCCTGAACTGTTCATCAATGCAGAGAAAACCTAGAGTGGGCACTTTGGAGAATTAGCGATCTTAAACCATGCCTTGCCTTCATTTGGGTAACTTGAAAATTTATCTTCGTTAAAGCATCTAATTTTTTTTTGACAAATTTGATGGACTTCAATTGAATATTGCAGGATCAAAGTCACTGCGAACAACATCCCTCCGAACCAAATATATTTACAAAAAATCTGAGGCGCGTGTGGACTAATATGCCTCAGTATAACAAAGGAAACACGCTGTTGGTTGACAACTCTGAAGCTAAAATGATTAATAATTCGGTCAGTGAAGAACGCACCTATTTTGCTCTTACTTTCACCAATATAATCAATGAATCTGTAGAAACTAATTTTGTTTTCGATTATGTTCATGTTTCAGGAGAACACCTACATATGTCCTAAATCCTACAAGGTAGAAGATGAGACAACTCATAACGCATTAGGTAAAACTCCCTAAATCATACATATTCATTATAAAGATGAAGCAATTTCTTAAACTCAAACCTAATTATGTATTTTCTGTACTTGCACTTGATCATAGAAATAGGTGGTTCCATTCGGGTATATTTACAAAACTTGGCCGCAGCAGACAATGTACAAGAGTACGTGAAGCATCATCCGTTTTTGGATTAAATGCAGCTGAAAGAGTTCTTCAATTGAATTAACATATTGTTCTCTGATAATCTCCTATGTATTATATGTTTGCTCGTCTTTTGTATTTGTGTAAATACAACATACAATGTTAAATATGTACAAATGTCATAGTAAAAATTTTGTCCTTATTATATGATAAATTTACAGTTTTGTCACAAACAACACACATATCCAAAAAGTATAAAAACCCTAAAGGACATAAAATTTGGGGTATAAAATTGTGTATGTCCACATATCATTTAACTCGTACTAAAGGTATAAACTGTTTTAACACAATGGCACACCCGCACTGAAACCCCATAAGTGTGGGTTCGATGCCCCCAGTAGGAAAACAAAGCACTAAAACCCCATATGCGTGGGTTCGATGCCCCCTAAAAAACATGTACAAATGTATGCTTTTTGGTATGAAATTGTGTATGTATACATATTATTTTTCTCGTACAAAAGGTATAAACTTTTTTAACACAATGTCACACCCGCACCGAAACCCCATAGGTGTGGGTTCGATGCCCCATCTTGGAAATTAAAGCACCGAAACCCCATACGCGTGGATTCGATGCCCCTTACAAAACATGTACAAAAGTATGCTTTTTGGTATGAAATTGTGTATGTCTACATATTATTTTTCTCCTACATAAGGTATAAACTTTTTAACACAATGTCACACCCGCACCGAAACCCCATAGGTGTGGGTTCGATGCCCGCTCTTGGAAATCAAAGCACCGAAACCCCATACGCGTGGGTTCGATGCCCCCTACAAAACATGTAAAAAAGTATGCTTTTTGGTATGAATTTGTGTATGTCCACATATTATTTTTCTTGTACAAAAGGTATAAACTTTTTTAACACAATGTCACACCCGCACCGAAACCCCATAGGTGTGACTTCGATGCCCCCTACACAACACATACAAAAAGTATGATTTTCGGTATGAAATTGTGTATGTGCACATATCATTTTTTCTTGATGTCCCCATTTGTGTACATTTGCTACTACTAAGTGTATAAAGTACTGAAACCCCTTAAGATGGTTTCGATCCAGTAAAAGGAATCTGCCTTTTCAGTGTTCTGTCATTTCACTGTCATCACATGAACCGTTTCATGTTCACCAAAAATAAAGCTGGTTTCGATACCCCCCAGAACGAGTCAGCCTTTTCAGTTCCTATCTTTTCACTAGAATCACATGAAGGGGTTAATGTTCATGTACCTGCTTCAATGAACAGACATGTCATGAGGCATTTTAAACCTTACAAGTACATGAAGGGGCTAATATTTTATGTATATTTGCAAAACCTTATAAAGCTTGTACCAAAAAGGTAGAAACTTTTTCTGCACTTCAAACAGGCACCAGAACCCCATAGAGCTAGGTTCGATGCCCTCTACTGGAACTAAAGCACCGAAACCCCGTTTAGGTGGTTTCAATGCCCCCTCTAAATGATGTACTTTGTATTTGGTTAACAATTTCTGTATGTACACATTTCCTTACAATTATATGACCCAACTTGAACCTTCGTGAAACTGTGTAATAAAGTTATGTATATATCGTTTTCTCTTGCAAACTTGTACAAGTTTCTGTACATTGTGCTACTACTAAGAGTATATAGTTTCAAAACCCCTTCAGATGGTTTCAATCCCAGTAAAAGGAATCTTTCTTTTCAGTGTTCTGTCTTTTCACTAGAATCACATGAACCGTTTCATATTCCTCATCGTGTATACAGCTGGTTTCGATACCAACCAGAACGAATCAGCCTTTTTAGTTTCTTGTCTTTTCATTAATGAAGGGGTTCATGTACCTCGTTCAATGAACAGACACACATTGTGCCTTCCTTCTCTCTCAATTTCCCTCCGTAGACTTTTCACTTTCCCTCACAACTGAATTTCCCTATATAAGAAAAACTCTTCTCTTTACTCTTTACAACATCAAAAACTCACTATACTCAACTCAACCCTTCGCTCTATCTCAACTCAACCCTTCGCTCTATATTCAGTTCTTCACCAAATCCTTTTAAATTCCTTCATATAAAATGAGTTCAAGCAGATCTTCGAGTTACAATCCTCACCAATTCGCAAAGAGGAAACTAGAATTTGAATCAGACTCAAACAACGAGGATGATTTATATTTCGATTCTGATGAGGAGGATCAACCAAGCCATGACACACTCAAAAGAAGCAGATGGTTCAACAAGTTTTTCCAGACCATCGATACAATGCAGACAATCAATGACCCTTCTACTACATGGCTTTGTCCAGCATGTCAAGGAGGTCCTGGTGCCTCTCACAGGTTTAATGGCATTCAGTCCCTACTGACACATTCCAGAACCAAAGGCGGACCAAAGCTCAAACTCCATCGCCAACTTGCTGAGCTATTGGATGATGAATTGCGTAGAAGGGATACTTCGGCTATTCCTCAGGGTCAAGCTTTTGGCCAATGGAGTGGTTTGAGAGATGATCCGAATGATGCTAATACTGCCTGCCCCTGCCTGCAAACGACGAGGATGATGATCACCAAATACTCTGGCCACCCATGGTGATGATAATGAACACAAGGCTGAATAAAGATGATGCTGGGAAGGTAGTTATTTAACAAATTTGAATTATGTTTTCAATAATATTACAATTGCTTAACTTCTAATCTCTTGCATTTTCTGCTTCAGTGGATTGGTATGGGAAACCAAGAGCTTTGTGACTATTTCAGGTCCTACGATACTATTCTTAGGGCTCTCCAGTCTTAATGTCCTCACGGCCATCGTGGAATGAGCCTTCTGATTTTTGAGAGCACGACAACAGGTTATCTCGACGCTCAGCGTCTGCATAACCAGTTTGCTGCCCAAGGTTTCGATAGAAATGCTTGGGAACAATGTCAAGGCTTCTTGTATGGTCCAGGCAGAGAGCGCCAACTTTATGGTTACATGCCTGCCAAAGAGGACATAGACGACTTCAACCGTCATTCTCAAGGTTTTCTCTATCATCAGTTTCTTCTTTTATACAAGATGAACTTTTGCTCATACTAATGCATACATGTTTTGTTCATTAGGCAACAATAGGGTCAGATATGAGATCCGATCATATGCAGAGATGGTTGGTCAGCACCAACGAGAGGCTGGTTCCAGTGCCATGGGTGGCAGAGGGCATGTAGGTCGTTTCCCGGGGCAGGGATGAGGATTGACGAGGCGCCATTATGTTACTTTTTTTTATTTCAATATGCATTTGAAAAACTTTGGAATACATTTTATTTCTTTCCTAAATTACTTCATCTTTAGTTTTCATATGATCCTTCTCTCGTAAACCAAATGTTAATTTTCAACTCATAAGGTTGAAGTCCTTCAAATATTTTCGTATATGCCAAACAAGCACCGAAACAAAAAAAATGGTGGTTTCGATGCCTCCGTCAAAAGGGCATCAAATTTTACCAATTTTTTTATCTATATACATAAATATTTGTGTATGTATGTAAATTGTGTATGTACAGAATTCCTTACAACAATATCCATTCTCACCCTAACAAAATTTAACATACGCCCCATTCTTGCTCAACCAGAACCGAAACCCTATATACGCGGTTTCGATGCTACATAAAAGACTTTAACTTTTGCTCATTCTGCAAAACCAAAACCGAAACCACGTTTAGGTGGTTTCAATGCCCTTATCAAAACTTGTACGAAAGTATGTTTTTTGGTAGGAATTTCTGTATGTACACATTTCCTTACAAACACATTAGACATTTCGAGGAACCATGGAAAAATTGTGTAATAAAAAAGTATACACCATTTGCTCTTACAGAGTTGTACCATTTTGTGTATATTTGTTACTAATAATCGTATATACACTCATTCTAATAAAACTTGTACCAAAGTATGCTTTTCGGTAAGATATTGTGTATGTACACATTTCCGTAGAAGTACAAGAGCCATTTCAACCTTCGTGAAACGTGTAATAAAAATTGTATATACCGTTTTCTCATTCAAATTTTTTCAAATTGTGTACATTTTCTATTAATATGCGTATATACCCAAATCTTTTAAAACTTGTACCAAAGTAGGCTTTACGGGTAAGAATTTCTGTATGTACACATTTCCTTACAAGTACAAGAGCAATTTTCAACCTTCGTGAAACTTTGTAATAAATAAGGTATATAACATTTACTCTTACAAATTTGTACCAATTTGTGTACATTAGGTACTATTACGTGTATATACACAAATCCTTACAGAACTTTTACCAAAATATGCTTTACGGGTAAGAAATTGTGTATGTACACATTTCCTACAAGTACATGAGCCATTTTCAACCTTCGTAACAATGTAATAAATAAGGTATATACCGTTTTCTCTTACAAATTTGTTCCAATTTGTGTACATTTCGTCCTAATAAGTGTATATACACAAATCTTAACAAAACTTGTAAAAAAGTATACTTTTCGGGTAAGAATTTCTGTATGTACACATTTCCTTACAAGTACAAGTCCATTTTCAACCTTCGTGAAACCGTGTAATAGAAAAAGTATATACCTTTTCCTCTTACAAATTTGTACCAATTTATGTATATTTGCTAGTAATATATGTATATACACAGTTCCTTACAAATATTGTACCAAAGTATGCTTTTTGGGTAAGAATTTATGTATGTACACATTTCCTTACAAGTACAAGTCCATTTTCAACCTTCGTGAAACCGTGTAATAGAAATGGTATATATCTTTTCCTCTTACAAATTTGTACCAATTTCTGTATATTTACTAGTAATATATGTATATACATAGTTCCTTACAAATATTGTACCAAAGTATGCTTTTAGTTAAAAATTTGTGTATGTACACATTTCTTACACGTACATGATCCATTTTGAAAGTTCGTGCATGTGTTATAAAAAGGTATATACATTCTTCTTTTACAAAATTGTACTAATTTGTGTACCGTTTCATGTAACAATTTCTGTACCTCTTTTTACTAGGTAAACAGTGCATCTTTGTAATAAAAAGGTATATACATTCTTCTATTACAAAATTGTACCAATTTGTGTACTGCTTCATGTAACAATTTGTGTGCCGCTTTTTATCCAGTAAACAGATCTGCCGTTTTTTAACCTGTATTTAGAGGTTGTTCCCTAGAACTCCCCGCATGCCATCGTATCTCGGCAATAAAAAAGAGAGAGGAAACTTTATGTTTACTCTTTAGTGATGGGTTGCCAGCCACTCACACTTGCGCTTCCAAAACCGCGTTTAAGGGCCTGTTTTTGGTTGCGTTTCACAACCAAAAATCACTTTTTTAAGTGCTTTTAGTTAAAACATACTGTTTTTGGTTGCTTTTAAAACTAGCTTTTCCACCCAAACCAAGAAGCTGGATTTTATAGCTTCTTGGGTAGAAAAGCTAGTTTGAAAATAAAATTACATTTTTACCCTTATTATTTAATTATAATTTATTGTTAAAATAATGTTTATGCATACATAATTGTAAAATAATATATATTTTATAATATTTATATTGAGAATAAAATTGTTTTGTTTGTACTTTATTTTATATTTATTATTAATGTTTAAGTGATATGTCCGTATATAATCTAGAATGTAATATATATATATTCAAATTAAATTTTATAAAAAATAATTTTTTATTATAATTGAAATTGATTTATTACATAAATCATAACATTAATTAATTTGAACAATCACCTAAATTTACTTTTACTTTTTAATATTACGTCTAAAATAGACTTTTTATCTCATGAAAATCACTTTTTGACTTCAATGACAAACACTAACCAAATTTTCAAAACTACTTTTCAACAGCTAGTTTGAAAATCACTTTTTTCACCACACTTTTGAAAAGCAACCACAAACTAAGCCTAAGTCCCGTAAAGGATTAATTGCAGCGTATCTTCCCAAAAAATGCCGTTTAATTTCGATAGAATTAAACGTATCTTTTTGAAAAAAATATGGTGCAATTAATCCTATATATAAATATAATTAAGGTAAATTACATTATTAGTTATTAAGTTATATAAGAATCGAAAGCTTTTCGTTTAAGTCCCATACATATCATGGTTAATATATATAAGATTAATTGCACCGTATCTTCCCAAAAAAAATGCCGTTTAATTTTGATAGAATTAAACGCTATAGTTTTCGAAAGATACAGTGTAATTAATACTATATATATGAATATAATTAAGGTAAGTTACATTACCGTATCTTCCAAAAAAACGCGTTTAATCAAATACCATGGTCAACGCATATATGAATAGAATTAAGGTAAATTACATTTATTAGTTATTAAATCATATAAGAATTGAAAAGGTTGTTAACGGAAGAGAATGAGAAGGAAAAGTATTGGTTTAAGAAACAATAGAATACAATTATGATTTTATTAAGTTGAAGCCCAATAGTCAATTACAATACTATATATAGCCCATCATAGAACTCAGAAGACCTATCTATTACCTAACCATATTATACTCTAACATTTCAACATTTTTGCAATATCTTTTCAGATAGGGATGTAAAAAGTTGACTCAACCTGAAAATTTGACTGAAATCTGCTCGAGTCAAAACCTGGTTTGATTCGAGGATTTGATTATCTGAACTCGATCTGTAACCGATTGTTGTTGACTCGAACCCGAATTGGATCTGTTATTATGGATTCGAAACCCGACCTGCACCCAACTGAAAAGAACCCGAACTAGGAGTGTAAATGAACAGAGCGTTCGACAAACTGTTCGTTAAACGTTCATATAACATTCGTTTATGTTTGTTTATTAAGCTAAACAAACGAGTATGAACAAAATTTTTACGCTCGTTTAATAAACGAACGAACACGAACAAAGGTGTGTTCGGCTCGTTTATGTTCACGAACAAGCTCATTTATAGGCTCGTTTATGCGCTCATGTATAAGCTCGTTTATAGGCTCGTTTATAGTCTCATTTATAAGCTTGTTTATAGGCTCGTTTACATGCTTGTTTATAAGCTTGTTTATAGAATGAAAATATTTGTGGATGTATCTAAATACTATTTTTTGTTATTGCTAAGGATATTATATTAAGTTCATGTTTAAATGTAAGTTTTAATTTGTTGATTTTTTATTATTTATTATTAATTTAGTTAACATTTCTTAAAATATAAACAAACATGTTCGCGAACACGTTCGTGAACACTTAAACTAACACGTTCGCGAACGCTTAAATGAACTCGTTCGTGAACACTTAAACGAACACGTTCAAGAACACTAAACAAACGAACACGAACACCTTTAAAAATAAATAAACGAACACAAACACAATATTAAAAATTTAAACGAACACGAACTGAACATGAACACCTTTAAAATTAAACAAACGAACACGAACATAGGCTTGTTCGTTCAAGCTCAGTTCGTTTACACCCTTAACCCGAACCCGAGATTGACCTGGCAGATAACCGATTTTACCCGACTGAATTGACCCGAGATCCGATTTTACCCGACCTATTTTGAACCACACCTGTTAATGGACCCGACTTGTTTTAAACCCGCGACTGTTGATGGATTTATTTAATGAAACCCTAACTTAATTTGGGAATTTCTTTAATGAAATCCTAATTTCAATTGATGGATTTATTTGGTTATAAATAATATTTCAGTGGCTAAAATGTATAAATGAGAACTCTCGCGACTGTTGTGTAATAAGAGGAATATTGAGAGACCTTTCCCATGCGTTTTACCCTTTGATCATAGTTTATAATCCATTTTTAGCCCTAAAAATCTATTCATTTCTTAAAAGCATATTTGCAGCCGCCTCTCATCTCTCCTACTTCCCTATCATTTGAAATAAACACTCCATCTCCCTTTTGCTCTGATCGAGCTCCGACCGCCGACCTAACATCGTCCGTGTGCAACACCGACCACACCATCTTCTCCCTTGTAGCGTTCTAAGCAAGCCCCACCATTCGGTTTACCCTCAACTTTTTTTATCTTCTAGGAATCTTGAAGAACAATTCAGATTCTCTTTGCACCGTCGTTCTCTCTACCTTTGGTGGTGGTTGTGTCGTCATCTTCTCCATCGTTGTGTTGGGTAAGCCCATTTTGCATTGTGTTTCAGTTTCCTTGAGAGTTGTCGTGATTTAATCATTCGTCCAATTTGGGTTTTCGCCATAAAGTGACCGTCGGAGGCTTTGATCTTCTACCACTGGTTGTTGTTGTCCTCGTCTGTTCATCTTTCGTGTCGTTATCTTTACCGTCGCCGGTTGGGTTATGTAAACCCTAGTGTTGTTGCAACATAGATATATGGGTGGGTTGTGTTGTTGAATGTTGTTTTTGGTCGTGTTTGTTGGCTAGAATGACCATCGGGGTCCCCGTTTTTGCTCACGACAAGCCACTGCTGTCGCGCCGTCACCAGACCTTTCCTTGACTTCGCATCGCCGCTGTCCGTGCATCCTTACCACCGCCATTTGAGTTTTGTAAACCTTAGGGTCAGTGCAGCATAGTGTGAGGGGTAGTGGGCTGTGAAAATTTGGTATTATTGGTTGAGCCCAATTGGAAACCCTTGTCCAGATTTGTGTGGGTTGTGTGTATGGTTGGTTTTGAACCCAATCCATGAGGCCCATTTGTACGTGTTTAAGTGAATAGCTCAAAATCAAAGGACTCAGTAAGTTGAACTGGCAACCTGAACCGAACTATGGGCTTTTGAATCGAATCAGACCTGTTAACTTGGACTGACTGGACTACTGGCCGGTTTTGACCTTGAGCCAGACCCTTTTGACTAACCCAATAGTTGACCGACTCGAACCGATTTGACCAATTTGACTTGTTAACTTGTTTTGACCGTCATGTTGACCTTTGACTCTTGGACCCATTTTGACCGGACCGTTTGACCGTTGACCGAATTGGACCTTGACTATTGACCAGATGACCCTTTGACCTGTTTGATCGTGTGACATCAATTTTGACCAGTTGACTAGTTTGACCTTTGACCGTCAAAGTTGACTTTGACCTTTGATCAAAGTTAATTTTTTTAGAGAACCTTCATCTTGACATTTTTCGATGTTCTGAGTTCGAATCCGCTGCCCGTTTTGTCAAACTCAAACTCAAGAGCTTTGTTTTACTATTTACAATTAATTGTACTTTGTAATTTCAGATAAATTGAATATCAGATTGACCCGAGTTATTCTCGTGTTCAGGTACCGACCTTGAGACGGACGAGTTACCTCCAAATGTTCAATTTGACCGGGCACATTCTTCGAGATCCCTACGTGAGTATACATTCAGTTCAGTTCTTATATTTTAGTGGTGGCTTAGTGATAGAAATATTTATTAATGTTGAGTTATCATCGTAGGTTTTTATTTGGCTTAGATTTGAGCATGATGTTCGCCCTTCTTGACATTAGAGCTTCTGTTGCTTAAAGGTGTGTCTCTTCCTGTGCTATAAACTTATGTTTTCTTTGGTGCTATAAATGAATGTTTGTATACATTTTTTGTGCAATATTCTGTTGAGATTGGTAAAAGTTTTCAGACATCATGCACAACATGTCATACTGTGATTGAACTGGAAATCATATTTATCGAACTATGAGATATCAGATTTTCAAATTATGAAACTTCATATTTATCAAATTATGAAACATCGGATTTATAGATTTATGCAACTTGAATTTTTAACAATTCATGTTTCGAATGAGACTCAGATTTTAAAAGTAGTATCATATCATTGTGTATACATGGATTGAGATTTGTGTTTGAGAAAGTTCAGTGATTTCACCTTTCGGGCTGAATTCCGTTTCGGATCAGTGGTTCCACCATTCGGGCTGAGTTCCACTTCGAATGGTGATGATGGAGAGAGTAGGTTCTGGGGAACCTTACTCTTCGGGCAGTGCATTGGAGTCTAGGTATTGAGTCTTCATGAGCATCAGACATCATATCATTATGATTAAGATTTAATGTGATTTCAAAGATTTTATTAGAAAAACAAAAATAATATTTTGCTCTGTGATTGTTTGCACTTTAGAGACACACTAAGCCCTTTAACTTACACACCTATAGTCATTCTCTTTCAGATACTCAGACTCTTTTAGGCGACTTGGTACTTGGAGCATCTCACTCTTATTCAGATCATTTTTAAAATTCAATATGAACTCTCTTTTGAGTATTTCAGATTATTGTTTTAATATTACTTTGGAATATTTATGAAATCGGACTTTGAGACTGTTTATAATTTGAGTTTTATTAGATGCATGCATTTATAAAGCTTTTTTTTTTCCGGATATTTAATCAAACTATCGGGATAATGTTTATACGATTACATTTTATAACAACAGGTGTGTTAATGAGTATATTTACTTTTAAGAATAATTTTGTACTTTAAAATATTTAAATCTAAGATTTATAACTTAAGGGATAAGTTTTCAATCGCGACTTCCTAGATTTGACCCATTTCTTCTGGGTTGGATTTAGGGGGTTACATCTATGATTTGATGAATTTAAAGTTTTGATAAGTGTTAAGTGTTTATAAATGTAAACTATTACTTTTTTAAATCACTTTAAAATGTTAAATAATATTTTTATTATATATATGTATATATGAATGATTAAATTTAAATATTCTTTTGACACTAAATAGTAGATGCTTAGTAATATATATACACATATATATGTGTATTATATATAATCAATTAAGTTAATGCCAAGTAAAAATTCAATGTATACACAGTAAATACTAAATAGGCAAAAGATATTTATATTTAATTAACTTAGTAAAAATTCAATATATACTTAGTAATTATTAAATTGACAAAAGATATTCATTTTTAATTAACTTAGTAAAATTTTAATAAATACTTAGTAAAAATTGGATATATACTTAGTAAATAGAAAAAATATTTATTTTTAATTAACTTAATAAAATTTCAATAAATACTTAGTAAAAATTCAATTTATTTTTAAATAACTTAATAAAAATACATATACTTAGTAAATACTAAGGCATTCCATATCGACAAAAATTCATATACTTAGTAAATACTAAGGCATTCCATAACTAAACTTGACTAAATTTTATTGTATAAGATTAGAAACGGCTTTGGGTCTTTGCTTATTTTTTTACATTCACTATCTGAGTCTTTGTTGATTATTTGTGTTGTTTATTTTTTCACGCACGCACGCACGCGCGCGCACACACACTATTATGATATTTTTATTCATAATATTAACTAAAATTTTATTTTTCACTAAAACTTACCCTTATTAATTTATATTTTTTTGTAATTTACTCCAATATTTTAGATATGAATCATTTGCTGATATTTTTGTTCATTCAAGTCCCTAAAACTCTAATTTTAGTCCAACTTGACCCCTATTCCTTTTTTTTGTAATTGAGTCCAATGTATATAATTTTAATTTAATATTTTCACCAAATTTGACCCTTATTAATTTATAATTTTTGTAAGTTACTCTAATATTTTACAAATGAATCATTTGATATTTATTTTTAATGTGATTCATTTTTGTTCATTCTAGACTTCTAGTGCCTAATATTTATATTTAATGTGATTTATTTTCGTGAAAGGCGTTCAATAATTAGCTCGAAATGAATGACGAACCCAAAGTCTATCGACTATTTGACCAAACTCAAACTTAATACGAATTCGAAACCCGAATTAACCCGACCTGAAATGGACCTGACCTGAAATGAACCCGACCTGAAATGAACCTGACCTGAAAATGAACCCGACCTGAAATGAGCCCAACCTGAAGTCGACCCAAACTCAAAATAACCCGTCAATTAACTGTTTTGACCCGACCTGATTTTCTTCAGGAGACTGAGAAGAAGAAATTTTGTCCGAAGATTCATTGGAGGGATCGTACCACAGAAAAAAATTACAGGCTTTGTGGAATCTATTCTCGTAATTTGAACACCCATAAAATCGTCGGCCTAGGTTGTCATCTGTCCGTGCAGTCTTCAACACTGCCTCCTTGTCGCACCTGCAAATCGAAATTTCGTGAGCCTCATCCATTGCAGCCATGTCCTTCACACCTGCAATTCGTGTATTCTTCTTTTTAGTCGAAAATGATTGCTGATAGGTTTAGGATTTGTAATCTCCATAATAAGGATAATTATAATTTTCAATTATTTAAATACTAAATTGAAACATCCATGTGGACTACCACCGATATAGGCAATACAAATGCGAGAAGAAATTTTTGAACTACATATGTGCACTTTTTCCTGACTAGTATTGATATATGTTATACATACTGATATAGTTTATAGCTTGATGCCATTCACTTTATGTTCCTATCAGTATCCGCTGAAAAGTACCAATACTAGTAACCTAGACACGTTCCTCAACCTCCAGGTTACACGTTCCTCGACCCCCACATTCCTTACAAATATAAGCAATATAACCCTAAAACTAAACGCGATTTGATGCGTTTCACTTTAGTAATGAAAAATTATTAAACCCACCGTTACAATAATCCCTTTAAATAATTAGTAAACCCTAAGTTTTTTCAAAACCCTAGAAATGTTTCATACCCGAGTATCATTTTGGTTCCTACTAACACAGAAATTAAACATTGCCTTGATTCAATGCCTTCTTGAAGTACCTGAATATTATGTGCACTCCCTTTGCATGACACCTTCGACCGAAATGAAACAATCCTTTGGAGTCACCAGGGAGAGTTGAAGAGAGAAACCCACATAACTTTTCTAATAGTACCGGTACGATTCTTCTTCACTTAACGAGTCCTAATCTTAAACCAACTCAACTTATGGTAAGGAATTTTGTAGCTACTTTATCTCTTAAAGGATTACCTTATATGTTACAAAACGCGTAAGAAAATTTGTACCTACAACATAAATCACCTCACCTACATAATTTGTTACACAACCTATAGTAAAAAATGTAACTATCGAATTTATTACCCCATATGTCCTAATCTTAAACCAACCCAACTGATGGTAAGGAATTTTGTAGCTACCTCATCTCTTAAAGGATTACCCTATCTGTTACAAAATGCGTAAGAAATTTCGTGCCTACAACATATCTCACCTAACCTACCTAGTTCTTTACACAATATATAGTAAAGAAGGTAATTACCGAATTTATTACCCCATATGTCTTATTCTTAAACCAACCTAACTTATGATAAGAAATTTTGTAGCTACCTTATCTCTTAAAGGATTACCCTATATGTTAAAAAATGAGCAAGAAATGTCGTACCTAAAACATATCTCACCTCGCCCATGTAATTCGTTACAAAATATATAGTAAAGAATGTAACTACCGAATTTATTGCCCCATATGTCCTAATCTTAAACCAACCCAACTTATGGTAAGGAATTTTGTAGTTACCTTATTTCTTAAAGGATTACTATATATGTTACAAAACGTGTAAGAAATTTCGTACCTACAATATATCTCACCTCACCTACCTAATTCTTTACACAATATATAGTAAAAAACGTAACTACCGAATTTATTACCTCATTTCTTACCAATTTCTTCACAAGAAGCACTCTGTTAGCATTGCCTCGTGTAATTGGTAAGCTATCATTAAACTTTGTTTCCCGAAGACCCATATCCAAAACACAAAGAATCCAATGTAGGTTGTCGTGATTAATAGGGATAAATATCTGCAAATACCCGTGTATTTAGTATGCGTTTAAAATAAAAAACACAAAATTTCATATGCAGATGGTACTATGGAACAAAGTTTATTCTTACTGTTTCAAAGTCGGCTAGCGTCCCATAATTCTTGAATATCCGATCTCAATAATGAGCAAGTTTTCCACCATCCATTGCACCATCTATAAGTTGCGTCCACGTTTCACAAAATTATTTATTAAGCTTCCAAAATACAAAAAATATATTTTTTCTACTATACATAAAGAATGTAAACGGTGAAATTATATTTAAACAGCACGAGAGATACACTATCCTTGCACTACGCTTCATTGCAATGTCTTCAACAACCTTACTCCACCCAACAATGTCAATAATCTAAATAATGCAAAACCATGTTAAACATTTTATATGATTTTATTAATTCAAATTTAATCATTTCATTGTTTAAGCTATAAATTATACTAACCACATCACTAACCCAACGTTCGAGACGTAACATATCTGCTTCACTTAAAGTCACATACATGTGGCCAAGATGAATGATGATTTTTCTGCACAAATATATATTATTTACCAATTACTACCGATGCTACGCATTACACTAACAATACATGCCTTACTTTTCTAGCAAGGGCGTATTCCATATGTAGTCACACATGGCTCTTACAGACGGCTCCACCCCATCACTTATTTCAACATAGGGCAGTACCTGAAACACTCCAAACTTTCACATAAATTAGTCAATGCTATTATATATATACAAAGGTAACAACATTAACATAATAACTACTTGTACTAATATTTATAAATTATCAAACAAAATTAAATAAACTATATAATTTGAAATAAAGTACATTAAATTTAAATTCATTACAAAAGTTCTACTAAACGCAAACGTCCAAACCAAGTCCTAATAAAATGGAAAACTCCATTACCATCAAAAAATTTATGTCTCATTACACACACAATCTTCAGAATATAAGGATATTACATTAAATACCGATGATTAATATCAAACATTTTTATCATCGTAATTACTTATTGCATGTTTCAAGTTTTCATTCGTCCTGGTTTTCCTTCTCCACTAACCTTACTCGCTGCTTCATCATCCGCCTTAGCATACAAATATCATATATGTTAATAATACTTCAACAACAAACATTGAGATCTATTCTATACACTAAAATAAAGTTTTATCTTTCTCTTTTTCGTTACCACTGCTACATTGTCCTCCTTCAACACATTCTGATCATCAACAAACACATCCGCCTGGATACCAACTTCTTCATTGCCCTTACACATAGGAACACCAATTTCTTCTTCTCGCGCTTCCTCTTCATCAATCCCTATGCTAAACTTGGCATCAACAACACGTAAAGCCTTCTTCAAGTACATCATGTTCGCACTCATACCAACCACATAATCAACCATTATTTTCGATTCATCCTTCAAAGCCTTTAACATCTCCTCGATCTTACTTTGATTTTCTAGTCCAGTCTCATTTCATTCACATCTGCAACGACCTTGCCGAATACCTCCATTATCATTTCAGTAGAGGAACTCATATCTCCACCATTTTTTCCTTCACTCCGACCACCATCCGACCTAACAACCTGCGAATTATATCCATTTATTATATGAATTTTATGTCATTTCTATTCATTACACACTAAACATATTTAACAGGTTACTCACCTTTAATTTTTTTCGCAGGACACTCTGCCTTAATGCGGAAAACAAGTCTCTTCACCTCCTTCTTCCCCATGCATGAATGCAAGCAACGCGGTCTGCAGCCCAAGTTCCTCTGCTAGGAACTCATCTCCAATAATCATATAATCTCACCTACATTCCAAATTACACACAACATTAATAAACTCAATCCATGCTAAATTTTTCACTACTGCCACAATACATCAATTTACTACCATCTTACCTCTAAAATTGCTATGCATCCGGTCATGTATGATTGACCGTCACCAAAATTATATTTCGATATACAATCAATTAATCTCTCATACTCAAACTTACACCAATTCAGTTTACCCTTCAACCCATTAGAGCACAATAACTTCAAACTTTCTGTTGAGGTCACTGTGTCCGAAGTTGGAGCAAGAAAGACACCAACAATGTAAAGAATCACCTTGGCTTTCAATTCATCTCCCTCATATATAAATTGAATATTCAAAACATACAACAACAATGTCAATAGACGGAGTGGCCACCTTCCATGTACAAAATTCAATGGAACTGTTACAAGATCAAAGTATCATAGCAATCGTTTATCTTGCTCCAGCAAAAAAACTCCCACTGTCCCCCGATAGTCCCGCTTCAAGTAGTCTTACACTAAAATCACAATCACTTTTCTAGTTGGGTAGATGAATGAGATGGCTGAATTTACCAGATAGGGAGGGAAGATCCTTCCATCAATGAAATATACTCGCTTTCGTCGGACTTTTGGGATGGAGTGGAAAAGGACATTTTATCCTGTCTCTATTTAAAATATCTCAAATATGGATCTAGTTGAACTTTTGGTAGTGAAGTTTGAACTTTGAAGCCAAGGATACCGAGTGTATTTCGGATTTGGTCTCGAAGCATTTGCAGAGCAATCACTCAATTTGTAACTGCCCTGTCCTACAAACTGATAAGCCGGATGAGGAAGAGAAAGAAAACAACTCTTGTGGGTCGAATCGTGTTTTAATAGACTTGAAGGAGACACGAACAAAGATGTGATTGCTCTTGCAATATCTCTGTGCATATGAATATACGTGACAGGAAAGTTTACTTTAGAACTTCATGCCATATATTTTGAGTGCAGAAATGAAAGAAGATATTTTTAGCACTTGGACTCCTTAAAGCTCTTGAAGTTGTAGTCATTTCCCTTAGATTACATTATTGGTTATTAAATTACAGAGTTTTGCTACGCAGCACTAAGTGCAGGGGTGACAATCGAATAACTGAAAATCGTGAGGATTCGAACCGATAGATATGAGGAATAACTGAAATCTTCACTCACGAGAATGGGGACGGGGAAGTTTTATCACCGGCGCTCAAATGGGGATGGGGATGGGACGAGGATTTCTATATTCGAACTGTGGAATAACCGAACCGTACCCGTATAAATCACTGCAGGGATCCCCGAAAAATATCCGTAAGGATCCAAATATATTTAAAAATATGGATGGCCATAAGGGTAATTTACCAATTTTTCAACAAAAATCTAATATCTCATAACTAGAGTATGGCCATCTGGAGTAAAATTCTCCGTAAATTTTATAAATATTATTAGAAAGTTGTCTATACATCGTTGTAAACATGATTCGGTCTAATTTTATTTAAGATACAAGGTGATCAATTTCGATATGTATTTAAAAAAAATAAATATTTGAATGTTGAAATGTCATAAAAATTTGGCAGCACATTTCTTAGAAAACAGTTTTACCAGTGACTTTGAAAAATCACAAAAAAATTTACATGATAAATCAGGAAGCGAACCTTATATTTCTATAACTATACGAAAGTCTAGATTCATTTAAAACAAATAGTTCTTGATTTCAAGTTATATATTAGGAGTTATTAATCTTTGAGTGAGCAAAGGTTAAAAGAAAATACCTCAGATTGTTTCCAAAAAACATCAATGACAATGACTTCAGAAATTCGCCATAAAAATTATACTAGTAAAATTTGCAGAGGTAATTTATAGGGTGGGGTAAGATTATCAAATATAATTTTTTTAGAACAAACAAATCATGATTTGGAATGGTAGATTATTAGTACATATTTCTTTTAAATGTAGTGCAAGATGTCATGTTTCAATAGTTAATATTTTAGTCATGTTTTATAATTTTGAAATGTTTTTTTGTTTGTAAAATTAAATTTATTATTTACGTTTGTAATTTTAGAGATTTAATGTTGAATATTTTTTAATGTATTAAGTTTTATTTATTTTTTTGGGTACGAGGATTAACCGAAAACCGCGAGGATCTGTAAGGGATGGGCATGAGGATGAAAAAAATACCTGAAACGTTCAATGGGAATTCACCGAAACCGTAAATGCAAGTGTTGGGGACGGAGTAGGGAATACAAAACCGTCCCAGACCCGCCCCATTACCACTCCTACCTAAGGTCTATATATAGGAACTAGCAAAATTTCTATCACTAATACTTTTTATATTTCTAAAGAGTTGTCGTCCATTAAGTTAGGGTGTTTAATGTAATTAATAATCATGTAAAAGAGTTTATGGTTTTAGAATTTAAGGTTTATTATTTATGATTTTATGGTTTATTTGGTAGTGTTTACGGTTTATAGTTTTATTGTTAGGGTTTATGATTTTGGTTTTAAGACATTTGTAGGACCATTAAGTCCAATTTTTACCAAAATAGGAACCAAAATTCTATATTTTTCGGACTACCACCATTACAGTGAACTCGCCGCACATGCACGACGAGTTCTAAAATAATATTAATTTTTATTCAAACTCGCCGTAGGATCCTGACAAGTTCCAAGTTTTTAAATATCTGATTTAAATCTTAATCAAGTGATTAACGTAACCCTAAACTAAACTCGCCGTAGGTGCACGACGAGTTCTCTCAAACTTAACGGTATTATAGGGCTAAATATAACAACGTTTTGAGTTCATTAAACTCGCCGTGTATGCACGACGAGTTTGGTTTAGGATTAGGAAAATTTTGTAAAGTTTGGATTATAAATTATGTCAGTGGCATTTAAATTTGTTTTTAAAATGATAAAATTTTGAAAAAAAGTTTGTTATTAAAAAATAGATATGTGAAATTTGTAAAGTATCTTAAATTTTGTAATTGTATTTTAATGCACAATTATTTGAAGAAGTAAGTTGTATAATGTTTTAAACAAAATATCAAAGTTTAATTTAATTATTTAATTTGAATAATTGATTTGAATATTATAACCCTTTATGTAAATCATCCAGTGGTGAAAATTTAGAGTGAAGTGAAGTTTCATACTACGATTTATGTTAAAACATGGGCATCTCGTATGAAAAAAAACAACATAATTATGATAGAGATGGATAGTTTGACCTTCTGTGACTCGAAAGTCTACAATTTCCGAAGAGTCTAGGTTGTCTGGTAAGCTCTCGGTGACGTGTGTCGTCCAGATCATTTTGAATCCTTGTGGTTCTTGGACGTCCTGCTTTTTCCCTTCGTAGACTTTGGTCAGGTAAAATTGTGGGCCATGTCTGCTGAGCATTCCATTATGTTTCGCTATTGGTTTGTGGGAATTCCATTTCATAGACCTTAAATAGTGAATGAAGCCAATATACAAGATCCACGTATTGCTTGTAATCGAGCCTAGCAGCGGAGCATGCAACGATGACATGCTCGCATGAAGTCTTCAGTGCTTGGAAGTACCTACAGTCACACAGCCTATGTTCAAGATCCACCTTGTATGATGTTAGATCATAACCATACATACGTCGTGGTATCTCCGAGACACAGAAATAGTTTTCATTACGCGACATTGGCAGCACATGCAACCCGTTGGATTTAACAACGATTTTTTTATTTTCTTCTCATATCTTTGGGTTGAATGTGCGATCACGTTGCTTCATAACGACAACTTCTTTCCCCAAGGATGCAAAAAGCTTGGCCAAACGAAAGTACGTAGCTTTCACGATGGCGGTCACTGGCAAATTTTGAACCCCCTTCAAGGAAGAATTGATTGCCTCAGCCAAGTTGGTTGTCATATGGCCATATCTAAAACCTCCATCGTATGCATTGGTCCATTTTTCCTTGAGAATTTTTGCAACGTACTTGTAGCCCTTGAAATTCCTCCCCCGCAAGTCTTGAAGCATTTGTGTTCGTACCCTAAGACACGATAGAGTGTAAAAATAAGTTATAAGGAAAGTAGTGATAAATACAAAAAATATAAATACGTACCCATGCACATAACAAGCATGCATTCATCGTCCTTCTTATACCGCTCGTGGTAGTTTGAGGTAATGTTGCGTTTGTAGTAACAGTGTTCAATATTTGGAGATTGAAACTTACTGCCCAAAGATTCGATCGGTGACTTTACCCCACCTCCTCGATCTATGATCAAGCATACTCAATCCTTTTGTATAATGTCATGTTGTAACTTCTTGAGGAAAAACCTGCATGATTTAGTATCTTCTCTGGGCACGAGTGCGAACACTATGGGTATTATTTTGTGATTGCCATATTAAACAACGACTAACATGAAAACTTGCTTGCATCTTCTATACAAGAATGTGCCATTGATCTGCACGACAGACTTGTAGTACTTGTACGTATTAATACACTAGATAAATGTCCAGAAAAGTCGTTTGAATTGGTGGACATCAGGAACCACACGATCGTCCTTGTAGTATGGATCGGTTTCCAGATCTACAATCTTTCCACGGTTGTATTTCTTCATGATATTTATCCAAGCTGGGAGCTCGTTGTAAGAAGCGTCCCATTCCCCATGCAAATTCATGATTGCCTTGTTTTTTCCCCTCCAAGTCTTTTTGTATGATGGATTGTATTCGTATACCGTCGTAACATGGGCCCTTAACGTAGAAATAATGACTTTAGATCTTCCTTAGACAATTGTTTGGATGCTCCCGGCTATGAGTATTGAATCCAGGTTTGGATGATCCTGTCTGTAACCGATGACACAACAAGTATGAGGGTCGTTGTAGACTGTGATCTCCCAGACATTTTCTTTCCTTTTCTTTTTTTGTAATCGGACCTTCTAGTTGCATCCTTGTTCTACTTTTTGTTTACATTCACAAACGTATATCTCTGATGTCGAGTACATCACCTTGGAATGCAGACCATTACGTATGTTGTAGTTTTTAACAACATCTTTTGATTCGTTGCTTGTTCTGAACTACATCTCGCGCCACAAGTCTTCTTTGTAATGGCAAAGTAAGAACCATCAAAACCCACGTCAGGCACATCAGGGAACTCTGCCACGTACCTTTCTACCATGTCGATGTCGTACATGTGTGATGGAGGCTCGTACGGTGTGTGGATAGTATTGCATGCAACATGTCTCAATTGATTTTCATTGAAGTTTCTATGGACGTCATCATCATCATCATTTGTATCACTTTCAGTTTCAGAGAAGCCTACCGACATCAACATCTTCACTGTCCACAAATAACCCAACCTCAACACCATCGGGGCTGAGCTCTTGAATCGGTTCTTCTTAGGATGAGTAATCTTCATCAACATCCGTGAATGTATGGGGAGGTGGAGAAGTCGTAGATGTAGACCTGGTAAAAAAAATTAGGAGGAGCATAGGTTGGCTCATTTAGATTGAAGAATGATGCACAAGAGTGTAGACCCCTTGAAAAACTTGATCCACCAATTCTCAGTTCATGCCCATCAACATATAGGTTAAATGTCGAATGTTGAGTTGATGATTGCTCGACATTTAGGTCGAAGAAGTTGGTGGACGAGTGTCGTGCTTTTGAACATGCAAGTTTGTCATTAAACACAGAGGTATAAGAAGAAACTCCAAGATTATAATCCCCCATTAAAGAGCTAAAATCATATGTCGTCGCCTGAGTTGCGACTCAGTTTTCATTGTCAACTACTACTTCTCCACTAAAATCTACATACAAATGGCAAATTTCCTCTCTGTACCCAGTATGCGTGTCGACCATTGCTTCGACATCGAGTTGATTATAAATTCTCATCGTAACGTATGTCACTAGAAGGAAGGATGTCTGGAACCTGTAAGAGAGAGCTTGTAGTGGTCTATTACGCTCGACATGTAATAACCGTTTGACCTTTGATTTTAGCAATTCAATAGGAATTGTGCTAATGAATTTGATAGGAAATAAATTTTCGGACTCAAAGTTTTCTCGCTATTATCTCCCATATAGTTGCCATCGTAGTATACAATTGCTGAGATTGGTGCTATTGCCATTGTAAAACGATGTTTATTTGAGTTAGAGAAAATTTTGAATTGAAGGGAGATTAGTGGGTTTGTTTGAGTGTTGTACAAAATGACAAATACAAAAGTTGTTGTTATACAACTTAATTGGTTTTCGAACTCGTTATGCATAAACGACGAATTCCCTGTTTATTGAAATGTAATGCTTATGAAGATTCGTGCTGGAAATGTAAATCGATATGAAGTGTAGTTTCAAATCTGAGTGTAGGGCATGTAGGTGTTCCCTTTTTGTGAGAGCGCAAGTGCACACTCCTGCCAAGTTATAGTATAAAAGATGTCGAATCCCACGAGGATTGGACAGCTCGGTTCGTTTTGTAGTCACTGCACAAGGTAAAATAAAAGAACAAGTGAATAGTTTGTTGAGATGAAAAGTAATTAAAAACACAAGTAATAGGGTAGTGATTCAAGATTATAAAGCAGGCAAGGTTATGCTGCTCCTTAGTGTGGAAACTACGTTGTAAAAGGTCTAAGTTGTTTCGTGCTGCCATGATATGCTGCCTCGACGGGTATGGCGGGCGGCAGGCTACGACCCTGTCACGCGGCCGCAGCGAGTCACTACCCCTGCAACTTTCGCTGTCTCGGCAGGTGGAACGGAAATAAGTCTTGGCGGTAGATCTGGCAGATACTCCAAGTTTGGCGAGATAGTTGACATTGATCCTTCCTATTTCTAGGCAAGGATGCTCGAGAACTAACGTGACGTAGGCAATACCTAGCAATTTCAACGTAAACCTAACACAGACTAGTCAACTCGGTTGGTGATCCCTTTTAGCTGCTGAAACTTGTGAACTAGTTAGGAACCAAGTTAGTCATGCCTTAGCACGTTGTGACCGTACTTAACCCTTTCATGAGTCTGACACTTTCGTGCCCGACAAATGGATTCTCTCAACTGACTGGTGTAAACTTATTGAAAGAATGAAGTGCACATATTAAGCAAATTTTGAATATTTTATTGAAAAATAACTCAAAACCTAAAACAACCGTTTCATAACTAATTTACAACATAACCCTAACCCAAATGGAGTTTAGAACATGGCAGCGACAAAGAACACTAGCAAAGTCTGTAGAAAACCTAAGATGATTTGAACTAGGAGTACAATGAGTATTTATAGACTAATGACTAGGTTAAGTCCTCCTTCAAGTAGAAGTCCTCGAAAATAGCTTTCCATATTTAATATGACTTTAAACTTTGACTTCTTTACGTGGAATATGGACTTTATCTCGTTTGCCTTAGCCCGCAAGTAACCTTGAGATCTTACTTCGGCGGCTCTGGCTGCTGCTATAGACGTCGGAAAATCAAGTGGATGCTGGCGATAGATTCAGGGTTTTTAGCTCTACAGATCACACTTCGGTTCTCCAACTTCCATAGTCAACTGCCGTGGGCAGCAAGGTCGGCGACAACTCTACTCGGCAACAAGGTCGGGAGCAATTGTCTTCTGCTGGAACTGCATCAGAACAGCTCCTAAGTTTGTTCCCTCAACATTGTGTCCTCAGCTCCTCAGTTCCCTCTTTCAGCATTTAGTACCTAAATACAAAAATACACTAAAATAGTATCTCTTGTTTACAAAATAAACGATAATTTATAAAAGCAAGGTAAAATAAGGGAATACTGTAAAATGCCATGCATGCACCTACTTATGCCTAAAATATGCTTAAAATAGTAATAATAAGAGGTGGAATGTGTATGAAATATAGGACTTGTGGCCACTTTACACACCCCAAACTCGAACTATTTCTTGTCCTCAAGCAATGCAACCTAAAATACTTGCTCTAATAATAATCAGAAGGAAAAACTTGTTCTTAACTTGATTTTATGCCTCAAGGCCGTGGCACCTATATTATATTAGTGAGGGAAATAAGTAAGAAAATAACTTAGAATTAAAATTCTCATACCTGCGCGGTGTGTGCATATCTGTAAACAGGCTGAATATGTAGAATAAATAATCAAACAAAGATGCTGTTGTGATTTAAAGGTTGCTGCCGAGGCAGCACAGTTAAGCAAAATATTTTCAATCATGGTAGTGAGGGCTTCAGCTTATCACAACTACTCTTCTAGGTCTGAAGTTGAGATATGAGCACACTACAAAACCCCAAACCCTTGGAGTAGAGTCATCCTGTGAAGGCTTTCATTCACTCGTGCTAAATTGTCCGTCACTTCAAGGCTTTTAGATTCATGGACTTTGATAGCAGCGGAGTGTCCTCACACATGATTCTTCCTGGAGCCTGTTGCGGGCACCTCTAGGGTAACACAACATTGTTCCTTGTTTTTGATTATGCTGCTGTGGCAGTGCTATATCTTTCTGTTCCTTTTGCATGCCTCGTCGGCTACCTGTAATTATCGTTAGAATTTTGCAAAGAATTCTAAAAAAAAATAGACAATGTTCATCAAATATTCTAACACATTTAGCAAGTAACAAAGGTGTTTAACATTTCCAGGCAAAAATAAAAAGATTCTAAGTCATATTTCATGCTTTTCCCAAGATTAAGTTCATTTTTAGTTCGGTGCGAAAATAAATTGATCGGCTATCCTATCATAGGCACAAGTCATAACAAACTTTTCTTCTCCGATTATTACTAAGGCAAGTACAATGCAACCTAAAAATGCCTAGACAAATGATGCAAGAGCTTTCCCCCCAAACTCAAGATGGGCATTGCCCTCAATGCACAAAACATAAAAAATTAATAGGAAAAAGAAATACAAGTTGAAAATTAAAAATAAAAGAAAACAAAAAAAGAAAAATAAAAGAAAAGAAAAGAAAATAAAAGAAACTAAAAGTTTGCTGAGGGTTAAGAGGAGGCTGGAGTCATTTCAGTTGGGAGGAGGAAGATATTTGGATGACGAAGCGGTGGCCGGTAGATGTCCTGGCGGCAGTTTTAGCAGGTGAGGTCTTTGCTTTCCATGGCGGCTAGACTCTTTTCGGTGTATGGTGTGGCTCTTCTGGAGTTTTGGCAGGGGAGCGGCAGGAGATGCGTCGCTCTCTTCTGACTCTGTCTCAAAGTCCATGGGCTCGACGACGATGATGTGCCGCGTCCTCTTCCTAGTTTCTTCCTCTGTGGGTGCCGTCGGAGGGATAAATGCCATTGGGATGGCTGTTGTTGATGCTACCATTGTTGTTTCTGGCTCCAGCGGCGGCTGCTCAATCTTCTCTAATGAGGAGGTGTCTGCCACTATCTTTACCGTGCAAGCGGGGGAGAGATGCTGTTGGTGCATCTCAGGTGAGTCTGCCACTATGTTGGATGATGTGGTGGCTGAGTAAGTCGGATAATGTGTAGGAGAGGGCATTTGGCGGCCAGTCTGGCGGGCAGCAGCGGCTGGTGGAGTTCTTTGTGCTTGGGCTGCTGCTGCAAGCTCCGCAGGGTATGGCGGCATGGTGGGCACATCACCGGGAAATTTTTGCAGAAAATAGGCCACAATGGCTTCTTGGGCTTCCCCCACATAGTTCATGAAGGCCAACTGCTGCTGCTCGATGCGCTTTGTGCTGTCTAGAAGTGTGTGCAGCAGTGGGAGGACTTTTTTGTCTGGGGCAGCTTCAGTACTGTCGGGGGTGGCTGGAGTTTCAGGCTGTGTTGTTGAAGGCTGGCTGGGCGTTACTGGCTCTTTCTCCATATCATGCATCATCTGAATGCAGACCTTTTTGGTCCAGCCCTCTTTGGCAGTCGTTAGCTCATCTGTGGGCTCTATCGGGACATCGAAGTTGGTGCAGAGACTATGATGAGGGACGGGAAGTACAACCTGCCTTTCTTCTTTTTGAAGCAGTTGTATATTTCTGTGCAGATGATGTCCCCTATGTTTATTGACCGGTTTAGGAGGATACTGTGAATTAAGGCAAGGCGAGGCCGATCAACGGTTGAGTTGTGGGCAGCAGACGCCTTTTTACAAATGTGTTCCATAACATGGCTTCGGGCAGCAGATGGCGGCGCTGGACAGATCCCACACGTTTGCCTCCCAACCATGGCCCGTTGAGCTTGCAGAGTTTGGCCTTGATTTTCTCATAATCGGCAGCCGTCAGTGACTGCCTCCACTCCTCGTAAGGGTTGTCGTCCATATCAAGGCCATAGTACCTGTTGATGACAACAACATTTAGTTTTACCAGCTCCCCGCGGACATAGATGAATGACTTCTCTAGGAAGGGCTGATGGGAGTAGAATTCCCTGATGATGGTGATGTTCGTTATCTCTGGCTGCTGAGCGAACATCTCCTATCCCTTGTTGTGGATGGTTTGGAACAAGGCGGGATCTAGGCCACAGTCTCCCGTTTGCCGTGTGTAATAGAAGCCTTGCTCCCCCCCACTGCCTGCTTGGAGAACATATTTCTGTATCTTTCCTCGTCCTCCTTGTAGAAAAATCTCTTGTAAATGGGTTTTTGGTTTGATGATGATGCCATGTGAACGGTTGTATGTAGCTGAAACTAGACAGAAAGATAATGAGAGAGCAGTGGATCAAAAAGAAGATAGCAAAAAAAAAATGAAAGTGAAGTAAAATGAAGTGAGTGAGTGGGGTACAAATAGGAGCTGCCGAGTGGTGCCAGGGCGGCATTAAATGCCCAACGGTCCGATTTTCTTGCACACGTTACATGATTTTCTGCCCATTATTTTCGGAGCTGTTGGCAGCTAGCCGTTGACGGCCAACTAGCCATTACACGTTGCTGCACTGGTAGCTGTCTCGGTAGAATGGTGGGCGGGCTTCTTGCTGGGCCTCCTTCGTGATCATGCTCTTTTATTCTTAAACCTAAAATAAGATAGAAATAGCAAAAATAATTAAATAATTTCTGAAAAATAAATTTCTGAAAATAAATTCTAATCCTAATGCATAAAAATAATAATAAAAAAATAAAAATAAAAATTTAAGTTATGTTGGGAATGCATTTGGGGGTCCTCTTGTTCCTTCAGATGCTGCGTCATTGGGCCCTTAAGTCCGCCCCTAGGCTTGTCGCGGCAGCTGCTGCCCTGGCCTGTTTCCACGCTGATTTTGGCAGCTCTTGCATCTGAGCTTCCTTTTCCTTCCTCTGAGGGTTGTAGCACGTTCATCTTTATGCTCTGGTCCTCTACCCTCATTGTTAGCTCCCAGAGTTCCACATCTATAAGTGTTCTGCCCGTGGCCAAGAATGGTCACCCTAGGATGATAGGGGCTTTTTCGTCGGCCTCACAATCCAAGATGAGGAAGTCGGCGGAGAGAATCAGGTTGCCCACTTTTACCAGGATGTGTTTGATCTTTCCCTTCAGTTGTACAAATGAGTGGTCAGCAAGTTTAAGCATGATAGAGGTAGGTTTGGCAGGCCCAATACCTAGTTTATCAAAGAAAACTTTGGGCATCAGGTTGGTACTAGCTCCCAAGTCACACAGGGCTTTGGTCTCATGTTTGCTGCCTATCCTGCATGGGATAACAAAGCTGCCCAGATCTGTCTGCTTGGGCGGAAGCTTGTTATGCAGCATAGCCATGCACTCTTCAGTGACAACCACTATCTCGAATTCCCAACCCTCTTCTTCTTAGAAACCATGTCCCTAAGATGTTTGGCATGCTTTGAATGGCTTCTATCAGAGGTATATTGATATGCACCTGCTTCAGAATATCCAAGAACTTTCTGAACTGGTGCTCTTGTTGCTGTTGCTTGAGCTTTTGGGGGAATGGTGCTGGCATATGGATGTCCTCTATGTGCTCCTTGCTTGGGGGCTTAGTCTGGGGAGGATCATTCGTTTCAGGGCTGCTGTCGTGCTCTGCCGCTGGGGCGGCTAGTGTTGGTTATGTTGTAGCAGGCTTACTTTTCTGGTCCGGCTGAACTTCCGGTTGTTCCACCATCCTGGGTTCATCCAACTGCTTCCCACTTCTTGTAGATATAACCTCGCAATGTTCATAAGTGGGTTTGGATGCTACTTGTGAGCTCCTGGATGAAGCACCCATTGTCCGACTGTTGTAGATTTTAGTGAATTGCCCAAATTGGGTCTCCAGGTTCTTAACGGCAACCTCATGGTTGTTCATCTTCATCTTCTTCCTATCCATAAAAGACTTAGTTTTTTAATAAATTTATTTGTATGAACAATAAATTCACTAGTTCTAGTCATAAAGGTTTGAAGGGTTGCTTCTAGTGAGTTATTGTTTTGTGGCTGCTAAGTCTGTTGCCGGGACTGATTCTGCTGGTAGCCTCCCTGTAGCTATTGTGGATTTGCAGCTGTCTTTGGATTGCTCCAGGAGAAGTTGGGATGGTTCTTCCATCCAGGATTGTAGGTGTTCTGTGCGAGCCTGCTATTCCTCTCGTATCCTACCATGTAATTTGCAGATGCAGTGCAGTCAGAGGAATCATGGTTGCCTCCACATTCATCATAGAAATGTTCCACAGCTGTTACTTCATATGCCTTCCCAGGGGGTTTCACAATCTTCATTACCAGCTCCGTCAGTTTGTCGAGGCGGGCATTAACAGAGTCTGAGGCTTCTACCTCATTTGTAGTGGCTGGCCGCCTTGTGCCGCCTCGGTGGGCTGTCAGGTACTTGTAATCTTTTTTAGCGGCTTTGTTCAACAGCCGTAGTGCTTCCTCTAGGGGTCTATCGAGAATGATCTCATTGACCAAGGCATCTATCATCATCCAAGTTGGGTAGTTAACCCCGTTATAGAATATAGATACATGAGTCCAAGCCGATAGTCCATGTAGTGGGTAATTATTCAGCATCTGCTGGTACCGCTCCCATGCCTTGTACATCGGCTCATTATCTCCTTGTCTAAAGGCTGTGATCTCATTCCGTAGCCTATCAGTGACGTTGGACAGGCTGAAACGGTCTAGGAAATCTTTGCAAAGCTCCGTCCATGTATTAAAAGATCCGGCTGGTTGGTTATTCAACCACTGTTTAGCCTTATCCCTCAGTGAATAGAGAAATAGCCTCAGCCTCAATACATTTTGGTGGACCCCGTGTATCTTGAATGCTCAGCAAATGTCCAGGAATCCTCGTAAAATGCTGTCGAGCATCTTCTGTGGCAGTCCCTCCGAAGTGCCCTTGTGTATTTATCATGTTGAATATGAGAGGCTTTGATTCAAAATGGTTTGCCCCTATGTCAGGTTCCATCACTATTGGGTTGAACCCTCAGAAGTCATGCTCGAGATATTCTTTGGTAGTTCGAGCTGGTTGGGGTTGCCTGGGCAGATCAGGGGGATCATGCCGTGGTAGGTCTTGCGGACCCCTGGGGGCAAGTCTTGCTGCCTGCCCCTGCCGTTTGCGGCATCATTTGGTGGGTCCTCGTTTACCATTGTTTCTTCCTTTGCTTTTCTCTTGTCTTCTTTGTTTCTCTTTAGGACTTCCCTAAGTTCCCTCTTAATCCTTCTTGTTTCACGCTTGAGATCGTCGTAAATCATAAGATTTCCTTTATGGTTTGTGATAGAGTAGCGCAATTATGGATTTGGAAGCCTTCAATCAAGTTATTGCAAGAACTAAGAGCTCTAGACTCAATCAAGAAAGCTATGGGCAGATCTGAAAATTCAATAGAAAAGAGAAGGACTTTTCTTGAAAATTTCAGATTCAAGGCTGGAAATTTAAAGAAAAGAATACAATAAGAAAGATTAGAAGATGAATAAGAGGAATATAATGAAAAAGATTAAAAAAAAATGAAGAGAAGAATAGTAAAAACAAATCTGAAATTTCCAGCTTTGTTTATGGAATTATGGGAGATGGGGTGAAGATTGAAGATGAAGATGGCTTGCGATTTGTTGTTGTTGTTTTGTCCTCGGCACCCTCTTAGATGCAATTATCTAAGCAAGCAACCTCAAGCGGCTCTAACCCACCCTCCTAGACGTGATTACCTAGGCAAGCAGGAGTGTGAAGATGATCTCCCTCACAAGAACTCGTCGGACTTATGTTGAAGAAGACTTCTCAGGCACAAGTAATCAACACTTGCAAAAATAAACTCACTAAATATTTTATTAACCAAAGAAAATCTCAATAATCTGAATTACAATGGTGGAGACTTCATCCTTTTATAGGTGAAGGATAGCCAAAGTAATCTAACTTCTACTAAAACAAGGAAACCCTAATTTAATTAAAAAATAAAAGAAAAACAGCCTTTAAACTCCTTGTGCTTGGGCTGCAAGTGATAAGCTGATAAGTGCATGTGATAAGTTGATAAGAGTTGTTTGGGAGAAGGGTGGCTGGTTCCTAAAGTATATAAAACCCTAAAAACATAATTTAAATGTTAATAATTAAGTTGGGCTAAGTCTAATTCGTCCAAAAGCCTTATATAATAGCTTTTGGGCTGAATTTTACAAATTCCCGTAATAATCCCGTATCCAGTTTTCTGCATGCGCAGTCTTCAGTAAAATGGACGTATCTTGAGTTCCCGATATCCGATTGATGCGTTTCAAGATGCGTTGGAAAGATAACTGAATTCCGGTCAAATTGTTAGAAGACAACTCTGCCCAGAAATGCCAGGATCCCATCCGAAATGTCGTCTTAAGTTGGCTGACTTTCTAGACTTCACTAACAGATTCAACTTCTTGTCCAATATGCATTGCTTTAGCCCTCCCATGCATGTATCATTCCCCCTCTCCTCAAAAGGATTCGTCCTCGAATCAAAAACAGTAAAAGAAAGACGTTTAACAATGGCAATCGAAACGGAATCTTTGTCATAGGTGGAGTGATCCAATTGAGCTCATCTTAATGGTTCAACAAAATCCTTAAAAAAGAACTCAAAGCCACTCGAAACAATGATGTTATGGTTAGGTCGAAAAAAATCTCTCATTATCTTTTTCTCGCCTTTTTCATTTGGACATTGTTCGACTTTTACCTCATGTTTCTTTTCACTCACCAAAATTGGGCCATTAATTTGACTTTTATTGCTCTCGGCCTCTTTACTCTCGGTCTTTTTCAAATAAGATAACTCACATACCCAATTCCTCTCACAAAAAATATCATCGAAATACAATTTCTGTAGAGGATGAAGTGTTTCAAACATAATGATAGGACGAGAATTAAATAAAGGGTTAGAATCACGCTTACTTTCTTGGGAGGTTGTTGATGAATCAAGAGAACTCATTATTAAGCATGAAAGATTGTCTTGATTTATGGGTTCAAATCTTTCTTCTTCCGAAACGTCATCTTCTGAAAGTATTTGCTCATTATTGGGTATGGTTAAACTCTCCGTAGTGACATCTTCCCCATGTTCTCGAGGATAACAAATTTCTTCGACATGACTCACCGATGGTTGTTCATTATCCTTTTGGAATAGTGATGATTCTTCTTCCTTCGGCGCCATACTACTAGAGTCGAATAGTGCATTAGTAGGGTTGTGAAAAGATGAAGGTTGAGATGTACCTTTATCAAAAGAGGAGTATTTCTTATGACAAGTCTTGGATTCTTGTCGTTGGTAATGTTTGGGAACGAATCGCTCTCTCATGACCTTTTTAAGTTCAGCCCATGTTCTTATTTTGGCTTCACCATTGAGACGCTTATCTCGTTGTAATAAACGCCACCATAGTATTGCATATTCCTCGAACTTTAGGGCCACTAATGAAGCTTGATCTTCCTCGGGATATCCGTAACAACCAAATAGGAAATCAACCCTATTTTCCCAATCACAATAACCATCAGGATAATACCTTCCTTGAAAAGAAGGTATTCTGAATTTTGGGATGGCCAAAGTGTGCGCGGTTCGCCTTGGTTCAGTTCGCCTTTCTTCACAAAAATTGAACGAATGCCTCGGTTTGGTCAAGGAAGGCTTTCCTTGATAAGTGGAACCCAAAGTATCATGTTGTTTTGCACGAGGCTTGTCTCTGTGAAACATCCTGGAACACTCAAATTTACAAAGGTGAAAAACAAAAGAAAGAAAACTAGGAATCTCACGAAACACTCCAAGAAAGAAATACTTAGCGAGGCAAGTAAGTCGATCTTGTACTCTTTAAAGACCTTCCTGCCACAAGTCAACAAGTTATAATCGGAGTTTAATCCTAACAATGAGTCCTATTTGTACTAGGAGTCCAATGAAAGGTATGGCACCAATTGAATTCTAGTTGCAAGGAGAAAGAAAGGTATGCAACTTTTAATTTCCTACTAACACAAGAAGCAAGAAAGTGTTAGATAATATATAGAAGACAATAAAAAGGTAAAACAAATGAAAACAAGTAGTTGAGAATGAAAGAAGATCAGAAAACCCGAAAAAACCCTGAAATTTGCAGCAACTTGATCCACTTTGTTCGAGATGTTCCCAAAGTCAAAAAATTATGAATTTTTTTGTGGTGGCTCCTACAATAGTGTAGATCTGATCTGGAAATTTTTAGCTCAAAATTCGTTCGTTTGAATTTTGAGAATTTTCTCCTTTTGTTCGAATTTTTCACCCAAAACGCCAAAATTCTTGCCAAGAATCGTCCCAAATCTGATACCAAATGATAGAGAAGCGCAAACTTGGAAGCCTTCAATCAAGGTATTGCAAGAACTAAGAGCTCTAAACTCAATCAAGAAAGCTATGGGCAGATCTGAAAATTCAATAGAAAAGAGAAGGACTTTTCATGAAAATTTTAGATTCAAGGCTGGAAATTTAAAGAAAAGAATACAATAAGAAAGATTAGAAGATGAATAATAAGAATATAATGAAAAAGATTAAAAAAATGAAGAGAAGAATAGTAAAAACAAATCTGAAATTTCTAGCTTTGTTTATGGAATTATGGGAGATGGGGTGAAGATTGAAGATGAAGATGGCTTGCGATTTGTTGTTGTTGTTTTGTCCTCGGCACCCTCTTAGATGCAATTATCTAAGCAAGCAACCTCAAGCGGCTCTAACCCACCCTCCTAGACGTGATTACCTAGGCAAGCAGGAGTGTGAAGATGATCTCCCTCACAAGAACTCGTCGGACTTATGTTGAAGAAGACTTCTAAGGCACAAGTAATCAGCACTTGCAAAAACAAACTCACTAAATATTTTATTAACCAAAGAAAATCTCAATAATCTGAATTACAATGGTGGACGCTTCATCCTTTTATAGGTGAAGGATAACCAAAGTAATCTAACTTCTACTAAAACAAGGAAACCCTAATTTAATTAAAAAATAAAAGAAAAACAGCCTTTAAACTCCTTGTGCTTGGGCTGCAAGTGATAAGCTGATAAATGCATGTGATAAGTTGATAAGAGTTGTTTGGGAAAAGGGTGGTTGGTTCCTAAAGTATATAAAACCCTAAAAACATAATTTAAATGTTAATAATTAAGTTGGGCTAAGTCTAATTCGTCCAAAAGCCTTATATAATAGCTTTTGGGCTGAATTTTACAAATTCCCGTAATAATCCCGTATCCAGTTTTCTGCATGCGCAGTCTTCCGTAAAATGGACGTATCTTGAGTTCCCGATGTCCGATTGATGCGTTTCAAGATGCATTGGAAAGATAACTGAATTCCGGTCAAATTGTTAGAAGACAACTCTGCCCAGAAATGCCAGGATCCCATCCGAAATGTCGTCTCAAGTTGGCTGACTTTCCAGACTTCACAAACAGATTCAACTTCTTGTCCAATATGCATTGCTTTAGCCCTCCCATACATGTATCAGTTTGCCTTGGTCATGCACTAGCAAAGGGAGGTAAAATATATTTTTTTCGATTAAAAATAAAAAAAAGTAATTGAAAAGTGCAGAAATTGAAAAAAGAAATTTGCTGTTACCAATCCCCGACAATGGCGCCAAAAACTTGTTAAGGTGTGTAGGTGTTCCCTTTTTGTGAGAGCGCAAGTGCACACTCCTGCCAAGTTATAGTATAAAAGATGTCGAATCCCACGAGGATTGGACAACTCGGTTCGTTTTGTAGTCCCTACACAAGGTAAAATAAAAGCACAAGTGAATAGTTTGTTGAGATGAAAAGTAATTAAAAACACAAGTAATAGAGAAGTGATTCAGGTTGATAGAGCATGCATGGTTATGCTGCTCCTTAGTGTGAAAACTGCGTTGTAAAAGGTCTGAGTTGTTTCGTGCTGCCACGATATGCTGCCTCGACGGGTATGGCGGGCAGCAGGCTATGTAACACCCGGGTTTAGGGGTCGGGTGAAAATAATATTTTAATATTATTCTGGGCTCGGTTTTATAATTAAAATAACCTTTTGGGCTTCGGGTTTCAAAAGCAAACATTTTATTGTTGGACTAAATTGAAATGAAAATTTAATTTGGAGGGTTTTTAGAGAAAAGGGGAAATAGCCATCTCATTAATGGCACTCTTGTAAATAAATGGACTTGTGGAATTAAAAACTCATTTCTTATTTTAAAGGGATTATTCATCATCTTCTTCCCTCTTCCTTTTCAAAATCTCACGACAAAAACTCCCCTTCCCCTAGTCTACTATTTCATCATCTTTCTTCCTCATCCTTGGTGATTTTCGAAAGGTAAACATATATTCGACTTGCCCTCTCTTTCCTCTACATGCTAGTACTCTTAGATTTCATTAAAACCCATGATTTTGCATTTTGGTATTTTGAAAAGTTTAGACTAAAAATGTCATCTTTGTTGTCTTAAACTAAAGCTTTTGATTTATTAATGATATATGAGTTGTTTACTATCTATAAGGTTCAACATATCCGATTTTTACATGGTTTTATGGTGTTTCCCGAAATTGGGTTTTAGTGAGGTTTTAGAGTGTTGAAATGTTGAATTTTGGGGGTGTTTTGTGTGAGAAATTGTGGGCTGATGGTTGTATGATAGTTAGGGGTTGTTTCGGAAGCTATTAGGTGTGTTAAAAGAGTTGGAATCATTGGTTTTGGACTGTGCTAAAGGGCTGCTCGGGAATTGCATTTTGGGGATTGTTCTTGGCTCGAAAATTATGTGCTTGTTGCTTGAATTGTATTCCGGGTTGGTCTTTTGATGTTGGGCTGATTCGAGGATTATTTGAATTGTGTTTGAGGTTGTTTGGAAGCGGGAATTTGTGTTGAAGAAGCTTGGGGATCGAATCCGGAAGTGAGGAGGCTTGAGTCGGCTTTGCTTGATTTGCTTAAGGAAGTAAGGTGAGTGGTTAATGTTTTAATTTAATTTTCTAAGATTGGTTCAAGCACGTGGATGTGGAAATGTTTTCAAGAATCGTTTTGGTTCAAAGGTAATTTTGAAGGTGGTTTAGATTTGGGCTTGAAAGTGACTTAAACTCAAAGAGTAAGATGATGTGAAATGCCTATTTAATTTCCCTTTTATACCATTGTTTTTCATTGCTTGAAATGACCTTTTGATATATACATGAAACCCCAATACTTTGGGAGGAAGCATGTGGCTATTTATTGTATCGTTGATCATGTATGATAGTAATAATGTTGATGTTGATATGCCTTGTAAGATGTGTGTAAGTTGGTGCAGGTTGTGCACGAAAATCGTGAGTAAGACCATTTGTGATTGGTAAGATTGTAAGTAGTAAGTGATGCCTAATTGTGGATATTGTTACACCTTGTTTGGTTGTGTATGATATAGTGAGTACATGTTGCATGATAGTGATTGTATATCGTGTTGCATGGTTGGTGTCGAACCTCACGTGATGGTTGTCGTTGCTCCAGTGATGTGTAGTCCCGCCGGTAGCGAGTGGTATAAGACTCCGGTGATGTGTAGTCCTGCCGGTAGTGACTAGTAGAAGAGTACTTTGATGTGTAGTCCCATTGGAAAACTACTGGTCAAAACGGTGATGTGTAGTCCCACCAAGTGTGGTTTGGTTATGCTTGTGCATGCCATGTAATGTTCATGTTGTACCTCACTATATCATTGTCTTCTTATTGTTTTACTATAATCTAGGATTATGTCCTCATGCATACCTTGAAGTGTATTGCTATGTTAAATGCCTATATTGTTGACCCTTGGTTGAACTTGTATGTTAGTAGAAGGATTAGGTCATTTGATGATTTGTATGCGTTGACCTTTATTTTAAAGAAAGCTTTGAACCCTGCATTGTCGTAGTTATGTTTTAGAGCTCCGCTCACTAAGCTTTATGCTTACGCTCTCCTTTTTCTGACAATGCAGATCTTTAGCTTGGAGTTAGCAAGGAGCAAGGAAAAAGGGCGTCCAAGCGTGTGGTAGTTTGCTCAAGTATGGTTTAATTAAATAATGTAGTAGTCTAGCAATGGGAAATGCTATGTGTTTTAGGAGCTTGTATCTAGACTCCTTTGTGTTGGCCACATGTTATTAATGCCTTATGTTGATGCTTTGGGTTGATTATGGGTTGTAATGCTTGATAAGCTATGATGGATGTTGTGTGTGTTGGCATGTCTATTGGTGTTTAGGTTGCCTTGTTAGAGAGGGCCAAACCTCGTATGCTTTTCTTGTGCCTTTCAAGGCCCTTGAGTTCCATGTATGACTTGTATGCCTAATTGCTTTTGTTGGAATGCCAAGTATGTATGCCTTGCTTCATGTTTGAATGCTAAGTTGCTGGAATGATTTGTGCACCATCTTGTGATGGATTGTGCCTTTGATTTCAAGTTAAAGCATGCTTTTATGTTTGATTTGCCTTAGGATTGATGTTAGTGTGTTGATTGAGGGTTTTAGAGGGATTTACGGGCCTTCTTGTGCCTTAAATCAGCTCAAACCTGAAAGTTCGTAGCAGGGGTATCGATACGGTTGGTACGGTATCGATACCACCTTCTTGTTTCAGGCCTCGTGTATCGATACACCTGAGGGGTGTATCGATACCATTTTGGTCACTGGAGCTACTGTCCATTTCGGTATCAATACCGGCCTCTGGTGTATCGATACCGTCATCTTAGCGTTGACCGTGGAAAGTCAACTGTTAGGGAGGGTATCGATACACTCCTTGGGCGTATCGATACGGTCTCCACTGGTTGACTCTGACCAGTTAACCTAGTCAAGGGGTATCGATACACCCCTTAGGTGTATCGATACCGCATGCAGTTTAAGTTTAAAATTGGGCTGTAACATGATTGTTTGAGTTTGTTTGATTGTTTTGTATATGTTGTTCCGCTGTATGATCACTTAGGGTTTAATATCCATTCAGACAAGATTTTAAAATGAAAAAAATAGGGTTGCTAACCGAGGGGGAATCCTTAAGGGGTTTTCACTCGGTTTTCCCCGTGTAGCTCACTCGGACCGGTCATCCGGCCAGACCGGGACGAGGGGGTTACATTTATTGGTATCAGAGCCTGAGGTTTCCGAGACCTCGGGTAGATACGTGAGGTAAGTTTGAAGTGCTATGTTGTTGTAATGTCTCAGTGAATGTTTTGCCATGAATGCTAAATGTTTGTTTGTTAGTACGGTGTTCGAAAGCATGTGTTAGCATGATGAGTGTGTTGAAGCGTAGCGTTGAGTTCCCATTGCTACTATTACTTATTTGAAAGGATTTTTGTAAAGGAATATACTTGAGCACCTTGGACCCTTGCTCTTGCTAACCCTAATTATTCTTGCTTGTGTGTTTTGTTTGTTGTTGTATTGTTGTCTTTGGTAAGTTTGAGGCTGAGACGTGGGCCTAGGGCCGGTAATCGTGAATCTGAGGTTTTGGATGGTGTGAACAATGAGAGAGCTCATCGCTTTAGCTCAGGGCAGTATGACCGTACCAGAATTTGGAGTGCAGTTTGTTTGTTTGGGTCAACAGGCACATGAGTTGGTTTCTGTTGAGGGAAAACAATGTGACCGATCTTGGCATGAGATGGTAAGAGAAGTGATGAACTGAGAGTTGGCTTCAGAATGATGTCGATGTTGTAGCAAGTAATTCCTCGATACAGTCATTAGGCTTGTTTTTCTGATTAATTCTGGATCTACGTGTCCGTGTGTTTGAAGTGAGCATGCGAAGTTGTTGAATCTACCTTGTGAGGTACTAGAGATAGGTGTTGGTGTTGCTAGCTCCTTCAGGGATATAGTCGTGGTCAGAAAGATGTACAAGGGGTGTCCGTTGATGGTTCAGTGGCACGTGTTTTTAGTTGATGTGATGGAATTGCCTTTTTACGGTTTTGATGTGAAGCTGTGCAAGGATTGGGTTGTAGAACATAGAGTTAGGGTAGACTTTGAGACAATGAGAGTTTTCTTAAAGCTTATGGATGACTATGAGATCGTAGTGGTAGGTGGGAATGTGGATTTCGTATCGAATGTTGATCCAGCCTTAGAGGTCAAAGATTGATTGAGTTAGTTGACAGGCTTGCCTAGTAAAATGTGATGGATTTGATTTTTGAATGAGGATCAGACCACAAAATGTTAGAATAGGTTGTGTTTATCCTAGAGGTGTTTGGAAGAATTGCCTGGTTTGTCTCTTGACAGGGAAGAAGAGTTTGATTTTGAGACCGTCTCCGAGTTTGCTCCTGTTTTGTTTGCTCTGTATCTTATGATTCCCGAAAGAATTGAGAGTGTTGAAGAATCAACTACGAGTTTGTTAGACCTTAGATTGATTAGGCCTAGTACGTCATCTTAGAGTATGACAGTACAATTTGTGAAGAAAAAGGAGTGACAGTACGAGAATGTGTTTAGAATTCAGACAGTTGAAACAAGTGACAGTGAATAATTAGTATCCGTTTTCGAGTGTCAGTGATTTGTTGGTCAGTTAGTGTGTGCTTCAGTCTATTTGAAGATTAATTTTAGATCCGATTATTACCCGTTGAAAGTGAGAGAAGTTGAAGTATTGAAGACAGATTTCGGGGCAGATGTGGTCACCTTGAGCTCTGAGTTATGCCGTTTTGTTTGACTAGTGTATTAGTTACCTTCATAGAGATGTTGAACAGAATAATTCCCGAGTTCATTGATCAGTTGTAATAGTTCTCATAGATGACACATGAGTATATTCACGTACCGAAGAATGCCATGACAAGTTTTGAAGTTAGTGTGGTAGATCCTCTTAGGGAATCAGTTGTATGCCAAGTTGTGCAACGTGAACTCCGAGTTAATGAAGATGTTCTCCTAGGACATGTAGATCAGCCGATTTTGTTAGAGTAAATCCCAAGTAGGCAAAAGAAGATATGAGTTGGAACGAATTGAAGACAGTGACAGATATCTATAATTCCTAGGTCTAGCATTGTTACTTTCAGAGAATTGTAAATAGTCTTTTGAAGATAGTTGCTCTATTGATAGATTGCTACAGAAAAATGTTCAGTTGTGTGGTTAGATGCGAGACAGTGAGCCCTTGAGAAACCGAGAGAAACTTTGAAGAGAGCTTCGACCTTGAATCATCTTAGATCAGAGAAAGAGTTTGCGAACCATAATGATGTATTACATGTAGAGTTAGGTTGTGTGCTTATGCAAGGAAGAAGATCCCGGCTTGTTCATCAAGATAGTTGGAAGACTGTGAGAAGAGTTATCTGATAGGAGATATAGGGTTAATTATAGTTGTATTTGCTTCGAAGACTTAGAGACAAAGTCGTATAGAAAGAAATGCACAGTGCATATGTACATATCATCAGAACTTGAAATATTTGAAGACTTAGGAAGGGTTGAAACTTGAACCGCATAAAGTGTTAGAAATGTTTGAAGACTGTAATATCAAGATTGAGTACCATCCGAAGATAGTCAACGTAGTAACCGATGTTCCGAGTTGTAATTGTTGTTAGATTAGTAGTTGAGTTGCGAGTTGTTTTTGCTGAATTCAGTTTACCAGATGATAGTAATCTTGTGGCCGAGTTACATGTTAAACCTACAATGAGTCAGACTGCTTGAAGAGAAACAGTTGCAAGACAGGTTCTTGGCACCTCACGTGCAAGGCATATAAGAAAGAAAACCTTTAGACTTCAGTTTCGGAGATGATAGAGTTTTGCATTTCAGAGACAGAACAGTTGTACCGATTGGCATAATGTTTTGAGATGTATTGTGTTGGCCGAAGCACACGGCAGTTCATTGTATTGCATCAGAGTAGTATGAAGACGTATTGTGGGTTGAAGATGAGTACTTCTGGTTGAGTTGAGGAATGATGTGGTTCGGTATGAGAGTAAGTGTATAGTTTGCCAGTGTGTCAAGACCGAGCATCAGTTTTCTTCTAGCTAGTTACATTTGTGGGAGATTCGTATTGAAAGTGGGTAATAGATTCGAGAGATCTTACGTCTGATCCGCCTTCGATTTCCTCAGTGAGAACTTAGTTGAGTAATCAATGTTAGTTGCGTTGTATGTAGTCCTTTATACACATTCATGTTACTTGTACCGTGGGTAAGATGGCGGAGTTGTGCCTTAGAAAGAATTGAGAGTTGTACAATGCCTTGAGATCGATAGTGGCCGATAGAGATTCGAGTTTTGACTAGATTTTTGAAGACGTCTACAATAGTGTTTGGTTACCTGTTGGAGTCAGATGATCAGTCAGAGGAAGTTACGAGTCAAGTGTTCAAACAATGTCGTATGAGTTTGTGAGTCGGGCTAGATCTATTGTTTATCTATTGCAGTTACCACCATAGTTAGAAGGAGGTATGTAATGTGTTCGGTGTATCTATGATTCAGAAGTGTGAGTCAGTTGTGTCCCGTGTTATGTTGTTGAAGAGATTGAGTTGAGTTTAAAATGGTCAAGCATTGAAGGAACCGTTGAGATCTTGACATCAGATAGCTAATGTTGTGTGGTGGGTCTACCGAGTTGGTGGGTATGTTGTGGTGAGAGAAAGTGTGGAGGAGCATGTGTCAGTGACTCTTCCTGTCTGATAAATTTCGGGGACGAAATTTCCTTAAGTGGGGGAGAGTTGTAACACCCGGGTTTAGGGGTCGGGTGAAAATAATATTTTAATATTATTTTGGGCTCGGTTTTATAATTAAAATTACCTTTTGGGCTTCGGGTTTCAAAAGCAAACATTTTATTGTTGGACTAAATTGAAATGAAAATTTAATTTGGAAGGTTTTTAGAGAAAAGGGGAAATAGCCATCTCAAATGGCACTCTTGTAAATAAATTGACTTGTGGAATTAAAAACTCATTTCTTATTTTAAAGGGATTATTCATCATCTTCTTCCCTCTTCCTTTCCAAAATCTCACGACAAAAACTCCCCTTCCCCTAGTCTACTATTTCATCATCTTTCTTCCTCATCCTTGGTGATTTTCGAAAGGTAAACATATATTCGACTTGCCCTCTCTTTCCTCTACATGCTAGTACTCTTAGATTTCATTAAAACCCATGATTTTGCATTTTGGTATTTTGAAAAGTTTAGACTAAAAATGTCATCTTTGTTGTCTTAAACTAAAGCTTTTGATTTATTAATGATATATGAGTTGTTTACTATCTATAAGGTTCAACATATCCGATTTTTACATATTTTTATGGTGTTTCCCGAAATTGGGTTTTAGTGAGGTTTTAGAGTGTTGAAATGTTGAATTTTGGGGGTGTTTTGTGTGAGAAATTGTGGGCTGATGGTTGTATGATAGTTAGGGGTTGTTTTGGAAGCTATTAGGTGTGTTAAAAGAGTTGGAATCATTGGTTTTGGACTGTGCTAAAGGGCTGCTCGGGAATTGCATTTTGGGGATTGTTCTTGGCTCGAAAATTATGTGCTTGTTGCTTGAATTGTATTCCGGGTTGGTCTTTTGATGTTGGGCTGATTCGAGGATTATTTGAATTGTGTTTGAGGTTGTTTGGAAGCGGGAATTTGTGTTGAAGAAGCTTGGGGATCGAATCCGGAAGTGAGGAGGCTTGAGTCGGCTTTGCTTGATTTGCTTAAGGAAGTAAGGTGAGTGGTTAATGTTTTAATTTAATTTTCTAAGATTGGTTCAAGCACGTGGATGTGGAAATGTTTTCAAGAATCGTTTTGGTTCAAAGGTAATTTTGAAGGTGGTTTAGATTTGGGCTTGAAAGTGACTTAAACTCAAAGAGTAAGATGATGTGAAATGCCTATTTAATTTCCCTTTTATACCATTGTTTTTCATTGCTTGAAATGACCTTTTGATATATACATAAAACCCCAATACTTTGGGAGGAAGCATGTGGCTATTTATTGTATCGTTGATCATGTATGATAGTAATAATGTTGATGTTGATATGCCTTGTAAGATGTGTGTAAGTTGGTGCAGGTTGTGCACGAAAATGGTGAGTAAGACCATTTGTGATTGGTAAGATTGTAAGTAGTAAGTGATGCCTAATTGTGGATATTGTTACACCTTGTTTGGTTGTGTATGATATAGTGAGTACATGTTGCATGATAGTGATTGTATATCGTGTTGCATGGTTGGTGTCGAACCTCACGTGATGGTTGTCGTTGCTCCGGTGATGTGTAGTCCCGCCGGTAGCGAGTGGTATAAGACTCCGGTGATGTGTAGTCCCGCCGGTAGTGACTAGTAGAAGAGTACTTTGATGTGTAGTCCCATTGGAAAACTACTGGTCGAAACGGTGATGTGTAGTCCCACCGTGTGTGGTTTGGTTATGCTTGTGCATGCCATGTAATGTTCATGTTGTACCTCACTATATCATTGTCTTCTTATTGTTTTACTATAATCTAGGATTATGTCCTCATGCATACCTTGAAGTGTATTGCTATGTTAAATGCCTATATTGTTGACCCTTGGTTGAACTTGTATGTTAGTAGAAGGATTAGGTCGTTGGATGATTTGTATGCGTTGACCTTTATTTTAAAGAAAGCTTTGAACCCTGCATTGTCGTAGTTATGTTTTAGAGCTCCGCTCACTAAGCTTTATGCTTACGCTCTCCTTTTTCCGACAATGCAGATCTTTAGCTTGGAGTTAGCAAGGAGCAAGGAAAAAGGGCGTCCAAGCGTGTGGTAGTTTGCTCAAGTATGGTTTAATTAAATAATGTAGTAGTCTAGCAATGGGAAATGCTATGTGTTTTAGGAGCTTGTATCTAGACTCCTTTGTGTTGGCCACAGGTTATTAATGCCTTATGTTGATGCTTTGGGTTGATTATGGGTTGTAATGCTTGATAAGCTATGATGGATGTTGTGTGTGTTGGCATGTCTATTGGTGTTTAGGTTGCCTTGTTAGAGAGGGCCAAACCTCGTATGCTTTTCTTGTGCCTTTCAAGGCCCTTGAGTTCCATGTATGACTTGTATGCCTAATTGCTTTTGTTGGAATGCCAAGTATGTATGCCTTGCTTCATGTTTGAATGCTAAGTTGCTGGAATGATTTGTGCACCATCTTGTGATGGATTGTGCCTTTGATTTCAAGTTAAAGCATGCTTTTATGTTTGATTTGCCTTAGGATTGATGTTAGTGTGTTGGTTGAGGGTTTTAGAGGGATTTACGGGCCTCCTTGTGCCTTAAATCAGCTCAAACCTGAAAGTTCGTAGCAGGGGTATCGATACGGTTGGTACGGTATCGATACCACCTTCTTGTTTCAGGCCTCGTGTATCGATACACCTGAGGGGTGTATCGATACCATTTTGGTCACTAGAGCTACTGTCCATTTCGGTATCGATACCGGCCTCTGGTGTATCGATACCGTCATCTTAGCGTTGACCGTGGAAAGTCAACCGTTGGGGAGGGTATCGATACACTCCTTGGGCGTATCGATACGGTCTCCACTGGTTGACTCTGACCAGTTGACCTAGTCAAGGGGTATCGATACACCCCTTAGGTGTATCGATACCGCATGCAGTTTAAGTTTAAAATTGGGCTGTAACATGATTGTTTGAGTTTGTTTGATTGTTTTGTATATGTTGTTCCGTTGTATGATCACTTAGGGTTTAATATCCATTTAGACAAGATTTTAAAATGAAAAAAAAATTGGGTTGCTAACCGAGGGGGAATCCTTAAGGGGTTTTCACTCGGTTTTCCCCGTGTAGCTCACTCGGACCGGTCATCCGGCCAGACCGGGACGAGGGGGTTACATGCTACGACCCTGTCACGTGAACGCAGCGGGTCACTACCCCTGCAACTTTCGCTGTCTCGGCAGGTGGAACGGAAATAAGTCTCGGCGGCAGATCTGGCAGATACTCCAAGTTCGGCGTTGACAGTGATCCTTCCTATTTCTAGGCAAGGATGCTCGAGAGCTAACGTGACGTAGGCAATACCTAGCAATCTCAGCGTAAACCTAACACAGGATAGTCAACTCGGTTGGTGATCCCTTTTAGCCGCTGAAACTTGTGAACTGGTTAAGAACCAAGTTAGTCACGCCTCAGCACGTTGTGACCATACTTAACCCTTTTGTGAGCCTTGCACTTTCGTGCCCGACAAATGGATTCTCTCAACTGATTGGTGTAGACTTATTGAAAGAATGAAGTGCACAAATAAAACAAACTTGGAATATTTTATTGAAAAATAACTCAAAACCTAAAACAACCATTTCACAACTAATTTACAACATAACCCTAACCCAAATGGAGTTTAGAACATTGCGGCGGAAAAAAACACTAGCAAAGTCTGTAGAAAACCTAAGATGATTTGAACTAGGAGTATAATGAGTATTTATAGACTAATGACTAGGTTAAGTCCTCCTTAAAGTAGAAGTCCTCGAAAATAGCTTTCCATCTTTAATATGACTTTAAACTCTAACTTCTTTGCGTGGAATATATACTTTATCTCGTTTGCGTTAGCCCGCAAGTAAGCTTGAGATTTTTCTTTGGCGGCTCTGGCTGCTGCTACAGACGTCGGAAAATCAAGTGGACACCGGCGATTAGATTCAGGGTTTTTAGCTCTACAGATCGCACTCCAGTTCTCCAACTTCCATAGTTAGCTGCCGTGGGCAGCAAGGTCGGCGACAACTCTACTCGGCAGCAAGGTCGGCAACAACTGTCTTCTGCTAGAATTGCATCAGTACAACTCCTAAGTTTGTTCTCTCAGCATTGTGTCCTCAGCTCCTCAGTTCCCTCTTTCAGCCTTTAGTACTTAAATACAAAAATACACTAAAACAATATCTCTTGTTTACCAAATAAACGATAATCTATAAAAGCAAGGTAAAATAAGGGAATACTGTAAAATGCCATGCATGCACCTACTTATGCCTAAAATATGCTTAGAAACAGTAATAATAAGAGGTGGAATGTGTATGAAATATAAGACTTGTGGACACTTTACACTGAGAAAATTCAAACTATTACGCAGATTGCTCTGCTACACAATTTTGATTACATCGGCTAACAAACCATTAAACTAGTGGGGATCAATCTTTTCTATGACCATCGACAGAATCAAATCAGAAAGCTAGCGTCGTGAGGATCTCTATACGATCACCAAACAACCGCTAAGGTATGCTGAAATCATGCCAAACAACAGATGAAACGAACCATAAAAAATAATGAAAAACGTGCCACAATGGCAGAGGAAAAGCATGCCACAAGAGCATAGATTTTTATTAAAATTGAGAAAATAAAACATGAAAGAGTAATAAAATTATTGAACACCGGTAAGAAAATTAATGAACACTGGTGGTTGAAAACCAGTACTAAGATTAATTATCGCCATCGATTAAGAAAAAAAAAGAAAAAAAGAAAAACTTGTGACGGCTATAGAGAGAAAATGAAATTTTTTTAGCGTACGAGAATATGAGAAATTTAAAGCACCCAAAAGTGTAAAATTGTAATGTAAATAAGTTGTAGCCTATTAGTATTATACTTTCATGTAACATGCTCATAAACCATTAGGAGTCACTTGCATTTTAATCTTATAGCCCAATAGCACTAAACACATATTCATGTAGTCGTTTATGCAGTAATTAACATTAAATTAGTTGAAATGATAAGATATGCTTATTGTTTTTCACCACACTATGCAAATCATCGTAACAAGATACTTATACTTTGAAATTAACATATACATTATATACACATCAGAGACGGATCTTAACAACACAAGTTTAAATTAAAAATTTTAAAATATTTAATTTATTTTTAAAAAATAGTCTAACCATTAAAAATAAAATAAAATGTGAGTTATTGAGAACTTTTTAAAAATTATGAAATGAATTAATTAATTTTTTCAAAATTTAAAAATATTATTAGAATTTCTAAATTTTTTGAAGAGACTAAGTTATTTTTTTTAATTTTTTTAAAGAATTATAGGCTAAAGGGTAAAATTTGTCCATGTAGTAATCCGAAATCAGCAATGTTGCCCCTACATTTTTTCTTCGTAATTTTGCCCTCAAAGTTAGTCAATTTTAGCAATGTTTCCCTTTGACCAATTTTGACCGTTAAATGCTGACGTGGCAGTTAACGGTGCTGCGGGGCAGTTTTGCCCTTGAAGTAGTTCATGCAATTTTGCCCTCGAATTCATTAATTGTAGCAAATTTACCTATGGTTTATTTAGTTTTTTTGAAAAAAAAATTGAATAAATAATTTAGTTTTTCGAGTTGAACTTTAACGAACAAAATATATAAAAAATCGATTAACAAATTGATGTAAATATCCTTTGAGTCCCTAATAAATTTAAAAATAAACAAAGTGTAAACTCTCAAAAAAATCAAAATATTCCTCAATTTTTTTAAAAAATAGGGGTCATCACCATATGGCTACATTATGGTCTCCCCGTAAACATACCTCGTAAAAAATCGATTATCATGTTCCACTTATATGAGAGAAAAATATAGATCATAAAACACTTGAATACTTATGAATATATAAATAAAATACATTATAATTGTACCTTTGATATATCATATTCTTTAGGGGTGTGCATTTCGGATATCCGATCCGATCCGAAATTTCGAATATCCGAAATTTTTGGATAGGTATTTTAGTGATCCGTATCCGATCTGAAAAAATCGGATACCAGATTTTCGGATACTCGAAATTTCGGATCAAATATTCGAATATTCGAATATCCAAAATTATGAGTTAATTTAATTGTTTTTTTTGAATTTGGCGGTCTTTATCCATGAACATTTTAGGTTTCCGAATATCCAAAATTGTTTAATATCATGTTTGTGTTTGTTTATTTATTTTTGATGGTGTTCGTGCTCGTTTTTTAATGTTCACGAACATGTTCGTTTAACGTTCGTGAACATTTTTGTGTAATGTTTGTGCATTTTTTCGTTTATATGACCGCTAACATGTTTATTTATATGTTAGCAAAAATGGTGGAATTACATCACTGTCTTCAAGCTCATTAGGCTTCACAGTTTGGACTAAAAAAATCACCATGTGTTCAATTTAGTCCATACATTCACCAAAATTTAAAATGTAAAAAAATAAAAGGATAAGGGAAACCAAGTAAATGAGCTTACGAGCTTGTCTGTGAACATAAACGAACGGAACACACATATGTTTGTGTTCGTTCGTTTATTAAACGGACATAAAATATTATTCATACTCGTTTATTTAGCTTAATAAACGAACGTTATATGAACGATTCACTAACAATTCATCGAACGCTCTATTCATTTGCACCTCTTAGATAAACTAAAGAAGAATGAGCATGTATCCTCAATTTTTTTGTCCAATAACAATTTAGGTCCTTATAAATTTAAGTATTAGACAAATTAGGTCTTGCCCCATAAATTTTGAGCTTAAATACGTAATAAGCCATTGCATTTTTGAAATTCTATATTTTGGCCCCTGTCAATATTCAATCCTAGCTCTGCCCCTGCCCATATCACATCAGCGTTCCCAACTTCCCCTCACCAAATAGAGACCCGAATAGGGCCCGAGCTCCTTGGGAGATGGCTCCACAACAAAATGACCAAGGGTGGTAGGAGAAAATAACACCGAAGAGGAAAGAGAATCAGGAAAAAAAAGTGAAAACCAAAGCTGAAAGAAAAAGAAGTATGGGTAAAGAGAGGTGGGGGGAAAGGGTGGCCATCATCCAAAAGTCTAGAGAGGCGTCATCCAAGGAAGCCAAAAACCAGATTTATGGTTTAAAATATAGGGAGAGAATAGAAAGGGTTTTTAGATAGAGAAATGACCAATGGTGTTAGAAGAACATGACGTCGGAGAAGAAAAAAATCAGGAGAAAGTGGGTGGCCACTACTCAAAGACCTAGAGCGGCGCTACCCAAGGAAGTAGGAAACCATATCTAGGGCATAGCCGTCCCTGGGCATGGGCGAGAGGGGCGCTCGGCCAGTGTCTATTTTTTATAACAATATTAGTGTTATGGCCCAATTTTTTAATATTTATTATTAAGGGTTTACTCTTAAATTTTATTTTTTCAATACTTGTTATTAGGGTCTAATTTTTTTCAATAAATGTTATTAGGGGCCTAATTTTTTAACACTTGTTATGTAACACCCCAATTTTGGGCTTAGAAGTTTTGGGTTTGGATCGGACCGGTCGGGTTGCGGTTCGAATATAAAAGGGTGAATTTAGGAAAGCCTAGTTTGGGTTGCATTAAAAATATGGAAAAATGTCTTAAAATCCTCTTTTATTATATATAAGAGAAAGGTGAAATCAATTTTACAAAATGAGGTTTGGAAGAGTGACATTTTGGGTTAGTGACCAAAATGTAATTTTTGAAAACTGGGTGACTGTTTTAAAAAGGATTGAAACTTTGAATCTTTAAGGAGCTATTTACCCAAAAGAGTTTCTCCAGATTTTTCTTTAATATTAAAGGATTAATTAATGGTTTTAAAATAAAAGTAAAAGGTAGGGAAAGATATTTTGGCATTTTCAACTAACTTTTCCCAAATTCCATTTTCCTTTTCTCTCAACTTTCTCTCAACCCAAATGTTGCATGTAAAAGAGTCTATCGCAATTGTAGTGCAAGTGTACACGACGCAAGTAGTAAAGTGATACGAAGTATCAGATATCGTCTCCACAGGGATTGGGCTAAAAGCTTCACCTAATTTCACTGCACGAAGTAAAGGAAATAATTGAGAGTTGTCACGAGAATAATAAAGTAAACTTAAATAAAAGAGTAGAATAATCAAGATAGAGAGAATGGGCTGGTATTGAATTGCTCAGTAGTGCAGGTATTGTATTGCTTAGGAACTCCAGTTCTGTCGTCGCGCCTGTCGCTGGCAGCACCTGTCGCGGCAGCTGTCCGTTGGTCGTCGCGGCAGCAAACACACCAACTCAGTACGTTCAAGTTTGGCAAGAATCCCAGATCTGCCTTGGCCTATCCCTAGGTCCAAGTCTGTCGATGATCACATCTTTGACGATACCTCCCGGCGTGAATCGAAGGATGAACACCGATGTGTATGAATTCTTCCTTAGCCACTTAACCTTGCCCTATCCCTAGGCACAAGATAGTTCAACTATAAACTAGAGAACTCGCTCTTATTTCTTTCGTATACTTAACTCTCCCGATGCTAAGTAAATAGATAACCTCACAATGCTCTCCCGATGCTCTTGCAAGATATTAAAACCAAAATAAGAGAACTTGAAGTTTATTTTATTGAACTTGGAAAATCCTAAAACAAAACAACCCTTGCAACTACTTTACAAAACAACCCGTGGCCCTAGGGGGAATTTAGAACATGTCGACGAAGGGTAAACGACAGAGGGGTTTAGGTTATCGGTTATGGGGTATTATCCTCATAGGTTAAATCTATGCCCTTATATAAGCTTTGGGCTCAAGTATTCTAAGTTAATAAGGATTACAACTTTAATGAAAAGTAAGATTCTAATAAATGCTTAATCTCTAAGGATTCCTACTTTTCAGCCGCCTCCTTATTTCATGGGAATTCCTCTCCTTGAGCTTTGGCTTGACATATCTTTTGATCCGGGGCTTGGAAAAATATTTGGCTTTCACACAACAGATGAGCAGAGTTTTCTCTATCTATCGAGGTCCACTTTACTTTTCCTCTTCATAAGGCTGCTGTCACCTTGCTGTCACGACAGATCCATGTCAGCTTCTTCCTTGTCATCTGCTTGTCCAGTTTAACTCTTCTGCTTCTCTGCCCTGCGCCCGCCTTCACCGTCTACAATGGCAGCAACCTGTAAAATAAGCCATCTTTTAGTAGAATCCGTGCCTTTAATTCATTTGTGATGTTTTACTGTAAACTAACCTAAATGCAATGCAATGATGCTTGAATGCAGCAGAAATATGGGTTAAAAAGGGTGTAAATAATAGAACTTTTACACACTCAACACACCCCCAAACTCAAGTTTTTGCTTGCCCTCAAGCAACTAAGACCTAAAAGAAAAAAAAATATAAATTTTTTTTTGTGTTGGCCTTCAAACAGTGAACTGTCCCTTACCCGTCGCTTATTCTCTATGGCGGCAGCAACCTGTCGGAAAGATTAGGATCTGTCCGGAATCTTCCTATAGCCCTCGTGCAGTGTGTGCATGCTTGTGAACAGTTATATGCCAAGACTCTCTTAGTTTCACTAGAATATTCAACTCTTAACTCGAATTTTTATGCCAAAGTTTATCTTTTTGAAGGCACATTTTCATGCTTCTTTTCTGTTTTGACTCGCTTTTTATTTTTCAAGCTAAAGTTTCACTAGAGCCGGTTTCGGGCACCTCTAGCTAACTTCCTAGAGCCGGTTTCGGGCACCTCTAGGGCTATTTTGCTAAACTTCTTTCCTAGAGCCAGTTTTAGGCACCTCTAGGGGCTATTCAAGTGCTAAGCTTTCCTATTCTAGTTTGGCTAAAAGAAATCTAAGCAGTATAACAGTCACAAAGGTGTTTAAGTTTTCAGAACTATAGAAAGGCTCTAAACTTCTCCTTAATCTGTCCTAAAGATGCTGCCACGACAAAGCTTTCATGACAGGTAAGTTAACTTCACAGTTTTAAGCCAACAGTTTAATCTTTTTTTTAAGAGAACTTAATTAAATAACAGACACAACAAATTAATAAAAAAAATGTACTAAGACTCCATTACTGTGGAGGGTGCCACCCCCAAACTCGAGGGTTGCATTGCACTCAATGCAAAATGACAGAAAAGATAGAGGCAGATACATCACAAAATAAAGATAGAGCAGGCAGCAAGAAAAGAAAAATAAAAGACTTAAATTTTAATCGCTGTCCTCGCTGCTGCTGCTGACACGGATCTGACGGCGGCGTCTGGGCTGTGGACATATTAGTTGCAAGGGTTTGAAAGTAAAGAAAACAAGAAAAACTAGAGGAGAAAGCAAGTAAGAGGAAGCAGAAGTGATGAAAATGAAAATGAGAACGAGGTTTTATAGCGGTCGAGGTGCTGCCCGTTTAATGCTGTAACGGCAGGCGTGAATAACGGAGAGACTGTTGGGATTTGGCGTCTCTGACGCGTCTGCCACACGCTTCTGCATCTGCCGTGGCAGTCTGTTGACAGCCTGTCTTATCCGTCTGCGGCGGCAGCCGAAACGACAGGCTTCAATAAATGGGCTCTGTTGGGCTGATGGATGGATGGTGGGCTTGGGTCACTTCTCCTTTTCTTCTTGACTCCTTTATTTCCTAAAGACAGAAAAATAAAAACATTATTCGACTAAAATAAACCTAATTTCCTAATAAATAATAAATAATATAAATAAATAAATAATAAAACTTAGGTTAAATTAGGGATGCCTTGTGGGGCATCTCCTAGAGTAACCACTTCCTGAATTCCTGGGGCTTCAGTCCCTTGATAATGCTTGAGGCGCTGTCCATTAACTTTGAATTGGTGCCCGTCTTTTAATGATTGGATTGTGATGGCACCATGGGGAAAAACTTGCACCACTTGGAACGGGCCAGACCATCTAGACTTTAGCTTTCCTGGGAAGAGTTTCAGTCTAGAATTGAATAACAACACAAGCTGTCCTGGACAGAACTGTCGTGGCAGCAACTTCTTGTCATGCCACTTCTTTGTTTTCTCCTTGTATATTCTTGCATTGTCATAGGCCATTGTCCGTATTTCTTCAAGCTCGTTCAGATCTAACAACCTTTTCTGGCCTGCCTTGTCCAAGTCCATATTCACTGCCTTGATAGCCCAATATGCTTTATGCTCTATCTCGACAGGCAAGTGGCAGGTTTTTCCATAAATCAGTCGGTATGGAGACATGCCCAACAGAGTCTTAAAAGCTGTCCTATATGCCCATAATGCATCATTCAGAAGTAAAGACCAATCTTTCCTAGTTGGTTTAACCATCTTCTCAAGAATGTTCTTCACTTCCTTATTGGATATCTCAGCCTGTCCATTGGTCTGTGGGTGGTATGCTGTCGCGATCCGGTGCTTGACACCGTATTTCTTCAAGGCGGCAGCAATAACCCTATTGTCAAAATGTCTCCCTTCATCACTGATAATCGCCTTGGGGATGCCAAACCTCGAAAAAATGTTTTTGTGTAAAAACTTTTGGACCGTCTTGGCATCATTCTTTTGTGTGGCGATAGCTTCAACCCACTTAGAGACATAATCTACTGCTAGGAGGATGTATAAATTTCCACATGAAGATGGAAAAGGTCCCATAAAATCAATCCCCCAGACGTCGAAGATCTCGACCTCTAAAATGTTCTGCAGTGGCATCTCGTTTCTCCTCGAGATGTTACCTGTCCGCTGGCACCTGTCACAGTTCTTGTAGAAGTTCTGTGCATCTTTATACAGTGTCGGCCAGTAGAACCCTGATTGCAGCACCTTGGCAGCAGTTTTATTGCCTCCTAAGTGTCCTCCATATTGTGAAGCATGGCAGTGATGGAGAATGTCCTCTTGCTCTTCTTGTGGTACGCACCTCCTTATAACCTGATCTGCACATAGTTTGAAAAGAAGAGGTTTGTCCCAATAATAATGCTTAACATCATTTTGGAACCTCTTCCTGGCTTGATAATTAAGATCAGAAGGAAGTATTCCGCTAACTATAAAATTAACGAAATCAGCATACTAGGGGAGTTCAGAAAACTTACCTGCTGCCATAGCTGTTGTGGAAGCGATTGCGGCAGCAAAGAGCTGCTCATCTGGGAAGGTCTCCAGTATGTTTGTCTCGGCAATTGGTAGACTCTGTCCCTTCTCCAATCTTGACAAGTGGTCTGCCACCTGATTTTCTGTCCCCTTTTTGTCTTTGATCTCAAGGTCGAATTCTTGTAATAGCAAGATCCACCGGATCAATCTAGGCTTTGCGTCCTTTTTCGCAAACAGATACTTAAGGGCAGAATGGTCTGTGTGCACAATTACCTTCGTCCCAAGTATGTAAGAACGAAACTTGTCGATGGAGAACACCACAGCTAATAACTCCTTTTCTGTGGTGGTGTAGTTCACTTGGGCGTCATTTAATGTCATGCTGGCGTAGTATATAACATGGAACAGCTTATTTCTGCGCTGCCCAAGTGCTGCCCCGACAGCATAGTCACTAGCATCACACATAATCTCAAATGGCTGTGTCCAGTCTGGTGGCTGTACTATGGGGGCTGTCACCAGTTTTTCCTTCAGAACCTTGAATGCTTCAGTACATTCATCATTAAAGTCAAAGGGTTGGTTCTGCTCTAGGAGATGGCATAGGGGCTTGGTAATTTTTGAGAAGTTTGCAATGAATCTCCGATAAAAACCAGCATGCCCTAAAAAACTCCTAATGCCCTTGACTGTGGTCGGTGGCGGTAACTTTTCTATGACTTCTATTTTGGCCCTGTCGACTTCTATCCCACGGCAGCTAATCTTATGGCCGAGAACTATCCCTTCATCCACCATAAAGTGGCATTTTTCCCAATTCAAGACAAGATTAGCTTTTTCACATCTTTCAAGTACCTTTTGAAGATTGCCGAGGCAGCTCTCAAAATCGTCCCCAAAGACGGAAAAATCATCCATAAAAATTTCTAGGAAGTCCTCTACCATGTCGGAGAATATGGCCATCATGCACCTTTGGAAGATGGCAGGTGCATTACAGAGTCCAAACGGCATCCTCCTAAACGCATATGTTCCGTAAGGGCATGTGAAAGTCGTCTTTTCTTGATCCTCTGGTGCAATAGCAATTTGGTTGTAACCTGAGTAACCATCAAGAAAACAATAGTAAGATTTACCCGATAATCTATCAAGCATTTGATCAATAAAGGGTAAAGGAAAGTGGTCCTTTCGGGTAGCTTTGTTAAGCTTCCGATAGTCCATACAAACCCTCCAACCGGTCACAGTCCTGGTTGGATTAACTCATTGTTCTCATTGGTTATCACGGTCATTCCTCCTTTCTTTGGAACACATTGCACCGGGCTCACCCATTTGCTGTCGGAGATGGCGTAAATAATACCAGCATCTAACCATTTGATTATCTCTTTACGCACCACCTCTTTCATCGCATGGTTTAGCCGCCTTTGGGCATCAATAGTCGGCTTATGATCTTCCTCTAGGAGGATTTTGTGCATGCATAACGCCGGACTAATGCCTTGAATGTCTGCTATCGTCCATCCAATCGCCTTTTTGTGCTGCCTTAGCATGTCGATTAGCTGTCGTTCCTGTTCCTGCGGCAGCTTAGAAGAGATGATTACGGGCAACGTATCATTTGAACCAAGAAAAGCATATTTAAGCTGCCCTGGCAGAGGCTTCAGTTCTAAGGCAGATGGTTCAATAGTAGATGGCTTTTGGATTAAATGGTTATCCGAAGTGTAATTCAAAGGTTCGAATAACTTACCTGGACGATGGCTTAACCAGTTTACCTCCTCCTGATCTTCAGTATCAGATGTATCGGAGTCAGAGGAGTTGCTGTCGTCGGTGCTGTCTTCGTTGCTGTCATGACAGGCCTGTAAGTGGTTGTCGCAGCAATGACCAAAGTTTATATCATGACAGCCCGACCTAATGTATGGATGATCATGGGTTACTTCAATGATAGCCTTGCATTCCTCATCCACATCAGCATGTTTCATCGCTTGGAGAACATTTAACTTAATCTCTTGATCGTTCACGCACATGGTGAGTTCTCCTTTCTCCACATCAATCAGTGATCTTCCCGTGGCTAAGAAGGGTCGCCCAAGGATGACTGGTGCATTTTCATCTGCCTCACAATCTAAAACAAGAAAGTCAGCAGGAAAAATAAACGTATCCACTCTTACCAGAATATCTTCAATCTTTCCCTCTGGATGAACGTAAGAGCGGTCTGCCAGCTGCAGAGTTACTGTCGTGGGCCGCGCCTTTCCAATACCTAATTTCTGAAAAACAGACTTTGGCATTAGATTAACACTAGCACCAAGATCACAAAGTGCCTTACCCACGAATTTGTCTCCGATTACACAAGGTATGATGAAACTCCTCGGATCCTTCTTTTTCTGGGGTGGCTGCCGATGAAGAATACTCATGCAACCATCTGCCATCCTTACCGTTTCAAATTCCCCAAATTTATATTTCTTTGACATGACATTTTTGAGAAATTTGGCATAACCAGGCATCTCCCTAACGGCATCTAACAGCGGAATATTAATTTGAACCTGCTTAAAAATATCATAAATCTTTTTAAGTTGAGATTCCTGCTTAGTTTGCTGTATCCGTTGAAGAAAAGGTGGTGGGGGACGGTAATCAGCAATACGTCCTTCCCACTGCATACGAATCTGAGGACGATGTTCTTCATTTTTCTCCTATGTCGCTTCTGCTGTCGTGACAGGCTCATCGGCAATAGTCTGTTTATCACCTGTCGGGGCAGCTTCCTCGGCAGGTTTATCCAAGGCTGGTTTCTTTTCTGTTTCAGCTTCTTTTTCCGGCCCTGGTAGTTTCTTCCCACTCTTAGTAGTAATTGCCTTGCATTTCTCATGTGTGGGTGGTCTAGCATTTTCAGTATTGCTAGGGAATCCTCCATTCTGCCTCGGCTTAATATGTTGAGAAACCTGACCCATTTGTGTCTCCAGAGATTTCAAAGTAGCTTCATGATTTGTCATTCTCATCTCTGTCTTATCCATGAAATTCTCTGTCTTCTTGACAAACTGATTCATATTCTCAATATAAGTACCGGTCTGAGACATAAAGGTGGCCAGAGTCTGTTCCAATATACTGCTCGTGGCAGGTGGTGGCTGCTATTGTTGCTGTGGCGGTAGGTTCTGCGACAGTTGCTGCGGCAGTTGCTGTCGCGTCAGCAATCTAGGTCTTCCCTGATTCTGATTGTGTGCTTGCGGATTCAGGGCATTGTTAGGATTACTCCAGGAAAATTTGGGATCCTTCCTCCAATTGGGGTTATAATTGTTGGAGTTGTAATTTGGCTTGTAATTTCAAACATATTTTCCCTCTTCTACATTTATTGGGCATTCATCCCGACTATGATTTCCCTCACAGATGTCACATACTTCCTCAACAGCAAATCCTTGTAATCCATCATCATTCAACAACCTTTTCATTGCTTTAGTAAGGAATGCTACCTGTGATTTCATAGTGTTGTCGGCTTCATAATCCTTGACAGCAAGTACCCGTTTACCCCCTCTTCTTGCAGTCAGAAACTGCTCCTCATTCTTGGCTAGATTTTTCAAAACTTGTAATGCCTCGTCCGGATCTTTATCCAATAATAGTCCATTTGCTGCAGAATCAATTCGAATGCGAGTTTGTAAGTTAGCAGCATTATAGAACTTAGTTACCTGATTCCAGATGGGGAATCCATGCATGGGGCAGTTTCGAAGAAGAGTAGTAAATCTGTCCCAGGCCTCGTGCATCGGCTCGTCATCTTCCTGCTGAAAAGTAGCAATTTCATTACGTAATCGCTCAGATAAATGCGAAGGATTAAAACGAGATAAGAATTCACGAGACAAATCTGCCCAAGTCACGATTGAACCCGGTGTAAGTTTATTCCACCAAGTTTTAGCTCTGTCCCTCAATGAGTGGGGGAATAACCGAAGCCTCAGTATCTCCGGATTAACTCCTGGCAGTCTAAACGAACCACAGATCTCTTGGAACGTTTTGAGATGCTCTCTAGCATCTTCTGTCACAGCACCACTAAACTGTCCGGCGTTGTTGATCATACTAAACATGACAGGCTTAAGCTCAAAGTTGTCAACGTCAATATCTGGCAGCGTGGTCTCCAGCTCTACATGATTGTTCAGCATGTAGTCACGACATGACCGTCGTCCAGCTGCTGCGGGCGGGTCGCCGGCAGGCGGTATAACAGCTCCATCTCTAGCAGCAGGATTATCTCCTCGGTATGCCATTGTCTCTAACTGTTCTTCAAGGTACTCGTTCCTGGCTAACACGTAACGAAGTTGGTTCCTAAGATTGAATGAACGTTCAACTTCCGGATCTAATGGATACTCAGGATCTTCGCCTCTTTTAGATCTGCGCATAAACAAGTAAACCTCGTGAAAAGCAAGAGTCTAAAATACTAACGAAAAATAGAAAAAGAAAAATTAAAAGAAAAACAAAAACAAAAACGAAAACGAAAAGTGCAATAAAAGAAAGGTGTAGTTATGTTGCCAATCCCCGGCAGCGGCGCCAAAAACTTGTTGCATGTAAAAGAGTCTATCGCAATTGTAGTGCAAGTGTACACGACGCAAGTAGTAAAGTGATACGAAGTATCGGATATCGTCTCCACAGGGATTGGGCTAAAAGCTTCACCTAATTTCACTGCACGAAGTAAAGGAAATAATTGAGAGTTGTCACGAGAATAATAAAGTAAACTTAAATAAAAGAGTAGAATAATCAAGATAGAGAGAATGGGCTGGTATTGAATTGCTCAGTAGTGCAGGTATTGTATTGCTTAGGAACTCCAGTTCTGTCGTCGCGCCTGTCACTGGCAGCACCTGTCGCGGCAGCTGTCCGTTGGTCGTCGTGGCAGCAAACACACCAACTCAGTACGTTCAAGTTTGGCAAGAATCCCAGATCTGCCTTGGCCTATCCCTAGGTCCAAGTCTGTCGATGATCACGTCTTTGACGATACCTCCCGGTGTGAATCGAAGGATGAACACCGATGTGTATGAATTCTTCCTTAGCCACTTAACCTTGCCCTATCCCTAGCCACAAGATAGTTCAACTATAAACTAGAGAACTCGCTCTTATTTCTTTCGTATACTTAACTCTCCCGATGCTAAGTAAATAGATAACCTCACAATGCTCTCCCGATGCTCTTGCAAGATATTAAAACCAAAATAAGAGAACTTGAAGTTTATTTTATTGAACTTGGAAAATCCTAAAACAAAACAACCCTTGCAACTACTTTACAAAACAACCCGTGGCCTTAGGGGGAATTTAGAACATGTCGACGACGGGTAAACGGCAGAGGGGTTTAGGTTATCGGTTATGGGGTATTATCCTCCTAGGTTAAATCTATGCCCTTATATAAGCTTTGGGCTCAAGTATTCTAAGTTAATAAGGATTACAACTTTAATGAAAAGTAAGATTCTAATAAATGCTTAATCTCTAAGGATTCCTACTTTTCAGCCGCCTCCTTATTTCATGGGAATTCCTCTCCTTGAGCTTTGGCTTGACATATCTTTTGATCCGGGGCTTGGAAAAATATTTGGCTTTCACACAACAGATGAGCAGATTTTTCTCTATCTATCGATGTCCACTTTACTTTTCCTCTTCATAAGGCTGCTGTCACCTTGCTGTCACGACAGATCCATGGCAGCTTCTTCCTTGTCATCTGCTTGTCCAGTTTAACTCTTCCGCTTCTCTGCCCTGCGCCCGCCTTCACCGTCTACAATGGCAGCAACCTGCAAAATAAGCCATCTTTTAGTAGAATCCATGCCTTTAATTCATTTGTGATGTTTTACTGTAAACTAACCTAAATGCAATGCAATGATGCTTGAATGCAGCAGAAATATGGGTTAAAAAGGGTGTAAATAATAGAACTTTTACACACTCAACACCAAACACATTTCTCCAGCACATTTTCCCTCTGATTTTGACATCCAAATATGAGATTTCAATCCTCTTTTGATCTCTAATCATCTCTTCAACAAAACCTTAGCATTTGCTTATTGGATTTTCAAAATTTTGGTTCCAAAAAGGGAGAAAACTCAAGTTTAGAGGTATGAACGTCCTTCTCCTCTAAATTCTCAGTTCTTTACTGAAATTCCCAAGTTCTCAATCCTTGATTTGTGTTTTATTAAAGGTTTTACAATTGTGTTCTTGATCTTGGCTTTAAAATGCAAGATTTGCTTTAATTTTGATGAAATTCGTATGATCTGATTGGGAACTGTTTTGAGATGTCATTTTGATGTAAAATGAATGTATATTTGATGAGAAATTGAGGTTTAATCAATGAAATCCCGGATAGGTTGATTTTCCTAAGTTTTGCTTGAGTTTTTGGTTGTTTTTGGAGTGATCTTGATGATCTGTTATAGCTGGAGGTATAAGGACGTGGTTAGATCCTTTTTGGATGTTAATTGATGTTTAAGGATGTTTAGAATTGATGGATCTTGGCTGGGTAGTGTTGTGGAGTTGTTTGGATGTGATTTCGGTTGTGTTTGGTAGCCGAAATGTGAGTGTTGGTGTGAGCAGCGAGTTTAGATGTCTTGGTTGAGGATATTAATGCATGATGGTGCATTAATCTACTGTTTTGATGTGTTTAAAACAGGGGAGACATCTTCGGATCCTTGTGGTGTTGATCCGGAAGCTTGATTGGTGTTTCGGCAAGTGGCGAAACGGAATCGGTGAGTGGATTTTGGTTTTCAGCTTTGAAACCAATGTTTTGAAGGTTTGGGAGCTTAGTTTAAGTCTAAGCAACTTAGCTAAGCTCAAGAGTAAGTTTTCGGAAAAACTCTCTTGTTGATGAACCATGAGTTGGTTGAATGCAATGTGATTTGTTTGCATGTTTTAAATTCTATTTTGAAAGCATGTTTTAGCATGTTTAATTGCTGAGATTATAAGCCATGTGTTGAAGGATGCTCAAGGTAAGAGATCCTTGTTTTTGAACATTGTAAAATGTTGTTTTGATGCTTAATGATGCATGATGTTTATGGCTTTGTTAAATGCTTTAAAACAGTGAAATATTGTTGTTAATGATGCATATTGGCAAGTGATGTTTTGAGAAAGGTTAAGAACACTATGGTGGTTAAAAGTCCATAGGTGGTTCTTGTGTTAAGAACAACATGGTGGTTAAAAGTCCATGATTGGTTCTTGTGCTAAGGTCACTAAGGTGGTTAAAAGTCCTTGAGTGAGCCTTGTAAGGTCACAAAGGTGGTTAAAAGTCCTTGTGTGAGCCTTGTGTATTTTAAGAACACCATGGTGGTTAAAAGTCCATGGGTGATTCTTGTTTAAGGTCGCAAGGTGGTTAAAAGTCCTTGTGTAGACCTTGTGTATTTAAGAACACCATGGTGGTTAAAAGTCCATGGGTGATTCTTGTTAAGGACACAAAGGTGGTTAAAAGTCCTTGTGTGGTCCTTGTGAATTGTAAGATCACAATGGTGTTTAAAAGTCCATGTGTGAATCTTATGTTGATTGTATTGTGAAATGGAAAGATTATGATTATCACTTGTGGCCAATATGACATGTTAATAATGTGAAGCATGTATGCTTGTCTTAAATGCTTTTGTGCATGGTTTAAGGTTGTTTTGAAATAAGGTTTATAAAAGTGTTTATAAATGCATTATTGTGTTGTTTTAAATGAGCATTCCTCACTAAGCTATGTGCTTACGCTCTCTCTTTTCTTAAACCAATAATGCAGAGCATTAAAGTACATTGAGGGCAGCAAGGAAGTCAAGAGTCCAAGTGGAGAACTAAGCTCATGTATGGTGAATGTCTTCCAAACACTATTAGCTTTAGGCATTTGGCAATGGGGAACCTATGTTGTTGTTTTGGGAGATGTTTTAGACTCCCTAAGTTGGTATTATGTTGTTGTTGAAGTTGGAACATGTAAATGGCCTTTATGTGGTTGGTTTGGAGTTTTGATGCTTGAATGGTTCCTATATAGGATGCATGCCTATAGATTTGGGGTTTTTCATGTTTGATGCTATGCTTATGAATTGTTGATGCCAATATGTTCCTTATGCATGTAATGTCTTGCTGGTATAATTTGGTTGCCTTTGGAGCATGTTTGATGGGTCAATCGTGTGTTTAATCAGCTAAAATTCTGCAATCTGGGCAGCCTGTTTCGGAACAGGTGCTGCCGTTTCGGAACAGAGGGCCTGAAATGGCCTAGGCGTTTCGAAACGGGCAGGGCTGTTCCGAAACAGTTTGGCCACTGCCAGGCCCTGTTGCGCAACGCGTTTCGGAACGGTCCCGCGTTTCGGAACGGATCATCCCTGTTCCGAAACACCCGACCGTTGGGCACTGAAATTGATGGTTATATGTTTTGAAACCTTTGCGTTTTGGTGCTGAACTTTGTGTATGCAATTGAATGAGTTTGAGATGTCCGTTTGAGTTGAAATTTGGCAGAGAAGCATGAAACATAACTAATTTCATAATGGTAACTCAAAAGTGGGCTAAGTCCTTATAATTTTCAGAATTTACATTTTGGTCCCTAAACTTGTATGTTGTGCAATTAAGTCCCTAAATGTTTTCCGAATGCGCTGATCCTTGAGTATGCTGTTGTTATGAACATATCTAGGGTTAATGTGCATTTAGATAAGATTTAAAAGAAAAAAAGGGTCGTTAATCAAGGTTGACTTTCGGGTTGACTTTCGTTTTCCCCGTGTAAACTTCTTAATTCGGGTCAACCGTCTAGGCCGGGTTAAGGGGGTTACATTTGGTGGTATCAGAGCTGAGTTCTCGTGTAATTGGGAATGATTATGTGGGTGATTAAAGAATGTATGCTTTGTATGCTTGTTGATTGAAAGCATGATGTGTGAATTGTAAGTATGTTACAATTGGGGTGTATGCTGTGGTGAAGCATGTTGTGGGTACCCATTGCCAAATCAAAGCTAATGAAATGATGTTGTTTTAATTGGAAATGAGCTTGAGTACTTGGATTGCTTACCTTGCTGAGCCTGACTTTGTTTATTGCATTGTGATTGCATTGTTTAGTGAATGGCACCTCGTAGAGAGTTGGGGGTTAATACGCGAGCTATGGCTCGAAATGAGAATGAAGAGAACGCTGAGAATGCTATGGATTTACCTCCTCCACCTGGTGGTGGTGGTGCTGGGGGCGAAGGAGCTGGTGTTGCAGCTGGTGCTGGGGTCGCTGGACCTGAAGCTGGTCAGGGACAAGCTATTCCTGACATGACAATGCTGGTTCAAGCTATTGCTGGAGCTTTTCGAGCAGCGGTAGCTGGAGCTCAAGGAGCTGGGCATCAGGGAGATGCTGGTGTTAGACTACCCTTGGAACGTTTGCGCAGTCTGGGAGGGACTGAGTTCAGGGGTTTGTCTGCTGAAGGTTCGGAGTCTTGGTTAGAAAGTACCAAGAGAATCTTGGGGCAGATGAGTTGCACTGATGTGCAGAAGCTGGGCTGTGTAGTATCCTTGCTACAGGATGATGCGTATACTTGGTGGACAACCTCTATCTCTGGAATGGAGGAAGCTGATGTAACTTGGACGTTCTTTCAGAACGCGTTCAAGAGAAGGTATCTGGGTGTGAGGTACCTAGATGAGAAGAAGAGAGAATTCATGTCTCTTACCCAAGGGAGCATGTCTGTAGCTGAGTACGAAATTCAGTTTGTTCGACTCAGTCAATACGCACCTGAGCTTGTCCCGGATGAGCGGGAGAGGTGTGAAAGGTTCCGTTATGGTTTGGTGACGGAAGTAAAGACGTATATGCTAGCTGCTGAGTATAATGATTTTGATGTGCTGGTTGGCCGAGCAAAGGACATTGAGATGAATTTCGGTTTATCATCTAAAGGTGCTGGTTCTGGTGCTGGTTCTGGTGCTGGAAAGCGAGCTGCTGAATATAGTTCCGGTGGTGGACGGAACAAGAGGGGACGTGATCAGAAGTATCAGTCTTCAGCTAAGCGAGGTGGTGGTGCGCCTGCTCAGGGAGGCAAGGCTAGAGTTGATCCGAGCGCGTGTTGGACATGTGGATCGCGTGGCCATATGAAACGTGATTGTCCTCGAGCTGTGAGGGAGGTGCAAGCTCCTGTTGTGGCAGTTGGTAATTCATGCTGGAACTGTGGATCTACGGATCACCTGAGGAGAGAGTGTCCTATGTTGGCTGGTGGCCAAGGGCGTGCTCCTGTTGTTGCTGCACCACATAGAGGTCGTGGGCGCGGCCGTGGTAACTTCCAGCGTAGGGAGGAAGGTGGACGGAATATGGCTCATGTTGTAGCTGTTCAGCCAGAGGGTGGTGGCCAGGCTAGAGTGTTTGCTCAGAGGGAGGGGAGGAATGACGCGGATGTGATTGCAGGTACTTTTACTTTGCAGTCCTTGTCATTACTTTCCTTGATTGATTCTGGATCTACGCACTCATACTTTTTGCGTGAGCATGCTGAATTGCTTGGTTTGCCTGTTGAGTCTTTGGATGTTGGTATGCGTGTCACTAGTTCTTTTGGTGAGACTGTTGTGACTCGAAAGCTTTATAGAAGATGTCCTTTGGTTGTGCAAGATCATGTTTTTCATGTTGATCTCATGGAATTGCCTTTCTATGGTTTTGATGTAATCCTTGGTATGGATTGGCTTGCTGAGCATCGTGCTGTGGTGGATTGTGAGAATAAGCGAGTTTCGTTGAAACTTGCGGATGATTATGAGGTGGTTGTGGTTGGTGAGAATGTGAAGTTTCTTGCCAATGTGGTGTCTACATTGGAGGCGAGCAAGATGCTGAGGCAAGGTTGTGAAGCTTACCTAGCCTTTGTGATGAATCCTAGCTCTAAGGAGTTGCGTGTGCAAGATATCAGGATTGTGCGAGAGTTCCCTGGTGTGTTTCCTGAGGAGTTGCCTGGATTACCTCCTAATCGTGAGGTGGAGTTTGGGATTGAGCTGTATGAAAACACAACTCCAGTGTCCATTACCCCTTATAGAATGGCACCTAAGGAGTTGAAGGAGCTGAAGACGCAATTGCAAGAGTTGCTTGATCGTGGTTTCATTCGGCCGAGTGTGTCACCTTGGGGTGCGCCGGTCTTGTTTATGAAGAAGAAGGATGGCACTATGAGAATGTGCATTAATTACCGTCAGCTTAACAAGTTGACTATCAAGAATCGGTATCCATTGCCGAGAATTGATGATCTCTTTGATCAATTTCGGGGAGCAGCCGTGTTCTCTAAGATTGACTTGAGGTCAGGGTATTACCAGTTGAAGGTGAAGGATGTAGATGTGCCAAAGACAGCTTTCAGGACGAGGTATGGGCATTATGAGTTCCTTGTGATGCCGTTTGGTTTGACAAATGCTCCTGCAGCTTTCATGGACATGATGAATCGTGTGTTTCATGAATACCTGGATAAGTTTGTGGTGGTATTCATTGATGATATCCTCGTGTACTCACGTACTGAGGAGGAGCATGAAGAGCATCTGAGAATTGTGCTGCAAGCTTTGTTGGAGAATCAGCTTTATGCTAAGCTGAGCAAGTGTGAGATCTGGCTTAGAGAAGTGGTGTTTCTTGGTCATGTGGTTTCTGCTGAAGGGATTCGTGTTGATCCTCAGAAGATTGAGGCGGTGATGAGTTGGAAGGTTCCTAAGTCTGTTCATGAGGTTCGTAGTTTCCTTGGTTTGGTGGGATACTACCGAAGATTTGTGGATGGGTTTTCGAAGATTGCTGCACCTTTGACAAAGTTGTTGCAGAAGGATGTTAAGTATGAGTGGACGGAAGCGAGACAGCAGGCTTTTGAGATGCTTAAGGCAGCCTTGACACAAGCTCCTATCTTGGTTCAACCTGAATCAGGGAAAGAGTTTGTGGTGTATAGTGATGCGTCCTATGTTGGTTTGGGATGTGTGTTGATGCAGGAGGGTAAGGTGGTGGCTTATGCATCACGGCAGTTGAAGGTGCATGAGCGCAATTATCCTACGCATGACATCGAGTTGGCTGCAGTGGTTTTTGCTTTGAAGATTTGGAGACATTATCTGTATGGTGAGAAGTGTACTGTGTACACGGATCACAAGAGTTTGAAGTATCTGATGTCTCAGAAGGAGTTGAATCTTAGACAGTGGCGTTGGGTGGAGTTGCTCAAGGATTATGATTTGACGATTGAGTATCACCCTGGAAAAGCTAATGTTGTAGCGGATGCCTTGAGTAGGAAGGTAGCTGTTGAGTTGAGGGCTATGTTTGCCAGTTTGAGTATTTCGCGTGATGGTGGTCTTGTGGCTGAATTGCAAGTGAAACCATCTTTGGTTCAGTTGATCAAGGAAAAACAGTTGTTGGATGATTCCTTGGTACCGCATGTTCAGGATATTGCAGAGGATAGGCCTTCGGATTTCTGTTTTAATGATGATGGAGTGTTGTGTTTTGGGAGTCGGATAGTAGTGCCCAATGATGATGAGTTGAGGCGTGCTATTCTGACTGAAGGTCATAGTAGTCCTTTTGCTATGCACCCTGGTAGTACTAAGATGTATCGTGATCTTCGTGATGAGTACTATTGGGTGGGTTTAAAGAAGGATGATGCTGAGTTTGTGAGCAAGTGCATGGTGTGTCAGCGGGTTAAGGCTGAGCATCAGTTTCCTTCAGGGTTGTTGCAACCGTTGAGAATCCCTGAATGGAAGTGGGAAAGGATTACCATGGATTTTGTATCTGGTTTACCTTTGTCGCCATCGAAGAAGAATTCGGTGTGGGTGATTGTGGATCGCCTGACGAAGTGTGCGCATTTCTTGCCTGTGCATACTACGTATTCTTTGGATAAGCTTGCGGAGCTGTACATTGCTGAGATTGTGCGGCTGCATGGTGTGCCAAAGTCGATTGTGTCGGATAGAGATCCGAGGTTTACATCGCGTTTCTGGCAGTGTTTGCATCAAGCTTTGGGTACACGGTTGAATTTCAGTACATCTTATCATCCTCAGTCGGATGGTCAGTCCGAGCGTGTTATCCAGGTTTTGGAGGATATGTTGAGGTGTTGCGTGATTGAGTTTCAGGGCTCTTGGGAGAAACATTTTCCTTTGGTGGAGTTTGCCTATAACAATAGTTATCAGGCGAGTATTCAAATGGCACCTTATGAAGCTTTGTACGGGAGGAAGTGTAGTACTCCTCTGTGTTAGGCTGAAACGGGTCAGAAGTTGGTTTCAATGCCAGCTTTGTTGAAGGGGACCACCGAGAAGGTGAAGCTCATTTGTGAGCGTTTGAAGGCAGAATCTGATCGGCAAAAGTCTTACGCGGATTTGAAGCGTAAGGAGATTGAGTATGCGGTGGGTGACCGTGTGTTTTTGAAGGTTTCGCCTTGGAAAAAGGTGATGAGGTTTGGCCGGAAGGGTAAGTTGAGCCCTAGGTACATTGGACCATACGAGGTGGTTGAGCGTGTGGGTCCTGTTGCGTATAAGTTGAGGTTACCTCAAGAGTTGGAAAAGATTCATGATGTGTTTCATGTTTCTATGCTTCGGAAGTATAGATCGGATCCTTCACATGTGATGCCTGTGGAAGAAGTGGAATTGAATCTGGATTTGACCTATGATGAGGAACCGGTGAAGATTCTGGATTCGGATAGTAAGGTTCTTCGTGGCAAGACCATTGAGTTGGTAAAGGTGTTGTGGAAACATCGTGGTGTTGAAGAAGCCACGTGGGAGCGGAAGGATGACATGTTGAAGCAGTTTCCGTACCTCTTTCCTTCAGGTAAATTTCGAGGACGAAATTTCTTAAGGGGGGGAGAGTTGTAACACCCCAATTTTGGGCTTAGAAGTTTTGGGTTTGGATCGGACCGGTCGGGTTGCGGTTCGAATATAAAAGGGTGAATTTAGGAAAGCCTAGTTTGGGTTGCATTAAAAATATGGAAAAATGTCTTAAAATCCTCTTTTATTATATATAAGAGAAAGGTGAAATCAATTTTACAAAATGAGGTTTGGAAGAGTGACATTTTGGGTTAGTGACCAAAATGTAATTTTTGAAAACTGGGTGACTGTTTTAAAAAGGATTGAAACTTTGAATCTTCAAGGAGCTATTTACCCAAAAGAGTTTCTCCAGATTTTTCTTAAATATTAAAGGATTAATTAATGGTTTTAAAATAAAAGTAAAAGGGAGGGAAAGATATTTTGGCATTTTCAACTAACTTTTCCCAAATTCCATTTTCCTTTTCTCTCAACTTTCTCTCAACCCAAACACATTTCTCCAGCACATTTTCCCTCTGATTTTGACATCCAAATATGAGATTTCAATCCTCTTTTGATCTCTAATCATCTCTTCAACAAAACCTTAGCATTTGCTTATTGGATTTTCAAGATTTTGGTTCCAAAAAGGGAGAAAACTCAAGTTTAGAGGTATGAACGTCCTTCTCCTCTAAATTCTCAGTTCTTTAATGAAATTCCCAAGTTCTCAATCCTTGATTTGTGTTTTATTAAAGGTTTTACAATTGTGTTCTTGATCTTGGCTTTAAAATGCAAGATTTGCTTTAATTTTGATGAAATTCGTATGATCTGATTGGGCAGTGTTTTGAGATGTCATTTTGATGTAAAATGAATGTATATTTGATGAGAAATTGAGGTTTAATCAATGCAATCCCGGATAGGTTGATTTTCCTAAGTTTTGCTTGAGTTTTTGGTTGTTTTTGGAGTGATCTTGATGATCTGTTATAGCTGGAGGTATAAGGACGTGGTTAGATCCTTTTTGGATGTTAATTGATGTTTAAGGATGTTTAGAATTGATGGATCTTGGCTGGGTAGTGTTGTGGAGTTGTTTGGATGTGATTTCAGTTGTGTTTGGTAGCCGAAATGTGAGTGTTGGTGTGAGCAGCGAGTTTAGATGTCTTGGTTGAGGATATTAATGCATGATGGTGCATTAATCTACTGTTTTGATGTGTTTAAAACAGGGGAGACATCTTCGGATCCTTGTGGTGTTGATCCGGAAGCTTGATTGGTGTTTCGGCAAGTGGCGAAACGGAATCGGTGAGTGGATTTTGGTTTTCGGCTTTGAAACCAATGTTTTGAAGGTTTGGGAGCTTAGTTTAAGTCTAAGCAACTTAGCTAAGCTCAAGAGTAAGTTTTCGGAAAAACTCTCTTGTTGATGAACCATGAGTTGGTTGAATGCAATGTGATTTGTTTGCATCTTTTAAATTCTGTTTTGAAAGCATGTTTTAGCATGTTTAATTGCTGAGATTATAAGCCATGTGTTGAAGGATGCTCAAGGTAAGAGATCCTTGTTTTTGAACATTGTAAAATGTGGTTTTGATGCTTAATGATGCATGATGTTTATGGCTTTGTTAAATGCTTTAAAACAGTGAAATATTGTTGTTAATGATGCATATTGGCAAGTGATGTTTTGAGAAAGGTTAAGAACACTATGGTGGTTAAAAGTCCATAGGTGGTTCTTGTGTTAAGAACAACATGGTGGTTAAAAGTCCATGATTGGTTCTTGTGCTAAGGTCACTAAGGTGGTTAAAAGTCCTTGAGTGAGCCTTGTAAGGTCACAAAGGTGGTTAAAAGTCCTTGTGTGAGCCTTTTGTATTTTAAGAACACCATGGTGGTTAAAAGTCCATGGGTGATTCTTGTTTAAGGTCGCAAGGTGGTTAAAAGTCCTTGTGTAGACCTTGTGTATTTAAGAACACCATGGTGGTTAAAAGTTCATGGGTGATTCTTGTTAAGGACACAAAGGTGGTTAAAAGTCCTTGTGTGGTCCTTGTGAATTGTAAGATCACAATGGTGTTTAAAAGTACATGTGTGAATCTTATGTTGATTGTATTGTGAAATGGAAAGATTATGATTATCACTTGTGGCCAATATGACATGTTAATAATGTGAAGCATGTATGCTTGTCTTAAATGCTTTTGTGCATGGTTTAAGGTTGTTTTGAAATAAGGTTTATAAAAGTGTTTATAAATGCATTATTGTGTTGTTTTAAATGAGCATTCCTCACTAAGCTATGTGCTTACGCTCTCTCTTTTCTTAAACCAATAATACAGAGCATTAAAGTACATTGAGGGCAGCAAAGAAGTCAAGAGTCCAAGTGGAGAACTAAGCTCATGTATGGTGAATGTTTTCCAAACACTATTAGCTTTAGGCATTTGGCAATGGGGAACCTATGTTGTTGTTTTGGGAGATGTTTTAGACTCCCTAAGTTGGTATTATGTTGTTGTTGAAGTTGGAACATGTAAATGGCCTTTATGTGGTTGGTTGGAGTTTTGATGCTTGAATGGTTCCTATATAGGATGCATGCCTATAGATTTGGGGTTTTTCATGTTTGATGCTATGCTTATGAATTGTTGATGCCAATATGTTCCTTATGCATGTAATGTCTTGCTGGTATAATTTGGTTGCCTTTGGAGCATGTTTGATGGGTCAATCGTGTGTTTAATCAGCTAAAATTCTGCAATCTGGGCAGTCTGTTTCGGAACAGGTGCTGCCGTTTCGGAACAGAGGGCCTGAAATGGCCTAGGCGTTTCGAAACGGGCAGGGCTGTTCCGAAACAGTTTGGCCACTGCCAGGCCCTGTTGCGCAACGCGTTTCGGAACGGTCCCGCGTTTCGGAACGGATCATCCCTGTTCCGAAACACCCGACCGTTGGGCATTGAAATTGATGGTTATATGTTTTGAAACCTTTGCGTTTTGGTCCTGAACTTTGTGTATGCAATTGAATGAGTTTGAGATGTCCGTTTGAGTTGAAATTTGGCAGAGAAGCATGAAACATGACTAATTTCATAATGGTAACTCAAAAGTGGGCTAAGTCCTTATAATTTTCAGAATTTACATTTTGGTCCCTAAACTTGTATGTTGTGCAATTAAGTCCCTAAATGTTTTCCGAATGCGCTGATCCTTGAGTATGCTGTTGTTATGAACATATCTAGGGTTAATGTGCATTTAGATAAGATTTAAAAGAAAAAAAAGGGTCGTTAATCAAGGTTGACTTTCGGGTTGACTTTGGTTTTCCCCGTGTAAACTTCTTAATTTGGGTCAACCGTCTAGGCCGGGTTAAGGGGGTTACATGTTATTAGGAGCTTAATTTTCCCAATATTTTTATTAGGGATCAATTCTTAAAATTCATTTTTTCTAATATTTGTTATTAGGTGTCCAATTTTTTCTAATTACTTGTTATTAGGGGTCTATTTTTTAATATTTTTTATTGTGGCTTAATTTTTATCAATACTTGTCATTAGGGGGCTACTCTTAAATTTAAAATTTTTTCAAAATTTTTTTATTTGGGGTCCAATTTTCCCCAATACTTACATTAGAGGTGTATTTTTTTCAATAAGTGTTATTATGACCCTAATTTTTTCAATACTTGTTATTAGAGGCTCGATTTTTCCCAATAATTATTATTAAGGGTCTACTCTTAAAATTCATTTTCTCAATATTTGTTATTAGGGGTTCAATTTTTTTCCTCAATCCTTGTTATTAGGGGCCTAATTTTTTTTCCAACATTTGGTATTAGACATATACTCTTAAAATTTATTTATTTATTTTAATACTTGTTATTAGAGCTAATTTTTTTTTCTAATACTTGGTATTAGAAGCCCAATTTTTTCTCGATATTTGTTACTAAGGATATACTCATAAAATTCAATTTTTCTGATATTTGTTATTAGGAGTCCAATTTTTCTTAATACTTGTTATTAGGGGCATATTTTTTAAATATTTGTTATTAGAGACCTATTTTTCTCAAATACTTTAAGGATGGTCGTCGACGGTGATCAGAGTCGAGATTGTGTTACAATCTACGTGGGAAATCTTTCTGAGGGTTTGCATTGGCAAGGTTTGCGGCTCGCTTTTCATAGCTGTGGTGAGGTTATTGATACATTCATACCGAGAAAGAGGTGTAACGCCCCGGTTTTGGGCTTAGAAGTTTTGGGTTTGGACCGGACCGGTCGGGTTGCGGTTCGAATATAAAAGGTGATTTTTAGGAAAGCCTAGTTCGGGTTGCATTAAAAATATGGAAAAATGTTATAAAATCCTCTTTTATTATATATAAGAGGAAGGTGAAATCAATTTTGCAAAATGAGGTTTGGAGGTGTGACATTTTGGGTTAGTGACCAAAATGTAATTTTTGAAAACTGTGTGACTGTTTTAAAAAGGATTGAAACTTTGAATCTTTAAGGAGCTATTTACCCAATGGGAGTTTCTCCAGATTTTTCTAAAATATTAAATGATTTATTAAAGGTTTTTAAATAAAAGAAAAGTGGAGGGAAGATATTTTGCCATTTCCAACTAACTTTTCCATTTTCCTTTTTCTCTCATCTTTTCTCTCAAACCAAACACATTTTTCTCCAGAGCTTTTCCTCTGATTTTGTCCCCTAAATGTCACATTTCAATTCTCTTTTGATCTCTAATAATCTCTTCAACAAAACCTCACCATTTGCTATTTGGATTTTCAAGATTTTGGTTCCAAAAAGGGAGAAAACTCAAGTTTGGAGGTAAGAACGTCCTTCTCCTCTGAACTTTAGGTTCTTTATTGAAATTCCCAAGTTCTCAATCCTTAATTTGTGTTTTATAAAAGGATTTATTGATTTGTTCTTGATCTTGGCTTTTAAATGCAAGATTTGCTTGATTTTGTTGAAATTTCGTATGATCTGATTGGGCTGTGTTTTGAGGTGTCAAATTGATGTTAAATGAATGTTAAATTGACGAGAAATTGAGGTTTTATCAATGCAATCCCGAATAGGTTGAATTTCCTAAGTTTTGCTTGAGTTTTTGGTTGTTTTTGGAGTGATTTTGGTGATCTGTTATGGCTGGAGGTATAAGGACGTGTTTGTGATCATTTTGGATGTTAATTGATGTTTAAAAATGGTTAGAAGTGATGGATCTTGGCTGGGTTAAGTTTCGGAAGTGTTTGGTGGTGATTTCGGTTGTGTTTGGTAGCCGAAATGTTGGATTTGTGATGAGCAGCGAGTTTAGTTGTGTTGCTGGTGTTTTTAGTGCATTATGATGCATTAATCCTCTGATGTTATGTGCTTGAAACAGGGGAGATTGATCCGTGAGCATTAGAGGTGGTGTGGAAGGTTTCGGATGCTTGGAAGGCTTGTTGGCTAGCCTTGTTCTGTGTATCGGTGAGTGAAGTTGGGTTTTCAGCTTTTAAACCAAGGTTTGAAGGTTTTGGGAGCTTAGTTTAAGTCTAAACAACTTTGCTAAGCTCAAGAGTAAGTAAATGGATTTATCTCTTGGTTTGTGTTGTGAATTGGTTTTAAAGAATTTGTGATTGTTGGATGCAATGCATGTGGTTTGCATGTTTTAAATTCTGTTTTGAAAGCATATTTTAGCATGGTTTTATGCTGGTTTTGAAAGCCATGAGAGAAGGATGCTCAAGGTAAGAGATCCTTGGTTTTGTACATTGAAATTGTGGATTTCATGCATGGTGTTGCATGTTGTTTAATGGCTTTGTTTAATGCTTCAAAAACAGTGGATTGATGATGGTAAATGATGATTTTTGCATTATGTTTATGCTTGTAAATCAATGGATTTATGTGGTAAGATGGTTATATTGGCAAGTGATGAAAGTGGTTCTTGGTTACTTAAATCGGATATAGTTAGCCGGCTATAGGATTGGGTGCACCGTGAATAAAGTCGCCTTGGATGTGGAGTGGTTATGAGTGAACCGGTAACTCCATCCAAGTATCCTAACGAGATGGTCAAGAACACCATGGTGGTTGAAATTCCATGGGTGGGTCTTGTGTAAGCAAAGGTAATAATGGTGGTTAAAATTCCATTTGAGGACCTTGTGCTTGTTAAGATCACAATGGTGGTGTAAAGTCCATGTGTGGATCTTGTGTAGGGTGTCCCGAATCTCGTTAGTGATGTTATACAACTACCAACGGAATATGTCAAGGTTATATGGTGGTTAAAATTCCATATATGGGAACCTTGGGAATGTCAAGGTTATATGGTGGTTAAAATTCCATAAATGGGAACCTTGGGAATGTTAAGGTTATATGGTGGTTAAAATTCCATATATGGGAACCTTGTGAATGTTGAGGTCATATGGTGGTTAAAATTCCATATGAGGACCTTGTGTGTGGTAAGGTCAAATGGTGGTTAAAATTCCATTTGGGGACCTTGGGTTGGTAGTGTGTATGAAGCGTAGGGGACAACGCTTGTGATCCGTGTATCCGATTGGATGTTGAGTTGAAAAGTGGATTTGGTTTATCACTTGGAAGCCAATATATGTTCTTGAATATAATGAAGCATGAGATGCTTGAAATGATGCATGGTTGCATGAGAAGTGTATAATGTATTATGAATGCATGCTTACTTGTTAGTTTGAACAAGTGTTGGTTATCTATTGAGAATGGTGCATGTGTGCATGAAATCTCTTTAGTGCATTGAAGTCTTGTGAAGACTTGTTTTTAAGGCATGTGATGCAAAGGTTGGTGATGTGGTTCATATGTTGCATTTGTTTAATGCATATGGTAAATTGAATGAGTAAGTGGTTTTAAGGGTTTCTTGCTTTAAAATGATATTCAAGTATGAGCAAGGTATGATGTGAAGTGGAAGTGTTTTCCAAAGTTTTGAATTTAACCTTGCATGTGATGTTTATGCTTGGATTGGTTAAATTATTGATTTTGCAAGTTGTGCTTTGAAAGGGTTTTCTTAGCTCTTCTAAGCTAAGGGTTTGTTTTTCATGTTTGAGCAATGCACGATGTTATGCATGTTGTTGAAAAGGGTTTTCAAACTTGCTTTGGTTTATTGAATCGAGTTTGCTTTTAAAAGTGGTTTTATGACTCGCTGCATTGATGGTGTTTTGGTTTTGAGCATTCCTCACTAAGCATTATGTGCTTACGCTCCTTTTTGTCCATCAATGCAGACATTTGAAGTTGGAGCAGCGAGAAGCAAGGGATTCAAGGGGGAACTCCACTTGAGATGTATGTCTCGGTTAATAGCTATAGATAATAAAGGCAATGGGGGAAGAATCTCTTATGTTGATGTCTAATGAGATTGTATATGTTGGACAAGTATGGTTTATGATTTTGAACTGTGTGGTGTAAGCTTGCAACGTTTGAATCTTCTTATGCTTAAGTTGTTATGCTATGCTTCTTGTTTGAAAAGCATGATTGAGTGTTGGATGTGTTGAATGAGTTGGTGCATCTAGGGGTGGTTTTGTATCTAGATTTTGATGCAAATTGGTAGGTTTGATGTTTGGCATGTTGTTGATATATTGTGGAATGGTTTGGAGCATGTTTGATGGGGTTTAAAGGTGTTAAAACAGGCCAAACTGCTGTTTCTGGGCAGGGTGTTTCGAAACACCCTTGCCTGTTTCGAAACAGGCCCTTGTTTTGGCTAGGGTGTTCCTGAACGGCCTAGCCCGTTTCTGAACACTTTGGCTATTGCCAATGGGTGTTCCTGAACGGCCTAGACCCGTTTCGGAACACCTGACCGCTGGGCATAAAATTTGAATGGTTTTGAGGTTTGCAAGCTTTACGTTTTGGTCCTGATTCTTGATTGTGCAATTGCTTGCGTTTGAGATGTCCGTTTGAGATGAAATTTTGCAGAGAGGCATGAAACATGACTAATTTCATAATGGTAACTTAAAAATTGGTAAAGTCCTCTTAATTTTCAGAATTTATAATTTGGTCCCTAATTTCGTATTTTGTGCAATTGGGTCCCTTATCGTTTTCCGATTGCTGTGATTTTTTAGTATGCTTATCTCAAGAGTATGCCTAGGTTAAATGTGCATCTAGACAAGTTTAAAAAGAAAAAAAAGGGTCGTTAATCAAGGTTGACTTTCGGGTTGACTTTGGTTTTCCCCGTGTGATCTTCGTAGTTCGGGTCAACCGTCTAGGCCGGGCTACGGGGGTTACATTTGGTGGTATCAGAGACAGGTTGCGGAAGCTTGGGGAAAATGATAAATTGTTGTAATCTGTGTTTGATGTATATCCTAATGTATGGTGGAAAGCTGGTTGAAACACGTGTTTCTGAGCAAATTGTTGATGCTTTTAGCATGTTTTTTTTTGGTTATGAATCTTTGCTGAGTTAATGTGGATTTGTGCTGATGTTATGCTGGTGATGTGAGCTGATTTTATGTATGATGAAAGTGTGATGGGTATGATATGTTGATATTATGCTGTTGCGAGTGAATGTGTTTGTTGAGAGCATGATCAAGGTATGTGGATTGATATGCTCGATGTTGTGATATCCATGTTTTTATTAACTGTTATGTCATGTAAAAGGGGAGAATTCGGGATACCCATTGCCTTATTATTATAGCTATTGTGTTATTTTGGAGTTGGAGTTTGAATCCTTGCTTAAAGCTGGTCTGATCAATTTGTTTGTTTTGTTATGATTGCTTGTTGTTAATAGTATGGCGAAATCAATGAGAGAATGGCAGTTGGGTGAGATGGTTGCTGCTTTAGAGCAGGTTGTTAAGGCGTGGAATTCACCTTTTAGTGGAGGTGTTTCGTCTCAGTCTTCAGTGCCTGGAGTTGAGGTAGTAAGGCAGGAGGAAGAAGTTGGTTCTGTGATGAAAAGTTCATCACCTGTTGTTTAGGAGGTGTTGGGAACATCTCAGGCTGTGGCAAAAGTGAAGTCAGTAGACGTGCTGGTGGTGGGATGTGTGGGTTTGTCGAAACAGCGTTTACATGATTTGGGAGCTGTGGAGTATCATGGTTCGTCACCTGAGACGTTTGGGGCCTGGTTGGCCGGTGTAATTCTGATTTTGGATCAGGAAGGTTGTGACTATGCCTGTAAGCTGGGGAGTGTTGTCTCATTGATGTTGGAGGACGCGTGTGCCTGGTGGACATCTGTGGCGGTGGCGTCGCACATCCACGATATAGATTGGGACTTCTTTGTGTCTGCCTTTTATGAAAGGTATCTTGGAGGGAAATTCCCAAGGGTTAAGCAATGTGAAGGTAGTGCAAATCTGGGGCAAGTGCTGCTTGATCAGGGAGTGGAAGCTCAGCTACCGGTGTGTGACCGTTGTGGAAGGCGACATGTTGGAGGGTGTTGGGGCGCAGGTGATTGTTGGAACTGTGGTTCTAAAGAGCATGTGAAGCGACCTTAGCTAGGTTCGATCTATAATGCTTAAAGCCTTGCTAGATTGTACTTGACTTAAAGACTATTAAACTTAAAACTTGTTAGCTTTAGACGCCACCTCACTAAGTACATTATGTACTTATCACTCTCATTTTCCAATCTTCCCAAACAACATGTCTAAAGAGTTTGTAAAGCTATCTTTCTTGAGCCCGAAGCAAGACACAAGCAAAGCTCGAAGTATGATTTTGTACTTGTTTTTGTATTCTCCTAGTCGTTGGCACCTAGATATGTATATAGCTCAAGTTAGATCATGCATTTTGGGTTTATTGAAATTATATATATATATATATATATATATATATATATATATATATATATATATATATATATATATGATCATAGGCATCTAGTTAGTAAAGTCTTGAATGGCAATGTGATGCCTATGATGTTAAATGTTATGCTTGATACTATCATGTCATGTTGAAATGATGAACTTGGCAATTGATTTTATGACCTTGCTATGATCGAAATGTGCTTGAAACTAGAGTACTACTTGCTAGAATCTTGAATGGTCTATGTGAATGGATCTTGAACATGGTTACTTGCTTTTGCTCGAATGTGATTGGCCTTGATTGCTAGTCTTGTTTTATAAGGGCGATAGCTTACTTGATGGTTTGATTGTGATGTTATGATTCGAATGAAACAAACATGATCATGCTTTGCTAAACCAATCTATATGTAATCCTTGTATTGAATGTGAAATGTTAGGATGTTATGCATAGTTATCTTGAGTATGCCTCACGACATTGTAAATATGCTTGACTTATATATTGAAATGGTAAAAGCTGTGCATATATGTACTAGATTAGAATTGAACGTGTTCATCCTCAAGTAAATGTTTGAATGCTTCACATGTCTTACTTGTATAGTATGATCAAATCTTGATTGAAACAAAAAAGTATCATGTTTAGGATGTTTGACTCTTGCATACTGTGATGTTATCGAATGTGTCTTGGATTTCTTGTATGAAAAGTAGCTATTTTCGAATGGATATTACTTAAGTATACCTGCTTGATCGAATTGTTTCCATGCTTTACACGTCCTTGTAGCTTTTCGAATATCATGTATGTCATTGTTACATGTCTTGCTAGTTAAGAAACTCATCTACTAGTGATGAGTTGGAAAACAGTTTAAACTGGTTTGTAATTTCCTTGTCTTTGTTTGCTTGTTTTGCTTGTCCTAACACTCCTTTGTTGGGTTACTCATAACCCGGGGGAGGGGTGTTATAAAAGTGGTAATCAGAGCTTTAGGTTTAGTCGATTCTAGGACTAAACCGGGCCATCATGCATCATATAGGATTAATTGTGCCACCTAGGAGTTCTATTTCAAGTTGCTTGTGTCTTTGCTTAAACTAAACTCTCCCATGTTTATCTAACACTATAATGCCTGAAACAATACTCGCCCAGGACGATGAAAGTCCTGAAGGCTCCTCAAATGAAGGAGATAGAGTAAGGATGGAACAAAATCCTCCAAGACAAGCCGAACTTCGAGACCCAGTCGAACCTCGAGAGCAAGCTCAACCTCAGCAGGAAGCTCCTGCTATTCAAGCTGTGCAAAGGGAATGTCCCCTTAGCATGAAGGAAATGTTCGATCAATTTGTAACTTCTCCTCATCATGTTGCTGCACATAGTAGAGCCCCAATCGACAAGCTGGCTCAACACGTGGCCTATACCTTCACCGGTGCTAATGAAGCCAATTTTGAAGTAGCTGAGTACTGGCTAGAGGCTACTACTTGAGTCCTCACCAAATAACTCCCTTGTTTCGACGGACACAAGCTTGAATGTGCCATAGCTCTCTTGGCCAATGAAGATCTAAGTTGGTGGGTGTTAGGTGTATAAAAGTACTCATTTTAGGACCCTTTATAACTCAATTATTGTTAAATCTAAGCTTGCATCATTGATTATTCATGCATAATATATTGTTTTTAACATTGCCAAGCTTGATTACTTATATTCGAAAATATTTGGTGGAAAAAGGTACTGTCCAGGTGTGTTTGTTCTTTTGCAGATTTTGCTACTCACTGCCCGGGTAAGCAATGCCACGACAGAGAAGGAAAGGAAAGAGCCAAGCATAATTCTCCCTCGATGGTCCAGATCAAGTCAATCGTGAGCAACAGCTTCTACCGAAGGAAGCTGAACTAGGAGATAGAGCCTGGTGGAGCAGAACCAGCTGACAGACTTCTGCCGAGGCAGTGCACTGACAAGGCGACAGAAGAAGAAAACATGCAAAATGGAGCACGTCTTGAAGAGCATGAAAAGCTAGATTTTTCTACGTACTTTGCATGAGGATCGGACTGCGAGAAGACCATGAAAATGTTGAAGAAAGGTTAAGAGTAGATTCCACGCCAAAGGGAGGATTTTAAGGAAGAAAGATATAATACTTTAAAAGAAGCCCCTTTCTTCTAATGTGGTTAATTCCAACTTAACTTCCTCCTCAAGAAGGACTTGACCTCAATCTCCTCTATAAATAAGAAGCAAAGCCGGCCATTGAGGATATCGAAGATCTAGAGAATCGAGCTTTTGAGAGAACTTGTAGCAAGCTTCCATTGTAATTAGGTTCTAATTCCTTCCTAGGGTTTAGGTTATATTGTTTAGTAGTTGTGAGAAAATGATTGGATTTTGTTTAAGTTTTTGTTAATGTAATTTAGTTCAAGGTTTGTTTATCCTTGGTTCTTATTCTTGTTTTCGAGTGAATTGGGGGAGGATCTCGTTAACTATCTATTTGTCTAATATCGGGAGATTTAGACTCACGAAACGGATAAGCATGGTTTTCAACCCAATCAGTGAAAACTAACTCTGCTCAGGGATAAGCTAGAGTTTCAACTGCTAAAAGAAGCGTAAGATCCGTTGGTGTTCATCCTTGGTTCACGCTGGGAGGTATTATCAAGGCTTGCACATCAGTACGGTTTTGAATTAAGGATAAGGAGGAGCAACTCAAGGATGCTTTTCCGAACCTTGACATTATTCTCTGCCGCAGAAGCAAGGGATTGCCAAGGTAGTAGCTTAACCTGTTGCTACGACAATTACTTTGGTCTTTGCCGAGGCAGTACGGTGTTCATTGCATTCAAAGACTGAGACAGTCCAATTGGTTTCCACGCTACGACTCAATATAACCTGGCCCATTCTCTCATCTTGATTACTCTACCTTTTAATTATTGGCTTATTTTATTTTCTGCTTATTAGATTACTCAAAAAACCCAACTATTCACTTGTGTTCTTTACTTTTATTTCTTTTTCAGTTTGAGGCGATAAACATTGAAGGTTTCACCAATCCCTGTGGAGACAATACTCGATACTTATCACTTTATTACTTGAGACGTGTACACTTGCACAATTGCGGGGCACTTTACACACGTAACATGTTTTTGGCGCCATTGCCGGGGATTGGCAATAGAAACTTTCAATTTTATTTTCTTGCACTTTTATTTTTAGTTTTTTTAGGCACTAATCAAATTTGGTGTTGCATTGGTGTATGACCAGGGCAAACCCATAGTATCCATTCTACGACCTTGATATTGAAATTGATCGTAGTTGCCAAAGACTCATGCAAAGGATAAGAGAAGAGATGGCACATCAAGATGGCAATAACAATCGGAATGCCTACGGGCAGCAGATTGCCGACGGTGCTCAAGATGCCCTGGCAGGAGATGAAGAAAATCCGCAAATACAATTTTCTCCAATATGAAACCCAACCATCTGAGATTACCTAGAAGAAGACTAGAACGGACTGAATCCAGGAGTTGTCACACATGTAATCAAAGTTTCCCAATTTGACTAAAGCCCGTAATGTGTTCAACATGATCAATACTATGGGGCAATTTGGCGTCTCAGCAACTGAAGATGCTAGACAACACCTCAAATCCTTCCTGCAGATTTGCAATTCATTCAAAATATAGGGAGTACATGAGGATATTTTGAGGCTGAAATTATTTCCCTATTCACTGAGGGATAGGGCAAAAACTTGGTTAAATAGCATTCCAACAGGATCAATTGGATCTTGCAGTGACTTATGTCGTGATTTCCTTGCTTGTTTTAATTCCTACAAATTTAACTAATAAATTGCGTAAAGAAATCACTTCTTTTCAACAGGCTGATGATGAATCCATGCACGAGGTTTGAGAATGATACAGAGAGTTGTTATATAAATGCCCCTTACACGGATTCCCATTGTGGACATAGGTGACAATGTTCTACAATGCTATCAACACGCAACAAGGATGATGCTTGATGCCTCGAAAAACAGCATACTCCTAGACAAGCAACCTGAGGAAGCAATAGAGATTTTGAATAGGACGACCAAAAACGACTATCAATTCCCAACTGCCAGAAGAGGAGGAATCAGACACCAACCAACAATAAACGAAATAGAGTCTTCAAACTCAATTTCATCCCAAATAACCACCTTGACCAAGTTGGTCATAAACATGCAAAAGCAAAATAATCATCAAGAGGTCAAGGTAATGGATTTTTTTTGTGAAAACTGTGGAGGTAATCATGTTTCTTCTGAATGTCCACAGAATCCAGAGTCGAGCTTCAACGTTGGAAACTACAACAAAAACAACAACATGATGTCCAACACCTATAACCCGACCTGGAAGAAACACCCGAACTTCTCATGGAGCAACCCCAACAACACACTCAATCAGAGTACTCAAAATGCTCCCGCTTTGGGATTCTAACAGAACATGCCTCGACAGTCTATGGCACCAAAGAAGTCAATGCCGCGGCAACAACCTATGCAATCTAGTTCTTTGGAAAACTCTCTCAATGCTTTTATGTCTCAAACTAGTGCATATATGTCTAACACAGATAAATTCATAAAGAAAACTAATGCTTTTATGGAAAGGACTGAGATGAGGATGCAGAACCATGAAGCAACCCTAAAGTCATTGGAAACCCAAGTCATACAATTCACATAAATTCTAAATTCCAGACCGATGGGAGGATTTCCAAGCGATACTGAAGTCTCTAAGGGGACAACTCATGAACAGTGCAAAGCGGTCAGTACAAGGAGTGGCAAACAACTAAAGGATCCCCGAATTAATGAAAAGAAGGAAACCAAACCAAAGGAGCCCACTACCGCGGCAAAACCTAACAACATTGTCTCGGCAATGCCTAAACCCACTACCCTGGCAGAATTTGACCACACTACCGTGACAGAGCCTGGCAAAGAAACATCGAAAAATCAAAAGGCTGTTGAAGAACCAGATCAGATGCCTTAGATTAAATTTCCATGCGAGGAACGGATCGAAGACATTTGACTCCCACCACCATTCCCACAGAAACTAAAGCGGCAGAAGCAAGAGTACCAATTCAAGAAGTTCATAAACATCTTGAAGCAGGTCCATATCAACATACCTTTGGTAGAGGCAATAGAGCAAATGCCAAACTATGCCAAGTTCCTTAAAGATATGATCTCTAAACGAACGAGAATTGGGGAATTTGAGACCGCTGCTGCAACAGAAGGATGTATGGCCATGCTACACAACCGAACCCCACCTAAACTTAAGGATCCTGGGAGGTTCACAATACCTTGTGCAATCGGGAATCACTACGTGGGGAAGGCATTGTGTGACTTAGGAGCAAGCATAAAATTGATGCCCAAATCCGTTTTCCAGAAATTGGGAATTGGAATGGCTAGACCTACCACAGTAATGCTACAACTTGCCGACATATCCTATGTGCAACTAAAAGGGAAAATTGAGGACATATTGGTAAAAGTTGATAAATTTATTTTCCCTATTGACTTCCTTATCTTGGATTGTGATGCAGATGAAAACGTACCAATCATCCTAGGGAGACCATTCCTAGCTACCGAGAGAACTCTGATTGATTTCGAAAAAGGAGAGCTAACAATGGGAGTAAACGACCAGAACGTGAAACTCAATGTACTAAATGCAATGAAACATGATGATGATCAAAAAGCATGTCAGGCAATCCAGGCTGTAACTGAGTCATATATTGACATAAAACCACACTACCTCGGCAAGGACTCTAAATACTGCCTCGATATATACTTTGGCCACTACCGCGACAGTTTGATGATAAAACCCGGAGATACAGAGACAAAAGAACAGGATGACCGAGAATACAAGAACAATGTGCAGAAATAAATGCAACACACTGGAACCCATGTTCAAAGAGATAAAGAGATGCATCCATATGCACTCCTTTAGTATTTTATTTTTATTTTTATTTTATTTTTCACATCTTTCATTTTTGTTTAGGAATAAGGTGTTATTTTAATTTATGTTATTTATTTTATTTTTTTAGGAAGGAGATCAAGGAAGTAGAAGTGTTGGGAAAATTGGTGATACCAAGCCCAAGCCCAAGCTCAAAACCTCAACCAAAACCCTAAGCATTGAGCAACCAGCCACCAACGACTAATAAAGAGGAATCCAATGCCGTTCTACAATCCGTGCCGTCACGCAAGCCCAGATGCAAGGGCTAGTCCAAGCCGTAACGGCTATTTCAATTCCCAACATCATTCCATGCCGTTACATCATTAAATGCCCAACGAACATAGTGCAACGGCTACATCATCACAACCTTTATATGAACCAGCCCTCTCTCAATACTCAACCACCAAACCTCTCTCTTCTACACTCTTGACTCCATAGCTTTCTTGCATTTTCCTTTATCTTTATTTTTGTAAATCTTTCGATTCTCACAACTACTCACTAATGGCTTTGAAATTAAGAAAGGGAGAAAATAACGACAAACTGAGTCGCCGACATTCAAACGGTTTGCACCACATGAAGTGGAGAAACGATTCAATGCCAAGTTCGTAGGCCGCCAAGTTTGGGAGGAACAAGGGTTCCACTACTCTGATAATCAAGATAATTTTGGCCTAGAACCATTCATCTTCTCCAGAACCGCGCATCAGAAGTGGCAGATATTCTGCCGCCAACCGGAGCCAGAAAATGTCACGTGGGTTCGAGAGTTATACGCACATTGACCAAATCCGAACAACCTGTTCGTACACTGCCGCGACAGAGCAATTCCCATCGATGCCGAAACAATAAACTAATACTAAGGCATCCACGTGACAAATGACGAGCACAAGGAGTTTGCCGAGCAACTCACGACCAATGACTATGAAGAAATCGTATGAGAGCTATGCATGTCCTGCACGACTTGGAACAAGCGCGCGCATAAGGGGACGGTAAACCGCCGACGGCTTCGGCCCGAGGCAAAACTTTGGAATACCCTCGTCAAGAGGAACTTGATGCCCACTTCCTATAATACTACAGTCGATAAACCTAGGCTTGCTCCCATCCTTTCGATTATGCATAATAGAATCATTAATGTTGGTGACATTATTTGCAATGAAATCTTTTTGTGGAGCCAAAAGGAGAGGGGTCAGCTCTATTTCCCAAGCCTCATTACCGCGTTGTACACACAGAAACGGGTGCAAATCGAAAAAGCCGATGAATTGACACCGGTAAGGAAGGTATGGACAAGGAATATGTACTTTAAAATCATGGAAATCACGGAGGCAGAACCAGTGCAGGGTATTACAGTGGCAAAATCCTCGGGTAATGCCCAAGCCAATCCAACCGCATCTGCTGCGGCAGCGACCCTCCAAAGCATTGCTCAGCAGCTGGCCAAAATGAACAAGAGGCAACACCGCGTCATGCAGTACACACGAGACTTCAAAAAAAGCGATCATCCAAGTAATTATGGGAAAGTACCCGGAGAGCCTCATCCAGTTCCCAGCCTTCCTAGCCGACGTCCTGGCCGAGACAGCACCTGCCGCGGCGACACCTGGAGACACCACCTCGACAGTGAAGATGATAGAGATCTCGGTGACCCAGGACGATATTGCTTCCGCGATGCCAACCCCCTCTGTCGCGAAAATGAAGATGGATCAAACCACCCCAACCACAATTGACAAGGGCAAGGCAGTAGTGGTTGAGCCTGAAGATACCGAGGAATGGTCTGACTTCTAGGACTCAGATGATTATGTTGCCCCGCAACCCAATGCTTCCCCGACCCCAACACCAAAGAAGAGGAAGGCTTCTGCTACAGAACAAATCTGCCCTGACAGTGGGGATGAAAAGGAGGTGACAAAGAAGACCACACCTACACCTCCATCCCGCAAGCAACCACCAAGGGCAACCAAGAAAGTCAAACACATGGCGAGGAGGAAATTGATCATCCAAGATGACTCATCCGGTTCCTCATCAATCTAGTATTCTCTTTTCTCTCTTGCCTTTAATTTCTCTTTTATATTTTGTGTATGCATGCATTGTGTGCAATGCACCTCTCGAGTTTGGGGGGGGGGAGTAAATCTTTTCTGTTATATCTTTGCCCGTATGTATTCGATGCCTTAGTTGAATGTATTCACTGCCTCGACAATGGTTGACATCAGCGGCCTTAGTCTTAATTGAATGAATTTACTACCTCGACAATAGATATCTCTCTCCTTACCATATCATTAATTTGTTTAGAGATTTTAATTTTAGGATGTACAAGGAAGATAACTTAGAATCATATTACAGGATTAGAGCTTCAAATAAACCTTTGTGACTTGCATGATTGAAGGAGTTCTAGGACACTTATGACATAGACTTGCTTACAAAGAAAATTTTGGGTAAAAAGTTAGAGGTGCCTAACACCGTCTCTAGCTTAAAGAAGCCCTAGAGGTGCCCAAAACTGGCTCTAGGCTAATCAATAGAGGTGCTCGAAATTGGATCTAGTCGGTTAGATTGCTTATATATAAAAAAAGAAGAAAAAGAAGAAAAAAATTACCCAAGTTAAGTAGGTTAATGCTTAAGTGTTTACTTAGAACCCGAATAATCATCTCGTTCGCAATCATGCACACACTCACAAATCTTATAGTTTAATTCTAGGGAATTCCTAAAACATCTGAAGAATTAAGGGCCAAGCACATTCATTGTCACGGTTTGGAGAGGAGAAGGAAACGTAAGACCAAGGGGTAATTTTATGAAAATTAATGTTTTGGCAATTGATGGCTTGTATTGCTTGAGGACAAGCAATAGTTCGAGTTTGGGGGTGTATTAGGTGTATAAAAGTACTCAATTTAGGACCCTTTATAACTCAATTATTGTTAAATCTAAGCTTGCATCACTGATTATTCATGCATAATTTACTGTTTTTAACATTTCCAAGCTTGATTACTTATATTCGAAAATATTCAGTGGAAAAAAGGTACTGTCCAGGTGTGTTTGTTCTTTTGAAGATTTTCCTACTCACTGCCTGAGCCAGCAATGTCGCGACAAAGAAGGAAAGGAAGGAGCGGAGTAGAATTCTCTCTCGATGGTCCAGATCAAGTCAATCGTGAGCAACAATTTCTACTGAAGGAAGCTGAACTAGGAGATAGAGCCTTGTGGAGTAGAACCAGCTGACAGACTTCTACCGAGGCAGCAGCCTTTGTCGAGGCAGTGCACCGACAAGGCAGCTGAAGGAGAAAACATGCAAAGTGAAGCGCGTCTTGAAGAGCATGAAAAGCTGGATTTTTCTACGTACTTTGTATAAGGATCGGACTGCGAGAAGACCATGAAAACATCGAAGGAAGGTCAAGAGTAGATTCCACGCCAAAGGGAGGATTTTAAGGAAGAAAGATATAATACTTCAAAAGAAGCCCTTTTCTTTTAATGTGGTTAATTCCAACTTAACTTCCTCCTCAAGAAGGACTTGACCTCAACCTCCTCTATAAATAAGAAGCAAAGCCAGCCATTGAGGATATCGAAGATCTAGAGAATCGAGCTTTTGAGAGAACTTGTAGCGAGCTTCCATTGGAATTAGGTTCTAATTCCTTCCTAGGGTTTAGGTTATATTGTTTAGTAGTTATGTGAAAACGATTGGATTTTGTTTAAGTTTTTGTGAATGCAATTTAGTTCAAGGTTTGTTTATCCTTGGTTCTTATTCTTGTTTTCGAGTGAATTGGGAGAGGATCTCGTTAACTATCTATTTGTCTAATATCGGGAGAGTTAGACTCACGAAGCGGATAAGCATGGTTTTCAACCCAATCGGTGAAAACTAACTCAACTCAGGGATAAGCTATAGTTTGAACGGCTAAAAGAAGCGTAAGATTGGTTGGTGTTCATCCTTGGTTCACGCTGGGTGGTATTATCAAGGCTTGCACATCAGCACGGTTTCGACTTAAGGATAACGAGGAGCCACTGAAGGATGTTTTGCCGAACCTTGAAATTATTCTCTACCGCCGAAGCAAGGGATTGCCAAGGCAGTAGCTTAACCTGTTGCTATGGCAGTTACTTTGGTCTCTGCCGAGGCAGTACGATGTTCGTTGCAATCAGACTGAGACATTCCAATTGGTTTCCAAGCTACAACTCAATATAACCTGGCCCATTCTCTCATCTTGATTACTCTACCTTTTAATTACTGGCTTATTTTATTTTCTGCTTATTAGATTACTTCAAAAACCCAACTATTCACTTGTGTTCTTTACTTTTATTTCTTTTTCAGTGCGAGGTGATACACATTGAAGGTTTCACCTATCCCTGTGGGGACGATACTCGACGCTTATCACTTTATTACCTGAGATGTGTACACTTGCACAATTGCCAGGCACTTTACACACGCAACAGTGGGAAACCACAACTCTAACTGCCCCTGCTGATACTATCACGTGGAATTTCTTCGTAGAGTAGTTCAAGAAGAAGTATATAAGCGAACAATATCTAGCCGAACGTCAGAAGTGATTTTTTGTACCTTAAGCAAGGTGGCCGACCTATCGAGAAATACGTGAGCGATTTCTGCAAGTGCGACTCATAATATATCAAGACAGATGCGAACAAGTGCAGAATGTTTATCGATGGCTTGAATGATGAATTGAGTCCCATCTTTGTGGCTCTCGGGATTACAGATTTCCAAAATCTTGTTAATCGAGCCATTGCAACAGAAGCTAAGATGAAAGCTTCGGGAATAAGAAAGGGTGGTAGTAATCGAGGAGACAAAAGATCCAAGCAAGATGATAAGCCCCATTGGCAAACTAAGAAGGCCAAGTTTCATAAAGAAAGTTCCTCGACTCCTACTCATGCTTTGAAGTGCAACTTCATATCGAGACCTCAATCGGTATCCAAGCCCTCGACCCCGGTTATCCATGTTAATAGCACAAGGAATTCTGTAAAAGCTAACCATGTCCCTACTTGCAAGTTTTGCCAAAAGCTCCATTCTGGACAATGTAGAACTCAGTGCAATCTATGCTATCTTTGTGGAAGCTCGGATCACTATATCAAGGATTTCCCCCAAAATCCTAACAAGCTTCCCAACCGAGCACCGGTGAATGCTAGTTCAACTTCTTCTAATCGAAATAAGGGCCCGAGACAAGCTCTGTTCCGGAATCAAAGAGGAGGTAGAGGCCAACATCCGACATCTACACACCAGGAATCCTAAGCCCCTGCTCAAATCTACCACATTTGGGGAAAGAAGGAAGAAGAAGCACTCGATGTTATCGCATGTACTGTTGAATTAAATTCAAGTCATGCATATGCTTTGATTGTTCAGGGTCTACCCATTCTTTTATATGTTCTTCCTTGATTGCTAAGCTAAACTTGAAACCTAAACTTGTTAAAACTAGCCTTGTAGCTTCGAACCCTACAGGGGGAAATATGCCTATTAACTCCCTTTGCAAGCAATGCCTATAACTATTCAAAATATACCATTTCCCATTGATCTCTATGTCTTGCCTTCTTGTAAGTTCAATCTAGTATTGGGACTAGATTGGTTGGGTAAACACCAAGCATGGTTAGATTGCCAAAATCAGAGGCTCTATCTCCAAAGTCTAAGAAAACAATATATCCTTCTCATTGATAAAAAGCCAACCTCGATCTTTGCTGCCATGGTTATGCAAGATGAATATGATTTTGGATTATCAACTATCCTTGTTGTATCTGAATTTGTTGACATTTTCCTGAGGAACTCCCTAGTCTCCCTCCAACCAGAGAAGTAGAGTTCAGGATTGATGTCCATCCTGAAACAAGTCCAGGGTCCATTACACCCTATTGAGCTAAAGGAACTTCAAAAGCAACTTCAGAAGCTTCAAGACAAAGGCTTTATTCGGCCTAGCTTCTCTCCCTGGGGTGCACCAGTCTTGTTCATGAAGAAAAAGAATGGCACAATGAGACTTTACATCGATTACCGACAATTGAATCAACTCACCATAAAGAACAAGTACCCATTTCCAAGGATTGAAGATCTTTTTGACCAACTTAAGGATGTTGCGGTGTTTTCAAAGATCAATCTTCGATCGAGTTACTACCAAATGAGGGTAAAAGAGGAAGATGTTCCCAAGACAACCTTTTGTACTCGATATGGCCATTATGAATTCCTCATAATGCAATTCGGGTTAATGAATGCCCCGAATGCATTCATAGGCCGCATGAACTGAGTATTCAAGCCCTATCTTGATAAATTCGTGGTCGTATTCATAGATGACATCTTGGTCTACTCTCGAAACAAGAAGGAACACTCGAAGCACCTCTAAATTGTCTTGCAAACTCTTTGAGAACGTTAGATATTCGAAAAGTTCTCCAAGTGTGAATTCTGGCTATCCGAAGTCTCGTTTCTTGGACACATTATCTTGGCTGAAGGGTTAAAAGTAAACCCGAAGAAAATTCAATCCATCTTGGATTGGAGACCTCCGAGAAATGTAGGTAAGGTCAGAAGCTTTCTCGGTTTAGCTAGATACTATCGACGTTTTTTCAAAGGGTTCTCGACCTTAGCCACACCCTTGACCAAGCTTCTTCGAAAAGATACACCTTTCGAGTGGTCGGAGTTCATTCTCGATTCATCCTAGACCAATCAAGATGTACAAGGACTTGAAACCCTTCTCTTGGTGGCCTTTCATGAAGGCAACCATCACAGACTTCGTATCCAAGTGTCTCACTTGTCAAAGAATCAAAGCTGAGCACAGAGCTCCTACGAGATTGCTTCAACCCATTGAATTTCCTCAATGGAAATGAGATTGTATTACTATGGACTTCGTGGGTGGTCTTCCTTGCACTCCAAGAAAGAATGATGTCGTATGGTTGATGTAACCCCCTCGACCCGACCTGGACGGTAGACCGAACCGAACGGGTCACACGGGGAATGTTGAAGTAAACTGGGAAGTTTACTCCAATAATCAACCCTAATTTTTTTCTTCTTATCTGTCTTGATGCTCTTTAGTATCCTAAGCGATAAACATTGCAGCAGAATGATTTGCAACTCAATCAAACATTGATTAGGGATCTAATTGCAAACAAACATGTTTTAAGGACCATTTTGTAATTTTACCAAAATAAAGGGACTTATGCCATTGTGGAGTTACCAACCTTTAATTAAACACGTTATATGCATCTCTGTCAAAACTCAGCTCAAAATAAACACCCAAGCACATTTAATCTACAACATTCAGGGACTAAAACGTAAATGAACAGAATGTTCAAAGATACTTTTAACCAACTTACCAGCTGACCGTATCGATACCCTTAGAGCCAGTATCGATACGCCTTTGACAACACGTCTCCAAAATTCAAAGATATAAGGCTCGTATCGATACCCTCTAGGACCGTATCGATACCCTAAACACCAGTAGCATAAAACTGTATCGATACGCCCCTGTGTATCGATATGCCCCTTCAATTTTGTTTGGTCCGTATCGATACCCTTACAACCGTACCAATACCCAGAGACCTGTAATGTCATATTTTGCTTGTTTTTATACTTTAATGCATCTATAACCACTCAAGCATGCTTTCAACATATAAATAACATATCCAAACATCAAACCTCAACCATTCATGGCATAATCAACAACACTTCGTGGCAATTTGCATCAAAGGTAAACTATAGCCATGCAACCTAGCAAACAAGCCAAGCAAGATACCGAAATGCATAACAAGGCACAAACCATAAACCAAAGGCCATTTACAAGTCTAAAATAACAATGAACATTTGCTCAAACAGGGAGTTTACACAAATCTCTTAAAAACACAACGGATCCCCCATTGCCCTTATTACGTATAGTCAAATCCGAAACATACATTCTCAAAAGAAGTCTCTTGTGATCCCTTGCCTCTTGCTGCCTCCTAAGCTTCAATTATATGCATTTATAGACAAATGAAGGCGTAAGCACACAAGACTTAGTGAGGAGTGCTCAAAATCAAAACACCATCAATGCACTAAAACCATTTTCTTGTCCACATTGAAATCTCATTTCAATTTGCTAATAATCATTTGAAAACCATCATGCCCTTTTTAAAAACCATGCACCTTCCTTAACAAATCAACATTTTAACATCATGCAACATGTGTTATAACCCAACAACAAATCCATTGCTAACACTCAACTTAAGCCTTCCCATGCATAGCTACCATATGCAAAGCCTAAAGAGTAAAACATGCATTTTCATTTTTATGCATCATAACCCATATCATAACACATCATCAATTATATTGGCTTACAAGTGATCATCAACAAGCTCATTTCTCAAAACCACATCGGATACACGGATTCACAATTGTTGTCCGAACACTTCATACATTCTCAGCGGTATCTCAAGGCTCACACACGAGAGCTACCCTCCACCGTTGTGACACCCATGGTGGAGTATTCAGTACACCGTATAAACCCCTCAACGCCACTCATCGGTAGGTGTATAACCCCACTAATAAGAGACGGGACACTATACACTTTCCTCAGTCGTTATGGTACTTGGATGGAGTATTCAGTACACCGTATAAACTCCTCAGCATCCAAGGCGACTTGTTTATAGTGCACTCAATCCTATAGCCGGCTAACTATATCCGATTTCATTAATAAACCATTTTCACAACATCACTTGCCAATATAATTCACATTTAACATAAACCTCGAAATTTTAAAAGCGTTATCAATAAACCACATTTCCAAGCATCAAACCATACTCCAAGATACAAGTATAAGCATATACTTACAAGGATCACTTACCATGTGCATCCTTCATCAACATAACATCAAAAACAGTAAATCACTTACTTAAATTATGATTTAAACAATAGGTAACATGCATTTAAAATCAAGTGCATCAAAAAACTCATAATAGCACAATTCGAGGGAGAAAATCCTTTAACTTAATTCCAAGCTTAGTAAAGCGTTTCAAGGTTACACTAAGTTCCCAAAACCACCTTTAAAGGGTTTCAAAACAGGAAAACACGTTCTCACTCACCGACTCACGAAACCAAGATTCACCTACACAAAATAAAGCCTTCGAAGCCCCCAGAACTTCACCGATTGTTCCCAATGAGTTCTCCCCTATTTATACCACACAAGAACAGAGGATTAATACATTATCATGCATTAAAATCATCAGCAACTTAAACTATCTCGCTGATGTGCCCAAAACACCAAAATGCCCATTCCAAAACAACCGAAATCACCCTTGATCACTCTCTAAACTCAGCCCAGCCATAATCTATCACTTCCATCCAATATTAAACATCAATTAACATCCAAAATCAACCTAATTACATCCTTATACCTCCAACAACTCAGATTTCACACTAACACCACAAAACCCAAAATCTAACAATCTAACAATTAAAGATCCAACTCATTTCGGGATTACTATTATAAAACCTTTATTTCCACATAATTTAACATCCAAATCATGATTAAAATGGGCCTCAAATCAATCAAAACAGTACCATAACGAAAATCTTGAAAAATCATCTTCCAATGCTTAATTTAGCAATTTTCATCAATTAAATTATAAAACATTGTTATTAAACAAAATTAGAGAGCCAAAGACTTGGGAATTTCAATAAAGAACCTTGATTAGAGGAGAGAAAAGAAAGATCACCTCTAACATAAGTTTTCCCCTTGATTTGCAATGATTTAAAAGAAACCCTTCAAGAAATCCTTAGCTAGTTGATGTAGAAATCCATGAGATCCATTTAGAAATCAAAAGTGAATAAAAAGAGACAAATCTTTGGATATTTTAGTGATGAAAAGATAGTTTGGCTGCTAGGAAACTTGAGAGAAAAGTTTAGGAGAAACGTAGTTACGTAAGAAAATGTTTAGCCTTTTAAATTCTCTTTTTAATAAAACTCTCTTATTAAATCAATTAACTAAATCCTTTAAAAACAAAAAATCAATGGAAAAGGCTGATAACACATTGGTGTAATAGCTCCCTAAAGAATCTAAGTTTTGGCTCTCTTCAATTTAGCCATTAAAACAAAACTTGCAATCTTTACATTTTAGTCACCAAACCGAAATGTCAACTTTCCAAAAACCATTTTCCAAAATTGGCTTCACTTTTCCTCAATATATATTTGAAGAGGATTTTAGAAAATTTTCACATAATTTTATCACATCCCAAACCAAGTTTTCCCTGAACCAACTCTGAACCGACCTGAATCTCTAGTCTAGGTTCATCAGACCCTAAACCACTTTTAAAACCTCTAGGCCAAAAACCAGGGTGTTACAAGTGATTGTTGACAAGTTCACTAAATCGGCTCATTTCATCCTTGTTCTAATGAATCTAAGCTTGGTTGCCTTAGCCTAGTTGTATATTTGTGAAGTGATTCGATTGCACATGGTACCTACGTCCATAAACTCCAATAGGGATCCTAGATTCACTGCTCGATTTTGGAAATCCTTACAAAAAGCCCTCGAAACCAAATTGAATTTGAGTACGACCTTTCATCCTCAAAGTGATGGCCAATCTGAAAGAGTGATACAAGTGCTTGAAGATATGTTAAGAGCCTGTGTTATAGACTTCGAGAAGAATTGAGAGAAATCCTTATCACTTGTGGAATTTTCCTACAACAATAGCTATCAAACCTCGATCCAAATGGCACCATTCAAAGCCTTGTACGGGAGAAGATGTAGAACCCCTTTGTGTTGGTCCAAATTGGGTAAGAACAAAGTGCTAGGACCTCAATTGCATGGAGAAACCGAAGAACATGTTAGAACCATTCATGATCGATTAAAGCAAGCTTTTGATAGGTAGAAGGCCTATGCTGATTTGAAAAGAAGAGACATTCAAACACACCGTTGGAGACACGATCTTCCTCAAAGTATCTCCTTGGAAGAAAGTCTTCCGGTTTGGAAGAAAAGGAAAGCTCAACCCTCAGTTTATTGGAAGATTCGAAATCACTGAAAGGATTGGTCCAATGGCTTATCGATTGGCACTCCCTAGTGAATTCAATAAGATCCACAATTTCTTCCATGTTTTTATACTTAGAAGGTATCGGTCGGATCCATCTCATGTCCTAGAACCTGAAGAAGTGGAATTGAATCTCGATCTATCATATGAAGAAGATACAATCCAAATACTTGATAAAAAAGTTAAAAGACTTCGAAAAAAGAATGTACCCTTAGTGAAAGTCCTTTGGAGGAACCACAAAATGTAAGAAGCAACTTGGGAGCCTGAGGCTACAATGAGAGACTAGTATCCTCACCTGTTCAATTCAGGTAAAAATCGAGGGAGAATTTTCTTTTTAAGGGGGGAGAATTGTAATACCCCAAATTAGGGCCTAGTAGCTTATTGCACAAGTAATTATATTCTATTTGTGCAAACATCTTAAAATCTAATTGTACTAATTGAATTAGGATCGAAAAGAAAGAAATGAAAGTATGAATGATAAATGTGCTAAGGACTAAACCGTTTAATAATCTAAACTAGAAGATTGCATGCTAAAATTCCATTAAAACAAGGACATGGAAACATGTCCTTTTGAGACACAACTCTCGACCAACACGAGATGATTAAGCATCATCTTCTTCCTTATTCATCCTTTACCCGAAACCAAAGAGAAAGAAAAAAATTAAGGGAGAGAGAGCTTGCATCTTGGGTGGATTAGCTTAATTTGATGAATAACCTTTGTGTAGAACCCAGATTAGTAAGGTATGGGTGAGAGGGGCGCCCGCCCAGTGTCCATTTTTTTATAATATTAGTGTTATGGTCCAATTTTTTTAATATTTATTATTAAGGGTTTACTCTTAAATTTTAATTTTTTAATACTTGTCATTAGGGTCTAATTTTTTCAATAATTGTTATTAGGGGCCTAATTTTTTAACACTTGTTATTAGGGGCTTAATTTTCCCAATATTTTTTATTAGGGATCAACTCTTAAAATTTAGTTTTTCTAATATTTGTTATTAGCTGTCCAATTTTTTCTTATTACTTGTTATTAGGGGTCCAATTTTTTAACATTTGTTATTGTGGCTCAATTTTTTTTTATCAATACTTGTCATTAGGATGCCACTCTTAAATTTAATTTTTTTTTCAAATATTTGTTATTTGGGGTTCAAATTTCCCCAATACTTACATTAGAGGTGTATTTTTTTCAATAATTGTTATTATGACCCTAATTTTTCCAATACTTGTTATTAGAGGCTCAATTTTCCCAATATTTATTATTAAAGGTCTACTCTTAAAATTCATTTTCTCAATATTTGTTATTAGGGGTTCAAATTTTCCTCTATCCTTGTTATTAGGGGCCTAATTTTTTCCAACATTTTTTATTAGGCATATACTCTTAAAATTTATTTATTTTTCTAATACTTGGTATTAGAAGCCCAATTTTTTTTTCTCGATATTTGTTACTAAGGATATACTCATAAAATTCAATTTTTCTGATATTTGTAATTAGGAGTCCAATTTTTCTCAATACTTGTTATTAAGGGCATAAATATATATACATTTTAAAACATTTGTTATTAGAGACCTATTTTTCTCAAATACTTTAAGGATGGTCATTGACGGTGATCGGAGTGGAGATTGTGTTACGCTCTATGTGGGAAACCATTCTGAGGGTTTTCATTGACAAGGTTCGTGGCTCGCTTTTCATAGCCGTGGTGAGATCATTGATACATTCATACCGAGAAAGAGGGCTCCTAATGGTAGGCGTTTCGGTGTTGTCTGTATGGTTTCTAGAGTGGTGGCAAGGAAGGCAATTAAGAAATTCCATTGTTATCGTCTCTGTGGATATGTGATTTCGGTATTCGAAGTGGCTCATGGGGGAAGATCGACTTACTGGAGGAAATGATCTGTTTACAAGGGGGTTGGAAAAACAAATCTAAATTAGACATGGTGTAATACCCCAAATTAGGCCTAGTAGCTTATTGCACAAGTAATTAGATTCTATTTGTGCAAACATCTTAAAATCTAATTGGACTAATTGGATTAGGATCGAAAAGAAAGAAATGAAAGTATGAATGCTAAATGTGCTAAGGACTAAGCCGTTTAATAATCTAAACTAGAAGATTGCATGCTAAAATTCCATTAAAACAAGGACATGGACACATGTCTTTTTAAGACACAACTCTCTGCCAACAAGAGATGATTAAGCATCATCTTCTTCCTTATCCATCCTTTACCCAAAACCAAAGAGAAAGAAAGAAATTAAGAGAGAGAGAGAGCTTGAATCTTGGGCAGATTAGCTTAATTTGATGAACAACCTTTATGTACAACCCTGATTAGCAAGGTAATGGTCTTGTTTACTTGCTTCTTCATATGAATTTCTTGTTGGAAAAGTTGATATGCTTGTATATATGTATGTTCGAATGATATGCTTGTGAATTGGTTAGATTATATGTCGTTTGATTCATGCTTGAATTGGTTTTAGATGGTAACTTGTTAGATGACTGGAATGTTAGTGAAAATAGGATGAAATTTAACTTGACCGAATGATACATCACATGCATGAAACCCCTTGATTGTATGAACATGTAATATGTTATGTAATTCGAATTGCTTGTGAAAATGAGGCTTGAAATGTATGATTAGCTTGCTGGAAAACATGTATGTGACATGAATTAGGTTGTTGATGGATTGAAAATCATGTTTAGATAATGAAATTTGAACTAGACATGAAACTAGCCACCTTTGGATGTTAATTGCAAACTATTGACTAAATTGAAAGAATTGGTAAACTGATGGACTATTTTAAGACTTGTAGGGATTGTTTTATATATTTGATAAAAACAGTAAAATTGAGACTTTTTTAGGGCAGTTTAAACTAGAAGAAACTATTTTAACAAGCTTGATTATATGATTGTATTAATGAATAGAAATGTGCATACAATTGCTAGGTAACACACATGTTTAAGCTAGATAGAATGAACTTTTATTGTTTGGGTTGTAATTCTTGAATTAGATGCTAGATTGAGTTGAATGTTTGAGTGTAGTTCTTGATTTTAATCCCTTGAATTGAATGTATTGTTAGCACAATGAGAGGAATTGGTTGAAGTTGATAGAGTTGATTAAGCTAAGGGGAAACAAAAAGGAATTTGAATCCAAGAGCACATGTAGCTTGGAGTATTGTTTGTGTAGCTTTACTTAGGGTTAGGACTAAGGTCCTAACCGAATATGTTTGTTATGTTGTTACTATGAAAATGCCATGAAATGAACCTAATCTATGCTTGGTAATGTATAAGGGAAGAATGACTAAATGGAAACTTGTTGACTATGGTATGCTTGATGTACAACATGGCTTTGTAAATGAATCATATGACACTTGCTTAACCTACTATGATTTCTTGTGATGATCCTTTCGAATGCTTCTTGATGTGCCTAGTATGATGATGCTTGATACTTGATAACATGAAACATGGATATATACTTGCTAATACTCGAATGATACATGATAATTGAGCTAAAGCTCTAATAGCCTAAAGGCAAACTTGATCTTTATAAACATCACGTAAGGGTGATGTCTTGAATGAGCTTGATACTTGAATACTTGAAAGTTGAATACTTGATGTTTGAATGAGTATGAAACATGAATACTTGATAAGTAATTAAGCAAGCCTTGGTTCCTAGTTGGTCTTAGGTAGGATGGCATGCCTTAAAGTCTAGAGCTCATTGTGATTGGGTGGACTACGGTCCAGGGCTAAGGCCCCTATTTGGCGACAGTAGGAGGGATGTGTGTATTGGTCACTCAGCGATAGTAGAAGGGTTTGACTGGTACTATAAGTACCATCTTGTGGTGACAGTTTGGTTGGTGACTCGATTACCTAGACATAACTAAGTATCAATGCCTAATTTAAAGTTAATAAGCAAAAAAGAAAATATGGCTTACAGCTTGAATATGTTTGACACGATACTTGAAACCTTCTTGCTACATAACACTTGAATAAAATCATGAATTGGCTATACTTGAGTATGCCCCTTGTCTTGTTTGATACTTGATTTAGCTTGAAATTAATTAATCCCCTTGCTTGTATACCATTCGAATGATGCTTAGATGTATAACATGATACATCTTGCTTGTATCTTAAGACTCTTGATAAAATGCTTGTTCTTGATATGAAATGCATAGATGGTATTGGCTTTACATGTCTACTTGTTCCCTACTAGACTTGAGATGCTTGCAACCCTAGCTAGGTTCGATCTATATTGCTTAAAGCCTAGCTAGATTGTACTTGACTTAAAGACTATTAAACTTAAAACTTGTTAGCTTTAGACGGTACCTCACTAAGTACATTATGTACTTATCACTCTCATTTTCCATTCATCCCAAACCACATGTCTAAAGAGTTCGTAAAGCTATCTTTCTAGAGCCCGAAGCAAGACACAAGCAAAGCTCGAAGTATGATTTTGTACTTGTTTTTGTATTCTCCTAGTTGGTGGCACCTAGATATGTATATAGCTAATGTTAGATCATGCATTAAGGGTTTATGGAAAGTTTGTATATATATATGATCATAAGTATGTGGTTGGTAAAGTCTTGAATGGTAATGTGATGCCTATGATGTTAAATGTTATGCTTGATACTATCATGTCCTGTTGAAATGATGAACTTGGCACTTGATTTTATGACCTTGCTATGATCGAAATGTGCTTGAAATTAGAGTACTACTCGCTAGAATCTTGAATGGCCTATGTGAATGGATCTTGAACATGGTTACTTGCTTTTGCTCAAATGTGATTGGCCTTGATTGCTAGTCTTGTTTCATAAGGGCGATGGCTTACTTGATGGTTTGATTGTGATGTTATGATTCGAATGAAACAAACATGATCATGCTTAGCTAAACCAATCTATATGTAATCCTTTTATTGAATGTGAAATGTTATGATGTTATGCATAGTTATCTTGAGTATGCCTCATGACATTGTAAATATGCTTGACTTATATCTTGAAATGGTAAAAGCTGCACATATATGTACTAGATTAGAATTGAATGTGTTCATGCTGAAGTACATGTTTGAATGCTTCACATGTCTTACTTGTATAGTATGATCAAATCTTGATTGAAACAAAGAAGTATCATGTTTAGGATATTTGACTCTTGTATACCATGATGTGATCGAATGTGTCTTGGATTTTTTGTATGAAAAGTAGATATTTTTGAATGGATATTACTTGAGTATACATGCTTGATCGAATTGTTTCTATGCTTTACATTTCCTTGTTGCTTTTCGAATATCATGTGTGTCATTGTTGCATGTCTTGCTAGTTAAGAAACTCATATACTAGTGATGAGTTGGAAACAAGTTTAAATTGGTTTGTAATTTCCTTGTCTTTGTTTGCTCTTTTTGTTTGTCCTAACACTCCTTGGCTGGGTTACTCCTAACTCGGGCGAGAGGTGTTACACTGGGAGTAAGGATGGTGTTAATGGAATAAATCAGGGGACATATACAAGAGTCGATAAAACAAGTTTGGATCAACGAAGGCCAAGGTTGATATAACATGATTGGAACATGGGACAAGTTCGGGTAGGGAATCAAGGCTGGAACATAAGCAGGTGATGGGTGAGACCGACTCAAAATCTATGGAGATCCTTATGAACAGTTTTATTGGATGGTGCAATTCTTGTTATGAGACAGTTCATTTGACTACGGCGTTAGAGAGAGTAGGTTTGAGAGATTTTTCCTTGATACAAATGTAACACCCCAATTTTGGGCTTGGAAGTTTAGGGTCTGAACCGGACCGGTCTGATTTTTGGTTCGAATATAAAAGGTGGTTTTAGGGAAAGCCTAGTTCGGGATGCATTAAAAATATGGAAAAATATCTAAAAATCCTCTTTTAATATATATAAGAGAGTGGTGAAATCAATTTTACAAAATAAGGTTTGGAAGTGTGACATTTCGAAATAGTGACTAAAATGTAATTTTTGAAAAGTTCAGTGGTGACTGTTTTGTAAGGATTGAAACTTTGAATCTTTAAGGGGCTAATTTACCCAAGGAAGGATTTCTCCAGATTTTTCTTAATTTTAATGATTTTGTTTATGTTTAATTAATTAAAAGAAGTGAGGGAAAAACCATTTTTAGCTTTTCATAACTAACTTTCTTAAAAACTTTCTCATCTCATTTTCTCTCAAAATTCCCTCAGCCAAACACAATTTCACAGCAGCTTTTCTTTTGATTTTCACTCTAAATGATGAGGTTTCAATCATCAATTGATTCCTAAGCTTTTCTACATCAAATCCTCTTCAATTGCTCATTGAATTTTCAAGGATTTTGGCTCTAAACAAGGAGAAATCTATATTTAGAGGTAAGGATGTTCTTATCCTCTAAATATTCAGTTCTTTATTGAAATTCCCAAGTTCTCAATCCTTAAATTAAGTTTTATAAAAGGTTTTGATGTTGTGATCTTGATTTTGGCTTAAAACTCAAGATTTGGATTTAATCTTGAAGAAATTCGTAATGAATGTTTGGGTTCTGTTTTGAGATGTCTTTTTAAAGCATTTTGGATGTTTAATGATGTGTACTTGAGGTTTAATGAATGCAATCCCGAATAGGTTGATTTTCTTATGTTTTTATATGTGAAAATGGTGGTTTTTGGGGTGATCTTGGTGTTCTGTTATAGCTAGAGGTATAAGGACGAGTTTATGATCTTTTTGGATGTTAATTGATGTTTAAGAATGTTTAGAAGTGATGGATCTTGGCTGGGTAATGTTGTAGATGAGTTTGGATGTGATTTCGGTTGTGTTTGGTAGCCGAAATGTTAGATTTGGTGAGAGCAGTGAGTTTAGGTGTTGTGGCTGAAGATTTTAATGCATGATGATGCATTAATCCTATGCTATGATGTGTTTAAAATAGGGGAGACGCATTCGGATCCTTGTGGTGTTGATCCGGAGGCTTGATCGGCGTTTCGGCAAGCTTGCGAAACGGAATCAGTGAGTGAAGTTTGGTTTTCAGCTTTGAAACCAATGTTTGAAGGTTTTGGGAGCTTAGTTTAAGTCTAAGCAACTTAACTAAGCTCAAGAGTAAGTTTTCGGTGAAACTCTCTCTTTGATGAACCATGAGATGGTTGGATGCAATATGTTTAATTTTCATGTTTAAATTCTGTTTTGAAAGCATGTTTTAGTATGATTAATACTGGTTTTGAAAGCCATGTGTTGAAGGATGCTCAAGGTAAGAGATCCTTGGTTTGACATTGATAAATGTGGATTTGATGCATAGTGATGCATGATTGTTTAATGGCTTTGATTATTGCTTTAAAACAGTGGATTGTTGATGATAATTGATGTATATTGGCAAGTGATGTGTTGGTTTTAAAGCACTTGAATCAGATATAGTTAGCCGGCTATAGGTTGGGTGCACAGTGAATAAAGTCGCCTTGGATGTTGAGGGGTTGTAATGGTACCGAAAACTCCATCCAAGTACACTAACGAGATGTCTAAGATCACAATGTTGGTTAAAAGTCCATGTGTGAATCTTGTGTTGTGTGTCCCGTGTTATCGTTAGTGATGTTATACAACTACCGATGAGTGATGTGGAGGGGTTGTAATTGTACCGTTAAACTCCATCACGGGTGTTGAGGGGTTGTGATTGTACCGGTAAACTCCACCTTGTGTTCGGTAGTGTGTATGAAGCGTATGGGACAACGCTTGTAATCTGCGTATCCGATTGTGTTTTGTGTTGAAAAATGGTTATGGTATCACTTGGAAGCCAATATGACATGTTAATGTTAATGAAGCATGAGATGCTTGTTGTGTATGCATTGTGGCATGAGAAATGATGTTTATGATTTTAAAGGCCTTTGAAAGGTGTTTTATAAAGTGCATTATTGTGTTGTTCCATGAGAGGATGCCTCACTAAGCATTTGTGCTTACGCTCTCTTTCTTGAACCAATAATGCAGAGAATTGAAGTGCTTTAAGGGCAGGAAGGAGGCTAAGAATCCAAGGGAAGGCTAAGCTCATGTATGGTGAATATTTTTACAACATTATTAGCTTTTGGTATTTGGCAATGGGAACCTAGGTTGTATTTTTGGGAGATGTTTTGGACTCCCTGAGTTTGGCATGATGCCTATGATGTTTTGGACTTGTAATTGATCATTTGGTGTTTGCTTTGGTGATTTGATGCTTGGATGGTTTTCAATAGTAGGATGCAAGCCTATAGATTGTGGTTTTTCCTAATTGATGCCATGAATGTATTTTGATGATGCAAATATGTTCCTTGTATGGATGATGACTTGTTGGCATGATTAGGAGGTCATAGGGATGTATTTGAGTGGTTAATTGTATGTTAAACCAGAAAAATCTGCACTTTCTGGACAGTCCGTATCGGGACGGGCACTACCGTTTCGAAATGGGGGCCTTTAATGGCCTTCGTGTATCGAAACGGGTAGAGGGCGTTTTGGAACGAATTTACTACGGTCAAGCCCTATTTCGAAACAGGTCTCGAAACGAACCAGCATTTCGGAACGATCAACCCCTGTTCCGAAACACTTGACCGTTGGGCACTGATTTGAATGGTTTAAGGTTTGCAAGCTTTACGTTTTAGTCCTGAATTTTGCATATGCAATTGCTTGAGTTTGAGATGTCCGTCTGAGGTGAAATTTGACAGAGTAGCATGTAATATGACTAATTTCATAATGGTAACTTAAAAATCGGTTAAGTCCTCTTAATTTCTAGAATTTACATTTTGGTCCCTAAATGTTGTAAGTTGTGCAATTGAATCCCTTATTGCTTTCCGATCGCCGTGCTTTTCATGTATGTTTTCCTCGAGGCTACACTTAGGGTTAATATGCATCTAGACAAGATTAAAAAGAAAAAAAGGGTTGTTAATCAAGGTTGACTTTCGGGTTGACTTTGGTTTTCCCCGTGTAATCTTCGTAGTTCGGGTCAACCGTCTAGGCCGGGCTAAGGGGGTTACAACAAATTTCTGGCTTTGTGATGCTATTGATGTTTGAGTCCAGTAAAGCTCATGATGCGTTCATGGGATTGAAGGAGCTAGCATATTACTGGTTTAACCGAATTGAGGCTTGATCAGTGGAGTTTGCTAATTTCCATAGTCGCACCATATGGGTGGCGATAAGAGGAGTGTTGATTCATGCATGGTCATGACATAATTTCTTACAGATTGTGTCATTGTGGGGATCGCTGGTTTAAGCGGATACATTTGAGTGTGTGCATATTGAGCTTTGTACAACTTCGTTGGACAAGATAGATGTGTAACACCCTCGACCAGGCCTGGGTGAAAGACCGAACCGAACGAGTCACACGAGGAATATTGAAGTAAACCAGAGAGTTTACTCCAATAAACGACCCTAATTTTTTTGTTTTATCTTTTCTAGATGCTTATTAACGCCCTATGTGATAAACATCGCAACGGAACAATTTGCAAATAAACCAAACAACGATAAGGGATTCAATTGCACACAACCACCTTTTAGGGACCATATTGTAAATTCGCTAATTTACAAGGGCCCTTTCCAATTTTAGATTACCAACCTTTAATTAATTACATTACATGCCATTATGTCAAAAATCAGTTCTAAACAATCATTCAAACTCATTAATTTGCATTCACAACCATAAAGGGCTAAAATGTAAAGATTTAGAACAATCAGAGATACTTTTAACTACCTTAACAACCAACCGTATCGATACCTTAGAGATAGTATCAATACACCCACGACAGGAATGTTCCCAGGTCCAAATTCAACAAGACCGTACCGATACCCTCTAAGCCCGTATCGATACCCTAAAAACTGGTAGCATAAAACCGTATCGATATGCCACTGTGTATCGATACGACCCTTCAATTTTGCTAGGTCTGTATCGGTACCCTTTCTACCGTACCGATACCTATGGACTTGTAATGCCATATTTTGCTGGTTTTCACACTTTAATCCACTGTAAAGCATTCTAACAAACTTCAAACATGCATACATCATACTTTAATAACAAACCTCAATCATATATGGCAATTGCATCATCAACACATAAAAGTAAACATCAATCAATTATATAGTGTAACACCTTAATTTTCCCCTAAAATTAAAAACCGTAATTCGTTAAATCCCTAATTCGTAACCTAATTTTTAGAAATTTTTTAATCTGAATACCTAATCGAAAGTAATGGTTAAATTTTGAATTTTCTGAATTTTAGTGACCGAATTGCAAAGGTTGTAAAACTTAGGTGCCAATCCGTAAATCTTAAATAAGTCTCTTGACCCCTTTTGTAATTTACCCAAAACTAGGGTAAAAGCCTAGTTTGGCTTTTCAATTCCTTTTTTTCTGATTTGGAGCCGCACATCAGCTTTCCCTCTCTCTCTCGTTCGATAACTCACCCTCCCCCTTCGTCTTTCCCCGATTTAACTCAGGCCAAGGGGCCACCGTCGTCCGTTCGTCGTTCTGAGGGCACCGGCGTGCTCACCGCTGCCGCGTGAAAAAAAATCACCCTTCGGTGTTCCTCGTCGCCGCCATTTGCGCGAGATCCGAGAGGCCAAAAACCCTTCGTCTTCTTCGTGCGTCACCGCGCTCTTGCCATCCTCTTGAATTTTGGTAAGCGCCGTTGTTCACGGCTGAAAGTTGGTCGAGTTTGGGGAGGGTTCCGGTGCCGCCGTTGGGCTTGTTGGCTGCCTTCGTTGGGGGTGTGGTTTTAGATTTAGGGTTCCGGGTGAGGGTGTTGGTAATTCGAGTCAGGGTTTGTGGATTTGGGAACCTAATCTGATTTGGGGGGAAATTGGAAATTAGGGTTTGAATAATCTAAATTGGGGATTTTTTGGACCGAACCGAACCGGGAAGTATGAACCAAACCAGACCCTTAAAACTAAACCGAACTAGACTGTTTGGCTAAACCGGATGATGTCAAAAGTGATGTCATCTGCTAATGATGATGCTGACGCAAGCTTGCGACATCAACGATGACATCATCGTTGACCATGATGACGTCATTCCATTTTTCCAAATTTGATCCCGAATGTCAGTTTTTGACCCTTCGAATTAAGTTATGCTTAACTTGAAAATTGTGTATTCAGAAGTCTGAACCGAGTTCTTTTCTTCGTTCAGGTGATATCGATTCGGACACCGAGATTTTTCCTCCTTCTCCACCTGGTTGACCTCCTGCATCCCAGCCTTCGAGTTCCGCGCGTATGTGAATTTAAATAAGTTTCTGTTCAGTAGATTGTAGCATAGTAGTAGTGAATATTAATTTAGTGAACCTTTGTAGTTCTCGATCCTGTTCAGCTGCTTCTAGATCTGAGCGCGGGAGACGTTACTCTCGACAATGAGCTGTTAGATGTCTGAGGTGTGTTCTTTGCTTGTGCTATATCATATGTGTTGTTGTTGTGTGATGTCTGTTTGCGGAATATGTTGTGTGATATCTGTTTGCGGAATATGTTTTGATCTGAGCTATGTGTTATGTTGTATGCGATTCTGTTAAGCATCATACATCGGAACCTGAATAATAAATATCGGACTAAGTGCTTATGCATTTTCAGACTAATAATGTTGCATTAGGATTAGAATCAGAATATTCATGTCATATCATTCGGGTGGGAAAATGTACGAAGGAAGATTAGTGGTTTCACCCTTCGGGCTGAATTCCACTTCAGACTTGGTGATGATGTAGAGAGTGGTTCAGGGGAGCCTTACTCTTCGGACGGTGATGTAGATGAGTACATAACATAGAATTAGCTGCATCGTGCTATGCATTTATGTGTATTTGATTGTCTACTGAAATGACTTGTGATTGAATGATTCTTGTGTTACTCTGATTTATGCACTTTAGAGACACACTGAGCTTAATAGCTGACTCCCCCTTAGCTTCTATTTCAGATTCTCAGACATAGGAGTTCGGTACTTGGAGGACCACATTTATCAGATTTATTAAAGTTTTAGTATGAATATTTTTAGTTTTCAGATTTATTTCAGTTTTATTCCGTTATTTTATTATTTGGGGGGTTTTTATGTAAATTCGGTTACTTTTATATTTATTTGGGATTTTACAATATTTAGCATGCATGAGAATTTTAATTGGATATTTTGCTACCTTATTTTGGATTTCTTTATCTATACGACTACGTTTTTGAAATATGGATTTTAATGTTAAACGACATCGTTTTCAATTAATATTTTGAATATTAATTTTTGAAAACCTAATATTAATTTTACTTGAGGGACACATTTTCAACCCGACATCCTAGATTCGACCCATAACCCTTGGGGTCAGGTTTAGGGGGTTACATTTAGTGGCATTAGAGCTAAGTTCAACCCTCGGACTGTGAGGCTCAAACAAGGTTTTAAACCGAATTTGAACTTTTGCATGCATGCTAATGTTTTAGAGAAATTGGGTATTTTTGGGAAAGTAAATATTTTAAGAATTTTCATATATTTTGAATAGAACTCCAAGTACCGAAACTAATCTTAGGACTCTTTAACTTTTGTAGATAGACTACTATGCCACCTCGTAAGAGCTCTAGTTTAGCGTCCGGTCGTGGTGGATTGTGTGGTCAAGGTCGTACCGCAACAGCTGAGAGCGGTGCTTCACAGTCTGTGGGAGCGTCACCGAATCAGGACGATGTTCATGATGTTAACGAGGAGGAGCAGGTCGTAGATCAGTAGCCTAGGGTTCAACAGACTAGAGCTCAGCAGACCGGGGCCCAACAGACTGGGCCCAACGGGCTGGTGGTGAGGATTAGCCAGCCTAGTAGACACCGGGTGATGGACCACATGGGCCTAAAGATGCTGAGACTGCGGGTATGGATACTGCTGCAGTGCACATGGAGTTGCTCTGTTATCTTCGTCAGACTGAGGGTGTTAGGAGGCCCATAGCTACCGAGTTCTTGGTTGAAGAAGCTTCAAAGGTTGTTCACTGAGATAGATTATCCTACTGACCGAAAGCTTGGAGCTGATGTATCACTGTTGCAAGGTGAGGCTCAGAATTGGTGGGAGGCTGAGGAGCATGTTATTCTAGCTGGTAAGATTTCTTGGGACTATTTTCGACAGGCTTTCCGTGAGCGATATGTTGGGGCTGATTATCTAGCAAAGTGCCGGGAAGATTTCTTGAATCTGAAGTAGAACGACCTGTCTGTGAATGATTATGAGATTCAGTTTATGAGACTGATCCAGTATGTTCCGGGGCTGGTGACTACATCAAAGGAGAAATGTGATTGGTTTCTAAAAGGGTTGCACCCTTCGATTAAGGCTGGTGTGGCTCTACATATGGATAATGAGTATAAGGAGATCACTAGGCGGGCTAGGACAGTTGATCGGAATGAGGCAGAGTTGAAACTACTTGAGTCTTATGGTACTGATCGAGGTAGAAGGCAGTCGACTGCACCTGTTCAACACAGTCAGGGTAATCAATTTGGGATGAGAGCCAGACACGAGTCTGATCATCAGGTTTCTTCCAGAGCTAGACCAATGACTTTCAGTGTTCCGACCGCTATTGCCAGGGTTTCTACTAGTACCATTGGGGTGCCACAGTGTCTCTACTGTAAGAAGTGGCACCTGGGTGAGTGTATGATGCACTTTGGGGCTTGTTTTCGATGTGGATCATTTGAGCATCTTTTTAGGGATTGTTGGGTATCACATTCATCATCTTAAGTTCCGAGTCAGTCTCAGGCATCTGTACAGACTCCTGCTGGAGGTATAGGACATGGTAGACCTGCTACTTCAGGTACTGCTAGTAGAGGTAGACATGCCCAGAGTGATAGATCAGCTAGATCCGATACTAGACATCCGGGGTTGGTTTATACAACTGGAGCTCATGAGTGTTATGATTGTGAGCCAGAAGACATAGCAGGTACGTTTCTACTGTTATCAGGTTTTTACTTTCAAGTTGAATGATAAGGAATTCAAAATGAAGAACTTTAAGTTATGTTAGCTAATTTTAGGAATCTGTTGCTAAGTCTGAAAATTTCGAGGCTGAAATTTCTTTTAAAGAGGGGAGAATTGTAACACCTTAATTTTCCCCTAAAACTAAAAACCTTAATTCGTTAAATCCCTAATTCGTAACCGAATTTTTGGGAATTTTTAATCTGACTACGTAATTGAAAGTTGTGGTTAAATTGGGAATTTTTGGAATTTTAGTGACCAAATCGCAAAGGTTGTAAAACTTAGGTGCCAATCCGTAAATCTTAAATAAGTCCAATGACCCTTTTTGTAATTTACCCAAAAACTAGGGTAAAAGCCTAGTTTGGCTTTTCAATTCCTTTTTTTTCTGATTTGGAGCCGCACATCAGCTTTCCACCTCTCTCTGGTTCGATAACTCACCCCCCTTTGTCTTTTCCTGATTTAACTTCGGCCAAGGGGCCACCGTCGTCCGTTTACCGTTCTGAGGGCACCGGTGTGCTCACCGCTGCTGCGCGAATAAGACCCCTTTTGGTTTCCTCGTCGCCACCGTTTGCGCGAGATTCGAGAGGCGAAAAACCCTTCGTCTTCTTCGCGAGCCGCCGCGCTCTTGCCGTCGTCTTGAATTTGGGTAAGCACCATTGTTCACGGCTAAATATTGGCCGAGTTTGGGGAGGGTTCCTGTGCCGCCGTTGGGCTTGTTGGCCACCTTTGGGGTGGGGTTTTAGATTTAGGGTTCTGGGTGAGGGTGTTGGTAATTGGAGTTAGGGTTTGTGGATTTGGGACCCTAATTAAATTTGGGGGGAAAATTGGAAATTATTGTTTGAATAATTTGAATTGGGGATTTTTATGGACTAAACCTTACTGGGAAGTATGAACCGAACCGGACCCTCAGAACTGAACTGAACCGAACCGGACTGTTTGGCTAAACCGGGTGACGACAGTAGTGATGTCATCCGTTGATGATGATGCTGACGCAAGCTGCAGACGTTAGCGATGATGTCATCGTTGACCATGATGACGTTAGCGTTGACTTTTTGGGCCAAAAGTCAACTTTATGTTTTTCGACGTCCCGATTCCAAATTCGTAGCTCATTTTTCCAAATTCGATCTCAAACGACCGTTTTGACCCTTCAAATTAAGTTACGCTTAACTTGAAAATTGTGTATTCAGAATTCTGAACTGAGTTATTTTTTTGCATTCAGGTGATATCGATTCAGACACCGATATTCTTCCTTCTCCTCCACTTGGTCGACCTTCTACATCCTAGCCTTCGAGTTTCGCGTGTATGTGAATTTAAATAAGTTTCCGTTTAGTACATTGTGGCATAGTAGTAGTGAATATTAATTTAGTGAACCTTTGTAGGTGCTGATACTGTTCTACTTGCTTCTAGATCTGAGCGTGGGAGACGTCACTCTCGATGTTGAGCTGTTAGCTATCTTAGGTGTGTTCTCTGCTTATGCTATATCATATGTGTTGTTGTTGTGTGATGTCTGTTTGCGGAATATGTTGTGTGATGTCTGTCTGCGTAATATGTTGTGGTATGAGCTATGTGTTATGCTGTATGTGATTCTATTAAGCATCATACATCGGAATATGAAGAATAATTATCGGACTAAATGCTCATGCATTTTCAGACTAATAATGTTGCATTAGGATTAGAATCAAAACATTCATGTCATATCATTCGGGTGGGAAAATGTACGGAGGAAGATCAGTGGTTTCACCCTTTGGGCTGAATTCCACTTCGAAGTTGGTGACGATGTAGAGAGTGGTTTTTGGGAACCTTACTCTTCGGACGGTGATGTAGATGTGTACATGACATAGAATTAGCTGTATCGTGCTATGCATTTCTGTGTATTTGATTGTCTGCTGAAATGACTTGTGATTGAATGATTCTTGTGTTACTCTGATTTATGCACTTTAGAGACACACTGAGCTTTATAGCTGACTCCCCCGTAGCTTCTATTTCAGATTCTCAGACATAGGAGTTCGGTACTTGGAGGACCACAGTTATCAGATTTATTACAGTTTTAGTATGAATATTTTTAGTTTTCAGATTTATTTCAGTTTTATTCCAGTTATTTCATTATTTGGGGTTTTTATGTAAATTCGGTTACTTTTATATTTATTTGGGATTTTAAACTGTTTAGCATGCATGCGAATTTTAATTGGATATTTTTCTACCTTATTTTGGATTGCTTTATCTATACGACTACGTTTTTGAAATATGGATTTTAATGTTAAACGACACCATTTTTAATTAATATTTTGAATATTAATTTTCAGAAACCTAATAATAATTTTACTTGGGGGACACGTTTTCAACCCGACTTCCTAGATTCGACGCATAACCCTTTGCTCGGGTTTAGGGGGTTACATATTGGCATGCTTCCTAAACAAAATGACCACTCAAGACCCAAAATGCAAACCAAAGCATAAACCAACAAGTAATGGCCATTTACAAGTCATTTAAGGCATCACAAACTTGCCCAAAAATAGGGAGTTCCAAATACAATCTCTCAAACATAAACCATTCTCCCATTGCAAATTTATTACTAACGTGTAAACGTAAAACCATACTTGAGCAAAGTGTCACTCCTTGGTAATTCTTCCTTGCTTCCTTGCTGCCCCAAAGCTATTTCTCTACATTGTTGGAAAAAAGAGAGCATAAGCATATAATGCCTAGTGAGGGATGTTGTTTGGTGTAAAAAAGTACTCATTTCAGAACCCTTTATGACTCAATTATTGTTAGACTTGAGCTTATTTTATATGCATTACTAATCATACATACACAATTTATCGTTCTTAACGTTTTCATGCTTGATCATCTTTATTTAATTATATTTTGGTGGAAAAGGTATTGCTTTCGTATGTGTTTTGTGCTTGTGCAGATTTCATAACCCACTGCCCAGGAAATCCCTGCCGCGGAAGTGAAGGAAGGGGAATGTGAAACCTATGTTTGATTTTGATATAATTAAATCTTTAAGGATCAATTTGAAAAACTTAAAATTATTTTATAAGTCCCTTAATAAGTTTTAAATCACCAACACTTTAAAACTGATTTGAAAAACTCAAACTCAAAATATTTTCTAAGTGTTCCAAGGCCAAACTATTGAAAACCGTCCAGGTGTATCGATACGCTTCCAGCCGTATCGATACATTTTTTACAAAGTTGGTCACTGCCGGAACTCGTTTCGATACGCACTTAACCGTATCGAAACACCGTATCGAAACAGATTCAATCTGTATCGATACGCTCCTTTGTAAAAGTCTAAAAGAGTTTGAATGGCGTACCGATACGACTTCACCCGTATCGATATGGTTTTAACGAATTTTAAATTCAAGTCGTTTTAAATATTTCGACCGTTGGTGTCAGTTGTTAGGTAACCAAATTTTAAATTGGTAGTTGACCCGTATCAATACGGTAAACCCTCGTATCGAAACGGAAATTGACAGTGAGCTATATCGAGAAAAAGGTATCGATACGGTCTTAGCCGTTTCGATACCCCGTATCGATACGCCTACGTGCGTTTCGATACCCCCTATTTATTGTGCACAACGACTCTTTCTTTTCTGAGATAGGTATCGATACGGCTCCCCGAGTACCGATACGGGTAGCTGCAGAAGTGCATTTATGGTGGTGAGAGAGGGTTCCAACGGCTCTATTCAAGTTCCCAACCACCCAAACGGCTAGAATTAATAGAGGAGGTATAAATTGAAGTCCTTTGAAGGTCAGCAACAACTATTCAACCTACAAGCATCATCAAAGCAAAAAACCAAAACCCTTGTGCTATTCAAAGTCAAATTCTTCAACCCAACTCTAGTGTTTTCAATTTTCATTTTGTATTGTGAGTTTGGGGTGATTGAAATTGTAATTGGGTAGACATTTATCCTTTGAGAGGAATCATTTGAGTTTACCTAAACTTCTCTTTGTAAATTGAGTGGATTAAGCTTTGGGTAGAAAGCTTAATCGAATTTGTAAGGTTACCTCCTCATCCAAGAAAAGGGGAAGAATTCAAGTAGTGAATTGGTTGAAAATCCTTAGTGGGAACTAAGGTAGTGGATGTAGAGTTCATTTGGAGAACTTGAACCACTCTAACCACTTGTGTCAATTTTTATTTTTCACTCATTCTTCCCACCAAAATTTTTATTGCCAATTCACCCCCCTCTTGGCCATTTGCAATTGTTTGATCAACTCAACAATTGGTATCAGAGCTACACTCATTGGAAGGATTACAACCCTCTTGAGTCGATTCTAGGAGAGTTTGATCAACAACTAGTCAAGCAATGGCATCCACCTCCAACTATGAGTCCCAATCCACCATTCTTCAATGGGGATAACTACCCATATTGGAAGAATAGGATGAGACTTTTCATCAAGTCTACCGACTACATGGTGTGGTATGTGGTTGAAGAAGGTCCATACATTCCCATGAAGAGAGATGGAGAAAGACTCGTCCCAAAGGTAAAAGCCGAGATGACGGATGGTGAAAGAAGAAGGATGCAAGTGAATGAAAAAGCTCTCCATGTGATATTTTGTGCACTTGGTCCGGATATCTACTCCAAGGTGTCCTTAATCGAAAATGCCAAGGAGGTTTGGGACACCCTCGAGACAACATATGAGGGAACTAGTGATGTCAAGGAGACAAAGATTGGGCTACTCAATCTAAGCTATGAAAACTTCAAGATGGATCCCGATGAAAGTGACTCCAAGATGTTTGATCGATTTTCGGTCATTGTCAACAGATTGAAGGGGTTCGGCGAGATCATCCCCGAAGACAAACTAGTGAGGAAATTGTTGTACTCTCTTCCGGAGTCATGGGATGGCAAGAGAACCGTTATTATTTAAGCTAGAGAATTGAAGACTCTCAGGCTTGATGCTCTTGTTGGATCTCTACTCACCCATGAGATTATGAGGAAGGGAAGAGAAGAAGAGAAGAAAATAGTTGAGAAGAAGGATAGTGAGAAGAAGAAAGTGGGAATCGCTCTTAAAGCTTCACATCAAGAAAGCGATTCAAGTGAAGATGAAGATGAGGAGATGGCCATGTTGGCCAAACGATTTACTCGGTTCATGAAGTCAAATCGTGGAAGAAAATTTATTAGAAATGGAGACTTCAAGAGTAAGAGTAAGGAAGAGGAGAAGGACCAAATCACTTGCTATGAATGCAAGAAGCTGGGTCACATCCGTTCTGAATGTCCTCAATTGAAGAGGAAGAGCTTTGGCAATCGATCTAACAAAACCAAGAGGGGGGTGAATTGGATTTTTGAAGGAATGGTGGATGCTAATTGCAAAGGTAAAAATTGCAAGGAGATTTAGAGTGGTTCAACTCCCCTAATTGGAGTCTACATCCACTACCTTAGTGACCACACTAAGGATTTTCCACAAATTCACTAATTTGTCTTTCTTTTAAGGATAAGGAGTAACCTTACACAATTCAATAGACCTATACCCCAAAGTCTATTGAATCCTATCCCAAAAATGAATACAAATAAGCAAACTAGGAAATCCTCACTAGGAATGTGTTTGCAAAGTTGAAGCTCTCTCACACACCCAAAGAAACACTAGCACAAGAATTACAATGAAGAACACTCTAGTGTTTTACAAGAAAGATTGAAAATTGAGTACAAATTGGAATTTGATTGCTTGGAAGTTTGGATTGACTTTCTTGTTACTTCATTACTGTTTGGAGACCCCTTTTATATGCTCTTGATCTTTTCTAACCGTTGGGAGACTTTGGAGGGAGTTTGGAGCCGTTGGGAGCCATTAAAACCAAGCATTAAATGCTCACCTGCACAGAGGTTTCGGAACCTTTACATGAGGTTTCGAAACCTTAAGAAGGGATTTGTAAAAATTAGCCGTTACAAGGCTAAGGTTTCAAAAACAGTAGCTTACTGCCCAGAAAGGTTTCGAAACCTTAATGAAGGTTTCGAAACTTTGCTTTAAATATTCAATTTTTGGCCATTTATTGACTTTTAAAAATATAGTTCGATATGGGTACAAAGTCAAACTTTTTCAAAACATTTTAGCAAGATTAAATCGAGTTTTTGACAAATTTATTTCTTGAAATTTACTTTACAAATTTTTACAAATTAGTTCTTGAAAATTAATTTTAAGTTATATCAAAATCAAAATAAGTCTAACAATCTCCCCCTTTTTGATATAACAAAACCTTTTGTAAAAATTTGTTTTTGAATAATTTGTCAAACTTACAAATCTCCTTCATAAGCTCCCCCTTAATAAATGTCTTTGTGTAATTTTTGAAAAACATAAGTTTTAAAGACATGATTAAAAATTTGAGAAAACAAATTGTTTAAAGTGAATTTTCTCCCCCTTTTTGTTATAGCAAAAAGGATAAATAGCTACAACAAGAACAAACGTTAATAGAGCAATAAGGTATAATCCAAAAAGTAATAGCAAAATAACCACAATATTCATATTAAGCATAACATCCATCCAATAAAAAGGATCCAAGATATAAAATCAACAATAAAATCCATAGGCAAAAGATATCCAACAAAGAACATAACAAAAGTCTAAAACAAAGACCGAAGCCTAAAACAAAATAAGTCTAAAAGTGCTATAATAAAATCATAAAGTCATACTAGAATGCATATAGGTCTAAACATCCGGTGCATCATGAGGCAATCTAGGTGGGAAAAAGTGACTATGAACATCATGCATATCATGCTCCAATGATGCCACACGACCGTCTAAGCCACGAAGATGGGCATCAATGCTATCAAAGCGTGTGACCATGGTCGCAAACATGGTCTCCAAAGTCAAAGGTGCCGGTGCATCCTCTTCTACCGGAGCCTCACGATCCTCTACATCAATCTCCTCTTCTCCTCCACAATGAACCCAACCATGAACTCCATGGTACCATTGGGACTTATGGAAAGATTTTATATCAATGAAGCTCTTGTTCTTAACTTGTGGATCTAAGGAAGTGTCAATGTTGAGCTTCCTAAAAATATGGCTAAGAACATTCCCAAAGGAAATGGAGAATGAAGTGGGGTTAGAGATGACTTTGATGAGGTTGAGGAAGATGATGGTAGCTATATCGGGACGAGTCCTATCACGTTATTGGCGTAGCCACCAATAGTCAATGACTCGCATACTAGTGGCTTTTCCGCCGGAGGGACGAAAGAACCATGTAGTAAGGAGTAGGAAAAGACGTTATTCAAGAGGAAGTTGAGTAGGGCTATCATCCGGAAAGGCTGGAATATTATGTGCCTCATTTTCATTGGAATTTCCACCAAGTGGAACACCTAAGTGATCGGCAATAATCTGAGGTGTTAAAATGAATTCGGTACCCATGAGATAGGAACGGATACCAACAATGGAATTTTGCTCACTAGGGGACCGGATAAATTCGGCATTTGCATGAAATGCACGAACTAACCTACGATGGGTGTAAGGAGGGATATTCAAATAATCGAGCCATCCCCATTCAGCAAAAAGTTCAAAGAGGTCAAAATCATATTCTTGAGACATAAGAAAATTGAAATCTATTGTTCTCTCTTCTCTGACCTTTTTAGGTTCATAAATATTACGATAACGATCTCGGTTTTCGTCATCTCGAAAACAAACATCCTCAAATTGAGGATTTGAATTTTGACCTACTTCAGCACGAGGCTATTTTGCTCTAGGAGGATTGGTTCTAGGAAGAATTGTTTTAGGAGGCATGATTAAAAAAAATTTGGCTTTAAAAATTGGTTGAGGAATTTTATCAAACACTTTGTGGGCAAGAACCTAAAAGAATTTAGACAAGAGTTCTAGATAGATTGGGTGATACCTCCTGCAAAACCATGATATAAATAGAAATTTAAGCAACCCACAATAATGTAATTATCATAAAAATTGATTTTTACAAGAAAATTTTGATTACCCAAAAGATTAAAAAAATTTCGGAATAAATAGAAATTAAAAGATTTAACAGTGAGATTACCTCAAAAAATTGATGAAGAAGATGATGAAACCACAAAAGCTTGATTTAAACTTGCAATGGAGGGTCAAGGATTTGAGGATTTTGAGAGAATTTTGGGTTATGGCCGTTTGGTGTTTGAAGAAAATAGGTTAGGATTTGAAAAATTTTGATTTTAAGCTTAAAAACGCGTCTGATTTCGGCCAGGTTTAATGAAGGTTTCGAAACCATGTGCAAGGTTTCGAAACTGTTGAGCACAAGGTTTCGGAACCTTCATGAAAGGTTTCGAAACTTCCCATTCCAGTAAGCTCCTAAAATCTGGAAAACCCAGAAGTTTTCGAAACCTTCAATAAGGTTTCGAAACTTAGGTCCAGAATTGACAAAATTTGTCAAAAATTTGCCTCAAATAAGTTCGGAAAAGCATTCTAATAAAATTATGATTATTATTGGCATTAAAGACCCTTTTGAACTAAGATCAAACATATATGACAAAAAAAAACAAGCTAAAGATACACATTTTATAACTAAAGAATTTATGCAAAGAGTTGGATCCTAAAAGGTTCAAATTGAGCCAAAAGTGACTAACTTAACTAAGGTCACTTAACCAACAAATGATTAAAAAAAATGTAAGCACACAAAATTGCTAATTTTAAGGCCAAGAGACATACAAAAACACATAGGGCCAAAAATTAAGCAAACATGCAACACAAGACACCCCCTTACTAAAAGCATTCAAACAACATATGGGGAACCTCAAACATGCTTTGAAACAAATAACCATATATAAAGCAACATGAAAGAGTAAATATTGCATGTAAAGGAAAATGTTACCACTTGAGCCAAGATAGATTGATTAGGCTTTATCCTCTTCAAGTGTCCTTCCATTTAGTGTGTCTAGAGCTTTCAAGTTTCTTCAATTTGCTTATCATGGCTCCAACACACCTACAAAAAGGGAACTATGCATGTTTTGGTACCCAAACTCTTTTGTGTCCATAAGAGTTAGTTCCTACAATTTTAGTCCCTTTTGGTATCCACTTAGACAATAGATCATATTCTTTGTTAGCAATGAGTCCTTTTGGAACCCAAATGCTTCTAATTATCTTCCTATTAAATGATCTTTGATGACCTCTTTGTCTATACCCATTAAAGTTCTTCCTAACATAGTTGGGTCTTGAATTTTCACCTTTTTCAAAATTTTTAGTTCCAACTTTATTGAAAGAAACTTTAAGATCATCAAGCTCCATTTGATGATCATCATGGACCTTTGAAAGTAAGTTGTGCAAATCTTGATTTTTCTTTTCAAATTCTTTTATTTTAACTTGCATTTCCTCAATTTTACTTTCAAATTCCTTATTAGACTTAGAGAGAGAGACATTTTCATTTTTCAATTTTAAAATGATTTTTCTATTTTTCAAAATTGACTCTTCAAACTCCAAGGCTAATTCATCATAAGCCTCTTGCAATTCATCAAAAGTATAATCAATTGAAAAAGATGATTTAGAGGTTACCATAGAGTCATCATCGATAGCCATGAGACACAAGTTGGCTACTTCATTCTCGTCCTCATCGGATGATTCATCATCGCTCCAAGTAGCTACATGAGCCTTGTGCTTCTTTTTCTCATAGCTCTTTTTCTTCAATTGAGGACAATCGAACTTGATATGTCCCGGTTTATTGCACTCATAGAAAATAATTGGATCTTTCACTTTGTTGTCATTCTTGAAGCCCTCTTCTCTTTGAAATCTTCTTCCTTTGTTGGACCTCATGAATCTTTTGAATCTCTTGGCAAACATAGCCATCTCTTTATCTTCATCATCTCCACTAGAATCAATATCTTCTTTAGATGCTTTGAGAGCAATGCCAAATTTCTTCTTTTCCACTTCCTTCTTCTTTTCTTCCTTGCCCTTTGACATCATCTCATGTGTAAGCAAGGAACCAATGAGCTCATCCAACTTGAGAGTCTTGAGGTCCTTTTCTTCTATAATCGCCGTTTTCTTTGAATCCCATGAATTGGGAAGAGAGTATATCATCTTCTTCACAAGTTTATCTTCCGGGATCACTTCACCATAGCCCTTCAAACCATTAACAATCACGGAGAATCGATCGGACATGGTTTTGATGTCTTCCTCGGGGTCCATCTTGAAGTTTTCATAATTAAGATTGAGAAGCCCGATTTTGGTCTCCTTCACTTGATTTGTTCCTTCATGTGTAACTTCAAGTTTGTCCCAAATCTCTTTAGCATTGGAACAAGATGACACCCTTCCATATTCATCCGGGCCAAGGGCACAAAATATGAGATGCATTGCCTTAGCATTTGTGGAGAATCTCTTGTTTTCTTCATTGCTCCATGTCTCCATATTACTAGTCGGTGCGGTGTAACCACTCATGATGATCTTCCAAGCTTCAAGATCAAAAGCTTGAATGAATAGCTTCATGCGGTTCTTTCAATAAGCATAATTAACTCCATTGAAGAAATGAGGCTTGTTGGTGGGTTGCGAATCGCCCCAAGCTTCAATGGTGGAGGTGGAAGCCATGGATGACCTTGTAGATGATTGCACACTTCTTGGATCTTCTCAAGAGGTTGTAAGACCTTCCAATGAGCCAAGCTCTGATACCAATTGATGAGAGTGGCAATCGATCGAACAAAACCAAGAGGGGGGTGAATTGGATTTTTGAAGGAATGGTGGACACTAATTGCAAAGGTAAAAATTGCAAGGAGATTTAGAGTGGTTCAACTCCCCTAATTGGAGTCTACATCCACTACCTTAGTGACCACACTAAGGATTTTCCACAAATTCACTAATTTGTCTTTCCTTTAAGGATAAGGAGTAACCTTACACAATTCAATAGACTTATACCCCAAAGTCTATTGAATCCTATCCCAAAAATGAATACAAATAAGCAAACTAGGAAATCCTTACTAGGAATGTGTTTGTAAAGTTGAAGCTCTCTCACACACCCAAATAAACACTAGCACAAGAATTACAATGAAGAACACTCTAGTGTTTTACAAGAAAGATTGAAAATTGAGTACAAATTGGAATTTGATTGCTTGGAAGTTTGGATTGACTTTCTTGTTACTTCATTACTGTTTGGAGACCCCTTTTATATGTTCTTGATCTTTTCTAACCGTTGGGAGACTTTGGAGGGAGTTTGGAGCCGTTGGGAGCCATTAAAACCAAGCATTAAATGCTCACATGCACAGAGGTTTCGAAACCTTTACCTGAGGTTTCGAAACCTTAAGAAGGGATTTGTAAAAACTAGCCGTTACAAGGCTAAGGTTTCGAAACCTTCATAAAGGTTTCGAAACCTCTGTTAAGGTTTCAAAAACAGTAGCTTACTGCCAAGAAAGGTTTCGAAACCTTAATGAAGGTTTCGAAACTTTGCTTTAAATATTCAATTTTTGGCCATTTATTTACTTTTAAAAATATAGTTCGATATGGGTACAAAGTCAAAGTTTTTCAAAATATTTTAGCAAGATTAAATCGAGTTTTTGACAAATTTATTTCTTGAAATTTACTTTACAAATTTTTACAAATTAGTCCTTGAAAATTAATTTTAAGTTATATCAAAATCAAAATAAGTCTAACAAATACAAAGAATCCATTTTGAAAAACAAGAAAACCATTTCCGATTTGAAAAATCAAAATGAGACGTTTTCTAAAGCTAACTCCGAATTGGAAAAGAAAGTTTTGTTTTTAGTAAATCTTTCAAATGATCTTAAAACAAAAAATCTTGAACTTGAAAAACTTCTTTCCAATTTTCAAGATTATCACACAAAGGAAGTGGATAATCTTAAAACATCTATTGCTATTGGGAAAAACAATTTTGAAAAAGGAAATCATTCTAAATCCCAATATGTAAAAAGAAAACCCTTTATTCCTAAACAAAGAAATTTTAATAAGCAATCTAGAGGTCAAAGAGTTAGGAGTGTTTGGGTTCCTAAGGAACTCATTATTTCTAATAATATGAATGCTATTGCTTCTTGGATTCCTAAGGGAACCAAAATTTTGAAGCCTAACACTCATGGACCCAAAATGATTTGGGTACCAAAAATCGAGGCCTAATTTCTTTGTTTGTAGGGAGAGCATTGCTACAAGGCTAAAGCTTCAAGCCAAAATTCTTGGTACCTTGATAGTGGATGCTCAAGACATATGACCACTGACAAGAGTAGATTTGTGGAACTAAAGCCAAAGAGTGGTGGAGTGGTAACATTCGGTGACAACTCCAAAGGCCACATTGAAGGAATAGGCTCCATTGATAATCACTCTTCTATTTTCATTGAAAATGTTTTGTATGTCAACGGTCTTAAACATAACTTATTGAGTATTAGTCAATTATGTGACAAAGGTTTTAATGTTTTATTTGATAAAAGTCAATTATAGGGAACATATACATGGTGCATCTAGATGACATTCATTCATCTCATACATACTTCGTTGCACATGATGAACATGACTCATGGCTTTGGCATAGAAAATTAGGACATGCTAGCATGAGTGTCTTAGAGAAATTAATTTCCCTTAATCTAGTTAGAGGTTTACCCAAACTTAAATTTTCTAAAGATAAAATTTGTGATGCATGTTCAAAGGGTAAACAACATAGAACTTCTTTTAAATCCATTAATGATGTCTCTACTAGTAGATGACTATTATATGGATCTTTTTGGACCTATTAGAACAATGAGCTTGGGTGGAAAATCGTATGCTTTTGTGCTTGTAGATGACTATTCTAGGTTTACTTGGGTACTATTCTTAAGTACAAAAGATGAGGCTTTAGAAAAATTCATCACATTTTCTAAAATAACTCAAAATGATCTTAAACTTAAAATTTCTCACATTAGAAGTGATCATGGAACCGAATTTCAAAATCTAGGCTTCGATGAGTTTTTAAATGAAAATGGGATTAGCCACAACTTTTTCGGACCTCGCACTCCTCAACAAAAATGGGGTAGTTGAGAGGAAAAATCGAACTTTAGAAGAAATGGCTAGAACCATGCTTTGCGAAAATAATTTACCTAAATATTTTTGGGCGGAAGCCACAAATAACGCTTGTTATATTATAAATCGAGTAATGATTAGGCCGATTTTGAAGAAAACACCTTATGAGATTTTAAAATCTAAGAAGCCTAACATTAGCTATTTTCATCCTTTTGGTTGCAAGTGTTTTGTTTTGAATAATGGTAAAGAAAACTTAGGTAAATTTGATGCTAAAATTGATGAAGCTATTTTCTTAGGGTACTCTTTAAACTCTAAAGCCTATCGTGTATTTAAAAAAAGAAATCTAGTAGTTGAAGAGTCAATACATGTTGTTTTCGATGATAACCTCCTTCCGAGGAAGGAATCTTGTGATGATGATGATGTAGGAATCCTTGATGCCATTGATAAAGGACAAACGTCAAAGGTGGATGAGGTTCCAACTAAAGATGAGGATACACAAGATCCACCTCTTGAAGCCTTGAAGGACTTGGCTCTTGAGGAAAGGGAGGTGTCTTACCCAAGGGAGTTAAACTATGTCAAAGGTGGTGAAATCTTGGGTGATCCATCCAGGGGGTAACTACTAGATCATCTCTCAAATTAATGAATCATGTTGCATTTCTTTCATGCATTGAGCCTAAAAATATTAAAGAAGCTTTAAAAGATGATTTTTGGATTTTGGCCATGCAAGAGGAATTAAATCAATTTGAGAGAAGTAAAGTTTGGACATTAGTTGAAAGGCCTAATAATCAATCTACTATAGGAACAAAATGGGTTTTTAGGAATAAATTAGATGAAAGTGGTAATATAGTGAGAAACAAGGCTAGACTTGTTGCTCAAGGCTATACCCAAGAAGAGGGAATTGATTTTGATGAGACCTATGCACCCGTAGCTAGAATGGAAGCGATTAGGATGTTGCTTGCATTTGCATGTTATCATAATTTCAAGCTTTTTCAAATGGATATGAAAAGTGCCTTTTTAAATGGTTTTATAAATGAAGAAGTGTATGTTGAACAACCACCGGGTTTTGAGGATTCAAAATTTCCAAACCATGTGTTTAAACTTACAAAAGCTCTCTATGGTTTAAAACAAGCTCCTAGAGCTTGGTATGAGAGACTTTCAAATTTCTTAATTGAAAAGCGTTTTGAAAAGGGAAAGGTGGATACCACACTCTTCATAAAAAGATATAACAATGACATCTTAGTGGTTCAAATTTATGTTGATGATATCATTTTTGGTTATACTAATGAGTGTTCTTGTAAAGAAATTTCTAAGCTAATGCAAGGTGAGTTCGAGATGAGCATGATGGGGGAGCTCTCATTCTTTTTGGGACTCCAAATCAAACAAAGGAAAGATGGCACATTCATAAATCAAGCTAAGTACGTGAATGATATGCTCAAAAAGTTTGGCTTGGAGAATGCAAAACCTCAAGCCACACCTATGAGTTCTTCCATAAAGCTTGACAAAGATAAAGGAGGTAAGTGTGTTGATTCTAAGCTTTATAGATCCATGATAGGTTCTTTGCTTTACCTTACCGCAAGTAGACCGGATATCATGTTTAGTGTTTGCTTGTGTGCTAGGTTTCAAGCTAGTCCTAGAGAATCACACTTAGTTGCCATTAAGAGAATTTTTAGATACCTTAGAGACACACCTACCTTAGGCCTTTGGTATCCTAAAGATTCTTCCTTTAGCCTTCATGCTTATTCGGATGCGGATTATGGGGGATGTAAGATAGATAGGAAAAGTACTTTCGGGACATGCCAATTCTTAGGTAGTATGCTTGTATCTTGGTTCTCTAAGAAACAAAATAGCGTAGCCTTATCTACCGCCGAAGCGAGTACATATCCTTAGGGGGTTGTTCTGCTCACGTCCTTTGGATGAAGCAACAACTCTTAGATTATGGTGTTGAAGTAGAAACCATACCCCTTAAGTGTGACAACACTAGTGCCATTTGTCTCACTAAGAATCCCATCTAACACTCTAGAACTAAACACATAGAAATTAGACATCATTTTAATAGAGATCATGTTTTGAAAAATGATGTTGTTATTGAATTTGTTGACACCTTGAACCAATTAGCGGATATATTTACAAAACCTTTAGATAAAGAGCGTTTTTGGTCCCTTAGGAGAGAGTTAGGTCTAGCTAGCCTATCTTGACCTTTTAGGACATCTTTGTGCTTAAAATTGCTTGATCTTGTGAAATTGCATGTTTGTGTGTTGTAACTCTTGAAAATGTCCATGCCTATAGTTAGGGGGAGTATGATTCTATTCAAATATGTTTAGAACTGTTCATTCATCATTTGCATTCCTTTAGGAGATGTTAAAATCGAGCCTATGGTTGTTCTTTAGGCCTAAAGATGTATTTCTGGGCATAGGGTATCAATACGGATCTACGCGTATCGATACGAGTACTTCATTAAGCTTCCCAGACTTCTTTTAGCCTTAAACGGGTATCAATACTGTTAAACTCGTATCGATACGAGCGTCAATCATTTCGATATAGATCCTATCCGTTTCGATACGATTCTCCAACGGGCATTTTTACGGAAATTACGTTTCTACCCTCGTATCGATACACCCTCAGGCGTATCGATACTCGATTGTGCAGACAGCTTTTAATTTAGCATTATAAGTCTTCAACTTTTACCAAAACTAAAATTCTTCAAACCCTAAAAACCTCAGCCGTTTTTGCCTATAAAAAGGCTATTCCCCCCTCATATTTTCACACCACAATTCAAAAAAATCTTAAAGAGGGTTTACATCAAGCAAAGCTCTAAGATCTTTCTCATCAAATTTGGTGCTAGATTTTTCTTCATTCTCTCAAATCCCTATCAAGGTAAAGCACTTTCTTTTTTTTTTCAAATTTTTTATGTTTTGTTTTTGTTTTGTTTTTATGTTCATCTTCTTAACGAAAATTTTGTTTTCAAAATCTCTTCTTCAAATTTTATTTTCAATTTTTTTTACCTTGATCCTTGACTTCAATGAAGGAATCTAAATGCATGATTTTCTTTTAGTTCATGGCACCCAAGGAATCTAGGAAGAGATCTCGGGTTTCTCAAACCGGTGAATCATCCAATCCCGGAGAGGTTGCACGTCCAAACTAAACCCAAATCTATGAAAATTCCTTTGAATCCCCCAGAGCTCTCACATATTTTCGTCATTCCGAAAACTACAAGATTCGTCCGGAAAGGGTAATATATTCCTTTTCTTGATTCGGAGCGATTCAAATTTGAATATCTTCCTTTGCTTCGACTTTGGAATTTTATGGATTTTATCTCCATTCTCAGAGTTTATTACCGTCTTTTGGTTTTGATCTTTTATACTAACGCCAAATGTCTTGCTAATCGAAATGGGGTTGTTACCGGAGTTAATTCCTATCTAATGGGCAAGAAAATTCTCCTTGATGTAAAATCTATATGTGAAGTTTTTAATTTGGAGGATGAAGGCCTTGATGATGAGAATGCTTTAGGCCATGTTCTTAGTGGCTCCGTCACCGCCCTCAATGCTCAAGATCGGATCCTCCATTTGATGGTGTCTTGGTGGTTTAGGCCTTTCGGAGGAAAGTACTCTACCATCGGTCAAGTGGATGATTTTTGGATTCGTTGCTTCCGTGAGCGAAAGCGTCCAAACCTTGCTCGAATCATGTTTGCGGAGATTGTCTATCTTGTGCAACATCGCCACACCTCTCTCGTCACCTCCTTCACATATGGTACGACCCTAAGCTATTACTTTGTGAAAAAGGAAATTGATTGCTCGTTTGACTTCCCAACTCCCCTCACCGATCCTATTGATGAACGCTCTCTTGCATGGGGTAAGTTCCATTATTTTAATGGTAATTGGTTACGTCTTTCCGAGCTACCACCCGAGGCCGCGGCACAATTGGAAAATGCTCAAGATGATCAAGCTCCTCAAGCTCCTCCACCTCCTCCTCAACCTTCCATGGATGCTCTTATGACCTTCCTTAATGAGCAATTCACGGGGTTGCGCACGGATATGGGAAATCGTCTTACCGCACTTGAAACAAGCTTTGACACAAGGATGACAACCATGGAGAATCGTCTAATCTCTCTTGAAAGCGGTCATAACTCTTTGAATATTTCCCTCTCCGCTTTCCATGATGAGTGGCGCAATAGCATGAGGAATGATGATCCAATTGGAGTTGACGATGAAGATGATGAAAAAGGCGATGATGATGCCTAGTAGCCTCTCTTTGCATCTCATGCATATCATCTATGATATTTCTATTTATGCACTTTTGTTTCATGTTCTTAGGACTAAGTTTGTTTTAGTTTTTTTAAACCTATGCTTTGATTTTATGTTTTGTTGGATTTTTAAGTTGATGTTATGCTTTATCTTTGAACTTAATGATATTTATGTTGCCTATTTATACCTTTGCCTATGTTATGCACTTTACTTTGTCTCAATATTTTTGATCTAACAAAAAGGGGGAGAGAAGCTAGCTCACAACACTTTAAAAATTTTGATTTCAACTTAAAAGTTACCTATCTTATATTAAGGGGGAGTAAATTTTGCAAAGTTTTTCAAAGTGTCAAAAATTTTAAGTTTTAGTTTTGTTATATCAAAAAGGGTGAGATTGTGAAACCTATGTTTGATTTTGATATAATTAAATCTGTAAGGATCAATTTGAAAAACTTAAAATTATTTTATAAGTCCCTTAATAAGTTTTAAATCACCAACACTTTAAAACTGATTTGAAAAACTCAAACTCAAAATATTTTCTAAGTGTTCCAAGGCCAAATTATTGAAAACCGTCCAGGTGTATCGATACGCTTCCAGCCGTATCGATACCTTTTTTACAAAGTTGGTCACTGCCGGAACTCGTTTTGATACGCACTTAACCGTATCGAAACACCGTATCGAAACAGATTCAATCTGTATCGATACGCTCCTTTGTAAAATTCTAAAAGAGTTTGAATGGCGTACCGATACGACTTCACCCGTATCGATACGGTTTTAACGAATTTTAAATTCAAGTCATTTTAAATATTTTGACCGATGGTGTCAGTTGTTAGGTAACCAAATTTTAAATTGGTAGTTGACCCGTATCAATACGGTAAACCCTCGTATCGAAACGGAAACTGACAGTGAGCTATGTCGAGAAAAAGGTATCGATACAGTCTTAGCCGTTTCGATACCCCATATCGATACGCCTACGTGCGTTTCGATACCCCATATTTATTGTGCACAACGACTCTTTCTTTTCTGAGACAGGTATCGATACGGCTCCCCGAGTACCGATACATGTAGCTCCAGAAGTGCATTTATGGTGGTGAGAGAGGGTTCCAACGGCTCTATTCAAGTTCCCAACCACCCAAACGGCTAGAATTAATAGAAGAGGTATAAATTGAAGTCCTTTGAAGGTCAGCAACAACTATTCAACCTACAAGCATCATCAAAGCAAAAAACCAAAACCCTTATGCTATTCAAAGTCAAATTCTTGTACCCAACTCTAGTGTTTTCGATTGTCACTTTGTATTGTGAGTTTGGGGTGATTGAAATTGTAATTGGGTAGACATTTATCCTTTGAGAGGAATCATTTGAGTTTACCTAAACTTCTCTTTGTAAATTGAGTGGATTAAGCTTTGGGTAGAAAGCTTAATCGAATTTGTAAGGTTACCTCCTCATCCAAGAAAAGAGGAAGAATTCAAGTAGTGAATTGGTTGAAAATCCTTAGTGGGAACTAAGGTAGTGAATGTAGAGTTCATTTGGAGAACTTGAACCACTCTAACTACTTGTGTCAATTTTTATTTTTCACTCATTCTTCCCACCAAAATTTTTATTGCCAATTCACCCCCTCTTGGCCATTTGCAATTGTTTGATCAACTCAACAGGGAAGAAAAGGTGCATAACCATCACTCGACGATCTAGACCAGGCCATCCTTGGACGACAAGCCTTACCCTGAAACGCTGGACAAAGAACAAGCCCTGTCAAGCAGAAGAGACTGACAGACCATTGCCGAGACAAGGACCAAACCATTGCCGAGGCAATTCCCAGACAAGTACCGACCAATGAGAAAATATGTAAAGATGTATGCGACTTGAAGAGCATAAAATGCCAAATTTTTAGAGATATTTTGCATGAAGAACGAAGTAGAGGAAGGCCATGAAAAAGCCAAAGGAAGGTCAAAGATAGAAAACCGATAAAGAGGAATTAAATAATGAATTAAAAGAGATTTATCTCTTTTATGAAGTTATATTCAACTCCAACATATCCTCCTACTCGAAGAAGGACTCGGCAAGGCCAAGACCCATCCGTCACCATGAAGACATCTAGAAATCGAGAGATTAGGGGTTTAGTAGAGTTCTTATTATCACCATTATGTTCTAATTCTTTCTTAGGCTAGGATTATTTGTTTAGTAGTTGTAAGAAGATGATTGTAATTTGTTTAGGTTTTTGTTAATGCAATTAAGTTCAAGGTTTGCTTATTCTTGGTGTTTTACCTTTTCTTGCAATTGAATTGGGAGAGGATATTGCGATTTCATCTATTTGTATAATATCGGGAGAGTTAGACTCACGAAACGAATAAGCATGGTTTTTATCTTAATCGGTGAAGACTAATTCAGCTTAGGGATAAGTACGAATTTCAACGGCTAAGAGAAGCGTAAAGATTGGTTGGTGTTCACCCTTTGTTCATGTTAGGAGGTATTATCAAGGCATGCACATCAATAGAGTTTCGACTTAGGGATAAGAATGAACCATTGAAGAACGCTTTGCCGAACTTTGAAGGTTGTCACTCAATTGCCCATGCAGTAGCTGTGTTCTTTGCCGCGGTAGTAGCTTTGCCCATTGCCGAGGCAATTCTCTTTCCCATTGTCGAGGCAATCAAGTTGACGATTGCATTCAAAACCAAGAAAATTTCATTCATTTTCCACATTACGACGCAACATAATTTGGTATGCTTTATCATAATATCTACTCAATCTCTTAGTTTACTTCCTTCCTTTTATTTTAATAGTTCTCTCAACCAAACCATCACTTGTGTTTTTACTTTTCTACAGTGCGAGACGATAAATTCAAGAAGAAGCACCAATCCCTGTGGAGACGATATCTTTTATACTATAACTTGGCAACGTGTATACTTGCACTAAAATTGCGACACCTAATACGCGCAACAAGTTTTTGGCGTCGTTGCCAGGGATTGGCAATAGCGACTTCTTTTTTATTTTCTTGCACTTTTATATTTATTCAATTTATCAAGGGCTAACAAAATTTGGTTTTGCATTGGTGTATGACCAGGGCAAATCCAAAATGTCCAGATTATCCCCTTGATCCGGAGATTGAACGCACCTATCGAAAACTCAAACAAAAATTGAAGGGAGCAATAGCACATGCAATCTGCAATATCAATGCTGACGGCAATCAGAATGCTACGGTAAGAGACAAAACGAGATGCCCTTGCAGAACATCCTTGAAGTCGAGCTGTTCGACGTTTGGGGAATCGATTTCATGGGGCCCTTCCCATCTTCATGTGGGAAACTCTACATCTTACTTGCCGTTGACGTGTCCAAATGGGTAGAGGCAGTTGCAACACCACACAATGACACCAAAACCCTGCAAAGATTCCTACAGAAAAATATCTTCAAACGATTTGGAATGTGAAAGGCAATCATAAGCGACGAACGCAAGTACTTCGACAACAAACCCATTGCTAAGGCATTGCAGAAATTTGGAGGGACACATAAAATTGCCACGACATACCATCCACAAACCAATGGACAGGCCGAAATCTCCAACAAATAGTTGAAGAATATCCTTGAGAAGGTAGTCAACCCCTCACGCAAGGATTGGTCTCTTAGACTTGATGATGCACTATGGGCCTACATGACAACCTTCAAAACACCATTGGGCATGTCTCCCTTTCGGCTTGTGTATGGTAAAACATGGATTGGGAGAGTGCTGCAAAAAACGCTTAATGGACCTTAATGAGATAGAGGAATTTTGTGCCCTAGCCGATGACAATTCAAGAATCCACAAGAAGAAAACTAAGCGCTGATGTAACACCCCAAATTTGGGCCTAGATGTTTAGAGTCTGAACCGGATCGATCTGGGAAACGGTTCGAATCTAAAAGGGGGTTTTAGGGAACACCTAATTCGGGATGCTTTAAAAATATAGAAAAACATCTAAAAATCCTTATTTAATATATAAAAGAGAATGGTGAAATCAATTTTACAAAATAAGGTTTGGAAATACTACATTTCGGTGTAGTGACCAAATCGCAGCTTTTGCAAAGTTTAGTAGTGACTGTTTTGTAAAAGATTGAAACTTAGAATCTTTAAGGAGCTAATTTTACCAAAATTTTTTCATCGGATTTTTCCTTAATTTGGGTGATTTAATTAATGTTTTAATTAAAGAAAATAAAGGTGATTAAAATAGAAAACCACCTTTGACTTTTCATAACTACTTTTCACAAATTTTCCCTCATTTCATTTTCTCTCAAAATCCTTTCAACCAAACACTTTTTCTCCAGCAAATACACTTTGATTTCTACTTCATTTGATGAGATTTCAATCACTCTTTGATTCCTAATCAATTCCTCATCAAATCCACTTGATTTCTACATTGAATTTTCAAGAAAACTTGCTCAAATCAAGGAGAAATCATCCATTAGAGGTAAGCTTCGTCCTTCTCCTCTAATGATCAGTTCTTTACTGAAATTCCCAAGTTATCAATCCTTTATTAATGATTTTTAAGAGGTTTTAATGTTATAAACAAGAAATTGGCTTAAAACTCAAGATTTTGGAAGAGATCTTGATGATTTTCGTGGTGATTGATTGGGCTCTGTTTTGAGATGGTTTTCTAATGTATTTTGGATGTTAAATGATGTTATAAATAAGGTTTTATCAATTCAACCCCGAATAGGTTTGTTTTTCCTAAGTTTTGCTTGTTAAAATGATGGTTTTTGGGGTGATTTTGGTGTTCTGCTATAGCTGGAGGTATAAGGACATGGTTGTGTTAGTTTTTGATGTTAAATGATGTTTAGAAATGATTATAAGTGATGGATCTTGGCTGGGTTTGGTTTTGGAAGAGTTTGGAGGTGATTTCGGTAGTGTTTGGTAGTCGAAATGTGGTTTTTGTGTAGAGTAGCGAGTTTAGGTGTGTGGCTGATGATTTCAATGCATGATGATGCATTAATCCTCTGATCTTATGTGTTTAAAACAGGGGAGACATCTTCGGACACCTTTGGAGTTGATCCAGAAGCCTAGATAGCGTTTCAGATAGCAAGCGAAACGTAATCGGTGAGTGCGTATGGTTTTAGAAGTCCTTGAGGGACAAGGAAACAAGGTTTGGGGATTTAGGAAAGGCTTGAAACACCTTCCTAAGTCCGGAAGTAAGTATTGGCTGGATTGCTCTCTTGAATGTGGTGATTGCCCCTAAAATGCTTTTACATGCTCATGGTTTTAGATTGATAAATTACTACTCTTTTTATGCATGAATTATAGCATGGGATGATGCTTGAAATGATTTCATAAAGTAACATGTTGCATAGTTGAGATTTGAGCTTTTAAGTTAAAGAATAACAAATGTTATGATTTTGAAATGAGATGAGAATGTTGAGATTTAATGCATGAAAAACAGTAGGTGAGATGATGATTTAACATAATATATTGGCATAGATATTGAGATACTTACCGGATATAATTGATCGATCAATAGGATGAGAGTGCACTTCAAACTAAGAATTTGTACGTGCTCTTTGGTTAAGCCAAAGGGAGAGAACCGATGATGGGCATTCCATCGGGTAGGACTTGGTGAAATACCCAAGATTTGTGGCGATGAGATATTCCGCCATGTGAGTACGGTGATGTGAGATTCCACCAGAAACTATGTTGCTAGACGAGTGAGTACGGTGATGAGAGATGCCACTGGAAGTGTCTAGTGAGATGTCCGCATATCCGAGTAATAAAGAGATGTGAAATGACAATATAAAATATGTTATGGTTTTTGATTCACATGTACCTTTGATGAAATGGTTTATGCTAAGAGAAATGCATATGTGGTTTGTTTACGAAATGCTTTAGAGTACAAGCATGAGTTTGTCTTTGCCATGAGCTTTGCATTTGTTTAAATGCATGAGATAGAATGAAGGTACATGTGTTTTCAATGAGAAATTTCTTTGAAAGGTTTCCAAGCATGAGATAGAATGAGCGTGTGGTTTAAAAGCTTTTGAGAAAGTGTTTTCAAGATATGCATTATTGTGTTGGTTTTCTTTAGAGCATGCCTCACTAAGCATTTGTGCTTACGCTCTCTCTTTTACCAATAATGCAGATAATTGAGGTGTTTTCGGACATCAAGGAAGCTAAGTTCATCCAAGGAAGTCCAAGCTCATGTATGGTGAAGTTTTTATACACTTTAGTTTTGATAGATTGGCAATGGGAAACCAAGAATTGTATTTGGGAGATGTGTTAAACTCCCCAAGGTTGTGGCATGTTTGTTTTAGCTTGTTTGGGTTGTAAATGGCCTTAATTGCTTGATTTGAGGTTGGATTGCTTATTTTGGTTTTGTGACTAGGAAGCATGCCTCTAGACTAATGAGATTATGTGTTTTGATGCTATAATTGTGTTAGGATGTCCCAAATATGTTCCTTATATGTATGATGAGTTGCTGGTATGATTTGGGAGTCTTTGGGGCATGTTTGAGTAGGTTAATGAGTGAAAAACCAACATTTGCTGCTGTTTCTGGGCAAACCGTATCGAAACACCATCTAGTGTTTTGGAACGGGGGCCTGTAATGGCCTTTGTGTTTCGAAACGGTAGGGCTGTTACGGAACGATTTGGCTACTAGAAATGCCATGTTTCGGAACTGGTCTCGGAACATACCCGCGTACCGAAACGGTCAACACCGTTCTGATACGGCGTTTCGGTACGGTGAGTAGGCATTTCGAAACGGGTTACCGTTGGACCCAGATTTGAATTGTTTTAGCGTTTGCATGCTTTACATTTTAGTCCTAAATGTTGAGATCGCCATTGCATGAGCTTGAGATGTCTTTTGAAGTTGAAATTTGGCAGAGAAGCATGTAACATGACTAATTTCATAGTGGTAATCCAAAATCAATGAAGTCCCTCTAATTTGCAGAAATTACAATTTGGTCCCTAAACTTGTGTGAAGTGCAATTGAGTCCCCATATGTAATCCGATCGTTGTGCCTTTCTCAATCATGATTCGTGAGTACTCACTTAGGGTTAACATGTATCTTGACAAGATTAAAATGAATAAAGGGTCGTTAATCAAGGTTGACTTTCCGGTTGACTTTGGTTTTCCCCGTGTAATCTTCGTAGTTCGGGTCAATCGTCAAGGCTGGGCTAAGGGGGTTACATTTGTTGGTATCAGAGCCAGGTTCACGAATAATTGGGGTTTGATATGTGGTTGTTGTATGTGTTTATGCATGATGGTGACTCTTTGGTGAAAGTGTGGTGTTTGAATAGTGATGTATGATTCAATTGAGATGATTTTGTGATGCTATGCTATGTTGGAGTGTGGTTGGGGATCCCATTGCCATATCAAAACTAATGAGAGGAATTGTTTTCGAAAATGAGCTTGAGTACTTGGATTACTTACCTTATTGTGCCTAATTGTATTTATTGCACTTTTGTCAGTGCATTGTTTTCTTTATAATGGGGCCACGTAGAGAGCTGAGAATCAATACTAGATCGATGACCGATAATGAGAATGCTGAGAATGTTGAGGATTTACCTCCTCCCCTGGTGGCGGACCACCCGGTGGTGGACCACCCGGTGGTGGTGGTGCTTGAGCTGGTAACACTGGTGCTGGTGCTGGTGTTGGGGTCGCTGGACCCGAGGGTGCGCAGGGGCAAGCTGCTCCTGACATGACCATGTTGATTCAGGCTATTGCTGGAGCTTTCAAGGCAGCAGTAGCTGGAGCTCATGGAGCTGCGCACCAGGATGATGCCAATGTGAGGTTGCCTTTGGAACGTCTTTGTAGTCTAGGAGGGACTGAGTTCAGGGGCTTATCTCCGGAAGGATCTGGGTCAGATGAACTGCAATAATGTGCAGAAGCTGGGTTGTGTTGTGTCACTGCTGCATGGTGATGCTTATACGTGGTGGACGACCACTATCTCCGGGATGGAGGATGACGAGGTGACTTGGACGTTCTTCTAGAATGCGTTCAAGCGGAATTATATGGGTGTATGTTATCTAGATGAGAAGAAAAGAGAGTTTCTGTCTCTCGTGCAAGGCAACATGTCAGTAGCTGAGTATGAAATACAGTTTGTTCGCCTCAGTCAGTATGCGCCTGAGCTAATCCCTAGTAAGCGGGAGAGGTGCGAACGATTCCGTTATGGGCTAGTAGCGGATGTTAAGACTTATATGCTTGCGGATGATTATACGAATTTCGATGTCTTGGTCACTAGAGCCAAGGACATTGAATCAAATCTTGGTTTGGCTAGTCGAGCGGGTGGATCTAGCTTTGGAAAGTGAGCGGCTGAACGCGATTATGGTAGAGATCGCAACAAGAGGCATAAGGATAGGAAGCCGCATTATGATGCTAGGCGTGGGGGTGGTAACCCTGTTAGAGGTCAACAAGGACCGAATGCTGTTCTCAGGACTCCTGAGTGTAACCGTTGTGGTAGACGGAATGGTGGCGAGTGTTGGGGTAACCTTGGGACATGCTGGAATTGTGGGAATCGTGGGAATCGTGGACATTTGAAGAAAGATTGTCCTCAGCCTCTGAGAGAGGGACAGGTTCCGGTGAGAGCAGCTGAGCCACATAGAGGTCATGGGCGTGGCTGTGGTAATTTTCAGCGTAGGGATGATGGTGGCAGGAACGTAGCACATGTTGTGGTCGTTCAACCTGAGGGTGGCGGTCAGGCTTGAGTGTATGCCCATCGTGAGGGAAGGAATGATACGAATGTGATTGCAGGTACCTTTACTTTGCAATCCTTTTCATTACTTTCTTTGATTGATTCTGGATCTACACACTCGTACATTTTGTGTGAACATGCTCAAATGCTTGGTTTACCTGTTGAGTCTTTGGATGTTGGTATGCGTGTGACTAGTTCCTTTGGTGAGACAGTTGTAACGTGGAAGTTATATAGGAGATGCCCCTTGAAAGTGCAAAATCATGTTTTTCTTGTTGATCTCATAGAATTGCCATTCTATGGCTTTGATGTAATGCTTGGCATGGATTGGCTTGTGGAGCATAGAGCTGTGGTGGATTTCGAAAGCATGTGAGTTTCGTTGAAACTTGCGGATGATTATGAAGTGGTTGTAGTGGGCGAGAATGTGAAGTTTCTTGCTAATGTGGTGTCTACATTAGAAGCAAGTCGAATGTTGCGGCAGGGTTGCGAGGCTTACCTAGCCTTTGTGATGAATCCTAATTCAAAGGAATTGCGCTTTCATGATATAAGAACTGTACGTGAATTCCCTGGAGTGTTTCTAGAGGAGTTACCTGGATTGCCGCCTATTCGAGAGGTAGAGTTTGGGATTGAGCTGTATGAAAACACAACTCCGGTGTCCATTGCTCCCTATCGCATGGCACCTAAGGAGCTGAAGGAGTTGAAGACGCAACTTCAAGAGTTTCTTGACCGTGGCTTCATTTGGCCTAGTGTGTCACCTTGGGATGCACCGGTCTTGTTTGTGAAAAAGAAGGATGGCACTATGAGAATGTGCATCGATTATCGTCAGCTGAACAAGTTGACTATCAAAAACAGGTATCCTTTGCCGAGGATTGATGATCTTTTTGATCAGTTTTGGGTAGCGGCTGTGTTTTCAAAGATTGACTTGAGGTCAGGGTACTATCAGCTTAAGGTGAAAGATGTGGATGTGCCGAAAATAGCCTTTAGAACGAGGTATGGGCATTATGAGTTCCTTGTAATGCCGTTTGGCTTGACGAATGCTCCTGCTGCTTTCATAGACATAATGAACAGAGTGTTCCATGAATACTTGGATAAGTTCGTTGTGGTGTTCATCGACGATATCCTTGTGTACTCTTGTACTGAGGAGGAGCATGAAGGTCATTTGAGAGTTGTTTTGCAAGCGCTCTTGGAAAATCAGCTTTATGCTAAGCTGAGCAAGTGTGAGTTTTGGCTAAAGGAAGTTGTGTTCCTTGGTCACGTGGTTTCAGCTGAAGGGATCCGAGTTGATCCTCAGAAGGTTGAGGCGGTGATGAATTGGAAGCCTCCTAAATCTGTTCATGAAGTCCGTAGTTTCCTTGGTTTGGCAGGATATTATCGGAGGTTTGTGGATGGATTTTCAAAGATTGCTACCCCTTTAACAAAGTTGTTGCAAAAAGATGTTAAGTATGAGTGGACGGAAGCGAGACAACAAGCTTTTGAGAAGCTTAAGGCAACTTTGACGCAAGCTCCTATCTTGGTTCAACCTGAATCAGGAAAAGAGTTTGTGGTGTACAGTGACGCATCCTACGTTGGTTTGGGGTGTGTGCTATTGCAAGAGGGTAAGGTGGTGGCTTACGCATCGCGACAGTTGAAGGTGCATGAGCGCAATTATCCTACGCATGATATTGAGTTAGCTGCGGTGGTTTTTGCTTTGAAAATTTGGAGTGTAACACCCCAATTTTGGGCTTGGAAGTTTAGGGTCTGAACCGGACCGGTTTAAATTACGGTTCGAATATAAAAGGTGCTTTTTAGGGAAAGCCTAGTTCGGGATGCATTAAAATTATGGAAAAATATCTAAAAATCCTCTTTTATTATATATAAGAGAGTGGTGAAATCAATTTTGCAAAATGGGGTTTGGAAATATGACATTTCAAGTTAGTGACTAAAATGTAATTTTTGAAAAGTTGGTGACTGTTTTAAAAGGATTGAAACTTTGAATCTTTAAGGAGCTAATTTACCTAAGGGAGGGTTTCTCCAGATTTTTCTTAAATTTTAAAGACTCATTTAATGTAATTTAATAAAAAGAAAAGAGGGAAAAGAGATATTTTAGTTTCATAACTAACTTTTGCCAAAATTTTCCCATTTCATTTTCTCTCAATTTTCCCCCAGCCAAACACATTTCCACAGCCATTTTTCCTTTGATTTTCACACCTAAAGTTGAGATTTCAATCTCTAAATGATTTCTAATCATTTCTACACCAAATCCTCATCATTTGCTTATTGAATTTTCAAGGATTTTGGCTCTAAACAAGGAGAAACTCACATTTAGAGGTATGAACGTCCTTCTCCTCTAAATACTCAGTTCTTTACTGAAATTCCCAAGTTCTCAATCCTTAAATTGAGTTTTATTAAAGGTTTTAATGTTGTGTTCTTGATTTTGGCTTAAAATGCAAGATTTGGATTTAATTTTGAAGAAATTCGTAATAGATGATTGGGCTCTGATTTGAGATGTCTTTTTGATGTATTTTGGATGTCTAAATGATGTGTAATGGAGGTTTAATCAATGCAATCCCGAATAGGTTGATTTTCCTAAGTTTTTACTTGAGAAAATGGTGGTTTTTGGGGTGATTTTGATGTTCTGCTGTAGCTGGAGGTACAAGGACGTGATTAGGTCCTTTTTGGATGTTAATTGATGTTTAGGAATGATTGGATTTGATGGATCTTGGCTGGGTAATGTTGTAGAGGTGTTTGGATGTGATTTCGGTTGTGTTTGGTAGCCGAAATATGAGTTTTGATGAGAGCAGCGAGTTTAGGTGTTTTGGTTGAAGATTTTAATGCATGATGATGCATTAATCCTCTGTTTTGATGTGTTTAAAACAGGGGAGACATCTTCGGATCCTTGTGGTGTTGATCCGGAGGCTTGATCGGCGTTTCGGCAAGCTTGCGAAACGGAATCGGTGAGTGAAGTTTGGTTTTCAGCTTTGAAACCAATTTTGGAAGGTTATGGGAGCTTAGTTTAAGTCTAAACAACTTAGCTAAGCTCAAGAGTAAGTTTTTCGGTAAAACTCTCTTTTTGATGAACCATGAGATGGTTGAATGCAATGTGTTTATTTTGCATGTTTAAATTCTATTTTGAAAGCATATTTTAGCATGCTTAATGCTGGTTTTGTAAGCCATGTGTTGAAGGATGCTCAAGGTAAGAGATCCTTGATTTGGGCATTGATAAATGTGGTTTGATGCATAGTGATGCATGTTTATGTAATGGCTTTGATTAATGCTTTAAAACAGTGGATTGTTGATGATAATTGATGTATATTGGCAAGTGATGTGTTGGTTTTAAAGTACTTGAATCGGATATAGTTAGCCGGCTATAGGATTGGGTGCACCGTGAATAAAGTCGCCTTGGATGTTGAGGGGTTGTGATTGTACCGTAAACTCCATCCAAGAACACTAACGAGATGTCTAAGATCATAATGGTGGTTAAAAGGTCATGTGAGGATCTTGTGTTGTGTGTCCCGTGTTCTCGTTAGTGATGTTATACAACTACCAATGAGTGATGTGGAGGGGTTGTAATTGTACAGTAGACTCCATCACGGGTGTTGAGGGGTTGTGATTGTACCGGTAAACTCCACCTTGAGTGTTTGGTAGTGTGTATGGAGCGTATGGGACAACGCTTGTAATCCGCGTATCCGATTGTGTTTTGAGTTGAAAATGGTTATGGATTATCACTTGAAAGCCAATATGACATGTTGATGTATTGAAGCATGAGATGCTTGATTTGTATGCATGGATGCATGATAAATGTTGTTTTGAAATTAAAGGCCTTGGAAAGGTGTTTTTACAAAGTGCATTATTGTGTTGTTTCATTAGAGCATTTATCACTAAGCAAGTGTGCTTACGCTCTCTCTTTCTTGAACCAATAATGCAGAGCATTGAAGTGCTTTAAGGGCAGCAAGGAGGTCAAGGATCCAAGTGAAAGTCTAAGCTCATGTATGGTGACTATTTTCACAACACTATTAGCTTTTGGTATTTGGCAATGGGAACCTAGATTGGGTTTTTGGGAGATGTTTTGGACTCCCTAAGTTTGGTTTAATGCCTATGATGATGTTTGAAACATGTAAATGGCCATTTGGTATTTGTTTTGGAGATTTGATGATTGCTTGCTTTTCATTTTAGGATGCATGACTATAGACTTGAGGTTTTTCCTAAATGATGTTATGACTGAGCTTTGATGATGCAAATATGTTCCTTTAATGTTTGATGACTTGTTGGCATGACATGGAGGTCTTATGAGCGTGTTTTGTGGGTCGAAAGAGTGTAAAAACAGACTTTTCTGCTGTTTCTGGGCAGGGTGTTTCGAAACACCCTTGCATGTTTCGAAACAGGTGCATATTTTGGCCTGGGTGTTTCGAAACGGGTAGAGGTGTTTCGAAACACTTTGGCTACTGCCAGCCCGTGTTTCTGAACGGTCTAGACCCGATTCGAAACACTTGACCGTTGGGCACAGATTTAAATGGTTTTGATGTTTGCAAGCTTTACGTTTTAGTCCTGATTTTTGTATGTGCAATTGGTTGAGTTTGAGATGTCCGTTTGAGGTGAAATTTGGCAGAGAGGTATGAAACATGACTAATTTCATAATGGTAACTTAAAAATTGGTAAAGTCCTCTTAATTTCCAGATTTTACATTTTGGTCCCTAAATTTGTATGTTGTGCAATTGAGTCCTTTATTGTTTTCCGATTGCTGTGATTTTTGAGTATGTTTATCTCAAGAGTACACCTAAGGTTAATTTGCATTTAGAAAAGGTTAAAAAGAAAAAAAAGGGTCGTTAATCAAGGTTGACTTTCGGGTTGACTTTGGTTTTCCCCGTGTAATCTTCGTAGTTCAGGTAAACCGTCTAGGCCGGGCTAAGGGGGTTACATGGAGACATTATCTTTATGGTGAGAAGTGTATCGTGTACACGGATCACAAGATTTTAAAGTATTTGATGTCTTAGAAAGAGTTGAATCTTAGGCAACGGCGTTGGGTGGAGTTGCTTAAGGATTACGATATAACGATCGAGTATCACCCAGGAAAAGCTAATGTTGTGGCTGATGCCTTGAGTAGAAAAGTGGCGGTAGAGTTAAGGGCTATGTTTGCTAGCTTGAGTATTTTGCGAGATGGAGGTCTTGTTGCTGAATTGCAAGTGAAACCATCTCTGGTTCAGTTGATAAAGGATAAGCAATTGTTGGATGATTCTTTGATGCTACATGTTCAGGATATTGCTGAGGATAGACCATCAGATTTTTGTTTTAATGATGATGGATTTCTATGCTTTGGAAGTCGGATAGTAGTGCTAAATGATGTAGAGTTGAGGCGTACTATTCTGACCGAAGCTCATAGTAGTCCTTTTGCTATGCACCCTGGTAGTACAAAGATGTGCAGTGATCTTAAGGATGTGTATTATTGGGTGGGTTTGAAGAAAGATGTTGCGGAATATGTGAGTAAGTGCATGGTTTGTCAGCGGGTTAAGGCTGAGCATCAGTTCCCTTCAGGATTGCTGCAACCGTTGAGGATCCCTGAATGGAAGTCGGAGAGAATTACCATGGACTTTGTGTCTAGTTTGCCTTTGACACCATCAAAGAAGGATTCAATGTGGGTGGTTGTGGATCGCCTTACGAAGTGTGTGCATTTCTTACCTGTGCATACTACGTATACCTTGGATAGGCTTGCAGAACTGTACATTGCTGAGTTTGTACGTCTGCATGGTGTACCAAAATCTATAGTTTCGGATAGAGATCTGAGATTTACATCGCGATTTTGGGAATGTTTGCATCAAGCATTGGGTACGCGGTTGAATTTCAGTACTTCTTATCATCCGCAGACGGATGAACAGTCTGAGCATGTTATCCAAGTGCTTGAGGATATGTTGAGGTGCTGCGTGATTGAGTTTCAAGGCTCTTGGGAGAAGCATTTTCCTTTGGTGGAGTTTGCTTATAATAGCATCTACCAGGCAAGTATTAAAATGGCACCTTATGAGGCCTTGTATGGGAGGAACTGCATAACTCCTCTTTGTTGGGCTGAAACGGGACAAAAGTTGGTCTCGATGCCGGTGTTGTTGAAAGGAACCACCGAGAAAATGAAGCTCATTTGTGAGCGGTTGAAGGCAACCTCTGATCGGCAGAGGTCTTACGCGGATTTGAAGCGTAAGGAGATTGAGTTTGTGGTGGGTGACCGTGTGTTCTTAAAGGTTTCACCTTGGAAGAAGGTGATGAGATTTGGCCGTAAGGGCAAGTTGAGCCCTAGGTATATTGGACCATACGAGGTGATAGAACATGTGGGGTCCTGTTGCTTATAAGTTGAGGCTACATGTAACACCCAAATTTTGGGCTTAGAAGTTTAGGGTCTGAACCGGATCGGTCTGAGAAACGATTTGAATATAAAAGGGAGTTTTAGGGAACACCTAGTTCGGGATGCTTTAAAAATATAGAAAAATATCTAAAAATCCTCATTTAATATATATAAGTGAATGGTGAAATCAATTTTACAAAATAGGGTTTGGAAATACTACATTTCGATGTAGTGACCAAATCGCAGTTTTTACAAAGTTTAGTAGTGACTGTTTTGTAAAGGATTGAAACTTTGAATCTTTAAAGAGCTAATTTACCAAAAATGTTTCCATCAGATTTTTTCCTTAATTTAGGTGATTTAATTAATGATTTAATTAAATAAAATAAAGGTGATAAACTACCATTGACTTTCATAACCACTTTTCTCTAATTTTCTCTCATTTCATTTTCTCTCAAAATCCTATCAACCAAACACTTTTTCTCCAGAAAAATTCACTTTGATTTTCACTTCATTTGATGAGATTTCCATCACTCATTGATTCCTAATCAATCTTTCAACAAATTCACTTGTTTTCTACATTGTATTTTCATGGAAACTTACCCAAATCAAGGAGAAATCATCTTTTAGAGGTAAGATTGTTCTTCTCCTCTAAATACTCAGTTCTTTACTGAAATTCCCAAGTTGTCAATCCTTTTTTAAAGGTTTATAAATGGTTTTAATTTTGGAGACAAGATTTTGGCTTAAAACTCAAGATTTTGGAAGAGATCTTGAAGATTTTCGTGGTAATTGATTGGGCTCTGTTTTGAGATGGTTTTCTAATGTATTTTGGATGTTAAATGATGTTGGAAATGAGGTTTTATCAATTCAATCCAGAATAGGTTGTTTTTCCTAAGTTTTTGCTTGTAAAAATGGTGGTTTTGGGGGTGTTTTTGGTGTTCTGTTATAGCTTAAGGTATAAGGACGAGTTTAGGGTTGTTTTTGATGATAATTGATGTTTAGAAGTGATGGATCTTGGCTGGGTTATGTTTTGGGAGAGTTTGGAGGTGATTTCGGTTGTGTTTGGTAGCCGAAATGTTGTGTTTAGGTAGAGCAGCGAGTTTTGGAGTGTTGGCTGAAGATTTCAATGCATGATGATGCATTAATCCTCTGCTTTTATGTGTCTAAAACAAGGGAGACATCTTCGGACACTTTTGGAGTTGATCCGAAAGCTTAATTGGCGTTTCGGCAAGCAATCGAAACGTAAATTGGTAAGTGCGATTGGGTTAAAAGTCTGTGTGGACAAAAATACAAGGTTTGGGGATTTAGGAAAGGTTTGAAACACCTTCCTAAATCTGGAAGTAAGTATGGTTTGAATTGCTCTCTATAAAGTGGTGTTTGCCCCTAAAAATGCTTTTACATGCTCATGATTGAGATTGATAAATTCCTACTGGTTTTATGCATGAATCATAACATGAGATTATGCTTGTAGAGGTGTCATGAGATGGCATGTTGCATTGAATAGATTTGAGCCTTTGGTTTAAAGCATAGTATGGTTTATGTTTTGAAATGTGGTGAGAAAACCTTTGAGTAATATTGCATGTAAAACAGTAGGTATGATGATGTTTTAACACATTATATTGGCATAGATGTTGAGAACCTTACCGGATATAATTGATCGATCAATAGGATGAGAGTGCACTATAAACTAAAAAATCGTATGTGCTCTTTGGTTAAGCCAAAGGGAGATATTCCGATGATGGGCATTCCATCGGGTAGGACTTGGTGAAATACCCAAGCTTTGTGGCGATGAGAGATTCCGCCATGTGAGTACGGTGATGAGAGATTCCACCGGAAGCCACGTTACTAGACAAGTGAGTACGGTGATGCGAGATTCCATCGGAAGAGTCTAGCGTAGAAATTTGTCTGCATATCCGAGTATTAATGTGATGTTAAATGCCAATATAAATGATGAAATGGTCTTTGTTACACATGTACCTTGATGAAATGTTTTATGCTATGAGACATGCATATGAGATTGGTTTTAGAAATGCTTTGATGATACAAGCATGTGTATGCCCTTGCCATGAGTTTTGCATTGGTAAATGCATGAGATGGAAATGAGGTACATGTGGTTTCAATGAGAAGTTGCTTTGAAAGGATTTCAAGCTTGTTTAGAATGAGGATGTTGTTCAAAAGCTTTTGATGAAAGTGTTTTCAAATGTGCATTATTGTGTTGGTTTACTTTTGAGCATGCCTCACTAAGCATTAGTGCTTACGCTCTCCCTTTTACCAATAATGCAGATAATTGAGGTGTTTCCGAGCATCAAGAAAGCTAAGTTCATCCAAGAAAGTCCAAGCTCATGTATGGTGAAGTTTTAATACACTTTAGTTTTGATAGATTGGCAATGGGAAACCAAGATTTGTATTTGGGAGATGTGTTAAACTCCCTAAGAATGTGGCATGTTTGCTTTGGTTGGATTGAATTGCAAATGGCCTTAATTGCTTGTTTGAAGTTGGATTGCCTATTTGTGATTTGATATTAGGGAGCATGCCTCTAGATTAATAGGATTTCATGTTTGAAGCTATGATTGTGTTTGAGTGTTCCAAATATGTACCTTATATGTATGTTGATTTGTTGGTATGATTAGAGAGTCCTAGGGATGTGTTAGATTAGGTTTTTGAGTGAAAAACCAGTCTTTGCTGCAGTTTCTGGGCAAACCGTATCGAAACACCCTCTAGTGTTTCGGAACGGAGGCCTGTAATGGCCTTCGTGTTTCGAAATGGTGGAGGTTGTTTCGAAACATTTTGGCTACTGGAATGCCATGTTTCGGAACTGGTCTCGGAACACACCCGCGTTTCGAAACGGTCAATGTCGTTTCGATCCAGCGTTTCGATACGGCAGGTGGGTGTTTCGAAACGGGTGACCGTTGGACACAGATTTGAATTGTGCTGATTCTTGCAAGCTTTACATTTTAGTCCCAAATGTTGTAAATGCAATTGTTTGAGTTTGAGATGCCTTTTTAAGTTGAAACTTTGTAGAGAAGCATGTAACATGACTAATTACATGATGGTAACCTTAAAACCAGTAAAGTCCCTCTAATTTTTAGAAATTACAATTTGGTCCCTATTTTCATGTGTAGTGCATTTGAGTCCCTATATGTTATCCGATCACTGTACCTTTCTCCACAGTGTTTCGTGAGTTCTCACTTAGGGTTAACGAGCATCTAGACAAGACTAAAAAGAAAAAAAGGGTCGTGAATCAAGGTTGACTTTCGGGTTGACTTTGGTTTTCCCATTGTAATCTTCCTAGTTCGGGTCAATCGTCTAGGCCTTGCTAAGGGGGTTACACTACCACAAGAGTTAGAGAAGATACATGATGTGTTTCATGTATCCATGCTTCGGAGGTATAGATCGGATCCTTCGCATGTTATGCCTGTGGAGGAAGTTGAGTTGAATCTAGATTTGACTTATGATGAGGAGCCAGTTGAGATTTTGGATTTGGACAGTAAGGTTCTCCGGGGTAAGACCATTGAGCTGGTTAAGGTGTTGTGGAGGCATCGTGGTGTTGAGGAAGCCACGTGAGAAAGAAAGGATGACATGAAGAAGTAGTTTCCTTACCTTTTTCCTCCAGGTAAATTTCGAGGACGAAATTTCTTAAGAGGGGGAGAGTTGAAACACCCCAAATTTGGGCCTAGATGTTTATAGTCTGAACCGGATCGGTCTGGGAAACGGTTCGAATCTAAAAGGGGGTTTTAGGGAACACCTAATTCGGGATGCTCTAAAAATATAGAAAAATATCTAAAAATCCTCATTTAATATATAAAAGAGAATGGTGAAATCAATTTTACAAAATAAGGTTTGGAAAATACTACATTTCAGTGTAGTGACCAAATCGCAGCTTTTGCAAAGTTTAGTAGTGACTGTTTTGTAAAGGATTGAAACTTAGAATCTTTAAGGAGCTAATTTTACCAAAATGTTCTCATCAGATTTTTCCTTAATTTGGGTGATTTAATTAATGTTTTAATTAAAGAAAATAAAGGTGATTAAAATAGAAAACCACATTTGACTTTTCAAAACTACTTTTCACAATTTTCCCTCATTTCATTTTCTCTCAAAATCCTTTCAACCAAACACTTTTTCTCCAGCAAATATACTTTGATTTCTACTTCATTTGATGAGATTTCAATCACTCTTTGATTCCTAATCAATTCCTTATTAAATCCGCTTGATTTCTACATTGAATTTTCAAGAAAACTTGCCCAAATGAAGGAGAAATAATCCATTAGAGGTAAGCTTCGTCCTTCTCCTCTAATGATCAGTTTTTTACTGAAATTTCCAAGTTATCAATCCTTTATTAATGATTTTAAGAGGTTTTAATGTTAGAAACAAGAAATTGGCTTAAAAACTGAAGATTTTGGAAGATATCTTGATGATTTTCGTGGTGATTGATTGAGCTGTGTTTTGAGATGGTTTTCTAATGTATTTTGGATGTTAAATGATGTTATAAATGAGGTTTTATCAATCCAATCCCGAATAGGTTTGTTTTTCCTAAGTTTTGCTTGTTAAAATGATGGTTTTTGGGGTGATTTTGGTGTTCTGCTATAGCTGGACGTATAAGGACGTAGTTGTGTTAGTTTTTGATGTTAAATGATGTTTAGAAATGATTAGAACTGATGGATCTTGGTTGGGTTTGGTTTTGGAAGAGTTTGGAGGTGATTTCGGTAGTGTTTGGTAGCCGAAATGTGGTTTTTGTGTAGAGCAGCGAGTTTATTTGTGTGGCTGATGATTTCAATGCATGATGATGCATTAATCCTCTGCTCTTATGTGTTTAAAATATGGGAGACATCTTCAGACACCTTTGGAGTTGATCTGGAAGCCTAGATAGCATTTTGGCGAGCAAGCGAAACGTTATCGGTGAGTGCGTATGGTTTTAGAAGTCCTTGAGGAACAAGGAAACAATGTTTGGGGATTCAGGAAAGGCTTGAAACACATTCCTAAGTCCAGAAGTAAGTATTGGTTAGATTGCTCTCTTGAATGTGGTGATTGCCCCTAAAATACTTTTACATGCTCATGGTTTTAGATTGATAAATTACTACTGTTTTTATGCATGAATCATAGCATGGGATGATGCTTGAAATGATTTCATAAAGTAACATGTTGCATAGTTGAGATTTGAGCTTTTATGTTAAAGCATAGCAAATGTTATGATTTTGAAATGAGATGAGAATGTTGAGATTTAATGAATGAAAAACAGTAGGTGAGATGATGATTTCACATAATATATTGGCATAGATATTGAGATACTTACCAGATATAATTGATAGATCAATAGGATGAGAGTGCACTTCAAACTAAAAAATCGTACGTGCTCTTTGGTTAAGCCAAAGGGAGAGAACCGATGATGGGCATTCCATCGGGTAAGACTTGGTGAAATACCCAAGCTTTGTGGCGATGAGAGATTCCGCCATGTGAGTACGGTGATGTGAGATTCCACCAGAAACTATGTTGCTAGACGAGTGAGTACGGTGATGAGAGATGCCACCGGAAGTGTCTAGTGAGATGTCCGCATATCCGAGTAATAAAGAGATGTGAAATGCCAATATAAAATATGTTATGGTTTTTGATTCACATGTACCTTTGATGAAATGGTTTATGCTAAGAGAAATGCATATGTGGTTTGTTTACGAAATGCTTCAGAGTACAAGCATGAGTTTGGCTTTGTAACACCCCAATTTAGCCCCAATTTGTAAAACCTAAATCGTAAAATCCCCAATTGGAAACCCTAGAATTTGGGGGGAAAATCGGAATTTAACCTAATCTAAAATGGGGACCAAATTGAATAAAGTTTAAGTTTGGTGGTTAAATTGTTAGGCGGGCAAAAACAGGGACCCTTCTTCTGTAATTTACCCATTTGTCTAGGGTAAATACTCCTTTGGTCTGATTCCTGTTATATGCGCCGCTCACCATCTCCTGTTCTCTAATAAAATAATATTAAAATATTACAAAGCAATTGTAAACCCTTCCCCGTTTTCCGTCGAAGTTCAGGCCAAAGGGCTAGCCTTGTCCGTTTAGTGTTTCAAGGTCGTCGTTGTGTTCTTCGTGGCCGTCCGATCAAAACCCGCCGTAGGGTGTTCCGTTCGCCGCCTCCCATCATCGAAACGGTGAGTCGAAAGCTTCGACTTTTTGCTTTCTGCCGTTGTTGTCACCGAAAACGTTTGAGTTTCCTTCGAGAACTCCTGCCGCAGCCGTCCTCTGTGAGCGCCGCTACCATCTCGGGATTGGGTGAGTGACATGGTTGGGTCTGTTGGGCTTCGGGTTTACCGTCGCCATTGTGTTGGCCGTGTCCGATGTCGGGCACTGGTTGCGCCGCGTTGGTCGTGGCCGGTAGAGCCGTCGGGTTCGCTGGTAGTGCTGGAGTGGTCGGGCGCTGTCGGGGTTAGATCTAGGGTTGGGAATTGGGGATTAGGGTTTTGCTGGATTCGGGTGGCTGTTGGATTTGAACTGAATCGATTGGGTGTGTTGGACCGGACTGGACGGTTGAGGTGAACCAGACCAGTGGGCTGATGCAGGTTGACGTCATCTGACGTTGTTGCTGATGTAGGCTGACGTCAGCGATGACGTCATCATGGTCAGTGATGACGTCAGCGTTGACTTTTTGCGTTGACTTTTTCAGTTGAGTCCACCTTTATGTTTTTCGACGTTCTGGTTCCGTTGCCGCTGTTCATTCCTTCAAATTCGAACCCGAAATGCCTTTTTGGATCAATTTATTTGTTGAACTTAGAATTTTGTTAAATGTTACATCAGAGTTTGACTCATATATTTTTGGTGTTCTGGTGACGTGGACTCTGACCCCGAGATTTTACCTCCTCCTCCGCCAGGCAGACCTCCGGTGGCACAGTCTTTGAGATCTGCTAGTAAGATTTCTGTTAAGTGTAGTTTATTCGAATGTGGCATAGTAGGAAGTCTTATATATTGTTCTTTGTTTTTAGGAGCTGATTCTATTCGACCTACCGCTAGGGCTGAGCGTGGGAGACGTCACTATCGACGTTGACTATTTAGCTGCCTAAGGTGTGTTCTCTGTCTGTGCTACATGTATGTGTTGCCTGATTGCGTGATTTGTATGAGAAATATTCTGTGTTATCCTTCTTGGTTGATTGAGAAATATTTTATGTGTTATTCTGCTATGTTAGCTGATAAATATTGTATGACTCGACTGTATGCTATTCTGCTATGTTATCTGATAAATAATGTATGACTCGGATGCTGTGATCATGTTGTGTAACACATATCGGAATCGGATTATTATGTACATGCATCTTAGTTATTTAACAAGATTACAATCGGATTATTATGTTGTGTAACACATATCAGAATCGGATTATTATGTACATGTCATATCATTGGGTTGGGATATTGTACGGAGGAAGCTCAGCGACTTCATTCTTCGGGTTGAACTTCGCTTCGGATCAGTAGTTCTATCTTTCGGGATGAGTTCTGCTTCGGACTTGGTGTTGCGGTGTAGAGTGGTTCAGGGGAACCTCACTCTTCGGACGGTGATGTAGTTGGGTGCATGTCATGTTATGATATATGTATGCTTTGCTTGTATTACTTCGGAATATCTGTAAATTCTTGATACGTTGTTTGACTGTTGGGTTGACTTCTGTTATGCACTTTAGAGACACACTGAGCTTTATAGCTGACTCCCCCTTAGTATATGTTTCAGATTCCCGACTTAGGTTTCGGTACTTGGAGGACCTCACACGAACAATATTTGATACTATTTTTCAGTATGTTTTGTTTTAGACTTATATTTAATTATTTAAGTATTTTGGACATGGTTGTAATTTGGACTTGGGACTTTTATTTTGGGATTGATGAACTTTTCGCATGCATTGTTTTACAACGGAATTTCAAAGGACTATTATAATTGAATAATAAATTTCGACACGTATTCTTTCAAGTGATCTTTCTTGAGGGGCAAGTTTTTCTAAAACGACAATTATAATTTAAGTAAACCTCTTAGGTCAAAATAAGGGGTTACATTTAGTGGTATCAGAGCCAGGTTGCACCCCTCGGCCTGTGAGGCTCGATAAAAATTTGATTTTAAAGTTTTCAAAATTTTGCATGCATAATAATTGATTTCGGAAACTACGAGATTTTCAGATAAATGTCCGAATTTTAAAGAAGTAATATATGTTTTAATTAAAGTCTCCAAGTACCAATTTTGACTTTAGGACTCTTCTTTTGTAAATGGACTACTATGCCACCTCGTAGGAGTACTAGAGCTACGGCTGGCCGAGGTCGAGGCCGTGGTCGAGGTCGTACCGCTGCGAATACGAGTGACGTTAATTCTCCTGAGCATTCGCCACCACCTCAGGAGGACCCACAACATGAGCATGCTGAGGAGCAACATGAGGTTCATACGAGTGGTCAACAGACCGATCACCCTTATCAGCAGACTCAGAGTGAAGGTCCCCGTGCAGCCGGTAACAGTGAGACTGCTGGAGTTGATGTTGCTGCAGTGCATTTGGAGCAACTTGAGTATCTTCGGCAGGGTTCTAGGAGACCCATATCTGCTAAGTTTTTGTCTGCTGGGATGTCGATGTTTGATGGTAAGACGGCTGCAGATCCGGCTGACGCAGAGTATTGGCTGAAGAAATTGCAGCAGTTATTTGATGAGATGGACTACCCTACTGACAGAAAATTAAGAGCTGTTGTATCTTTATTGAAGGGTGAAGCCCTGAACTGGTGGGAGGCTGAGAAGACCGTTATTTATGCTAGTCGGATCACTTGGGATCATTTTCGTCAGGCTTTTCGAGACAGATATGTCGGGGAAGAGTATCTAGCCAAGTGTCGAGAGGCCTTTATAAATCTGAAGCAAAATGACATGACCGTGAATCAATATGAGATTGAGTTTCTGAGGCTGGTACAGTACGTCCCTGGGTTAGTTACTACAGAGGAAGAGAAGTGCAGCTGGTTTCTGAAAGGTCTGCGACCTTTGATCAAGACTGGTGTGTCTTTGCATTTGGACAAAGAGTACAAGGATATTACCTTACGAGCTAGGACTGCTGAACACAATGAGGCAGAATTGAGGCAAGCTGAGTCTCAGGGTATGGATCGGGGTAAGAGGCAGTCATCCGCGACAGTTTAGTATAGTCAGGGTAACCAGACCAGGAAGAGGGCAAGAGATGAGAGTGATTATCAGAGTTATTCCAGAGCCAGACCAGTGACCATTGCTGTTTCGACTTCTAGTGGTTAAGGATCAACTAGCACGCGGGGGCCACCGCAGTGTTCTTTCTGCAAGAAATGGCATTCTGGGGAGTGTAGGAGACAGTCCGGGGCTTGTTTTCGATGTGGGTCTTTCGATCATATTTTCAGAGATTGTCCGCATGCACCTCCGTCAGCTCATATGACGAGTCCGTCAAAGGCATCAGTACAGACTCCTGCTAGGGGTAGAGGTCGAGGTCGAGGTAGACTTGATACTACAGTTTCTGCTGGTAGAGGTAGGCCAGCTCAGAGCGGAGGATCAGCTGGATCCGGGGTGAGACAGCCAGGTTTGGTTTATGTTACCAGGAGACACGAGGATCGTGATGAGCCAGATGTCATTGCTGGTACATTTTCTATTCACTTTATTTCGTATTTTGCATTATTAGATATTGGTTCTACCCATTCATATGTTGCTAGTTCGGTATCTGGGGGACTTGAAATTCCGGTTGAGAATACTGTAAATGCGGTTTCGGTTTATAGTCCAGTTTGTGACCATGTCAAGGTTACCAAGGTGTACAAGAATTGCCCTTTGGAAATTCAAGGGAAAATATTCTCTGCTGATTTGATGGAGTTACCTTTTAGAGAGTTCGACCTTATTCTCAAAATGGACTGGTTATCCGCTCATCAAGTCCGTTTGGATTGTGAAAAGAAAAGGGCGACTCTGAAAACCTCAGATGGTTGCGAGGTGATTATGGTTGGAGAGCGTAGAGGTTACATGACCAATGTTGTTTCGGCTCTCAAAGCGGAAAGGATGATTCGACATGGGGCTACTGCCTATCTTGCTTATATTCTTGACTCGAGGCAGTCAGATTCTGATTTGGATAAGATCCAGGTGGTTAGGGATTTTCCAGATGTTTTTCCGGAGGAATTGCCGGGGGTACCGCCAAAACATGACGTGGTTGAGTTTGGCATAGATGTATATCTGGGTACAGCTCCTGTCTCTATGGCTCCTTACAGGATGGCTCCGAAAGAGCTTAAAGAATTGAAGATTCAGTTGCAGGAATTGTTGGATAGGGGTTTCATCCGACCTAGTGTTTCTCCTTGGGGAGCCCCTGTTTTGTTTGTGAAGAAGAAGGACGAATCACTTCGGCTTTGTATTGATTATCGGAAGCTGAACAAGCTGACGATCAAGAACAGGTACCCACTTCCTCGTATTGATGACTTGTTCGATCAGTTCCGGGGAGCTACAGTATTTTCTAAGATAGACCTGAGATCGGGTTATTACCAACTCAAGGTTAAGGATTCTGATGTGTTCAAGACCGCTTTTCGGACTTGTTATGGTCATTACGAGTTTCTGGTGATGCCGTTTGGATTGACTAATGCCCCTACAGCCTTTATGGATATGATGAATAGGGTGTTTCAACCCTATCTGGACCAGTTCGTGGTTGTTTTCATTGACGACATACTAGTTTATTCTAAATCGGAGGCAGAACATTAGGAACATCTCCGGGTTGTTCTACAGACTTTGCGTGAAAAGCAGTTGTATGCAAAGTTCAGTAAATGTGAATTCTGGTTGACCGAGGTTACCTTCTTAGGACATGTGGTTTCTGCTAATGGTATTCAGGTTGATCCAAAGAAGATTGAGGCTATTTTGGGTTGGAAACAACCCAAGAATGTTCATGAGATTCGAAGCTTGTTAGGTTTACCTGGTTACAATCGGAGGTTTGTGGAAGGTTTCTCGATTATTGCAGCTCCTCTGACTAAACTACTGAGGAAGGATATTCCTTTTGTCTAGACTGAGGCTCAGCAGACCAGTTTTGAGAAACTTAAGACCGTGTTGACTGAAGCACCGATTCTGATTCAGCCTGAGCTTGGGAAGGCCTATACGGTATACAGTGATGCCTCTCACACAGGATTGGGATGTGTTCTGATGCAGGAGGGGACGGTAGTGGCCTATGCATCTCGTCAGTTGAAAGTGCATGAGTGTAACTACCCCACCCATGATTTGAAGCTTGCTGTTGTGATCTTTGCTCTGAAAATCTGGAGACACTATCTCTACGGAAAGAAGTGCTATATCTTCACCGATCACAAGAGTCTAAAATACCTCCTTAGGCAGAAAGAGTTGAATCTGAGACAGCGTTGCTGGTTGGAACTTCTCAAGGATTATGACTGTGAGATAGAGTATCACCCGGGAAAGGCGAACGTGGTTGCCGACGCCTTGAGTCGTAATGCTATCTCGGATTTGAGGACCTTGTTTGCTCGGATGAGTTTGTTTGAAGATGGTAGTTTGATGGCAGAACTTCGAGTCTTTCCTACGCTGATATCTGATATTTGAGCTGAGCAACCTACTGATCCTTTTCTTATGCATCGTATCAGAGAGGTTTCTGAGGGTACATATGTGGATTATACTATTGATCAGGATAGTGTTTTGTGTTTCCGAGGCCGGTACTGTATTCCGAGGAAATCTGGGTTGAAACAGGTTATTCTTTGCGAGGCACATGACAACCCCTATTCTATGCATCCTGGTGGTGATAAGATGTATAAGAACCTTCGTCAGAGGTACTGGTGGATAGGTCTTAAACGGGATGTTTTCGGATTTGTGTCTAAGTGTATGACTTGTCAGAGAGTCAAGGCAGAGCATCAGCGTCTATCTGGGTTGCTTCAGCACATCGAGATTCCTCAGTGGAAATGGGAGCGTGTGACTATGGATTTTGTCAGTGGTCTTCCGATGACTCCGTCTAAGAAGGATTCTGTCTGGGTTATAGTGGACCGTTTGACTAAGTCTGCGCATTTCATTCCGGTTCGAGTCAACTATCCTTTGAATAAGTTGGCTCGGCTCTATATTTCTAAGATCGTTCGACTTCATGGGGTGTCGCTATCGATTATTTATGATCATGATCCGAGATTTACAGCGAAGTTCTGGAAGGCACTTCACTCTGCTTTGGGTACCCAGTTGAACTTCAGTACATCTTATCATCCGCAGACTGACGGGCAGTCCGAGCGTGTGATTCAGATTCTTGAGGACATTGTGAGAGGTTGTGTTCTCGATTACAGTGGTAGTTGGGATGATTTCTTGCCGCTCGCAGAGTTTGCATATAATAACAACTACCAGGCCAGTATGAAAATGGCACCGTATGAGGCTCTGTATGGCCGTAGGTGTAGGTCACCGATTGGATGGACTGAACTTAATGAGCATAGATTGTCGGGACCAAACCTAGTCCGTGAGGCTGAGCAGACAGTCAGATTTATTCGAGATCGGCTTAAGGTTGCTTTTGACAGACTGAAGTCCTATGCTGACTTGAGATGTCGCGATCTTGAGTTTGAGGTCGGTGATGAGGTTTTCCTGAAAGTATCTCCTTGGAGGAAGGTACTTCGGTTTGGTCGGAAGGGCAAGCTGAGTCCTCGTTATATTGGTCCTTATCGGATTCTTCGTCGGGTTGGACCTGTTGCTTATCAGCTCGAGTTACCACCAGAGCTTCAGCGTATTCATGATGTTTTCCATGTTTCTGTGTTGAGATGCTATCATGCTGATCCGTCTCATGTTTTGCCTGTGGAGGAGATTGAGATTCGTCCTTATTTGCGTTTTGAGGAGGAGCCTATCGAGATTCTTGCTCAGGATAAGAAAGTTCTCAGAAGGAAGACCATTAAGATGGTCAAAGTCTTGTGGCGTGGTCGCAGTCATGATGAGGTTACCTGGGAGCCCAAAGCTGTCATCAAAGCTCAGTATCCGCATTTGTTTGCTCCAGGTAAATTTCGAGGCTGAAATTTCTTTTTACGGGGGGGAGAGTTGTAACACCCCAATTTAGCCTCAATTTGTAAAACCTAAATCGTAAAATCCCCAATTGGAAACCCTAGAATTTGGGGGAAAAATCGGAATTTAACCTAATCTAAAATGGGGACCAAATTGAATAAATTATAAGTTTGGTGGTTAAATTGTTAGGCGGGCAAAAACAGGGACCCTTCTTCTGTAATTTACCCATTTGTCTAGGGTAAACACTCCTTTGGTCTGATTCATGTTATATGCACCGCTCACCATCTCCTGTTCTCTAATAAAATAATATTAAAATATTACAAAGGAATTGTAAACCCTTCCCCGTTTTTCGTCGAAGTTCCGGCCAAAGGGCTAGCCTTGTCCGTTCAGTGTTTCAAGGTCGTCGGTGTGTTCTTCATGGCCGTCTGATCAAAACCCGCCGTAGGGTGTTCCGTTCGCCGCCTCCCATCATCGAAACGGTGAGTCGAAAGCTTCAACTCTTTGCTTTTCGATGTCGTTGTCACCGGAAACGTTTGAGTTTCCTTCGAGAACTCCTGTCGCCGCCGTCCTCTATGAGCGCCGCTACCGTCTCGGGATTGGGTGAGTGACGTCGCTGGGTCTGTTGGGCTTCGGGTTTACCGTCGCAGTTTTGTTAGCCGTGTCCGATGTCGGGCACTGGTTGCGTCGCGTTGGTCGTGGCCGGTAGAGCCGTCGGGTTCGCTGGTAGTGCTGGAGTGGTCGGGCGCCGTCAGGGTTAGATCTAGGGTTGGTAATTGGGGATTAGGGTTTTGCTGAATTTGGGTGGCTGTTGGATTTGAACTGAACCGATTGGGTGTGTTGGACCGGACCGGACGGTTGAGGTGAACCAGACCAGTGGGCTGATGTAGGTTGGCGTCATCTGACGTTGTTGCTGATGTAGGCTGACGTCAGCGATGACGTCATCATGGTCAGTGATGACGTCAGCGTTGACTTTTTGCGTTGACTTTTTCAACTGAGTCCACCTTTATGTTTTTCGACGTTCTGGTTCCGTTGCCGCTGTTCGTTCCTTCAAATTCGAACCCGAAATGTCTTTTTGGATCAATTTATTTGTTGAACTCAGAATTTTGTTAAATGTTACATCAGAGTTTGACTCATATATTTTTGGTGTTCAGGTGACGTGGACTCTGACCCCGAGATTTTACCTCCTCCTTCGCCAGGCAGACCTCCGGTGGCACAGTCTTCGAGATTTGCTAGTAAGATTTCTGTTAAGCGTAGTTTATTCGAATGTGGCATAGTAGGATGTCTTATATAATGTTCTTTGTTTTTAGGAGTTGATTTTGTTCGACCTACCGCTAGGGCTGAGGTGTGTTCTCTGTCTGTGCTACATGTATGTGTTGCCTGATTGCGTGATCTGTATGAGAAATATTATGTGTTATCATGCTCGGTTGATTGAGAAATATTTTATGTGTTATTCTGCTATGTTAGTTGATAAATATTGTATGACTCGACTGTATGCTATTCTGCTATGTTATCTGATAAATAATGTATGACTCGGATGTTGTGATCATATTATGTAACACATATCGGAATCAGATTATTATGTACATGCATCTTAGTTATTTAAAAAGATTGCATTCGGACTCTGAAATCGAATTACATGTCATATCATTGGGTTGGGATATTGTACAGAGGAAGCTCAGCGACTTCATCCTTCGGGTTGAACTTCGCTTCGGATCAGTAGTTCCATCTTTCGGGATGAGTTTTGCTTCGGAGTTGGTGTTGCGGTGTAGAGTGGTTCAGGGGAACCTCACTCTTCGGACGGTGATGTAGTTGGTTGCATGTCATGTTATGATATCTGTATGCTTTGCTTGTAATACTTCGGAATATCTGTAAATTCTTGATACGTTGTTTGACTGTTGGGTTGACTTCTGTTATGCACTTTAGAGACACACTGAACTTTATAGCCGACTCCCCCTTAGTATCTGTTTGAGATTCCAGACTTAGGTTTCGGTACTTGGAGGACCTCGTACGAACATTATTTGATACTATTTTTCAGTATGTTTTGTTTTAGACTTATATTTAATTATTTAAGTATTTCGGACTTGGATGTAATATGGACTTTGGACTTTTATTTTGGGATTGATGAACTTTTCGCATGCATTGTTTTACAACGGAATTTCAAAGGACTATTATAATTGAATAATAAATTTCGACACGTATTCTTTCAAGTGATCTTTCTTGAGAGGCAAGTTTTTCTAAAACGACAATTATAATTTAAGTAAACCTCTTAGGTCAAAATAAGGGGTTACAGGCTTTGCCATGAGTTTTGAATTGGTTTAAATGCATGAGATAGAATGAAGGTACATGTGTTTTCAATGAGAAATTGCTTTGAAAGGATTCCAAGTATGAGATAGAATGAGCATGTGCTTTAAAAGCTTTTGAGAAAGTGTTTTCAAGATATGCATTATTGTGTTGGTTTTCTTTAGAGCATGCCTCACTAAGAATTTGTTCTTACGCTCTCTCTTTTACCAATAATGTAGATAATTGAGGTGTTTTCGGGCATCAAGGAAGCTAAGTTCATCCAAGGAAGTCCAAGCTCATGTATGGTGAAGTTTTCATACACTTTAGTTTTGATAGATTGGCAATGGGAAACCAAGAATTGTATTTGGGAGATGTGTTAAACTCCCAAGGTTGTGGCATGTTTGTTTTAGCTTGTTTGGGTTGTAAATGGCCTTAATTGCTTGATTTGAGGTTGTATTGCTTATTTTGGTTTTGTGACTAGGAAGCATGCCTCTAGACTAATGAGATTATGTGTTTTGATACTATGATTGTGTTAGGATGTCCCAAATATGTTCCTTATATGTATGATGAGTTGCTGGTATGATTTGGGAGTCTTTGGGGCATGTTTGAGTAGGTTAATGAGTGAAAAAACCAGCATTTGCTGCTGTTTCTGGGCAAACCGTATCGAAACACCCTCTAGTGTTTCGAAACGGGGGCCTGTAATGGCCTTTGTGTTTCGAAACGGTAGAGGCTGTTTCGGAACGATTTGGCTATTGGAATGCCATGTTTCAGAACTGGTCTCGGAACATACCCACGTACCGAAACGGTCAACACTGTTCCGATACGGCGTTTCGGTACGGTGAGTAGGTGTTTCCAAACGGGATTGAATTGTTTTAGTGTTTGCATGCTTTACATTTTAGTCCTAAATGTTGAGATCGCAATTGCATGAGCTTGAGATGTCTTTTTAAGTTGAAATTTGGCAGAGAAGCATGTAACATGACTAATTTCATAGTGGTAATCCAAAAATCAACGAAGTCTCTCTAATTTGCATAAATTACAATTTGGTCCCTAAAGTTGTGTGAAGTGCAATTGAGTCCCCATATGTAATCTGATCGTTGTGCCTTTCTCAATCATGATTCGTGAGTACTCACTTAGGGTTAACATGTATCTAGACAAGTTTAAAATGAAAAAAATGGTCGTTAATCAAGGTTGACTTTTGGGTTGACTTTGGTTTTCCCCGTGTAATCTTCGTAGTTCGGGTCAATTGTCTAGGCCGGGCTAAGGGGGTTACAGCTGGCATGGCAAGAAGCTATTGTCGCGACAATTCTTGCTCAGGCAATTAGTACTCCTTTTCAATTCTCGATTGAAACTATTCCCAGGGAAACTAGGATCGAGATGGTCCGGACCTTTCGAAGTTGTCAAAGCATTCCCCCATGGTGCCGTAACAATCAAGTCGCAAAAGACGATCATGAATTTAAAGTTAATGGACAAAGATTAAAGCACGACATTGACACCCATGTCATGAGGGATAAGGAAGTTATTACTTTAGGAGATGCATCCTCATGCACTCCTTTCGTATTTAAATTTTTTCTTTAAATTTTGTTTTATTTTTTATTTCTTTTCCCACATTTTTAAATTATTAATTTTTTAGGATAACGATGTTATTTTTAAATAATGTTCTTTTTATTTATTCGCTTTTTAGGAAGGAGTTCAAGGATGTGAAGAAGATGGGCTGATTTCACGCCCAACCCAAAACCAAAAACACGACATCCGTTACACTCGACCACAACATGACCGTTAGAAACTGCCCCTTCAATGCCGCTGCATATGACCATTGGCAGCCCGCAAGCAAGCAACCCTTGCCGTGCACGCAAGCATTGCCATTCATTAATTGTGACCATTACACCCCTCCCCCATCTATTTAAACCCCCTCCCTCTAAACACTCCACCATCAAACCCGTCTTCTTCTTGCTTAACTCCAAGATTTGCTTTCGCTTTTCTTTGCATTATTTTCTTTAATCACAAATTCTCACAACTATCTCAGATGGCCTTAAAAACATGAAGTGGAGAGCACTCTCAAACTATGGAGAAACCGGCTTTCAAAAGGTTTGCCCTACCGGAAGTCGAACAGAGGTTCAACACAAAGTTTGTCGGTCGGCAAGTATAGGAAGAACAAGGCTTTCATTGCTCTTCATATCACACCGACTTTGGTTTGGAGCCCTTCATCTTGAATAAGATCAAACATCAAAAGTGGCAAATCCTTTGCCACCAACCGGAGCCGGCCAACGTCACATGGGTACGAGAATTCTATACACACTCGCCAAAACCCAACAACCTCTATGTGCGTGTTCGAAGTCAAGCAATACAAGTAGATGCCAATTCCATCAACCTTTACTACGACATACATGTCACGAAGCATGAGCACAAAGAATATGTCGACAAGCTTATGACAAACGACTACGAGGACATGATGAAAGAGTTGTGCATTGTCGAGAAAATATAGAATGAAGGAGCACACAAAGGAACGGTAAACCACCGAAGGCTTCGGCCCGAGGCCAAACTTTATAACACCTTCGTTAAGAGATATCTAATGCCCACTTCCCACAACACCATTATCGACAAACCAAGGCTTGCACACATTCACTCTATATTGCATAATAGAATTATTAATGTTGGATCCATTATATGCAATGATATATTTATGTGTAGCCAAAAAGAAAAAGGTTAACTCTACTTCCCAAGCCTCATCACCGGCTTGTGCAAGCAAAAGAATGTCCTAACCGACCCGGCCGACGAGCTCACACCAACAGGGAAGGGATGGACAAAGGCTCGGTACTACAAGATAATGCAAATCACAGAATCCGAGCTGAAGTCCACACCGGTACGAGGCATTGCCGTGACAACCTCCTTGGGAAATGCCCCAGCTACTCCACAGCACGATGCCACGACAACAACCCTCTAGCACCTTGCATAGAAACTCGATGCCATGGACAAAAGGCAACGCATGTTTATGCAATTCACAAGGGACTTCACCAACTCCGTCACTCAAGTGATCTTAGAGAAGTTCCCAAAGAGCACGATGCAATTCTCGGCATTCCCCGCTGACATCCTTGCCCCAACAACACACAGAACCCTTGTCGCGGCAACACCTAAAGATTCTTCCTCGGAATGAAGACAACTACTGCCTCGACAACACAGGGATACACTGCCTCGGCAATCCTTGCTACCTCTGCCGCGACAACAAAGAGTGATGATGCCAGCCAACCAGAGTAGACAAAGGCAAGGCCCCTTCCATAGAGCCGACCCAAACCGAGACGTGGTCTGACTTTTCCGACTCAGACAAGTCAGTTGCTCCTCAAGGCAAGACCGCTCAGGTTCCATCCTCCAAGAAACGCAAGGCCTCTTCCACCGAAGAAATTTGCCTAGATAGTGACGATGAATAGGAGGTGACCAAGAAAGCTGAACCGACACCTCCAACACGTCACCAACCACCAAGGGCAACCAAGAGGATCAAGCAAACGACAAGGATGAAATTGATTATCCAAGACAACGACGATGACTCATCCATGTCTCCATCGATGTAAAAAAATTTATTCCTCTCTTGCATTGAGGGCAATGCTTCTCTCGAGTGTGGGGAAGGAGTAGTTACTAAATTCTTTTTGTCATATCTATAGAAAATGCATGCCTATCAATTGTCGTAGAATTTAGTTCAATGAAATTGTTGCCTCGGCAATAGATGTCCCTCTTTTACCGTAGCTGCTGCGTGTGTAGAGTGCCCCACAATTGTGCAAGTGTACATGTCTCAAGTTATAAAGGGATGAGTATTGAGTATCGTCTCCACAGGGATTGGTGTGACTTCCAAAGGTTATTGTTTCGCACTGAAAAGAAATAAAACTAAAGAACACATGTGATTTGATTGGGTTTTTAGAATAATCTAATAAACAGAAAGTAAAATAAGCCAGTAAATTAAAGAGTTGAGAAATCAAGATAAGAGAATGGGCCAGATTATATTATGTCGTAGTGTGGAAATCAATTGGAGCTATCTCAGTTTTTGAATGTAACAAACACCGAATTGCCTCGGCAATGACCAAAGCTACTGCCGTGACAATGAGTTATGTAACTGCCTCGAGAATCCCTTGCTTGGGCAGCAACCAACAACGTCAAGGTTCGACAAAGCGTTCTTTAGTGGCTCCTCCTTATCCCTAAGTCGAAACACTGTTGATTTACATGCCTTGATAATACCTCCCAACGTGAAGCAAGGATGAACTCCAACCAATCTTATGCTTCTTTTAGCCGTTGAAACTCGAACTTATCCCTAAGCTGAGTTAGTTTTCACCGATTGGGATGAAAACCATGCTTATCCGTTTCGTAAGTCTAACTCTCCCGATATTAGACAAATAGATGCAACCGCAATTTCCTCTCCCAATTCAATTGCAAGAAAACATAAACACCAAGAATAAGCAAACCTTTAACTAAAATTGCATTAACAAAAACTTAAACAAAATCCAATCGTTTTCTCACAACTACTAAACAATACAATCCAAACCCTACGAATAAATTAGAACATGATATCGATGGAAGCTCACTACAAAATCTCTCAACTCTCGATTGCTTGATTTCCTCAATGGTCGACTTTGGCTTCTTATTTATAGAGGGGGTCTTGGTCAAGTCTTTCTTGAGAAGGAAGTCAAGTTAGAATTAAATACATTAAAAGAAAAGACATTCTCTTGACCTTCCTTCGGTGTTTTATGATCTTCCCGTAGTCCGATCTTCATGCAAAGTACATAAAAATTTAACTTTTCATGCTCTTCAAAATGCATACCACTTTGCATATTTTCTCCCTTGTCGACCGTGTCTGGGCATTACCTCGGCAGTAGCTTGGCTATTGCCTCGGAAATGGTTTTTCTGTCTTTTCCGCTCAGCAGGGCTCTATCTCATGGTTTAGCTTCCTTCAATAGAAACTGACATCCACATCTGGCTTGATCTGGACCGTCGAGAGATGGTTCTGCACCGTTCCTTCCTTTCCTTTACTGCCTCGCCAGTGCTTTCCCGGGTAGTGAGTAACGAAATCTGCACACGCACCAAACACACACTAAAGTGACCTTTTCCACCAAATATCTTCAGATATAAATAGTCATGCATGTCAATGTTAAGAACAGTAAATTGTGTATGAATGATTAGTAATGCATCTAAAAGAAGCTTAAGTATGACAATGATTGAGTCCTAAAGGGTCCTAAAATGAGTACTTTTATACACCTAACAGTAGCCTTAAAATATTTTGCTAGTTAGCATTCAATTTTAGGATGTCCATGGAAAATACTTAGAACCACACTATGGGGCTGAAACGAAAAAGTACACTTTTGTGACTTGAATGATTGAAGGAGTTCTAGGACACTTAGAACATTTACTTACTTAGAAAAAATTTGGGTAAAAATTTAGAGGTGCCTAAAACCGGCTCTAGCTTGAGGGAAAGCATAAAAAACACTAGAGGTGCCCGAAATTGGCTCTAGTTGAAATACAAAACCCAAAGGAAGTAGGTTAATTGTTCAAGTGTTTACTTAGAACATGAAAAATAATCTTGTTCACAATCACGCACACACTCACGAGTCTTATAGTTTGATTCCAAGGAAATCCTCGACATCCGAAAATTAAAGGCAAAGCATATTCATATTCACGGTTTAGAGAAGAGAAGAAAAAGCAAGACCGAGAAATAATTTCATGAAGATTAAATCTTTGGCAATTGACTGTTAGTTTTGCATTGCTTGAGGACAAGCAACAGTTTGAGTTTGTGGGTGTGTTATGTGTATAAAAGTACTCATTTTAGGACCTTTTATGACTCAATTATTTTTAGACTTAAGCTTATTTTAGGTGCATTACTAACCATACATACACAATTTATTGTTCTTAAAGTTTCCATGCTCGATCATCTTTATTTGATTAGATTTGGTGGAAAAGGTATTGCTTTGGTATATGTTTTGGGCTTGTGCAGATTTCATTACCCACTACCCAGGTAAGCACTGTCGCGACAGTGAAGGAAGGGGAAGAAAAGGTGCAGAACCATCACTCGACGATCTAGACCAGGCCATCCTTGGACGACAAGCCTTACCTAGAAACACTAGACCAAGAACGAGCCCTGTCGAGCAGAAGAGACTGACAGACCATTGCCGAGGCAAGGACCAAACCATTACTGAGGCAATTCCCAGACAAGTACCGACCAGGGAGAAAATATGTAAAGTGGTATGCGACTTGAAGAGCATAAGATGTCGAATGTTTAGAGATACTTTGCATGAAGAGCGGAGCAGAGGAAGGCCATGAAAAAGTCAAAGGAAGGTTAAAGATATAAAACCGATAAGGAGGAATACAATAATGAATTAAAAGAGATTTATCTCTTTTATGAAGTTATATTCAACTCCAACTTATCCTCCTACTCCAAGAAAGACTCGGCAAGGCCATGCCCTATAAAGCTAAGACCCATCCGCCACCATGAAGACATCTAGAAATTGTGAGACTTAGGGGTTTAGTAGAGTGCTTATTATCGCCATTATGTTATAATTCTTTCTTAGGCTATGATTATTTGTTTAGTATTTGTGAGAAGACGATTGTATTTTTTTAGGTTTTTGTTAATGCAATTAAGTTCAATGTTTGCTTATTATTGATGTTTTACCTTTTCTTGCAATTGAATCGGGAGAGGATATTGCGATTGCATCTATTTATCTAATATCGGGAGAGTTAGACTCACGAAACGAATAAGCATAGTTTTCATCTTAATCAGTGAAGACTAATTCGGCTTAGGGATAAGTACAAGTTTCAACGGCTAAGAAAAGTGTAAAGATTGGTTGGCGTTCACCCTTGGTTCACGCTGGGAGGTACTATCAAGACTTGTACTTCAATAGAGTTTTAACTTAGGGATAAGAAGGAACCATTGAAGACTACTTTGCCGAACCTTAAAGGCTGTAAGTCAATTACCCAGGCAATAGCTGTGTTCCTTGTCGTGGCAGTAGCTTTTCCCATTTCCGAGGCTATTTTCTTGCCCATTGCCGAAGCAATCAAGTTGACGATTGCATTCAAAACCAAGACAATTTCATTCATCTTTCACACTACGACTCAACATAATCCGGCCTGCTTTATCATAATATCTACTTTATCTCTTAGTTTACTTGCTTCCTTTTATTTAATAGTTCTCTCAACCAAACCATCACTTGTGTTTTTACTTTTCTATAGTGCCATACGATAATTTCAAGATGTAGCACCAATCCCTATGGAGACGATATCTTTTATACTATAACTTGGCGACATGTATACTTGCACTAAAATTGAGACACCTAATACGCGCAACAGATGCTCAAACAAACCAACAACAACAATGCAATTAAAAACCATTTCTCATTTAGAAATCTCTATCTCATCATGCTCATTCTATCTCATGCTTGAAATAATTTTCAAAGCAAAATCCACACCATTTAAACCACATGTACCATCTCTATCATGCATTAATCCAAAATGCAAAGTCTCAAAGCAAAGCCTTACAAGCTTGTTTCATCAAAAGCATTTCACAAAACATGATCTCATATGCATCTCATTTCATAAAAGCATTTATATCAAGGTATATGTGAATCTCATAATCAATCTCATATATTGGCATTTTAGCAACATTATGTGGATAGCTTGATTAAAATGTCAAGTCCTACCCTGGTGGAATCTCACATCACCGGACTCTCATGGTGGCATCTCTCATCACCACAAAGCTTGAGTGTTTCATCAAGACCTATTGTGGTGGAATCTCTCATAACAACACTTTCACTTTGGAACGGGATGGCACTACCCCCATTGCCTGAACCAAAGAGCACGTACAAATTTTGAATATTATAATGCACTTCTCACCCTATTGGTCGACCAATTATATCCGGTAACAATAATACCATCTCATGGCAATATACTCATTTATAAACATCATTGTCTACTGTTTTCAATGCATAATCACATATCTATCTCATCCCATTTCAAAAACACAAACAATGCATAGCATTTTCTCAAATAATTCTGTCTATTTGAAATAACAAATCTATCTCATGGGATCGTGTAAATCACCATATCTTTTCTCAAAACATGCACAAAACAGTAGGTGTAATTTTATCTTCAAAACAAGAGCATGATCATAAAACCAATGGGATAAAAACAAGAGCATGTAGGTCGTGATAGGAGACATCAGCCTGAGATGAGGCGGGGTACTCCAGGATGGGGTGGTCAGGCTTAGGGAGGCCGAGTGAGGTCTGAGCAGCACACGTGCTGGACCTGTGGATCGAGGGACCATCTGAGGCGAGATTGTCCACGTGCATCTAGAGAGGTACAAGCTCATGTTGTGGTAACAAGGAATTCTTGCTGGAACTGTGGTTCAGCAGATCATATGAGGTGTGAGTGTCCTCTATTGGATGGTGGAGGCCAGGGACGTGCACTGGCTACGGGTGCACCTTAGAGAGGCTGTGGGCGCAGCTGAGGGAATTTCCAGAGGAGAGATGAGGGACAGCAAGGCATTTCTTATGTTGTAGCAGTTCGGCCTGAGGGAGGCAGTCCTGCGAGGGTCTATGCTCAGTGCGAGGAGCGCAATGATACTGATGTCATCGCAGGTACCTTTGTTCTTCAGTCTTTATCATTGTTGGCTTTGATTGATTCTGGATCCACGCATTCTTATATATTGAGTGAGCATGCACATTTGCTTGATATACCTTTTGAGTTGCTTGAAGTAGGAATGCAAGTGACTAGTTCCTTTGGTGAGACTGTAGTCACTAGGAAGTTGTATCGGAGGTGTCCCTTATCTGTTCAGGGTCATGTTTTCCTTGTGGATTTAATGGGGTTACCCTTCTATGGTTTTGATGTGATCCTTGGTATGGATTAGTTGTCTGAGCATAGAGCAGTTGTTGACTTTGATGTTAAGCGAGTCATCCTAAAGCTTGCGGATGATTATGAGGTGGTGATAGTAGGCGAGAATGTGAAATTCTTGTCTAATGTGATTCCGGCTTTAGAAGCATGCCACATGCTAAGGTTGGGTTGTGAGGTTTATCTGGCCTATGTGATGAATCTTGGTTCAAAGGATGTATGTGTGCAGGACATCAGAACCATTTGCGATTTTTCGGGTGTCTTTCCAGAAGAGTTTCATGGGTTGCCGCCAAATAGAGAGGTTGAGTTTGGTATCGTATTGTATGAGAATGCAACTCTGGTGTCCATTGCTCCCTATCGCATGGCACCTAAAGAGTTGAAAGAGTTGAAGAAGCAACTTCAGGAGTTGCTTGATAGAGGGTTTATCCGGCTGAGTGTCTCACCTTGGGGCGCACCGGTCTTCTTTGTAAAGAAGAAAGATGGGACAATGCGGATGCGTATAGATTATCGGCAACCGAACAAGTTGACGATTAAGAATAAATACCCTTTGCCAATGGTTGATGATCTTTTTTATCAGTTTCGAGGAGCCTCAGTGTTTTCTAAGATAGACTTGAGGTCAGGGTATTACCGGTTGAAGGTGAAGGATGTGGACGTACCTAAGACGTCTTTTTGGACGAGGTACGGGCATTATGAGTTCTTAGTGATGCCGTTTGGTTTGACCAACGCACCTGCTGCTTTCATGGACATGATGAATCATGTGTTCCATGAGTTCTTGGATCAGTTCGTAGTGGTGTTTATTTATGATATCCTTGTGTACTCTCGTACCGAGGAGGATCATGATAGACACTTGAGGATAGTTTTGCAAGCGTTTTTGGAGAACTAGTTGTATGCCAAGCTAAGTTAGTGTGAGTTTTGGCTTAAGGAGATTGTCTTCCTTGGGCATGTTGTATCGGCTGATGGTATTCGTGTTGACCCGCATAAGGTTGAGGCAGTGATGAGCTGGAAGGTGCCTAAGTCGGTGACGGAGGTGTGAAGTTTTCTTGGTTTAGCTGGATATTACCGTAGGTTTGTCGAGGGTTTCTCGAAGATTGCTGCACATTTGAACAAGTTGTTGCAGAAAAATGTTCGCTTTGAGTGGATGGATGCGAGGCAGCAAGCTTTTGAGAAGTTGAAGGAAGCATTGACACAGGCTCCTGTCTTGATTCAACCTGAGTCTGGTAAGGAATTTGTGGTCTATAGTGATGCGTCCATTGTTCGTTTGGACTGTGTGTTGATACATGAGGGTAAGGTAGTAGCCTATTCATCTAGGCAGTTGAAGGTGCATGATTGTAACTACCCTACTCACGATCTTGAGCTTGCGGTTGTTGTGTTTGCCTTGAATATTTCGAAGCATTATCTATATGGCGAGAAGTTTGTAGTGTTCACGGATCATAAGAGCTTAAAGTATCTTATGTCTCAGAAGGAGTTGAATCTTAGGCAACGTCGTTGGGTGGAGTTGCTTAAGGATTATGATATGTCAATCGAGTATCACTCGGGAAAGGCCAATGTTGTGGCTGATGCTTTGAGCATAAAAGTGGCTGTGGAGTTGATTGTGATGTTTTCTTGCTTGAGCATATCGCGAGATGGTGGTCTTGTTGCTGAATTACAAGTGAAACCATCCCTGATCCAGTTGATCAAGGACAAGCAGTTGCTAGATGATTCTCTTGTCCCTCATGTTCAGGATATTGCGGAGGGTAAGCCTTCGAATTTCAGTTTTAATGATGATGGTGTTCTGTGTTTTGGGAGTCGAATAATGGTGCCGAATGATGTTGAGTTGAGGCGCACTATTCTAACTGAAGCTCATAGTAGTCCTTTCGCTATGCACCCTTGTAGTACAAAGATGTATCGTGATTTGAAAGATGAGTACTACTGGGTGGGGTTGAAAAAGGATGTTGCTGAGTTCGTTAGTAAGTGCATGGTGTGTCAGCGAGTGAAGGCTGAACATCAGGTACCTTCTGGTTGTTGCAACCTTTGAGAATCTCAGAATTGAAGTGGGAAAGTATTACCATGGATTTTGTGTCTGGTTTGCCTTTGTCATCATCGAAGAAGAATTCGGATTGGGTGATAGTTGATCGCCTTACGAAGTGTGTACATTTCTTGCCTGTGCATACTACTTATACCTTGGATAAGCTGGCAGAGTTGTATATTGCTCAGATTGTGCGGTTGAACGGGGTACCAAAGTCCATAGTGTCGGATCGGGATTTGAGGTTTACATCGCGGTTTTGGGAATGTTTGCATCAAGCCTTGGGTACACGGTTGAATTTCAGTACTTCTTATCATCCTCAGACGGATAGACAGTCGGAACGTGTGATCCAGGTGCTTGAGGACATGATGAGATGCTGCGTTATAGAGTTTCAGGGTTCTTGGGAGAAGCACTTGTCGTTGGTTGAGTTTGTGTATAACAATAGTTACCGGGCAAGTATTCAAATGGCTCCGTACGAGGCTTTTTATGGGAGGAAGTGAAGAACCCCTCTTTGTTGGGCAGAAGTTGGGAAAAAATTGATTTCAATGGCGGCTATGTTAAAAGGAACCATAGAGAAGGTGAAGCTCATTGTTGAGCGTTTGAAGGCAGCATCAGATTGGCAAAAGTCTTACACGGATCTGAAGCGTAAGGAGATCGAGTTCGCGGTTGGCGAACATGTGTTTTTGAAGGTATCACCTTGGTAGAAGGTGATGAGGTTTGGGCGTAACAGTAAGCTTAGCCCAAAGTTTATTGGACCATATGAGGTTGTGGAGTGTATTGGTCCTATGGCTTATCGGTTGAGGTTTCTTCCCGAGTTGGAAAGGATTCATGATGTGTTTCATGTCTTGATGTTGCGGAGATATATATCGAATCCTTCGCATGTGATGCCTGTTGAGGAGATAGAGTTGAATCCGAATCTATCTTATGATGAGGAACCGGTGAGGATCCTGAATGTGAACAGCAAAGTTCTCGTGGCAAGACGATAGAGCTTGTGAAGGTGTTGTGGCGACACCGAGGACTTGATGAGGCCACTTGGGAAAGCAAGGCGGACATGCTGAAGCAGTTTTCGCACCTTTTTCCTCAAGGTAAAATTTCAAGGACGAAATTTTCTAAGTTTGGGAGAGTTGTAATGCCCTGGTTTTGGGCCTAGATGTTTTAGACATCGAATTGGAACAGTCAAGGATCAGGAAGGGATAAAAATATGGTAAAATAGCTAAAATCCTATAAAATCATGTTTTAGGGGTTGATCAAATCAGTTTTACAAAAAAGAGTTTCAGAAGTGGTACATTTTTGGTAGTGACCAAAATGTAAAGTTTCAAAACTGAGCAAAATTAGAAAATTTCAAAAGGAGTCAAAATCTTAGAATCTTTAGGGGGCTATGGTGCAATTGCACCTTCCTTAAATTGTCATGTGTTTTAAAATAATTTTGGATGATTATAATAAAAGGGATTTTTATTTAATTAAAATTGTTAAAATAGGAATTTAGATTTAAATTCACGTAACTACCTCTCATTTCAGCAAAACCAATTTCTCAACTCTTTTCTCCATATTTCTTTTCTCCCAAACACTCTCCCTTTGATTTCTAACCCATTTTCAAGAACTATCTTTAAATTCTTCAAGCTTTGTGAAGGAAAAACTTATAAATCACTAAGGAAGGCAAGGATTGGAGGTAAATCCCGTTCTCAAACTTCAATCTAGGTTCTTTATTGAAATTCCCAAGATTTTTTACTTCTAAATGTTGTTTTGGCTGAGATTTGATAATAGTTTGATTTATGATCAAAATCTTACAAATTGTGATTTAAATCTTGATTTTCGGATTGGTAATGATGAGCTCTATTTTAGGTTGGCTTTAATTGAGTTTTGAGTTGATTATTATGTTGAAAAAGGGTTTTGATAATATAGATCCCGAAATCCTTGATATCCTTGAATTTCTTGATGGTTTTAGTTGGGTTTTTGAGGTGAAAGGTTTGTGTTATGCTTGCTGGAGGTATAAGGATGGGTTTAGGTTATTTTTAGATGTGTTTTGATGCTTATAAATGGTTGAAAGTGATGTATGTTGGTTGGGTGTGGTTTAGGAAGCAATCGATTGAGTTTTCGATTTTTTCGGATGGGTAAATTGGTTTAGTTTTGGTGAGCAACGAGTTTGTGTTTAGTTGTTGGTGTTGAAATGCATTTTAATACATTTGGATCTCTGTTTTGATGGTCTAAAAATAGGGGATCTTGATTTGGAAGCGAACGAAGCATTTTTGGAGGCTTCGAAGGGGTGATCTTCGCGTCGGCAAGCGAAGTTTCGTGTATCGGTGAGTGGAAATGGATTTTCAGCTTTGTAACGCTTTGAGTGTGGTCTTGGGAGCTTATTTTAAGTTTGATACACTTAGCTAAGCTCAAGAGTAAATGATTTGAAAGTCTCTCTCGGAATGTGCTATGTTTTTGTTGGGAATGCACTTGAGTTGAATGTCGTTTTGATTACTGTTTTAAAGCATGTTTTAAGCATTGTTGATGCTGGTCTTTAATGCCATTTTGTTAAGGATGCACTTGTTAGGTGATCCTTTGATTTGTTAGACATATGCATTTGAGTTTAAGCATGTTTATGCTTGTGAAAATGGCATTGCGATTTATGATTGTAAAACAATGAAATAATGATGTTGAATGATAATATTGGCAAGTGATGGAAATGGTTTTTGGTTACTTTAATCGGATATAGTTACCCAGCTATAGGATTGGGTGCACCGTGAATAAAGTCGTCGTGGATGTTGAGGGGTTGTGATTGTGCCGTAATCTCCATCCAAGTACCTTAACGATTGAGGCTAAGATCACAACGGTGGATGGTTTAATCCCGTGTGTGAGTCTTGTGGTATGAGTCTCGTACTCTCGTTAGTGGAATTATACAACTACCGATGAGTGATGTTGAGGGTTTGTGATTGTGCCATTAATCTCGATCACGGGTGTTGAGGGGCTGGAATTGTGTAGTCTGGTAGTGTGTATGAAGCGTGTGGGACAACACTTGTAATCCGCGTATCTGATTTTGTCAATTGTGTTGGTTTAGTTATGGTTTGAGATTGATCACTTGCGAGCCAATATAATGTTGATGATTAATGATTAAGCATGAGATGCTTGGGAATTATGCTAGAACGCATGTGATGCTTGGTTTGAGAATGAGCAAAGGATTTTGTTGTTGTTTTTAATGATGCTATAAGCATGTAGTTTTAAAAGTGCATTGATGCTTTGAAGAGCATGTTTTAAAGGAAGGCATGAGTTTGCAATTGATGATATGTTGGTTTTTTTAAATGCAGTGATGAATGTTTGGTTTTAGCGATCCTCACTAAGCTTTATGCTTACGCTCATTTGTTTCATCAGTGCAGAGAATTGAGTATTCAAGGCAGCCCAAGAGCAAGGGGATTCCAAGAGTTTTTGGCTAAACAATGTATGTGGTTTATCCTTAGTGTAATAAGAGGAAATGGGTGGGATTTCTACTCTCGGTTTTGTTGGTGATGTTAAACACCTTGAGCATGTTTGGTATATGTTTGTGGATTTGTAAATGACCTTTCATTGATTTATGATATTGCTTATAGTGTTTTGACTTTGCTAGGGCTTGTTTTCTTAAGCATGCTTGAGTAGCTAATGATTCACCATGGTTTGGTGTGCTTGATGAGTATGTTATACTATTTGTTGATGTTTACATGTTTAGTAGGTTAATTATAGCTTGTACGTATGATCTAAGCCTGTTTAGATGTGATTAAATGTGTTAAGATGACTTTTGGAAATGCATTTCGGGTATGCGTATCGATACACGGAGTCGAGTATCGATACGCTAAGGCCAAAACCAAGCTTTTCAACTTAGGTGCTACGATTTGCCCGCGTATCGATACGCCTAGGCAAATGTTTGAAAGCCGTTTTGATACGGGCTTGGGCGTATCGATACCCTTTTCCCAAAGGTTTCTACTATTGATTTGCGTATCGATACTGGGAGAAGTGTATCGATACGAGTTAGTTATTTCAGTTAATGGAATCTTTAAAGTTATGAATTTATGCATTTTAGTCCCTGATTAATGTTTGTTCAATTAGTTGAGTTTGGATGATCTGTTTCGGATGAAATTAGACATGATGGAATGTTACATGACTAATTATGTATTGGTTACTTTAAAAATGGAAGTCCTTGTATTTTTTGTAATTTACAATTTAGTTCCTAAAAGTAAAAAAGTACGCAATTGAACCCCCTAAATGATCTCCGATCGATGTGCCGATTTCTTCTAAGTGCCTTGCTGAACACATAGGATAATAATGCGCATCTAGAGAAGATAAAAAGGAAAAAAGGGTCGTTAATCGAGGTTGGCTTTTACGAGTTGACTTCGGTTTTCCTCGTGTAATCTTCTTAGTTCGGGTCGAACGTCTAGGCCGGGCTAAGGGGGTTACAAAGCTTGAGTGTTTCATCAAGACCTACTGTGGTGGAATCTCTCATCACCACACTCTCACTTTGGAACGGGATGGCACTACCCCCATTGCCCGAACCAAAGAGCACATACGAATTTTGTATATTATAGTGCACTTCTCATTCTATTGGTCGACCAATTATATCTGGTAGCAATAATTTCATCTCATGCCAATATACTCATTTATAAACATCATTGCCTACTGTTTTCAATGCATAAACACATATCTATCTCATCCCATTTCAAAAGCACAAACAATGCATAGCATTTTCTCAAATAGTTGTATCTCTTTGAAATAACAAATCTCTCTCACGGGATCGTGTAAATCATCATATCTTTTCTCAAAACATGCATAAAACAATAGGTGTAATTCTATCTTCAAAACAACAGCATGATCATAAAACTAATGGGATAAAAAGCCGAGAAATTGAGAGCAGAACAACTCAAAGTTACATCTAGGTTTAGATTAGTGTTTTCAACTCGATCTAAATCCCCAAACCTTGCTTTCAATTCTTTGACAAAAATTTAAAAACAATTCCTCTCACCTATTACGCCTCGCTTGCTTTGCCGAAGCGAAATCAAGCTTCCGAAACTTCACCAATTGTGTCTGATACAAACTCACCTGTTGATGCCACACAAAAATAAAGAATTAATGCATCTCAATGCATTAAAATCACCAGCAACCAATGTTATCTCGCTGCACTACCCAAAAACACTAAAACGCTATTATGAAACAACCGAAAACACCTTCGATTACTCTCTAAACTCAGCCCAGCCAAAACCTAACACTTCCATCCAATTTTAATAATCAATTAACATCCAAAAACACCCTAATTGCATCCAATAACCTCTAACAACACCAAAACCATATTATCAAGCCAAAACACTAATCTATCAACCTAAACAACTAGAGATCCAATCTATTTCGGGATTATTATGATAAAACCTTTATTTCAATATCATTTAACATCCAATCTCAAATCATCATTTAAAGCTAGATTTATCAAATTTTCATCAATTAAAACTCAAAACATTGTTATTAAACATATTTAGAGAGCCAAAGACATGATAATTTCATTAAAGAATCTTGATTAGAGGAGTTGAATGAAATTTACCTCTAACCATTGTCTTTTCCTTCAAATGACAAGATTTGATGAAAGCTCTTCAAGATTGCTTTAACGTAGATGATAAGAAGACTAAGGAAACCATTTGTAACACAAAAAGAAATGGAAATATGAAGATCTCTTGAACTTTAGAGTGAAAATAGAGTGTCTGGCTATTTGGGAAAATGAGAGAAATGAAGTTTACGTCAAATCTCTTTTGGATGATAATATCCCTTTTTATTTAAAAAGTCTCTTTTAAATTCATTTTTAATAAATCATTTAAAAATGGTCAAATTAAAGGAAAAGGTTCCTTAATTAAATGGTAGCTCCCTAAAGATTCTAAGTTTTGGCCCCCTTTCAAAAAAAGTCCCTTTTAAAATAGATTTTGCATTTTTACAAAATGGTCACCAACCCGAAATCTCAATCTTCCAAAAGCCATTTTTTGAAATTGACTCTACCAACCCTTTTTATATATCAATATTTAGATAATTTTAGGAATTTTCCCCAAAATTTATCATAACTCGAACCCTATTTTACCTGAACTGTTCCCGAGAACTCAGATCTCTAGTTTAGGTTCTACTAACCCCGAACCAATGCTAAAAACTTCTACGCCCAAAACCAGGGCGTTACAAGATAAGACCGTGATTTTAGAAATCAATGATCGGCAGTTTAGAGTCCGTGTATAGGAAGTGGATTGGTGGTCGAAGGACTGTTAAAACAATAATTCAGAAATTTCCAGTTTTAATGATGAAGAACAAGATCTGCCTAGGGTTGGAAAGGATAATGGAATTAGCGTGAAGTATCCGCACAAGGTTGGTGAGGAGGTGGTTGACAAAGCAAAAGAGTTGGGACCTTCATCGGGCAGTCAGTCAAATAATTTATGGGTGGACTCATCGAGTAGGAAATCTAGTGAGATGGATGTTCGCACGGCGGTCGGGGTAAGTTCGACGGGTGGTTTTGGGCATTTCGGAAACTATGATGTGCTGCAATATGATTGTGTGGAGGGTATTTTTGGAAATTCGGGAGAAGATTAGGCGGATAAGTCACAACATATTTCTAATGATAATGAGCTTGAGTTGATTTCAAATACGTGTGATTTGGATATAGATTTATCACAGTTAAAAGAGCCGGGTTTAAAACTATTACCAAGCTCAATGGATAAGATTACGGTGCAAATTTGTGAGGAAAATGTTCAAGATAACGTTACTGTGACTAAGGCTGAGAATGGAAAAAATCTTATGGTAAGAGAGGTAGGGGTAGACCACGTAAGAGAGGTGATAGTATACATGAGAGTATTGTTGATTTGAAGGTGAAAGATAAATATGATAAGCTTTGTAAGGACGCGGAATCGACAAATCATTTGCGCAAACTAGTGGTTGTCTCTACTATCGAATGTGAGGAAGACGTGATTGAAGATATTTCAAGAGTGTTAACAGATCACCGTAAGGCGTGCTGAATTATGAAGATCATGACATGAAATGTCCGGGGGTTAGAAGGGTCGTCGAAGCGAAGTGGAGTGAAGGATTTGTTGCGAAAACAACGTTGCGACATGGTTATGTTTCAAGAGAGTATATTGGAATCGGTTTCAATGGGGATGATTTGTAAATTATGGCCCTCGGATCAGATTGCAGATGAATTTTCACCCTCGTTAGGAGCAAGTGGTGGCATTATTGTTATGTGGGATACATCTAGATTCTGATTAGAATTTTCAATTGTGGCTAGACATTATGTTAGGGTGAAAGGTTTTTGGCTTCTTTAGGGTTTTGATTATTGTGCGATTGTCGTCTATGCGCCCAAAAATGTTACTGATCAAGTGAGTTTTTAGGAAGAAATTGTGGGTATTATGCGTTATTTTGGTGGTCCGTGGTGTGTGGGAGAAGTTTTTAATGTTATTCATAATGTGGCAGAGAGATTAGGGTGTTCATCGAAACCGTTAGGCTTAGGTGAGTTTGGAAAATTTATAGACGATGTTAGTTTGGTGGATGTACTGGTGGATGGAATATTATTCACGTGGTTTGGTTCGCGGAATCGTTGTAGTCACCTCAATCGGTTTTGGTTTCGGGTGAGTCGATGGACAAGTTTGAACAACTATGACATGTAACTTTGCCTCGTTCTATAACAGATCATTGTTCAATAGTTTTATTAAACGATGATCAAGATTGGGGGCCGAAATCGTTCCATTTGTGAATTGTTGGATAGTAGGAGGAATGTATGCAGAATTGCGGGGAAATGGCATCGGTTATCAGAAGTTGGTGTTGGGCAGGATACTATTTTGGTGAAATTGAAGTTGCTGAAATGTTTCCTCCGTGAATGGAATCGCTCGGTATTTGGTGATATTGAAAAAACAAATTGTGATTTTTTAGGAAAAAGTGGAGCGATTAGATGCAAATGTGGCTGATGAAGGTGTGGGAGATGAATTATTGGAACAACGTCGACTATGAACTCAGGCTCCAATGTGAAAGTGATGTCGCTTGAAGAGGTGTTTTTCCTTGTTAACCTTCGTTTTTTATTGGGTAAAGGTGTAGAGCATTTGGGTGTTCTCTAAATATTAGCGCAAGTACACACTCCTATCAAGTTATAGTATAAAAGATATTGTCTCCCACAAGGATTGGACAGCTTACTCGAATTGTAATTCCTGCACAAAGAAAATTAAATGCACAAGTAAGTTTAGTTTATAAAAGAATTGAAAGTAAATAAAATACAAGTAATTGATAGAAAGGATCAGGATGATATAATGGGTCAGATTATGCTGCTCCCTAGTGTGAAACTTTGTTGGATAGGTTAAGTTGCTTTGTGCTGCCAGACTTTGATGCCTCAGAGGAGGATGGTAGATTGGCTGCTTTGGCACTTTCGCTGCCTCTGTAACACCCCACGCCTGGGTTAGGAGCGAGAGACGATACGTAAACAGAACACATAACACATAACATATATAAGTGTGTAATCAGGGAATCGAACGTGTGAACATATAAAACCATACTAACATACATAACATTACATGTAGGTGGGGTAACAAAAACTTTCTTATAATCTATCAAAACATCAACTTAAAATTCAATCATGTTAAACACAAAACATTACCAACTTGGACTAACTTACTAACCGTATTAAAACATGTTTACAAATAAAAACAATCATCTAAGAACCAATTAAACCAATCCATTCATAATAAGATTTCGGCTATTATATTACATGGTATATACAATCAAGACATCACTTATGATAGCATATTATACCTTTTTAACCATGTATACATTCATTATCATAAACAATCAGCCTATTCATATAGAGATTATATTCGAACAATAACAAAACAACATAGGTATTCGAATGGAACATATCAACCACATTGATTCATTTCAATTCAACATCTATATACATATATTATCCTAGGTTCACAACACCTTAACATATACAAGCTATAGCATCATATACCACTCTAATATACCATGTACTTAAACAACATCTAACACTTCCAAGGTTTACTTTAAGTCATAATCAACCATACTCATATATAAATATCATCCAAAATATAGTCATACAACTTGATTCTTATAACATAACAACTTAACATATCTTTTATATGTACAATCCTACTAACATGTTCAAATTTCCAAAATGCAAGTGACAACTAACATGTAACTATGCCACCATCTAGGAGTCTAAATAAAACTATATCATACTTGATTCTTGGCTTGTGATTGCTCTCGGATCAAAATAGGTAGCTTTCGGATATCAAAGACATGTTATTTTGGAAGAAGGAAACAAGAGGTGGTAAGTACGTTATGTACTTATTGAGGCGATTCTTATAACTAACCATTTCATTTTAAAGTATTGTTTAATCTTGTAAGGTTACCAAACTAGGCTTCAAAGTTTACTTAGCTAGTTTACTTCATGCATAAGTAGGCCTAGCTAGTTTACTTGCCATACAAGTAACATAAAATACACTTGAAAATGACCATGCTTCAATAAAAGCAATCAATCTAATTTAATATTCAATCAGAACACATCAAAACAATTAACAAATGGTTACATTCCACCATGTCAAACAAACATTTCATTCCATTTTCTTCATTTCATTCGAATAGGCTTTAGCACCATTGTGCATTCATTCAGGTCATTTTATCATGTAATTTCATATGACATTACGTAATTATGAAACCATATTCATGTCATCCATTATGGGTCACTACCCAAATCACATATCAAGGCATATAACATATAACATGTCACTTATAATATTTAACTTTTCATATAAGTCTTATTCAAGATCTTATTGTTTTGCCTTGGTTGGGTAGTGGACTAGGTAATCAAGTCAATCGTATAACATATAACATTGGATACTCAAGGTATCAAGGTGTCTCAACACCACATATCATGCAATCGTGTAAAGGATGCATAAGCATCAATGGTGACTTACCACCAATCATATAATAAGGTGACTAACCACCTTGCAGGTTTATAGGTGAATAACCACCATCCTGATCATGTAGATGAGCTCAATGACTCTAAGACATGCCTTTCTACCTAAGTACCACTAATCAGCCAAGGACTTATATAGTCTTTTAAATCTTTAAACCAAACAACCAAGTTGTTTACAAACATCAAACAAGGTCATATGATCATCTGATGTTCACATTTTGATTAATTCATGTAAGATTATTCAACCATTAATTTCCATCAAGCATTAGGGAATATTTTACTCAATTCATGCTTCAAAAACAGTAGCATAACATCATACAATCAACCATTTCAAAGGCCACAACATTCATGCTTCAATCCATTTCAAAACACTAGCTTCTTGTAACTAAAAACTAGCATTTCATAATCATTTAATTCATTTCCTTTAGCCTTCTTCCAATCCCATTTAATTTACCAATATAGCTTAGATTCATTTCATGCATCTTGTGATTTTAACAAACAATTTAAAGAAGATGTTAAGACACTAGTCTTAAACGTAATGGCAACCACACTCACAAAACTCCAAAGCTTAGCTGGAATCCTTGACTAGCAAGCTTTTTTTCCTCTTGCTAGCTTGATCAAGCCTTGATTCCTCCAAAAATTATTCTCCAATTTGGTCTTAAACAATCAACGATCAACATAAAACACGTATTAAAATTCATTCCAATCATATTCAATCATATAAACCAATATAAACTCAATGCATTATGAAACTACCCCTATTCTGGCAGTTTTGATCACCTTACACTAATTTGTCCAGAACGTTTTACACACAACTCCGAATTATGAGTTCTTTACCATTATAGAAATATTATTTACACAGCTTTAATTCTATGTATAGCTCATATTTTACCTAGTTCTATGTCAATACAATTTAATGGTTTAATACAGGGTATTTACAGTGACCTATACTGTCCATAGTTTTTAACATGTGACTTTAAGGCTCATATCACCTATGATCCAAAGCTCATTAAATTCTGAGTTTTTAACCACTATTGAACACATATAATTAAATTATAACCATGTTCCAGTTTCATCAAAAACAGAGAATTAAGGTCCACATTTTATCTATTTTTCCAGAATGGTCTAGATTCACTATTTAAGCATAATATTGACTTTAAACATCTAATTCAAGTCATTTAACACCTTAAACATGTTACTAATCAAACATTAAAAGCTTCCCCTGTTTCTTAACAATTTTACAAGATCTTATAAACATCAAATTTGTAACGCCCCGGTTTTGGGCTCAGAAGTTTTGGGCGTTGACCGGTTTGGTCAAAGTGCTGTTCGAATCTAAAGAGGTGAAATTAGGAAAGCCTAGTTCGTGTTGCATTAAAAATATGGAAAAATGTTCTAAAATCATCTTTTAATATATAAAAGTGAACTGTGAAATCAATTTTGGAAAATGAGGTTCGGAAGGTTGACATTTTGGCTAGTGACCAAAATGTAATTTTTGAAAGTTCGGTGACAGTTTTATAAAGGATTGAAACTTTGAATCTTTAAGGAGCTATTTACCCAATGGGAGTTTCTCCAGATTTTCTAAATATATTAAATGATTAATTAAGTGTTTTTAAACAAAAGAAAAATGGAGGGAAGATATTTTCCTAAATCTAACTAACTTTTCTCTCAACCATTTTCTCTCATCTTTTCTCTCAAACCAAACACATTCTCTCCAGATTTCCTCCTCTGATTTTGTCACTCAAATCACTCATTTCAACTCTCATTTGATTCCTAATCATCTCATCAACAAAACCTCTCAATTTGCAAGTTGTTTCATCAAGCTTTTTGGCTCCAAAAAGGAGAAACTCAAGTTTGGAGGTAAGAACGTCCTTCTCCTCTGAACTTCAAGTTCTTTACTGAAATTCCCAAGTTCTCAATCCTTGGTTTGTGTTTTGTTAAAGGCTTTTCAATAGAAATCTTGATTTTGGCTTAAAATGCAAGATTTGGTGATTTTGGTGAAATTTTCGTGTGATCTGTTTGGGCAGTGTTTTGAAGTGTCAAAATGATGTTAAATGAATGCTAAATTGATTAGAAGTTGAGGTTTGATTAATGCAATCCCGGATAGGTTGAATTTCCTAAGTTTTGCTTGAGTTTTTGGTTGTTTTTGGAGTGTTTTTGGTGATCTGTTATACCTGGAAGTATAAGGACGTGTTTGTGATCATTTTGGATGTTAAATGATGTTTAAAAATGGTTAGAAGTGATGGATCTTGGCTGGGTTAAGTTTTGGTAATGTTTGGAGGTGATTTCGGTTGTGTTTGGTAGCCGAATTGTTGGATTTGTGTCGAGCAGCGAATTTGGTTGTGTGGCTGCTGTTCTTAATGCATAATGATGCATTAATGTGCTGTTTTTGTGTGCTTGAAACAGGGGAGTTTGATCCGTGAGCTTTAGAGGTGTTGCGGAAGGTTTCGGATGCTTGGAAGGCTTGGTGGCTAGCTTTGTTTTGGTTATCGGTGAGTGAAGTTGGGTTTTCGGCTTTTAAACCAAGGTTTGAAGGTTTTGGGAGCTTAGTTTAAGTCTAAACAACTTTGCTAAGCTCAAGAGTAAGTAAATGGATTTCTTACTTGATTTGTGATATGAATTGGCTTTTTAAGAAATTGTGGTTGATGATTGAAATGCATGTGTTTTGCATGGTTTAAATCTGTTTTGAAAGCATATTTTAGCATGGTTTAATGCTGGTTTTGAAAGCCATATGTGAAGGATGCTCAAGGTAAGAGATCCTTGGTTTTATACATTGAAAATGTGGATTTGATGCATGGTGTTGCATGTTGTTCTATGGCTTTGTCTAATGCTTTAAAACAGTGAATTAATGCTGGTAAATGATGGTTTTTGCATATTGGTTATGCATGTGAATCATTTGATTAATGTGGTAATGGTTTTGCATATTGGTTATGCATGTGAATCATTTGATTAATGTGGTAATGGTTTCGCATATTGGTTATGCATGTGAATCATTTGATTAATGTGGTAATGGTTTTGCATAATGGTTATGCATGTAGAACATTGGACTAATGTGGTAAGGTGGTTATATTGGCAAGTGATGTAAGTGGTTCTTGGTTCTTTGATCGGATATAGTTAGCCGGCTATAGGATTGGGTGCACCGTGAATTAAGTCGCCTTGGAGGTGGAGTGGTCAAGAGTGGACCGGGGAAACTCCCTTCAAGTATCCTAACGAGATGGTTGAGGTCATAATGGAGGTGTTGCCCATTCGAGGACCTTGGTTGAGCAAAGGTTATATGGTGTTTAAAAGTCCATATGTGAGAACCTTGTGCTTGTTGAGATCACAATGGCGGTGTTAAGTCCATGTGTGGATCTTGTGTAGGGTGTCCCGGATCTCGTTAGTGATGTTCTACAACTACCAATCGGTGAATGCAAAGGTTATATGGAGGTGTTGCCCATATGTGAGAACCTTGTGCATGTCAAGGTTGTATGGTGGTTAAAAGTCCATACATGGGAACCTTGGGGAAGAGCTAAGGTTGTGTGGTGTTTAAAAGTCCATACATGGGAACCTTAGGATGTTGAGGTCATAATGGAGGTAGTTGCCCATTCGAGGACCTTGGATTGGTAGGGTGTAGGGAGCGTAGGGACAACGCTCGGAATCCGCGTATCCGATTGGGTGTTGAGTTGAAAAGTGAATGTGGTTGATCATTTGAAGGCCAATATGATGTTCTTGATTGTGGTGAAGCATGAGGTGCTTGAAATGATGCATATTTGCATGTGAAGCATGAGATGCTTGAATTGATGCATAATTGCATGTGAAGCATGAGATGCTTGAAAAGATGCATGGTTGCATGGAAAGTGCATAATGCTTGTGAATGCATGTTTACTTGTTAAGTTGAACAAGTGTTGATTATCATTTGGAAAATGAGGCATGTGAGCATGAAATATCTTTAGTGCATTGGAGTCTTGTTGAGACTTGTTTTTAAAGGCATGTGATGATGATGTTATGGTTCATATATGTTGTCTTTGGTTTAATGCATGTGTTGGTTGGTTTGTGAAATGGTTTTAAAAGATTCTTGTTTGATTTGGCTTTCAAGTTTAAAGAAAGGTATGTTGTGAAATGGGAGTGTTTTCCAAGGTTTTGTTTTAGCTTGCATATGGTGTGTATGCATGGTTTGGCTAAATGGTTGATTTTGCAAGTTGTGCTTTGAAAAGGGTTTTCTTAGTTTGCTAAACTAAGGGTTGGTTTTCATGTATGTGCGATGCATGGTTTTGAGCTTGTTGTTGAAAAGGAGTTTTCAAACATGGCTTTGGTAAACAAATCGAGTTTGTTTTAAAAGTGATTTATGGCTCGCTGCATTGATGGTGTTTTGGTTTTGAGCTTTCCTCACTAAGCATTATGTGCTTACGCTCCTTTTTGTCCATCAATGCAGATTCTTGAAGTTTGGACAGTGAGGAGCAAGGGATTCAAGAAGGACTCCACTTGAGATGTATGTCTCGGTTAATAGCTATAGTTAATAAAGGCAATGGGGTAGAATCTCTTGGGTTGATGTATGTGTTTGTTTGTGTTTAGACAAGTTTGGTTTTGTGTTGTTGATGTTGTTGGAACATGGTTTGGCTTATGAGTTTGAATCGGAAGTATGTTGCTTAAATGGATTGCTTGTGTTGGAAGCTTAGTCTTAAAATTGGGGCTTTTCATGTATGATGGCATGTTGGTGAATTGTTGATGCAAGTATGTCCCTTATATGTTGTATTGCATGTTGGCAAAGTTTGGTGGCTTTTGGAGCATGATTGGATGTTTAATTGCATGTTTAAATAGGCAAAATTCTGCACTTTGTGCAGGGTGTTTCGGAACGGGTGCCTCGAAGCAGCCCAGGCGTCCGAAACGGGTAGGCTTCTGCCAGACCCCCATTTCGGTACCCGTTGCGGAACGGCCCCGCGTTTCGAAACGGGCTGTCTCCCGTTTCGGAACGGTTGACCGTTGGGGGCTGACAGTGGCAGTTATGTGTTTCAAAATGTTTGCATTTTGGTCCTGAATCTTGTATGTGCAATTGTATGAGTTTGAGATGTCCGTTTGAGCTGAAATTTGGCCGAGATGCATGAAACATGATTAATTTTAAGTTGGTAACTTAAAATCTGGTTAAGGCCTCAAAGTTTTTCAGAATTTACAAATTGGTCCCTAAAGTTGTGTTTTGTGCAATTGGGTCCCTGAATGATCTCTGATGGTTGTGATCTTTGAGTATGTTGTTTGTGTGATCACATCTAGGGTTAATGAGCATCTAGACAAGATTAAAAAGAAAAAAAAAGGGTCGTTAATCAAGGTTGACTTTCGGGTTGACTTTGGTTTTCCCCGTGTAATCTTCGTAGTTCGGGTCAACCGTCTAGGCCGGGCTACGGGGGTTACAAAATTATCCCTTAAAAATTTCCATAATTGTGTTTTAACCTAGGCAGTCTCCAGTTTCAATTCAAACATAACTCGTTTACTTCTAAAAAAATTTCCAGACATTTTAGCAACATTTTCCGACATGTAAGACCTCTATCTTATAGTATTTTTCATCCTCTACAACTTTTGTCTTCAGAGATTTTCCTAATTCGAACCTTAACATGGCCAAAAATCCATTCTAATTCAGGTGATCCTTTTAGTACGAAACTGGACAGATTCATATTCTAAGTTTCATGCATGCAAATTTCCAGATTTCTAATCAATCTAACATGTTCTAAATGCTTATAACATATCATTAAACTTTTCTAAACATGAATTTCAACATAATTAAACCAATAATTCAGCCAAAAATCATTAAGAACATCAAACAATAATGTTGGACAGAATCGATACTTACATATACACATGCATGAATACTTTAGGCTATTCCACTTAATTTTCCTTCACATGCATGAGCTTTCTCACACTAGATTTCCAGATTTTGAGCTCTTAAAAATTCTCTCTCTTTTGTCTATGGTAATCGGTTCCAAAACAATGAAAAAGAGGATGGAGAAATGGTGATAGTAACACTTGAACAAGTGTTAATCCCATTCTTTAAAGGTTGGCCGGCTGTCATTGTTTTACAATGACACATGGATTCTTTATAGCCAAGTGAATCCCACTCAAATCCCACTATGGCCTTTTTATAATATATTTTAATTCTCACTAATAACCTATTTTCTTGGTCCTTTAACTCCTCATAGTCGTTTCACATTTTAGGTTACAACTTCTTTTGTGCCATATTTCAGGTTACTCTACACTCGCACCACATTTTAGGTTAAAACCTATCTTTTACACCATATTTCAGGTTGCACTATTCTTGCACCACATTATAGGTTACAACCTATTTTTGTACTTCATTTTAGGTTACACAATTCTCGCACCACATAATAGGTTACAACCTATTTTTGCACTAAAATTTAGGTTACAAAATACTCGCACCACATAATAGGTTACAACCTATTTTTGCACTACATTTCAGGTTACAACTTATTTTCACCTACTTTATTAACTAACTTAGGGATTTTCAACTAGGGTAGTTTAGGGTGTTACATCCTCGGTAGTGGAACGGAAGATTGGCTTAGCGGCAAACTCGGCAAACCTTCAAGGCTCGGCAGAATGCTTCGATATTTATCCCGATTATGTCTAAGTCAGAATACTGTTGTTGCCAACTACAGATGATACCCGTCACGGCGTGAATCTTGCAAACACATCAACCTTGGTTCGTCCTCTTTTAACCACCTTAAACTCGTACCTATGTCTAGGCCAAATTGATCAACACCTGATTAGGATGAGGATCGTACTTATCCTTTTCGTGAGTTTGACTCTCTCGATACCGAACAAATGAATAGTTAACAACTAATCTGACGAACTTAATTGAAAACTATGAAGAGCATGGAATAAGCATACCTTGAAGTTTTATTGCAAAAACAAACTTAATTACTAAACAACCGTTCTCACACTAGTTTAGAACATAACCCAAACCCAAGAGAGAATTTAGAACATAATGGTGGCAAGAAAACCTAAACTATGCCTAAGGGAAAACCTAAGTTGTCTTGAATTACAAAATATGCCAAGTATATATAGGAATTAGCTAGGACAAGTCCTCCTTGGAGTAGAAGTCTTCAAAGTAGCTTTTTGCATTAAATGCAACATTTAATTCCGACTTCTTTGAGTTGAATGTGTACTTCTTCTCGTTGACATGCACCGTAAGTTATCTTGATCTCCTCATTCGGTGGCTCTTTCTGCTGCTTCAGGCGTCAGAAAATTGAGTGGATGGCATCGTTAGAATCATGATTTTCTGCTCAACAGATCGCACTCATATTCTCTAATTCGTCAGCTTGCTACCCTGGGCAACATGTATGGTGGCGATAGCTACTCGGCAGTGGCTTTCTCTGTTTGGAACTGTATCAGTACAGCTCCCTGGTCTGCTGCCTTATCATCAGTTCCTCAGCTCTTCTCTCTTTCTAACAACTTTTAGCCCTGAAATGAAAAGTAAACTAAAACAACATCTTTTCCTTATAAAATTAAAGATATTCAATAAAATCATTGCAAAGTAAAGAATACTGTAAATATGCAATGCATGAACCTAAATATGTCTTAAATGTACTTAATAACAACAGTAATATGAGATGGAATGCACACAAAATATAGAACTTATGGGCACTTTACACACCCCCAAACTCGAACTATTTCTTATCCTCAAGCAATGCCAGCCTAAACATACTTGCCCTTTAAACTAATCAGAAAGAAAAACATGTTTTAAACATGATTTAGCACCTCAAGGCCGTGGCACCTAAATTACATTAGTGAAAGGAGAAGAGCATAAATTACCTCAGAATTAAACTACAATGCCAGTGCAGTGTGTGTAGAAACTGTGTACAGGCTGAATTTGAAGAACATTCTAAGTAAACAAAGATTTTGTCATGGTATATATGATTGTTGCCGAGACAACATTAGTTAAGCACATTTATTTAACAATGGAAATAAGGGCTTCACCTCATCACAACGACTCTCTAGGTCTGAAATTAAGATAGGAGCAAACTACAAAACCCCGAACCCTTTGAGTAGAGTCATCCCGTGAAGACTTTCATTCACTCATGCTAATTTGTCTGTCACTTCAAGGATTTTTAGATTCATGGACTTTGATAGCAACAGAGTGTCCTTGCACATGATTCTTCCTAGAGCCTGTTTTGGGAACCTCTAGGGAAAGACAACATAAAAATTTCTTTCCTGCCGTGGCAGTGCTTTTCATTTTTTTTTCTGTTTGTTGCCTGCCTCAGCGGCTACCTGCAATTAATGTTAGAATTTTTTAAAATTTTTTCAAGCAGGCATTGTTTATCATAAATTCTAACAAATTCAGCAAGTAACATTAGTGTTTTTTGGCATTAATAGAAAAGTTCTAAATTTACTTCACGCATTCCCCAAATTTAAGGTCTTTTTAATTGGTGCGAAAATTTAGAGTCGGCTATCCTATCATAGGCACAAGTTCTAACAAAAAAAATTTCTTTTTCGATTAATTTTTTAAGGCAAGTACAATGTAACCTAATATGCAATAGTTATGCTGAAAAAAATGAGTGCTACCCCCAAACTCGAGATGGGCATTGCCCTCAATGCACAAAAATATAAAAGAAAACATAAAGATAAATATAATTATAAGAATGAAAACATAAAATATAAAATTAAACAATTAAATAAAGAAAAGTAAAGAAATAAAAACTATAGAAGTTGGCTGAGGGCTGAGAGGAAGCTTGGGTCTTTGTGGTAAAGGAGGACGGTGGAGATTGAATGACAAGGCGGCGGCCGACAGATGTCCGGGAGGCAGATTTGGCAGGTGATACTTTTACTGTCCGCGGCGGCTTGACTCTCTTAAGGGTGGAGCGAGGTGATTCACTCTTTTCCAGCTCGGATTCTGACTCCTCATTCTCCGACTCGGCAGAGATAATGTGTCACATCCTCTTCTTTGTTGCCTCCTCCATTGTTTCTGTCGGAGGGTTCTCTGGCTTGATTGGGGTTGCTGCAATTGCTGTTGTCGGCTGCTCGATTTCATTGGATGTGGAGGTGTTTGCCACCGTTTCCGCTGTGCAGGTTGGAGATAGATGTTGTTGATGCCTCTCAAGAGTGTCTTCCACTGTGTTGGAGGCATAGTTGGTGGAGTATGATGGATAGTGCGTCTGAGATGGCATCTGACGACTGAAGGCAGCGTGGTGGGCAATTGCTTCTAATAGTGTTCCTTCTCGGGGTACCGCTGCGACGGCTAGATCGAAAACAAAGGTTGGTAGAGAGGGGCCTTCATTGGGAAATTTTTGAAGGAGATAGGCCACAAAAGCCTCTTAGACCTCCCCCACATGCTTCATGAATGTCAATTGCTGATGTTCTAACCTTTTGTTGCTTTCGATGAGAGTGCCTAGTAGGGCAATGATTTCACTGGTTTGGGCAGCTTCAGTACTACCTGGGGCGGTTGGTGTAGCTGGCTAGGTGGCAGAGGCCTGGCTTGGAGTTATGGGTTCTATCTCTTGGTCCTGCATCATCTGTAGGCGGACCTTTCTGGTCCAGCACTCTTTAGCTGCTGTCATCTCATCATTTAGATCGGAGGGCACATTGTAGTTGACACATAAGCCTGTGATGAGAGAGGGGAAGTAAAGTCGACCCTTTGATTTCCGAAAATAGTTGTGTATCTCCTTGCAAATTATTTCCCCAACATTGATCGGCTGGTTCACCATGATAGAGTGGATGAGGGCGAGATGAGGCCTATCCACTGTGGAGTTGTGGGATGTGGGCAGCAGATGTCGTTTGATGAAAGTATCCCACAGCATCGGCTAGGGCAGCAATCAGCAGCGTTGGACTGAGCTGCCATATTTTCCTGCCAACCAAGGTGTATTGGGTTCGCACAACCTTGCCTTGATTCTATCGTAGTCGGTAGCCGTCAGTGACTGCCTCCAGTTTTCGTGTGGGTTGTCGTCCATCTCTAGTTCGTAGAGGTTGTTGATGACGGTAAAGTTGAGCTTGACAGGTTCCCCTCGGAAAAACACGAACGTAACTTCTAGGTGGGGGTAGTGGGCATAGAATTCTCTAACCATTGTGATGTTTGACGCCTCCGGCTGCCGTGCAAATATTTCCCAATCCTTATTGTGGATCTTCTCGAATAGGGTGGGCTCAAGGACAAGGTCCCATGTCTGCTGGTTGTAATGGAACCCTTGTTCCTCCCATATTTCTTGTTTGGCGAACTGGGTTTTGTATCTCTTTGCATCATCATAGGAGAAGAAACTTTGGAAGGTGGGTTTGGATTGTGATGCTGATGCCATGTGTGAGATAGTTTTTTGTTGTAATCTAAAACTAAATAAAAGATAATGAGAAATAGAGCAATGGATTCAAGAATGGGTTAACAATGAGATGAATGTGAAGTAAATGAATGGGAGAAGTGAGGTTTATATAGATGGTGCCGAGAGGTGTCGTGGCGGCATTAAATGTCCAACAAGCAGATTTCTTCGCGCACATTACGAGATATCTTCCTGTTACTTCTGTAGCCGTTGGCATCTAGTTGTTACAGGATTTATGTGTTGGGCCGCCCTTAGCTGTTTTGGCAAGATGGTGGGCGGTCTCCTTGTTGGGCCTTCTTCTTGGCGTGACTCTTTTATTCCTAAAACCTGAAATAAAAATAAAAATAATTAAATTATAAATTTAACTAATTTAAAATCTAATCTTAAAAGAAATAAAGTAAATTGCAATAAATCAAATTTTATTCTTAAAACAAGAAAATAAAAATGTAGAGGATTTATGCATTGCGGTGCATCTCCCAAACATAACCACTTCTTGAGGTGATGTGCTATTCTCCCTTTTGAGGGGTCCTCTTGTTCTGTAAGGTGGTGTGCTGTTGGACCCTTCAGTTTGCCTTTTGGTCTGTCTTGACAGCTGTTGTCTTGCCCTGTCTCAGTGCTGATTTTGGAGTACTGAGCGTCCGGGCATCCTTCCTTTTCCTTACTCAGGGCTGAAACACATTTAGCTTGATGCTTTGATTGTCTACCCTCATGACCAGTTCCCCATGTTCCACGTCAATTAGTGTTCTGCCCGTGGCAAAAAATGGTCACCCATGGATGATATGGGCGTTTTCATCGGCCTCATAGTCTAATATCAGGAAGTTTGCTAGAAAAATAAGGTTGCCCACTCGAACTAAGATGTCTTCGATCTTACCCTCTGGTTGTACGAATGAGTGATCAGCAAGTTTCAGCATAATGCAGGTAGGTTTGGCTTGCCCAATACCTAGCTTGTCAAAAACTGCCTTGGGCATCTGGTTAATGTTAGCTCCTAAGTCGCACAGGGCTCTCATGGCATAGTTGCTGCCGATCCTGCATGGAATAACAAAGCTGCCCAGATCTATCTTTATGGCTGGCAGCTTGTTGTGCAGCATGGCCATGTACTCCTCTGTTACATCTACTGTTTCGAACTCCACAATTCTATTCCTCTTAAAAACCATATCACTTAGATATTTAGCATAATTGGGCATTTTCTGGATGGCTTCGATGAGAGGGATGTTTATGAGCACATGTTTTAGAATATCCAAGAATTTCTGGAACTGGTGCTCCTGCTTTTGTTGCTTAAGCCTCCGGGGAAAGGTGGCAGCAGGCGGATGTCCTCTATGCGCTCCTTGCATGGGAACTTGATCTGTGGAGGATCCTCTGCCTTAGGGCTGCTGTCAGTCTCATATGTCGGGGCAGCTAGTGTTGGTGCTGCCATGGTAGGCAATTCTTTTTTGTGATGGTTGTTTATCTGCTGGCTTTTCCATTCTGGGTTCATCCAATTGTTACCCACTTCTGGTTGATATGGCTTTGCATTGCTCGTTTGTGGGTTTAGCTGTGGCCTCTGTACTGCTGGATGCTGCACCTATTGTCATGTTGCTTTTTATCTCCGTGAATTGCCCAAACCGGGTCTCCAGGTTCTTTATCGCAGCTTCCTGGTTGTTCATCCTCATCCTAGTCCTGTCCATAAATGACTCAGTTTTATCAATAAATTAATTAGTACGAAAAATAAAATCATTGGTTTTAGACATAAAAGTATGTAAAGTATTTTCAAGTGAGTTATTGCTTGTATTCTGTTGTTGGTGAGGCGCTGTCTGGACAGGTTCTGTTGGTATCCTCATGGTTTCTGAGTTGGTTTGGAAACTGTGTTTGGATTACTCCAGAAGAAGTTTGGATGCTTCTTCCAGCCAGGGTTGTACGTGTTCGTGGCGGGCCTGTTGTTCCTCTTGTATCCTCCCATGAAATTGGCATATGCGGTACATTCGAAGCAATCGTGGTTGCCTCCACACTCGTTATAGAATGGCTCTATAGCCTTGGCCTCATAGACTTTTCTAGTAGGTTTTGCCATATTCATTGTTGAGTGCATAAATGTTCTCTATTTTAGCCCTCATTTTCCCATATTATTGATTCACTCAAGCATGTTTAGTTGCATTTTAGGATAGATTTTACATAAACATCACAAATGGAAAATATTGCACAGATGCTGCTAATTTTGGTTTATTTTTGCATGTGCATGTCGTGGCAGCATCCATGGCAGCAAAGGAGCAGAAGTTAGTTGCAGAGTTGGAGTGAAGAAGTGAAGGACACTGTCCGCTACAATGTTGTCGTGACTGCTGTCGTGGTTGAGGAGGCGACAGTGAAGACCATGTTGATGAAAAAATGCAAAGTGCAGTTCGACCGACAAAGAATTTAAAGCCTGATTTTCGTGGACCACTTGCATAACTGTCGGAGCCCAGAAGCACATTGAAAGCATGGTCCTAAGTTTGAGGAAAAAGTCAAAGCAAGAAGATATGGCGAATTAAAAGACATATACTCAGAGATTTAGTCTTCAATAGAGTTGCACTTTAATTCAAACTTGTATTCTTGGCTATTAAGAAAACTCAAGACCAAGGCCTATATATATGCTTGTAATTCGACAAGGCAAAGGATATCTAGCTCCTAGAAGTCTTCCCCCAAACCCTAGTCATTTCTCTCTCTTCACCATGTTCTAAACTCCCCCTAGGGCAAAGGGTTGATCTTGAAAAGTAGTTGTAAGGGTTGTACTATTTTTAGGATTTTTCTGTTCAATTCAATAAAAGCTTCAAGTTTATTTACTCTGGTTTAAACATCTCATAAGAGTTTCGAGAGAGCATTGTGAGGTTATCCATTTACTTAACATCGGGAGAGTTAAGTATACGAAAGGTGTAAATACTAGTTTTCCAGTTTATGGTTAAACCATCTTGGCTTAGGGATATGTACAAGGTTAAGCAGCTAAAGAAGAATTCATAAACATCAGTGTTCATCCTTCGATTCACGCCAGAAGGTATCATCAAAGACCTTTTCATCGATAGAACTTGAGCCTATGGATTGGACAAGTCACAACAAGGATTCTTGATGAGCTTGAAGTACATCGTTGTTGATCGCTGCCGCGACAACAACAGACCTCTGCCGTGACAGGACCGACGACAGCCGCAATAGAAAGCCTTTGAGCAGTGCAATACCTGCACTACTGAGCAAATCAATTCTAGCCTATTTTATCAAACTGATTTCCTCTTTATTCTTAGTTTACTCTCAAAATTACTCGAAATAATTTATTAAACTTATTTCTTTTCTTGTGCAGAGATTCGAGGATAAAAGTATTTCCAGTCCCTGTGGAGACGATATCCGATAATTAGTATCACTTTATTACTTGCGACGTGTACACTTGCACCTATTTGCGATAGACTATTTTACATGCAACAAGTTTTTGGCGCTGTTTCCGGGGACTGGCAACATACCTTTACCTTTAATTATTGCACCCTTTAATTTTTGTTTTATGTTTTTAGTTGATTTATTTTCCCTTTGCTTTTCACAATGTTCTTCTCTTGCTTATGCGCATATCGAGATGCGGTAAAGAACCTGAGTACAAATTAGATCCAAAAATCGATCGAACATATCATCTTAGGAACGAAGCCCGACTCTTGATAGAAAGAAACAACTATCTTGAGGAAAGACAGGAAGCAATGGTGAACGGAAGACAAGGCAATGGGGCATATAATTTAAAAAACAACAACAACCCTAGGGTTGATGTTGATCCTCCTAATGATGCCCAAAACAATCAGTCGCCGCCTGCTGCCCCAGCAGCACGACAGACTTGCCGGGAGTACATGGATAACGACCATGTTGAACTGGAAACTACGCTGCTAGATGTGGAAGATGAACACTTTGAACTGAAACCTGTGATGTTCAGCATGATAAATTCTGCTGATTAATTTGGCGGTTCTGCTACTGAGGATGTGCGTGAACATCTTAAAACCTTCCAAGAGATCTGTGGATCATTTAGAAAACCAGGAATAAGCCCGGAAGTACTAAGACTCCGGCTATTTCCCCATTCATTGAGGGATAGAGCGAAAACCTGGTGGAACAAGTTAACGCCGGGTTCATTAAGAACTTGGGCAAATCTATGTCGTAAATTTCTCTCTCGTTTTAATCCTTCCCTCTTATCTGAAAGATTACGTAACGAGATTACTACTTTTCAACAGGAAGATGACGAACCAATGCACGAGGCATGGGACCGATTTACAACTCTCTTACGAAAATGCCCGATGCATGGATTCCCTGTGTGGAATCAGGTTGTCAAATTCTATAATGCTGCCAAAGCACACACTTGGATGAGGATATACTTAGCAGCAAACGGCTTGTTATTGGACAAGGAACCAGAGGATGCAATGCTGGTGTTGAAAAGTTAGCTAAAAATGATGAGCAGTTCCCCACAGCTCGAAGAGGGGGTAAACGAGGAGTAACTGTCAAGGAATACAAATCTGACAACTCGATCAAAACTCAAATTGCATATCTCACCAAGATATTTGAAAACTTACAGCAGAAGGAATCTAAGGCTGTATTTTCTGCCGAAGAGGTGTGTGAAACTTGCAGCGGAAACCACAGTACATATGAGTGTCCCTTACAACTGGAAGAAGGGATGTATGTTGGAAATTATAACAAGAACAGAAGCTATGATTCCAACAACTACAACCCAAACTGGAGAAAGGACCCAAAATTTTCCTGGAGTAACCCGAACAATGCATTGAACCCTCCAGTCCAGAATAACCAGAACCAATGGGGTCCCAAAATCCTGTCACGATAGCAACCACATCAGTAGCCACAACAGTAGCCGGCAGCCACAACGAGCATACTGGAACAGACCTTGGCAACCTTCATGTCTCAAACAGGAGCATATATGGAAAACATGGATCACTCTGTCAAGAAAACTAAATCCTTCATGGATAAGACAGAGATGAGAATGACAAAGCATGAGGCTACCCTAAAATCCCTAGAGACATAGATAGGTCAGGTTTCACAGTTCATCAACCCAAGGCAGAATGGAGGATTCCGTAGTGATACTAAGGTCACTAGAAAACCCACACATGAGCAGTGCAAAGATATTACAACGAGGAGTGGGAAACAGTTACAGGGGCCGATTATTAAAGAAACAACTGATAAGGAATCGAACCCACAGACACCTACCGCGAACACTGCCCCGACAGAAGCAAAACATCATGCTGTCGCCACCTCTGCCACGACAACATAAGAAATAGAGGAGCAGACAGAAGAAACTACAAAATGTGAGCCTCCTCAAATCTGATTCCCATGTGAAGGACGCCCGAAGACTGCCGTCCTCCACCCCCTTTTCCGCATCGATTGGAAAAACAGAAACATGAGTACCAGCTTAAGAAAATCTATGATGTTTTTAAGCAAGTACACATCAACATCCCGATATTAGAAGACATTAAGTAGATGCATGGTTATGCAAAGTTCCTTAAACATGCAATGTCTATGAGATCCAGACTTGGGGTGTTTTAAATTGTGATTATGACAGAAGGATGCATGTCAATCCTTCATAAGCGTTCACCCCCAAAGAAGAAGGATCCCAAGAGTTTCATAATACCATGCATAATTGGTGATAAATTTGTGGGTAAGACACTTTGTGATCTAGGTGCTAGTATTGGACAAGCAAGACCCACAACAGTCATGCTGCAACTGGCAAACCGCTCTTACGTATAACCGGAAGGAAAGATTGAAGATATTTTGGTAAGAGTGGATAAGTTTATATTTCCTACTGACTTTCTTGTCTTAGACTGTGAAGCAGATGAAAACACACCGATCATCCTAGGGCGACCATTCCTAGCCACAAGGAGAACAATGATCGATGTAGGGAAGGGAGAACTGACTATGAGAGTCAATGACCAGCAGATAAAGCTCAGTGTTCTTCAAGCTATTAAACAAGCTGATGCAGAGAAAGAATGTAAGGCAATATTAGAAGTAATCATAGACCAACCTTGCATCAGATCAAACTGTCACGGCAGACAATTTGGTCACTGCCATCGTAGTCACTTAGAAGACTGCCACGACAACGTTGACGACAACGACTCCTCAGCCAATGAAGCATCTGCCACTGAAGGTTCTGAGGAGGTAAATTGGATATGCACACATCCAGGTAAGTTCTTCGAGCCTTTGAATTATACATCGAATGAACATGTGATTCAAAAGCCTTCCATTGACCAACCAACTGTTTTAGATCTTAAACCCCTGCCAGGGCAACTTAAATACGTTTTTCTGGGTCACAATGATATGTTGCCCGTAAGCATATATTCTAAGTTGATACAGGAACAAGAACAACAGCTGATCATGATGCTACAACAGCATAAGAAGGCAATTGGATGGACCATTGCTGATATCCAAGGCATCAGTCCGGCAATATGCATGCACAAAATCCTCTTGGAGGATGACCATAAGCCGATGATTGATGCTTAGAGAAGACTAAACAAAGCTATGCGAGAGGTGGTATGAAAAGAGATCATCAAGTGGCTTGATGCTGGAATTATCTACGCCCTCTCGGATAGCAAGTGGGTGAGCCCAGTGCAATGCGTACCCTAGAAGGGAGGCATAACGGTAGTAACCAACAAGGACAACGAGCTAATCCCAACCCGGATTGTGACCGGTTGGAGGGTTTGTATGGACTACCGGAAGCTTAATAAAGCTACTGTAACCCCCTTAACCCGGCCCAGACGGTTGAACCGAATTAAGAAGTTTACACGGGGAAAACCAAAGTCAACCCGAAAGTCAACCATGATTAACGACCCTTTTTTTCTTTTTAAACTTGACTAGATGCTCATTAACCCTAGATGTTATTCGTACAAACATCATACTCAAAGATCATAATCATCAGAGATCAAACAGGGACCCAATTGCACAATTTACAACTTTAGGGACCAAACTGTAAGTTCTGAATATTACAGGGACTTAACCCAATTAAAAGTTACCACTATGAAATTAGTCATGTTCCATGCTTCACTGCCAAATTTCAGCTCAAACGGACTTCTCAAACTCAACCAATTGCAAAAACAAGATTCAGGACCAAAACGCAAACATTTCAAAACACATAACCGCCAATGTCAGCCCCCAACGGTCAGGTGTTCCGAAACAGGGAGAACCTGTTTCGAAACGCGGGGCCGTTCCGCAACGTGTTCCGAAACGGGGACTGGCAGTAGCGTATTCGTTCCGGAACGGTTCCTCCCGTTTCGAAACGCCCTGGCCATAACAGGCCCCTGTTCCGAAACGGTAGTGATCGTTCCGAAACGACCTGCCCAGATTGCAGCAACTTTGCTGGTTTAACACAACTTTGGCCCACCAAACATGCTCCAAAAGCAACCAAATCACACCAGCAAGTCATTTAACATACAAGGGACTTAAATGCATCAAAACTAGATACATAACCACCCCTAGGCACAACAACACATGAAACACATTCAACCCTCATACATGCTTTTAAAACAAGAAGCATAGCATAACAATATAAGCACAAGATGGTTCAAACGTTGCAACATTAAACCACATGATTCAAAATCATAAACCAAACTTGTCCAACATATACAACCTCATAAAACATCAACATAAGAGATTCTTTCCCCCATTGCCTTTATTAACTATAGCTATTAACCGAGACATACATCTCAAGTGGAGTTCTCCTTGAATCTCTTGCTTCTCGCTGTCCAAACTTCAAATATCTGCATTGATGGACAAAAAGGAGCGTAAGCACATAATGCTTAGTGAGGAATGCTCAAAACCAAAACACCATCAATGCAGCGAATCATAAAACCACTTTTGAAAACAACTCGATTTCATAAACCAAAGCATTATTTGAAAACCCTTTTCAACAACATGCTTAAAACCATGCATTGCTCAATCATGAAAACCAATCCTTAGCTTAGAAAGCTAAGCAAGCCTATTCAAAACATAAACTTGCAAAACCATCAATTTAACCACATCATGCATAAACACCATATGCAAAGTTAAATTCAAACCCTTGGAAATCACTTCCAATTCACAACATACCTTTCTCACACTTGATTATCACTTTAAGCAATAACCTTTTTTAAACCATTTTCTCATTCATTAAAACACATGCATTACAAATGCAACATATGAACCACAACATCAATATTTGCAACTCATGCTTTTGAAAACAAGTCTTCACAAGACTTCAATGCACTAAATAGATTTCATGCACACATGCACCATTCTCAATAGATAAACAACACTTGTTCAAACTAACAAGTAAACATGCATTTCATAATACATTAAGCAATTCTCATGCAACCATGCATCAATTCAAGCATCTCATGCTTCATTATATTCAAGAACATTATAATGGCTTCCAAGTGATCAACCAAATCCACTTTTCAACTCAACATCCGACCGGATACGCGGATCACAAGTGTTGTCCCCACGCTTCATACACACTACCAATCCAAGGTCCCCAAATGGACTTTTAAACACCATTTGACCTTACCATTCACAAGGTTCCCATGTATGGACTTTTAAACACCATACAACCTTAACTTTCACAAGGTTCCCATGTATGGACTTTTAAACACCATACAACCTTAACTTTCACAAGGTTCCCATGTATGGACTTTTAAACACCATACAACCTTAACTTTCACAAGGTTCCCATGTATGGACTTTTAAACACCATACAACCTTAACTTTCACAAGGTTCCCATGTATGGACTTTTAAACACCATACAACCTTAACATGCACAAGGTTCCCATATATGGACTTTTAAACACCATATAACCTTAGCATCACCGATTGGTAGTTGTATAACATCACTAACGAGATCCGGGACACCCTATACAAGATCCACACATGGACTTTACACCACCATTGTGATCTTAACAAGCACAAGGTCCTCAAATGGAATTTTAACCACCATTATTACCTTTGCTTAACCAAGGTCCTCGAATGGAATCTCAACTTCCATTATAACCTTAACCATCTCGTTAGGATACTTGGATGGAGTTTACCAGTTCACACTTAACCACTCCACATCCAAGGCGACTTAATTCACGGTGCACCCAATCCTATAGCCGGCTAACTATATCCGATCAAAGAACCAAGAACCACCTACATCACTTGCCAATATAACCATCTTACCACATTTATCCATTGATTCACAAGCATAGTCAAAATGCAAAAACCATCATGAACCTTAACCAAGAACCAACCATGGACTTTTAAACACCATGTTGTTCTTAAATAAACAAGGCTTACACAAGGACTTTCAACCACCTTTGTAACCTTAACCATCACTCACCAATGTGCATCATTAATAACAATATTCCACTGTTTTAAAGCATCACACAAAGCCATTAAACAACATGCAACACCATGCATCAAAACCACAATTTCAATATACAAAACCAAGGATCTCTTACCTTGAGCATCCTTTACACATGACTTTCAAAACCAGCAATAAACCATGCTAAAATATGCTTTCAAAAAAGAGTTTAAAACATGCAAATCATATGCATAGAAACCATCAATCACAATTGCTTAACAAGCCAAAGCACAACACAAACCAAGAGCGAAAATCCTTTTACTTACTCTTGAGCTTAGCAAAGTTGTTTAGACTTAAACTAAGCTCCTAAAAACCTTCAAACCTTGGTTTAAAAGCTGAAAACCCAACTTCACTCACCGATAAACAAAACTAGGCTAGCCAACAAGCCTTCCAAGCATCCGAAACCTTCCACACCACCTCAAATGCTCACGGATCAATCTCCCCTGTTTCGAACACACAACAACAGAGGATTAATGCATCATTATGCATTAAAAACACCAACAACACAACTAAACTCGCTGCTCATTGCAAATCCAACATTTCGGCTACCAAACACAACCGAAATCACCCCCAAACACTTCCAAAACTTAACCCAGCCAAGATCCATCACTTCTAACCATTTTTAAACATCAAATAACATCCAAAGTGATCACAAACACGTCCTTATACCTCCAGCTATAACAGATCATCAAGATCACTCCAAAACAACCAAAAACTCAAGCAAAAATTAGGAAATTCAACCTATTCGGGATTGTATTAATTAAACCTCAATTTCACATCAATTTAACATTCATTTAACATCAAATTGACACCTCAAAACACAGCCCAATCAGATCATACGAAAATCCATCAAAAATCACCAAATCTTGCATTTTAAGCCAAAATCAAGATTCCAATTGTAAAACCTTTAATAAATCATAATTCAAGGATTGAGAACTTGGGAATTTCAGTAAAGAACTGAGAGTTTAGAGGAGAAGGACGTTCTTACCTCCAAACTTGAGTTTCTCCCTTTTTGGAACCAAAATCTTGAAAATCCAATAAGCTAATGCTAAGGTTTTGTTGAAGGATTGATTAGAAATCAAATGAGAGTTGAAATCTAGTCTTTAGAAGTCAAGATCAGAGAGAGTTTTGTTGGAGAAATGTGTTTGGGTTGAGAGAAAAGTTGAGAGAAGGGAAAATAGAAAATTTGAGAAAGTTAGTTAAAATGACAAAATATCTTCTTCCCTCCTTTTTACTTTATTTAAAATACATTTATTAAACCTTTAATATTTTAGAAAAATCTGGAGAAACTCCCATTGGGTAAAAAGCTCCTTAAAGATTCAAAGTTTCAATCCTTTTTAAAACAGTCACACAGTTTTCAAAAATTACATTTTGGTCACTAGCCAAAATGTCACCCTTCCAAACCTCATTTTGCAAAATTGATTTCACAGTTCACTTATATATATTAAAAGAGTATTTTAGAACATTTTTCCATATTTTTAATGCAACCTGAACTAGGCTTTCCTAATTTCACCTTTATATATTCGAACCGCAACCCGACCGGTCCGGTCCAAACCCAAAACTTCCAAGCCCAAAACCGGGGCGTTACAGCTACCCGGAAGGACCACTTCCCCTTACCATTTATTAATCAAATGTTAGATAGATTAGCGGGGAAGCCTTACTATTGTTTCCTTGATCGTTGCTCAGGTTACAATCAAATCACAATTGCACCAGAGGATCAGGAGAAAACAACCTTCACATGCCCATACGGAACATACGCCTTCCGAAGAATGCCATTTGGACTATGCAATGCTCCAACAACATTCCAGCGATGTATGATGGCAATATTTTCGGATATGGTGGAAGATTTCCTGGAGATATTCATGGATGACTTTTCCGTCTTTGGAGACAGTTTCAACGATTGCCTAAGCAATCTGAAGAAGGTTCTTGAAAGATGTGAGGAGGCCAACCTTGTACAGAACTGGGAAAATGCCTCTTTATAGTGGATAAGGGCATAGTGCTGGGACACAAGGTCTCCTGCCGAGACATAGAAGTAGACAGAGCAAAAATTGAAGTTAATGAAAAACTGCCGCCACCCACAACAGTCAAGGGCATTAGAAGTTTCTTAGGACACACATGGATTTATTGCCAATTTCTCTAAAATTACTAAACCCCTGTGTCTGTTTTTGGAACATAATAGGGCCTTTGATTTCAATACTGAATGTACTGAAGCATTGAGGACACTGAAGGAGAAGCTGGTAACAGCCCCAATAGTACAACCACCAGACTGGAGTTTACCGATCGAGATCATGTGTGACGCTAGTGACTATGCTGTCGGGGTAGCACAAGGGCAATGGAAGGAGAAACTCTTACATATTATATACTATGCCAGCAAAACCTTAAATGATGCCCAGATAAACTACACCACAACAGAGAAGGAATTGCTAGCGGTGGTGTTTGCAATTGACAAGTTCCGACCATATACACTTGGAACAAAAGTGGTGGTCCATATAGATCATTCAGCACTCAAATATCTGTTCACCAAGAAGGATGCTAAGCCAAGATTGATACGTTGGATTCTGCTGCTGCAAGAATTCGATATTGACATCAAGGACAAGAAGGGAACATAAAACCAAGTAGCTTATCACTTGTGAAGTCTGGAGATGGGAAAGGACCAAGAGAAGGACAAGACTAACATATAAGAGACCTTCCCAGATGAGCAGTTATTCACCGCCACCAGCACTGTCGCGACAGCCATGGCGGCAGGTAAGCTTCCTGAAATCCCTTTGTACGCTGACATTGTAAATTACATTGTTAGTGGTTTAATACCTCCTGAACTTAATTACCAAGCTAGGAAGAGGTTTCAAAATAATGCAAAACATTATTATTGGGACGAACCTCTTCTATTTAAGCATTGTGCAGATCAGATCATCAGGACATGCATACCACAGGAAGAGCAGGAAGAAGTGCTTCACCACTGCCATGCTGCTCCTTATGGAGGAGACTTTGGAGGAAACAAAACTGCTGCCAAAGTTCTGCAATCTGGTTTCTATTGGCCTACACTGTTTAAAGATGCACAAGCTTTTTACAAGAGTTGTGATAAGTGCCAAAGGACTGGAAACATCTCTAGAAGGCATGAGATGTGTAACCCCCTTAACCCGGCCTAGACGGTTGACCCGAATTAAGAAAGTCACACGGGGAAAACCAAAGTCAACCCGAAAGTCAACCTTGATTAACGACCCTTTTTTAAAAAAAAAAACTTGTCTAGATGGATATTAAGCCTAATTGTGATCACACAAACATCATACCAAAAGATCACAAACATCAGAGATCAAACAGGGACTCAATTGAATAATTTACAACTTTAGGGACCAAATTGTAAATTCTGATAATTATAAGGACTTAATCCCAATTGAAGTTACCAACTTGAAATTAATCAGGTTTCATGCTTCTCTGTGAAATTTCAGCTCAAAAGGACTTCCCAAACTCATACAATTGCACAAACAAGATTTAGGACCAAAACGCAAACAATCCAAAACACATAACTGCCAATGTCAGCCCCCAACGGTCAACCGTTCCGAAACGGGAGACAGCCCGTTTCGGAACGCGGGGCCGTTCCGAAACAGGCATAGCCCGTTTCGAAACGGGGGTCTGGCAGTGGCCTTTCCGTTTCGGAACGGCCCCTCCCGTTTCGGACGCCTGGGCACGATTAAGGCACCCGTTCCGAAACGGTAGGTGCTGTTCCGAAACACCCTGCCCAGATTGCTCCAAAACTCTACTTTAAACATGCAATTACACAACCAAATATGCTCCAAATGTCACCAAACTTTACCAGCATGCGATTCAACATATATATAACATATTAGCATCATCAATTCAACCAAACATCATCATATGCAAAAAGCCCCAATTCTATAGGCATGCTTCCTACATAAGCTAGATATTCAAGCACCAAACTTACAAAACAAGCATATAAAGATCCAATCCAAAGACCAACAATCTTAACATCAAGAAACATACTTAGGGAGTACAAAACACCTCCCAAAACATACACATGGTTTCCCCATTGCCAAATCACCCAAAAGCTAAAATGTTTAACAAAAACCTTCCATACATTGAGCTTTACTTGCACTTGAATTCTTGTCCTTCTTGCTGCCCTCAAAAGGTCTCTAATGCTCTGCATTATTGAATTAAGGAAAACGAAGAGAGCGTAAGCAAAAGCTTAGTGAGGAATGCTCTTAAAAACCATCCAATAATGCAACTTAAAACATTTATAAAACATGCTTCAAATCCACAATTGCTCATGCTCAAAACCTTACTTAAAACAAGCAACTTCATGCTTCAACATAAACATTAAAAACAAGCATCTCATGCTTCATAATATACTTAACATGTCATATTGGCTCAAGTGATACATTTCATTTCTTAAACAAGTTCATCAACTTCCCAAGGACTTTTAAACACCTTGGCCATGGACTTTTAAACACCATGAATTAGATCACCTCAAGGACTTTTAAACACCTTGAGCCCAAGGACTTTTAAACACCTTGGCCTATGGACTTTTAAACACCATAGAAAAGGATCACCTAAGGACTTTTAACCACCTTAGTGTCCACAACATGAACCATCCAAGGACTTTTAACCACCTTGATGTTCATAAGTAACAAGGCTCACTCAAGGACTTTTAACCACCTTAGTGACCTCAACATTTTAAAAACCTCACTTGCCAATATACATCATTTTCATCACTTACATCACTGTTTTAAAGCATAAAACCAAGCCATATTCATCATGCATTTAAAAGCATTAAACCACATCATTTCAATGTACAAAAGCAAGGAACTCCTACCTAGAGTTACCTTCAACATATGGCTTACATCATCAGCAAAAACCATGCTAAAACATGCTTCCAAAACAGTATGTAAAACATGCAAATAATCATTTTGCATCACAACAAAATCATGGCCACCACTAGAAAGAAATTCCGAAAACTTACGCTCGAGCTTAGCAAAGTTGTTTAGACTTAAACTAAGCTCCCAAGACATTGGTTTCAAAGCCGAAAACCCAATTTCACTCACCGATTCCACTTCGCCACTTGCCGAAGCACAAAATCAAGCTTCCGAATCAACAACCCTTGGATCCAAAGATGCCTCCCCTGATTAAACACATTAAAGCAGAGATTTAATGCATCATCAAGCATCAAAAGCTTCAATGAAAGCACTCAAACTCGCTGCTCTCATTCCCACTCCAATTTCGGCCACCAAACACAACCGAAATTGCACCAAAACCACTTCTCAACAAAGCCCAGCCATAAACCAGAAAAACCTAACATCCATTAACACCATTTAACATCTAAAAACAACCTACAAACATCCTTATACCTCCAGCAACAACAGATCCACAAGATCACCACAAAAACATCCAAGAAACATAAGCTAAACTTAGGAAACTCAACCTATCCGGGATTGCATTAATCAAAACTCATTTCCTTATCAATTTAGAGTTCATTTAACATCAAAAACACATCTCAAATCACAGATCAATCAGATCTAACGAAAAATCATGAAAAACCATCAAATCTTGCATTATAAGCCAAGATACAATTCCAAACTCAAAAGCCTTTAATTAAACATCAATCAAGAGTTGATAACTTGGGAATTTCAGTAAAGAACTGATAGTTTAGAGGAGAAGGACGTTCTTACCTCCAAACTTGTGTTTCTCCACTTTTTGGAATGAAAAACCTTGTTGAAACACTTAGCAATTGAAGAGATTTGAAGATACAATGATTTGGAATCAAATGAGAGTTGAATGGAGGGATTTAGGTGAAGAAATCAGATCCAATTCTCTGGAAAAGTAGTGTTTGGTTTGAGAGAAAATGAGAGAAAGAAAGTTTAGCAAAGTTGGTTACAAAATCCAAAAATAGCCAAAATGGCTACCCTCCAATTTTAATGACCTTTAAAATCAGATTTTAGACTTAAAATATCTTAGAAAAATCTGGAGAAATCATCTTTGGATTAATAGCTCCTTAAGGATTCAAAGTTTCAACTCTTTATAAAACAGTCACCAAACTTTCAAAATTCACATTTTGGTCACTAGCCAAAATGTCATACTTCCAAAACCCATTTTTCAAAATTGATTTCACAGTTCACTTAATTATATTAAAAGATGATTTTAGAACATTTTTCCATATTTTTAATGCAACCCGAACTAGGCTTTCCTAATTTCACCTCTTAAGATTCGAACAGCACTTTGACCAAACCGGTCAACGCCCAGAACTTCTAAGCCCAAAACCGGGGCGTTACAACTCTCCCCCCCCTTAAGAAATTTCGTCCTCGAAATTTACCTGAAGGAAAGAGATAAGGAAACTGCTTCAGCATGTCTTCCTTCCGCTCCCACGTGGCTTCCTCAACACCGCGATGCTTCCACAGCACCTTCACCAACTCAATGGTCTTGCCACGAAGAACCTTGCTATCCGAATCCAGAACCTTCACCGGTTCCTCATCATAGGTCAAATCCGGATTCAATTCCACTTCCTCCACAGGCATCACATGCGAAGGATCAGATCTATACTTCCGGAGCATAGAAACATGAAACACATCATGAATCTTCTCCAACTCCTGAGGTAACCTCAACCGATACGCAACAGGACCCACACGCTCAACCACCTCATATGGTCCAATGTATCTAGGGCTCAACTTGCCCTTCCGGCCAAACCGCATCACCTTCTTCCAAGGCGAAACCTTCAAGAACACACGGTCACCCACCGCATACTCTATCTCCTTACGCTTCAAATCCGCGTAAGATTTCTGCCGATCAGAAGCAGCCTTTAACCGTTCACAAACGAGCTTTACCTTCTCTGTGGTCCCTTTCAACAAAGCCGGCATCGAAACCAACTTTTGACCAGTTTCAGCCCAACAAAGAGGAGTCCTACACTTCCTTCCGTACAAAGCCTCATAAGGTGCCATCTGTATGCTCGCCTGATAACTGTTGTTATAAGCAAACTCAACCAAAGGCAGATGCTTCTCCCAAGAACCTTGGAACTCAATCACGCAGCACCTCAACATATCCTCCAAAATCTGGATAACTCGCTCAGACTGACCATCCGACTGAGGATGATAGGATGTACTGAAATGCAACCTTGTACCCAGAGCTTGATGCAAACACTGCCAGAAACGCGATGTGAACCTCGGATCCCTATCCGACACAATCGACTTAGGCACACCATGCAGCCGCACAATCTCAGCAATGTACAGCTCTGCCAGCTTATCCAAAGAAAACGTAGTATGCACAGGCAAGAAATGTGCACACTTCGTCAGGCGATCCACAATCACCCAGACCGAATTCTTCTTCGATGGAGACAAAGGTAAACCAGATACAAAATCCATGGTAACCCTCTCCCACTTCCATTCAGGGATTTTCAACGGTTGCAACAAACCAGAAGGAAACTGATGCTCAGCCTTAACTCGCTGACACACCAAACACTTGCTCACGAACTCCGCAACGTCCTTCTTCAAACCAACCCAATAGTACTCATCACGAAGATCACGATACATCTTAGTACTACCAGGGTGCATAGCAAAAGGACTACTATGACCTTCAGTCAGAATAGCACGCCTCAACTCAGCATCATTGGGCACTACTATCCGACTCCCAAAACACAGCACACCATCATCATTGAAACAGAAATCCGAAGGTCTACCCTCCGCGATATCCTGGACATGAGACACCAAGGAATCATCCAACAACTGCTTATCCTTGATCAACTGAACCAAAGATGGCTTCACTTGTAACTCAGCCACAAGACCACCATCACGCGATATGCTCAAGCTAGCAAACATGGCTCTCAACTCAACAGCTACCTTCCTACTCAAGGCATCAGCAACAACATTAGCTTTTCCAGGATGATACTCAATTGTCAGATCATAATCCTTGAGCAACTCCAACCAACGCCGCTGCCTAAGATTCAACTCCTTCTGAGACATCAGATACCTCAAACTCTTGTGATCTGTGTACACAGTACACTTCTCTCCATACAGATAATGCCTCCAGATCTTCAGAGCAAAAACCACTGCAGCCAGCTCAATATCGTGCGTAGGGTAATTGCGCTCATGCACTTTCAACTGCCGCGATGCATAAGCCACCACCTTACCCTCCTGCATTAGCACACACCCCAAACCAACATAGGATGCATCACTGTAAACCACAAACTCTTTCCCTGATTCAGGCTGAATCAAGATAGGAGCTTGCGTCAAAGCCGCCTTCAGCTTCTCAAAAGCCTGCTGTCTCGCTTCTGTCCACTCATACTTAACATCCTTCTGCAACAGCTTTGTCAAAGGAGCAGCAATCTTGGAAAACCCATCCACAAACCTTCGGTAGTATCCCGCCAAACCAAGGAAACTACGGACCTCATGAACAGACTTAGGAACCTTCCAGCTCATCACCGCCTCAATCTTCTGAGGATCAACACGAATCCCCTCAGCTGAGACCACATGCCCAAGAAAAACCACCTCTCTTAACCAGAACTCACACTTGCTCAGCTTAGCATAAAGCTGATTCTCCAACAAAGCTTGCAAAACAATCCTCAAATGCTCTTCATGCTCCTCCTCAGTACGCGAGTACACGAGGATATCATCAATGAACACCACGACAAACTTGTCCAGGTATTCATGAAACACACGATTCATCATGTCCATGAAAGCAGCAGGAGCATTTGTCAACCCAAACGGCATCACAAGAAACTCATAATGCCCATACCTTGTCCTGAAAGCTGTCTTAGGCACATCCACATCCTTCACCTTCAACTGATAATACCCTGACCTCAAGTCAATCTTAGAGAACACAGCAGCTCCCCGAAATTGATCAAAGAGATCATCAATCCTCGGCAAAGGATACCGATTCTTGATAGTCAACTTGTTCAGCTGGCGGTAATCAATACACATTCTCATAGTGCCATCCTTCTTCTTCACAAACAAGACTGGTGCTCCCCAAGGTGACACACTCGGCCGGATGAAACCCCGATCAAGCAACTCTTGCAACTGCGTCTTCAGCTCCTTAGGTGCCATTCCATAGGGAGTAATGGACACAGGAGTTGTATTCTCATACAGCTCAATTCCAAACTCCACCTCGCGGTTAGGAGGTAAACCAGGCAACTCCTCAGGAAAAACACCAGGAAATTCCTTTACAACCCTAATATCTTGCACCCTCAACTCCTTAGAGCTAGGATTCATCACAAAAGCTAGGTAAGCTTCGCAACCTTGCCTCAGCATCCTGCTCACCTCCAAAGAAGATACCACATTGGCAAGAAACTTCACATTCTCACCAACCACCACAACTTCATAATCATCCGCAAGCTTAAGCGAAACACGCTTATTCTCACAATCCACAACAGCACGATGCTCAGCAAGCCAATCCATACCAAGGATCACATCAAAACCATAGAAGGGCAACTCCATAAGATCAACATGAAAGACATGCTCTTGAACAACCAAAGGGCACCTTCTATACAACTTTCGAGTCACAACAGTCTCACCAAAAGAACTAGTGACCCGAATACCAACATCCAAAGACTCAACAGGCAAACCAAGCAATTCAGCATGCTCACGAAGAATATATGAATGCGTAGATCCAGAATCAATCAAAGAAAGCAATGACAAGGACTGCAAAGTAAAGGTACCTGCAATCACATCCGCATCATTCCTGCCCTCTCTCTGAGCATACACCCTCGCTTGGCCTCCACCTTCAGGCTGAATAGCTACAACATGAGCTACCCCTCGGCCACCTTCCTCTCTCCTCTGAAAATTACCACGGCCGCGCCCACGACCTCTCTGTGGTGCAGCAACAACAGGAGCACGCACCTGCTCACCAACCATCCTTGGACAATCTCGCCTTATGTGGTCTGCAGAACCACAATTCCAGCACCCGTTACCAGCAGCCGCAACAGGAGCTTGTGCCACTCTCTCAGCACGAGGACAGTCACGCTTCAAGTGACCACGGGAACCACAGATCCAACAAGCACTAGGATCAGCTCTTGCATTGCCTCCTCTAGCAGGTGCACCACCACCTCTCCTGGCTGAGGACTGATACTTCTGATCTCGTCCCCTCTTGTTCCGTCCACCTCCGGAACTATACTCAGCAGCTCGCTTGCCAGCACCCTTAGCAGACAAACTCAGGTTCATCTCAACGTCCTTAGCTCGGCCCACCAACACATCAAAATCAACATACTCGGCGGCCAGCAAATACATCTTAACATCCGTCACAAGACCGTAACGGAACCTCTCGCACCTTGCCCTCTCATCAGGTATCAACTCCGGTGCATACTGACTGAGCCGTACAAACTGTACCTCGTACTCAGCTACACTCATGCTCCCTTGGGTAAGAGACATGAATTCCCGCTTTTTCTCATCCAGATATCTCACTCCCAGATATCTTCTTTTAAACACATTCTGAAAGAATGTCCAGGTAACATCAGCTTCAGCCATTCCAGAAATGGTAGTCGTCCACCATGTATAAGCATCGTCCTGCAGCAAGGACACAACACAGCCCAGCTTTTGCACCTCCGTGCAACTCATCTGACCCAAGATACGCTTGGTACTTTCCAGCCAAGCCTCAGAACTCTCAGCTGACAAACCTCTAAACTCAGTCCCTCCAAGACTGCGCAGACGCTCCAAAGGCAATCTGACTCCAGCATCTCCCTGATGCCCAGCTCCCTGAGCTCCAACTACTGCTGCTCGAAAAGCACCCGCAATAGCTTGTACCAAAACAGACATATCAGGCATGGCTTGCCCCTGACCAACCTCTGGTCCAGCAGCTCCAGCACCAGCATCAGCTGCAGCTTCAGCTCTCGCACCTCCAGCACCACCACCAGGCGGAGGAGGGGGTAACACAGCACTACCAGTGTGCTCTTCATTCTCATTCTCGTTAGGAGCCGTAGCTCTCGCATTACCTCTTAACTCTCTACGTGGTGCCATACTTTTACCATGCAATCACAACACAAATAAAACAAAGTCAGGCCCAGCAAGGTAAGCAATCCAAGTATTCAAGCTCAATTTCATTTCAAAACAACATCTTTCCTTTAGCTTTTGTTTGGCAATGGGTACCCTCAACATGCAACATCAGAGCATACAACTCAACTGCATCAACATTTCAAACTACTGAACATGCTTTCAAACAACAAGCATTCATAGCATACATACTTCAATCATGCATACAAACATTCCCAATTACTCGAGAACTCAGCTCTGATACCACCAAATGTAACCCCCTTAACCCGGCCTAGACGGTTGACCCGAATTAAGAAAGTCACACGGGGAAAACCAAAGTCAACCCGAAAGTCAACCTTGATTAACGACCCTTTTTTTTATAAAACTTGTCTAGATGCATATTAAGCCTAATTGTGATCACACAAACATCATACCAAAAGATCACAAACATCAGAGATCAAACAGGGACTCAATTGAACAATTTACAACTTTAGGGACCAAATTGTAAATTCTGATAATTATAAGGACTTAATCCCAATTGAAGTTACCAACTTGAAATTAATCAGGTTTCATGCTTCTCTGTGAAATTTCAGCTCAAAAGGACTTCCCAAACTCATACAATTGCACAAACAAGATTTAGGACCAAAACGCAAACAATCCAAAACACATAACTGCCAATGTCAGCCCCCAACGGTCAACCGTTCCGAAACGGGAGACAGCCCGTTTCGAAACGCGGGGTCTGGCAGTGGCCTTTCCGTTTCGGAACGGCCCCTCCCGTTTCGGACGCCTGGGCACGATTAAGGCACCCGTTCCGAAACGGTAGGTGTTGTTCCGAAACACCCTGCCCAGATTGCTCCAAAACTCTACTTTAAACATGCAATTACACAACCAAATATGCTCCAAATGTCACCAAACTTTACCAGCATGCGATTCAACATATATATAACATATTAGCATCATCAATTCAACCAAACATCATCATATGCAAAAAGCCCCAATTCTATAGGCATGCTTCCTACACAAGCTAGATATTCAAGCACCAAACTTACAAAACAAGCATATAAAGATCCAATCCAAAGACCAACAATCTTAACATCAAGAAACATACTTAGGGAGTACAAAACACCTCCCAAAACATACACATGGTTTCCCCATTGCCAAATCACCCAAAAGCTAAAATGTTTAACAAAAACCTTCCATACATTGAGCTTTACTTGCACTTGAATTCTTGCCCTTCTTGCTGCCCTCAAAAGGTCTCTAATGCTCTGCATTATTGAATTAAGGAAAACGAAGAGAGCGTGAGCAAAAGCTTAGTGAGGAATGCTCTTAAAAACCATCCAATAATGCAACTTAAAACATTTATAAAACATGCTTCAAATCCACAATTGCTCATGCTCAAAACCTTACTTAAAACAAGCAACTTCATGCTTCAACATAAACATTAAAAACAAGCATCTCATGCTTCATAATATACTTAACATGTCATATTGGCTCAAGTGATACATTTCATTTCTTAAACAAGTTCATCAACTTCCCAAGGACTTTTAAACACCTTGGTCCCAAGCACTTTTAAACACCTTGGCCATGGACTTTTAAACACCATGAATTAGATCACCTCAAGGACTTTTAAACACCTTGAGCCCAAGGACTTTTAAACACCTTGGCCTATGGACTTTTAAACACCATAGAAAAGGATCACCTAAGGACTTTTAACCACCTTAGTGTCCACAACATGAACCATCCAAGGACTTTTAACCACCTTGATGTTCATAAGTAACAAGGCTCACTCAAGGACTTTTAACCACCTTAGTGACCTCAACATTTTAAAAACCTCACTTGCCAATATACATCATTTTCATCACTTACATCACTGTTTTAAAGCATAAAACCAAGCCATATTCATCATGCATTTAAAAGCATTAAACCACATCATTTCAATGTACAAAAGCAAGGAACTCCTACCTAGAGTTACCTTCAACATATGGCTTACATCATCAGCAAAAACCATGCTAAAACATGCTTCCAAAACAGTATGTAAAACATGCAAATAATCATTTTGCATCACAACAAAATCATGGCCACCACTAGAAAGAAATTCCGAAAACTTACGCTCGAGCTTAGCAAAGTTGTTTAGACTTAAACTAAGCTCCCAAGACATTGGTTTCAAAGCCGAAAACCCAATTTCACTCACCGATTCCACTTCGCCACTTGCCGAAGCACGAAATCAAGCTTCCGAATCAACAACCCTTGGATCCAAAGATGCCTCCCCTGATTAAACACATTAAAGCAGAGATTTAATGCATCATCAAGCATCAAAAGCTTCAATGAAAGCACTCAAACTCGCTGCTCTCATTCCCACTCCAATTTCGGCCACCAAACACAACCGAAATTGCACCAAAACCACTTCTCAACAAAGCCCAGCCATAAACCAGAAAAACCTAACATCCATTAACACCATTTAACATCTAAAAACAACCTACAAACATCCTTATACCTCCAGCAACAACAGATCCACAAGATCACCACAAAAACATCCAAGAAACATAAGCTAAACTTAGGAAACTCAACCTATCCGGGATTGCATTAATCAAAACTCATTTCCTTATCAATTTAGAGTTCATTTAACATCAAAAACACATCTCAAATCACAGATCAATCAGATCTAACGAAAAATCATGAAAAACCATCAAATCTTGCATTATAAGCCAAGATACAATTCCAAACTCAAAAGCCTTTAATTAAACATCAATCAAGAGTTGATAACTTGGGAATTTCAGTAAAGAACTGATACTTTAGAGGAGAAGGGCGTTCTTACCTCCAAACTTGTGTTTCTCCACTTTTTGGAATGAAAAACCTTGTTGAAACACTTAGCAATTGAAGAGATTTGAAGATACAATGATTTGGAATCAAATGAGAGTTGAATGGAGGGATTTAGGTGAAGAAATCAGATCCAATTCTCTGGAAAAGTAGTGTTTGGTTTGAGAGAAAATGAGAGAAAGAAAGTTTAGCAAAGTTGGTTACAAAATCCAAAAATAGCCAAAATGGCTTCCCTCCAATTTTAATGACCTTTAAAATCAGATTTTAGACTTAAAATATCTTAGAAAAATCTGGAGAAATCATCTTTGGATTAATAGCTCCTTAAGGATTCAAAGTTTCAACTCTTTATAAAACAGTCACCAAACTTTCAAAATTCACATTTTGGTCACTAGCCAAAATGTCATACTTCCAAAACCCATTTTTCAAAATTGATTTCACAGTTCACTTAATTATATTAAAAGATGATTTTAGAACATTTTCCATATTTTTAATGCAACCCGAACTAGGCTTTCCTAATTTCACCTCTTAAGATTCGAACAGCACTTTGACCAAACCGGTCAACGCCCAGAACTTCTAAGCCCAAAACCGGGGCGTTACAAGATGCCCCTGCAGAACATTCTTGAAGTCGAAATTTTCGACGTTTTGGGAATCGACTTCATGGGACCATTCAGAGCCTCTTGTGGGAACTTATACATACTGTTGGTAGTAGATTACGTGTCTAAGTGGGTAGAGGCTATCGCCACGCAAAAGAATGATGCCAAGACCGTGCAAAGATTTCTCCACAAATATATCTTCTCAAGGTTTGGCATCCCAAGGGCGATTATTAGTGATGAGGGTAGGCACTTTGATAATAAGGTAATTGCTAGTGCGCTGAAGAAATATGGAGTTACGCACAAGATCGCAACAACATATCACCCTCAAACCAATGGGCAGACTGAAATCTCAAACGAAGAAGTAAAGAACATCCTAGAAAAGATGGTTAAACCAACAAGGAAGGACTGGTCTCTTCACCTGAATGATGCACTATGGGCTTACAGGACTGCATTTAAAACACCATTGGAAATGTCGCCCTACCGCCTCATCTACGAAAAAACCTGCCACCTACATGTCGAGATAGAACATAGAGCATATTGGGCTATCAAGACAGTTAACATGGACTGGAACAAAGCATGGCAGAAAAGGTTGCTGGACTTGAATGAAATTGAAGAAATTCGAGCCATGGCCTATGACAACGACATGATATATAAGGACAAAACAAAGAAGTGTCACGACAGAAAACTGCTGCCACGACAGTTTAGCCCAGGGCAGAAGGTGTTGTTATTCAACTCTAGGTTGAAGCTTTTCCCAGGAAAGCTAAAATCTAGATGGTCTGAACCCTTCCAAGTAGTCCAGGTTTTACCTCATGGTGCCATCACAATCAGATCAATCAAGGACGGACACCAAATCAAAGATAATGGATAAAGGCTAAAACACTATCAGGGGACTGAAGCCCCAAGAGTGCAGGAAGTAGTTACTTTAGGAGATGCCCCTCAAGGCATCCCTAATTTAACTTAGTTTTATTTTATTTATTTTATTTTATTTAATGTTTTAAGAAATAGGAATTTAATACTTTATTTATTTTAGTTTGCAGGTAAATAAAGGAAGAAAAGTTAAGAGAATGAATGAACCAGCCCACCACACTCACAACAGCCCACGAAGCCCAATGGTGCAAGGCTGTCGTGACAGCCGGATACCAGCTGTCACGGCAGACGTGCAAAATACAACCTGTCACGAAGCTGTCGCGACAGACACAGAAACACGTTACAGACATGAAGCAGACATGGAAACGCGTGACAGACGCGTCAGGAAATTGCATGACAGTTGGCTTCGTTATTCACGCCACCCGTTACGACATCAACGAGCAGAAAATCTCGTTCTATATAAACCCTTACCTCCATTTCATTTTTCACCTCATTCTCAATCTCTCTACTTTGCTTTCAAGTATTTTAGCTTTTCAAGAATTTTCTTTCATTTCCACAGTTTCTTTACAATGACTACACGATCAACCCGAAGGAGTGCTGCCTCCACATCTGCCGCGGCAGTATCTACACCTAGCCATAGCAGAATCCCTAGGAGGTTCGCCTCGGCAGACTCAGAAAAAAGATATTACGACTCTTTTTAGAAACGAGAGACGTGGGAGGAACGCGGTTTCACCTACACGAAGAAAACAGGCGATCTAGGGCTCGAAGCGTTCATCTCCAAGAGGATCATCGCGTTAAAGTGGCAGATGTTTGTGGTCCAACCAGAAGAGATTAATGTCACCTTGTTTCGTGAATTTTACGCTGCCATCTCGTCTAAGGATGCCACGACAGTAACTGTTAGGGGTAAGGAAATCTTCCTTGAGCTAGCCTACACCAACACACTTTATAACCTTTATGTGGGCCGAAAGAAGGATGCACACAGTAGGTTTATCAGTAATCTGTCGCTGGCAGACTATGATAGCATCATGGCAGACTTGACGGAAGAAGGCACCAACTGGAACGATGATCCCAAGCATAGACGGACGATGCGAAGGACCCAGCTCACAACGGCTACTAAACTCTGGAACCACATTGTGAAGAAGCGTCTTATGCCAACATCACACAACACAATAGTGGACCGACAGAGACTTGCCCTCGTGCACTCCATTATCAAAGAGCGATAGATCAACGTTGGTAAATACATACTCGATGGCATCCATGAGTGTGCAACAAGAGTAATGGGCCCCCTTTTCTTCCCCTATTTAATCACCTCCCTATGCCGAGCCAACAATGTGTTCGAGATTGATGAAGACGTGAAGATTCGAGGCAAGGGGTGGACGCAACAGAACATCTACAGCCTGATGGAGTTAAAGGTAGCCACTCCAATGGCTTATGTAGATCCCTCTGCCACGACAGAGCCGATGACAGAACCAGACTCCACCAAACTTGTCGCGGCAGAGCCCGAGCCGACCGAGCATGCACACCCAGAAGCCACCTCCTCCAACCAAATAATCCAACTACTGAAGAAGATGAAGGCCAGGCAGCTGGGATTCATGGAATACATGAGGGACTTCACACCTGCTGCCAGCCCTAAGACACCCACGCTGACTGTTGCCTCCACTACACCCTCTGCCACGGCCGGAGACAGCGACAGGCGATCTGCCACTCCCTGAGGAACCAAACGGAAGGAACCACTGCCAGAAAATTGATCCTAAGTACTTCGAAGATTTCTCCTCATCCTCAGTCTGGCAGGATGACTCTGACTCAGAGCCCTCTGTCGTCCGGGAGATAGCCAATGACTTCCCTCCAATGAAAAAGAGAAAGCTTGCTATCGATGTTGAGGGACCCTACCATGACAGAGCAGACGACAGTAACAGCATCAGCATTGACAGCGAACTCGAGGTCCTGGACAAGTCCCGAAAGATCTCACCTAACCAAGTCCAGCCACCTCTAGAGGCCAAAAAGAAGGTAGCCTCACCATCTCCCAATCCCAAGCCAGCCTTTGCCACCAAAGTAACTACCCGCTGGCAGCTCCACATCAGCAGCAACGACAACTCTTCAACTTAAGCTTTTTATTTTTCTGTCGTCTTTGCTTTTATTTGATATTTGTGATGTTTCTTTTTAATTCTGTTTATGTGTCATGCATTGAGGACAATGCAACCCTTGAGTTTTGGGGTGTGTTGTCCTCCTTTAATTAATGAACTTTATTTAAGTTGTGTCTCATTTCTAGTTAATTTTATGTAAAAAAAATGGCTTAAGTCTTTGAACAGCATTTGCCTGCCGCGACATTCTCTGTCGTGACAGTATTTTTAGGATGTTTTAGGAATTATCTAGAGCCTTGCTATAGTTCTGAACTTTAAAAACACCTTTGTGACTTATATGTTGTCTAGACTACTGTTAGTAAATTTAGAATATAAAACCTAACCACTTGAGTTGCCCCTAGAGGTGCCTAACACCGGCTCTAGGAAGATAGCTAGAGGTGCCCAAAAACCGGCTCTAGTTTAAAAAGAAAAAGAAAAACTTGGGTCTATGTTAGAAAAAAAACTAAAGGAGCCTAAGAATTGCCTCCAGTTAAAAATTATTTTTAAATAAATCTCAAGTGAGTAGCATAACTGTTCTAGTTGGTAAAGAGTTTAGGCACATGTATGTTCACAAAACATGCACACACTTGCACGAGAATTATAGCATTGTTCCGGATAAGTCCATAAACCCCCGAAAAGGTATTTCCCTTGATAGTGAAGGTGCTAAAGGTAATGATAGTTCACTGAGTTAAGCCAAGTCTTTCATTCTTAGTTAGGTTGCATTTGCTCGAGGACAAGCAATAACTTGAGTTTGGAGGTGTGTTGAGTACATAAATTTTCTCTATTTTAGCCCTCATTTTCCCATATTATTGATGCACTCAAGCATGCTTAGTTGTGTTTTAGGATAGATTTTACATAAACATCAAAATGGAAAATATTGCACAGATGTTGCTAATTTTGGTTTATTTTTGCAGGTGCCTGTCGTGGCAGCATCCATGGCAGCAAAGGAGAAGAAGTTAGTTGCAGAACTGGAGTGAAAAAGTGAAGGAGACTGTTCACTACAATGTTGTCGTGACCGCTGCCGTGGCAGAGGAGGCGACAGTGAAGACCATGTTAATGGAAAAATGCAAAGTGGAGTTCGATTGACACAGAATTTAAACCTTGATTTTCATGGGCCACTTGCATAACTGTCGGAGCCCAGAAGCACATTGAAGGCATGGTCCTAAGTTTGAGGAAAAAGTCAAAGCAAGAAGATAGGGTGAATTAAAAGACATCTACTCAGAGATTTAGTCTTCAATAGAGTTGCACTTTAATTCAAACTTGTATTCTTGGCCATTAAGAAAACTCAAGACCAAGGCCTATATATATGCTTGTAATTCGACAAGGCAAAGGATATCTAGCTCCTGGCCGTCTTCCCCCAAACCCTAGTCGTTTCTCTCTCTTCACCATGTTCTAAACTCCCCCTAGGGCAAAGGGTTGATCTTGTAAAGTAGTTGTAAGGGTTGTACTATTTTTAGGATTTTTCTGTTCAATTCAATAAAAGCTTCAAGTTTATTTACTGTGGTTTAAACATCACATAAGAGTTTTGGGAGAGAATTGTGAGGTTATCCATTTACTTAACATCGAGAGAGTTAAGTATACGAAAGGAGTAAATACGAGTTTTCCAGTTTATGGTTAAACAATCTTGGCCTAGGGATAGGTACAAAGTTAAGTAGCTAAAGAAGAATTCATAAACATCGGTGTTCATCCTTCGATTCACGCCGGGAGGTACAATCAAAGATGTGTTCATCGACAGAACTTGGACCTAGGGATACGACAAGTCACTACATGGATTCTTGCTGAGCTTGAAGTACATAGTTGTTGATCGCTACCGCGACAACAATAGACCTCTCCCGCGAGAGGTGCTGCCACGATAGGACCGACGACAGCCACAACAGAAAGCCTTTGAGCAGTGCAATACCTGCACTACTGAGCAAATCAATTCTAGCCTATTTAATCAAATTGGTTTCCTCTTTATTCTTAGTTTATTCTAAAGATTACTCGAAACAATTTATTAAACTTATTTCTTTTCTTGTGCAAGGATTCGAGGATAAAAGTATTTCCAGTCCTCGTGGAGACGATATCCGATACTTAGTATCGCTTTATTACTTTCGACGTGTACACTTGCACCTATTTGCGATAGACTATTTTACACGCAACATTCATGAACAACTCTATCAGTTTGTCGAGGCGGGTATTGTCAGATTCTGAGGCTTCTACTTTGTTCACAGCAGCTGGCCGCCTAATGCCGCCTCAGCGGGATATTGGGAATTTATAGTCATTTTTGGCGGCTTGGTTTAGGATTCGCAGTGCCTCCTCTGGTGGTCGATCAATGATGATTTCGTTGGCGGACGCGTCGAGCATCATCCGAGTTGGGTAGTTCACCCTATTGTAAAACATCGACACTTGCGTCCAAGCCGGAAAACCATGAAGCGGGCAGTTATTGAGCATCTGTTGGTACTGTTCCCATGCTTCATACATTGGCTCGTCATCCCCTTGTCGGAAGGTTGTGATCTTGTTTCTCAATCTGTATATGACATTAGATAGGCTAAAACGATCCAAGAAGTCCTTGCACAGCTTCGTCTAAGTATTGAATGACCCTGCTGGCTGGTTGTTTAACAGCTGCTTTGCCCTATCCCTAAGTGAATAGCGGAATAACCTCCGCCTTAGCACGTCTTGGTGGTCTCCGTGTATTTTGAACTACATATGTCTAGGAATCCTCTCAAGTTTTGTCGAGCATCTTCTGTACTTGTCCCTCCAAATTGCCCCAATGTGTTGATCATATTGAACATCACGAGCTTTAGCTCAAAGGATCCGCTTCAATATCGGGCTCTTTCAAAGTCGGAACAAACCCTATGAAGTCATGATGCAAGTAGCCCATGGTGGTTCGAACATACTGTGGTTGCCTGGGCAGAATTGGGGGTTGCTGCCTAGGTGGAACCTGCTGCTGCTATCTGGGCGGCGGATCTAGCTGCCCATCCCTGCCAATACGGGCATCGTTGGCAGGGTTGTCGTCTTGGTCGTTAACCATTGTTGCTTTTGCTTTTCCCTTTTCTTTGGCTTTCCCTAGGGCTTCTCTGACTTCTTTCTTAAGTTCTCTTGCTCTTCGTTCGATGTCGTTAAAGAAAACGATTTCGCCCTTTGGATTTTCTTCGGTGATGTACTAGCAAAAGAAACTATAAAATTATTTTCTTGAAAATAATAGAAAAATAAAACTAAAAATTAAATGCAAATTAAAATAAAAGTGTAGAATTATAAAGACAAATTTAATGTTGCCAATCCCCGGCAACGACGCGAAAAACATGTAGAGTGTTTGGGTGTTCTCCAAATATGAGCGCAAGTGCACACTCCTGTCAAGTTATAGTATAAAAGGTATCGTCTCCCACAGGGATTGGACAGCTTACTCGAATTTTAATTCCTGCACAAAGAAAATTAAATGCACAAGTAAGTTTAGTTTATAAAAGAATTGAAAGTAAATAAAGCACAAGTAATTGATATCAAGGATAAGAATGATAGAATGGGTCACATTATGCTGCTCCCTAGTGTGAAACTGTGTTGGATAGGTTAAGTTGCTTTGCGCTGCCGGACTTTGCTGCCTCGGCAGAAGATGGCAGATTGGCTGCTTTGACGCTTTCGCTGCCTTGACAGTGGAACGGAAGATTGGCTCAGTGGCAAACTCAGTATACCTTCAAGGCTCAACAGAACACTTCGATATTGATCCCGTTTATGTCTAAGTCAGAATACTTTTGTTGCCCACTGCAGATGATACCCGTCACGGCGTGAATCTTGCAAACACAGGGTTCGTCCTCTTTAACCACGTTAAACTCGTACCTATGTCTAGGCCGAATTGATCAACACATGATTAGGATGAGGATCGTACTTATCCCTTTCATGAGTTAGACTCTCTCGATACCGAACAAATGGATAGTTAACAACTAATCTTTCGAACTTAATTGAAAACTATGAAGAGCATGGAATAAGCAAACCTTTAAGTTTTATTGCAAAAACAAACTTAATTCCTAAACAAATGTTCTCACATTAGTTTACAACATAACCCAAACCCAAGAGAGAATTTAGAACATAATGGCAGCAAGAAAACCTAAACTATGCCTAAGAGAAAATCTAAGTTGTCTTGAATTACAAAATATGTCAAGTATATATAGGCATTAGCTAGGTTAAGTCCTACTTGGAGTAGAAGTCTTTAAATTAGCTTTTTGCATTAAATGCAACCTTTAGTTTCGACTTCTTTGAGTTGAATGTAGTCTTCTTCTCGTTGCCTTGCACCGTAAGTTATCTTGATCTCCTCCTTTGGCAGCTCTGTATGCTGCTTCAGGCGTCAGAAAATTGAGTGGATGGCATCTTTAGAATTAGGATTTTCTACTCCACATATCGCACTCCAATTCTCCAATTCCTCAGCTTGTTGCCATGGGCGGAAGGTATGGCGACGACAGCTACTCGGCAACGACTTTCTCTGCTTGGAACTGCATCAGTACAGCTCCCTGGTCTGCTGCCTCAGCATCAGTTCCTCAGCTCTTCCATTCTTCCAACAGCTTCTAGCCCTGAAATACAAACTAAACTAAAACATTATCTTTTCCTAATCAAATTAAAGATATTCAATAAAATCATGGCAAAGTAAAGAATACTGTAAATATACAATGCATGAACCTAAATATGCCTATAATGTACTTAAGAACAGAAGTATTATGAGATGGAATGCGTGCAAAATATAAAACTTATGAGCACTTTGCAAAAGGTTTTATCGACTAATATTTGTTGCGACAAGGCTCAGTGGGGGATCTGTCCACGTTTATCTATTTCGACAACAATTGCGGTTGATCCATGTCAGGGCATGGCATGGCTGCCGCCTCCTCAGGGGTGTTGAAGGTTAATACAGATGGTTCCACAAGGGGTAAGCTTAGTAGGGATTGGATGGGTGGCATATTGCGTGGTGATGGGGGATCCATCTTGGTTGTTTTTGTGGTCCGTTACGCATATTGGAATCGAATGAGGCCAAGTTGAGGGCGGTGGAGTGTGCGCTTGGCTTGTTTGTGATGTCAAAGTGGCGGGGAGTCGATAGTTTGATTGTTGAGTCAGATTTAATTGTTTCTCTTTATTGGACTACACACAAGGATCGTCGCCCATAGAAGTTTTGGGATTTATTTGTTTTGATCGATGCACATTGTCGTGACCATTTTTAAAATCGCGTGTAAAAACAAGGTTGGGTGATTAGGGTTTGGAATCAGGATTTCAACATTTTTTATTTGATCTTGAAATTAGGGGTTTTTCATATTAAATTGATTTCCCTTTATTTATTCTTAAAAACCAATTTGTAGTCTCCACCAATCAATTTGGTAGACCGGACACTATAAAAATGGACCAGAGATTCTTTTTAGCAAAATTTGGGTTCGGGAGTCGGTTACGTGTAGGGAAGGGTTAACACCCCTGCAACGCCCGTTATCGGTACCTTATTAATTCTACGTGGCATTTTGGCATTTTGAACATTAATCTAAATTAAATTAAATCTTTAATTGTTAATTAAATCTCGTTTCGAATGGGGATATCTTTTTGTAAGAAAATACATTTTAGACGAATATAAGTTTTGAAACGTCCAAATACATTAGGAAACTTCAATTAATATTCAAAATGTATCTCAACACAAAAGGTTTAATGCATGTCCAATTATTGTCTTGTCATTTTAAGTTACAACCTAATTAAGGCTCCGATAAATTTATTAATTAAAGAAACTATGAATATTATTAAGTTTAGGGTTTATGTGATAACACCCAAATAATTGCACACTACCCATATTAAGCCCTAAATCAATAGTATTCCTAATCATTCAATGTTACTAACTACTTATATCCTTTCTTAATTTAATTTTATTTTGATTAAAACTATCTAAATGTGATTACATGTTCTAGGTTAAATTAAATGCTATATATTTAACTAAAGTACCCCCTTGATCAACATCTCATTACATTGAGACACTAATCAAATTAGGATATTAAAGTTATTATTTAGCAACCATTTATTTTCTACAATTGTCCTCCTATTCAATTATTTAATTAAAGTTTCTAGGCTAAAGGCTCTAATTAACATAATTAGGTGATTAAATCTTCCCAACAAGTATACTATATGCTTTAATTTAAAATCATGCAAGTATAAAATTAAATAAAGCAATTAAATAAAACAATTAGACAAATAGAAGGAACTAAATTGAACTACTATTAAAGTATAGGTGCCTAATTACAAAGAGAAACAAACAAATTGAAAGGATTTAAAAAGCTTGAGGACTCAACTAGTAATTAACCCCGAAAATAGAAAAAGTGCGGGTCAAACCCCACCTGCTTGGAGAGGCGCGGATCTTCTCCTGCCAAAACAAAGTCGTTCCCATATGCCTATATAAAGCCTTCGTTCAGCCTAAATTTGACTTTTTCCTCTCATTTTTTAGAAAACCACCCTATCTCTACCAGTTCTCTCTCGACAAATAAGATTTTTCCAGCAACTCTTACTAAAATGGATCAAAACTCACATTTTCAACTGCGTTCTTCGTGTTTTCTTCATATTTTTCTATTTGATCCAAGAAACCTTATCACCAACCATGCCCGACTGTTATCCGACCATCACTCAAGGCTCCGGTCATACCCCACCTTCTACTGGCCACCGTTCACCTTCGGCCGGCCGCCCGAGAGATTTTAGGCGGCCGGCCGAAACCCTAAAATATCCAAAAATTCCCCTTTTCAAACCTAAAACCCTATATCCAACCCCGGCTCGTTAGAGCCACCCTTCTTCCCCAACCTAAGGCCTAAAACTTCTAATAGCATATTGTTTTTCAGTCTAGAGGCGCCATCAATGACAACTCTCTCTAGGAAACTAGATCAACAAATAATCTTTATTCAGCATCTTGCAAGTTATTACTCTTGTAATACTGACATAGGAAGCATCTTTCCTCCACTTGGTGTCTTTGGAGGTTTTTGAATAAATCTACCTTATATAACAAAAGGCATTGTATGCTCTCTCAAGCATAATTTTCCAGGGGTTTGTTCCCCTTTTATCACTTGTTATAAACATCATATCCTCATTTGGGAGATTAAAGTTCAGGGACTCATGATCATCTGAAGCACATATTGCCAAGAAACCCGTCATTGTTTTCTAACAATATCAAACTCTAATAATAACATTTTCCAATGAGCCATTCTCTAGTCAACGCTAGTGTTTCCATCAAGAGTTTCAATGGATCAATTCTTGAGAATGAGCAAGCGGAATGATACAACATATTTTTTCTAAGCCCAAAAGCTACTGAAACAACACATCTTTTGAATTGGTGGATACTGCATTTTGTAAGTGGTGATTCTTTTCTTAGATAATAAATGGCTCCTTCCGTCACGTCTCATCATTTTAGCCCAATGCACCCCATTGAGTTTTATAAGCTGTTAAAGAATCAATGACCAAACTGAAATTGGTGTTATCAGAATTGTGCACATTTGAAAAAAGCTTCTTGATCTTCCTAGGGCTTCTTGGTATTCTTCATCTCATACTCTTGGATCAGTCTCTGTCAGCAACTTGAACTTTGAATCACATTTTGTCTGTTTGTTACGATGAATAATTCAATCCCTCCGAGCTTCTTCCTTTTATTTTTTTCACTTTTTCTTTTCTGTTTTTGCTTTCTTTCTTTCTTGTTTTTTTGCTTTCTTGTTTCCTTTTTCTTTTCCTTTTTGTTGTTTTTTCTTCTTATTTTATTTTCTTTTATTTCTGTATTTTTGCCCGGAGGGCGAAGATTTTGAACAACTTTCACTTTGTCAAGATAAATTTCAATTCCACTTTTGTTGACCCATTAGTTTCCCAAATGTGGCCTCCAAGAGTATGCTTTGATGAATTGGACCTCAACTGATGCCTCTGCAATCCTTGGAAAATCATTCTTGAATTTTCATCCATCTTTATTTCGGTTACCATGGCCCTCTGATATCTGCCCAATGACATTAGCTTGTAGTGAAATGAATCTCACATGATTTTAAATGTTGTTTTCTCTACCTTGCTCGGATCAAAAGAAGATTGTCTTTCTTGCCCACTTTATCAATAACTTGGCCATCTTGAAGAAGTCACCATCAAATTGCCTTTGTAACATTCCTGAACTCATTCTTCCAGGCTTTTGCTGAACATTTTTGCATTTGAGCCTTATGAGTAACTTGTGCATAACATTGTCTTGATCTAACCCCTGGTATACCCTGGACAGACCATGCGAAGATGTCTTTGAATTCTTGCATCCATTCAAATCACACTTGGCTTTTGTTGAGAAAGTTGAACAGATCTTTGTTTCTCACTTTTCATCTCAAGTGCCAAAACTTATAACCTCAATTTCTCGCTTGTGAGGCAGAATTATTCTCCTCATTTCTGATCAATCTTGATAATTTCTCATGGACATCAGCTTCCTCTTCATCCTTGCATTCATTTAACTCCATTAACCATGCGGACTGCTCCATTTCAGAATTAGGGTCTGAGTCATTCATACATTGAGTAGTACCCCTGTAAAAAAAATTAGGAATATGTACATATACTTGAAGAGAATGAACATTTTAGGATGCATGTTTGCCATTTGAGAAAAATCATGTAAGAAACAAGCATCAAATACAAATAAACTGATTAACCTCCCTTACAAAGGACCCCAAATGCTCACAGGAAAAAGCGATTGGGATGATTCAAGGTATTACTCTGTAACGGTTCTAAAACTACAGATAGATCTCCTATGGTTCAACTTTCTATCATTGATCAAGGAAAACCCGGGTGAATTTCAGCCACCCCAATTCTATCGACATTTCTTCATTTATTTCCTTTACCTGCACAAAGGCATGCCCCCTCTTGCTTATGTTCTGATGCTCTCATCCAATTTTAAAGTAAGACCAATATGCTTATGAGTTTCCTTGTTTCTTTAATCAATTTCTTGCTCTTTTCCATAGAATATCCAATCATTTGCGTGCGAAAATTTACAACTTCTTCTGAGTGGAGTATAGATGAACTCTGCTTCTCAAGATGTTGGCTAGATATGTTGAAGGTTCTAACGGGTATGTCCATTTAAGGTTTCTTCATTTCAGCTGCTTGTTCCCAATTAGTTTCCCTTTACTCTTCTTTCTCTTTCTTTTCTTGAAGTCTTTCATCAATTGATTTTCATGCAACCCAAACACATTACCTCCGATTAGGTGACTACCACTTGTGTTACAAATCTTAATGGTCTAGACATCAGTGTTGACCTCCAAAATCCCATGGTTTAGAAAGTTTTGAACTTGTAGCTTGAAAGTGTAACAGTCTTCAATGCCACGATTATGAACTCCATTATGATTCTCACAATGATTCCTGATGTTGTAACGACTCGAGTGATGAGGCTTTGAAGATTTCAAATGACATACTGAAGCTTCAAGTAATTTGAAAAACAGCTCTCAATAGGAAACATGAACGAGATTTAGTTTAATATTTGATTTTCCACTGACAAGTGCATCTGGAGCATTTGACTTTGATGTATTCTTCGGTGAAGAAAACATTGTAGAAGTAGATGTCCAAACATTACTCTGATTCTTATTGACTCCGAACTGTAGTGGATCACCATCAAATGCTTGTTGTGGACTACATCTTTTATCCCAATTCTTTCAGCAGATAATGGTCTTTTATAACATCAGAGATCTTAAAACCATAAATGCTCATTTCTGATGAAATCATTGACTCTGTTTCAGAACCATACCATGAAAGGACTTGTAAAACTTCAGGGCACTGTCATCAAAATATGGATTCTACACGAGGTTGGGCAACAAATATGAATATGACATTAGACTAGGAATAGCTGTATCTCTTTTTTCCTGTTGAACCATTCAATCTCTCTGTCTTGATTTTTTTGTGCTTTTTGCTCCTCTTGTAGTTAATTCCTTTGTGAGAAAAATTTAATCTTCAACTAGGTCCTTGATTTTCAACATTTCAAAGAAAAGGTTCTACAATACCTCAATTGCTAGATTCATCATGTATTCAAACTGTCACTAAACCATTGATCAACAAAATTTTTGGCAGAAACACTAGATGAATCCAGCAAAGTGGAAAACCAATGATCAACAAAATTTAAACTTCCATGTCTTTCCACTGGAATACCTTCATCTCAGCATCTTCAAACTTCACCAGTGTATTCACCTCATTACTTTCTTCTGATCTATTGAATTTCTCATAGATGCCCCCACTATACTAATATGAACTTGCTCCCCATATCCTCTTTTTTTGTTTTTGACCCTTTTTTGGTCTTTTGACTTTCTCCTTTTCTCCTTTTTCTTTCTTTTGTCTTTCTTTTTTTTTCTTTTTTTCCTTTTTTTGTAGGGAGAATCATTCATGTTGGACCCTCATGTGAGATGTGATACCCGTTTGCTTATCAATATTAGTATTTTGTTTGAAACATTCGTTTTCTGCCTTCCCTAATTCCAAGCAAAACGGTAGCTTAAATTACCAACTCATTCTGGGACTAATCAATCCTTTGCTCAACTTCACCCAAGCAGTCCTCAATAACCTTCTGAAATTGCCATACCCTAATAATTTTATTGCCCAAGCTTCTCAAAATATTGGTTTTCCACTTTCACACTATTATCTAAAAAATAATGCAATATTATTTAAACAAAATGTAATTATTATTATCTTTTAAAATGATGTTATTTTAAAAAATGCAATGATTTTTCTAAAACACAATATTTAAACAATGCAATGCATGGATGCACGAGGTATCAATTTCATAGACAAGTGTTTAGAGCAACATCCATTAGCCAAAAGGCTGAATACAAGAAATAGACAATTTGATTATAGAGATCAGCTTGCCCTTGTCCCTAGGCTAATCACTTTGTTCTGCTTCCAAGTCAGCGTCTGTCCTAGCTTGGTGCTGATGTCAAGGTGTTGTTACAGGTCCATGGCTTCAATTGATAAACTCTGCACGAATCGGGTGACTAACCGTACATGGCTTCTGAATTTGATCATCTCATGATTCTTTATTTGGATGGTTTGGGTGGCTACCTCAAGCTTGCCTTTTAGTTCATGTCCTCCATTTCTAGTGCCCCATCGAAACTTGTAAGTTGGCCTTTCAATTCGCGTGCAACACTTTCCAATCCTTTTTGGAAATTTTCTCTATTTGTGAAATTCGAAGTGACAATTTTGAGTTAAGAGCTTGATTCTTCACTGATTTCTATTTGGTCCAACTGTATAAATCTTTAGCCATTGAATCTTTTTCATCGCTGCCATTTAAATGTCTTACTGTAACTGTTTGCATTATGAGATATGACTCCCTTAAATATTGTCCCTTTTTTGAACTGAGTCTTCTCTGACCAGGTCCACACCATCTTATTGTCTTCTCCTTGTCCATCGAACTCATTGGCCATTAAAAACACTACGTAACTTGACTGGCCCTCGAATTGATACCTCTAATGAATGCAAAGTGATGTCTGGTAAAAAAAACAAGAAAACAAAAAAGAGATAGTGTTTGTATTGTGAATTAATATGGAAAACAAATAAGAAAATTATTAGCATAGAAATGCACATAATATTTAGCAAAGAAAGTAACTAGAGAAATGTATTTAAACCAGCAGCATCTTTCCTAGGCTCCTGTTTGGCTCAAGCGTGGTGGGCTTATAAAAACATAATGTTGGCTTTGTTATAGACTCATGGTTCCTATATTGTTGTTACCGTCTATTGTAACAGTAAGACATCGATTCGGTAGTATAGGTCCCTTATAACGGAGGCGTGGGCCCCACAATGTATAAGGTTAGTATACCGTAAGAAAACAAAAATCCAAACTCGGAGCTGGAGAGCATCACGTCGGATATTGTCTTTCTCCCACTTAAGGGTGAAATACCCGGGCCGAGGGTTTATGCATGAATGACATATATATCATACACAAAAACTTCCTCCATTTTTCCTGAAAATTCATCTAACAATTCTTAGAAAAAATTAAATTCAAATTATTTCTTAAAATGCCAAAATGCCACATAGAATTAATTAATAGGCATGACTCTCAATTCATCCCCAACAGAGTCGTCAAACTGTCGTGACCAATTTTAAAACCGCGTGTAAAAAATGGCTGGACGGTTAGGGTTTGGAAATTGGTGTTTTACCATTTTTAATTTGATCTTGAAATTAGGGGGTTTTTCATATTAAATTGAATTTCCTTTATTTATTCTTAAAACACCAATTTGGAGTCACCACCGATCACTTTGGTAGACCGAACACCATAAAAACGGACCAGAGATTCTTTTTAGCAAGATTTGGTTCGTGATTCGGTTACATGTAGGGAAGGGTTAGCACCCGTAAAACGCCCGTTATCGGTACCTTATTAATTCCACTTGTCATTTTGGCATTTCGAACATTAATATGAATTTAATTTAATTTTTGATTGTTAATTGAATCTCATTTCGAATGGGGACATCCTTTTGTAAGAAAGTACATTTTAGACGAATATAATTTTTGAAACGTCCAAATACATTAGGACACTTCAATTTATATTCAAAATTTATCTCAACACAAAAGGTTTAATGCATGTTCAATTATTGTCTTGACATTTTTAAGTTACAACCTAATTAAGGCTCCATTAGTTTTATTAATTAAAGAAACTATGAATATTATTAAGTTTAGGGTTTATGTGATAACACCCAAATAATTGGGCACTACCCATATTAAGCCCTAAATCAATAATATTCCTAATCATTCAATGTTACTAGCTACTTATATCCTATCTTAATTTAATTTTATTTTATTTAAAACTAACTAAATGTGATTACATGTTCTAGGTTTAAATGAAATGCTAGATATTTAATTAAAATACCCCTTTGATTAACATCTCATTACATTGAGACACTAATCAAAAGAGGATATTAAAGCTGTTATTTAGCACCCATTTATTTTCTACAATTGTCTTCCCATTCAATTATTTTAATTAAAGTTCCTAAGCTAAAGGTTCTAATTAACATAATTAGGTGATTAAGTTTTCCCAACAAGTATACTATATGCTTAATTTAAAATCATGCAAGCATACAATTAAATAAACAATTATACAAATAGATGGGACTGAATTGAACTACTTTTAAAGTACAGGTGCCAATTTACAAAGAGAAACGACCAAATTGAAAGTATTTACAAAGCTTGAGGACTCAACCAGTAATTAACCCCGAAAACAGAAAAAGCGCGGGTCAAACCCGACCCGCTTGGAGACGCACAGATCCTTTCCTGCCAAATTTGACTTTTCCTCTCATTTTTCAGAAAACCACACTCTCTCTACCCGTTCTCTCACACACTATCTCTCGACAAACAAGATTTTTCCTTCAACTCTCACTAAAATGGATCAAAACTCACATTTTCAACCGCGTTCTTCGTGTGTTCTTCATTTTTTTCTATTTGATCCACGAAACCCTATCACCAACCATGCTCGACTGTTATCCGACCACCACTCAAGGCTCTGGTCATCCCCCACCTTCTGTCGGCCATTGTGCACCTTCAGCCAGCCTCCGCGGGCAATTTCTGGTCGCCGGCCTAAACCCTAAAATACCCTAAAATTCCCCCTTTTGAACCTAAAACCCTTGATCTAACTCCGGCTCGTCGAAGCCACCCTTCTTCCCCAACCTAAGGCTTAAAACTACCCGAAACCCATCGTTTTCGACTCCACCAATATACTCAGGCCGACTCGCTCCACGTCTCCGATCACCAAGATAAGCCATCAACCACTACCGTTCTTAATTTGCTTCTGATTTTTCCATTTATTAACCTTGATCTAACCTCTTTTTCGTGTTTATGTGCAAGAAATCAAAAGATGAAAAGAAGCTCACCTTCATGGCGGCGAAATGCTAATTCCGACAGTGTTCGTAACTCCAGCGGCGTTTGTTCGGCTTCTTCCGGCGACGATCGGTACCGATAACCCTTCAAAAGGTCGTTGACTCCTCGGTTGCCAACGTTTCAACTCCCAATATTATGTAAAATTATCGTATTGCCCCTTCTCTCTCTATTAATTATTATTTTCTATCTAATATTGAGTGCCTAATAATTGTCCAATCTGAATTTTCTCTCTCCTTATTTATAGGGTTGTCAACGAAGATGTCATCAGGAGGCTTGAATCTAAGTGAAAGCTCAAGGACCAATGTTAAACCAACACGTGTCCTTTTGGATACAACTTTGTGCGAGAAAATAAGTTTTGGACTGAATTTGTGTTTCTTTTGGTTGTACATGTGTGTTTATTTAGGTTAAGGATATAGAAATTGGGCCAATCTTTGTAATGAGCTTTATACATGTATATTAGACATTTTATATAAATGGACTGTTTTTATTTCAAGGTTATAATATCTATTTAGTATACTTTGGTTTTATTTATATCGATATATATATGGATACTCGAACAAAATACGGGTATTACACGCATTATGAGGCATTGACGTGTGTTTGCTTTGCGCATGTTTTTCGTGAGGCGAATAGTATTGCGGATGCGCTTGCTAAAGAGGGTGTGGATCGTGAGTTGTTGTTCCATGATGGCTGGTGAGGCCACGTTGGGACTTTTTGGTTGATAGGGGTTGTGTTTTAGACTGTGTCGAGTAGGAGTGGTTCGTGGTGTTTGCGTTTTGTTTCGGTGTTTTCTGGGGGGTGTTTTGTTTACCTTGTTGCTTGGTTTCTAGGTGTTTTGCTTCGTTGTAAGTTTTCGTACTTGTACTCTTTCCCTCCATTTAGGTTATGGAGGTTTTCAATGAGGCACACGAAAACTTTTGTATGATTTTTGCTTCTTGAAATCATACGTTTGTTGATAAAAAATACCCACTTTTCAAACTCAATTTTTATAATGGTTGATCTTAAGGACTCACTTTTGAAATTCAATTTTTTAAATAATTATTATTAGGGACGTAATTTTTTAGGTTTGCCCTAGGGCCACTAAAATCTCAGGAACGACTCTAGTTACACATTATTATGTATTTTTGAATATGTTAGATTTTAGACCTCATCAATCATATATAATATTCTTGTGAGATGAATAGAAATATAAGTGAAATTAAAAACCATTAAATTTATATGGGTGAATTTGTTAGATTTTAGACCTCATAAATATTTGAATATATGAAAATTTTAGAATTTATTTTATATTTGTCGTACCATTGTCGTACCCATACCCTGATATTTTAAAAATTACTGTTTCTTGTCCCCGTCCTCATATCCATCCCCGTTTCTGTACCAATGTAACATAGACCCGAAGTCGAATAGTACTTTTGAGGCGAAGAATTATGATGCAATCATGACGGGTTTGTCTAAAATAAACTGGTTAAACTAAGGTTAAAAGAAAATCAAGTTGTTTTAGTCGTTGGATTTACATGAACAATTAATAGGCGTTCGATTAAAAAGAAAGAAAAGGGGAATACAACCTGGCTAACCGGTAACCCTTGAAGTTGGGGAGAAGCCAATTAAAAACTTGCATAAGGCCTCTGTTGAGCGGGAAAATGAATGGTTACGGCATTTCATCCGTTAAACACATTGAAAGCTTTGAAGGAGTATTTCTGCGAGTTTTTTATTTCTGAAGTAAATTTAGAAGGAAGCAAGCTGTCAATTAAGAATCTTGTTTCAATCTATTCTTGAAATTTTGTCTAGAGAAATCTACGTAAGGAAAATGAGGTTTCTTAAAGGGATTTGAAAGAAGTTATGGTTTGGGATGGGTATGTTGTTTTCGGGTGAAAAAGGGTTTTTTTTCCGAGGGATTTTGTTATTGCGTGGTTGTATTGGTATGAAGCAATTATTTTATTAGAAAAATATCAGGATCTGATTCCAATTTTCTGGGTCAACCTTTCATTCTAAAAGAAGTTGGTGTTTTATGTGTTCTTTGACATAAACAACATAGGCACAAAGCATTTGCCAGTAATTTTGACGTTAGTCTAGGATAATAAAGGAAATCTCTTGTAAATAAACATGAATTCTTACTATCTCTACTTCTTCTTTTTGTTGTATGATGTGTCTAATACCCCAAACTAGGGCTTAATGACATGAATTATAAGTGACTAGAATTTATTTGAACAAACATCACACAATTTAAAAGATTTTAGTAAACCTAGTAATCTAAATAAGAAGGAAGCGAAAACTAGTAATTAAATTAAAAGGAATTAATAACCAAATGGCTGAATTGTGAAGAACTAAATTAATGTATATTAAAACATGCGGTCTTGCATGCAACAAGTAAATTTGCATGGCCAATTAGGAGTAATTTGACCCCAAATTAGCCATGTGGTTGTCTACTAAAGAGAAAACAATTTCTCTTTGCTTGATCATCATCTTCATCCTTTTCTCCATACAAACATAACCGAATAGAAAGAGCTAGAGGGAGAGAAATTCTTGAGAGAAAAAGGGGAAGCATTCATATATGGAGCATCATGGATTTAAGTTGAATTAATACTTGGGTAGGTTAGCTTGAAAATAAAGTAAGCTTCCATTCTCTTTTTCTTATCATTTGAATAGGTAGACTAGAATTGGATTGAATTGAATGTCTTGATAATTTGTTCAATAGCCATTACTAAATGCTTGTTAGAATTCTTAATATATGATGATGATTTTGTTGAATAGCTATGTAAAATTTTAGATTGAACAATGGATAATTATGTGAAAAATGGTTAGTCGATCGAATGGACATGTATAACGTTAGCCGAATATAATTGATGATAGATTGTATTGAATTTAGTATCAATTGAAAGTAGGGATGTAATTAAATGTTAAACACCTAATTAAAATCATGTGAACTGGATAATTGAGGCCTTGGATAAACTAGATTGATGATGAAATTGAGTGAATTGAACTATAATAGAAAAGTGGTCACATTGCTAGAAAAAAAAATTAACACTAGGGATTGTTTTGAAAGATTGGCTGAATTAGGGACTAAATTGGATGTTTTAAGGACTGTAATTAATTTTTAATAACAGGGAAAAACAAGGGAATAAGTGGTTAAAGGGCTGGTATGAAACTGTTAAAGGAAATGGACAGACTGGAACATTAAAGTGCACTAGAATGAAAGTTGTACTGTTTTGCAAACATGTAAACTGCTAAGGACTGTTTTGGTGTTAAAATGAGTAAAGTGATGAAGCTTAAGAGGTTAAAATGTGTTAAAAACAGTAAGCAAAACAGAATTAACTGGATCAATCATGTGCTGGAAATGTAAGGTGAAATATGCATGAAAGAAGTAGTTGAGAAACTAGTTAACTAGAATTGCTGGAATTGTAATTGGTGGTTTAATTGGTTGATTTTAATTCCATGTATTACATGGATTGTTGGCTCAAGAAGGAGACTTTGAAGAGGAGGCTAAAGTTCAACAAACAAGAGAAAAGCTTAAGGGGATAAACATTCAAGATTTACTATGTTTAAATAATAAATCTAATTATACTTGGTAATTAAAGTAAGGGAAGTATGGATTAAATGTGTGATTGATATGGAAATTGCATTTGGTATGTGATTTATAGTAGAAATGGATAGGAATTGAATGTTTGATCTTTCATGCTTAATCTATATGGTTCGTATGACTCAGGAATAAATAAGAATTTGATGCTTGATACTAGTTGATGGCTTGATATGAATACTTGATAGACTTTATAGTACACATGCTAGAATTTGTCTATGGTTCGAATGGCCTAAGGGTGTACCTTGTTCTTGATATACATGGCTTGAAACAAGAATCCTTGAATAAATCATGTCTTGAATAATACTCGAATTGCTTGATTAATAACATATAATCAAATTATGTCCTTGGTTGATAGTTGTTCATAGGTAGAATGGCATGCAGAGAGTCTAGAGCTCATGTGTTAGGGTGGACTACGGTCCTGGGCCCAGACCCTTATTTGGCGACAGTATGAGGGAAGCTTGTGGTCACTTGGCGACAGTAGGAGGGTTTTCACTGGTATAGTACCATCTTATGGCGACAATTTGTTGGAGACTTGATTACCTAGACATAACTAAATACCAAGGCAAAAATATTGATGATCAAGCTTGAAATAAAATGAACTATATACAAGAAGTAACATAAAATCTTAATCCTTGTTTGATCTTGCTTGCTTCTTGGAATTGAAAGGATTTAAATGATAACTATAATTCTTGATTTGCTTGTTTACTACTTGCTAAATTGGTGAGTTGTACATGTAACCATGTTCGAATGGATGATAAATGATCTACCTCAATTTTCTTAGAAAATGTACATATGATCCTTGTTTTAGATGTTAATGAAAATTTTTTAATGAAATTCTTGTTGCTTGATAGGCTTTTTGCTATTCAAATTCATGCTTGCATAAATGAGTTTAAATTTACTTGATATCTTGACTATGATAGACACTTTGTATCTTAAATAAATAGTATACTTGTTTACTTGAGCTTATAGCCTTAAACTTGAAACAAATTAATATACTCTAGATTATGACTCAAAATTAAAAGGAAAAAAAAACTCAAGCTTGAAATAACTTGCTAGTTCTAGGGCTACCTCAGTAAGTACTTAATTGTATTATCACTCTTGTTTCCATTCTTCCCAATCTACAAGTTAAGTGGATTGAAAGATATTCTTGAGTTGAGGCAAGGCAAGACAAGATCAAGCAAAGTATGATTCATGTCCTTTTGTAAGCTCATATTTGGTGACCTTAGACATGTATCTAGTCTAGTTATCATGCATTTTAAATCCTTGAAAGGGTTGTACATATTTGACATATTATGGTTATGTAAAGACATATTATTATGACTTTAAACTTGTAGCCTAGTTGATCTAGGTGTTATGTTTTGTTATACAAGCATGGATGGTTAAATGATGTGATATATAATGTCTTATAATGCTTAGAAGTATGCTAAATGGCTTGATCCATGTCTTGATTACTTGATTATGAGATGTATAAGGCTTAATACATGCCAGATCATGTCTTGATATGTCATGTTACAATGGAGTATACAATGCCATGTTGTAGTATGTAAAAGGGATAGATTGGGATCATATATGATAGGTTCTTGTTGCCATGGATTAGGTTGATATGGATATGCTATTGATCCATGTATTAAGGCTATGTATAATTGTTTGATATCTTGATTAATGAGCATGCCTACTCGAATGTAACTAGAAGGATATGTTGGGTTCTTGTGTTTGTGTCTATTCGAAAGGAACATGTTTAGCTTGTATGAACATAGTTGATCCTTGGTATTGTATTACATGATTAGGATAAATCTCAAAGCATGATAGTATGGTAACATGTTCGATTGGTTTTTGATCTAATTGACTTTAGTGATTCATGTCTTGGATCGAATGCTACGTTTGTATATGATGAAATGTTTACACTTTCTTGTTTTAGATTATGATGTTTAGGTTGATTAGTAGAAACATATAGGGCTTGTGTACCCATGTTCCAGTTTCGATTGATATGTGATTCATGTTATTGCTTGTTTGATTAGAAGTCTACTCACCTATTAGGGGTGAGTTATGAAAAGTTTAATTGGTTTGTGTTTTTCTTGTATGAGTTTCTTAGCCGGTTTACAACTAAACCAGGTAAGGGGTGTTACAATGTGAGTGCGTAATTTTGATTTTCTATCAAATAAACATGAATGCTCTTGATTATTATTAGTATCTTACATAAATATTAGTTGAATGTTCCATCTTGCATTAAATTGTTGATTTAGAGTACAAAATTTTAAAATGAACAAAAGGCAACATTGATGTCCCTGTATGTTCTTGAGTGTGAAACAAAGGAAAATGTTCTTTTTGTTTCCTCTTGGTTTGTTTATTGTTTTACGTATAGTGTTTAAGGAGTGATGAAAGTGTGATGCACTCTCTCTGCACCATAGGTTTGCTTTAGATGTGCTTCAAACAAAATATGATGCTTGCTTAAGGGGATTGTATTCATCCTTTAAATCCGAGATGATCTTGCTTTCACTTAAAGTAGTGATTACCAAACTGGGAAGATTTTTATACACATGGATATCCGAAAAATGCAAACCAATGAATCCCATCAATGAGGTTTTCACATCTAGAAAAAATACCAAGTAATAATTTTCTATGCCAAAATTAAATCCTTGACTCTTTTTCTGCTTGCATTTGACTACCATCTGACATTTAACATCTATTAAAATTTGTACATGTTCAATTCATATAATTAATTCTACAACTATTATTCGCTTGTGTACTTGTGTTCTAGTTTCGAATAGTTTAGGTTGATTAGTAGTAACATATAGGGCTTGTGTACTCGTGTTCTAGTTTCGATTGATATGTGATTCATGTCGTTGCTTGTTGATTAGAACTATACTCACCTAGTAGGGGTGAGTCATGAAAAGTTTAATTGGTTCGTGTTTTCCTTGTATGAGTAACACTTCTTAGTCAGTTTACAACTAAATCGGGAGAGGGGTGTAACATTTATTGGCATCAGAGCTTAGGTTTAGTCGATTCTCGGACTAAAACGGGCCCTATTACATCATATAGGATTTAATTGGCCACCTTGATAAGAACCTTGTTCCTATCTATTCTTGAAATTTCGTCTAGAGAAATCGACATAAAGAAAGGTAGGTTTTTGGAGGGATTTGAAAGAAGTTATGGTTTGAGATGGGTATGCTGTTTTCAGGTGAAAAAAGGTTTTTTTAGGGATTTTGTTATTGAGTGGCTATATTGGTATGAAGCAATTATTTTATTCAAAAAATATTAGGATTTGATTCCAGTTTTCTGGATCATCCTTTCGTTCTAAAAGAAGATGATGTTTTTATGCGTTCTTTGATATAAACAACATAGGCAGAAAGCATTTGATAAGTTCCCAAAAGTCCTATTTTTTTGACCCCTTATCATGGCAATTATCACTCAACCTACACCAATTTGAGATGCATTATGGCCTTTCATGCATAGATTTCATCATTTAAACCTTTGATCTTATTATTCGGTTTATTCTATGAAAAATGTACTATTTAATGCATGATTGGTATTCTTGCAGATTTGTATTGTTGGAGCAGGATGATGCCGACGCAACACAAAAAGCATGTGGGAAGATGAGGCCAAAGCAGCAGATATCAGACCTTGATCAAGCCAAGCCACATGATAGTTTCTACTACAGGAAGCTGATGAAACCTTACAGAGCAAAGCAAACCGATGCCGAGGCAGCGAAAGCCAGGCCACGGCCGCAACTCGCCAGGGAGGAAAATGGGCAAAGTGGTAGCTGACTTGTAGAGCTTTTAACACTGGATTTTTCTACACACTTTGCATGGCAACTGGAGCTCGAGAAGAGGAGGAAAACATAGAAGAAAGTATAAAGTTTGACTTTTGGTCAAAAGTGTATATTGTAATAAATTAAAGAGATTTACTTATTTAATAAAGTCTAGTCCAAGTCCAACTTAACTTCCTATCCAAGAAGGATTTGTGCCTACACCTTCCTCTATATAAAGGCATGCCGCCAAGACAAAAAAAAAGAGGAGAGATGAGGGGGGAAACAAGAAGAGATCGGATCGAGAGGGAGAGAAGAGCGTAGGATTAGTTTCATTATATTCTAAATTTTCTTAAGGTTAGGATTAGTTTGTTTAGTAGTTGTGTGAAAACTCTTTGTACTTAGTTTTTGTTCTTAATGCAATAAAAGTTAAGGTTTGCTTATTCTAGCTTTAATCATTTTTGCATTCTACTCAGGAGAGGGTTTTTGAGATCATCTATTTGTTTAATATCGGGAGAGTTGAGCTCACGAAAGGAATAAGTACAGTTTTTACCCCACGTGGTGTTAACTAACTCGGCCTAGGGATATGTTAGAATTTCAGCGGCTAAAAGAAGTGTAAGAACATTTGATGTTTGCCCTTTGATTCACACATGGAGGTATCATCAGAGTTCAGTCATCAACGAATGTTTCGTGCTTAGGGATAAGACATAAACACCCAAGAAAACTTTGCCGAGCCTTAACTGTATCTACCCACGAGCAAGGGATTGCCGCGGCAGGACTTTAGCCGTTGCGGCTGCGGCAGGGATTTAGGTCACTGCCATGGTAGTAGTGTGTTGCTACATTCAAGAGAGAAATGAAGTCAGTAGGATTCCACACTACGACACATTCTAATTCTGCCTATTTTCTCATCTTGCTTACTTCTCTATTTTATTTACTAGATTTCATTAGTTTAGTTATTTTTAGATTATATCAAATCACTCAATTAATTTGTATTTTTACTTTATTTATTTTGCAGTGCGAGGGAGTAGAACCGAAGGTTGAGTACCAATCCCTATAGAGACGATACTCTTATACTTATCCCTATATTACTTGAGTCGTGTATACTTGCACAAATTGCGGAGCACTACTTACACGCAACACATTTGCCAGTAATTTTGAGGTTAGTCTAGGATAGGAAAGGAAATCTCTTGCAAATAAACATGAATGCTTGCTATCTCTGCTTCTTCTTTTTGTTGTATAATGTGAGTGCGTAATTTTGATTTTCTTGCATATAAATATGAATGCTCTTGATTTTTATTAGTATCTTACATAAATATGAGCTGAACGTTTCATCTTGCATTAAATTGTGGATTTAGAGTACAAGATTTTAAAATGAACAAAAGCCAGCATTGATGTCCCCGCAAGCTCTTGAGTGTGAAACAAAGGAAAATGTTCTTTTTGTTTCTTCTTAGTTTGTTTGTTGTTTTACGTATAGTGTTTGAGGAGTGATGAAAGTGTGATGCACTCTTCCTGCACCTTAAGTTTGCTTTAGATGTGGTTCGAACAAAATATGATGCTTGCTTAAGGGGATTCTATTCTAGACACTTAGTGTGTAACAAGTATTCATCCTTTAAATCTGAGATGATCCTTCTTTCAAGTGATTACTAAACTGGGAAGATTTTTATGCACATGGATATCCGAAAAATGCAAACCAATGTTTAACCTCCTCGACCCAGTCTGGACGATAGACCGAACTGAACGTGTCACACGGGGAATATTGAAGTAAACTGGGAAGTTTACTTCAATAAGCAACCTTATTTTTTGTTTTATCTTTTCTAGATGCACATTATTATCCTACGTGTTAACTTCGCAGTGGAACGATTTGCAACTCGACCGGACATCAACTTGGGACTCGATTGCATACAATTGCACTTTAGGGACCATTTTGTAAATTTACCAAATTACAGAGACTTCTTCATATTTTAAGTTACCATCCTTTAATTAGTCAAATTACATGCATCACTATCAAATCTCAACTTAAAATAATCATCCAAACTCATTTAATTATATATATAACATTTAGGGACTGAAATGTAAAGAAATAAAATATTAAGAGATTCTTTTAACTAACTTACCAGCTGCCCGTATCGATACACCCACGACAAAACATCACCAAGATTCAAAGATAAAAGGCCCGTATCGATACCCTCTCGAACCGTGCTGATGCATTAAAAACCAGTAGCTAAAACCCGTATCGATACGCCCCCGTGTATCGATACTGTTGCGTGTAAAAGGTGCTCCTCAATTAGTGCAAGTGTACACGTCTCAAGTAATATAATATGAGTATTAGAGTATCGTCTCCACAGGGATTTGGATGGCTTCCTTCATTTATCTTCTCACACTGAAAAAGAAAACTAAAAGTAAAAACACAAGTAGAGGAGTTTTGGGTTTTAATTAAACTAAAAATCATAAACTAAAGTAAGCAAGTAAAAGTTGAGAATCAATATGAGATAATAGGCCGGATTAGATTGTGTCGTAGTGTGGAAAACAGATTGACTTGTCTCGGTCTTTGAATTCAATAAACACCAAACTGCCTCGACAATGACCTAAGTACCTGTCGCGACAATAAGTTGTGCTACCTCGGCAATAAGTTGTCGCGATGTCAAGGTTCAGCAAAGCATCCTTTGATGGCTCCTCCTTATCCCTAAGTCGTAGCACTGTTGATGAATGGGCCTTGATAATGCCTCCCGACGTAAACCAAGGATGAACATCAACCCACCTCACGATTCTTTTACCCATTGAAATTCTAACTTATCCCTAACCAAAGTTATCTTCCACCGTTGGGGTGAAAATCATGCTTATTCGTTTCTTGAGTTTAAATCTTTCGATATTAGAAAATGAATAACCTCACAATACTCTCTCTCAATAAGATTGCAAGAATAAATCAATGCCAAGAATAAGCAAACCTTGAACTAAGTACGATTGTTTTCTCACAACTACTCAACAAAATAATCCTAACCCTAAGAGAATTTAGAACATGATGAACATGGAGATCACACAACTAAACCTATTCTCAAGCTGTTAATACCCTCTCCCCTCATGTGTGCGGCAAGCCTTGTTTAAATAGAATACGGGTAGGGCAATTTCCTTATTGGATAGGAAGTTAAGTTGGACTTGGACTTGTCTTCATTAAAGAGGTGAATCTCTTTAATTTTAATGCCTTTACCCACTTTGGGCAATTTCCATCTTTATCCTTCCTTTTATGTTTCCACCATCTTCTTGTGCTCTGATTTCCATGCAAAGTGTGTTGAAAAGTTTGACGTTTTATGCTCTACAATTTGGCTACAACTTTGCATACTTTGCCCACCGGTAGGTTGATCTATGCACTAGCTCGGTAGAGGATATCTACTGCCTCGACAACGGTTTGTCACTGGATCTACTCCGTAAGGCTTCATCTTCACAATTTAGCTTCCTTCAGTGGAAGCTGTCATCTTTGGCTTAGCTTGATCTTGACCTATCACGAGCTCGTTCTGCACCATCTTCCCTTCTCTTCATTGCTCGCTCGGCATCACCTGCTCCGACAGTGAGTAAATCTGCGAAAGCAGCAAACATGCATTAAAACAGTACCTTATTCATTATATACACGAAATATCATGAACAAAGGTAAAAGCAATGTAATTAATGCATATAAGGCCATAATTCCACTCAAATGGGTGTAGGTTAAGCAGTAATTGCCAAGTAAAAAGGGTTAAAACATAGGACTTTTGGGCACTTATCACACCACCAAACTCGAACTATTGCTTGTACTCAAGCAATGCAAACCATCAATTGCCAAAACATTAATCTTCATGATATTTCTCCTTGGTCTTAGTTTTTCTTATTTTCCCCAAACCATGACAATGAATATGCTTGGCCCTTAATCCTTCAGATGCGTTAAGAATTCCCTAGAATCAAGCTATAAGATTTGTAAGTGTGTGCATGAATTGTGGACAAGATGATTATTTGGGTTCTAAGTAAACACTTAAGCATTAACCTACTTAACTTGGGTAATTTTTTATAAGCAATCTAACATACTAGAGCAAATTTCGGGCACCTCTAGTGATTAGCCTAGAGCTGGTTTCGGGTACCTCTAGGGCTTCCTTTAGCTAGACCCGGTGTTAGGCACCTCTAACTTTTTACCCAAAATTTTCTTCCTAAGCAAGACTATGTCCAAAGTGTCCTAGAACTCCTTAAATCATACAAGTCACAAAGGTGTATTAAAGTTCTCATCTCATAGTAGGATTCTAAGTTATCTTCCTTGTGCATCCTAAAATTAAAGGCTCTAAATAGTTCAAAACTATGGTAAGAAGAGAGATATCTATTGCCAATGTAGAAAATTCAATTAATTAAGATTAAGGCAATTGATGAGAACTATTACTGAGGCATAAGCTTTATTCGGCTAAGGCAATATGTGCAGTAAAAAAATCGAACAAGTATTAGACAAAACAGAACTGCATTGCAATATATTGATATGCCGCGATAGAGAACTGCCTCGGCAGCAAAACCTACACCCCCAAACTTAAGACAAGCATTGCCCACAATGCATTAATAGCAGATACAAAATATGAAAGAAAAATAAGCATAAAATTAAGGGCATTAAAGTAAAGGCACAAGAGAGAGAAAAGTTTGGATTGACTCAGATGAGTCGTCGATTTGTAGGATTAATTTTCTCCATTTGCAGGCCATATGCTTGATTTTATTGGTTTCTCTAGGTGGTTGGATGCGTGTGGGGGGGGGGTTGGTTTGGTCAGCGCGGTTACTTCTTCCTCTCCATCCGTGTCAAGGTGGAGCTCCTCCGTGGCTTGAACGGTGATCCCATAGGAGTGTCTAGATTGGGAAGTTTCAGTCTAATTGGAGAAGCGTTTTGTCCTGAACGGTGATCCCATAAGAGTGTCTAGAGGTGCTTTGTCGTTGGCCTTCCTGGCCGCGACAGGGGAAGTGGTGTTTACGGCGGTAGAGTGCCTTGGTGAGTGATGCTCGCGTAAAAGTACTCTGCAATAGTGCAAGTGTACACGTATCAAGTAATATAATGATAGGTATATCGAGTATCATCTCCACAGGGATTGAGCTAGCCTTTTGGTCTTACTTCCTCACAATGCAAAACAATTAAAGTAAAAACACAGATGAGTTGGGTTGTTTGACTAAACTACAATACGAAACTAAAATAAGCCAGGAAATAAAGTAAAAGTGAATCAAGTTGAGAGAATGGGCCGAATTAGAATGCGTCATAGTGTGAAATCCTATTGACTTGTCTCTGTTCTTGAATGCTGCAACACCAAACTTCCTTGGCAGTAACCTAAGTTCCTGGCACGGCCGCAAAGGTTGATTCTATACTGCGGCAATATCTTTTTTCTTGGGCAGATGCTGTTAAGGTTCGGCAAATTGTCCTTGAATGGCCTCTCCTTATCTCTAAGCTCGGAACATTGTTGATGGCTAAACTCTGACCATATCTCTCGGCGTAAACAAAAGACAAACACCAACCAATCACACGCTTCTCTAAGCCGCTGAAATTCTTAACATATCTCTATGCCTAATTAGTTAACACCACGTGGGATGAAAACAATGCTTAATCGTTTCATGAGTTCAACTCTCTCGATATTGAATAAATAGATAATCTCACAAACTCTCTCTCGATAAGTATGCAAGAATGATTAAAGCCAAGAATAAGCAAACCTCAACTTAATTGCATTAAGAACTTAAACAAAGTACAATAGTCTTCACACAACTACTAAACAAACTAATCCTAACCCTAAGGAAATTAGAACACAATGAATGAAAAGAAAACACAAACTAAACCCTAAGCTCTCTCATCTCGAACTATCCTCCCCCTTTTCTTGTGATGACGGCAAGCCTCTTTTTATAAGGGATGGTGTAGGCAAAAATCCTTATTGGAGAGGAAGTTAAGTTGAATTTGGACTTAACTTAATTAAAGAGGTGAATCTCTTTAATTTAATGCAATATAGACTTTTAGCCAAAAGTCCAACTTTATCCTTCATTCCATGTTTTCATCCTCTTCTTGAGCTCCAGCTGCCACGCAAAGTGTGTAGAAAAATTTGGTGTTTAAAGCTCTTCAAATCGGCTACCACTTTGTCGTATTTTCCCTCTGGCAAGTAGAGCAGTGCACGGCCACGGCATGGCATTCTGCTGTGTCAGCATGGGTCTGTGACTGGTTCTGCTCTGCATGGCTTCATCATAAATCCGCTTCCCTTAGTAGAAGCTATCTTTTGTGGCTTGGCTCAATCAGGGTCTGCTACTAGCTGGTTCTGCATCATTCTTCCCTTGTCCTCTAGTGTCGTCACGCATCATCTTGCCCTCGCATCGTGCAAATCTGCAGAAGCACCAAACATGCATCAAATAGTACCTTTTCCATAGGATAAACATAATATAAGGATCAAAGGCATAAATAACGAAATCCATGCATGACGGGCCATAATGCAGCTCAAATGGGTGTAGGTTGAGTGATAATTGTCATGAAAAAGGGGTCAAAATATAGGAATTTTGGGCACTTATCACACCCCCAAACTCGAACTATTACTTGTCCTCAAGCAATGTAAACCATCAATTGCCAAACCTTAATTTTCATAAACCATCTCCTTCGTTTTACTTTTCCTTCGCTCTTCAAACTATGGCAAAGAACGCTCGACTTTTAAGTCTTTGGATGCCTTAGGAATTCCCTGGAATCAAAATATAAGATTTGTGTGTGTGTGCATGCATTGTGAACAAGATAATTATAAGGATTCTAAGCAAACACTTAAGCATTAACCTACTTTACTTAGGTATTTTTTTATAAGCATCCTAACCTACTAGAGCCAGTTTCAGGCACCTCTAGGGCTTCCTTAAGCTAGAGCCATTGTTAGGCACCTCTAACATTTTACCCAACATTTTTTCTAAGCTAGTCTATGCTCTAAATGTACTAGAATTCCTTAAATCATGCAAGTCACAAAGGTGTTTTAAAGTTCTAATCTCATAGTGTGATCCTAAGTTATCTTCCTTTATGCATCCTAAAAATAAAGGCTCTAAACAGTTCTAATCAATGGTAAGTTGAGAGAGTTCTATTTCCAAGTAAGAAGATTTAATTAAAACTAAACTAAAACAATTAATAAAAGTACTACCGAGGCATAAGCAAAATTAGGTTAAGGCAATGCAGTGATTTTTTTTGACAAGTAAAAGAACAAAACTGCATATAAATTATGTTATACTACCGCAGCATGGCCTTGCCTTGGCAACTGTACCTACACCCCCAAACTCGACCCAAGCATTGCCCTCAATGCTTATATTTCATTCATTAAGATAGAAAATATTAGCACACAAAATATAAGGGCGTTAAAAATAAACGACATAAAAAGAGGAATTTAAATAGATGGTGATTTGGAAGATTGATCTTCCTCGTCACTTTCTCTCTGCAAAATTAGCCTCTTCGGTTTTGATGCCGTGTAACCCCCTTAACCCGGCCTAGACGATTAACCCGAATTAAGAAGTTTACACGGGGAAAACCAAAGTCAACCCGAAAGTCAACCTTGATTAACGACCCTTTTTTTTTCTTTTTAATCTTGTCTAAATGCACATTAACCCTAGATATGTTCACAAGATAATCATACTCAAAGATCAAAACAATCAGAGAACATTCAGGGACTCAATTGAACAAATTACAACTTTAGGGACCAAAATGTAAATTCTGAAAATTATAAGGACTTAACCCAATTAGAAGTTACCAACTTGAAATTAATCATCTTTCATGCTTCTCTGCCAAATTTCAGCTCAAACGGACATTCCAAACTCATTCAATTGCAATAACAAATTTTGGGACCAAAACGCAAGCATTTCAAAACATATAACCATCAATTTCAGAGCCCAACGGTCGAGTGTTCCGAAACAGGGAGGACCTGTTCCGAAACGCGGGACCGTTCCGATACTGGTTCCGAAACGGGGCTTGGCAGTAGCATTTCCGTTCCGGAACGGTTCCTCCCGTTTCGGAACGCCTAGACCATTTCAGGCCCCTGTTCCGAAACCGTAGCACCCGTTCCGATACGGCCTGCCCAGATTTACAGATTTTTGCTGAAATAACACATATTTGACCCATCAAACATGCTCCAAATGCCACCAAAATATACCAGCAAGTCATTCAACAATCAAGGAACATAATTGCTTCAATCATACTCAAACATGGCATCAATTAAGCAAATCCCCAATTCTATAGGCAAGCTTCCTATTTCATAAACCATTCAAGCATCAAAATACCAAATCAACCACATAAAGGCCATTTACATGTTCCAACAACATTAACAACATAAAACCAACTTAAGGAGTCCAAAACATCTCCTAAAACATCAACATAGGTTCCCCATTGCCAAATGCCAAAAGCTAATAGTGTTTAAGAAACCTTCACCATACATGAGCTTAGTTCACCACTTGGATTCTTCACCTCCTTGCTGCCCTCAATGCACTTTAATGCTCTGCATTATTGGTTTAAGAAAAGAGAGAGAGAGCGTAAGCGAAAAGCTTAGTGAGGAATGCTCATTTAAAACCACACAATAATGCATTTATGAATCACCTTTAAAAACCTTAAATCATACATCATTTGCACATGCACTAAAGCATTTAAAACAAGCAATTCATGCTTCAAGTTCATAACATGTCACATTGGCAACAAGTGATACATTCAACGTAATATCCACACATGGACTTTTAAACACCATTATGATCTTACAATTTCCAAGGACCACACATGGACTTTTAAACACCATTGTGTCCTTAACAAGAATCATCCATGGACTTTTAAACACCATGACAAGGACCACACAAGGACTTTTAAACACCTTTGTGTCCTTAACAAGAATAACCCAAGGACTTTTAAACACCTTGGTGTTCTTAAATAACAAGGCTTACACAAGGAATTTTAACCACCTTTGTAACCTTAACCAATAACCAACCATGGACTTTTAAACACCATGTTGTTCTTAAAATACACAAGATTCACACAAGGACTTTTAGCCACCTTTGTGATCTTAACCAAGAACCAACCATGGACTTTTAACCACGATGTTGTTCTTAAATAAACAAGGCTCACACAAGGACTTTTAAACACCTTTGTGACCTTAACCATCGCTTGCCAATATGCATCATTAACAATAATATTCCACTGTTTTTAAGCATTTAACAAAGCCATAAACATCATGCATCCTTAGGCATCAAACCACATTTAAACAATGTTCAAAAACAAGGATCTCTTACCTTGAGCATCCTTCAACACATGGCTTATAATCTCAGCAAATAAACATGCTAAATATGCTTCCAAAACAGGATTTAAAACATGCAAACAAACCATATTGCACACAACCAATCCATGGTTCATCATCAAGAGAGTTTTTCCGAAAACTTACTCTTGAGCTTAGCTAAGTTGCTTAGACTTAAACTAAGCTCCCAAACCTTCAAAACATTGGTTTCAAAGCTGAAAACCAAAATCCACTCACAAATTCCATTTCGCCTCTTGCCGAAACACCAATCAAGCTTCCGGATCTCCACCACTAGGATCCAAAGATGACTCCCCTGTTTTAAACACATCAAAACAGTAGATTAATGCATCATCATGCATTAATATCTACAATGAAAGCACCTAAACTCGCTGCCCTCATCCACACTCCATTTTCGGCTACCAAACACAACCGAAAACACAACCAAACAACTCCACAACACCACCCAGCCAAGATTCATCAACTCTAAACATCTTTAAACATTAATTAACATCCAAAATGGATCTCAACACATCCTTATACCTCCAGCCATAACAGATCATCAAGATCACTCCACAAACCATCACTATTACAAGTAAAACTTAGGAAATTCAACCTATCCGGGATTGCATTGATTAAATCTCAATTTCTCATCAATTAAACATTCATTTAACATCAAATTGACACCTCAAAACACTGCCCAATCAGATTATACGAAATTTCATCAAAATCAAACAAATCTTGCATTTTAAAGCCAAAATCAAGAATACAATTGTAAAACCTTTAATTAAACACAAATCAAGGATTGAGAACTTGGGAATTTCAGTAAAGAACTGAGAATTTAGAGGAGAAGGACGTTCATACCTCTAAACTTGAGTTTCTCCCTTTTTAGAATCAAAATTCTTGAAGATCCAAGTAGCAAATGGTGAGGTTTTGTTGAAGAGATGATTAGAGATCAAAAGAGAATTAAAATCTCATGTTTGGATGTCAAAAATCAGAGGAAAAAGCTCTGGAGAAATGTGTTTGGTTTGAGAGAAAAGATGAGAGAAAATGAAAATAGAATTTTAGGAAAAGTTAGTTGGAAAATGCCAAAATATCTTCCCTCTCTTTTTCTTTTATTCAAAAACCATTTATTAAACCTTTAATATTTAGGAAAAATCTGGAGAAACTCCTATTGGGTAAATAGCTCCTTAAAGATTCAAAGTTTCAATTCTTTTTAAAACAGTCTCACAGTTTTCGAAAATTACATTTTGGTCACTAACCCAAAATGTCACACTTCCAAACCTCATTTTGTAAAATTGATTTCACTTTTCTCTTATACATAATAAAAGAGGATTTTAAGACATTTTTCCACATTTTTAACGCAACCCGAACTAGGCTTTCCAAAATTCACTCTTTTATATTCGAACCGCGAACCGACCGGTCCGGTCCAAACCCAAAACTTCTAAGCCCAAAATTGGGGTGTTACAACTCTCCCCCCTTAAGAAATTTCGTCCTCGAAATTTACCTGAAGGAAAGAGATACGGAAACTGCTCCAGCATGTCATCTTTCCGTTCCCACGTGGCTTCCTCAGCACGATGATGCTTCCACAACACCTTTACCAACTCAATGATCTTGCCACGAAGAACCTTACTATCCGAATCCAGAATCCTCACCGGTTCCTCATCATAGGTCAAATCCGGATTCAATTCCACTTCTTCCACAGGCATCACATGTGAAGGATCCGATCTATACTTCTGAAGCATAGAAACATGAAACACATCATGAATCTTCTCCAACTCCTGAGGTAACCTCAACTTGTACGCAACAGGACCCACACGCTCAATCACCTCGTATGGTCCAATGTACCTAGGGCTCAACTTACCCTTACGGCCAAACCTCATCACCTTTTTCCAAGGCGAAACCTTCAAAAACACACGATCACCCACCGCATACTCAATCTCCTACGCTTCAGATCCGCGTAAGACTTTTGCCGATCAGAAGCTGCCTTCAAACGCTCACAAATGAGCTTCACCCTCTCGGTGGTTCCTTTCAACAAAGCCGGCATCGAAACCAACTTCTGACCTGTTTCAGCCCAACAAAGAGAAGTCCTACACTTCCTCCCGTACAAAGCCTCATAAGGTGCCATTTGAATACTTGATTGATAACTATTGTTATAGGCAAACTCCACCAAAGGCAAATGTTTCTCCCAAGAGCCCTGGAACTCAATCACACAGCACCTCAACATATCCTCCAAAACCTGGATAACAGGCTCGGACTGACCATCCGACTGAGGATGATAAGACGTACTGAAATTCAACCGCGTACCCAAAGCTTGATGCAAACACTGCCAGAATCGCGATGTAAACCTCATATCCCTATCCGACACAATCGACTTAAGCACACCATGCAGCCGCACAATCTCAGCAATGTACAGCTCCGCAAGCTTATCTAAGGTATACGTAGTATGCACAGGCAAGAAATGCGCACACTTCGTCAGGCGATCTACAATCACCCACACCGAATTCTTCTTCGATGGTGACAAGGGCAAACCAGATACAAAATCCATGGTAATCCTTTCCCACTTCCATTCAGGAATCCTCAACGGTTGCAACAAACCTGATGGAAACTGATGTTCAGCCTTAACTCGCTGACACACCAAACACTTGCCTACAAACTCAGCAACATCCTTCTTCAAACCCACCCAATAGTACTCATCACGAAGATCACGATACATCTTAGTACTACCAGGGTGCATAGCAAAAGGACTACTATGACCTTCAGTCAGAATAGCACGCCTCAACTCAGCATCATTGGGCACTACTATCCGACTCCCAAAACACAACACTCCATCATCATTAAAGCAGAAATCCGAAGGCCTACCCTCCGCGATATCCTGAACATGAGATACCAAGGAATCATCCAACAACTGCTTTTCCTTGATCAACTGAACCAAAGATGGTTTCACCTGCAACTCAGCCACAAGACCACCATCATGCGAAATACTCAAACTAGCAAACATAGCCCTCAACTCAACAGCTACCTTCCTACTCAAGGCATCTGCTACAACATTAGCCTTCCCAGGGTGATACTCAATCGTCAAATCATAATCCTTGAGAAACTCCACCCAACGTCGCTGCCTAAGGTTCAACTCCTTCTGAGACATCAGATACCTCAAACTCTTGTGATCTGTGTACACAGTACACTTCTCACCATACAGATAATGCCTCCAGATCTTCAAAGCAAAAACCACCGCAGCCAACTCAATGTCATTCGTAGGATAATTGCGCTCATGCACCTTCAACTGCCGCGATGCATAAGCCACCACCTTACCCTCCTGCATCAACACACATCCCAAACCAACATAGGACGCATCACTATACACCACAAACTCTTTCCCTGATTCAGGTTGAACCAAGATAGGAGCTTGTGTCAAGGCTGCCTTAAGCTTCTCAAAAGCCTGCTGTCTCGCTTCCGTCCACTCATACCTAACATCCTTTTGCAACAACTTTGTCAAAGGTGCGGCAATCTTCGAAAACCCATCCACGAACCTCCGGTAGTATCCTGCCAAACCGAGGAAACTACGGACTTCATGAACCGACTTAGGAACCTTCCAATTCATCACCGCTTCAATCTTCTGAGGATCAACACGAATCCCCTCAACAGAAACCACATGCCCAAGAAACACCACTTCTTTAAGCTAGAACTCACACTTGCTCAGCTTAGCATAAAGCTGATTCTCCAACAAAGCTTGCAACACAACTCTCAAATGCTCTTCATGCTCCTCCTCAGTACGCGAGTACACGAGGATATCATCAATGAACACCACAACAAACTTATCCAGGTATTCATGAAACACACGATTCATCATGTCCATGAAAGCTGCAGGAGCATTTGTCAAACCAAACGGCATCACAAGGAATTCATAATGCCCATACCTTGTCCTGAAAGCTGTCTTAGGCACATCCACATCTTTCACCTTCAACTGGTAATACCCTGAACTCAAGTCAATCTTAGAGAACACAGCTGCTCCCTGAAATTGATCAAAGAGATCATCAATTCTCGACAAAGGATACCGATTCTTGATAGTCAACTTGTTCAGCTGACGATAATCAATGCACATTCTCATAGTGCCATCCTTCTTCTTCACAAACAAGACTGGTGCACCCCAAGGTGACACACTCGGCCGAATGAACCCACGATCAAGCAACTCTTGCAATTGCGTCTTCAGCTCTTTCAATTCCTTAGGTGCCATTCTATAAGGGGTAATGGACACAGGAGTTGTGTTCTCATACAACTCAATCCCAAACTCCACTTCACGATTAGGAGGCAATCCAGGAAACTCCTCAAGAAACACGCCAGGAAACTCTTTCACAACCCTGATATCTTGCACACGCAACTCCTTAGAACAATGATTCATCACAAAAGCTAGATAAGCTTCACAACCTTGCCTCAGCATCCGGCTCACCTCCAATGTAGACACCACATTGGCAAGAAATTTCACATTCTCACCAACCACAACAACCTCATAATCATCCGCAAGTTTCAAAGAAACTCGCTTATTCTCACAATCCACTACAGCACGATGCTCAGCAAGCCAATCCATACCAAGGATTACATCAAAACCATAGAAAGGCAACTCCATAAGATCAACATGAAAAACATGATCTTGAACAACCAAAGGACATCTTCTATAAAGCTTTCGAGTCACAACAGTTTCACCAAAAGAACTAGTGACACGCATACCAACATCCAAAGACTCAACATGCAAACCAATCAACTCAGCATGCTCACGCAATATATATGAGTGTGTAGAGCCAGAATCAATCAAGGAAAGTAATGACAAGAATTGCAGAGTGAAAGTACCTGCGATCACATCCGCGTCATTCCTCCCCTCCCTTTGAGCAAACACTCTAGCCTGACCACCACCTTCAGGCTGAACAGCTACAACATGAGCCACATTACGAACACCATCCTCCCTATGCTGGAAGTTACCACGGCCGCGCCCACGACCTCTTTGTGGTGCAGCAACTACAGGAGCACGCACTTGGCCACCAGCCAACATAGGACACTCTCGCCTCATATGATCCGTAGATCCACAGTTCCAGCACGCATTACCAGCTGCCACAACAGGAGCCTGCACCTCCCTCACAGCTCGAGGACAATCACGTTTCATGTGGCCACGCGAACCACATGTCCAACATGCACTCTGATCAACTCTAGCGTTGCCTCCCCGAGCAGGCGCACCACCACCTCGCTTAGCTGAGGACTGATACTTCTGATCACGCCCCCTCTTGTTCCGTCCACCACCAGAACTATAATCGGCTGCTCGCTTACCAGCACTTGACCCAGCACTTCTAGCAGATAAACCCAAGTTCATCTCTATGTCCTTTGCTCGGCCAACCAGCACATCAAAATCATTATACTCGGTAGCCAGCACATACATCTTTACATCCGTCACCAAGCCATAACGGAACCTTTCACACCTTTCCCGCTCATCCGGGACAAGCTCAGGTGCATACTGACTGAGTCGAACAAACTGGACCTCGTACTCAGCCACAGACATGCTCCCTTGAGTAAGAGACATAAACTCCCTTTTCTTTTCATCTAGGTACCTCACACCTAGATACCTTCTCTTGAACACACTCTGGAAGAACGCCCAAGTCACATCAGCTTCCGTCATCCCAGCGATTGTGGTTGTCCACCACGTGTATGCATCATCCTGCAGCAATGACACCACACACCCCAGCTTCTGCACATCAGTGCAACTCATTTGACCCAAGATTCTCTTGGTACTTTCCAACCAAGCCTCAGAACCTTCCGCCGACAAACCCCTGAACTCAGTCCCTCCCAGACTGCGCAAACGCTCCAAGGGTAGTCTAACTCCAACATCTCCCTGATGCCCAGCTCCTTGAGCTCCAGCTACTGTTGCTTGAAAAGCTCCAGCAATAGCTTGAATCAACACTGTCATGTCAGGTACAGCTTGTCCCTGACCAGCTTCAGGTCCAGCGACCCCAGCACCAGCTGCCGCTCCAGCTCTTTCACCCTCAGCACCACCACCACCAGGTGGAGGAGGTAAATCCACCGCACTTTCAACATTCTCATCGTTCTCATTCTCATTCTGAGCCGTAGCTCGCACATTACCCCGCGTCTCTCTACGAGGTCCCATTCACTAACAACGCAATCACAATGCAAATAAACAAAGTCAGGCTCAGCAAGGTAAGCAATCCAAATACTCAAGCTCATTTCCCAATTAAAAACAACATCATTTCATTAGCTTTGTTTTGGCAATGAGTCTCCCTATCATGCTTCACTACAGCATACACCACAATTGTAACATGCTTACAATTCACACATCATGCTTTCACTCAACAAGCATACAAAGCATACATACATCAATCACCCACATAATCATTCCCAATTACTCGATAACTCAGCTCTGATACCACCAAATGTAACCCCCTTAACCCAGCCTAGACGATTAACCCGAATTAAGAAGTTTACACGGGGAAAACCAAAGTCAACCCGAAAGTCAACCTTGATTAACGACCTTTTTTTTTCTTTTTAATCTTGTCTAAATGCACATTAACCCTAGATATGTTCACAAGATAATCATACTCAAAGATCAAAACAATCAGAGAACATTCAGGGACTCAATTGAACAAATTACAACTCTAGGGACCAAAATGTAAATTCTGAAAATTATAAGGACTTAACCCAATCAGAAGTTACCAACTTGAAATTAATCATCTTTCATGCTTCTCTGCCAAATTTCAGCTCAAACGGACATTCCAAACTCATTCAATTGCAATAACAAATTTCGGGACCAAAATGCAAGCATTTCAAAACATATAAGTATCAATTTCAGAGCCCAACGGTCGAGTGTTCCGAAACAGGGAGGACCTGTTCCGAAACGCGGGACCGTTCCGATACTGGTTCCGAAACGGGGCTTGGCAGTAGCATTTCCGTTCCGGAACGGTTCCTCCCGTTTCGGAACGCCTAGACCATTTCAGGCCCCTGTTCCGAAACGGTAGCACCCGTTCCGATACGGCCTGCCCAGATTTGCAGATTTTTGCTGAAATAACACATATTTGACCCATTAAACATGCTCCAAATGCCACCAAAATATACCAGCAAGTCATTCAGCAATCAAGGAACATAATTGCTTCAATCATACTCAAACATGGCATCAATTAAGCAAATCCCCAATTCTATAGGCAAGCTTCCTATTTCATAAACCATTCAAGCATCAAAATACCAAATCAACCACATAAAGGCCATTTACATGTTCCAACAACATTAACAACATAAAACCAACTTAAGGAGTCCAAAACATCTCCTAAAACATCAACATAGGTTCCCCATTGCCAAATGCCAAAAGCTAATAGTGTTTAAGAAACCTTCACCATACATGAGCTTAGTTCACCACTTGGATTCTTCACCTCCTTGCTGCCCTCAATGCACTTTAATGCTCTGCATTATTGGTTTAAGAAAAGAGAGAGAGAGCGTAAGCGAAAAGCTTAGTGAGGAATGCTCATTTAAAACCACACAATAATGCATTTATGAAACACCTTTAAAAACCTTAAATCATACATCATTTGCACATGCACTAAAGCATTTAAAACAAGCAATTCATGCTTCAAGTTCATAACATGTCACATTGGCAACAAGTGATACATTCAACATAAGATCCACACATGGACTTTTAAACACCATTGTGATCTTACAATTTCCAAGGACCACACATGGACTTTTAAACACCATTGTGTCCTTAACAAGAATCATCCATGGACTTTTAAACACCATGACAAGGACCACACAAGGACTTTTAAACACCTTTGTGTCCTTAACAAGAATCACCCAAGGACTTTTAAACACCTTGGTGTTCTTAAATAACAAGGCTTACACAAGGAATTTTAACCACCTTTGTAACCTTAACCAAGAACCAACCATGGACTTTTAAACACCATGTTGTTCTTAAAATACACAAGATTCACACAAGGACTTTTAACCACCTTTGTGATCTTAACCAAGAACCAACCATGGACTTTTAACCACCATGTTGTTCTTAAATAAACAAGGCTCACACAAAGACTTTTAAACACCTTTGTGACCTTAACCATCACTTGCCAATATGCATCATTAACAATAATATTCCACTGTTTTTAAGCATTTAACAAAGCCATAAACATCATGCATCCTTAGGCATCAAACCACATTTAAACAATGTTCAAAAACAAGGATCTCTTACCTTGAGCATCCTTCAACACATGGCTTATAATCTCAGCAAATAAACATGCTAAATATGCTTCCAAAACAGGATTTAAAACATGCAAACAAACCATATTGCACACAACCAATCCATGGTTCATCATCAAGAGAGTTTTTCCGAAAACTTACTCTTGAGCTTAGCTAAGTTGCTTAGACTTAAACTAAGCTCCCAAACCTTCAAAACATTGGTTTCAAAGCTGAAAACCAATCCACTCACCGATTCCGTTTCGCCTCTTGCCGAAACACCAATCAAGCTTCTGGATCTCCACCACTAGGATCCAAAGATGACTCCCCTGTTTTAAACACATCAAAACAGTAGATTAATGCATCATCATGCATTAATATCTACAATGAAAGCACCTAAACTCGCTGCCCTCATCCACACTCCATTTTCGGCTACCAAACACAACCGAAAACACAACCAAACAACTCCACAACACCACCCAGCCAAGATTCATCAACTCTAAACATCTTTAAACATTAATTAACATCCAAAATGGATCTCAACACATCCTTATACCTCCAGCCATAACAGATCATCAAGATCACTCCACAAACCATCACTATTACAAGTAAAACTTAGGAAATTCAACCTATCCGGGATTGCATTGATTAAATCTCAATTTCTAATCAATTAAACATTCATTTAACATCAAATTGACACCTCAAAACACTGCCCAATCAGATTATACGAAATTTCATCAAAATCAAACAAATCTTGCATTTTAAAGCCAAAATCAAGAATACAATTGTAAAACCTTTAATTAAACACAAATCAAGGACTGAGAACTTGGGAATTTCATTAAAGAACTGAGAATTTAGAGGAGAAGGACGTTCATACCTCTAAACTTGAGTTTCTCCCTTTTTAGAATCAAAATTCTTGAAGATCCAAGTAGCAAATGGTGAGGTTTTGTTGAAGAGATGATTAGAGATCAAAAGAGAATTAAAATCTCATGTTTGGATGTCAAAAATCAGAGGAAAAAGCTCTGGAGAAATGTGTTTGGTTTGAGAGAAAAGATGAGAGAAAATGAAAATAGAATTTTAGGAAAAGTTAGTTGGAAAATGCCAAAATATCTTCCCTCTCTTTTTCTTTTATTCAAAAACCATTTATTAAACCTTTAATATTTAGGAAAAATCTGGAGAAACTCCTATTGGGTAAATAGCTCCTTAAAGATTCAAAGTTTCAATCCTTTTTAAAACAGTCTCACAGTTTTTGAAAATTACATTTTGGTCACTAACCCAAAATGTCACACTTCCAAACCTCATTTTGTAAAATTGATTTCACTTTTCTCTTATACATAATAAAAGAGGATTTTAAGACATTTTTCCACATTTTTAACGCATCCCGAACTAGGCTTTCCTAAATTCACTCTTTTATATTCGAACCGCGAACCGACCGGTCCGGTCCAAACCCAAAACTTCTAAGCCCAAAATTGGGGTGTTACATGCCGCGTGCTTAACTCGTTTAGATTTATGGGGTGGCTGGATGCGTGATGGTGGTGTGGGGTTTGCTTCTGGCGCAGTTATCTCTTCGTTTTCTGTGTCAGGGCATATTTCATCCACAGTCGCTGTCTTGCGTTTAAGTTCTTCAAAGAACCGACTGATCGAATGATCAGACCATATGGAGGTAATGTGGTACAGAGATCCGACAGGTGTATCCAAGCCAACTTTGCGCTTGCCTTTCCTTGCCGTGGCCGAAATGGTTTCAGAGGCCATGGCAGTGGGTACTTGGGATGTCGGGGCAGCGGCGACGGTAGAGGTTGCTTCTTCTCGGTGCTTAGGGGGGGCGGTGGTGGTGAAGACATCATAGAAGGGTGGAAACTGGACCGTCTGGTCTGGGAACTTCTTCTGGATTAGCTGTATAATTGAGGCATGGAAGTCCCTCGTGTGCGCCATGAACAGTTGTTGGTGATGGTCCATTTACTCCAACTTTCGCATAATCTATTGGAGGTCTGTCGCGGCCAGTGCATGTGTCTGGGGCGTCTCTGGGATAGTTGCTGAGGTTGTTGCCTCGACAATGCCTTGTATTGGCGTGCCCTGGACTAGGTCAGCTTCAGTGATGTTCATTAGCCTGTGGTATGCTTCCCTATCCCAGCACTTCCAGTGAGGTGTGTATTTGTCGACTTCATCAATGGGCACCTCCTTTTCTGTGCACAAATCGGTGATCAACGAAGGAAAATAAAGCGGCCCTTTATCCTTCTGCGCACATTTGTAGATTTCCTGACAAATAAGATTACAAACATTAATCTTTCGATTATGCATAATAGAATGAATAAGAGCAGGCATGGGCCAATCAATGGCAGTGTTGTGGGAGGTTTGCATGAGGCTATGGCAAATGAACTTGTTCCACAAATTCGCTTCTAGTCTGAGGCTTCGCCTTTGGATTGACCCTCGGTGTGCCCGGCCTCCCATGCCGTGCCGACATAGCAAAGCTCCTCTTTGATCTGTTGGTCGTCTTCTTTCGTGAGTGCTTCCAAGACTTCTTCATGCTCGTCTCTTTCAACGGGCAAGCCATAAAATTGATTTATACCATTGGCATCAAACCTTATTGCCTTCCCTCTTACGTGTACAAAGAGCGTTTTGTCATTGGGCATGTGGGCATAGAATTCTCAGACTATGGTGATGTTGTCCCGTGTAGGTTGAAGGCAAAATATGTACCACTTCTAATGGTTGATCTTATTGAATAGATACTGGTCGATGCCGAAGTTGTGCAATTCGGAAACTTGGAAGCCTTGTTCTTCCCACACTTTCCAAGAGATGAAATATTTCTTGAATTGGTGTTCGACTCCTGGCGGTGCAAAGCGGGTATAGGATAGTGCGGCGGCTGTGCTAGAGCTTTCCCCTCAGATCGCCATCTGAAATTTAGAAGAGTTGAGAGTAAGTGGTTGATAGTAAAAGAAAATAATAACTTTGGAGATTGCAAGGCAGTGGAAGAGAATGTTAGAGTGAAGAATAAAGGAGAATATTGGCCCTTATATAGAGTTTCAGCATATCATATCATTGGAATGCAAAACTCGGTCGCAACCTTCTAGCCGTTATGAGCCGTTTCTGCCCGTTGCGGTTCGGCTCGTTGTAAACTAGTCGTTGCGACTTTTGCGGTTCATTATGCGGTGAATGCCACGGTAGATAACGATTTTTCCTAGCCGTTTGTTCATCTATTTATCCTTTTTTGATCTACATCTTAAAAATAATAAAAATAAAATTTTATTCCTATAAAATGTAGAAAATTGCCATTAACTAAAACCGAAAACTCACAACTAAAAATTAAAAAAACTAAAATTAAAAAAAGAATTGAGAGAAATGATTAGAACACTAAAGGAGTGCATGTGGATGCATCTCCTAAAGTGTTTATTTCCTTATCCCTCATCACATGGGCTCCCTTATGAGGTAGCAGCTGGTGTCCAGGATCTCCTGTTAATGTGTCGTGACATTTGTCCTGGCAGAGTCTGACGTGTTCGTCACAGCCTTGTGCAGCTTCTATGCCGGGATAGGTTGGTTCTTTGTTGAGGACTAGTTTCCTTGTGGCCTGGAGTGCTTGAAATTTTTCTGAATCCTCAGCATGTTTCCTTGCGTTTAGAACGTGAAGTTTCACATGCTTGTCATTGATTCACATTGTCCGCTCTCCCTTCTCAACATCTAGTATTGTCCTCCCGGTAGCAAGGAATGGTCGTCCCAGAATGAGTGGTGCTTTCTCATCTGCATCGCAATCTAAAATGAGGAAATCATTAGGGAAAATAAATTTATTAACTTTTACCAGTATATCCTTAATTTTTCGTTCAGGTTGCACATGAGATCCATCATGAAGTTGTTTCATTATCATTGTCAGTCTGGCCGTCCCAATCCCCAATTTTTAGAAGACTGACTTTGGCATGATGTTTATGCTTGCCCCTAGATCACAAGGTGCCTTCCTCTCGTAGTGATTCCCGAATGCGCATGGTATGAGAAAACTTCTAGGATCCTTTAGCTTGGGCAGAGCTCGGTTGTGTAATGCGGCCATGCATTCCTCCGTTACGGCCTCCGTTTCAAATTCCCTAATACTTTTCCATTTTGACGCTATGTCCTTGAGGAACTTGGCATAGTTTGGGATTTCCTTGATTGCCTCCACCAAAGGCAGATTAATGTGTACTATTTTAGATTGTCGAAGAACTTCTTAAACTGGTACTCTTGCTTTTGTTATTTCAGTCTTTGTGGGAATGGTGGAGCTAGTTTGTTGTCTCTATGTTCTGTCATGGGCGTTGCCACAGGTATTGTCGGCGCAACATTGTTTTTGGTTGCTGTCGCGACCCCATTATCTTTGGTCTGTGTTGTGGCTGTTAACTCCTCTAATTTCTCCGGTGCTCTCTGCTTGTTCTGAGCCCTCGGTAGTTGGACACCACTCCTGGTGGTTACAGCTTTGCATTGTTCGTATGATGTCCCTTTAGCGGCTTCAGTTTCGCTAGGAAAGCCTCCAACTGGCCTGGTGTTCAGAATTTGTGTGATCTACCCCACTTGAGTTTCTAGGGATTTCAATGTTACCGCGTTGTTCTGCACCCTCATCTCTGTCATGTCCATAAAAATTTTAGTCTTTTTTATGAATTTATCAGTATTAGACATATATGCACTAGTCTGAGTCATAAAAGCATGAAAAGTGTCTTTTAGAGAACTAGACTGCATTGGCTGATGTGGCGGCATGTGTTGCTATTGTGGCATGTTCTGCCGAGGCATGTTTTGTTGGAATCCTGTTGCTGGAGCATTCTGATTTTGCAGATTGAGTGCATTATTGGGGTTGCTCCGAGAGAAGTTGGGGTGCTTTTTCCAGGCTGGGTTGTAGTTGTTGGACGTCATGTTATTGTTCCTGTTAAAGTTTCCAACATAATTGGTGGACTCTGGGTTATGCTGGCATTCAGAAAAAGCATGGTTACCTCCAAAGTTTTCGTAAAATAATTCAATTACCTTGACTTCCTTTTGATTGTTTTGCGACTGCAAGTTAAGAACCAGCTTTGTCAAGGAGGCGATTTGAGATGAAATTGAGTTTGAGGACCCTATTTCATTTACAGTGGGTTGACGGCGGATTCCTCCCCTTCTGGTCGTTGTGAACTAATAGTCATTCTTGGTCGTCATGTTCAAAATCTGCATGGCTTCTTCTGGTTCCTCGTCTAAGACTATGCCATTTGTGGTGGCATCGAGAATCATCCTAGTTGCCGTGTTAACTGCATTATAGAACATAGTCACCTACGTCCATAATGGGAATCCGTGCAATGGGCATTTGTGTAACATCTCTCTATATCACTCCCATGCCTCATGCATGGACTCGTCACCAGCATGTCGAAAAGAAGTAATTTCATTACGCAATTTGTTAGTTAAATTTGTAGGATTCAAGCGCGCTAAGAAATCATGACATAGATCACTCTAGGATCCAACTGATCCTACAGGGATACTGTTGAGCCAGGTTTTTGCCCTATCACTTGGTGAATAAGGGAACAATTTTAATCTCAAAATATCCTCATGTACTCCCTGTATTTTAAACGAATTGCAAATCTGAAGGATGGTTTTGAGGCGCTGTCTGGCATCTTCAGTTGCTGAGCCGCCAAATTGCCCCATGGTATTGATCATGTTAAACATTAGAGGTTTTAGTTCAAAGTGGGCGGCCTCGATTTCTGGGTAGCAACTCAAGGGTTTATTCCGTTCAGGTCCTCTTAAAGGTAGTCTCGGACAGTGAGGTTTCGTACTAGTGCGAAGTTTAATGGCGGGTTGTCTCCATTGCCTGCTAGAATATTCTGCTGCCCGTCGGCAGGTTGCTGCCCAATGGCATTATTTGCTGGGGAACCTCGGTTGTTGCCTCAACCTCGGCCTCAACCTTTCAGGTTTCTACATTGAGGCTATGGTCTTTCGTCTAAGCTTTAGGTACGAGCATTCGATTTATGGATCTAAGTCTCGCAATGGGTTGCTTGGGTTCACTCTGGTCATACACCAAAACAAAACCAAGTTTTATTAGTTCTAAACAATAATAAATAAACTAAAAATAACGAGTGCAAGAAAATGAAAGCAAAAGTTGCCGATCCCCGGCAATAGTGCCAAAAACTTGATGCTCGCGTAAAAGTGTCCCGCAAAAGTGCAAGTGTACACGTCTCAAGTAATATAATGATAAGTATATAGAGTATCGTCTCCACAAGGATTTAACTAGCCTTTTGGTCTTACTTCCTTGCACTGCAAAACAATTAAAGTAAAAACACAGATGAGTTGGGTTGTTTGAATAAACTACAATACTGAAACTAAAATAAGTCAGGAAATAAAGTAAAAGAGAATCAAGTTGAGAGAATGGGCCGTATTAGAATGTGTCGTAGTGTGGAATCTTATTGACTTGTCTCTGTTCTTGAATGTTGCAACACTAAACTGCCTTGGCAATAACCTAAGTTCCTGGCGTGGCCGCAAAAGTTGATTCTCTGCCACGACAATCTCTTTCATTTGGGCAGATGCTGTTAAGGTTCGGCAAAGCGTTCTTGATTGGTTCCTCCTTATCTCTAAGCTCGGAACGTTGTTGATGGCTGAACTCTAACCTTACCTCTTGGTGTAAACCAAAGACAAACACCAACCAATCACACGCTTCTCTTAGCCGCTGAAATTCTTAACCTATATCTAGGCCGAATTAGTTAACACCACATGGGGTGAAAATCGTGCTTAATCGTTTCGTGAGTTCAACTCTCTCGATATTGAACAAATAGATAATCTCACAAACTCTCTCTCAATAAGTATGCAATAATGATTAAATCCAAGAATAAGAAAGCCTCAACTTAATTGCATTAAAAACATAAACAAAGTCCAATAGTCTTCACACAACTACTAAACAATCTATTCCTAACCCTAAGGAAATTAGAACTTAATGAATGAAAAGAAAACACAAACTAAACCCTAAGCTCTCTCCTCTAGAACTCGTCTTTCAAACTCTCCTCCTCCTCTTTCTTGTGATGACAAGAAGCCTCTTTATATAGAGGAAGGTGTAGGCACAAATCCTTCTTGGAAAGGAAGTTAAGTTTGATTTGGACTTAACTTTATTAAAGAGGTGAATCTCTTTAATTTATTGCAATATACACTTTTAGGCAAAAGTCCAACTTTTTCCTTCCTTCCATGTTTTCGGCCTCTTCTCGATTTTCCCTCTGGCAAGTAAAGAACTTCAAATCCGGCATTTAAAGAACTTCAAATCGTGTACCAATTTTCCTGATTTTCCCTCTAGCAAGTAGAGTAGTGCACGGCCGCGGCATGTCATTTTGTTGCCTCGGCATGGGTCTGTCACTAGTTCTGCTTCGCAAGGCTTCATCATAAATTAGCTTCCCTCAGTAGAAGCTATCTGTTGTGGCTTGTCTCAATCAGGGTCTGCTACTAGCTGGTTCTGCCTCATTCTTCCTTTTCCCTCTAGTGTCGTCACGGCATCATCCTGCCCTCACATCGTGCAAATCTGTAGAAGCACCAAACATGCATCAAATAGTACCTTTTCCATAGGATAAACAGAATATAAGGATCAAAGTCATAAATGATGAAATCCATGCATGAAAGGCCATAATGCAGCTCAAATGGGTGTAGGTTGAGTGATAATTGCCATGAAAAATGGGTCAAAATATAGGACTTTTGGCACTTATCAGTGAGGCCTGGGCAGTAACTGTAGCAGGTGTAGCTCCGGCATGGGGCTCTGGGAAGCTACGGCAGATATGGTGGCAGGGATCTGAGGAAAGTAGACAATATGGTTAGGTAACTTCGCATGAATCAGTTGGACAATGGAAAACGTGAAGTCCCTTGTGAAGGCCATAAAGAGGCGTTGTTGTCTACCATATCCTCCAACTGCTGGGCAATTTGTTGGAGGGTAGCTACCGGGGAAGTGGATTGTAGAGCCTCCGGAACCTCTGCCGAGGATGCTACCGCGGCATGGCCCTGCATCGGCGTAGATGGCCAAGCTTCGACCGCCGTGATATGCATGAACTTGTAGTATGCTTCTCTGTCCCATCCTTTCGTTGGAGGTGTATAATCATCGACTTCATCGGTTGGTACCTCATGTTCAGTGCATAAGCCGGTGATGAGTGATGGGAAGTAGAGGGGCCGCATTCCTTCTGGCTGCACTGGTGAATCTCGTGACATATAATGTTACCAACATTAATGATACGATTATTTAGAATAGAGTGTATGAGTGCAAGCCTGGGCCGATCAACGGTGTTGTATGCGAGGTGAGCATGAGGCAGCGTTTGACAAATGTGTTCCATAGATTGGCTTAGGGCCGCAATTGTCGCCGATTGACTAAGCCCTTGTTAGCTCCGACATTCCATGTCGTGTCGACATAGCAGAGTTCTTGTTTTATTCATTTATAGTCTTCCTCCGTTAGTCACTCGACAAATTATACATGCTCGTCCCTTACTACGTGGATTCCATAAAAGAGATTTATGGCATCGGAATCCACCTTCATTGATTTCCCTCGAACGTGAACAAAGAGTGTGGTCGGGCTTGGATTGTGGGCGTAAAACTCTTGTACCCTTGTTATGTTGGCCCGTTCTTATTGGAGGCAAAATATTTTCCACTTTTGGTGATCCACCTTATTGAAGAGATAAAGATCGAGGCCAAAATTTGGCTCATCAGAGCATTCGAATCCCTGCTCCACCCATACTTGGCGGGCTATGAAGTTCTTGTTGAAGCTCTTTTCTACCTCCGGTGGTGCAAAGCGTTTTTATGTTGGTGCCATCTAAAAATTAAGAGTGAGTTGTGAGAGAGCAAAAAAGAAAATACTAAACTTTGGAGAATGCAAGAGAGTAGAAGAGAATGTTTGAGTGATGAACAGTTTAGAGAAGAGTGGCCTTTATAAAAAATTTGTCAAGAAATGTCGTTGCGGCAGTAAATGCGGGAGCGGCATCGCTAGCCGCTACTAGTCGTTTCTGCACGTTACATATAGCCGTTATGGCTTTTTCCGTTCGTTGGAGAATTATGCCGTTGCGGCAAAGGTTTCTCCAAACTTAGCCGTTGGTTCATCTCTTCTTTCTTTCTTTCTTTATCTCCATTCTAAAAACAAATAATAGATAAAAATAAAACTTTATTCCTAAAAGTTTAAAAATGTGGAAAACAAAATAAAACAAATAAAAATTAAGGTCAGGGCACTGAAGGAGTGCATATGGATGCATCTCCTAAAGTGATTACTTCCTTATCCCTCATGACATGGGGCCCAGAGTAAGACTTCAGCCTTTGCTCATTCACTTTGAATTCATGCATGTCTTTGTTGGAATTGATTGTCACGACACCATGTGGGATAACTTTGACGACTTCGAATGGCCCAGACCATCGTGATCAGAGTTTACCTGGAAATAACTTTAGCCGAGAGTTGAAGAGTAGAACATGTTGCCCAGGTAGGAACTACTGTGGCAGGAGCTTGCTATCATGCCAGCGTTTAGTTTTCTCCTTGTAAATTCTCGCATTGTCATATGATATGGCTCAGAACTCCTCTATTTCATTTAGGTCTAAGAGTCTCTTTTGTCCAGCATTATCCAGTCCATATTCACCGTTATGATTTCCCAATATGCCTTGTGTTCGATCTCTACTGGTAAATGGCATGATTTCCCGTACAAAAGTTGGAATGGGCACATTCCCAATGGGGTCTTGAATGTCATTCGGTATGCCCACATGGCAGCATCAAGTCTAAGGGACAAATCTTTCCTTGATGGGCTGACCACCTTTTCAAGAATAGTCTTCAACTCTATGTTTGATATCTTGGTCTGCCCATTAGTATGTGGGTGATATGATGTGGCGATCTTGTGAGTGACAAAAAATTTCTTTAATGTCGCGGCAATAAGCTTGTTGTCGAAGTGCTTGCCCTCGTCACTAATTACGGCTCTAAGTATTCCAAACCGTGTGAAAATGTGCTTTTGCAAGAATTTATGCACGGTTTTGGAATCAATATTTGGGGTGGAAATGGCTTCGACCCACTTGGACATGTAGTCAACGGCTAGTAAAACATAGAGATTCCCACAGGATGATAGGAAAGGCCCCATAAAATAAATGCCTCACACATCGAATAATTCAACTTCAAGTATGGTTTTTAGAGGCATCTCATTACGTCTTGAAATATTGTCGGTTCGTTGACATCGGTCATATTGCATATAGAAAGCTTGGGCATCTTTGTAAAGAGTGTGCAAAAAGAATCCTGATTGAAGTACCTTCGCCGCGGTTCTAGTTCATCCAAAGTGTCCTCCATACGGTGAAGAATGGCAATGTTGAAGCACTTCTCGTTGTTCTTCTTCAGGGATACATCTTCTTATAACCTAATATGCACACTGTTTGAACAAAAGAGGTTCGTCCCAAAAATAATGCTTAGCATCATGTTCGTCCCACCAATAACTAAAAAATTAACAAGATATGCGTACTAGGGTGTTGTTGCAGTAGATAGTACTGTCAAGAGTAATGTCGAGGCAATGGAGCCTAACAATGTCGAGGCAAGGGTGTTCGTCACTGTCGCGGCGGCTAAGAGCTGCAAATCTGGGAACGCATCTTGTATGTTTGGGTATGTGGTGTCTTCTTCCCGTTGTTCCAGTCTCGATAGGTGATCAACCACTTGGTTCTCCATTTCTTTTCTATCCTTGACATTAACGTTGAACTCTTGTAGTAAAAGAATCCATCGAATCAACCGAGGCTTTGCATCTTTCTTGGAGAACAAGTATTTGATCACCGAATGATCCGTGTGAACAATTACCTTGGTTCCGATTAGGTATGATTGGAACTTGTCACAGGCAAAGACTACCGCTAGCAACTATTTCTCAGTGGTAGTGTAGTTGATTTGGGCTTCGTTTAGTGTTTTGCTAGCATAGTAATTCACATGGAAAATTTTGTCTTTCCTCTGTCCAAGGACTACCCCGACATCATAGTCGCTTGCGTCGCATATAAGCTCGAAGGGCAGTGTCCAGTCTGGTGGGACTACTATTGGTGTGGTCACAAGCTTTTGTTTCAGTATCTCGAATGCTTCAGTACATTTGACATTGAACTCAAAGGTTCTATCCTGTTCAAGAAGAGAACACAAGGGTTTAGTAATCTCAGAAAAATTTGCAATAAATCTTCTATAAAAACCTCGTGTCCTAGAAAACTCCAGATTCCTTTGACTGTGGTTGGTAGGGGCAGCTTCTTGATCACATCTATTTTGGCTTTATCTACTTTAATTCCTTTTGATGAGATCTTGTGGCCGAGCACGATGCCCTCAATCACCATGAAGTGACATTTCTCTAAGTTTAGAACTAGACTGGATTCCTCTCATCGTTCGAGTACCCTCTCCAAATTGCCAAGGAAATTGTCGAAGTCATCACCAAATACTGAGAATCATCCATGAAGATCTCCAAAAAGTCTTATACCATGTCAGAGCATACCGCCATCATGCATCGTTGGAATTTTTCCAGGGCATTGCAAAGCCCGAACGACATTCTCCTAAATGCATATATGTCGTATGGACATGTGAAGATGGTCTTTGCCTGATCATCCGGTGCTATGGCAATCTGGTTATTACTTGAGTAACCATCAAGAAAACAGTAAAATGGTTTACCATCACGTCTATCAAGCATTTGATCAATAAATGGCAAAGGGAAGTGATCCTTTCTAGTTGCTTTATTTAACTTGCGATAATCCATACAAACCCTCCAACCGGTCACAGTCCTGGTTGGGATTAACTCATTGTTCTCGTTGGTTATCACGGTCACTCCACCCTTCTTTGGTACACATTGTACCGGGCTTACCCACATACTGTCAGAGATGGGATAGATAATTCCAGCATCAAGCCATTTAATGATCTCTTTTCTTACCATCTCCTTCATGGCACGGTTAAGCCTTCTTTGAGCCTCAATTGTAGGTTTATGGTCATCCTCCAAAAGGATTTTGTGCATACATACCGCTGGGCTTATCCCTTTCAGATCAGCAATCGTCCACCCTATTGCCCTCTTATGCCGCTACAACATATCAATCAAACTTTGTTCCTGTTTTGGTTGCAACTAAGAGGAAATAATTACAAGCAATGTGTCATCGGTTCTGAAATAAACATATTTTAATTTATCAGGCAATTGTTTTAATTCAAAAACTGGTGGTTGCTCAATTGACAGTTTTTCAATCTTTCGTTCCTCTCTGGAATAATTGAGGAGTTCGAAATACTTACCTGGATGAGAGACTGTCCAGTGGGCTTCCTCAATTTCTGCCTCTTACGTTTCTTCAGTGCCGGGAAGGTTGTCCAGTATATTGCTGAGGCAGTCGTCAGAGAGCATGCCGAGGCAGTGGCCATTCTCATTGCCGAGGAAGTGTATGCCGAGGCAGGGTGCATCTATGTCAAAGTTGAATTCAGTGGTGGCTTGCATCATTTGACATTCTTCTTGATCATCAGCACGTTTGAGGGTTTTGAACACATTGAGCTTGACTTGTTGGTCATTTACCCTCGTTGTTAGCTCGCCTTTTTCTACATTGATCATTGTCCTCCCAGTGGCTAAAAATGGTCGCCCAAGTATGATGGGTGCATGTTAATCTGCCTCACAGTCAGGAACAAGAAAGTCAGCGAGAAAAATAAACTTATCAACTCTTACTAGTATATCTTCAATTTTCCCTCTCGTTGCACATAAGAGCGATCGTCCAGTTGGAGCATGATTGTGGTTGGTCTTGCCTTTCCAATCCCTAACTTCTAGAAAACCGATTTGAACATCAAGTTTATGCTTGCCCCTATGTCACACAATGCCTTCCCCACATAATAATTCCCGATTGCACATGGTAATGTGAAGCTCCCAGGATCATTTAGCTTAGGTTGTGTTAGGTTGAGTAACATGGCCATACACCCTTCCGTTGCGGCAACTGCTTACAACTCCCCTATTCTTGTTCGCCTTGACACCATGTCTTTTAGGAACTTGCCATGACTCAGTATTTACTCTATCACTTCCATGAAGGGTATGTTGATGTGGACCTGCTTCAAGATGTCTAAGAACTGGTAATCTTGTTTCTGCCGTTTAATCCTTTGTGGGAATGGTGGTGGGGGTCGAATGTCCTCAATCCGTTCTTTACATGGAAATTTAATTTGGGGTATTGGATCTGGTTTTTCAGCGTCCTTTTGATGTTCCTTAGCATTTTTGTTTGCTGTCGCGGTTTGGTCAGGTTCTGCCGTGGCAGTGGAATTACGTAGTGTCGAGGCAGGCTCTGCCACGGCAGAGGCTTCCTTTTCTTTGGCCTTTTCTTTCCACTGGCTTGGGGTTCTTTCAGCTGTTTGCCACTCCTAATGTTGATTGCTTTGTACTGTTCATGACTCGATCCCTTAGCGACTTCAGTAACGCCTGGAAATCCGTCCTTTGTCTGGAGTTTAGGATTTGTGCAAACTGCCTGACTTCAGTTTCCAGGGATTTCAATGTTGCCTCATGATTTTGTATCTGCATCTTCGTAATTTCCATAAAAGCGTCAGTTTTCTCTATGAACTTATCAGTATTAGCCATATATGCACTAGTTTGAGACATGAAAGCATTAAGAGAGTATTCTAACGAACTAGTTGGAATAGACTATTGTGGTGGCATAGACTGATGTTGCGGCATAGTCTGTTGAAATCCTACAACTGGAGCATTATGATTGTTTGGATTGAGTGCGTTGTTGGTGTTGCTTCAGGAGAAATTCGGGTGTTTCTTGCAGGCCGGATTGTAGTTGCTGGACATTATGTTGATATTTCGATTGTAGTTTCCAACGTAACAGCTTCACTCTGTATTCTGTAGACATTCAGAAGAAACATGGTTACCCCCACAGTTTTCACAAAATAAATCCATTACCTTGACCTCTTGGTGATTATTCTACGGTTGCATGTTCATGACCAACTTTGTCAGGGTGGCGATTTGGGATGAAATTGAGTCTGAGGACCATATTTCGTTTACTGTGGGTTTGGGTCGGATTCTTCCATTTCTGGCGGTTGGGAACTGATTGTCATTTTTGGCCGTCCTATTTAGGATATCCATCGCTTCATCCGATTCTTTGTCTAGGAGTATGCCGTTTGCCGAGGAATCAAGCATCATCCTTGTTTCCGTGTTGACAACATTATAGAACATTGTCATCTCTCTCCACAATGGGAACCCGTGCAAGGGCCATTTTTGTAACAGCTTTCTATACCGTCCTCGTGCATGGATTCGTCATCAGCCCGTCAAAAAGAAGTTATTTCGTTACGCAATTTATCAGTTAAATTCATAGGATTAAAATGTGCTAGGAAATCACGACATAAATCACTGCAAGATCCAATTGATCATTCTGGAATGCTATTTAGCCAGGTTTTTGCCATATCCCTTAGTGAATAGGGGAACAATTTCAAACTGAAAATATCCTAATGTACTCCTTGTATTTTAAATTAATTGAAAATCTATAGGAAGGATTTGAGGTGCTCTCTGTCATCTTCAGTTCCTGAGCCGCCAAATTGCCCCATAGTATTGATCATGTTGAACATCACGAGCTTAAGTTCAAAGTGGGAGCTTCTATCTCAAGCGTGACAACTCTCGTATTTAGTCCGTTCAGATTTTTTTGAGGTAGTCTCGGAAAATTAGGTTTCGTATTGGAGCAAATTGAATTCGCGAATTTTCTCCACCTCCTACCGGGACATCTTGTGCCCGTCGACAACTGGCTGCCCGTTGGCAACCTGGTGCCCATTGGCATTCCGATTGTTATTGGCATTATTATCGCCAACTCGATGTGCCATCTTTTATCTTATTTGTTGCTTGAGTCTTTGGCAACTTCGATCGATTTCTTGATCAAGGTTGTAGAATGGATACTTTGGGTTCGCCCTGGTCATACAAAAATGCAAAACCAAAGTTGATTAGTGTTTGAGAAACAATTAAAGGTGCAAGAAAATAAAATTGAAAGTCGCTATTGCCAATCCCCGGCAACAGCGGCAAAAACTTGTTGCGTGTAAAAGGTGCTCTGCAATTATTGCAAGTGTACACATCTCAAGTAATATAATGATGAGTATTAGAGTATCGTCTCCACAGGGATTGGGATGACTTCCTTCGTTTATCTTCTCACACTGTAAAAGAAAAGTAAAAGTAAAAACACAAGTAGAGGAGATTTGGGTTTTAATTAAACTAAAAATCATAAACTAAAGTAAGCAAGTAAAAGTTGAGAATCAAGATGAGAGAATGGGCCGGATTAGATTGCGTCGTAGTGTGTAAAGCAGATTGACTTGTCTCGGTCTCTGAATGCAATAAACACCAAACTGCCTCGACAATGACCTAAGTCCCTGCCACGACAATAAGTTGTACTGCCTCTGCAATCCCTTGCTGGTCGGCAGACGATGTCAAGGTTCGACAAAGCGTCCTTTGATGGCTCCTCCTTACCCCTAAGTCGTAACACTGTTGATGAATGTGCCTTGGTAATACCTCCCGACGTAAACAAAGGATGAAAACCAACCAACCTCACACTTCTTTTAGCCGTTGAAACTCTAACTTATCCCTAAGCCGAGTTAACTTCCACTATTGGGATGAAAACCATGCTTATTCATTTCTTGAGTTTAATTCTTCCGATATAAACAAATGAATAACCGCACAATACTCTCCCTCGATAAGATTACAAGAATAAATCAATGCCAAGAATAAGCAAACCTTGAACTAAATTGCATTAACAAAAACTTAAACAAAGTACAATTGTTTTCTCACAACTACTCAACAAAATACTCCTAACCCTAAGAGAATTTAGAACATGATGAACATGGAGATCACACAACTAAACCTATTCTCAAGCTCTCAATACCCTCTCCGCTCATTTGTGTGGCAAGCCTTGTTTAAATAGGAAAAGGTTTAGAGCAAATTCCTTCTTGGATAGGAAGTTAAGTTGGACTTGGCCTTGTCTTCATTAAAGAGGTGAATCTCTTTAATTTTAATGCCTTTATCCACTTTGGCCAAATTCCATTTTTGTCCATCCTTCTATGTTTCCACCATCTTCTCATGCTCCGATCACCATGCAAAGTTTGTAGAAAAGTTTGACGTTTTATGCTCTACAAATCGGCTACCGCTTTGCATACTTTGCCTGCCAGCAAGTTGATCTATACACTGCCTCAACAGAGGATATCTATTGCATCGGCAGTGATCTGTCACTGGATCTACTCCGTAAGGCTTCATCTTCATAATTCAGCTTCCTTCAGTGGAAGTTGTCACGAGCTTGTTCTGCACCATCTTTCTTTTTCTTCATTGCCTGCTTGGCATCACCTGCCCCGACAGTGAGTAAATATGCGCAAGCACCAAACATGTATTAAAACAGTACCTTTTTCATTAAATACACCAAATATCAGGATCAAAGGTAAAAGCAATGTAATTAATGCATATAAGGCCATAATGCCACTCAAATGGGAGTAGGTTAAGCAATAATTGCAATGTAAAAATGGTGAAAACATAGGAATTTTGGTCACCTATCAGATACGCCCCTTCATTTTTGTAGAGACCGTATTGGTACTCTTCCCTACCGTACCGATATGCCATGTCCAAAATGTATTACCCGTACCGATGCGGTTTCTCGAGTATCGGTACGCCTATACCAAAAATGCATTCTTTTGCTGGTTTTTCATACTTTAATTCATTCTAATGCATTTCAATGCACTTCTAGCATGCATACAACATATTTAAACATTAATCCTCAATCAAACATAGAAATATCATCAACTTGGCATAGAGATATGCAACCTTTAAATCTATAGGCATGCTTCCTATGCAAATAAGCCAAGAAAGATACCAAGATGCATAGCAAAGCATAAACCAATAACCAAAGGCCATTTACAAGTCTAAAACAGCAATGAACACTTGCACAAATAGGGAGTTTACAAAAATCTCCCCAAAGCACAACGGATCCCCCATTTCCCTTATTACGTATAGTCTAAACCGAAACATACATTCTCAAATGAAGTCTCTTGAGATCCCTTGCCACTCGATGCCTCCAAAACCTCAATTATCTGCATTGATATAAAAATGAGAGCGTAAGCATACAAGTCTTAGTGAGGAGTGCTAAAAAACAAAACACCATCAATGCTTTAAAATCATTTTCCAATAACTCATTGAAATATCATTTCAAATGCCTCAAAACAACGTTTGAAAATCATCATGCCTTCAAAACCATGCACTTAACTTAATCAAAAATTAGCATATAAACCTCAACAACATGTATTATGATTTCAAGAATAAAAACCTCTTTTTCAACACTCAATTTAAGCCTTCCCAAGCATAGCTACCATATGCAAAGCTTAAAGAGTAAAACATGCATTTTACACACTATGCATCATAAACCATTTCATAATACATCATCAATTATATTGGCTCACAAGTGATCATTAATAAACTCATTTCTCAAATCAACATCGGTTACGCGGATTCTCAAGTGTTGTCCCAACACTTAATACAATCTCACCAACATCTCAAGGTTCAAACACAGGAGCTACCCTCCACCGTTATGATACCCGTGGTGTAGTATTCAGTACACCATATAAACCCCTCAACACCAATCATCGGTAGATGTATAACCCCACTAACGATAGATGGGACACTAATCACTTTCCTCAATCGTTAGGGTACTTGGATGAAGTATTTGGTACACCGTATAAACCCCTAAACATCCAAGGCGACTTGTTTATAGTGCACTCAATCCTATAGACGGCTAACTATATCCAATAGCATTTTCAAATCCATTTCCATTCCATCACTTTTCAATATAATTCACATTTAACATAAACCTCACTATTTTCAAAGCATTATCAATAAACCACATTTCCAAGCATCAAATCATGCTTCAAAATACAAGTATAAGCATATACTTACGAGGATCATTTATCATGTGCATCATTCATCATCACAACATCAAAAATAGTAAATCACTTACTTTAATCCATGCTTTAAATAATAGGTAATATGCATTTAAAATCAAGTGCATCAACAAACTCATAATAGCACAATCCAAGGAAGAAATTCCTTTTACTTACTTCCGAACTTAGCAAAGCGTTCCAAGCTTACACTAAGTTCCCAAAACCACCTTTAAAGTGTTTCAAAGCTGGAAATCTCGTTCTCACTCACCGACTCGCGAAACCAAGATTAGCCGACATGAAACTAAGCGTTCGTAGCTCCCAAATCTTCACCAGTTTTTTCTGAAACGTTCTCCCTTGTTTTAACCACATAAGAACAGAGGATTAATGCATCTCAATGGATTAAAATCTCCAGCAAGCAAACATATCTGGTTGCCTTGCTCAAATCCACCAAAACACTCATCCGAAACAACCGAAATCATCACCGATTACTCTATAAGCTCAACCCAGTCAAAATCTAACACTTCCAACCATTTATAATCATCAAATAGCATCCAAAAATAATCTAATTACATCCTTATACCTCCAGCAACTCAGATTTCACACAAACACCACAAAAATCCCAAATCTAACAATCTAACAACTAGAGATCCAATCCAATTCAGGATTATTATGATAAAATATTATTTCAAAAACATTTAATATCCAAATCAAGATTATATCAACCTCAAATCATGTAAAATAATATCATAATTTAAATATTGAGAAATCTTCTTCCAAAGCTTGATTTAGCCATTTTCATCAATTAAATTTTAAAACCTTGTTATTTAAACATAATTAGAGAGCCAAAGACTTTGAGAATTTCAATAAAGAACCTTGATTAGAAGAGAGAAAAGAAATATCACCTCTAACACAAGCTTTTCCCCTTGAATTGCAATGATTTAGAAGAAATCCTTTAAGAAATCCTTAGCTAGTTGATGTAGAAATCCAAGAGAATCATTTAGAAATCAAAAATTGGTGAAAAGAGATAAACCTCTAGAGATTTTAGTGATGGGAAATTAGTTTGGCTGATGGGAAAGTTGAGAGAAAAGTTTAGGAGAAAAGTAGTTACGTAAGAAAATGTTTAGCCTTTTAAAATCTCTTTTAATAAATTAATTTATTAAATCAATTAATTAAATCTATTAAAAACACAAAATCAAGGGGAAAGACTGATAACACCTTGGTGTAATAGCTCCCGAAGGATTCTAAGTTTTGGTCATCTTTCAAAACAGTCCTTAAAAACCGATTTTGCAACTTTTATAAATTAGTCACTAAACCGAAATATAAGTCTTCCAAAAGCCATTTTCCCAAATTGACTCCACCAAACCTTTATATATATTTTTAAAATATTTTAGGAATTTGTGTCATACTTTTATCATATCCCGGACCTTGTTTTCCCTGAACCAACCTGGATCTCTAGTCTAGGTTCTACGGGCCCTAAATCGTCTTTAAAACTCCTAGGCCCAAAACCGGGGTGTTACAACTCTCCCCCACAAAGGAAATTTTGTCCTCAAAATTTTAACTAGAAGAAAAAGGTATGGAAAACACCTTAACATGCCCACCTTACTTCCCCACGTTGTCGCAACCATTTCGAGCTTCGACTTTTTGAAAACTTTAAAAACACGGAATTGCCACCAATTTTTTTGAAATGTGTGATTGGATCACTTTAAAACGGGGTTGTTTTAATAAAACAACGATTTTGGTCTACGAAAACCAGAAAACAGGTTCGGGTGTCGGTTACGTGTGGGGAAGGCTTAGCACCCCCACGACGCCCAAAATCGGTAACTATTTTATTTTAAAATCGTTTTCAAAAATTGGTGTAACGCCCCGGTTTTGGGCTTAGAAGTTGTGGGCGTTGACCGGTTTGGTCAAAGTGCTGTTCGAATCTAAAGAGGTGAAATTAGGAAAACCTAGTTCGGGTTGCATTAAAAATGTGGAAAAATGTTCTAAAATCATCTTTTAATATAATTAAGTGAACTGTGAAATCAATTTTGAAAAATGGGTTTTTGGAAGAGTGACATTTTGGCTAGTGACCAAAATGTAATTTTTGAAAGTTTTGTGACTGTTTTATAAAGAGTTGAAACTTTGAATCTTTAAGGATCTATTATTCCAAAAGTAGTTTCTCCAGATTTTTCTAAGATATTTTGAGATTTATTCTGATTTTAAAACATGTCAAAAGTGGAGGGAAAGGCCATTTGGCTATTTTCTTAACTAACTTTTCTATTTTCTTTCTCTTATTTTCTCTCAATCCAAACACTTGTTTTCCAGAGAATTGTTTCTGATTTTCTCACCCAAAATCCTCCTTTCAACACTCTTTTGATTCCTAAACATCATATCTTCAAAACCTCATCATTTGCTAGTTGATTCAACAAGGTTTTTGATTCCAAAAAGTGGAGAAACACAAGTTTGGAGGTAAGAACGTCCTTCTCCTCTAAACTATCAGTTCTTTACTGAAATTCCCAAGTTCTCAACTCTTAATTGAAGTTTTATTAAAGGATTTTAAGTGGTGAAATGGATCTTGGCTTATAATGCAAGATTTGGTGATTTTTGATGATTTTCGTTAGATCTGATTAATCTGTGATTTGAGATGTGTTTTTGATGTTAAATGAACTCTAAATTGATAAGGAAATGAGTTTTGATTAATGCAATCCCGGATAGGTTGAGTTTCCTAAGTTTAGCTTGTGATTCTTGGATGTTTTTGTGGTGATCTTGTGGATCTGATGTTGCTGGAGGTATAAGGATGTTTATAGGTTGTTTTTAGATGTTAAATGGTGTTAATGGATGTTAGGTTTTGCTGGTTTATGGCTGGGCTTTGTTGAGAAGTGGTTTTGATGCAATTTCGGTTGTGTTTGGTGGCCGAAATTGGAGTGTGAATGAGAGCAGCGAGTTTGAGTGCTTTCATTGAAGCTTTTGATGCATGATGATGCATTAAATCTCTGCTTTAATGTGTTTAATCAGGGGAGGCATCTTTGGATCCAAGAGTTGCTGATCAGGAAGCTTGAATTGGTGCTTCGGCAAGAGGCGAAGTGGAATCGGTGAGTGAAATTGGGTTTCGGCTTTGAAACCATTGTCTTGGGAGCTTAGTTTAAGTCTAAACAACTTTGCTAAGCTCAAGTGTAAGTTTTCGGAAATACTCTCTAGTGGTGGCCATGATTTGATTGTTGTTGCAATGTGGTTTATTGCATGATTTTAACACTGTTTTGAAAGCATGATTTAGCATGGTTAATGCTGTTTTTGTAAGCCATATGTTGAAGGTAACTCAAGGTAGGAGTTCCTTGTTGTTGAACATTGATTAAATGTGATTTGATGCTTTTAAATGCATGATGAATATGGCTTGGTTTTATGCTTTAAAACAGTGGATAAATTGATGATAATGATGTATATTGGCAAGTGATGATTTGAAAAGGGTTAAGGTCACTAAGGTGGTTAAAAGTCCTTGAGTGAGCCTTGTTTACTTAAGAACATCAAGGTGGTTAAAAGCCCTTGGATGGTTCTTGCTACGGACACAAAGGTGTTTAAAAGTCCTTGTGTGGTCCTTCCATGGTGGTTAAAAGTCCATGGGCCAAGGTGTTTAAAAGTCCTTGGGATCAAGGTGTTTAAAAGTCCTTGATGTGATACATTTCATGGTGTTTAAAAGTCCATGGCCAAGGTGTTTAAAAGTCCTTGGGATCAAGGTGTTTAAAAGTCCTTGATGTGATACATTTCATGGTGTTTAAAAGTCCATGGCCAAGGTGTTTAAAAGTCCTTGGGGTGAAAGTTGATGAACTTGTTTTTAAAGTAATGGAACTTATCACTTGAAGCCAATATGACAGGTTGTGATGTGATGCATGAGATGCATGTTTAAGTATGCTTTTAAGCATGTACAATTGATGTTTTGAAGCATGATTTATAAATGTTTTGTTAATGCATTATTGAATGGTTTTACGAGCATTCCTCACTAAGCTTTTGCTTACGCTCTCTTCCGTTTTCTTAATTCAATAATGCAGAGCATTAGAGTACTTGAGGGCAGCAAGGAGGGCAAGCATCCAAGTGGAAACAAAGCTCTAAGTATGGAAGGTTTTCTAAGTACATTTTAGCTTTTGGTAATTTGGCAATGGGGGACCAATGTATATGTTTTGGGAGATGTTTAGTACTCCCTAAGTATGTTGTTTGATGTTGAGAATGTTGGTTTTGGTGTTGGATCTTTATATGCTTGTTTTGGAAGTTTATGCTTGAATGGTTAGCTTGTGTAGGAAGCATGCCTATTGATTTGGGGCTTTTCTCTTATGATGTTAATATGTTGAATTGATGATGCTTATATGTCCCTTCTATGTTTAATTGCATGCTGGTAAAGTTTGGTGGCATTTGGTGCATGATTGGATGTTTAATTGCATGTTTAATAATGCTTTTTGAGGCATTTTGTGCAGGGTGTTTCGGAACAGCACCTACCGTTTCGGAACGGGTGCCTTAATTGTGCCCAGGCGTCCGAAACGGGAGGGGCCGTTCCGAAACGGAAAGGCTACTGCCAGACCCCCATTTCGGTACGCGTTGCGGAACGGCCCCGAGTTTCGAAACGGGCTATTCCTGTTTCGGAACGGGTGACCGTTGGGGGCTGACATTGGCAGCTATATGTTTTAGAATGTTTGCGTTTTGGTCCTGAAACTTGTTTGTGCAATTGTATGAGTTTGGGAAGTCCTTTCGAGCTGAAATTTCACAGAGAAGCATGAAACCTGATTAATTTCAAGTTGGTAACTTTAATTTGGATTAAGTCCTCATATTTATCAGAATTTACAATTTGGTCCCTAAAGTTGTAATTTGTTCAATTGAGTCCCTGTTTGATCTCTGATGTTTGTGATCTTTTGGTATGATGTTTGTGTGATCACAATTAGGTTTTAAGTGCATCTAGACAAGGTTAAAAAGAAAAAAAAAGGGTCGTTAATCAAGGTTGACTTTCGGGTTGACTTTGGTTTTCCCCGTGTGACTTTCTTAATTCGGGTCAACCGTCTAGGCCGGGTTAAGGGGGTTACAATTGGGATTTGCAAGTTCACGAAGGTTCGACTTTATTTTTCCGTTTGATGAATATTAGTTTATTTTAACGCCCTTATCGCCCAGGAGATGAACTTTAATCACCGCCAACATTTCTAGCGTTAACTTGTTGTTCCCTTTGATAAGATACCGCATTAAATTAGTTTCCACTTTTCCAACAACATGAAAATTTAATGAGTTGTCATTTTTTAAAAGTTTAAGGTTCAAATCCTAAATTATATCTAAGTTCATTTTATTCGAAGTTATGATAATTTAAGAGTGTGTTTTATTTCGAAAGGTGAAGAATGTTTTAAAATAATCAAGTCTCTAATCTAGGCCTAAAGATCCTAAACCCTAAAAGTCAAACACAAGAAGGCAAACAAAGTCAAAAAACGAATTAAAGTTTTTTTATTTTTTATTTAGGTTATTATTATTATTAAACAAAACAAAGCTATTTAAGTTTTAAAACATTAAAAAAATTATATTCTATGTGTGTTTTAAAAGAAGAAAAAAAACTTTATTTGAAATGCTTTTTATTTTATATTTTTCAAACCTTTATTTTTTCATTCGAAAACATTATTTAATCATTTTCCAAACTTTGTTCTTTTCCAACCTTTTTCAAAATAAATTTTGATGTTTTATGTTTTATAACCCATTTTATCTAAAAGTTTTATTTAAATCTTTAAAAATCTTTTTTCCACCATTTTTCAAATTTCTCAAACATTTTATCTTTTTTTAGTTTTTCTTTTAATTCTTTATTCTCAAAATCAAAACTCTTTATATTTTTAAAACACTTTTCAAACTTTTTCATGTTCTTTCATGTACTTAGAAATCTTTTCTTTTTAAAATTTTCAAAACCTTTTTGTTCATCTTTTATTTTCAAAACCCTTATTATTATTTTTAAAATGCCCACTTTTAGTTTTAAAATTTTATTAAGAATCTCTAATTCTAAACTTTTTACATTTCTTAAGAAAATCTTTCTATTTATAACTTTTTAACATTTTTTAAAAGAAGCACTCATTTTATTCTTAAAAAAAAACTCTTATTACTAAAACTTTATTGTTTTAGACATAATTTTTATTTTTTTCCAAATCTAGCCAGTAATCTTAAGTTCCTAACAAAAACATTTTTTATTCTTCAGCTATCTACTCAAATGGATCAAATGACCAACATTTCATTATTTTAAGCTCACAATTTTTCAACAAACAACATTTTCATTTTATTTAAGAATCTAAAGGATTAAAACAAAAATAAAAGCAAAATAAGGAATGTAAATTATTACCAAAAACCAACTTCGATCTCCTAATCCGAATTGCAACCTAAGAACATGAAAAACAAAAAATTCAACAAAGAAAACAAAATTAAAAACAAAGAAAAGAAAAGAGAAATTACATAAAGTGTAAAAACCTCGAACTTTCTCCACTCGAACCGATTTCAATCGCCACCAAAAAAGCTTGCTTCCAACCCAAAAATTCTAACCAAAGCTACTCCAAACTTGAACACTTTCCAACAATTTCAGATGATTTTCCAGAGGTGATTTTCGGATGAATTTTGGTGTGTGTCACAATGGGCAAAAGAAGCTCAATTTATGGGGGTTTGGGAGCTTAGAAATCAAGCTAATTCGGGGACAAAAACACGAAATTCATCCCTAAAAATCATCCATATAATGTCAGTAGCATTGACCCATTGAGAATTGAGCAAAATTTCATCGAAATTGGCTCGAATTTTGGGATTTTTCCCCAAGATTAAATTAGGGTGTGAACCCTTTTCCCCAAATCGACGACCAAACGATGACGATAAGGGTTGGGGTCGGCGGCATCGGACTCGGTCGACCGAGGCGAGTCGAACAATACTAGCCTCGCCGGCCGTCGTGTCCCAGGGACGGCGCGGCCATGGACGGTAGCCGACGGGAAATCGTGCAAGTTGGGCGATTTGGGGGAGGTGATCCCGCGTGCGTGGCGAAAGGGCTCTCCCCCTTTCCCCCTTTTTCCACTTATTTGATCCAATTCGTCCATGTTTTCAGCCTGGATCCAATGGTTCTGATTAAACTTGAAAAAAAAAACACAAAATGGGTTAGTTTGTGCTGCTTTAGTTAATTTTTGGGCTTCTAATTAATTAAAATGGGTCCTTATTTTTAAGAAAATGAGTTTAAAATGAACCCTTAGTAAAATAGGATGGACCTTATATAAAAAATGTTTTATTTTTCTTTTATCCTTTTTTAAATAAATAAATAAGGTGAAAATTTAGTGACAACATATGCCCCTCTTTGCTTATCTATGTGCAACAGGCAAAAAGCAAAGACCCAAAGACACTGATTTTCTGGTTGGCTCCATTCTCCCAATGCCCAAATGGATAGGCATATTCTATTCTCCAGATGCCCGAATAGATGAGCGAATTCCATTCTCAAAACGCCCGAACGGATAGGTTGGTTCTATTCTCCTCTTGCTCGAATAGATGAGCAGATTTCATTCTCCAAACGCCCGAACATATAGGGTGATTCTTTCCCCTTATACTGGAATAGCTGAGCTGGGTTCTATTCTCCCAAATATCCGAATAGCTCAGCTGGATTCCATGCTCAAACATATAGGCTGATTCCATGCTCAAACATATAGGCGGATTCTTCTAAAAAAATTTATCCCCTTATGCTTGGATGAATAAGTGAACATATTTCCAAAGATTTAATCCTCCATATGCTTGGATAAACAAGAAAATATACTTCAAAAGATTTCATCATCCTTATGCTTGGATGAATAAGAAAAACCTCAAAAGGTTTCATCCTCCTTATACCCGGATGAATAAGTAAACAGACTTTAAAAGATTTCACCCCCATCAAGCTTGGATGAATAAGCAAACAAGTTTCAACATATTTCATCCTCCTTATACTTAGATGAATAAGCAAACTCCAAAAGATTTCATTCTCTTCATGCTTGAATGAATAAGAGAAACCTTAAAAGATTTCATCCAACTCATGCTTGGATGAATAAGCAAACATTCTCTTTCCTCCCGAACGAATAGGTGAATCTTCTTAAAATTTTCATCCTCCTTATGCTTGGATGAATAAGCGAACTCCATTCTCCTTACGCCTGAACGGATAAGTCAATCTTCTTAAAAAATTTCATCATTCTTATCTTGGATGAATAAGCGAACTCCATTCTTCTTACAGCTTAACAGATAAGCGAACCTTATGAAAAATTTCATCCTCCTTATGCTTTGATGAATAAGTGAACCCCATTCTTCTTACGTCTGAACGGATAAGAGAATCTTCTAAAAAATTTCATCGTCCTTATGCTTAGATGAATAAGTGAAACTCCATCCTCCTTACGCCTAAACGGATAAGCAAATCTTCTTAAAAATTTCATCCTCCTAATGCTTGGATGAATAAGCGTGTTCTATTCTCCTTGTGCTCGAATAGATAAGCAGATCTTCTGAAAAACTTCATCCTCCTTATGCTTGGATGAATAAGCAAACTTCATTCTCCTTGCCCCGAACGGATAGGCGAGTTCTTTTGCTAAAAGGTCATTCGTGTACCTGGAAAATGTGATATTCAATGCAATTATGATGTGCATACCCCTAGGGATGTCTAAAACATGAATGCATGTTCCAATTCTTTTTCTTTTTGAACTCTTTTCTCAGAATTAATTTTTCTGCATATTTGCTCACTCAAACCAGAGAAGTAGTTGTACTTCTTCTCTGTATTTTTTTCGACTCATGGAAAACATCTGATCTGTGCTCACTTAATCCGGTGATCTTGTACTCTTGGTTGGAAGAACAGACTCTTTCGATTGTCATTGCTTCACCATTCTCATTCTTCATATATATTTGCTTCATCGAAAACATTTGATCCTCGTAGGCAAATGTCTCAAGATCTTCTACCAATGTGGTTGACACATCAATGTTGAGTGAAAGGCTTCCTTGTGTGGTTTTGAAAGCCTCAAGTCTTCATATGCCTTTCAAAATATAAAGCATCTTCAATGCTTCTTGTGAATTTTTCACATTCTTGCCCCTACATGACATCTTGAATTGCTTGCATGTGAAATCTTATTTCAACCTTGAATATCTTTGAATGATGTTGGCGCTTTAATCTCTTCTTCTCACGCCTATTAATACTGAGGATCTTGAATCCTTGGTCAACATAGATTGCCCCAATATGATGGCATCATTTTCTTATCAAGTGTAATTCTCTCTCTTTTCATGCTTTTGAACCTTTGCATCTTATATGTGGATAACACGACTTACTTCAAACTCTTCAACGCTTGTGCTTATTTTATACTTTTTACCTTCTCATGCAAGGCGATGCTCCCATTCAAGCTGAGCTTCAATTGTTTTCTGAAGTGATGAAAACATTCGTTCATGGTCTCCTACAGTTGAGATCAATACCAAGAAATCTTTTGCTTTTCATGAATCTATGTCAGCCTACTTGTAAGATGCAAGAAAAGGCTAGAAATGAATTATGAGAGGGGAAGAAATGAGGAAGAAAAAAAAGGTCATGGCAAACATAGTAATAGGGCAAAGTCAGATGCCCCAGAATTCAAAGCATGAATGATTCAAGAATCCATCAACCGGATAGTGCCCCACTTTTGGTGGCTCTCTTTTACTCACACACTCCCCAAATTTAAATTTTCCCACTTTTCTAATCTCAATCAGAAATTAGAAGCTCAAGGTCCCTGAAGAAAGGTTAGCTCAATTAGACAGAATGTGTTTTGAAGATGAACTCCATTTTCTCAAATATTCATGTGTGATCAAAATGGTCTTTTAAGGATTGTAATGTAGGCTAGGCTTGGGTTGCCAAAGAAAGGATATAAAGGCTCAAATTCATATTTTAAGGGTGATTAAACCAAGGATCAACTTTCCTGATGAAATCTCTGTTCTTCTTCTTTTATTCTTTGGATCACTCTAGACTGTCCATTTTGGGTTTTCACCATAGAGTTCATTTCCTTTTATGGTACACATCTCGTTTGAAGGATTTCAAAATTTCCTTCGCATTTCTTCTTTTCTCTTTTGCTATCTTTTTTCTATTTTCTTCTTCTTCCTTTTCTTTTCTTTCCTTTTCTCCTCTTTTTTTTTTTTTGCTTTTTCTTGTTTTTTATTTTTGTGCCCTTTTCATTTTAGGACATTCAACTTAATCTAACATGTCTCTTTCTTTGCAATTTTCATCATTTTGCCCCCTAGTGTGGGGAGTGATCCTTGGTTAGGGTTCAAACACAAGGAAAATAATATCAAGCTTAAAGGGGACAACAAATTGATATTTTCTTTTTCATCAAGGGAAATGATGGAATGCCAAATGTCATTTAAAACGCAAACATCATCGAAGAAAAGTCATCTTCAGTTGGTAGATGTTTTAGAGTTATCACTTCATTCAAGGACCCTAACAGTAATGTCTGAGAGGAAAATACACTCATAATCTGTAAATGGGATTTCCCCGTTAATCCTGAACACACATTTTGCCCCTCTATCTCCAGATTAGATTCAAGAATCATTCATGAAATCAATAATAAGGACTCTGCAAAGAAAATGTGTGCTTGAAAAGAAATGGATGAAGAATGAAAAGGATGAAACAAAAATGAGAAATGTTTTCCACTTGAAAAAAAAATGTATCTTTAAACAAGTAAATTGACATAAAAGCCCTTAGAAAAGATCCCTAATGCTCGCGGGAAAAAGCAAAAGTGTTGGTTCTAAGCATGATCCCAACTGTCTAGAGAAAATTAAGTATTATTCCATGAAAGCACGAATCCTTGCCAATCTTGCCTCCAACGAATTCGTGAAAAAACTCTAAACGCGCTCGCCATCTTCTTTTCTCTTGAATCTTCCACTTCTGATGGTTGCCAATATTAACTCTTAATTCATGACCATGTCTGCAAAACCTTCGGTGGTGTGATTTAACATGTAGTCAAAGAAAGGTCCATTTAAAGTATCCAAAAACATTGGAGTAACCTCATTTTCCGATAGCGGAGGTTGTACTTGAGCTGCCACATCTCGCCATCTCTGGGCATACTGGAGAAAGCTCTCATTCGGCTTTTGTTCCATACTCAGTAGCACAATCCTACTTGGGGCCATATTTGTTACATACTCGTACTGTTTGAGGAAGGCTTTTGCCAGATCCCTCCAAGTGCGTATATTGACCCGACTTAGTTGAGCATACCATCGAATAGCAGACCCAGATAAACTATTTTGGAAGCAATGAATCAGCAATTTCTCGTTTTCTAAATTCAGTGACATTTTCCTACAGTACATGGTCAAATGTGCTTATGGGCATGTAGTTTCATTATACTTTTTAAAGTCAGGGGCCTTGAACTTTGGAGGAGCCACCAGGTCAGAAACTAGACTCAAATCTCTAGATCCTTGCCACCATAAACGCTTCCTTCTTGATAAGATCTAATCATTTCTACCAGCTTCTTGTACCGGCCTTCCCATTTCTTCTAGACCTTTTCCACGTCAGTTTCTTCATTGAGGTCAGGCATTATGGGGCTGCGAACCTCATCGTTGTTGTCTTCAGTACGGACAAAAGATTCTACAAAATGGGGTGAGATCTTGACTTTAGGTGAAGCCACTTTCTTTTGTACGAAAGCCATCCCCGGGAAAGAGTTGGTGTCTTCTCTCGCTTATGGGTATTTGAACCCAAACATGGCTAGGATTTGGCTGACTATTTTCCTATGTGATAACTCAATCTCTTTATTCAGATCATTTTCCATTTTCTCAAGCTTATCAAAGATGCTCTTCTAATTTGTTTCCAGAGTTGTCAATATTTCCTCAATGTTCATGGCTCGAGTCGTATTTGCGCGAGATCTTTACTACTTAAATGGAATTTTCCAAAAATAATCATTTTATTATACATGTATGAACGCAATGATCAAAATATTATTTAATGCAAACAAACAAAAAACAAATGCATGGAAGCAAATATACGTATGTAAAAGCATGAATGCAAGCGAAGGGTCATCAATTCTATTAAGGTGTTGCTCTAGATGGAGCTTCCATTGGATGACGAAGGTTCTACGAATGTGTCTCGGTCTGAGCACCCATTTCTTTGATAAACCTTTGATGCCTTGATCCCACCTTGTCGATCTGACGTGGGGCGAAGAAATATAGCTTCTTGACGCCACAGGCTTTGCCACGTCTTCAATTTAAGATGTCATGCCCTTATCGAACTCGTCTCGCTTTTGGATCCTCTTGACGTTGCCCCTAACTCGAGTAGAACAAAGATCATTTTTCAAATTCTGCTTGGTTGGACCGTCGGAGTGGTCCTATTGCGACTTCTGGTATTCTGCTTGGTACTGATGCGGGCATACTTCGATGTTTCCTCTGCGTGACCATTCAACAAATTCTCATTGTTTGCGCGTTGTCTTCCTCCTTTAGGTACTTTCCATCCATGGCAGAAGCTTTCTCTGATTGAGCAACATGCTTTTAAATCGACCCCCTCTAGATGTGAGATGCATGCAACAAAACAAAACTCACACACAAAAGGTTAGTAATAAATATACTACAAAAACAAAACACAACTCACACACAAAACGGTTAGTAAAAAAAATAGAAACGAAACCTAAAAGATAAAAAAAATCAATTGCATAATAATTCTAGGAAGCCATTCCAACATTCCATGACATGTCTCCATGAATTTTTTGTGTGACTTTGACTGGACTCAACACCCTAGGTTTTTCGCATGGCTCTATTGGGGTAGGCTCTAAGTTCTCAAACTTGGTTCGGTTCTAAAAGGGTACCCTAGTTGTCCTTGTTGTCCCCTACTAAGGGTAGCAAGACCCTCGATTCTCACCCATTACAGGCTTCAAACGAATCGAGTTCAACTCAGGAGGACTCACCACTGATGCCTTCTCGAAGAATCAATATCCTTACAAAGACAAGGGAATGAGTCTCGAAGGTACTTTCTAGGCTCATACGAAGAATCAATATTCTTACATGAGCAAAGTGTATTTCCCCACACTTAAACAAACGGGACAAAGCTCGGGAATAGAGCTTGGAATTAAGTCTTAGATGCATAAAATAGAATTATATTCATGTAAACGGACAAATAAATAGAACCTGACGTGAACTTGCAAATTCCATATATTTTTTAAAAAAATTGAAAACCATTTAAAACCAATTTGTGGCCTGACCCTCTTTTGTTTTTATTTTAAAAACAAAAACAAGTCCCCATCGGAGTCGCCAAGTTGTCGCAACCCTTTCGAGCTTCGACTTTTTGAAAACTTTAAAAACACGGAGTCGCCACAAATCTTTTTGAAAAGTGTGATTGGATCACTTTAAAATGGGGTTATTTTAATAAAACGCTTTTGTTTTAATAAAACAACTGTTTTGGTCTACGAAAACCAGAAAATAGGTTTGGGGGTCGCTTACGCATGGGAAAGGGTTAGCACCCCCACGTCGCCCAAACTTGGTACCTAATTGATTTTAAAATCGTTTTAAAAAAACTGGGATTTTCAAGTGCACGAAGGTTCCACTTTATTTTTCCGTTTAATGAATATTAGTCTATTTTGAAGGCCTTATCGCCCGTGAGATGAACTTTAATCACCGCCAACATTTCTTGCGTTAACCCGTCGTTCCTGTTTGATAAGACACCGCATTAAATTAGTTTCCACTTTTCCAACAACATGAAAATTTAATGAGTTGTCATTTTTAAAAGTTTAAGGTTTAAATCCTAAATTATATCTAATTTTATTTTATTCGAAGTTATGATATTTTAAAAGTGTGTTTTATTTCGAAAAGTGAAGAAAATTTTAAAACAATCAAGTCTTTAATCTAGGCCCAAAGATCCTAACCCCTAAAACACAAACACAATAAGGCAAACAAAGTCAAACAACGTATTAAAGTTTATTATTAAACAAAACTAAGCTATTTACGTTTTAATTTTTTTAAAAAATATATTTTATGTGTGTTTTAAAAGAAAAAAAAACTTTATTTTAAATGCTCTTATTTTATTTTTTTCAAACCTTTATTTTTTTCATTTAAAAACATTATTTAATCATTTTCCAAACTTTCTTCTTTTCAAACCTTTTTCAAAATCCTTTTTATGTTGTATGTTTTATAGCCTATTTTATTTAAAAGTTTTATTTAAATCTTTTAAAAAAATTCCACCATTTTTCAAATTTCTCAAACATTTTTTTTCTTTTTCTAGTTTTTCTTTTAAACCTTTATCCTCAAAATCAAAACTCTTTATATTTTTAAAACATTTTCATGTTCTTTCATGTACTTAGAAATCTTTTCTTTTCAAAATTTTCAAAACCTTTTTGTTCATCTTTAATTTTCTTTTATTTTCAAAACCCTTATCATTATTTTAAAAAGCACACTTTTATTTTTAAAATTTTATTAAGAATCTCTAATTCTAAACTTTTTAAATTTCTTAAGAAAATGTTTTTATTTCTAACTTTTTAACATTTTTTTAAAAGAAGCACTCATTTTATTCCTAAAAAACTCTTATTATTAAAACTTTATTATTTTAAACCTAATTTTTATTTTTTTTCCAAATCTAGCCACTAATCTTAAATTCTTAACAAAACATTTTTTATTCTTCATCTATCTACTCAAATGGATCAAATGACCAACATTTCATTTTTTCAAGTTCACAATTTTCCAACAAACAAAAATTTCATTTTATTTAAGAATCTAAAATTAAAAAAATAAAAGCAAAATAAAGAATGAAAATTATTACCAAAACCAACTTCGATCTTCTAATCTGAATTGCAACCTAAGAACATGAACAAACAAAAAATTCAACCAAGAAAACAAAGTTAAAAAAAAGAAAAGAAAAGAGAAATTACCGAAAGTGTAGAAACCTCGAACTTTCTCCACTCGAACCGATTCCAATCACTACCGAAAAAAGCTTGTTTCGAACCGAAAAATTCTAACCAAAGCTACTCCAAACTTGAACAATTCCGAACAATTTTAGATGATTTTTCAGAGGTAATTTTTGGATGAATTTTGGTGTGTGTTACAATAGGGAGAAGAAGTACAATTTATAAGGTTTTAGGTGCTTATAAATCTAGCTAATTCGGGGACAAAATCACAAAATTCATCCCTAAAAATCATCCCTCTGATATCAATAGCATTGACCCATTGAGAATTGAGAAAAATTTCATTCAAATTGGCTCGAATTTTGGGAATTTTTCCCCAAGATTAAATTAGGGTTCGAACCTTTTTCCCCCAAATCGACGAGCAATCGATGACGACAAAGGTTCGGGTCAGCGGCATCACACTCGGTCGGCCGAGACGAGTTGAACAGTACTAGCCTCGCCGGCCGCCGTGACCCAGGGACGGCGTGGCCATGGACGGCTGCCGACAAAAAATCGTGCAAGCTGGGCGGCGCGGTCTCTCCCCCCTCCCCCCATTTTCCTTTATTCGATCCAATTCGTCCATGTTTTCAGCCCTAGGTCCAACGATTCTAATTAAACCTGAAAAAAAACACAAAATGGGTTAGTTTGGGCTTCTTTAGTTAATTTTTGGGCTTTTAATTAATTAAAACGGGTCCTTATTTTTTATGAAAATGGGTTTAAAATGAACCCTTATTAAAAATTAAGATGGACCTTATTTAAAAAATGTTTTATTTTTCTTTTATCCTTCTTTTTTTTAAATAAAATAAATGGATAAAATAAATAAATAAATGAGGTGAAAGTTTAGTGACAACATACATGGCCTCCTCAACTCCCCGATGTCGTCACAAAATGTTTTTCTAGTTTAATCGTCTTACCACAAATAACTTTGCTACTAGAATCAAGATTCTCAACAGGTTCCTCATCAAAAGACATACACGGTTGCAAGTCAATCTCCTCAACTGGCATAACAGGCGACATATCCGATCTATATTTTCGCAACATAGAAACATGAAATACATCATGAATTTTCTCCAATTCGGGAGGCAACCTCAACCGATATGCAACAGCACCAACACGCTCCACCACTTCATATGGTCCAATAAACCTTGGACTAAGCTTACCTTTACGTCCGAACCTCATCCCCTTTTTCTAAGGCGATACTTTCAAGAACACGCCATCTCCAACTGCTTTAAATCCGTGTAAGAATTTTGACGTTCCGATGTTGCCTTCAACCAATCACAAATAAGCTTTACATTTTCCGTCGTTCCATTAAGCAAATCTGGCATGGAAACTAATTTCTCCCCGCTTCCGCCCAACAAACAGGCATTCTACACTTCCTCCCATACAAGGCTTCATACGGAGCCATTTGTATACTTTCTTGACAACTATTATTATAGGCAAACTCCACCAAAGGCAATTGTTTCTCTCAAGAACCTTAAAAATCTAACACAACACCTCAACATATCCTCAAGCACTTGGATAACTCGCTCAGACTGACCATCCGTCTGAGGATGATACGAGGTACTGAATTTAAGCCGTGTACCCAAAGCTCTATGCAAACACTCCCAAAACCTTGCTCTAAGCCTCGTATCTCTATCCGACACTATGGATTTGGGTACAGCATGCAACCTCACAATGTACAACTCTACCAGCTTATCTAACGTATACATAGTATGCACACCTTTAAAATGTGTACACTTCATAAAACAGTCTACAATTACCCAAATAGAATTCTTCTTTGTCGTGGTCAAAGGAAAACCAGACCCAAAATCCATTGAAATCCTCTCCCACTTCTATTCTGGTATCTTCAAAGGTTGCAACAACCCAGAAGGAAATTGATGCTCAGCTTTCATGCGTTGACAAACCATTCACTTACTCATAAATTCAGCAACATCCTTCTTCAACCCAACCCAATAGTACTCGTCTCTCAACCCACGATACATCTTTATACTACCAGGGTGCATAGCAAAAGGACTTCTATGAGCCTCGGTCAAAATAGTGCGCCTCAACTCAATATCCTCCGGCACAACTATTCGACTTTTAAAGCACAAAACACCATCATCATTGAAACAAAAGTCTGTTGCATTACCATCTGCTATGTCCTAAACATGAGGAACTAATAAATCATCAAGCAACTGTTTCTCCTTAATCAACTGAACCAAGGAAGGTTTCACTTGGAACTCAACTACCAATGCACCATTTTGTGATACGCTCAACCAAGAAAACATCGCCCTTAACTCTACAGCCACCTTCCTACTCAAGGTATCGGCCACAACATTGGCCTTTCCATGGTGATACTCTATCGTCAAGTCGTAATCTTTAAGCAACTCCAACCATCTTATTCACCTAAGATTCAATTCTTTCTAAGACATTAGATACTTCAAAATCATATGATCCGTATAAACCACACACTTCTCACCGTAAAGGTCATGCCTCCAAATCTTAAAAGCAAATACAACAGTGGCAAGCTCAAGATCACATGTAGGATAGTTGTGCTCATGCACCTTCAATTGTCTAGATGAATACGCCACCACCTTCCCACCTTGCATCAACACACAACCTAGACCAACATATGATGCATCACTAAAAACTACAAACTCCTTACTTGATTCAGGTTGAATCAAAATAGGGGCTTGCGTCAAAGCTTCCTTCAACTCCTCAAAAGTTCGTTGCCTAGCATACGTCCACTCAAAGCGAACATTCCTTTGCAACAACTTGGTTAACGGAGTAGCTATCTTAAAAAACCCATCCACAAACCTTCGATAGTAACCCACCAAACAAAGGAAACTACAAACTTCTGTCACTGATTCATGCGTCTTCTAATTCATCACTGCCTCAATCTTATGAGGATCAACCCGGATACATTCGGCCGACACCATATGTCCAAGAAAGACAACTTCTCTAAGCCAAAACTGACACTTACTCAACTTGGCATAAAACTGATTTTCCAACAACACTTGCAACACAATCTGCAAATGCTTATCATGATCCTCTTTGGTACGAGAGTACATGAGAATGTCATCGATAAACACAACCACAAACCTATCCAAAAACTCATGAAACACATGCTTCATCATATCCATAAACGTAGCATGGGCATTAGTCAAACCAAACAGCATCACCAAGAACTCATAATGTCAGTACCCCGTACGAAAAGTAGTCTTAGGCACATCTACATCCTTTACCTTCAACTAGTAATATCCAGACCTCAAATCAATCTTGGAAAACACTAAAGCACCTCTAAACTGATCAAACAAATCATAAATTCTTAGCAAGGGATACTTATTCTTAACCGTCAACTTGTTCAGTTGTCGATAATCTATACACATTCCCATCGTGCCATCTTTCTTCTTTACGAACAAGACCGGAGCAACCCAAGGTGAAACACTAGGTCTAATAAACCCTCGATCAAGCAACTCCTAAAGTTGCGTCTTCAACTCCTTCAACTCTTTCGGTGACATTCGATAGGGAGCAATAGCCTTGGATTCGTATTTTCGTACAACTCTATGCCAAACTCAACCTCTCTACTCAGCGGCAACCCAGGTAACTCTTCCGGAAATACGCCTGGAAACTCACATATCGTACGTATGTCCTGTACACGCACCTCATTCGATCCTAGATTAATCACATAACCTAAAAAAGCTTCACAACCTAACTCCATCATACGACTCGATTTAAGAGTCGAAATTGCATCGGACAAGAATTTCACATTCTAACCAACGATTACCACTTTGTAATTATCAGCAAGTTTCAAGGTAATTCGCTTAGCATCAAAATCAACCACAACCCTATGCTCGGTTAACCAATCTATCCCAAGGGTTACATCAAAACCATAGAAAGGTAATTCCATTAAATCCACTACAACCACATGGCCTTGAACAGATAAAGGAAATCTCCTATACAACCTTCTCGTAACCACAATTTCACCAAAGGAACTAGTTACTTGCATTCCCACATCTAACACTTATGAAACAATCGTTCAAGCCATAACTCCCAAAAACATTAGCAACAACAGGCGCAGAAAGCTATACCCCACCGGTCAAACATTGACAATCTCACCTTACACGATCCACATCCCTAATAGGTATCAAATAATACTCAAGCCCTGACACACCGACCCTATGGTCCTTGACCATCATTACTAGAACGTCGCCTCAACCCAGACGATACCTTTTTGCATGACTACTCTTACACTGACTACCGTTAAAACTAGAGTACACAACTCTCTTTCTAGAGCTAGAACCCCTTACACAAATTAAAAAACCCAGGTTCTGCTCAGTGCACCTCGCCCGTGTAACCAACACGTCTAAAATTGTGTAGCCAATAAAAACAACATATATAGCCTAACATCATGACCGACTCATAACAAAAACATTCACATCGATGTCTCACATCCAATTCCAGTCTAGGAGCATACCCGCTCAACTAAACCATCTATGCCTTAAACTTGGCTACAAACTTACGATTTTGAACCCAAGCCATGAATTCATATTTCTTGTCAACCAAGTATCTAACCGTCATATACTTCTTCTTAAAAATAGTTTAGGGACCATTTTGTAATTTTACCAAATTACAGGGGCTGGTTCATCTTAAGTTACCATCCTTTAACTAGTCACATTACATGCATCACTATCAAATCCCAGCTTAAAATAATCATCCAAACTCATTTAATTACATCTATAACATCCAGGGACTAAAATGTAAAGAAATATAACGTTCATAGATACTTTTAACTAACTTACCAGCTAGTTATATCGATACCCTTAGAGCCATTATTGATAAGCCCACGACAATATATCACAAAGATTTAAAGATAAAGGCCCGTATCAATACCCTCTCGAATCATACCGATACACCAAAAACCAATAGCTAAAAACTGTATCGGTACGCCCCTGGGTATCGATATGGCCCTTCATTTTTGCATAGAGTGTACCGGTATGCCAAGACCAAAATGGCTTACCCGTATCGATACGGTTTCTCGAGTATCGGTACACTTGTACCGAAAATGTATTCTTTTGCTGGTTTTTCATACTTTAATCTGTTCTAATGCATTCCAATGTACTTCCAACATGCATACAACATATTTAAACATCAATCCTCAATCAAACATAGCAATATCATCAACTTGGCATAGAGATATGCAACATTTAAATCTATAGGCATGCTTCATATGTAAATAAGCCAAGAAAAATACCAAGATGCATAGCAAAGCACAAACCAATAACCAAAGGCCATTTACAAGTCTAAAACAGCAATAAACACTAGTTCCAATAGGGAGTTTACACAAATCTCCCAAAAACACAACGGATTCCTCATTGCCCTTATTACGTATAGTCTAAATCGAAACATACATTCTCAAATGAAGTCTCTTGAGATCCTTTGCCACTTGCTACCTCCAAAACATCAATTATTTGCATTGATGGACAAATGAGAGCGTAAACACACAAGGCTTAGTGAGGAGTACTAAAAAAGAAACACACCATCAATGCTTTAAAACCATTTTCCAAGAACTCATTGAAATCTCATTTCAAATGCCTCAAAACATCGTTAAAAATCATCATGCATTCAAAACAATGCACTTACCTTAATAAAAAATCAGCATATAAACCTCAACAACATGTATTATGATTTCAACAATAAAAACCTCTTTTTCAACACTCAATTTAAGCCTTCCCATACATAGCTAACATATGCAAAGCTTAAAGAGTAAAACATGCATTTTAAACATTATGCATCATAAACCATTCTATAGTACATCATCAATTATATTTGCTCACAAGTGATCATTAACAAACTCATTTCTCAAATCAACATTGGATACGCGGAATCTCAAGTGTTGTCCCAACACTTCATACAATCTCACCGGCACCTCAAGGTTTACACATGAGAGCTACCCTTCACCATTGTGATACCTGCGGCGGAGTATTCGGTACACCATATAAACCCCTCAAAACCACTCATCGATTGATGTATAACCCCACTAACAAGAGATGGGACACCAATCACTTTCCTCAATCGTTAGGGTGCTTGGATGGAGTATTCGGTACACCGTATAAACCCCTCAACATCCAAGATGACTTGTTTATAGTGCAATCATTCCTATAGCCGGTTAACTATATCCGATAGCATTTTCAAATCCATTTCCATACCATCACTTGCGAATATAATTCACATTTAACATAAACCTCACTTTTTCAAAGCATTATCAATAAACCACATTTCCAAGCATCAAACCATGCTTCAAAATACAAGTATAAGCATATACTTACGAGGATCACTTACCATGTGCATCCTTCATCATCACAACATAAAAAATAGTAACTCGCTTACTTTAAACCAAGCATTAAATAGTAGCTAATATGCATTTAAAATCAAGTGCATCAATAAACTCATAATAGCACAATCCAAGGAAGAAATTCCTTTTACTTACTTCCGAACTTAGCAAAGCTTTTCAGGCTTACACTAAGTTCCCAAAACCACCTTTAAAGTGTTTCAAAGCTAGAAATCTCGTTCTCACTCATCGACTTGCGAAACCAAGATTAGCTGACGTGAAACTAAGCGTCCAAAGCTCCCAAATCTTCACTGGTTGCTTTCGAAATGTTCTCCCCCATTTTAAACACATAAGAATAGAGGATTAATGCATCTCAATGCATTAAAATCTCTAGAAAGCAAACCTATCTCATTGCCTTGCTCAAATCCACCAAAACACCCATCCGAAACAATTGAAATCATTATCGATTACTCTATAATCTCAACCCAGCCAAAATCTAACACTTCCAACTATTTCTAATTATTAATTAGCATCCAAAAATAATATAATTAAATCCATATACCTCCTGCAAGTCAGATTTCACATAAACACCACAAAAACCCCAAATCTAACAATCTAACAACTAGAGATCCAATCCAATTCGGATTATTATGAAAAAAATCTTATTTCAACATCATTTAACATCCAAATCATGATTAATATCAACCTCAAATCAAGTAAAATAGTACCATTGTAACACTCTATTTTTTAGCTTGAAATGAAATTGTAAAAAAAAAGAGAAAAAGAGAAGAAGGTTTGTGGTTGTAGGGGTTTGAACTCACACCCTCTAGCATGGAGTACAAGAGCCTTAGCCAACCAAGCTAAGCCAATCCTTAGTTTTAGTCTACATTCTTTTAATGTTAAGCTTGCAATCGATCTGAGACAAAAATATGAAATAGAAGCTCGTTTTTAGCCCCCTTCATCTTCCTTATTGAACAACGTTACTTGTTTCTCTCTCTTATGTTGCCTGTTCATCTTCCCGATCGGTCGCCGTCGATCTCCTTCACCACCGAGCGGTGGTGGTCACCGCCTACATCGCCGGAGGCGTCACATCGTCACTATCTCAGCCATGGCCACCACGCGTATAATCGAGCCACCTTTCACCGGAAAATCTCGTTTGAAGCTTCGATAAGAAACCCAAATTGTAACATCCCAAATTGTGGGTAATTGTGGATCGCCTTACGAAGTGTATGCATTTCTTACCTGTGCATACTATGTATACCTTGGATAAGCTGGCAGAGTTGTACATTGCTGAGATTGTATGTCTGCATGGTGTACCAAAATCTATAGTGTCGGATAGAGATCCGAGGTTCGCATCGCGATTTTGGGAATGTTTGCATCAAGCTTTGGGTTCGCGGTTGAATTTCAGTACTTCTTATCATCCACATACGGATGGGCAGTCTGAGCGTGTTATCCAAGTGCTTGAGGATATGTTGAGGTGCTGTGTGATTGAGTTTCAAGGTTCTTGGGAGAAGCATTTGCCTTTGGTGGAGTTTGCTTATAATAACAGCAACCAGGCAAGTATTCAAATGGCACCTTATGAGGCCTTGTATGGGAGGAAGTGCAGAACTCCTCTTTGTTGGGCTGAAACGGGACAAAAGTTGGTCTCGATGCCGGCATTATTGAAAGGAACTACTGAGAAGGTGCAGCTCATTTGTGAGCGGTTAAAGGTGGCTTCTGATCGGCAGAAGTCTTACGCGGATTTGAAGCGTTAGGAGATTGAGTTTGTGGTGGGTGACCATGTGTTCTTAAAGGTTTCACCTTGGAAGAAGGTGATGAGGTTTGGCCGGAAGGGTAAGTTGAGCCCTAGGTATATTGGACCATACGGGGTAGTAGAACGTGTGGGTCCTGTTGCTTATAAGTTGAGGCTACCACAAGAGTTAGAGAAGATACACAATGTGTTTCATGTCTCCATGCTTCGGAGGTATAGATCGATCCTTCGCATGTTATGCCTGTGGAGGAAGTTGAATTGAATCCGGATTTGACCTATGATGAGGAGCCGTTTGAGATTTTGGATTCGGACTGTAAAGTTCTTCGAGGTAAGACCATTGAGCTGGTTAAGGTGTTGTGGAGGCATCGTGGTGTTGAGGAAGCCACGTGGGAAAGAAAGGATAACATGAAGAAGCAGTATCCTTACCTTTTTCCTCCAGGTAAATTTCGAGGACGAAATTTCTTAAGAGGGGGAGAGTTGTAACACCCCAAATTTGGGCTTAGATGTTTAGATTCTGAACCGGATCGGTTTGGAAATCGGTTCGAATCTAAAAGGGGGTTTTAGGGAACACCTAGTTCGAGATGCTTTAAAAATATAGAAAAATATCTAAAAATCCTCATTTAATACATAAGAGAGAATGGTGAAATCAATTTTACAAAATAAGGTTTGGAAAGACTACATTTCGGTGTAGTGACCAAATCGCAGTTTTTACAAAGTTAGTAGTGACTGTTTTGTAAAGGGTTGAAACTTTGAATCTTTAAGGAGCTAATTTTACCAAAAATATTTTCAACAGATTTTTCCTTAATTTGGGTGATTTAATTAATGCTTTAATTAAATAAAATGAAGGTGATTAAAATCCTATCAACCAATTTTCTCTAATTTTCTCTCCTTTCATTTTCTCTCAAAATCCTATTTTCTCTAATTTTCATAACCAATTTTCTCTAATTTTCTCTCCTTTCATTTTCTCTCAAAATCCTATCAACCAAACACTTTTTCTCCAGAAAATTTCATTTGATTTCCATTTCATGTGATGAGATTTCAATCAACCTTTGATTCCTAATCAATCCTTCAACAAATCCACTTGATTTCTACATTGAATTTTCAAGAAAACTTGCCCAAATCAAGGAGAAATCATCCATTAGAGGTAAGCTTCATCCTTCTCCTTTAATGATCAGTTATTTACTGAAATTCCCAAGTTCTCAATCCTTTATTAATGTTTTTAAAGTGGTTTTAGTGTTAGAAACACGAAATTGGCTTGAAACTCAAGATTTTGGAAGAGATCTTGAAGATTTTCGTGGTGATTGATTGGGCTTTGTTTTGAGATGGTTTTATAATGTATTTTGGATGTTAAATGATGTTATAAATGAGGTTTTATCAATCCAATCCCGAATAGGTTGTTTTCCTATGTTTTTGCTTGTTAAAATGGTAGTTTTTGGGGTGATTTTGGTGTTCTGCTATAGGTGGATGTATAAGGACGTGGTTGTGTTAATTTTTTTATGTTAATTGATGTTTAGAAATGATTAGAACTGATGGATCTTGGCTGGGTTTGATTTTGGAAGAGTTTGGAGGTGATTTCGGTAGTGTTTGGTAGCTGAAATGTTGTTTTTGTGTAGAGCAGCGAGGTAGGTGTGTGGCTGATGATTTCAATGCATGATGATGCATTAATCCTCTGTTCTTATGTGTTTAAAAACAAGGGAGACATCTTCGGACACCTTTGGAGTTGATCCGGAAGCTTAGATTAGCGTTTCGGCGAGCAAGCGAAACGTAATCGGTGAGTGCGTGTGGTTTTAGAAGTCCTTGAGGGACAAAGAATCAAGGTTTTGGGATTTAGGAAAGATTTGAACCACCTTCCTAAGTCCGGAAGTAAGTATTGGCTAGATTGCTCTCTAGAATGTGGTGATTTCCCCTTTAAATGCTTTTACATACTCATGGTTTTGGATTGATAAATTCCTACTGTTTTTATGCACGAATTATAGCATGAGATGATGCTTGAAATGATTTCATAAAGTAACATGTTGCATATTTGAGATTTGTGCTTTTATGTTGAAGCATAGCAAATGTTATGGTTTTGAAATGAGATGAGTGTGATGAGATTTGTTGCATGAAAAACAGTAGGTGAGATGCTGTTTTAACATAATATACTGGCATAGATGTTGAGATACTTACTAGATATAACTTATCGATCAATAGGATGAGAGTGCACTATAAACTAAAAATTCGTATGTGCTCTTTGGTTAAGCCAAAGGGAGAGAACCGATGATGGGCATTCCATCGGGTAGGACTTGGTGAAATACCCAAGCTTTGTGGCAATGAGAGATTCCGCCATGTGAGTACGGTGATGAGGGATTCCACCGGAAACTATGTTGCTAGACGAGTGAGTACGGTGATGAGAGATGCCACCAGAAGTGTATAGTGAGATGTCTGCATATCCGAGATAAAATATGTTATGGTTTTTGATTCACATGTACCTTGATGTAATGGTTTATGCTATGAGAAATGCATATGTGATTTGTATATGAAATGCTTAGAGTACAAGCATGAGTTTGGCTTTGCCATGAGTTTTGCATTGGTTTAAATGCATGAGATAGAATGAAGGTACATGTGGTTTCAATGAGAAATTGCTTTGAAAGGTTTCCAAGCATGATATAGAAATGAGCATGTGGTTTAAAAGCTTTTGATGAAAGTGTTTTCAAGATGTGCATTATTGAGTTGGTTTTCTTTAGAGCATGTCTTACTAAGCATTTGTGCTTACGCTCTCTTTTACCAATAATGCAGATAATTGAGGTGTTTTCGGGCATCAAGGAAGCTAAGTTCATCCAAGGAAGTCCAAGCTCATGTATGGTGAAGTTTTCGTACACTTTAGTTTTGATAGATTGTCAATGGGAACCCAAGGATTGTATTTGGGTGATGTGTTAAACTCCCTAGGGTTGTGGCATGTTTGTTTTAGCTTGTTTGGGTTGTAAATGGCCTTAATTGCTTGTTTTGAGACTGGTTTGCCTATTTGGGTTTTGAGATTAGGGAGCATGCCTATAGAATAATGGAATATTGTGTTTGATGCTATGGTTGTGCTTGAATGTCACAAATATGTTCCTTGTATGTTTGATGACTTGTTGGTATGGTTAGAGAGTCTTTGGGGCATGTTTGAGTCGGTTAATGAGTGAAAAACCAGCATTTGCTGCTGTTTCTGGGCAAACCGTATCGAAACACCCTCCAGTGTTTCGGAATGGGGGCCTGTAATGGCCTTTGTGTTTCGAAACGGTGGAGGATGTTTCAGAACGATTTGGCTACTGGAGCTACACGTTTCGGAACTAACCCGTGTACCGAAACGGTCAACGTCATTTCGATACAGCATTTCGGTACGGTAGGTGGGTGTTTCAAAACGGGTTACCGTTGGACTCAGGTTTGAATTGTTTGAATGTTTGCATGTTTTACATTTTAGTCCTAAAAGTTGTTATTGCCATTGCCTGAGCTTGAGGTGTCCTTTTAAGTTGTAATTTGGCAAAGAAACATATAACATGACTAATTTCAAGATGGTAACTTTAAAATCAATGAAGTCCCTCTAATTTACAGAATTTACATTTTGGTCCCTAAACTTGTATGAAGTGCAATTGAGTCCCTAAATGTTATCCGATCGCTGTGCCTTTCTCAAGCATGATTCGTGAGTACTCACTTAGGGTGAACATGTATCTAGACAAGATAAAAATAAAAAAGGGTCGTTAATCAAGGTTAACTTTCGGATTGACTTTGATTTTCCCCGTGCAATCTTCGTAGTTCGGGTCAATCGTCTAGGTCGGGCTAAGGGGGTTACACAAATCGTTGCCATTGTTTCTTGTATTTTTCGGCCTCGGTTGCCGTCCGTTCATGAAACGGACACCAGATTCGGGCTTCTACCGTGACGGCAAGTAAGACCCTACTGGCCGATTGTCCGTCCGACACCGTTAATGGCTTATCAGAGTATCGCATTTTTCTGGTAGCTCGACTCTATTTGGATAAGATCCGTTGCATTTCCAACCGTCTTGAGTTTGCTTTGGGTAAATCCGGCGCTTTCTCGGACATGTTTCCCTTTGTTTTATGAGTATTCGAAAAGGGGTTGATCTCCCTTTTGTTTCTGGCAAAAATCAGGTGTTTTGGGTCCTTCAGAGACTTTTCCGGTGGCCGGCCGGCAAGGTCCTAACTTTTGTTAGTGGACTGATCCAATGAGGCCCAAATTCGAACCGACCCTTTTAGTCTAAACCCACTTAGGTTAGCTCGAAACCTAAACCAACTGTTTAGGCCTAAACCCATTTTGGTTCAATTCAAAACCTATCGACCCAACCCGACCTAAATCTGAACCCGACCCGGTCAACCCGAATCGAACCGGTCAATTTGAGTTAGCCGAGTTAACTCGTCCGAGTCAGCCTGAGTCTGATCTCGAACCCGAACTTGTATATATATATATATATATATATTTAATTATTCAGTTAAGGGTACTGTGAATAAGGACTAAAATGAGAATTTTTTTAATTGAAGGTACTCACAGTTCCTTGAATACGATTTGTTGAGGGACTAAAATGGTTAATTTTGTTTTAGTTAAGTTGATTACAGAGAAATGCTAGTATCTTGGTTAGACTGAATTGCTCGGTTAGTAAGATAAGAGACTTGTAAGAACTTATGATATCCAAGAATAATTTATAGGACTGTTATACTCTAGATCTGATTGCCTGTTAATGATCTAACTTCCGAAATGCTTCGTTACAAAAATTATGAAAATGCCCTTAAGGCGCAAGAAGGACTAAAATACCCTTAACAACAAAATAATTTGGGAGTCTACACCAAATCTGGTAAAGTAGCTTATTTATCTAAAAACCTTGTTTTGCTTGAAAAGTTGTATATGAAAGCTTAAACCCTCGAATTGTAGAGTACTTGGATTGTATTTGAACAACAAATAAATCTCTGAAAATAACTCTCTCTCTATATATATTCGTATATCTGAACTAATCAAAGTGACATAAAATAGCGAACTGACTGGCTTGACCAAAGAGGTTTGAAAACATCAAAAAGGCTGAAGTAATCGGAATGAACGTAATGACCAGAAGACTAAAATATCCTCGGGTACTAACTGTCAATTTTCTGAAATGATGGATATACCATCAAGATCTAAAATGAATGAATAGTTGAAAGAACCGAAAGACTCAGAATAATTGAAACACATTCAGACATCGAGGTGACTAAAAATACCTCTAAGACATGGAATGAGAAATATCAATAAAGCCACACAAAGGCAACAAATCTGAAAGTAATACACGACCCTTGTTGGTTGGTTGTTTCAAGAACTATTGTGATGTTGGAAGAATACCATATAAAGGCATGTTCAAGTTATTTGGAGAAAGTACCTAGGTCAATGGTAAGAGCAACATGTTCTTCGTGTGTATTCGATGCTACGGATCGAGTTCATATGCATTATACATGTTCAATTACTTGGGAAATACCATTTGAATACCCATTCGATTTCTCGTTGTATGTTCAGTGGTTGCTTGGCGAAGACAAGCTTTTGTTATACAATTTAGTCAATTCTGAGAAGTGAGTACTTGCGGTGTACTGATCCGGTTAAATAATAAACCTTGTGTGATGGTTTACAATTAGTTCAAAGGGACTCATAAACCTGATAAGTAACTAGAACTTCTGGACTCCGTACGTCACTGCTTTTACCCAATAGTCTAATTACCAAATTTCCCCTAAATGTCGAAACGACCAAAATGCCCTCGTAGGCTTAAATGATTGGATCAGTCTCGATATATCTAAAATCTCAATGTTCTCGATGTGTCAACTTCCAAATGTTGGTTCGAGCTGTTAGTACTGAGCTCCCTCGCCTAGTGACCTCGTTCTAAAATTAGTCCAAATTTGTCGGACATTCTATCCTCCCTTTTTGATAATTATCAAGTGTCTCTGAGAAATATATTGAACCATAAAGTGTGTACCATATGTCCGTGAATACACTCTGCTTTAAACTAAGACTATCTGCTCTAAATTAAATGTGTGACTCTGTTACCTGTAATGAAAGCTCAACTCTTGGCTTTTGTCTTATGATACATAAATATATCTGATATTCGTGTTTTAATAAAAAAAAATCTGATATATGTCTTTTGATATAAAAATATATTTGATATATGTTTTCTGATATTACTGTCTTCTGAATATAAACTAAATTCATTTGGGGTATATTATCTGGGATATAAATGAAGATCTGTAGGCTCAGCGCTGGTAAGCCCTTCTGGACCTAAGCTTCTACGCCCAATGGGCCTAAGGTAAGCCTTTATGTAAGCTCTTATGCCTGACGGGCCTAGGGTAAGTCTTTTTGGATACTATTATAGGTTTCTGTATATTGGCGTATGGTAGGAGGGTAGTTAAGTAAATTAATAAAAATTTCTGACCTCTTCTGAAACATACCCTACTAAATTAATTTATCAAAGTTGAAATCTCAGAAAAGTACAATTCATTCTTAATGAACCACTCCGAACTCCTTGATTCAACTTTTGGAATCTGAATCTCTTCTGAATCTTCGGCTCTAGACTCATCTCCTAAGATTCGGGTGATAAAATAATGAACAACCCCGTTACCTTCTAATCTAATGCTTCACTGAATTCTTAAATCATAATTTGAGCTTATCGTTGCCCAGTTCTTCATGACAATTTAAAGCTTGCCATATACCTAATTGTGCTTTTAGCATCTCATGGTAGTTTGTATTACTGAGCTTTCCGAAGCTCACGTTGTTTTTACCATCACAGGTTAAAAGAATGACCATGTTGCAGTTATCAACATTGGTATGGGAGGTTCATCGGCTTTGCTTGCGGAGTACGACACCTGTGTAATTAGGGGCATGTATTTCATGTTTTGATTTATATTCGAGTATGAAACTTGTATTAACAACTTTCATCACAGTTTTGTTTCATTGTCTGAATGTTTTCTGAAATTGTATTTTAATTCAAAACTTGATTTATGATTTTAAATGGTTTAGAAATTTGTTTATTTGAAATTTTAATGTGGGTCGCTTCGATGACCCTAATGTGCCTTCCTAAGATCCGTATTAACGCATAGGCGGGTCTAAGGGGTTACAACCATAACGAAAATCTTGAGAAATCATCTTCCAAAGCTTGATTTACCCATTTTCATCAATTATATAAAACCTTGTTATTTAAACATAATTAGAGAGCCAAAGACTTGGAAATTTAAATAAATAACCTTGATTAGAGGAGAGAAAATAATGATCACCTTTAGCACAAGCTTTTCCCCTTGATTTGCAATGATTTAGAAGAAATCCTTCAAGAAATCTTTAGCTAGTTGATGTACAAATCCAAGAGAATCATTTAGAAATCAAAAGTGGATGAAAAGAGATAAATCTCTGGAGATTTTAGTGATGGAAAAATAGTTTGGCTGATGGAAATGTTGAGAAAAAAGTTTAGGAGAAAAAGTAGTTACGTAAGAAAATGTGTAGCCTTTTAAAATCTCTTTTAATAAAATTTATTTATTAAATCAATTAATTAAATCTATTAAAAACACAAAATCAAGGGAAAAGGCTGATATCACCTTGGTGTAATAGCTCCATAAGGATTCTAAGTTTTGGCCATCTTTCAAAACAGTCCTTAAAACAGATTTTGCAACTTTTAGAAATTAGTCACTAAGCCGAAATGTAAGTCTTCCAAAAGCCATTTTCCAAAATTGACTCCATCAAACCTTTATATATATATAGAAGATTTTAGGAATTTTTCCCATACTTTTATAATATCCCGAACATTGTTATCCCAAAACCAACCTGAATCTCTAGTCTAGGTTCTACAGGCCCTAAATCGTCTTTAAAACTCCTAGGCCCAAAACCGGGGCGTTACACAATGAATCTCATCAATGATTTGTTCACATCTAGAAAAAATACCAAGTAATAATTTGCTATGCCAAAATTAAATCCTTGACTCTTTTTCTGTTTGCATTAACTGCCATTTGATATTTCACATCTATCAAAATTTGTACATGTTCAATTCGTATAATTAATTCTACAACTATTATTGCATTTTCTTGGTTTTCTCTATTGTATCAGTACTAGTCACACTATTATTACATCGTTCTGATTATGCCCTACATAAATCTTGGATTCCTGAATGTATTCCTCATAAACCAATAAATGCTTGTCCTACCATTGTGGGTGAATTTTTTTTATCTTTGATCCCTATAAATAGAAATCCTATTATCTTAATAACTAAGAAATTTTACATTATGGCGAACTTTGGAAAACTATTAATTTTGATTTAGGTGCACAATTTTGTGAATCATGTGTTTTCTCCTTTGTCCAGTTTTATTTGACCTTGTCTATTGTGGAGATGACTAATTTCTTTTATCTTTTTATTCTATTGAGATTGTTGATCGGTTGTTAGGTGAGTTAATACTTTGATGCTAATCAGTATTTTCTGTAAGTTCGTCATTTGAGTGAATTATTTTTAAGTTTTCTATGACTATTTTGTAGGCAATTTTTCTTGTTCTATTTCTATGTTATCTCCATTGAATTTGTCCTCTTGCTTCATCTCTCTCTTTGTGTGTTAAAGTGTAGATTTTATGGTTGTGGACAAAATTTTGTTTGTCAAACGAAAACATTATTTAAATGGAACAATAACTAGGCTGATTATATTAAGTATTGGTTATGGTTTTCTTGATCCATTATAAGTGTATGCCTTTTTTCTGTTTATATTTTTTGTTAATGAACTACTTATCCTTTTTCATCATTTATTCCTTTATATCAGATGTCTAAAAAGGAATTTTTTTTTGGTTAAGAACTACTTATCATTTTTCATTATTTATTCCTTTATATCAGAAGTCTAAAAAGGATTTTTTTTGTTAATGAACTACTTATCATTTTTCATCATTTATTCCTTTCCTCCTCCCCTCATTTATCATTTCAAATTTAAGTAGTTAAGAATTGATGAACGTAGCAATGTGGATATAGAAGGGGTGGATGATGACACGATTGCGGTGGATGAGGCACCTAAACCATTGATTGGATATTTGAACTTCTAGTAAGTTAAAGTTGAATGTATATAGAATTCTTGAAATTGTTAGTTGGTTAGCAATATGTATTGTATACTCTAACATTGAAATGATGTATTTACATTATAAGTGAATGTAAATGATGAAAGGGATGAAAGAAGAAAATGACCAATACGGTAAGTGAGAAATTTAAAATACTATTATGTGTTCTGTATTGGTTTGTAAAGTGTATAAATTACAAAAATCTAATATTTGTGGGAGTGATACAGGCAAGAAAAGCACTAGGTCTAAAATGGGAAAAAATGAGTGACGAGGAAAAGAAGACTTATTTTGATATGCACGTGAAAAAAAAACAAGCGTATATGGAATGGATATCAAAAGGCAAAGTGAAGGCAGAAGTTAAGAAGGTAAGCGTAACTATATCTTTCTTGTTAGAAAAAGTGTTTATGTAACACCCCTCACCCGGTTTAGTTGTAAACAGGCTAAGAAGTGTTACTTAAACAAGGAAAATACAAACCAACAAAAACTTTTCACAACTCACCCATAATAGGTGAGTTAGACTTCTAATCAAACATGCAAATAACATGATTCATATATCATTCACCTACTTCACATGATCATTATACAACATAGATTACTATATACACAACCTAGACAACATGATCTCAAACAAGAATTGTAACCAATTCAAATACAGGCATAGCATTCGAAAGACATGAAACAACATGATCAACTAAGGCATAGCATTTGAACCTTAACATGAAACTAACAAGATTATCTACACCATTTTCTTAACAAGCATGTTATCATACTTTGAATTTCCTTTTAATCATGTATTTCAACACTTAAGACCAACAATCTAGCATATATGAACAAGCTTAGCATACTATTCATATTAGCTACACAATAGGGCATATCATTCTCAAAGGTATCATGGCATTTCAAGACAAGATTTGGCATGTAAACATCCAATAAACAACTCATGACAGACATTCGTGACATATTTCAAACCATTTATTAATCATCTAGGCTTTCAAGACATAAAATCAAAATCCATTTAATCAACCATAGCCATATCTCATATCGTAAGACCTAGATTTACTAGGCTACAAAATCAAGTCATAACAACATGTTTATACATCACCATATCATATAAAATATATACAAGCCTTTCAAGGATTCAAAATGCATGATAACCAGACTAGATAAATGACTAAGGCCACCAACTAGGAGCTTACAAAACAACATGAACCATACTTTGTGCTTGAGCTTGTCTTGCCTTGCCTCAACTCTAGGATAGCTTTCAATTCACTTAACCTGTAGGTTAGGAAGAATGGAAACAAGAATGATAAGTAGAATTAAGTACTTAGTGAGGTAGAAACCTAAGCTATGCTAGTTCATTTCATTTTCAAGTGTATATTATCTAAGAGAACACCTATCTAGGTTCGAATAGTACAAGGTAATTTAGTTGATATAGCATTCGAATAGTCTAGGCAAAGGACAAGTATCATGTCATGTAATTTAACAACCAAATAGACATAACATTCAAGATCATGTATTCATATCACAACTCAATTTCAAGCCAAGCCAAGCATGTTATCAACAATATCATTCTTTCTATTCCGAGAAACATTTCAAGGCATGCAATTCAAGCAGTTAGAACAACTAGTTCAAGTTTCATGGCATATATCAAAATTAAGATCAAGTCAAGTTTCATTTCATGTTCATATGATATTTAAACTTTACACTAACAAGATTAGACAATCAATTCAAGCTTCGGCCTTGGTTTATAGTCAAGTATTGGTAATCGAGTCACCAACCAAACTGTCGCCAAATCAAGTATTTGGTCATATCCCACCTACTGTCGCCAGAGACCATATCACACATCCCTCCTACTGTCGCCGAATAAGGGCCTTAGCCCAGGACCGTAGTCCACCAACCACAAATGAGCTCTAAACTCTATGGCATGCCATCCTACCTATAACTCACTAGCTACCAAGGCATCATTTAGTTTAGTGTTCATTTGATCAAGATACATGTAATCAATCAAGACAAAGATCAAGCCATGTTCGAGACAAGTTACAAGCTTATTCAAGATGTAATTAGACAAGGATGTCATCTATGACGATGAGTACAAACTTCTCGAGATAAGGCTTGAAAACTCGATTCATTAGGTCCACGAACGTAGCAGGGGCATTCGTTAACCCGAATGGTATTACAAGGAACTCGTAACGACCGTAAAGAGTTTGTAAAGCTATTTTGGGCACATCATCTTCTTTTACCCTCATTTTATAGTAACCTGATCGGAGATCGATCTTAGAGAATACATCAACATCTTAAGGTTAAAGAACAAGTCTTCGATCCTAGGCAAAGGATACTTGCTCTTGATGGTTACTTTGTTCAATTGCTGGTAGTATATACAAAGTCACATCCTCCTGTCCTTTTTCTTTACGAACAAGACATGAGAACCCCAGGTAAATGTACTGAGTTGAATGAATCCCTTGTCCTCCAATTCTTGAATTTTCTTCTTGAGCTCTTTCAACTCGACTGGTGTCGTACAATAGGGCGTAATGAACACAAGATTTGTTTCAGGTTGAACTTCAATCCCAAATTCCACTTCTCTGGTTGGAGGGAGACCAGGGAGTTCCTCGGGAAAAACATCAATAAATTCAGAAACAATTGGCATGCTCGGTAAGCCGAATTCAAATTCATCTTGTAAGACCGTAGCAGCAAAGATAGAAGTTGGTTTCTTGTCTATAAGAAGGATCAATTCTTTTTCCAAACCCCGAAGATATAGTCTCCTATTTTGACAATCTAACCAGACTTCATATTTTCCTAACCAATCTAGTCCAAATTCTAGATCGAATTCACAAGTCGGTAATACAAAAATATCAATAGGAAAAGGTATATTCCGAATGCTAATGGCATAGTTATTGCAAACAAAATTGATATTCATTAGCCCCTATAGGATTCGATACTACAAGACTTTTATCAACAGTTCCAGGCTTCAAGTTTACTTTCAACAACATGGTAGAGCATATAAAAGAGTGAGTGGATCTCGAATCAATCAGTACATAAGCAGGAATTGAATTTAATTCAATAGTACCTGGGATTACATCAGGAGCTTCCTCCTCCTCTCTTCCTCGGATATGAAAGATCTTGGAAGGAGCTCAGGATTCTTAATGAGTGTTGGCCGAGTGATGTCCCTTGCCTCAACCTTGATTTCCCAACTGAGCTTGTCAAGGACCTTCATTTCGAACATGAGGAGCAAAACTAGCATTGACCGAGCTTCGATTGGGGAGCTTGTTGGGATTCTAAGGACAATCCTTGATGTAGTGATCAGATACTCCACACTTGTAACACATATTGGATTTGGTCCTCATTGACCGAAATGATGTTGTTGGCAGAATTTACAAGTAGGCACTTGTGAAGCTTTTCCCGTGTTCCCCGTACTATCAACATACATCACCGGTGCCGAGAACTTGATCACCGTTTGAGGTTTCGCTATATAGTTGGTCTTTTGGGAGGGAGTATAACTCGAGGGATTTCAACCCGAATACTAGGGTTTCTTTGATTTCCAGTGGGGTCGATCATCATGCTTCGACCTCTTGTCTTTCCAGAATGGCTACTCTTCTAATTTTCTGAAGCTTTCATCTTAGCTTCAGTGGCAACAACTCGATTAACATGATTTTGGATGATTGTGATTTCAAGGGCCGTGAAGATAGGGTTGAGTTCATCGTTGAGGCCATCAATAAACATCTGGCACTTGTCAGCTTTAGTTTTGATGTATTCGGATCCATATTTACAGTATTTGCAAAAATCAACAACATACTTCTCGATAGGCCTACCGCCTTGTTTCAAGCATAAGAAACGCTTTCTCCGATCAGCGAGATACTGTTCACTAATATACTTCTTTTTGAATTCTTTTACGAAGAATTCCCAGGAGACTTTATCAGCAGGAGCAGTTAAAGTTTTGGTTTCCCATCAACTTAAGGCCTCATTAGCCAGGAGAGCAATGGCACACTCAAGCTTGTGCTCACCAGTACAAGGAAGTTGTTTGGTTAAGATACGAGTGGTAGCCTTGAGCCAATACTCAGCTACTTCGGGATTAGCTTCATTGGTACCCGTGAAGGTATAAGCCTGATGTTGAGCTAGTTTGTCGATAGCGGCCTTATATGGCACTATAGCAGGACTTGAAGAAGAAGAGTCTTTCTTTAATGATGTGTGAAGTTGTTCAAACATGACTTTCATACTAAGGAAGCATTCTTGTTAAACCGGATTGATAGTAGGGGCTACTTGCTCTGGTTCCTTATTCTTTGGAGCTTCTGGACGTACTTGAGTCATCCGAACACTCTCCCCTTCATTAGAGGAGCCCTCGGGACTTTAATTGTCTCGAGCAAGCCTAGTCTCGGACATTGTTCTATATCAATTAACAAGAAGAGTCGATTAGGCAAGAGACAATCATACTTGAACATATACAACTCCTAGGTGGCCAATTAATTACTATATAATGTAATAGGGCCCAGTTTAGTCCGAGAATCGACTAAACCTAGCCTCTGATACCAATAAATGTAACACACATCACCCGGTTTAGTTGTAAACCGGCTAATAAATGTTATTTAAACAAGGAAAACACGAACCAACAAAAACTTTTCACAACTCACCCCTAGTAGGTGAGTTAGACTTCTAATCAAACAAGCAAATAACATGATTCATATATCAATCAACCTACTTCACGTGATCATTATATAATAAAGGTTACTATATACACAACCTAGACAACATGATCTCAAACAAGAAGTGTAACCAATTCCAATACACAAGCATATAATTCGAAAGACATGAAACAACATGATCAGGTAACGCATATCATTCGAACCTTAACATGAAACTAACAAGATTATCTACACCATTTGCTTAACAAGCATGTTATCATACTTTGAATTTCCTTTTAATCATGTATTTCAACACTTAAGATCAACAATCTATCATGCATGAACAAGCTTAGCATACTATTAATATTAGCTACAGAACATGGCATATCATTCTCAAATGTATCATGGCATTTCAAGACAAGATTTGGCATGTAAACATCCAATAGACAACTCATGGCAAGAATTCATGACATATTTCAAACCATTTATCAATCATCTAGGCTTTCAAGACATAAAATCATAATCCATTTAATCAATCATAGCCATATCTTATATCATAACACTTAGATTTACTAGGCTACAAATTCAAGTCATAACAACATGTTTATACATCACCATAACATATCAAATATATACAAGCTTTCAAGGATTCAAAATGCATGATAACTAGACTAGATACATGACTAAGGCCACCAATTAGGAGCATACAAAAGAACATGAACCATACTTTGTGCTTGAGCTAATGTTGCCTTGCCTCAACTCTAGGATAGCTTTCATTCCACATAACCTATAGATTGGGAGGAATGGAAATAAGAATGATAAGTAGAATTAAGTACTTAGTGAGGTAGTAACCTAAGCTAGGCTAGTTCATTTCATTTTCAAGTGTAAATTATCTAAGAGAAGACCTAGCTAGGTTCGAATAGTACAAGGCAATTTAGTTTCTATGGCATTCGAATAGTCTAGGCAAAGGACAAGTATCATGTCATGTAATTTAACAACCAAATAGGCATGACATTCAAGATCATGTATTCATATCACAACTCAATTTCAATCCAAGCCAAGCATGTTATAGACAATATTATTCTTTCTATTTCGAGACACATTTCAAGGCATGTAATTCAAGGAATTAGAACAACTAGTTCAAGTTTCATGGCATATATCATGATTAAGATTAAGTCAAGTTTCATTTCATGTTCATATGATATTCAATCTTTACACTAACAAGATTAGACTATCAATTCAAGTTTAGGCCTTGGTATATAGTCAAGTCTAGGTAATTGAGTCACTAACCAAACTGTCACCAAATCACGTATCTGGTCATATCTCTCCTACTGTCGCCAAATCACACATCCCTCCTACTATCGCTAGATAAGGGCCTTAGCCCAGGACCTTATTCCACCCAACACAAAGGAGCTCTAGACTCTATGACATGCCATCTTAACTATGACTCACTAGCTACCAAGGCATCATTTAGTTTAGTGTTCATTTGATCAAGATACATGTAATCAATGAAGACAATGATCAAGGCATGTTCAAGACAAGTTACAAGCTTATTCAAGATGTCATTAGACATTTAACAAGATCAATGAAGCCTTTAGGCTAGTGAACTTTGGTTCGTTATCACATGATGTATAACCCTTTAAAAATGTATCATTAGGTAAGCCTATTTAGGCATTCAAGGCAATAAGCATACAATTTAAGCGTATCATGACAACATTTAATCAAACAAGGTCTCATACATATCAAGGGCATTTGAATTTCACAATCAAGACCTAGCACAAGATTCCCTTAATCACTTATCAAGACAACATTCATATCAATTATTGTTTAAACCATTCTTCCCTTAGTTATTTCCAAATATAATTAAAGTCATTTTACATGGCAACCATTTAAACATAATGTAGACATGCTCATTTTGGTTAGGACCTAAGTCCTAAACCTATTAATAGCTACACTCACAAGCACTCCGAGTTAGTTTTGATCCCGGATAGCAATTCCCTTGAGTTTGCCACTAGCTTGCCCACTTTTCAATCAATGATATCAACCTCTTCGTCTATGGCTTATTCAAGAAATTTAAACAAAAAATCAGTTGCAATCCAAGGAATTCAAGCATTTAAATCACCAAGAAACTCATTCCATTCAATTGTCATTCTATTATTCAAAACAAGGCAATGTTACATGACTAGTTATCAATTGTTTATACTAGTTAATTGCCTAGCTTTTATATGTACATTTTAACCAATCTTTACAATTAACATTTTAATCATAACAAGGCAGCAATATACTCATTTATCCATACAAACAGTCCCCTAACTAGCCATTGTTTTCAATTAAATCCCTAGTCTTGTCTACTTAGCTTACATGCATTTCCATTACAATTCATTCTTATATATACTTGTTCATAATTGATTCTGCTCTTAACTGACTTAAACCCATTTTAACATATCAACCATCATGGAAATATTGTTAGAATCAATTCATCAAGACAATCCATATATCCAAGTACATATTTACTCTACAATTACTACATTGTTTTCTGCTTATGGCAGATTGCATACCTCTTACTAAATTTCCTATATCTTTTAATCTATACATTGGAATTCAAATCTGTTTACATCGTTAGAAAGCTAACTTAATTTTCTTCCCAACAATATATGCCTCATATTTGTATCCCTTGTATAACAATATTGTTTTTAAGATAAAGATAGGTCAAATTTTCAATATCAAAACTTCTAGTTTACTATTAGATTAACTTTAGTGATATACTTAGCCCATGACCCTTACATGTTCAAACCAGCCATTTTTACCTTAGTTTTCCCTATTTTTACCTTGTTTTTACAATTTTCCAGAGCAGTCCATGTTTTCATTAATCTGTCCATTACCACTTTAAAGCTATCATTTTCCTTATTAATCAAGCAAGATAATTTATCAAACATTCATTTTAGGTTCTCCCTTGTTTTTAGCTCCCTAAAGATTCTAAGATGTTGACTCTTCTTGCAAAACACATTTTTCCAACTTTTAAATTTTACATTTTGGTCACTACCCAAAATATACACTTTAGAAAACCTGTTTTGTAAAATTGATTTGACCAACCTCTTAAATATCATGTTAGAGGATTTTAGGAATTTTTATCATATTTTTATCCTATCCCAAACCATGATCTCCCTAAACCACCTTTTAACTGTTCGAACGACCGATACCGACTCCACCGGCCTGACCCGACTTGCCAAAACATCTAAGCCCAAAACCGGGGCGTTACAACTCTCCCCCACTTAGGTAATTTCGTCCATTAAATTTTACCTAAAGGAAAAAGATGTGGGAATTGCCTCAGCATATCCGCCTTGCTTTCCCACGTGACCTCCTCAACTCCTCGGTGTCGCCACAACACCTTCAAAAGCTCAATCGTCTTGCCACGAAGAACTTTTTACTCAAATCCAAAATCCTCACCGGTTCTTCATGATAGGACAAATCTTGATTTAACTCAATTTCCTCAACTGGCATCACATGTGAAGGATCCGATCTATATCTTCGCAGCATAGCTACATGAAACACATCATGAATCTTTTCCATCTAGGGAGGCAACCTCAACCGATAAGCCACAAGACCAACTCGCTCCACAACCGCATAGGGTGCAATAAACCTCGGACTAAGCTTCCCCTTACGTCCGAACCTCATCACCTTCTTCCAAGGCGATACCTTAAGGAACACGCGATCCCCAACTGCAAACTCAATCTCTTTACGCTTTAAATCCGAGTAAGACTTTTGGCGATCCAATGCAGCCTTCAACCGCTCACATATGAGCTTCACCTTCTTTGTTGTTCCCTTAAGCATATCAAGCAGGAAAAGCAACTTTTGCCCTGCTTCAGCCCAACAAAGGGGCGTTCTACACTTCCTCCCATACAAGGCCTCATATGGTGCCATTTGAATACTTGCCTGAAAACTCTTGTTATAAGAAAAATCAACCAACGACAGATGCTTTTCCCAAGAACCCTGGAAATCAATCACACAACATCGCAACATATCCTCAAGCACCTGGATAACTCGTTCCGGCTGCCCATCCGTCTAAGGATGATATAAAGTTTTGAAATTCAACCGCGTACCCAACGCCTAATGTAAACATTCCCAAAATCTTGTTGTAAACCTCGGATCTCTATCCGACACTATAGACTTGGGCACACCGTACAAACGCATAATCTTAGCAATGTACAACTCGGCTAACTTGTCCAACGTATACGTAGTATGCACAACCAAGAAATGTGCACACTTTGTAAGACGATCCACAATCACCCATACAGAGTTCTTCTTCCATGGTGTCAAAGGTAGCCCGGATACGAAATCCATCGTAATCCTTTCCCATTTCCACTCTGGTATCCTCAAAGGCTGTAACAAACTGAAAGGAAACTGATGCTCAGCTTTCACCCGTTTGCAAACCATAAACTTGCTAATAAAATCTGCCACATCCTTTTTCAATCCCACCCAATAGTACTCATCTTTCAAACCATAATACATCTTGGTACTACCAGGGTGCATAGCAAAAGAACTGCTATGAGCCTAAGTCAAGATAGTGCGCCTCAACTCAACATCTTTTGGCACCACTATCCGACTTTTGAAACATAGAACCCCATCTTCATTAAAGTAGAAATCCTTAGCCTTACCATCTACTATGTCCTGAACATGAGGTACCAACGAATCATCCATCAACTGCTTTTCCTTAATATAATGAATCAAGGAAGGTTTTACTTGTAACTCAGCTATAAAGCCACCATCACGCGATATACTCAAATGAGCAAACATAGCTCTCAGCTCAACAATCACCTTTCTACTCAAAGCATCGGCCACAACATTGGCCTTTCTAGGATGATACTCAATGGTCAGAACATAATCCTTAAGCAACTCCAACCACCTTCGTTGCCTAAGATTCAACTATTTTTGAGACATAAGGTACTTCAAACTCTTGTGGTCGGTATAAACCACACACCTTCCACCATAAAGGTAATGTCTCCAAATCTTCAAAGGAAACACCACCGCTGTGAGCTCTAGATCATGTGTAGGATAGTTGCGCTCATGCACTTTCTACTGTCTAGACGCATAAGCCACAACTTTCCCACCTTGCATCAGCATGCAACCCAAACCAACGTATGATTCATCGCTATAAACTACAAACTCCTTACTGGATTCTGGTTGAATCAAGGCAGGAGCTTGTGTTAAAGCTTCCTTCAACTTCTCGAAAGTTTGATGCCTAACATCCTTCCAGTCGAAGCAAAATTCTTTTGTAACAACTTATTCAAAGGATCAACAATCTTAGAAAAAAATGATCAACAAACCTTCGGTAGTAACCAGCCAACCAAAGGAAACTACGCACTTCCATCACTGACTTAGGCGTCTTCCAACTCATCACCGCCTCAACCTTGTGTGGATCAAACCGAATACCTTCGGTTGACACCACATGTCCAAGAAAAACCACTTCCTTGAGCTAAAACTCACACTTGCTCAGCTTAGCATAAACCTGATTCTCCAACAACACTTGCAACACAATCCTTAGGTGCCTATCATGATTGTAACGCCCCGGTTTTGGGCTTAGAAGTTTTGGGCGTTGACCGGTTTGGTCAAAGTGCTGTTCGAATCTAAGAGAGAGAATTTAGGAAAGCCTAGTTCGGGTTGCATTAAAAATATGGAAAAATGTTCTAAAATCATCTTTTAATATAATTAAGTGAACTGTGAAATCAATTTTGGAAAATGAGTTTTGGAAGGGTGACATTTTGGCTAGTGACCAAAATGTAATTTTTGAAAGTTTTGTGATTGTTTTAAAAAGGATTGAGACTTTGAATCTTTAAGGAGCTATTTACCCAAAGGGGAGTTTCTCCAGATTTTCTAGAATATTAAATGATTTAATAATGGTTTAAAATAAAAGTAAAAAGGAGGGAAAGATATTTTAGTCATTTTTAACTAACTTTCTAAATTTTCCATTTCCCATTTTCTCTCATCTTTTCTCTCAAACCAAACACATTCTCTCCAGATCTTTTCCTCTGATTTTCATCACCTAAATACTTCCTTTCAACTCTCTTTTGATTCCTAATCATCTCATCATCAAAACCTTTGTATTTGCTACTTGATTCATCAAGCTTTTTGGTTCCAAAAGAGGAGAAACTCAAGTTTGGAGGTAAGAACGTCCTTCTCCTCTAAACTATCAGTTCTTTACTGAAATTCCTAAGTTCTCAATCCTTAATTGATGTTTTATAAATGGCTTTTAAGATTGTTTAATGGATCTTGGCTTAAAATGCAAGATTTGGTGTGTTTTTGATGAAATTTCGTTGGATCTGTTTAAGCAGTGTTTTAAGGTGTTAAAATGATGATTAATGAATGTTAATTTGATAAGGAATTGAGTTTTGATTAATGCAATCCCGGATAGGTTGAATTTCCTAAGTTTAGCTTATGATTCTTGATTGTTTTTTAGGTGAGCTTGTGGATCTGGTGTTGCTGGAGGTATAAGGATGTTGTTAGGTTCTTTTTAGATGTTAAATGATGTTAAAGGATGTTAGGTTTTGATGGTTAATGGCTGGGCTTTGTTGAAAAGTGATTTGGATGCATTTTCGGTTGTGTTTGGTGGCCGAAAATGGAGTGTGGATGAGAGCAGCGAGTTTAGGTGCTTTCATTGAAGCTATTAATGCATGATGATGCATTAATCTACTGTTTTAATGTGTTAAAACAGGGGAGTCATCTTTGGATCCAAGTGGTGGTGATCCGGAAGCTTGATTTGGTGCTTCGGCAAGAGGCGAAGTGGAATCGGTGAGTGAAATTTGGGTTTCGGCTTTGAAACCAATGTCTTGGGAGCTTAGTTTAAGTCTAAACAACTTTGCTAAGCTCAAGTGTAAGTTTTCGGAAATACTCTCTAGTGGTGGCCATGATTTGATTGTTGTGCAATGTGGTTTATTGCATGTTTTAAATTCTGTTTTGAAAGCATGATTTAGCATGGTTAATGCTGTTTTTGTAAGCCATATGTTGAAGGAAACTCAAGGTAAGAGTTCCTTGTTGTTGAACATGGTTTAAATGTGGTTTGATGCTTTTAAATGCATGATGAATATGGCTTGGTTTAATGCTTTAAAACAGTGGATAAATTGATGATAATGATGTATATTGGCAAGTGATGTTTTGAAAAGGTTAAGGTCACTAAGGTGGTTAAAAGTCCTTGAGTGAGCCTTGTTTACTTAAGAACATCAAGGTGCTTAAAAGTCCTTGGATGATTCTTGTTATGGATACAAAGGTGTTTAAAAGTCCTTGTGTGGTCCTTTCTATGGTGTTTAAAAGTCCATAGGCCAAGGTGTTTAAAAGTCCTTGGGTCAAGGTGTTTAAAAGTCCTTGAGGTGATCTATATCATGGTGTTTAAAAGTCCATGGCCAAGGTGTTTAAAAGTCCTTGGGGTCAAGGTGTTTAAAAGTCCTTGATGTGAAACTTGATACGGACACAAAGGTGGTTAAAAGTCCTTGTGTGGTCCTTTCTATGGTGTTTAAAAGTCCATAGGCCAAGGTGTTTAAAAGTCCTTGGGGCCAAGGTGTTTAAAAGTCCTTGGGGTGAAAGTTGATGAACTTGTTTTTAAAGAGATGAAATGTATCACTTGTGGCCAATATGACATGTAATGATATGATGCATGAGATGCATGTTTAGGTATGCTTTTGAGCATGTGTAAATGATGATTCGAAGCATGATTTATAAAGTGTTTTATAAATGCATTATTAGATGGTTTTGTTGAGCATTCCTCACTAAGCTTTTGCTTACGCTCTCTTTGTTTTCTCAAATCAATAATGCAGAACATTAAAGTACTTTGAGGGCAGCAAGGAAGGCAAGCATTCAAGTGGAAGTAAAGCTCAAAGTATGGAAGGTTTTATTAAGTACATTTAGCTTTTGGTAATTTGGCAATGGGGGACCTATGTGTATGTTTTTGGAGATGTTTTGAACTCCCTAAGTATGTTGAATGTTGTTGAGAATGTTGGTTTTTGGTGGTTGGCCTTTATATGCTTGAATTGAAAGTTTATGCTTGAGTGGTTGCTTGTGTAGGAAGCATGCCTATAGATTTGGGGCTTTTCATTTATGTTGGTGTTTTGATGAATTGTTGATGCAAGTATGTCTCTTATATGTTGAATTGCATGTTGGCAAAGTTTGGTGGCATTTGGAGCATGATTGGTTGGTCAATTGCATGTTTAAGTATGCATTTTGGGGCAATCTGTGCAGGGTGTTTCGGAACAGCACCTACCGTTTCGGAACGGGTGCCTTAAACGAGCCCAGGCGTCCGAAACGGGAGGGACCGTTCCAAAACGGAAAGGCTACTGCCCGACCCCCATTTCGGTACTCGTTTCGGAACGGCCCCGCGTTTCGAAACGGGCTGTCCTCCGTTTCGGAACGGTTGACCGTTGGGGGCTGACAGTGGCAGTTATGTGTTTTGAATTGTTTGCATTTTGGTCCTGAATCTTGTTTGTGCAATTGTATGAGTTTGGGAAGTCCTTTTGAGCTGAAATTTCACAGAGAAGCATGAAACCTAATTAATTTCAAGTTGGTAACTTTGATTTGGGTTAAGTCCTTATAATTTTCAGAATTTACAATTTGGTCCCTAAAGTTGTAAATTGTTCAATTGGGTCCATGTTTGATCTCTGATGTTTATGATCTTTGAGTATGCTGTTGTATGATCACATCTAAGGATTAATATGCATCTAGACAAGTTTAAAAAGAAGAAAAAAAAGGGTCGTTAATCAAGGTTGACTTTCAAGTTGACTTTGGTTTTCCCCGTGTGACTTTCTTAATTCGGGTCAACCGTCTAGGCCGGGTTAAGGGGGTTACATTTGGTGGTATCAGAGCTGAGTTCTCGAGTAATTGGGAATGAATGTGTGCATGATTGAAGTATGTATGCTTTGTATGCTTGTTGAGTGGAAGCATGTTGAGTGAATTGCATGTATGTTGCAATTGAGATGTGTGCTGTGGTGTAGCATGTTGTGGGTACCCATTGCCAAATAAAAGCTAAGGAAATGGTGTTGATTTTGAATGAAATTGAGCTTGAATACTTGGATTGCTTACCTTGCTGGGCCTGACTTCGTTTTATTTGTATTGTGATTGCATGGTAAAGTATGGCACCACGTAGAGAGTTACGAGGTAATGTGCGAGCTACGGCTCCTAATGAGAACGAGAATGAGGAAAACACGGGTAGTGCGGTGTTACCTCCTCCTCCACCTGGTGGTGGTGGTGCTGGGGCTGAGGAAGCTGGAGCTGCAGCTGGTGCTGGAGCTGCTGGACCTGAGGCTGGTCAGGGGCAAGCTATGCCTGATATGACAATGTTAGTGCAAGCTATTGCTGGTGCTTTTCAAGCAGCAGTAGCTGGGGCTCGTGGAGCTGGGCATCAGGAAGATGCTGGAGTTAGACTACCTTTGGAGCGTCTGCGCAGTCTTGGTGGGACTGAGTTCAGGGGTATGTCTGCTGAGAGTTCTGAAGCTTGGCTAGAGAGTACCAAGCGAATCTTGGGTCAGATGAGCTGCACGGATGTGTAAAAGCTGGGTTGTGTTGTGTCCTTGCTGCAGAAGGATGCGTATACGTGGTGGACGACCACCATAGCCGGGATGGCAGAAGCTGATGTGACTTGGACATTCTTTCAGAATGTGTTCAAGCGGAGATATCTTGGTGTGAGATATCTTGATGAGAAGAAGCGTGAATTCATGTCTCTTACCCAAGGGAGCATGAGTGTGGCTGAGTATGAAGTGCAGTTTGTGCGACTCAGTCAGTATGCACCTGAGCTGGTACCTGATGAGCGGGCAAGGTGCGAGAGGTTCCGTTATGGCTTAGAGACGGATGTGAAAATGTATTTGCTGGCCGCCGAGTATGATGATTTTGATGTGTTGGTGGGCCGAGCCAAGGACGTTGAGATGAACCTGAGTTTATCTGCTAAGGGTGCTGGCAAGCGAGCTGCTGAGTATAGTTCCGGAGGTGGACGGAACAAGAGGGGACGTGATCAGAAGTATCAGTCTTCAGCTAAGAGAGGTGGTGGTGCACCTGCTAGAGGAGGCAATGCTAGAGCTGATCCGAGTGCTTGTTGGATCTGTGGTTCACGTGGTCACATGAAGCGTGACTGTCCTCGTGCTGTGAGGGAGGTGCAGGCTCCTGTTGCGGCAGCTGGTAATGGGTGCTGGAATTGTGGATCCGCAGACCATTTGAGGCGAGATTGTCCTAGGTTGGCTGGTGATCAGGTGCGTGCTCCTATTGTTGCTGCACCGCAGAGAGGTCGTGGGCGCGGCCATGGTAATTTCCAGAGGAGAGAGGAAGGTGGTCGTGGAGTGGCTCATGTTGTGGCTATTCAGCCTGAAGGTGAAGGTCAAGCGAGGGTGTATGCTCAGCGTGAGGGAAGGAACGATGCGGATGTGATTGCAGGTACCTTCACTTTGCAATCCTTATCATTGCTTTCTTTGATAGATTCTGGATCTACGCATTCATACATTTTGCGTGAGCATGCTGAATTGCTTGGTTTGCCTGTTGAGTCCTTGGATGTTGGTGTTCGTGTCACTAGTTCTTTTGGTGAGACTATTGTGACTCGAAAGCTTTATAGAAGGTGTCCCTTGGTTGTTCAAGAACATGTTTTTCATGTTGATCTTATGGAGTTGCCCTTTTATGGTTTTGATGTAATCCTTGGTATGGATTGGCTTGCTGAGCATCGTGCTGTTGTGGATTGTGAAAACAAGCGAGTTTCGCTTAAGCTTGCGGATGATTATGAAGTTGTTGTGTTTTGCGAGAATGTGAAGTTTCTTGCCAATGTGGTGTCTACCTTGGAGGCGAGCAGGATGCTGAGGCAAGGTTGCGAAGCTTATCTAGCTTTTGTGATGAATCCTAGCTCTAAGGAGTTGAGGGTGCAAGATATCAGGGTTGTGAATGAGTTTCCTGGTGTTTTTCCTGAGGAGTTGCCTGGTTTACCTCCTAACCGCGAGGTGGAGTTTGGAATTGAGCTGTATGGGAATACAACTCCTGTGTCCATTACTCCCTATAGAATGGCACCTAAGGAGCTGAAGGAGCTGAAGACGCAGTTGCAAGAGTTGCTTGATCGTGGTTTCATCCGGCCGAGTGTGTCACCTTGGGGAGCACCGGTCTTGTTCGTGAAGAAGAAGGATGGCACTATGAGAATGTGCATTGATTACCATCAGCTGAACAAGTTGACTATCAAGAATCGATATCCTTTGCCGAGGATTGATGATCTCTTTGATCAATTTCGGGGAGCTGCTGTGTTCTCTAAGATTGACTTGAGGTCAGGGTATTACCAGTTGAAAGTGAAGGATGTGGATGTGCCTAAGACAGCCTTTAGGACAAGGTAGGGGCATTATGAGTTCCTTGTGATGCCGTTTGGTTTGACAAATGCTCCTGCTGCTTTCATGGACATGATGAATCGTGTGTTTCATGAATACCTGGACAAGTTCGTTGTGGTGTTCATTGATGATATCCTCGTGTACTCGCGTACTGAGGAGGAGCATGAAGAGCATTTAAGGATTGTTTTGCAAGCTTTGTTGGAGAATCAGCTTTATGCTAAGCTGAGCAAGTGTGAGTTCTGGCTTAGAGAGGTGGTGTTCCTTGGGCATGTGGTCTCAGCTGAGGGGACTCGGGTTGATCCTCAGAAGATTGAGGCGGTGATGAATTGGAAAGTTCCTAAGTCTGTTCATGAGGTCCGTAGTTTCCTTGGTTTGGCGGGATACTACCGAAGGTTTGTGGATGGTTTTTCCAAGATTGCTGCTCCTTTGACGAAGCTGTTGCAAAAGGATGTTAAGTATGAGTGGACGGAAGCGAGACAGCAGGCTTTTGAGAAGCTTAAGGCGGCTTTGACGCAAGCTCCTATCTTGGTTCAGCCTGAATCAGGGAAAGAGTTTGTGGTATACAGTGATGCATCCTATGTTGGTTTGGGGTGTGTGCTGATGCAGGAGGGTAAGGTGGTGGCTTATGCATCGCGGCAGTTGAAAGTGCATGAGCGCAATTACCCTACGCATGATATTGAGCTGGCTGCAGTGGTCTTTGCTCTGAAGATCTGGAGACATTATCTGTATGGTGAGAAGTGTACTGTGTACACAGATCACAAGAGTTTGAGGTATCTGATGTCTCAGAAGGAGTTGAATCTTAGGCAGCGGCGTTGGTTGGAGTTGCTCAAGGATTATGATCTGACAATTGAGTATCATCCTGGAAAGGCTAATGTTGTTGTGGATGCCTTGAGCAGGAAAGTGGCTGTTGAGCTGAGGGCTATGTTTGCTAGCTTGAGCATATCGCAAGATGGTGGTCTTGTTGCTGAGTTGCAAGTGAAACCATCATTGGTTCAGTTGATCAAGGATAAGCAGTTGCTGGATGATTCCTTGGTGCCGCATGTTCAGGATATCGCGGAGGGTAGACCTTCGGATTTCTGCTTTAATGATGATGGTGTGTTGTGTTTTGGGAGTCGGATAGTAGTGCCTGCTGATGCTGAGTTGAGGCGTGCTATTCTGACTGAAGGTCATAGTAGTCCTTTTGCTATGCACCCTGGTAGTACTAAGTTGTATCGTGATCTTCGTGATGAGTACTATTGGGTGGGTTTGAAGAAGGATGTGGCGGAGTTTGTTAGCAAGTGTTTGGTGTGTCAGCAAGTTAAGGCTGAGCATCAGTTTCCTTCAGGGCTGTTGCAACCGTTGAAAATCCCTGAATGGAAGTGGGAAAGGGTTACCATGGATTTTTTATCTGGTTTACCTTTGTCTCCATCGAAGAAGAATTCGGTGTGGGTGATTGTGGATCTCCTGACGAAGTGTGCGCATTTCTTGCCTGTGCATACTACGTTTTCTTTGGATAAGTTGGCAGAGCTGTACATTGCTGAGATTGTGCGGCTGCATGGTGTACCAAAGTCGATTGTGTCGGATAGGGATCCGAGGTTCACATCGCGGTTCTGGCAGTGTTTGCATCAAGCTCTGGGTACAAGGTTGCATTTCAGTACATCCTATCATCCTCAGTCGGATGGTCAGTCTGAGCGTGTTATCCAGATTTTGGAGGATATGTTGAGGTGCTGCGTGATTGAGTTCCAAGGTTCTTGGGAGAAGCATCTGCCTTTGGTTGAGTTTGCTTATAACAATAGTTATCAGGCAAGTATACAGATGGCACCGTATGAGGCTTTGTACGGGAGGAAGTGTAGGACTCCTCTTTGTTGGGCTGAAACTGGTCAAAAGTTGGTTTCGATGCCGGCTTTGTTGAAAGGTACCACAGAGAAGGTAAAGCTCATTTGTGAGCGTTTGAAGGCAGCTTCTGATCGGCAAAAGTCTTACGCGTATTTGAAGCGTAAGGAGATAGAGTATGCGGTGGGTGACCGTGTGTTTCTGAAGGTTTCGCCTTGGAAAAAGGTGATGAGGTTTGGCCGGAAGGGTAAGTTGAGCCCTAGGTACATTGGACCATATGAGGTGGTTGAGCGTGTGGGTCCTGTTGCGTATCGGTTGAGGTTACCTCAGGAGTTGGAGAAGATTCATGATGTGTTCCATGTTTCTATGCTCCGGAAGTATAGATCTGATCCTTCGCATGTGATGCCTGTGGAGGAAGTGGTTTTGAATCCGGATTTGACATATGATGAGGAATCGGTGAAGGTTCTGGATTCGGATAGCAAGGTTCTTCGTGGCAAGACCATTGAGTTGGTGAAGGTGCTGTGGAAGCATCGAGGTGTTGAAGAAGCCACGTGGGAGCGGAAGGAAGACATGCTGAAGCAGTTTCCTTATCTCTTTCCTTCAGGTAAATTTCGGGGACGAAATTTCTTAAGGGGGGGAGAGTTGTAATGCCCCGGTTTTGGGCTTAGAAGTTTTGGGCGTTGACCGGTTTGGTCAAAGTGCTGTTCGAATCTAAGAGAGAGAATTTAGGAAAGCCTAGTTCGGGTTGCATTAAAAATATGGAAAAATGTTCTAAAATCATCTTTTAATATAATTAAGTGAACTGTGAAATCAATTTTGGAAAATGAGTTTTGGAAGGGTGACATTTTGGCTAGTGACCAAAATGTAATTTTTGAAAGTTTTGTGACTGTTTTAAAAAGGATTGAGACTTTGAATCTTTAAGGAGCTATTTACCCAAAGGGGAGTTTCTCCAGATTTTCTAGAATATTAAATGATTTAATAATGGTTTAAAATAAAAGTAAAAAGGAGGGAAAGATATTTTAGTCATTTTTAACTAACTTTCTAAATTTTCCATTTCCCATTTTCTCTCATCTTTTCTCTCAAACCAAACACATTCTCTCTAGATCTTTTCCTCTGATTTTCATCACCTAAATACTTCCTTTCAACTCTCTTTTGATTCCTAATAATCTCATCATCAAAACCTTTGTATTTGCTACTTGATTCATCAAGCTTTTTGGTTCCAAAAGAGGAGAAACTCAAGTTTGGAGGTAAGAACGTCCTTCTCCTCTAAACTATCAGTTCTTTACTGAAATTCCTAAGTTCTCAATCCTTAATTGATGTTTTATAAATGGCTTTTAAGATTGTTTAATGGATCTTGGCTTAAAATGCAAGATTTGGTGTGTTTTTGATGAAATTTCGTTGGATCTGTTTAAGCAGTGTTTTAAGGTGTTAAAATGATGATTAATGAATGTTAATTTGATAAGGAATTGAGTTTTGATTAATGCAATCCCAGATAGGTTGAATTTCCTAAGTTTAGCTTATGATTCTTGATTGTTTTTTAGGTGATCTTGTGGATCTGGTGTTGCTGGAGGTATAAGGATGTTGTTAGGTTCTTTTTAGATGTTAAATGATGTTAAAGGATGTTAGGTTTTGATGGTTAATGGCTGGGCTTTGTTGAAAAGTGATTTGGATGCATTTTCGGTTGTGTTTGGTGGCCGAAAATGGAGTGTGGATGAGAGCAGCGAGTTTAGGTGCTTTCATTGAAGCTATTAATGCATGATGATGCATTAATCTACTGTTTTAATGTGTTAAAACAGGGGAGTCATCTTTGGATCCAAGTGGTGGTGATCCGGAAGCTTGATTTGGTGCTTCGGCAAGAGGCGAAGTGGAATCGGTGAGTGAAATTTGGGTTTCGGCTTTGAAACCAATGTCTTGGGAGCTTAGTTTAAGTCTAAACAACTTTGCTAAGCTCAAGTGTAAGTTTTCGGAAATACTCTCTAGTTGTGGCCATGATTTGATTGTTGTGCAATGTGGTTTATTACATGTTTTAAATTCTGTTTTGAAAGCATGATTTAGCATGGTTAATGCTGTTTTTGTAAGCCATATGTTGAAGGAAACTCAAGGTAAGAGTTCCTTGTTGTTGAACATGGTTTAAATGTGGTTTGATGCTTTTAAATGCATGATGAATATGGCTTGGTTTAATGCTTTAAAACAGTGGATAAATTGATGATAATGATGTATATTGGCAAGTGATGTTTTGAAAAGGTTAAGGTCACTAAGGTGGTTAAAAGTCCTTGAGTGAGCCTTGTTTACTTAAGAACATCAAGGTGCTTAAAAGTCCTTGGATGATTCTTGTTATGGACACAAAGGTGTTTAAAAGTCCTTGTGTGGTCCTTTCTATGGTGTTTAAAAGTCCATAGGCCAAGGTGTTTAAAAGTCCTTGGGTCAAGGTGTTTAAAAGTCCTTGAGGTGATCTATATCATGGTGTTTAAAAGTCCATGGCCAAGGTGTTTAAAAGTCCTTGGGGTCAAGGTGTTTAAAAGTCCTTGATGTGAAACTTGATACGGACACAAAGGTGGTTAAAAGTCCTTGATGTGAAACTTGATACGGACACAAAGGTGGTTAAAAGTCCTTGTGTTGTCCTTTCTATGGTGTTTAAAAGTCCATAGGCCAAGGTGTTTAAAAGTCCTTGGGGCCAAGGTGTTTAAAAGTCCTTGGGGTGAAAGTTGATGAACTTGTTTTTAAAGAGATGAAATGTATCACTTGTGGCCAATATGACATGTAATGATATGATGCATGAGATGCATGTTTAGATATGCTTTTGAGCATGTGTAAATGATGATTCGAAGCATGATTTATAAAGTGTTTTATAAATGCATTATTGGATGGTTTTGTTGAGCATTCCTCACTAAGCTTTTGCTTACGCTCTCTTTGTTTTCTCAAATCAATAATGCAGAACATTAAAGTACTTTGAGGGCAGCAAGGAAGGCAAGCATTCAAGTGGAAGTAAAGCTCAAAGTATGAAAGGTTTTATTAAGTACATTTGGCTTTTGGTAATTTGGCAATGGGGGACCTATGTGTATGTTTTGGGAGATGTTTTGAACTCCCTAAGTATGTTGAATGTTGTTGAGAATGCTGGTTTTTGGTGGTTGGCCTTTATATGCTTGAATTGAAAGTTTATGCTTGAGTGGTTGCTTGTGTAGGAAGCATGCCTATAGATTTGGGGCTTTTCATTTATGTTGGTGTTTTGATGAATTGTTGATGCAAGTATGTCTCTTATATGTTGAATTGCATGTTGGCAAAGTTTGGTGGCATTTGGAGCATGATTGGTTGGTCAATTGCATGTTTAAGTATGCATTTTGGGGCAATCTGTGCAGGGTGTTTCGGAACAGCACCTACCGTTTCGGAACGGGTGCCTTAAACGAGCCCAGGCGTCCGAAACGGGAGGGACCGTTCCGAAACGGAAAGGCTACTGCCCGACCCCCGTTTCGGTACTCGTTTCGGAACGGCCCCGCGTTTCGAAACGGGCTGTCCTCCGTTTCGGAACGGTTGACCGTTGGGGGCTGACAGTGGCAGTTATGTGTTTTGAATTGTTTGCATTTTGGTCCTGAATCTTGTTTGTGCAATTGTATGAGTTTGGGAAGTCCTTTTGAGCTTAAATTTCACAGAGAAGCATGAAACCTGATTAATTTCAAGTTGGTAACTTTAATTTGGGTTAAGTCCTTATAATTTTCAGAATTTACAATTTGGTCCCTAAAGTTTTAAATTGTTCAATTGGGTCCCTGTTTGATCTCTGATGTGTATGATCTTTGAGTATGTTGTTGTATGATCACATCTAATGATTAATATGCATCTAGACAAGTTTAAAAAGAAGAAAAAAAAGGGTCGTTAATCAAGGTTGACTTTCGGGTTGACTTTGGTTTTCCCCGTGTGACTTTCTTAATTCGGGTCAACCGTCTAGGCCGGGTTAAGGGGGTTACAATGATCCTCCTCGATACGCGAGTACACAAGAATATCATCGATAAGCACCACCACAAACTTGTCCAAAAACTCATGGAAGACCCTATTCATCATGTCCATAAATGCAGCTGGTGCATTTATCAGCCCAAACAGCATCACCAAAAACTCATAATGACCATACCTCGTCCGAAAAGCTTTCTTAGGTACATCTACATCCTTAACCTCAAATCTATCTTTGAAAACACCGAAGCACCACAAAATTGATCGAACAAATCCTTGATCCTCGGCAACGGGTATTTGTTCTTAATCGTCAACTTGTTCAGTTGCCGATAATCAATGCAAATACCCATTGTCCCATCCTTCTTCTTCACGAACAATACCGGCGCACCCCAAGGTGAAATACATTTCCTTATGAACCCTAGGTCAAGCAACTCTTGAAGTTGCATCTTCAACTTCTTCAACTTTTTAGGTGCCATGCGGTAAGGAGCAATGGACACCAGATTCGTATTCTCATACAACTCGATACCAAACTCAACTTCTCGGTTGGGTGGCAACCCTAGAAACTCCCCCGAAAAGACACCCGAAAACTCACAAACAGTTCGTATGTCTTGCACACGCACTTCCTTCGTGCCAGGTTCATCATATATGCCAAGAAAGCTTCACATCCCAACTCCAACATCTGACTCGCTTCAAGAGCTGAAATTGCATTAGATAAGAACTTCACATTCTCGCTTATGATTACTACTTCGTAATCATCTGCAAGCTTTAGGGTAACTCACTTAATATCAAAATCCACAACAGCTCGGTGCACAACCAACAAGTCCATTCCAAGAATCACATTAAATTCATAAAAAGGTAGTTCCATCAAATCAACAAAAAATACATGACCTTGAACAGACAAAAGGCATCTCCTATACAATTTCCTTGTAACCACAATCTCACCAAAGGAACTCGTTACTTGCATTCCTACATCTAGCATCTCAACAGGAATATCAAGCAGATATGCATGCTAACTAAAGATGTACGAATGCGTAGATCCATAATTAATAAAAGCTAACAAAGAGAAGGATTGCAATGTGAAGGTACCTGCGATCGCATCGGTGTCGTTGCGTCCCTCGCGATGTGCATACACCCTCGCGAGACCACCTCCCTATGGCTGAACAGCAACGACATGGGCCACACCTCTCTGACCATCCTCTCTCCTCTGAAAATTATCACAGACGTGCCCACACCCCCTCTGCTGTGCAACAACAGGTGCACGACCCTGGCCACCTCCTACTAACAGGGGACACTCATGTCTCATATGATCAGCGGATCCACAATTCCAACATGAAATAGCACCAACTACAGGAGCCCTAACCTCACGAGCCGCAAGAGGGTAGTCCCTCCTCAAATGCTCCCGCGAACCACACGTCCAACACGTGTTCTGCTCAACCCTTTGTCTGTTGCCCTGGACCGGTGCACCTCGCCCAAAGTTGCAATGCCAAGCCCCAGGCTGATATCTACGGTCCCGGTTCCTCTTACTCTACCCACCACTAGGGCCAACATCAACATCTCTCTTGCCCAAACCAGAACCACCCCCATGCGAGGTCAGATCCAAGCTTTGCTCTATATCCTTGGCTCGAGTCACAAGCACGTCAAAATCCGTGTTATCCGTGGCTAGCATGTACACCTTCACGTCTTGTACCAGGCCATACCAAAAACGATCGCATCGATGCCTATCACTTGGCATCAACTCTGGAGCCTGCTGGCTTAACCGTCGGAACTAGACCTCGTACTCAGCTACAATCATACTCCCATGAACCAAAGACATAAATTCTCTCTTCTTATCATCCAGGTACCTAACTCTAAGGTACTTCCTCTTGAAAGCAGACCGGAAGAACATCCAATCCACCTCTTCCAGCTCCAAAGCCGCGGTTGCAGTCGTCCACCATGTATATGCATCACCGTTCAACAACGAAACTACGCAACCCAGCTTTTGTACATTATTGCACCCCATCTGATCCAATATACGGATCGTACTGGCTAGCCATGCCTCAGACACCTCAAGAGATAATCTGTGGAACTCTACTCCTCCCAAACTCCTCAATCGCTCCAATGGCAATCCCACCTACCCAACAGTAGGAGCCTGTACATGCACTCCAGCAATAGCATCCTAGAATGCCCAGTCATCGCCTGTAACAAAGGCGTCAAATCTCCGAACACCGGACCAGCCTGTCCGTGTTGGCCCTGCTCATCACCCTCAGGTGATGGTGGCAGAGGAGGAGGTAGATTTCCACCAGGTAGAATCTCATTTACCTGATCACGATGTACCTCAGCATGAGCTATCGCTCCAGAACGTAACTCACGTCTCGGTCCCATTGTGCTAGTTAACATTTAGACATGAACATAAAAACAAACAAAAGATCAGGCCAGCTCTTAACAAGGATCCCAAGACTTTCAAAACCAATTTAAAACATTTCACTAGGTAAAAAGGCAATGGGCGTTCCAATTTCCCCCAAACATAGTATAAAGCATACATCATGCATACATCAAGCATAAAGATTCAGCCCAATCATCGTCGTGGAACATGTTGCGTGTAAAAGAGTCTATCGCAATAGAGTGCAACTGTACACGACGCAAGTAGTAAAGTGATACAGGAAGTATCGGATGTCGAATCCACAGGGACTGGAAATAGCTTTAACCTTGGATTGTTGCACAAGAAAGAAAGAATAGAATTTAAATGATTGTTGGAAAATATTAAAGAATACTGAAGATAAAAGATTTAAAGGATTCAGGGTAAAGAAATAGGCCGGTATTGATTTGCTCAGTAGTGCAGGTGTTGCGCTGTAAGGACTTCTTGTTCTGTCGTCGTTCATGTCGCGTCAGCACCTGCGACGGCAGTAGTCTGTTGTTGTCGCGGCAGCGATTACACAACTCTGTACTTCAAGCTTGGCAAGAATCCCTGCTGTGACCTGTCCTATCCCTAGGTCCAAGTCTGTCGATGAACACGTCTTAGATGATACCTCCCGGCGTGAATCGAAGGATGAACACCGATGTTATTGAATTCTTCCTTAGCCACTTAACCTCGTCCTATCCCTAGGTCCGAGATAGTTCAACCATAAACTGGAGAACCCGCACTTATTCCTTTCGTATACTTAACTCTCTCGGTATTAAGTAAATGTATAATCTCACAATGCTCTCCCGATACTCTTGCAAGATGTTGAAAACCAGAATAAGCAAACTTGAAGTCTATTTTATTGAACAAAAAAAAATCCTAAAACAATACAATCCTTGCAACTACTTTACAAAATCAACCCTTAGCCCTAGGGGAAGTTTAGAACATGATGAGAAGGGGGAAAACGACTAGGGTTTTGGGGAAGACAACTAGAGAATAAGATGTCCTTCCCTAGGTCGAATTACATGCCTTTGTATAGGCCTTGGGTTCAAGTTTTCTAATATGGCAAGGATACAAGTTTAAACTAAAGTGCAATTCTATTAAAGACTAAATCTTCAGAGTAGATGCCTTTAATTCGTCCTCTTTTCTTGCTTTGGGTTTCTTCCTTGAACTTTGGGCTTGGCCTTCATTCTGATCTAAGGCTCAGAAAAATATAGGAGTGGCCCACGACAGATCTGCTTAATTTCCTCTTTCTGTCGAGCTCCACTTCACTTTTTCCCTTCACCATTGTTGTCGTCATTGGCTGCCATGGTAGCGCCCACGGCAACGTCGTCCTTCTTGACTTCAGTCCTGTGTTCCAGCTCTGCTTCTCTACTGTCCTGAGTCTGCTGCAGCAGCTACCTGCAAAAGTAACCAAAATCAGTAGCAACTGTGCCATTTTATATAATTGTGATGTATATATGAAATCTATCCTAAATGCAATGAATTATGCTTGAATGCAGCATGAATATGGATTAAATAAGGGGTAAAAAGTAGAAATTTTGCACACTCAACACACCCCCAAACTCAAGTTCTTGCTTGTCCTCAAGCAATTAAGACCTAAAGATAAATAAAAAGATTTTTTTTGTTTGGCTTACAATAGTGAACTTTTCCTTACTTACCATTCATGCCCTATTGTGAACAACACCCTGTTGGATAATTCAGGATTCATTCGGAACCTTGCTATAATTCTCGTGTAATGTGTGCATGTTTTGTGAACAATTATATGCCTAGACTCTCTTAGTTTACTAGAATAGCTAAGCCACTTACTTGAATTTTTTATGCCAACTTTCATTTTCTTGGAGGCAATTCTTAGGCTCCTTTAGTTTTTTCTTAGACTTGATTTTCTTTTCTTCATTTAAGTTTAACTAGAGCCTGTTTCGGGCACCTCTAGCTAACTTCCTAGAGCCAGTTTCGGGCACCTCTAGCTATATTGAGTCTACTTTTTTCTTAACTTCTTTTCCTAGAGCCAGTGTTAGGCACCTCTAGGGGCAACTCAAGTGTTTAAGCTTTTTCCTATTCTAGTTTACCAATAGAGTTCTAGATAGTATAAGAGTCACAAAGGGTGTTTAAGGATCAGAACTATAGTAAGGCTCTAAACTGGTCCTAAAAATATCCTAAAGGCACTGCCACGACAGAGGCTGTCACGGCAGGTAAGTTCAGTTTACAGACTTAAGCCATTTTTTAGCAAAAATAAACTAAACACTTAGACACAATTTTGAACCTAAAACATTTCATATTACTAGAGGGATGCCACCCCCAAACTCAAGGGTTGCATTTCCCTCAATGCATGATGACAGAAAATAAAAACAGAAAATAAAAACAAAAATACATCACAATTATAATAAAACAACAGAACAACAAAAATAAGATAGAAACTTAAATTTAGGTATTGTCGTCGCTGCTGCTGCTACTAATCTCTAGGGTGCCGACAGAATGCTCGGAGAGGCGGAGGCAGTCTTTGTCTTAGCTTCCCTTGGGGGCTGGATACGAGTAGGTGAGATCTGGGGTGGCCTTTCCAGCACTTGTACCTCCTCTGATGAGCTGTTGCTGCTGCTACTGCTGCCACTGCTGCTGCTGCTGGCAGACTTGCCCTGGCCGGATGGTCCTTCACCAGTGTTGGTCATCTACCTTTTCATCGGAGTGAACTCCTTTGAAAGGTTTCTTTTGAGAAAGGGCTCTCGATCAGATTCCTGCCAGATGGAGGAGGAAGAGAACCCGTCGATAAAGTCATCAAGTTCGCCCAGCGGCTCCTTTCGTTTCTCTCCTCTGGTAGAGACAGTGGCGGTGTGGCTGCTGCCTTCAGCTGTCGCGGCCTGGGTTGGAGAGGATGCAGCAGAAGGTGTTTTTGGTGTGGCAGCAGGAGTAGGGGGTATGGGCAGGTGTAGGGGCAGCAAAATAATTCTCTGGGAAGCAGGAAATTGTACATTTGCAAAATTTAAATTGTTTTGAATAAAATGTACCGTTGCTGCTGTGAAGTCTCTGACGAAACTCATCAGACTAAGCTGTCGTTCCTCCATATTGTGCAGGGTGGGTAGGATTTGAGTGGAGGAGTCTGCTGGAGGAGCTGCTGCTGCTGCTCTGCGACGGCAGGTTCTGTCTGAGTGGGCTCTGCTGGCTCCTCTGCTGCGGCAGATGGGTTGAAGAACGAGATGGGTGTGGCTGCTTTCAGTTCCATCAAACTGAATATGTTGCACTTCGTCCATCCCTTTCCTTGGACCTTGTAATCTTTAGGGATTTCGGGAACGTTGTGGCCGCAGCAGATCTCGGTGATGAGGTACAGGAAGAAAAGGGGTCCCGATGGCTTAAGGGCACACTCCAAAATTCCCTCTCGTATATACCAGCTGTAACCGCAGGCATGAATAACAGGGTGAACTATTACGCGGTTTCTGACGCGTCTGTCACGCGTTTTCGTGTCTGTTGCACGTCTGTTACGTGTTTGCGTGTCTATTGCGCGTCTGTTACGTGTTTGCGTGTCTACCGCGACAGCGTGGTGACATGCTGTCTTTTCCGCATCTGTCGCGACAGCTGTTGACAGGCTGTGACGACAAACTCCTCCTTTGGGCTTTTTGGGCTGTTGGTGAGATGGTGGGCTGGTTCACTTCTTCTTCTCTCATTGTTTCCCTTATTTCCTAAAAAAATAAAATAAAAACTTAATTCCTAAAAATAAAATAATTCTAAATTCCTAATATATATATATATATAAATAATAGTAATAATAATAAAATAAAATTAAGTTAAATTGGTGATGCCTTGAGGGGCATCTCCTAAAGTAACCACTTCCTGCATCCTTGGGGCTTCAGTCCCCTGATAATGCTTTAGTCTCTGTCCGTTGACTTTAAATTGGTGCCCGTCTTTTAAGGATTTGATCGTGATGGCACCATGAGGAAAAACTTGCACAACTTGGAATGGGCCGGACCATCTAGATTTCAGCTTCCCAGGGAAGAGTTTCAACCTAGAGTTAAATAACAACACAAGCTGCCCTGGGCAGAACTGTCGTGGCAGCAACTTCTTGTCATGCCACCTCTTTGTCTTGTCCTTGTATATCCTTGCGTTGTCGTAGGCCATTGCTCCAATTTCTTCAATTTCATTCAAGTCAAGTAACCTCTTCTGTCCTGCCTTATCTAAGTCCATGTTTACTGCCTTGATAGCCCAGTAAGCTCTGTGCTCTATCTCAACAGGTAAATGGCATGTTTTTCCATATATCAGCCGGTAGGGTGACATTCCCAATGGTGTCTTAAATGTTGTTCTATAGGCCCACAGTGCATCATTGAGGTGTAAGGACCATTCCTTTTGAGTGGGTTTAACCATCTTCTCAAGAATGTTTTTTACCTCCTTGTTAGATATTTCGGCCTGTCCATTGGTCTGAGGGTGATATGTTGTTGCGATCCGATGCTTGACGCCATATTTTCTTAAGGTAGCAGCTATTAACCTAATGTCGAAATGTCTCCCTTCATCACTGATGATCGCCTTGGGTATGCCAAACCTGGAAAAAATATTTGTGTGCAGAAATCTATGAACAGTCTTGGCATCGTTTTTCTGTGTGGCGATCGCTTCAACCAATTTGGATACATAATCCACTGCCAGTAGAATGTAGAGGTTCCCACATGATGTTGGGAATGGTCCCATGAAATCAATCCCCCATACATCGAAGATCTCGACTTCTAAGATGTTTTGTAGTGGCATCTCATTTCTTCTTGAGATGTTCCCCGTCTGTTGACACTTGTCATAGCTTTTGTAGAATGCTTGGGCATCCTTAAACAGTGAGGGTCAATAAAAACCAGATTGCAAAACCTTGGCATCAGTTTTGTTTTCACCTAAGTGTCCTTCATATGGTGAAGCATGGCAGTGATGTAGCACAGCTTCCTGCTCATCCTGTGGTACACACCTCCCGATGATCTGATCTGCACAATGTTTGAAAACAAGAGGTTCATCCCAATAATAATGTTTAACATCATTTTGGAACCTCTTCCTTGCTTGGTAATTTAGTTTATGAGGTAATATTCTGCTATATATGTAATTAACAAAATCAGCATACCAAGGAATTTCAGAAAACTTACTTGCCGCCATGGCTGTCGCAGCAGTGCTCGTGGCAGCAAACAGCTGCTCGTCAGGGAAGGTCTCCAGTATCTGAGTCTTGTCTGTCGGTAGACTTTTCCCCATCTCCAATCTTGACAAGTGATCTGCAACTTTGTTTTCTGTCCCCTTATTATCCTTGATTTCAATGTCAAACTCTTGTAGCAGCAAAATCCAACGTATCAGTCTAGGCTTTGCATCTTTTTTAGCGAACATATACTTCAGTGCTTAGTGGTCTGTATGGACCACCACCTTCGTTCCAAGTATGTATGAACGTAACTTGCCAATCGAAAACACCACTGCTAACAATTCCTTTTCTGTTGTGGTGTAATTTACTTGGGCATCGTTTAGTGTTTTGCTGCGTAATAAATTACGTGGAATAGCTTGTCTTTCCTCTGCCCAAGTGCTTCCCCTACAACGTAATAACTGGCATCACACATAATTTCGAACGGCAAACTCCAGTCTGGTGGCTGTACAATTGGGGTTGTTATCAGCTTCTCTTTCAGGATTTTGAATGCCTCAGTACATTCAGTATTGAAGTCAAAGGGACGATTCTGATCTAGTAGGTGGCATAAAGGCTTGGTGATCTTCGAAAAATTTGTTATAAACCTTCGATAGAATCCAGCATTCCCTAAGAAACTCTGAATTCCCTTGACTGTGGTGGGTGGCGGCAGCTTTTCAATTACTTCTATTTTGGCTCTGTCGACTTCTATGCCGCGCCAGCTTACCTTGTGGCCTAGGACTATCCCCTCATCCACCATGAAGTGACATTTTTCCCAATTTCATACCAAGTTCGCTTTCTCTCATCTTTCGAGTACCTTCTGTAGGTTGCTTAAACAGCTTTCAAGATTGTCTCCAAAGACAGAAAAATCGTCCATGAATATTTCTAGAAAGTCTTCCACCATGTCAGAGAATATTGCCATCATACATCTCTGAAATGTTGTTGGTGCATTGCAGAGTCCAAATGGCATTCTCCGGAAAGTGTAACTGTCGTATGGGCAAGTGAAAGTCGTTTTCTCTTGATCCTCTGGTGCAATAGCTATCTGGTTATAACCTGAATAACCATCATGAAACAATAGTAAGGTTTTCCCGCTAATCTATCAAACATTTGATCAATTAAAGGTAGGGGAAAATGGTCTTTCCGGGTAGCTTTGTTAAGCTTCCGGTAATCCATACAAACCCTTCAACTGGTCACAGTCCTAGTTGGGATTAGTTCATTTTCTTCATTGGTCACCACGGTTATTCCTCCCTTCTTAGGAACGCACTGCACCCGGCTCACCCACTTACTATCTGAGATGGCATAAATTATCCTAGCATCAAGCCATTTGATAATTTCTTTTCAAACCACTTCTCGCATAGTGTCGTTCAAGCATCTCTGGGCATCAATTGTCGGCTTTTGATCATCCCCTAGGAGAATTTTGTGCATGCATAGTGCCGGACTAATGCCTTGGATATCAGCTATCGTCCATCCAATAGCCTTTTTGTGCTGCTGCAGCATCCCTATCAGCTGTTGTTCATGTTCTTGTTCCTGCATTAACTTGGAATAGATGATTACGGGCAACGTATCATTTAATCTAAGGAAAACATATTTGAGCTGCCCTGGCAGGGGCTTAAGGTCTAAAACAGGTGGTTCTATAGTTGAGGACTTTTGGATGATATGTTCATTCGAGGTATAATTTAAGGGCTCGAATAACTTACCTAGACGATTGCCTATCCAGTTTACCTCCTCATGAGCTTCAGTGTCAGATATGTCAGAATCTGACGAGCTGCTGTCGTCGTTGCCGCCGCGACAGTCTTCCAGATGGCTGCTGTGGCAGTGACCAAATTTAATGTCATGGCAGCACGATCGGATGTAGGGTTGGTCAAGGATTACTTCAGTGATAGCCTTGCATTCTTCTTCTGCATCAGCATGTTTTATTGCTTGGAGAACATTTAGCTTGATCTCTTGATCATTCACTCTCATTGTAAGTTCCCTCTTTTCTACATCAATCAGTGACCTGCCTGTGGCTAGGAAGGGTCGCCCCAGGATGATTGGTGCATTCTCATATGCTTCGCAATCTAAAACAAGAAAGTCAGCAGGGAAAATAAACTTATCCACTCTTACCAGAATGTCTTCAATCTTCCCTTCTGGTTGCACGTAAAAGCGGTCTGCTAGCTGCATCATAACTGTCGTGGGTCGTGCTCGTCCAATACCTAGTTTCTGAAATACATATTTTGGCATTAAATTAATACTAGCACCTAGATCACAAAGTGCCTTACCCACGAATTTATCACCAATTATGCACGGTATGATGAAGTTCCCAGGATCCTTCTTTTTCTGGGGTGGATGCTTGTGCAGAATAGTCATGTATCCTTCTGTCATTTTTACCGTTTCGAATTCCCCAAGTCTGGATCTTTTCGACATAGCATCCTTGAGAAATTTCGCATAAGCGGGCATCTCCTTGATGACCTCTAACAGCGGAATATTGATGCGAACCTGCTTAAAAATATCATAGATCTTTTTGAGCTGGTACTCCTGTTTCTGCTTCTGTAACCGCTGTGGAAAAGGAGGTGGAGGACGTTAATCTTCGAATCGTCCTTCACATGGTATTCGGATCTGAGGAGGCTTAGGTTCTTCATTTTTCTGGTCTTTATCCTCTGTCCCTTCTGCTATCATTACAGGAGTGGCGGCAGTAGGTTGTTTATCTTTTGCTGGGGCAGTGTTCGCAGCAGTCGATTCTAGGGGTGGTTCCTTAACTGGTTCGGCTTTCTTCTCCGGCCCTGGAAGTTGTTTCCTACTCCTTGTTGTAATGGCTTTGCACTGCTCATGTGTGGGTTGTCTAGCAACCTCAATATCGCTAGGGAATCATCCGTTCTTCCTTGGCTTAATATGATGGGAAACCTGACCCATCTGTGTCTCCAGTGATTTTAGTGTATCTTCATGGTTAGTCATTCTCATCTCTATTTTATCCATGAATGACTCAGTCTTTTTGACGAAGTGACCCATGTTTGCCATGTAAGCTCATGTCTGTGACATAAATGTGGCTAAAGTCTACTCCAGTATACTAGGTGCGGTTGCCGGCTGCTGTTGTGGCTGCTGTTGCGGCTGCTGCCATGTCAGAATTCTAGGTGCCCCCTGATTTTGAGTGTTTTGCACTTGAGGATTCAGTGTATTGTTTGGGTTACTCCAGGAGAACTTGGGGTCCTTCCTCCGGTTGGGATTGTAATTGTTGGAGTCGTAGTTTCTAGGCTTGTTATAATTACCAACATACATCCCTTCCTCTAGCTGTAGCGGGCAGTCTTTCGAGCTATGATTCCCACAGCAAGTACCACATACCTCTTCTACTGCCTTTGTGAGGTACATAACCTGGGTCTTTAGGGAGTTGTCGGCTTCATAATCCTTCACAACTAGTACTTGTTTGCCTCTCCTCACTGTGGGAAATTGCTCTTCATTCTTCACCAAATTTTTCAATATTAGCATGGCTTCATCTGAATCTTTGTCCAACAACAATCCATTTGCTGCTTAATCTACTCTCATACGGGTATGTGTGTTGGCAGCATTGTAAAATTTGATGACTTGATTCCAAACAGGGAATCCGTGCATCGGGCAATTCCTCAGAAGAGTGGTAAACCTGTCCCATGCCTCGTGCATTGGCTCGCCATCTTCCTGTTGAAAAGTAGCAATTGTAATCGCTCAGATAAATGGGAAGGGTTAAAACGAGATAAAAATTCACGAGTTAGATTTGCCCAAGTTTGTATTGAACCCGGCGTTAGTTTGTTCCACCAAGTTTTCGCTCTGTCCCTCAATGAATGAGGAAATAACCGAAGCCTCAGTATCTCCGGATTTACTCCTGGTAATCTAAACGATCCACAGATTTCTTGGAACGTTTTCAGATGTTCTCTGGCATCCTCTGTAACAGCACCACTAAATTGGCCAGCAGAATTGATCATGCTGAATATCACAGGTTTCAGCTCGAATTTTTCAGCTTCTACGTCTGGCACGGTGGTCTCTAGTTCCACATGATCATTGACCATGTAATCACGGAATGATCGTCGTGCGGCTATGGCAGCTTCAGGCTGTCCGTTTCCTTCATCACCGATAGGATCTTTAGGATCTTCGGGATTCCTTGGGTTGTTCCTCCCGTTATGCATGGCTTCTAACTATTCCTCAAGGTAATCGTTTCTGGCTATCAAAAGACGGACTCGGTTTCTGAGATTGTACGAGCGTTAGATTTCAGGATCTAACTGATACTCAGGTTCTTTGCCTCGTCTAGATCTGCGCATAAGCAAACGAAAAACCTTTTGAAAATCACAGGGGGAACAATCCAAATAAAAACAGAAAAATTAAAAAGAATGTGCAGTAAAAGTAGGGTAAAGTTATGTTGCCAGTCCCCGGCAAAGGCGCCAAAAACTTGTTGCGTGTAAAAGAGTTTATCACAATAGAGTGCAAGTGTACACGATGCAAGTAGTAAAGTGATACACGAAGTATCAGATGTCGAATCCACAGGGACTGGAAATAGCTTTAACCTTGGATTGCTGCACATGAAAGAAAGAAGAGAATTTAAATGATTGTAGGAAAATATTGAATAATACTGAAGATAAAAGATTTAAAGGATTCAGGGTAAAGAAATAGGCCGATATTGATTTCCTCAGTAGTGCAGGTGTTGCACTGTATAAGACTTCCTGTTCTGTCGTCGTTCCTGTCGGGGCAGCACTTGTGGCGGCAGCAGTCTGTTGTTGTCGCGGCAGCGATCACACAACTCTGTACTTCAAGCTTGGCAAGAATCCCTGCTGTGACCTGTCCTATCCCTAGGTCCAAGTCTGTCGATGAACACGTCTTAGATGATACCTCCCAGCGTGAATCGAAGGATGAACACCGATGTTATTGAATTCTTCCTTAGCCACTTAACCTCGTGCTATCCCTAGGTCCGAGATAGTTCAACCATAAACTGGAGAACCCACACTTATTCCTTTCGTATACTTAACTCTCCCGATATTAAGTAAATGTATAATCTCAGAATGCTCTCCTGATACTCTTGCAAGATGTTGAAAACCAGAATAAGCAAACTTGAAGTCTATTTTATTGAACCAAAAAAATCCTAAAACAGTACAATCCTTGCAACTACTTTACAGAATTAACCCTTAGCCCTAGGGGAAGTTTAGAACATGATGAGAAGGGGGAAAACGACTAGGGTTTTGGGGAAGACGGCTAGAGAATAAGATGTCCTTCCCTAGGTCGAATTACATGCCATTATATAGGCCTTGGGTTCAAGTTTTCTAATATGGCAAGAATACAAGTTTAAACTAAAGTGCAATTCTATTAAAGACTAAAACTTCAGAGTAGATGCCTTTAATTCGTCCTCTTTTCTTGCTTTGGGTTTCTTCCTTGAACTTTGGGCTTGGCCTTCATTTTGATCTAGGGCTCTGAAAATATATAGGAGTGACTCATCACAGACCGGCTTAATTTCCTCTTTCTGTCGAGCTCCACTTCACTTTTTCCCTTCACCATTGCTGTCATCATTGGCTGCCACGACAGCGGCCACGGCAGCGTCATCCTTCTCGACTTCAGTCCTGTGTTCCAGCTCTGCTTCTCTACTGCTCTGAGTCTACTACAACAGCTACCTGCAAAAGTAACACAAATCAGTAGCAACTGTGCCATTTTATATAATTGTGATGTATATATGAAATCTATCCTAAATGCAATGAATTATGCTTGAACGCAGCAGGAATATAGGTTAAATAAGGGGTAAAAAGTAGAACTTTTTCACACTCAACAGAACAATTCAAATCCACATTCACTCATCAATTACAACATCACTATCACACAGTCAATCATAAGCATGCTTAAACACTCACCAGACAAAGCAAATATCATCAAAACATATATCCATATCGAAAATCACTTACCAACAACTTACCATCATCCCAACCTTTCGTAACCTGGCACTGATACCACCCAATGTAACCCCCTCAACCCGGCCTAGCCGATAGACCGAACCGAACGGATCACACGGGGAATATTGAAGTAAATCGGAAAAGTTTACCTCAATAAATGACCTTTTTTATCTTGTCTAGATGCAATTTAGGTTCCTAGGTGTTCGTACACAAGCAGCGGACATGACATCAACCCAATTGCTAATTAATTAAAACCAATTAAGGATTAAGGACGATTTTGTAAATTTGATAAATTACAAGGGCTTTCACCAAATTCAAATTACCAATCCTCAATTAGATTCATTACATACTTCCTGGTGAAATTTCAGCTCAAAAAGACATACTCATTCAATTGCATACAAGGAAAACAGGGACCAAAATGCAAGGAACAAAACTTAGGACAATTCAAATACAGATCCAACGGTCAAGTGTTCCATAATAGAATGCCCCGTATCGGAACGACCAATTCGAAACATGTCTGACTGTTTCAATACGCGGGTTCATTTCGAAACCCCTAGAGACACGTTTCGATACGATTGTTCACAGAGGCAAAATGTTCTGGAACGAGCCTCACCGTTCCGCAACATCAAGACATTACAGGCCACTATTCCGAAACATGTATGGGAGTTCCAAAACACTTGGGCCTGCAACTTACCAAAAAGCTAGTTTTAATAAGTTTTTACCCTCCGGAATCATCCCGACACATGCCCTAACATACATAGAAAAAATAAAAACACATTAATGACCACATATACGAAGCACAAGCATTATCACCACATCATTCTCACAAGCTACGGCCCTAAAGGCATGTTTTGAGCGTGGCAATCGATCGGATAAAACCAAGAGGGGGGGTGAATTGGATTTTTGAAAGTTGCGGCGGAAGCTAATTGCAAAGATAAAAATTGCAAAGCGATTTAGAGTGGTTCGACTTTCTAACCAAAGTCTACATCCACTACCTTAGCGTCCACACTAAGGATTTCCCACAAATTCACTAATTTGTCTTTCCTTTAAGGACAAGGAGTAACCTTACACACTTCAATAGACTTATACCCCAAAGCCTATTGAATCCTATCCCAAAGTTGGATACAAATGAGCAAACTAGAAAATCCTCACAAGGAAAGTGTTTGCGAAGTTTAAGCTCTCTCACACACCCGAAAAACACTAGAACAAGAATTACAACGAAGAACACTCTAGTGTTTTTACAAGAAAGATCGAAAAATAAGCTTGAAATAAACTCTTGGAAGCTTGAATGCTTGTATATGCTTTCTTGATGTTTCTTCCTCTTTCTTGTTGTTTCAATATTGATCCAAAGCTGTATTTATAGTGTTGTTTGAGTCTATAGCCGTTAGGAGCCTTTGGAGAGTCTTTGGAGCCGTTGGGGTTGTTTTTCTCACAACTTTTCAGCTTCCAGACGCCTACCGTTTCGGAACGGGGTCACCTGTTTCGGAACGGCTTTCAAATAATATAGCCGTTAGGAGCGTCTACGAGAGCCCGTTTCGAAACGCCTATGGCCGTTTCGGAACGGCTATGCCACTGCCAAAGGGGTGTTTCGAAACGGCCTAAGCCCGTTTCGGAACGCCCTATATATTTTCAAAAATCAGTTTAAAGACCGTTGCCCTTTGTTCGTTTAAATGAAGAACAGTTTCGAAACGAGGCATACCGTTTCGAAACGCCTTGACCCGTTCCGATACCCGTTTCGGAACAGGTGCACTTCGAACTGAAAGTGTTTCGAAACGCCTTGGGCCGTTTCGAAACGGGGTTTGAAAATTCCCTGTTTTGACTTTAAAATACTTTAAAAAATATTTTGTAAGCCTTTGTTTTTAGCTATGAAATAGTCTTTAACAAGATATAGGGAATTTTAAGGACTTTTAAATTTGTTTTGATATTTTCATTTTAGTCCTTAGGTTTTTAGTTATATCAAAATTAAAGCGTATGTTCAACAATCTCCCCCTTTTTGATATAACAAAACCAAAGTTAGAATTTTTTAAGAATTTTGAAAGTTTTGAAGATATTCTAACTCCCCCTTAATTTAAGATAGGTTTTGAAATTTAAAACTTGTGACTTTTGAAATCAATGATCAAAACCTTAAGACAAATTTAAAAATTTAAAAATTTTAATAGTTTGAAAAAAAATTTTGTTAATAGTTTGAAAAAATTTTTGGTGGCATGGCATGGCTATCTTCTCCCCCTTTTTGTTAGATCAAAAAGAAACAAGCTCATAAAGAAGATTAGTACCAATAATCAATAATAAGCAATCATAATTGATATCCAAAGCATAAACAATAAGTTCATAATCAAATCCCAAGATAAACGATCAATATCATAGGTTCCTAAAAACATGATAAAACATGAAGAAGCAAATTCAACCCTAAATGCATAGATAATATAATATGATATGATATGACTATCCTAGGCCTCGTCATCATCATCCTCATCATCATCATCGTTCTTGGCTTGAGAACGGTGATATTTTGTCCATTCTCCATAAAGAGTAGAAAAGGAAAGATCAAGGTTGTCATTGGAAGTTTCAAGGGATTGAAGACGATCCTCGACGTTCTTCAAACGATTTCCCATAGTTTCAAAGCCCGAAGAAATACGAGTTTCCATAGTGTCAAAACGAGAATTCAAGGCATTGAAACGCTCGGTAAGAAAAACCGTGAGAGCATCTTGATTTTCCATTTGAACTTGAGGTGGAGGAGCAACGGGAGGAGGAATCGCTTCTCGATCAATTCTTTGCCAAAAACCATTCAAATATGTGAATCCGGATTTTCGAAGAGAGGACTCACCAATTTTGGTCTTGCTAGGTTCCGGGGAGTCATAGGTACAATCAATACCAAGATGATCGAAGAGAAAACTCAAGACAATGCCGTAGGTGAATGAAGTCAACTCATTGGTGTCAATAAGTTTGACATTATTGACGATCTCGGCAAAGATGATTTTGGGCACATTTGGGCGCTCACCTCTTCGGAAACATTCGAGCCAAAAGTGATCTTTTTCCCGGATGTGGGAGTATTTTCCTCCGGATGGTCGAATGAACCAAGACACAATCAAATGAAGCACACGATCGTGCACATCTAAATGAAGAGCTTTTCCGGTAAAGGTGCCAAAGTGGCGTTCTTCTTCTATACCCTCATTCTTGAGTTTAAGGGCCGACTCCAAAAGAGCAATATTAACAACAAACTTTTGCCCTAGTAAAGATGACTCAATTCCTATAATTTCCGTTTTGGTTTCATCGTATAGGAAACGAGCATTAGAGTAGAAGAGAAGTACCATATTTTTGTAGCAAACATCCTCAATGCTCAAGAAGAAAAGAAGATTCCACTCATCCAAACGATGAAGATATCGAAAGAGAAATCTCTCGGAATTAAGGAATTCGACATCAATAACTCTTTCTTTACGAACAGCGAGATTTTTGACGTAGGAGAAGCGAGCACGCTGCTGCGGAGTTTTTAGAGTTTTCTGAAAGAGTTGAGTAATATTTGGACGAATGCTTGATTCTCCGGTTTGAACGGCTTTGCGCTTTTTGTTCGCTTGATCCGTCATCTAAAATATTAAGCAAGAGTTTTAAAATTGTATGCATTGATAATTAAAATCAATCCAATAGGAAATCCCACTTAGGTTTTTGAAAAACAAAATTAAAAAAAAATACGATTAAAAAATTTTATATTCGAATCAAAAATTTTGAGATTTTGAAAAGTTTTTACAAGATTCGAATAACCCACAACTAAAAACATATAATGTATACAAGAATAAATTTTTCTATCCTATGATTCGAACATAATTTGAAAAAGAAGAAAAATAAGAAAAATTACCTTAGTTTGGGATTTTGGATGATTTGAGAGAAATCTTTGCACAAGATTGATGAAGCTTGCTTAGATATGTGTTTTAGAGCAAAACCCCTCACAATTTTGTGAAAAACAAAGGGTTTTAGAGGGTATTTATAGAAGGGGGTCGGTTAGGGTTTTAAGGGTTTTAAGAGTTTGATAAAAATTAGGATTTTGAGCTTTTAGAAGCCCTAAATAGGGCTGTCCGCGAGGCCGTTTCGGAACGGTCATGACCGTTTCGGAACGGGGCGGCTAGGGTTTGACCCTTCTTAAAACCTTCGACAACTCGTTTCGATACGGGTATGACCGTTTCGAAACACGTTTGACCCGTATCGGAACGCGTTCCGATACACCCTTACATCGAACCGAAAACGTTTCGAAACGCCTGGGGCCGTTTCGAAACGCCCTTCTCTCAGGACAAATTTTAAGGCATCCGTATCGGAACGGGTTAACCCGTTTCGATACACCTGGGCCTGGAAGTGCAGATGAGGCTCTAAAATGCAGAGAAAATGATTTTCTAAGAGGCCAAACATGCATATATGATATGATTGAGTAGGAAAAGCATAAAAAAAATTAAGCACACATGCAAAACATAACTCCCCCTCACTAAAAGCATTCATACAACATATGGGGAATCTCAAACATGTTTTAACATAAAATATTCATTTAAATCAACATGTAAGAGTAAATTTTGCAAAAAAAAAAAATGTTACCACTTGAGTCAAGATATGTCGATTGAACTTCTTCAAGTGTCCTTCCATTATGTGTGTCTAGAGCTTTCAAGATCTTTCAAATTTGCATATCATGGCTCCAACACACCTACAAAAAGGAACTATGTATGTTTTGGTACCCAAACTCTTTTGGGTCCATAAGAGTTAGTTCCTAGTAATTTGGTCCCTTTGGGTATCCATTTTGACAATAGATCAAAATCTTTGTTAGCAATGAGTCCTTTTGGAACCCAAATGCTCCTAATCTTTTTTCGATTAGGTGATCTTTGTCTATACCCATGATAGTTCTTTCTAACATAGTTGGGTCTTGAATTTTCACATTTTTCAACTAATTTTGTCCCAACTTTGTTGAAAGAAGCTTTAAGATCATCAAGTTCCTTTTGATGATCTTCATGGACCTTTGAAAGTAAATTTTGCAAGTCTTTATTTTTCTTTTCAAAATCGTTTATTTGGACTTGCATTTCTCCAAATTTACTTTCAAATTCCTTATTAGTCTTAGAGAGAGAGTCATTTTCATTTTTCAATTTTGAAGTAATTTTTCTATTTTTCAAAATCAACTTCTCATACTCTAAGGCTAATTCATTATAAACCTCTTGTAATTCATCAAAAGTATAATCAAATGAATAAGATGAATTAGAGGTTACCATTGAGTCATCCTCGAAAGCCATAAGACACAAGTTGGCTACTTCATCCTCGTCCTCGTCGGAAGAGTCATCGCTCCAAGTAGCTACGTGAGCCTTGTGCTTCTTTCTCTCATAGCTATTTTTATTTAGTTGAGGACAATCGATCCTGATATGTCCCGGTTTGTTGCACTCATAGCAAGTTAGAGGATCTCTCCCTTTGTTGCTTTTGAATCCCTCTTCTCTTTGGAATCTTCTTCCTTTGTTGGTCAACATGAAGTTTTTAAATCTTTTGGCAAACATTGCCATTTCTTTTTCTTCATCTTCTTCGCTAGAATCATCATCTCTTTTGGATGCTTTAAGAGCAAGACCAACTTTCTTTTTCTCCACTTCGTTCTTCTTTTCTTCCTTGCCCGTTGACATCATTTCGTGAGTAAGCAAGGAACCAATAAGTTCATCTAATTTAAGAACTTTGAGGTCCTTTGCTTCTATTATGGCCGTTTTCTTTGAATCCCATGAATTGGGAAGAGAGTAGATCATCTTCCTCACAAGTTTATCTTCGGGGATTACTTCGCCATAACCTTTTAAACCATTTACGATCACGGAGAATCGATCGGACATGGTTTTGATGTCTTCCTCGGGGTCCATCTTGAAGTTCTCATAACTTAAATTGAGGAGCCCGATTTTGGTCTCCTTTACTTGATTTGTTCCTTCATGTGTAACTTCAAGTTTGTCCCAAATTTCTTTTGAATTGGAACAAGATGACACCCTTCCATACTCGTCCGGGCCAAGGGCACAAAAGATGAGATGCATAGCCTTTGCATTTGTTGAGAATCCCTTGTCTTCTTCAACGCTCCATGATTCAATATTGCTCATTGGTGCTATGTATCCTCTCATGATGATTTTCCAAGCTTCAAGATCATAAGCTTGGATGAAGAGCTTCATGCGGTTTTTCCAATAGGCATAGTTTACTCCATTGAAGAAGGGAGGCTTGTTGGTGGGTTGAGAATCTCCCCAAGCTACAACATTTGAGGTGGATGCCATGGATGACTTTGTAGATGATTGCACACTTCTTGGATCTTTTTCAAGAGGTTGTAAGACCTTCTAATGAACCAAAGCTCTGATGCCAATTTTTGAGCGTGGCAATCGATCGGATAAAACCAAGAGGGGGGGTGAATTGGATTTTTGAAAGTTGCGGCGGAAGCTAATTGCAAAGATAAAAATTGCAAAGCGATTTAGAGTGGTTCGACTTTCTAACCAAAGTCTACATCCACTACCTTAGCGTCCACACTAAGGATTTCCCACAAATTCACTAATTTGTCTTTCCTTTAAGGACAAGGAGTAACCTTACACACTTCAATAGACTTATACCCCAAAGCCTATTGAATCCTATCCCAAAGTTGGATACAAATGAGCAAACTAGAAAATCCTCACAAGGAAAGTGTTTGCGAAGTTTAAGCTCTCTCACACACCCGAAAAACACTAGAACAAGAATTACAACGAAGAACACTCTAGTGTTTTTACAAGAAAGATCGAAAAATAAGCTTGAAATAAACTCTTGGAAGCTTGAATGCTTGTATATGCTTTCTTGATGTTTCTTCCTCTTTCTTGTTGTTTCAATATTGATCCAAAGCTGTATTTATAGTGTTGTTTGAGTCTATAGCCGTTAGGAGCCTTTGGAGAGTCTTTGGAGCCGTTGGGGTTGTTTTTCTCACAACTTTTCAGCTTCCAGACGCCTACCGTTTCGGAACGGGGTCACCTGTTTCGGAACGGCTTTCAAATAATATAGCCGTTAGGAGCGTCTACGAGAGCCCATTTCGAAACGCCTATGGCCGTTTCGGAACGGCTATGCCACTGCCAAAGGGGTGTTTCGAAACGGCCTAAGCCCGTTTCGGAACGCCCTATATATTTTCAAAAATCAGTTTAAAGACCGTTGCCCTTTGTTCGTTTAAATGAAGAACAGTTTCGAAACGAGGCATACCGTTTCGAAATGCCTTGACCCGTTCCGATACCCGTTTCGGAACAGGTGCACTTCGAACTGAAAGTGTTTCGAAACGCCTTGGGCCGTTTCGAAACGGGGTTTGAAAATTCCCTGTTTTGACTTTAAAATACTTTAAAAAATATTTTGTAAGCCTTTGTTTTTAGCTATGAAATAGTCTTTAACAAGATATAGGGAATTTTAAGGACTTTTAAATTTGTTTTGATATTTTCATTTTAGTCCTTAGGTTTTTAGTTATATCAAAATTAAAGCGTATGTTCAACAGCATGCTTCCTAGAAGTTAAAAGCACCAAAAGGCTAAAAGCCAAATGCATCATAAAACCAAACTCAAAGGTCATTTACAAAACCAAATACGCATCTCAAACTTGCACAAAACCAGAAAATACCAAATTAACAACATTCAAGCATTGGACACCCCCAATGCCCTTATTACACTAGTTCAAGTATGCAACATACTTTTATAAAGCGTCTTGGTGTGATTCCTCAAAGATGTTTCCTCCAAAAGTCTAATTATCTGCATTGATGAAACAAAGAGAGCATAAGCATACAAGCTTAGTGAGAATTGCTCAAAACCACAACATCATCAATGCACAAAATCGTTTTTCACTCTTTTCAAAACCAACACGCCTTTCTTGGTAAACCATACACTTTTTCATCAAACTCATTGTTTTAAACATCATGCAACATGATCCAACTAAAATCAGCAACTAAACCATTGCTACTCATTTACCAAGCTTTTCAAGCCTAACACCTTTATGCTAAGCTTAAACCAAAACATGCATCTTTCAAACTATGCATTAGCAACCTTATCCACATTATACAAATCCATTATATTGACTCACAAGCGATAACAAAAATCTCAAAAACAAAGTATCGGATACACAGATTACCAAGTGTTGACCCACACCCTTCATACACTCTATCGACATCTCATGGTTTACACACGAGAGCGACCCTCCATCGTTGTGACACCCGTGGTGGATTATTTAGTACAATCACAACCCCTCAACACCAATCATTGGTAGATGTATAATCCACTAACGAGAGACGAGAGAAAACACAAGGTTCGCATTCGGGAGCTACCCTTAACCGTTGCAACCTTAAACCATCCTCAATCGTTAGGGGTACTTGGATGGAGTATTCCGTACAATCACAACCCCTCAACATCCAAGGTGACTTGTTTATAGTGCACTCAATCCTATAGTCGGCTAACTATATCTGATTCCACTTAGAAAACATTTTATTTAACATCACTTGCCAATATAACCCCTAACTCATGCATAACTCATTATTTTTACAAAGCATTCATGATAAACCATCAACAAACATTAAACCATGCTTAAAACCTCATGCATCAACACATACATACAAGGACCACTTACCTAGTGCATCCTTAAACCACATGGCATCATCATACACAATTTACATTCTCAAAACATGTTTTAAAATAGTAGGTAAATGCATTTAAAATCAAGTGCAACCAAAGGCTCAAAACTAGCACAACTGAGGGAGAAATTTCGATTTACTTACTTCCAAACTTAATAAAGCGTTTGAAGCTCTTATTAAGTTCCCAAAACCTTTTCTAAAATGTTTCCACGCTGGAAAACCAAATTTCACTCATCGACTCGCGAAACCACGCTTACCGACGCGACTACCGATCGTCTAGAGCCTCCAAAAATACTTCGTTTGCTTCCAGATTATTATCCCATGTTTTCAACACATCAAAACAGAGGTTCAATGCATAAAAATGCATCCAAAACTCCAACACACACAGAAAACTCTCAGTCCTACTCTAAAACATCAAAACACCCATACGAAACAACCAAAAACTCAATCGATTGACCTCAGACCTCATCCCAGCCATTACCCAACTCATCCAACACATTCTAAGAATTAATCAACATCAAAAAACAACCTAAAACCAGCCTTATACCTCCAGCAACTCGAATTCCTCAAAAACACCTCAAAAACTCACCAAAAAAACACTTCAAAAACTAAGGATCTCAAGGATTTCGAGATCTATAAGATTATGACTCCACTTCAAAACCAAAAACCTTTCAAAACTCATTTAGAAACAATCTCAAACCAGCCAAATCAATCAAATTCTGAAAATCACATTTTAAACCAATTTTTCATCAAGATTTCAAGAGTTTAATATTCTAACAACAAAACCTCAATCAAAATCAGTATTAAAGAGTCAAATATCTTTGTAATTTCATTAAAGAACTTAGATTAGAGGGATAGCACGGAAATTACCTCCAATCCTTGCTTCTCCTCTAATTTGGCAAGATTTGCTTGAAGAAACTTGAAGGAAAATGGAAGAAATCATTGGAGAAATAATAGAAATCAAAAGAGGATTTGAGAGAAAAGAGAATCTGGAGATTTGAGAGACAATGAGAAGTGTTTGGCTGAAGTGAAAGAGAGAAATGAAAAGCTCGTCAAAAATTTCATTACCCGATTAACTAACTTTTTAATTAAACCCAATTAAAAGCCTTTTTAATTTTAATAACATTTAAAACACATGCCAAATTAAGGAAAAGGAATAATTGCCAAGTAGCTCCCTAAAGATTCTAAGATTTTGACTCTTCTTGAAAAACACATTTTCCAACTTTTAAATCTTTACATTTTGGTCACTACCCAAAATGTACACTTTAGAAAACCTGTTTTGTAAAATTGATTTGACCAACCTCTTAAACATTATTTTAGAGGATTTTAGGAATTTTTATCATATTTTTATCCTATCTCGAACCTCGATCTCCCTAAACCACCTTTTAACGGTTCGAACGACTAACACCGGCTCCACCGGGCCGACCCAACTTGCCAAAACATCTAAGCCCAAAACCGAGGTGTTGAAGATGCAGAGGTTGAAGATTGATGGTGTTGTTTTGGAATTAGGGTTTAACGCTTTGTTTGGAATGAAATCTTGAGCAATTCATCACAAGCTATGTCACGAATTAAATGATAACTTTGATGCCGAAAGCTCCATAATGGAATTTAATGGACACAAAAATCCTTTAATGGAAGAAGATGTGGAAGTTGTATTAGGGCTAAAGAACGAAGGTGTTGACGTTGTACACGTCATGAGAAAATTTAATGGATATCCTTTTGTAAGAAAATACATTTTAGACGAATATAAGTTTTGAAACGTCCAAATACATTAGGACACTTCAATTTATATTCAAAATGTATATCAACACAAAAGGTTTAATGCATGTCCAATTATTGTCTTGTCATTTTTAAGTTACAACCTAATTAAGGCTCCATTAATTTTATTAATTAAAGAAACTATGAATATTATTAAGTTTAGGGTTTTTGTGATAACACCCAAATAATTGGGCACTACCCATATTAAGCCCTAAATCAATAATATTCCTAACCATTAAATATTACTAACTACTTATATATTATCTTTATTTTATTTTAATTAAAACTAACTAAATGTGATTATATGTTCTAGGTTTAAATGAAATGCTAGATATTTAACTAAAATACCCCTTGATTAACATCTCATTACATTGAGACATGTTGCGTGTAATATGTAACACCCCAAATTTGGGCCTAGATGTTTAGAGTCTGAACCAGATCGGTCTGGAAAACGGTTCGAATCTAAAAGGGAGTTTTAGGGAACACCTAGTTCGGGATACTTTAAAAATATAGAAAAATATCTAAAAATCCTCATTTAATATGTATAAGAGAATGGTGGAATCAATTTTACAAAATAAGGTTTGGAAATACTACATTTCGGTGTAGTGACCAAATCGTAGTTTTTGCAAAGTTAAGTGGTGACTGTATTGTAAAGGATTGAAACTTTGAATCTTTAAGGAGCTAATTTTACCAAAATGTTTTCATCAGATTTTTCCTTAATTTGGGTGATTTGATTAATGTTTTAATTAAAGAAAATGAAGGTGATTAAATTAGAAAACCACCTTTGACTTTTCATAACTACTTTTCACAAAATTTCCCTCATTTTATTCTCTCAAATTCCTTTCAACAAAACACTTCATTTGATGAGATTTCAATCTCTCTTTGATTCTTAATCAATTCCTCATCAAATCCACTTGATTTCTACATTGAATTTTCAAGAAAACTTGCCCAAATCAAGGAGAAATCATCCATTAGAGGTAAGCTTCGTCCTTCTCCTCTAATGATCAGTTCTTTACTGAAATTCTCAAGTTATCAATCCTTTATTAATGATTTTGAAGTGGTTTTAATGTTAGAAACAAGAAATTGTCTTAAACTCAAGATTTTGGAAGAGATCTTGAAGATTTTCGTGGTGAATGATTGGGCTCTGTTTTGAGATGATTTTCTAATGTATTTTGGATGTTAATTGATGTTACAAATGAGGTTTTATCAATCAAATCCCGAATAGGTTTGTTTTCCTAAGTTTTGCTTGTTAGAATGATGGTTTTTGGGGTGGTTTTGTTGTTCTGCTGTTGCTGGAGGTATGAGGGCATGTTTATGTTGCTTTTTGATGTTAATTGATGTTTAGAAAAGTTTAGAAGTGATAGATCTTGGCTGGGCTTTGTTTTGGGAGAGTTTGGAGATGATTACGGTTGTTTTTGGTAGCCGAAATGAGGTTCTTGAGTAGAGCAGCGAGTTGGGTTGTGTGGCTGGTGATTTTAATGCATGGTGGTGCATTAATCCTCTGCTCTTATGTGTTAAAAACACGGGAGAGTGATCCAGAAGCGATTGAGGTAGCGTTGGAGGTTTCAGACGCTTGGGAGGCTTGTCGGCTAGCATAGTGTTGTGTATCGGTGAGTGAGATTGTGTTTTCCAGCTTTGGAATGATTTTGAAAAGAGGTTTGGGAAATTAAATTTAGGCTTGAAACGCCGGTTTAAGTTCGGAAGTAAGTAAAGTGGATTTCTCTCTCAATTGTGCTATTATTGCTTTTGAAAACTATCAAAATGGATTTTTGATGAGATTGATTTGGCAATGTGGTTTAATTTGTTGTTTGAGCATGGTTGTAAAGCATGTGAGTTGGTTGTCAAACTTGGTTTGAAGAGTGATGCGTGAAATTAATATTCCTTGAGAGTATGTGTTGTTAATTTGCGTCTTTAAGGCAATGTTCGGCATTTTGGCCTTGAAGGTGTTGCATGCTTTAAAAACAGCGAGTGTGTTGATGATTTTTAACATGATATATATTGGCATAGATGATATAAAGATTACCGGATATGTTGATCGATCAATAGGATGTAGAGTGCACTATAAACTAAAATTCGTACGTGCTCTTGGGATTCGTCCCAAAGAGAGAGACCAATGATGGGCATTCCATTGGAGTAGGACTTGGTGAAATATCCAAGCTTTTTGGCAACAAGAGTTATTTCCATGAGACCGGTGATGGGCATTCCATCGGAGTAGGACTTGGTGAAACATCCAAGCTTTTTGGCAACAAGAGTTATTGCCATGAGACCGATGAGTGGCATACCATCGGGGTAGGACTTGATGAAATACTCAAGCTTTTGGAGAAAGTAGAGACCGCCATGTGAGTACGGTGTTGGTAGAATCCACCGAAAAATTTATGTTCTAGACGGGTGAGTACGGTGATGGTAGATGTCACCGGAAGTGTCTAATGAGTTGTCCACATATCCGTGTACAATAGAGTATGTAAATGCCAATATATGAGAATGTGTGTCACATGTACCAATGCTTGAGATGTTTTATGCTATGGGATTTGCATATGAGATAACGAGATTATGAAATGCCTTTGGGTAACAAGCATGAGTGGCCTTGCCATGAATTTTGCATAGGTTGTATGCATGAGATAGCTAGATGGTACATGTGGTTTTCAAATGGAGATTTTGTGTTTATGAAATGCTTTTGAGTAACAAGCATGTGTGGCTTTGCCATGTGTTTTGCATTGGTAGGATGCATGAGATAGATATTTGATACATGAGATTTCAAATGATGATTTGCTACATTGATGGTGTTTTGGTTTTGAGCATTCCTCACTAAGCATTATGTGCTTACGCTCCTTTTTGTCCATCAATGCAGATAAATGTATTTGGGACTGCAAGAACTAAGGGATTCAAGAAGAGATCCACTTGAGAGGTATGTTTTGGTTTATAGCTATAGATAATAAAGGCAATGAGGGGGAAAGTCTTTTACGTTGTTGTGTAATGATATTGTTTATCTTGAGCAAGTTCAGTTTATGGTTTGATACTTGTTGATTATCGTTTTGCGATATTTGGATCTTCTTCTTCACAGTTGGTTATAGCTATGCTCTTTGGTTAAAAGTAAGAACATGTGTTGAATGAGATAAATGAGTTGGTGTATTTAATGCTTGTAATGTATCTAGCTTTTGTTGCAAAATGATGGTCTTAATGCTTAGCATGTTGTTGATATGTTGTGGAATGATTTAAAGTATGTTTGATGGTGTTTTGAAGTGAAAAACCAGAAGTTTCTGTTGTTTCTGGGCAGGGTGTATCAAAACACCCTTAGATGTTTCGAAACGGGTGCCTGAAATGGCCTGGGCGGTTCGGAACGGCTAGAAGTGTTTCGAAACACTTTGGCTACTGGAAGTGTCTGTTTCGGAATTGGTCTCGGAACATACCCGCGTACAGAAACGGTCAACACCTTTTCGATACAGCGTTTCGGTACGGTGAGTAGGTGTTCCGAAATGGGTGACTGTTGGACACAGATTTGAATTACTTTGAGTCTGCATACTTTACATTTTAGTCCTAAAAGTTGTGATTGCAATTGCTTGAGCTTGAGATGTCTTTTTAAGATGAAATTTGGCAGAGAAGCATTTAACATGATTAATTTCATAATGGTAATCTTAAAATCGACGAAGACCTTCTTATTTACAAAAATTACATTTTGGTTCCTAAAAGTGTATTTCTTACAATTGAGTCCCTAATTGATATCTGATCGATGTGTGTTTCTCATCTATGTTTCGTGCGTACTCACTTAGGTTAAATATGTTTTTAGACAATATTAAAATGAAAAAAGGGTCGTTAATCGAGGTTAACTTTCGGTTCGACTTTGGTTTTCCCCGTGTAATCTTCGTAGTTTAGGTCAAGCGTTTAGGCCGGGCTAAGGGGGTTACATTTGTTAGTATCAGAGCCAGGTTGCAAACTTTTGGGGCGACGTTAAGTTTGTGGTAAGTTGTTATGGTAAGTGTTGGATGTTTATTCTGATGTGTGGTTGATAGTTGGTTAAAAAATATGTCTTTGAGTGAATTATTGATGTTTTTATCATGCTTTGTGGTTATGAATCTTATGTGAGCTAATGTGAACATGTATTGGTGGTATGCTGATGTTGTGAGTTGATTTTGAATAATGAAAATGTGATGGGCATGATATGTTGATATTATGCTGTTGAGGGTGAATGTTGTTTGATGAGAGCGTGATTGAAGTTTTGCTGATTGATATGGCGATGTTGTGATATCAATGTTTTTATGGATTGTTATGTCATATAAAAGGGGAAAATCCGGGATACCCATTGCCTTATTATTATAGCTATTGTGTTAATTTGGAGTTGGAGTGTGTACAAAATATAGAACTTGTGGACACTATACACACCTCCAAACTTGAACTATTGCTTGTCCTCAAGCAATGCAACCTAACTAGTAAACTTGCCCCTTGCACAAAGATTAACAGAAACTTAGCCTTTAACTTGATTTCTTACCTCAAGGTGGTGACACCTATTTTATGTTACTGATAGGGAATAGCATGAAATAACTTAGGATTTAATTTTACTAGTGACAGTGCAGTGTGTGCAAGACTGTGTCCATGCTAAACATTCTGAGTATACTAAGTAAACAAAGAATGCTAAAAATAATGAAATACGAAAAAGGATACGAGTTGCTGCCATGGCAGCATAGTTAAGCACTTCTTTCCTCTTTTTTCTGATCATGGCCTTAAGGGCTTCATCTCATCACAACTATTCTCCGGGTCTGAAGCTATGATAGGTGCACACTACGAAACTCCGAACCCTTTAAATAGAGTCATCCCGTGAAGGCTTTCATTCACTCTTGCTAATTTTTATGTCACTTCAATTAATTTTAGATGCTTGGACTTTGATAGCAGCAGAGTGTCCTTGCTCATGATCCTTCCTAGATCCTGTTTCGGGCAACTCTAGGGTATTAAGCATCCTTCCTAGAGCCTGTTCTGGGCACCTCTAGGGTATTAAACATCTTTGTTTTGCTGCCCTGTACTGCCACAACGACAATCCAACATCCAATTAAGATATTTTCATTAAATAAAACAGGTAGTTTTAAACTTAGAACTCAAGCAAAACTCAACACTTAACAAACAATGTAGGAATCATTGGCAACTAAAAAAATTAAGTACTTTTCAGGCTTCTTCCCATGATTAGGTTTAATTTTAAGTATAGTGCAAATATGGAAGTCGGCTAACTATCATTGGCACAAGTTTTTAAGCTAAGACTTTCTATTTCATTATGTGCTAGGGCAGAATTTACACATGCTACTACTATATGCGGCTAAATGCAACTAATGAAAACAAAGAGGACTAACCCCCCCCCCCCCCAAACTCAAGTTTTGCATTGTCCACAATACCTTACACAAAATATAAAATAGAAACATAAAACATAAACATAAAAAGAAGAAGAAAACATAAAAAGAAAGGAAAATAAGGAAAAGGTGCTAAAGACTAGGTGAGTTCCCATTCGTTTCTGCTGCTGCCTCGGAAGAGGACTCTGAGGAGGCAGGGAGGATGAGGCAACGTGTGGCGGGAGATTTGGCATCTGGGCTCTTCTTCTGGCCACGTGGTGGCTGGATGCGGCTGGGAGTGGGTCTTTTAGGTGTTGCTTCTGGTTCGGTTTCAGACCCTTTGCCTTGAGGCTCAATCGCACCGGCGGGCCGCTTCTTTTTTCTTGTTGCTTCGGCCGGTTCGTCGTCAGAGAAATCAGATATTTCCATGTCTAATGAATTTGAGGGCTCGACTTTCTCTTTGGTTGCTGCCTCCTTTGCTGCTGGGGAGGCGGCAGAAGCCTCCTCCTCTTTTTCAGAATCAGATGAGGAGGTGAGGTTGTATGGCTGGATGGGAGTGGGCGAGGTCCTTCTTATGGGGCGGATGTGTGGTCCTTCGCTGCCGGCGGCGGCTGGAGTGGCAGCTGGTCGAAGTGTGATCTGGGTTGGTTTAGAAGCTGCTAACTCCGGCGGGAAGGCTGGAAACCTTGGGTCGGCGTCGTGATATTTGTCCAGCAAGTAGGCCACAAAGGCCTCTAGCACCTCCGTGATGCATCTCGTCAAGATTACCTGCTTGTGCTCAATTCTCTTGTAGCTCTCTACAAGGCTTTGAAGTAGAGGAATCACGACGGAGGAAAGGGCAATATCAGTACTGTCCGTCGCGGCTAGGGTGGCGGCATGATGGGTCGGCGGCTGGGCGGTTGCTGGCATTTCAGGTTCTGGATCTTGCATCATCTGGAGGCGAGCCTTCTTTTTCCACCCTTCCTTCGCGGCGATGATAGAATCTTTAGGATGCGGCGGCACCCGGAAATTCACGTAGAGGCACATGTTGAGTGAGGGGAAAACGAGGGGTCCCTTGGAGTTGGGCTTAGCTGCGTGGGTATAGATTTCTTCAGGTATGACTTCCCCAACGTTGATTAGCTGCCCCTTCATAATGATATGGATTAAGGCCAGCTGCGACATGTTGACTATGGAACCATGCGAAGTGGGCTTTAGGCGGTGTTGGACGAAGTTACTCCAAACAGTGGCCTCTAGTAGCAAGTAGCGGCGGTTGACTGAGCCGTTACTTTTGCCTGTGAGCCACTTGGCGTTGGGCTGGAAGATTTCTCTTTTATTATTTTCGTAGTCTGCTGTCGTTAAACCCAAACTATTTTGCTCGTGCAGATTCCCTTTGATTTATATTCTGTAGAAGTTGTTTATTGTTGCCGCTGTGAGCTTGACACCCTCACCACGAACGTAGACGAAGGGGTTTCTCAGGGTAGGTATGTGGGCATAAAATTCTCACACAAAGTTCATGTTTATCTCCTCTGGCTGTCGTGCAAAAATATGCCATCCCAATGTGTGGACCCTTTCAAATACGTTGGGCTCAAGGCCAAGATCCCCTTCTTGCCTTGTGTATTGGAAATCTATCTCTTCCCAAATTTGCCTCTCAGTGAAGTGTTGTTGATAGGTTGCCCCTACGTCAGCATTCAAGAACCTCTGGAAGGTTGGCTTGGAGGATGAGGCTGTGGGTTTTGATGTTGTCATAGTTGTGAGAACGTCTGCGTTTCCTAAAGAAAAGAAAAAAATTGAAAGAAAATAACGCAGATGAGATCTTGAAAGCAAAGAAGACAAGAAGAATTGAGAGAAAAAGAGAGAGAAAAGTGAAGAATGAGGAGAGAATAGTTGGCCTTATATAGCTGATACTCTCTACTGCCTTGGCGGGCACGCTGTCGACGGGCGGTAATGATTTCGGCGCGTTTTACGGGATTCTAGCCGTTACGCAGATAGCCGTTGCCGCCAGCTGTTGCAAATGTAGCTGTTGCGGCTAGCCGTTATGAATCTGCTAGCCGTTATGCTAATTTGCCCATTTGGTCTACCTTGGTCGTTGGGTTCGGCCTCTCCTTTATTCTTTATTCTTCTTGGTTTTGCCTTCATTCCTAACCTGAAATAAATTAAATGCAAAAATAAAATAAAAATAACTGAAAATTAAATAAGTTTCAAGAAAAATAAAGATGTGGAAATTAAATAAAAATTAAATCTAATCCTAATGCATACAAATAAATTTAAAAAAATTAGGTTATGTTGGGTTGGGCATCTCCCAAACATAACCACTTCCTGAGGGTTTTGTGTTTGGCTCTTCGTCCAGGTATGCCCTTATTCTCCTCAGGTGGGTGTTGTTTAACGTCTTTGCTGCCCTGGCGGCTAAGTGTTGGTCCTATGTTCGCCCTGGTCATACCAAAGACAAACAAGAGGCGTAATTTTTAAAAAATAAAATAAAAAGAAATTTAAATGCAAAAACTAAATGTAAAATTGCAGGAATTCAAACGCAATTGTTGTTTCCAATCCCCGGCTGCGGCGCCAAAAACTTGTAGAGCATTTGGGTGTTCTCTTTTTATGAGCGTAAGTGCACACTCCTGTCAAGTTATAGTATAAAAGATATCGTCTCCCACAGGGATTGTAACAACTTCTATGAGAGTTTTCCTGCAGAAGGAAATAGTAAATTGCACAATATAATTTCTGAATATTAAAAAGCATAAAAGTAAAAACTCAAATAGTTGAAGAGATAGAGAGAGATAGAGATTAGGTTGATAGATTGGGCCAGGTAGTTGTAGCTCAGTAGTGTGTAGACTGCGCTGTAAAGATTAAGTGTGTTTTGCACTGCCACGATCTTCTGCCTTGGCGGGTAATGGCGGATTGAGGCGGCGGCAAGTTTCGATGCCACGACGGTTCTTTTCTCTTGCAACTTTTGCTGTCCCGACAGGTGAGATGGAGAGAAGTCCCGATGGCAAGTCTGGCAGATACTCCAAGTTCGGTGAAGCAATTCTAAAGTGATCCTACCCATGCATAGGCTAGGATTCTGTCACTGCGTGATGTAGGCAATAGCTAGCAAGCTCAGCGTAAACCTAACACATGCAGTTGACGTTTGGTTGCTCCTTTTAGCCGCTGAAATTCTAACTTATGTCTAAGCCGAATTAGTCAACACCTTGTCATGATGAGACCGTGCTTAATTCTTTCGTGAGTTTGACACTCTGGTGCCCGAAAAATGGATTTCTTCAACTGAACTTTTGGAACTAATTGAAGAAGTGAAACACATGAATTAAGCAAACTAAGAGTGTTTTATTGCAAAAACAACCTAAACTAGTACAATCGTTTCTCACAACTACTTTGCATGCAAAAACCTAAACCCTCGTTATCTAAGAGCGTAATCTCTCTATCGCTATGCATATTATGCCCATATACCCTAATAAGCATGGGTATATATAGGGCTTGGCCTAAGTTGAGTCCTCCTTGGAGTAGAAGTCCTTAAAGTAGCTTTACATTAAATGTTGACTCCTTTTTTACTTGAATGTGAACTCTTTGGACGTTGCCTTCTCCAGTAAGTAAAGATAAGTCCTCCTACTTATCAATCTTTAATCAGCTCTTTAGGCACTACAGGGTTCAGAAAATTGCAAGACTGGGCTCATTAGACTCAGGGAATTGTCCTCTTTCAACCGCAACCCATCTTGACTAAGTCGGCTTAACTTCTACCTGGGCGACAGTCTGCGGCAATGTTGCAGTGGCAGTGTTCTTGGAGGCAACTGGAACTGCTTTAGTACAACTCCTTTTGCTTCTTGCTTTCATGTCATCTCCTCCTCTACATAGCTACAACACCTGAAAATGAAAACTACACTAAAACAAAATATCTTCTTAACCAAATATATAATATTCAATAAAATCATGGTAAAAGAGCAAATAATGTTATTATGCATGCAATGCACCTAAATACGCCTAAATGAACTTAAGAACATCAATAATAAGGGCATGAATGTGTACAAAATATAGAACTTGTGGACACTCTATAACAATCATCACAAATGAAGACAACGAGTCAATTCTAACCCGGACTGTGATCGGTTGGAGGGTTTGTATGGACTATCGAAAGCTGAATAAAACAACTCGAAAGTACCACTTCCCCTTACCTTTCTTGGATCAAATGTTAAATAGATTGGCCGGAAAACCTTACTATTGTTTTCTAGATGGATACTCAGGTTACAATCAAATTGCAATTGCTCCGGAGGACCAAGAGAAAACTACATTCACCTGCCCGTACGGAACATACACATTCAGAGGGATGTCGTTTGGACTTTGCAATGCACCGAAAGCCTTACAAAGATGCATGATGGCCATTTTCTCCGACATGGTAGAAGATTTCCTGGAAATCTTCATGGATGATTTTTCAGTTTTTGGAGACAACTTTGACAGATGCCTTGGCAACCTGGCAAAAGTACTCGAAATATGGACGAATCCAACCTGGTCCTAAATGATGAGACATGCTACTTTATGGTAGACGAGGGCATTGTGTTGGGCTATAAAATCAGCCGCCGCAGCATTGATGTTGACAGAGCAAAAATTGATGTTATCGAAAAACTGCCACCAGCTACCACTGTTAAAGGGATCAGGAGTTTTTTGGGACACGTTGGTTTTTATAGACGTTTTATTGAAATATTTTCAAAAATAACTAAACCATTGTGTTCCTTTCTTGAAAAGGAAAAACCCTTTAACTTCGATGACAAATGCACCGAGGCATTTGAATCCCTAAAGGAGAAACTTGTAGCTGCTCGTATTGTAGCACCACCAGACTAGACACTGCTCTTTGAGATAATGTGTGATGTCAGTGACTACGCCGTCGGGGAAATGCCAGGGCAGAGGAAAAACAAAATTTTCCATGTCATCTACTATGTCAGCAAGATGCTCAACGAGGCCCAAGTTAATTATACAACCACCGAGAAGGAGTTGTTGGCAGTAGTTTTTGCTTTCGATAAGTTCTGAGCCTACCTCATCGGAAAAAAGGTTACAGTACAAACAGACCATTCAGCCATAAAATACCTTTTCTCCAAGAAAGATGCAAAATCAAGATTGATACACTAGATTCTTCTCCTACAAGAGTTCGACGTAGAAATCAATTACAGAAAAGGTTCAGAGAACCAAGTGGCTAATCATCTGTCACGACTAGAGGGAAGAACAACAGACACGACTAAAATCCAGGAAAACTTCCCAGATGAGCAGATCCTGGTACGCTAATCTTGTAAACTTCTTGGTTAGTGGTATTTTTCCTCATAACATGAATTACCAAGGGAAAAAGAGGTTCCAAAATGATGTAAAACATTATTATTGGGACAAACCTCTTCTGTGTAAGCAATGTGCAGATCAGGTGATTCGGAGGTGTGTACTAGAGGAAGAACAACAAGAAGTCCACCATTGCCACAACTCACCATATGTGGGACATTTTGGAGGAACCTAAACTGCTTCCAAGGTTCTCCAATCGGGACTCTACCGGCCGACCCTATATAGAGATTCTTAGGCACACTACAAACAATGTGACAGATGCCAACAGACGGGCAACATATCGAGGAGGAACGAGATGCCACTGCAAAATATTCTAGAAGTCAAATTGTTTCGATGTATGGGGAATCGACTTCATGGGACCATTTTCTTCATCTTGTCGGAACTTATACATACTGCTAGCAGTGGATTATGTGCCCAAGTGGGTGGAAGCCATTGCAACACCAAAAGATGATTCCAAAATTGTTCTCAAATTTCTCCAAAAGCATATCTTTATACGATTTGGAATCCATAGAGCCATCATAAGTGACAAGGGGAAACACTTTGACAACAAACTGATTGCCACGGCATTGAAGATATTTGGTGTCACACACAAAGTTGCCACGGCATACCACCCTCAGACCAATGGGCAAGCTGAAATATCAATCAAGGAACTAAAGAGAATTCTCGAAAAGGTGGTTAATCCATTTAGGAAAGACTGGTCTATTCGAATCCATGATGCATTATGGGCATATAGAACAACCTATAAAACCCTATTAGACATGTCACCCTACTGTCTCGTATATGGAAAAACCTGCCACCTTCCTGTTCAGATTGAACATAAGGCATACTGGGCCATCAAGGCAGTAAACCTAGACTAGGACAAAGTCGGGCAAAAGAGACTCATGGACCTGAATGAGATCGAAGAATTTAGAGCCTTGGCATATGACAATTAGAGAACATACAAGGAGAAAACCAAAAAATGGCATGACAAGAAGTTGCTTCCAAGGCAGTTTATGCTCGGGCAACAAGTACTCCTCTTCAATTCTCGATTGAAACTATTCCCTGGGAAGTTGAAATCTAGATGGTCTGGCCCGTTCGAGGTAGTTAAAGCATTCCCACATGGTGCAGTCACGATCAAATCTACTAAGGATGGGCATGAATTTAAAGTGAATGGGTAGAGATTAAAGCATTGCACATGAACTCATGTGTCAAGAGACAAGGAAGTGGTCATGTTAGGAGATGCATCCACATGCACTCCTAATTCAGCCTAAATTTTTCTTTCATGTTTTTAACTTTTAGGAATTAGATATAATTTCTTGAATTTATTTTTCAACCACATTATTTTTACTTTTTTTTTGTTTTTAGGCATTAGATTTAATTTTAGCATGTATTTAAGCACTAATAATTTTAATTCAGTTTATTTTAGGAGAAACAAAGTCCAAAGGAAAAGAGAAGAATTAAACCCAACACATCAACCATTCAAGCCTGCCGCGACAAACACAACCGCAGACGTTGCTTCCCGCCAAAACTAGCCGTTGCAGAATAAGTCGTTTTGTCCCAACGGCTCTCTGCCCAGGAAACGGCTACCTTGGTAGATGAAACAACAGAAATCATTCACTAAGCAATCCTTCACTCCGATTTAAACCCCGTTATTTTTTACTATTCATTGTTCTTTACTCTCTTTTGCGCTTTGTTTCACAAGATTTCCTCTATTTTTAGATCAATTTCAAGACTCTCAAAACTCTCTCAACTTCCAAAACCTTCTTCCAAAATAAAAGATGGTAAGAACTCCCCGCTGCCAAGTCGTCGCCCAGGCAGACTCAGATTCCTCTCTCCACAGATTCGCAACACCTGAGTAAAGGCGCGGCACAACTAGAAATTCAAAGAGCAAGTTGTGTGGGAAGAACAAGGGTTCTTTTACGAGACAGAAAAGAGAAACTTTGGGCTCGACGGCTTAATCTTCAACAAGATCGAGCACCAAAGATGGTAATTTTTTCCCCAACAGCCCAAACAAGCAAACCAAACCCTACTTCACAAATTTTACGCCCATGGGCCGACAGCAGAAGATCCAGCAATGAATGTCAGAGGCCGGCGTGTCGAGATCGATGCCAATAGAATTAATGACCTCTGCAGCACTCACATCGGCCATGATGAACATCAGGAGTTCTTGGACTCCCTGACGGCATAAAAGTACGAGGAGATCAAACATGAGCTCTGCATCCTGGGCACATTGTAGAAGGTGCGAAAGAATAGGGGAACGGTCAACCGAAGAAACCTTCTCCCGGAGGAAAAGTTGTGGAACACATTCGTCAAAAGATGAATCCTGCCCACATTGCACAACTCGACAGTCGACAAGCCCCGCCTAACACTTATACATTCCATACTCTGTAATAGAATAATTAATATTGGTGAGATTATTTCTAATGAAATTTATCTTTGTGGACAGAAAGGTAGGGGCCAGCTCTATTTCCCCAGCATGATAACAGAGTTATGCAGTAAAGTATTCGTCCCCACCGATCCCAATGACAGCATGACGTCAGAGCGTACATGGTGGATGAGTGAGATAATTTTGAGAAAGATCGAAATCCAAGAAGCCACTCACAGAACTATCTCGAGGCATCAGAGATGGGCAGCCAACAACCATACCACCAGCCCACCTCAGCAACCACGATCGACGGCCTTGCAGCTCAGCTAGACCGGATGGAAAGATTCTAGCTTACTTTTATGGCACACATCAGAGAATTCAACGCTACCACAATTTCAGTTCTCTAAGAGAAATTCTCAACTGCCCAGTTCCCAGAATTCCCCGCCGAGATCCATGCCCAGGCGGCTACAGCTGCCTCTGCCGCCCCCTCTGCTTCGACATCACGAAATGCGGCTGACTCTGCCATTCTAACCGCCCAAGTCTCCACGAGCCGCCTTTGACCCCATATCAATAGGAGTTCTCTCTATCTCGGATGACCATGTTGACACCGCGGCCGCCCCAATTAGAGAAAAATGATAACCATCACGGGCAGCAGCCGCACCATCCGAATCTGCCTTCCTCAACTCCTTGTCATCAGATTCGGTGTGGCAACACATGGTCTGGTTCGTCACAAAGAAGCTCGAAACTGCATACTCCCTAGCCAAAAAGAGGAAAGCCTCAACATTGAGGAGATATGGCTAGATAGCAAGGGAGACAGCAAAAAGGAAGTTACAAAACCAGACCAACCAACACCAACATCATGCAACCAGCCATCGAGGGCGGCCAAAAGACTCAAAGCAGGAGCTCAAAGGTATATGATACTTAGCGATGACGAAGAAGACCATACATCCTCTGATTCGCCAGCAATCTAAGCTATCATCATCTTTCTTTATTTAATCTATGTTTTCTTTTTGAGTATATATGCATGCATTGAGGACAATGCTCCTCTCGAGTTTGGGGGGGAATTAGTCCAAATTTTTATCTTTTTTATTTATTTTCTGTTTTCATTACATGTAGTTGCATAGTTAGAAGCATTTAGGAATCATAGTGTAACTGTCTTTATTTAACATAGAAGGAAAATTTTAGTTTGAAAAAAATTTGAGTAGCCTTTACCCGCTGAGGCAGTCTACACGCCAAAACAACAACCTTAGCATGACTTTGGAAGTATTTAGAATTCAACTATGTTATGAACTTAAAGAAACACCCTTTGTGTCTGGTTTGATTTTAGGACTTCTAGGAATCTTAGGTAATTCACTTAGTAAACTTGGGTAGAACTTATATTAAGTAGAAACCAACTATATTCTAGAGGTGCCCAAAATTGGCTCTAGGATAGGCTAGAGGTGCCCAAAACTGGCTCTAGTAAGTTGCATATAAAAAACCTAACATTGGCTCTAGTAATATTGAAGAAACCAAAGGGAATTAAGGTGCTTGCTGAAGTTTACTCAGAAGCCAAAGAATCATTCTTGTCACAAGAACAGCACACACTTACAAGAAACATAGTTCGGTTCTGGGTAAGTCCAATGTAATTCGAAGGGTTGCTGTCAAGCGTGTAGCTGCACGGTATGTAAGGGTCGCTCAAGGTATTTTTAAGCTAAGTTTTCTTACAATTCTTAAGTTTTGGCATGTTACTATTAGATTTCATTGCTTGAGAACAAGCAATAGTTCGACTTTGGGGGCGTGTTAAGTGTGAAAAATTCCTAGACTTTAGCCCTAGGATAGCTCAATTATTGTTAGACTTAAGCCCATTTTAGTTGCATAATTTGGTAAACATACTCAAAACTGCATAGAGTAGATACTTTGCCCTACTTTACGAATTTCACATTTTTATCTATAAAAGATATCGCCCAGGTATATGTTTTACTGTGCGCAGATACCCGCCCAGACAGACGATGCTGAGGCAGTAAGGAGGGTAGAAGGAAGAAGCTGAACAATCGATGCACGATGCTGATGTACCTATTGGAGAGCTGATCAGACTAAGCTACAGAGGAAAAACACAGAATAAGGAGCCCTAGTGAGCAAGACCTCTACCGAGGCAGCAGATGGTGCGTCGCCGAGGCAGCATACCAAGGCGACTGAAAACATGCAAAATGATATGCGACTAGAAGAACACATCAAGCCCAATTTTTAGAGACCACTTGCATGCAGATCGAAGCCCAAAAGCCCAAGAAATGCCACGGTCAAAGATTAAGGAATTTCAAGTCAACCGGGAGTAAAGACTGGATTAAATGAAGAGTTAATTAGAGTTTAATCTTTTTACGAGATCTACTTTAATTCCAACTTGTAATCTAGCCCCTTAACCAACTTTGAGTAGGCTAATGCTTATATATAAGGCATCTTAGTCGACTAGAGGGGAATATCGAGAGTTTTTTGACCAAACCCGTAGTGCTTCCATTCATCCATCATGTTCTAAACTTTCCCTAGGGCTAAGGGTTGGTTTTGTTGAGTAGTTATGAGAGATTGTTTGTAATTGTTTAGGTTTTTACTGTTTGCAATAAAATTTCAAAGTTTGTTTACTCTTGGCATTATTCTTGTTTGCAATCAAATCTACAGAGGAGAGAGCAGTTTTCAATTTCTCTAATGTTGGGAGAGTTAGACTCACGAAATGAGTAAACACGATTTTATCCAACGTGGGGTGAAACTACTTTGGCTTAGGAATAAGTTAGAAGTTCAGCGGCTAAAGGAGGCTTAAAAATTGGTTGGTGTTCATCCTTAGATTCATGTCGGGAAGTATTATCAAGACGTGTTCGCCAATAGCACTTTGACTTAGGGATAAGGAGGAGTCGTTGAAGGAAGCCTAGCCGAACTTTGAAGCATCACTCAGCCACCCGGGCAGCGCATCATCCTCTGCCGAGACGGGTCATCTGTCAAGGCATCACCTTGACAACTGCCAATACAGCTTAGTTGATTTTGCAGCACTTTAACCGAGAGAAAACATTCAATAGCCACACTACGACACATTCCAATACCGGCCCATTCTCTTCAACAAAATTCTCAATCTTTTAATTTACTTGCTCTTAGATTTAATCAAATCAATTGAAATCCCAATCACTTGTATTTTTACTTTTACATGTGTAGGAATATAAAACCTAAAGATTTTCACAATCCCTGTGAATTCTTACTTTCTAGATTTGTTGGTGATGTTTGCTATCTTAAGCATGTTTGGTTTCTGATTTTGGACTTGTAATCGGCCTTTAATTGGTTCCATGGATTGCTTATGGTGTTTTGCCTATGCTTTAGCTTGGTTTCTTCAGCATGCTTGAATAGCTATCATATCATCATGGTTTGATGAGTTTGATGGGTGTGATTTACTGTTTGTTGATGTTTACTTGTCTATTAGGTAGAATATAATTTGTATGCAAGATTTAAGCTTGTTTGGATATGATTAAGCATGTTCAAATACCTTTGTAATGTGTTTTTCTTGTATGTGTATCGATACACAGGGAAGTGTATCGATACACTAAGGCCAAATCCAAGCATTTCAGTCCATGGGTATCGGTACAGATTGTCCGCGTATCGATACGCCCAAGCCAAGTTTGAAGGCCGTACCGATACGCGCGGAAGCGTTTTGATATGCTCTTCCCATCTTTTGCTACTGCCTTCCCGCGTATCGATACAGGCTCAAGTGTATCGATACGGGTAGTTAAAATTCGGTTAAAAGTATCTTTGTAAGTCTTGAAATGTTACATTTTAGTCCTTGATGTTATTTGATCAATTAGATGAGTCCCTGTAATTTCTGTAATTTGGAAAATGGTCCCTAAAAGTCATAAGTATGCAATTGAACCCCTAATTGATCTACGATCGGCTTTCCGTTTCTTTCTAATGGTCTTGCTGGACACACATGTTAATATTTTGCATCTAGAGAAGATAAAAGCAAAAAAGGGTCGTCAATCGAGGTAGACTTTTACAAGTTGACTTCGATATTCCCCGTGTAATCTTCTTAGTTCTGTTCGGGCGTCTAGGCCAGGCAAAGGGGGTTACATGCATGAAATATAGACCTTGTGGACACTTTACAATAATTGTTTATCAAAACCACAAACCCAAAATAACCCAAGCAAAACAAGTTAGTTCATGGCTGGGTTTTAAAAGATATAAAAAGAATAATTCCCAACCATGAATCTAACCAAAACAAAGAAGAAAAAGATGAAGAATTCGAACAACCCCCTTGTTTCTTTATCTCCGATCGGCTCCCCTTGAAATTGACTGCTTGGCTTTCTTTATATTGGAGATGGCTAGGTCAAAGTCTTTCTTGAGGAGGAAGTTAAGTTGGAATTAAATTGAATAAAAGAAATATTAAATCTCTTTTAATTTTATTCCAACTAAAACTCCTATTTTCTTGGGACTTAATCTATTTTAGACATCTTCATGAATATCCAAGCTCCGATCTTCATGAAAATTATCTCTAAAAATTCAGCTCTTTACGCTCTTCAAATCGTCTACCACTTTGCTATTTTTCTTCCTTGTCGGTAATTTCCCGGGCAATGGATCGACATATTTCGGCGTGGCAATACCCTGGTAGTGGTCTCTTAGTCGTCTTCGCTCGGCCAGGTGTACTTAGCATCACTCGACCGTCTCTGCTCGGCCTCACTCGGTAGGGTTTGGCATGGCTCCACTCGGCAAGGTTCGATCATGAATTGTCGCGGCAATACTTGCCCGGTCAATTAACCTGCCACACATCGAAACATATACCAGAGCAACACCTTCTCTACCAAATAGGCAATTAAAGATAATCAAGCATGGCAAGGAAGAAAACAATGCAAATATGCATGAATGACTAATAATGCAACCTAAATGAGCTTAAGTCTAACAATAATATGAGTAAAAAGGGTCATAAAAATAGTACCTTTGAACACTAATCAAGACACTAATCAAATTAGAATATTAAAGTTGTTATTTAGCACCTCATTTATTTTCTACAATTGTCTTCCTATTCAATTATTTAATTAAAGTTCCTAGGCTAAAGGCTCTAATTAACATAATTAGGTGATTAAGTCTTCCCAACAAGTATACTATATGCTTAATTTAAAATCATGCAAACATACAATTAAATAAAGCAATTAAATAAAACAATTAGACAAATAGAATGGACTGAATTGAACTACTATTAAAGTATAGATGCCTAATTACAAAGAGAAACGACCAAATTGAAAGGATTTTCAAAGCTTGAGGACTCAACCAGTATTAACCCCAAAAATAGAAAAAGCACGGGTCAAACCTAACCCGCTTGGAGACGTGCGGATCCTTTCTTGCCAAAACGACGTCATTCCCATATGCTTATATAATGCGCCCTTTTAGCCCAAATTTTCAATCACGTTCTCTCTCACTCTCTCTCGACATACAAGATTTTTCTAGCAACTCTCACCAAAATGGATCAAAACTCACATTTTCAATCGCATTCTTCGCGTGTTCTTCATTTTTTCTATTTGATCCATGAAACCCTATCATAAACCATGCCCGACTGTCATCCGACCACCACTCAAGGCTCTGATCATCCCCCACCTTCTACCGGCCGCCGCGGGTGATTTTTGGCCGCCGAGGAAAACCCTAAAATAACCAAAAATTCCCCTTTTCGATCCTAAAACCCTAGATCTCACCCTGGCTCGTCGAAGCCGCCCTTCTTCCCCAACCTAAGGCCTAAAAATACCTAAAACCCACAGTTTTCGATTCCACCAATATACTTCGGCCGACTCATTCTACATCTCCGATCACCGAGATAAGACATCAACCACTACCATTCTTAATTTGCTTCTATTTTTTCCATTTATTAACCTTGATCCAACCTCTTTTCTGTGTTTATGTGCAGGAAATCGAAAGATGAAAAGAAACTCACTTTCATGGCGATGAAACGCTAATTCCGATAGTGTTACCGTAGATCCGGTGGCGTCTGTTTGGCTTCCCACGGCGGTGATTGGTACCGACAACCCTTCAAATGGTCGTTGACTCCTCGGTTGCTGACGGTTCAACTCCAAAGATTAGGTAAAATTCTCGTATTGCCATTTCTCTCTCTCTATTAATTATTATTTTATATCTGATATTGAGTGCTTATTAATTGTCCAATTTGAATTTTCTTTCTCCCTATTTATAGGGTTGTCAGGGATGATGTCATAAGGAGGCTTGAATCCATGTAAAATCTCAGAGACCAATGGAAAACCGACATGTGTCCTTTTGGATACAACTTTGGGCAGGAAAATAGGTTTTGGACTAATTTTTTGTTTCTTTTGGTTGTACATGCGTGTTTGTTTGGTTAAGGATATAGAAATTGGGCCTATCTTTGTAATGAGCTTTATACATGTATATTAGACATTTTATATAAGATGGAATGTTTTTATTTAAGAGTTATAATATCTATTTAGGATATTTTGGTTTTATTTATATCAAAATATAGCATATATATATATATAGATACCCAGACAAAATACGGGTATTACACGCATTATGAGGCGATGACATGTGTTTTCTTTGCGCATGTTTTTCGTGAGATGAATAGTATTGTTGATGTACTTGCTAAAGAGGGTGTGGATCGGGAGTTGTTGTTCCATGATGGCTGGTGAGGCCACATTGGGAGCTTTTGGTTGATTAGGGTTCTGATTTGGACTGTGTCGAGTAGGAGTGGTTCATGGTGTTTGCGTTTTGTTTGGGTGTTTTGTTTACCTTGTTTCTTGGTTTCTAGGTGTTTTGCTTCATTGTAAGTTGTCGTGCTTCTACGCTTTTCCTCCATTTAGGTTAGGGAGGTTTTTAATGAGGCACGCGAAAACTTTGTATGATTTTAGCTTCTTGAAATCATACGTTTGTTGATAAAAAAGACCCACTTTTAAAATTGAATTTTTATAATGTTTGATCTTAAGGAATCAGTTTTAAAATTCAATTTTTACAGTAATTATTATTAGGAACCTAATTTTTGTAGGTTCGCCCTAGGGCCACTAAAATCTCTGGAACAACTCTAGTTACACATTATTATGTATTTTTGAATATGTTAGATTTTATACCTCATAAATCATATTTAATATTCTGGTGAGATGAATAGAAATATAAGTGAGATTGAAAATCATCAAATTTATATAGTTGAATTTGTTAGATTTTAGACCTCATAAATATTTGAGTATATGAAAAAATTAGAATTTATTTTATATTTGTCGTACTCATACCCTGTAATTTTGGAAATTACCGTTTCTTGTCCCCGTCCTCATATCCATCCCCGTTTTCGTACCAGTGTACCCTAGACCCCAAGTCGAAAGGTACTTTTGAGGCGAAGAATTATGATGCAATCATGACGGGTTTGTCTAAAAAGAAACTAGTTAAAATAAGGTTCAAAGAAAATCAAGTTATTTTAGCCGTTGGATTTATATGAACAATAAATAGGCGTTCAATTAAAAAATAAAAGCGAAATACAACCCGATTAACTGGTAGCCCTTAAAGTTAGGGAGAAGCCAATTAAAAAGTTGGATAAGGCCACTACTCAGCGGGAAAAAATAAAGGGCTAGGGCATTTCCTCTATTAAACACATTGAAATCTTTGAAATGGTGTTTCTACGGGTTTTTAATTTCTGTAGTAGATTTAGAAGGAAGCAAGTTGTCAGGTAAGAATCTTGTTCCTATCTATTATTGAAATTTCGTCTAGAGAAATCTACATAAGGGAAGGGAGGTTTTTTTTGGAGGGATTTGAAAGAAGTTATGGTTTGCGATGGATATGCGGTTTTCGTGTGAAAAAAAAGTGTTTCGAGAGATTTTGTTATTGCGTGGTTGTATTGGTATGAAGCAATTATTTTATTAGAAAAATATTAGAATCTGATTCCAGTTTTCTGGGTCATCCTTTCATTCTAAAAAAGTTGGTGTTTTTATGCGTTCTTTGACATAAACAACATAGGCAGAAATCATTTTCAAAGTAATTTTGAGGTTAGTCTAGGATAATAAAGGAAATCTCATGCAAAAAAATGAATGCTTGTTATCTCTGCTTCTTCTTTTTGTTGTATGATGTGTGTAATACCCCAAACTAGGGCTTAATGACATGAATTATAAGTGCCTAGAATTTATTCGAGCAAACATCACACAATTTAAAAGAATTTAGTAAACCTAGTGGTCTAAATAAGAAGGAAGCAAAAACTAGTAATCTAATTAAAAGGAATTAATAACCAAGTGGCTGAATTGTGAAGGACTAAATTAATGTATATTAAAACATGCGGTCTTGCATGCAACAAGTAAATTTACATGGTCAATTAGCATTAATTTGACCCCAAATTAGCTATGTGGTTGGCTACTAAAGAGAAAACAATTTCTTTTTGCTTGATCATCATATTCATCCTTTTCTCCATGCAAACATAACCGAATAAAAGAGCTAGAGGGAGAGAAATTCTTGAGAGAAAAGGGAGAAGCATTCATCTATGGAGAATCATGGATTTAAGCTGAATTAATACTTGGGTAGATTAGCTTGAAAATAATGTAAGCTTCCATTTTCTTTTCCTTATCATTCGAATATGTAGACTAGAATTAAATTGAATCGAATGTCTTGATACTTTCTTGAATAACCATTACTAAATGCTTGTTAGAATGCTTGATAGATGATGATGATTTGGTTGAATAGCTATGTAAAATTTTAGATTGAACAATGGATAATTATGTCAAAAATGGTTAGCCAATCGAATGGACATGTATAATGTTAGCCAAATAGAATTGATGATAGATTGTATTGAATTGAGTATCAATTGAAAGTAGGGATGTAATTAAATTTTAAACACCTAATTAAAATCATGTGAAATGGATAATTTAGGCCTTGGATGAACTAGATTGATGATGGAATTGAGTGAATTGAACTAGAATAGAAAAGTGGTCACATTGCTAGAAAAAAAATTTAACACTAGGGATTGTTTTTTTATCGGCAAAAGAGTATGATTTTATTAATAAGTATCATACAGTACCATCACACTCCATGGCCTCATTAAAAACCTCCCTACACCTAAATAGAGGAAAAGAGTACCGATGAGTATGAGATAAAGAAAAAACGCTAAGAACAATCGAACAAACACGAAAAAAAAAGGAAAAGCAAGAAACCAAAACACAAAACATTCACGCTAGCATGCAAAACCAAGATACGATTAGCACCACCCCTCGCCAAAGAGACATCCAAGCAATTCGCTTCTCGATAAAAACATGAATACATAAGCCCAACAATAATCCCCCTCGGATGCAATTTCAAGGCCAAAAGATGTCGTCAAACACCAAAAAAATGGTCTGATGTTGCGTGTTTCCATACTATTCGATCCTCACACTTTGAACAAACCACACCACGCCACTCTATCGACACAAAGGAAAACACGCACCACATCCAATGAATAATTCCACCATACCTCATTGTAGATTACCACACCACATATCGCCTAACAAACTCGCTTGATCCCCTCCCACACACGGTACGTATACTCCTACTATACCACAAAAACAAACATCCAAGAACCGAGCAAATTCGTCTCCTCTCTCGAATGTCAAAAACATCCGAAGAAGGCGTAAACACATAAACAAAATCATTCGTAAACCATATCTTATTCACCATACCATCACTTGATATCTTTAATTTAGTCACATATAGAATGACCATCGCACACCTTTGTTGTCACAAAAAGCGTTGAAATGATTTACGCTCCAACGCTAACCCAATCCCTCTCACATTCCATGACCACAAACTCAACGCTTTTCGCAATTATTTTCGTTCTCGCGCTTCAATCATACGCGCGATATCCTTTACAATGTCTTGTTCGTTTCTAATTGTTTTCACCCCAACCAGTTTACCTAATTTCAATGTTTCCTCCACTTCTCTTAAAATAATTTGTTTCCGATTATATAAGTTTGAATCTGAGAAAGAGCCATTAGCAATTACCTATGATGATTTTTGGTTTTTCTTCGGACGACCTCTACCCTTTTTTACCAACTTCGCTTCAGCATCACCTCACTCACCAGGCGATAAAAAACTCAGTTCAATTTCTGAAACCTGCCGTAACCTTCTAAACTCTCTATTGTATTCAATTGTTTGAGCCTTATTAGCCCTAGGAATTTATATCCTTGACCCATCAACACGTGGGCTCAATTCATCAGCTACTCGTTCTTCGGCAACTAGTTCAGCACACGGTACTCGCACATCGTTTGGAAAAACATCCACCACGACATCACTCGGCAAAACATCCAGAATTCCCTGACTTTCCCCTTCACGATGGACAAAGCATACATCTTCATCTGCTTTCCAACTTGCCGTGCTCATGACACGCCAATCCTCCTTCTTGTTCTCATTCCACATACGATCAATTTGGGTCGAACCCAGAGCCGAATAAGAGAAAAAAAATGGGTACCACTGTATCATTTGTTTACCTCCCACTTATAGACACCTTAACCGGGCTGGACATATCCATGTTCAAATCCTCAGCACTCACTGTATCTTCCGAGCAGTTCGCTGCCTCACAACTACAATCACACTTAAGGCCAATCGCTTCCTCAATTTCTGTAACACGAATTGTGAAGACGTTATCGTTAATGCGCAAGTCCATTACTTCATCTATATGTGAAATCTAGTCGGTTTCGATCTGAAATCGACATCGTTCAAACGTCGAAGGCGCCAAAGTCTCAATGTCAATCCGTATGAGTTCACCCCAAATCGCTGCAAAATTCTGAAATGTTTCTTCAGACCATCCATGAATAGGAATTCCACTTACTGAAAGCAATACCATTCGATTCGGTAAAAATGATGTAGGCGACCATTCAATTAAATTTTCAAACCATGTTTCTAGACGCCTACTCTCCAAAATTCTCTTCCTAGATCCTTTATCTTCAAACATGAATAATACAAGAGAGCCCGCAACTTGTATCAATGTAAAACTTGTCAATTTCGCCTTTGTAATCTCATTTGCAAGATCCGCTATTTGGTTGGGTTGCCGGCAAAAACCCAAAACGCAATTCTGTAAAATTTTCCATTTATCGGCATCAACAACCCCATCCACTCATTTGCGTTTCTCTTCCACTCTAGATTACTCTTTCGCTGTGATCTAATCATCACCATCCACATCCTTGTTAAGTCGCCTCACTAGATTCCTTTTGGAATTGTTCGTATGATCATGATCATCCCACTGTTTCTGGATCTCCTTGTTCTTCCTTGAATCAGTGTTATCACGTTTTCTTCTCCAAAATGTATCCCTAGTCTCCCTTCGCGCCATCATCACCTTTAATTTGTATCCGTAAAGCCAAAATCCATAAAACGCTCTATGATTCGATCTACATCCGCCTTTGACCCCAAACGTAAATATCTAAATCTGGTTCCATCTCTCACTCTCTTTCTTCGTACAAACACATCCACAACCACTCCATGTCTGTCGAAAACTTGCCAAATGCCTTTCCAGTGTAGTTGCTCCGACAAGTTTGATACAAAAACTGTCCAAACTCTTTGAATCTGATTTCTCGAGCTCGTTTTCCTCACCATTAAGGTTGCGTGCGCGCCTCTAATTCTTACTTGAAATTTCAATTGTGCACACAGTTTTATTCAGAAATTTTCACAAACACATGGTGTGCACACATCAACTCCAATCCATTTTCACTTCTCATGCAAAATATGAATGCAAGCGTTGATACAAAAGGTTTCGTAGTTTCCAAGTGCAAACCAGAGGCAGTAAATCGCGTTGCTGATTGGTGTTGTGGTACTATGCAGGACACGTAGACATATTGCTTTCTCTTTCTCTCTTGGATGCTCTCAATTTTTCGAAACGTTAATATTGACCATAACACTAGGGATTGTTTTGAAAGATTGGTTGAATTATGGACTAAATTGCATGTTTTAAGGACTGTAATTAATTTGTAATAACATGGAAAAACGAGGGAATAAGTGCTTAGAGGGCTTGTAACACTCGGGTTTGGGGGTCAGGTGAAAATAATATTAAAATAATGTTTTGGGTTTCGGTTTTATAGTTAAAATAATAAAATAATCTTTTGGGCCTAGGGTTTCAAAACAAATATTTCATGTTGGACTTAAATTGATTTGAAACTCAAATTCCATGGAATTTACAAATATTTGAGATTGCCATCTCATTAATGGCAAGATTGTAAATAAGTAGACTTTAAAATTAAAACCCCTTTTGTTAAAATAAGCCTTTGTCATCTTCTTCCCCCTCCCCTTCATTTTTCATTTTCATGACAAGAGAGAGAGCTCATCCTCATTTTACTATTCCATCACCATACACCTTCATCTTTGGTGCTTTTTGAAAGGTAATTTCGTTTTTGACTTGTCCTCCTTTCCCTCTTAAAGCTAGTACCTTTATTTTTCTCAAAGCTCCTAGTTTTTGGATTTTGATGTTTTGAAAATTTGGATTAAAAATGAGAACTTTATTGTCTTTAACCTAAGCTTTTGATTATTTAATGTTAGATAAGTTGTTTACAACCTAAAAGGTCCAACATATATGAATTTTAAAGTGTTTTATAAAGATTTCTGGATTTGGGTTTTGAGGGGTTTTTGGAAGGGTTTTAAGTTTAGTTTTGGGGTTTCTATGTGTTGGAAATTGAGGGCTGATGGTTGTATGTTGGTTGAGGGATGTTTTGGGAACTTTTAGAAGTGTTAAAAGTGTTGAAATCATCAGTTTTGGACTGTGCTAAAGGGATGCTCGGGGTTGAGGTTTTTGGAGTTGTTCTTAGCTTGAAATCTTGTGTTTTATGCTTGATTAGTGTTCCGGGTTTGCTACATCGAAATGTGAACTAATTTGAGGTTGTTTTGAATGTATTGAGATGATTAGAAGCAAGAGTTTGCGTTGGTGAAGCACCAGGAACAAATCCGGAATCGTTGAAAGCTTGACCGGCTAGTGGGTTGAGCTTGGAATAGTCGGTGAGTGGTTAAATGTTTTTAAATTGTTTTCGAGTATTGGTTCAAGCATGTGGACTAGGTTGGGCTTGGTAGACCAACCTAGAGTTGGGATTAGAGTGGTAGCCTAATCCCAAGCTTTAGTTAGAGACTTTGGTTGCACTCTAATTGTTGTTATGCCTCGTGTTTAATTGTGTTTATGGTGGCTATGTATAATGTGTTATACATGTATGTTGAGGCATGATATTGATGCATTGTGATATGCATGTGGATTGTGCATGATGGTGATCATGGTGAGTACGTCCTAAGCACGGAAGTTGATATGAAATGATGTTGTGGATTGTGTTTAGTATTGGCACTAGTATGCTTGGGTACAAATGATCGATCATTAGGATGTTTAGTGTGCACACGTGAGTCAAATGCGCGCGTGGTCTTGGTGATGGTAGTCATCAAGATGGAGTACGGGTTCGCCTGAAAAACCTTCTTATATATATGTTAGTCGATGATGAGTGTAATTCCATCGACGGGGTGTGAGGATGAGTGGAATCCCCTCCGTGCAAACGATGATGAGTGTAATCCCACCGTAAGGTAATGGTTGTTGTTGGATGTGAGTTCCAACGTGTTATCCGCGTATTCGAGTCATAGCTAGGTGCCAATATGAGTTTATATGTGTGCCAATATGATGTGTTATGTGTTGCCAACATGGATTAATATATGTGTCACATATGATGTGGTTATGGACTTGTTGAGCATGGAATAATATTGAGTTTATGTTCATGCATCATCTGCATTTTGGCTTATGTGGATCGAAGGTAAGATCATGCATTTCTACATTGGTTGTGCTCGTGCTTGGACCCTGCATTGTCGATGTTTGTTTTAATGAGCTTACCCTCATTAAGCTTTATGCTTATGCTCTCTTTTGTTCGACAATGCAGATCCGTATTTTGAGGGTAGCTTGTGCAAGGAGAGGGCCTCTAAGTGTGCTTTGTGGTGCTATCTTAGCTTTCAAGTATGGACATTTTAGTTATAAGGTGTAATAGTCAAGCAATGAGACATGTATTTTGTTGGTTGAGCTTTTGAAGTATGTTGGTGTTTGGTTTTAGGAGCATGTTTAGACTCCTTGATATGTTAATGTTGGTTTGGCTTTTGGGGCCGTTTCGATATGATTTGCTACTGGAAATATGAGAATTTGACGATAAAATGAAGTATCAAAACGGGCTTTAGTGTTTCGGAACGACCTTCGTATCGTTGACCACGAGAAGTTGACCGTTGAGGGTGTTTCGATATGGGCCACCCCTGTTTCGAAACGGTCTCTTCAGGTTGACTTTGGCCTGTTGACCTAGTCAAGGCATATCAAAACACCCTATGAGCGTTCCGATACGGCCTGCTATTTAAGATTAAAATGGGCTGTTTTAATTGGGCTGTTGGTTGTTTACCTCATTGTTTCTTCCGCTGTTGCTTTTCTCACATAGGATTTAATATCTCATTTAGAAAAGATAATAAAAATGAAAAGTTTTTCTTGGGTCGGTAACCGAAGTAGAGCCTTAACAGGTTTCGCCTCGATTATCCCCGTGTAACCCACTCGGATCGGTCAAGCGTCCGGACCGGGACGAGGGGGTTACACTTGTTGGTATCAGAGCCTAAGGTTTCCGAGACCTTGGGCAGGTAAGTGAGGTAAGTTAAGTTTTTGTGTTGAAATTGCACGATGTTTGCTTGTCATGTAAGCATGTTTGCTTGTTTATCAAGTATGCCTTGTTGTATGCTTGTTTGAGCGTGTATGTATGTTGTTTTGTTTGAAGCATGTTGTGTGGAGTCCCATTATTGATATTACATCGGAAAAAGGATTTTTAAGTGAGGGAACATACTTGAGCCACTTGGAACACTTGCCTTCCTAACCCAATCTTTTATATTGTTGTTGTGTTGTAGTTGTATCTGTGAGCGCGTATGTCGAGGCCTAGGTGTAGACCAAGGTTGGTTCGTCAGGAACCACGTGTTGCGGCTCCTGTTGATGAGCTGGTGGCTGGAGTAGAGGCTCACGTGGAAGAGCCTGCTGCTGGAGTTGGAGCTCCTCCACCACCACCTCCTCAGCCTGAAGCGGGAGGCGAGGATGGAGTTGAGGGAGCAGGACCTCAGGTTGGTCAGGGTGGCCAAGGTCCTGCGGGAACAGATATGGCTCCGCTTGTACAAGCTATAGCGGGAGCATTCCAGGCCGTAGTTCCCGGAGCTCAGGCTGCAGCTTAGTCGAGAGGTGATGATACTAGTTTACCGTTAGAGAGGCCCCGTACCCTAGGAGCAGAAGAGTTCAGAGGATCTACACCTGAGAGATCCGAGTTGTGGTTGGTGAAGACAGTCCGTATCTTAGCTCAGATGGAATGTGTGGGTGCTCGCAAGTTGGGTTGTGTGATTTCGTTACTTTAGGGCGATGCCTACACCTGGTGGGTCACCATTACTACTAGGGTTCCTGAGGCTGAGATTGGTTGGGATTTCTTTGAGTCTTCTTTCAGAAAAAGATACTTGGGGCCGAGATATCTTGATGAGAAGAAACGAGAGTTCATGGCTCTTGTTCAGGGAGAAGCTTCAGTGACTGACTACGAGATCCATTTTGTCCGTTTAAGTCAGTATGCTCCAGAGTTGGTTCCTACTGAGAGGGTGTAACACCCTAATTTTGGGCTTGGAAGTTTAGGGTCTGAACTGGACCGGTCTGATTTTCGGTTCGAATATAAAAGGTGGTTTTAGGGAAAGCCTAGTTCGGGATGCATTAAAAATATGGAAAAATATATAAAAATCCTCTTTTAATATATATATAAGAGAGTGGTGAAATCAATTTTACAAAATAAGGTTTGGAAGTGTGACATTTCGAAATAGTGACTAAAATGTAATTTTTGAAAAGTTCAGTGGTGACTGTTGTGTAAGGATTGAAACTTTGAATCTTTAAGGAGCTAATTTACCCAAGGAAGGATTTCTCCAGATTTTTCTTAATATTAATGATTTTATTAATGTTTAATTAATTAAAAGAAGTGAGGAAAACCATATTTAGCTTTTCATAACTAATTTTCTTAAAAATTTTCTCATTTCATTTTCTCTAAAAATTCCCTCAGCCAAACACATTCCCACAACAGCCTTTCTTTTGATTTTCACTCTAAATGATGAGGTTTCAATCATCAATAGATTCCTAAACCTTTCTACATCAAATCCTCTTCATTTGCTTATTGATTTTTCAAGGATTTTGGCTCTAAACAAGGAGAAATCTGCATTTAGAGGTAAGGATGTCCTTCTCCTCTAAATACTCAGTTCTTTACTGAAATTCCCAAGTTCTCAATCCTTAAATTAAGTTTTATAAAAGGTTTTGATGTTGTGATCTTGATTTTGGCTTAAAACTCAAGATTTGGGTTAAATCTTGAAGAAATTCGTGATGAATGTTTAGGCTCTGTTTTGAGATGTCCTTTTAATATATTTTGGATGCTTAATGATGTGTAATTGAGGTTTAATCAATGCAATCCCGAATAGGTTGATTTTCCTAAGTTTTTACTTGTGAAATGGTGGTTTTGAGGTGATCTTGGTGTTCTGTTATAGCTGGAGGTATAAGGACGAGTTTAGGATCTTTTTGGATGTTAATTGATGTTTAAGAATGTTTAGAAGTGATGGATCTTGGCTGGCTAATGTTGTGGAGGAGTTTGGATGTGATTTCGGTTGTGTTTGGTAGCCGAAATGTTAGATATGTTGTGAGCAGCGAGTTTAGGTGTAATGGCTGAAGATTTTAATGCATAATGATGCATTAATCCTCTGCTTTGATGTGTTTAAAACAGGGGAGACATCTTTGGATCCTTGTGGTGTTGATCTGGAGGCTTTAACGGCGTTTCGGTAAGCTTGCGAAACGGAATTGGTGAGTGAAGTTTGGTTTTCAGCTTTGAAACCAATGTTGGAAGGTTTTGGGAGCTTAGTTTAAGTCTAAGCAACTTAACTAAGCTCAAGAGTAAGTTTTCGGAGAAACTCTCTCTTTGATGAACCATGAGATGGTTGGATGCAATGTGTTTAATTTGCATGTTTAAATTCTGTTTTGAAAGCATGTTTTAGCATGATTAATGCTGGTTTTGAAAGCCATGTGTTGAAGGATGCTCGAGGTAAGAGATCCTTGGTTGATATTGATAAATGTGGTTTTGATGCATAGTGATGCATGATGGTTTAATGGCTTTGATTAATGCTTTAAAACAGTGGGTTGTTGTTGATAATTGATGTATATTGGCAAGTGATGTGTTGGTTTTAAAGTACTTGAATCGGATATAGTTAGTCGGCTATAGGATTGGGTGCACCGTGAATAAAGTCGCCTTGGATGTTGAACGGTTGTAATGGTACCGTAAACTCCATCCAAGTACACTAACGAGATGTCTAAGATCATAATGGTGGTTAAAATGTCATGTGAGGATCTTGTGTTGTATATCCCTTGTTCTCGTTAGTGATGTTATACAACTACCGATGAGTGATGTGGAGGGGTTGTAATTGTACCGTTAAACTCCATCACGTGTGTTGAGGGGTTGTGACTGTACCGATAAACTCCACCTTGTGTGTTCGGTAGTGTGTATGACGCGTATGGGACAACGCTTGTAATCCGTGTATCCGATTGTATTTTATGTTGAAAATGGTTATGGTATCACTTGGAAGCCAATATGACATGTTAATGTTAATGAAGCATGAGATGCTTGTTGTGTATGCATTGTTGCATGAGAATTGATGTTTATGAATTTAAAGCCCTTTTGAAAGGTGTTTTATAAAGTGCATTATTGTGTTGTTTCTTTAGAGCATGCCTCACTAAGCAAATGTTCTTACGCTCTCTTTCTTGAACCAATAATGCAGAGAATTGAAGTGCCTTAAGGGCAGCAAGGACGCTAAGAATCCAAGGGAAAGCTAAGCTCATGTATGGTGACTATTTTTACAACATTATTAGTTTTTGGTATTTGGCAATGGGAACCTAGTTTGTGTTTTTGGGAGATGTTTTGGACTCCCTAAGTGTGGCATGATGCCATTGATGTTTTGGGATTGTAAATGGCCATTTTGGTGTTTGTTTTGATGATTTGCTGCTTGGATGGTTTTCAATATTAGGATGCATGCCTATAGATTTGTGGTTTTTCCTAATTGATGCCATGAATGTGATTTGATGATGCAAACATGTTCCTTATATGTAAGATGACTTGTTGGCATGATTAGGAGGTCATAGGGATGTGTTTGAGTGGTTAATTGTATGATAAACTAGCAAATTCTGCACTTTCTGGGCAGTCCGTATCGGAACGGGCACTACCGTTTCGAAACGGGGGCCTGTAATGGCCTTCGTGTATCGAAACAGGTAGAGGGCGTTCCGAAACGGATTGGCCACTGTCAAGCCCTGTTTCAAAATAGGTCTCGAAACGAACCCGTGTTTCAGAACGGTCAACCCCCGTTCCGAAACAGATGATCGTTGGGCACTGATTTGAATGGTTTAAGGTTTGCAAGCTTTATGTTTTAGTCCTGATTTTTGTATATGCAATTGCTTGAGTTTGAGAAGTCCGTTTAAGGTGAAATTTGGCAGGGAAGCATGTAATATGACTAATTTCATAATGGGAACTTAAAAATCAGTTAAGTCCCCTTAATTTCCTGAATTTACATTTTGGTCCCTAAATGTTGTAATTTGTGCAATTGAGTCCCTTAACGTTTTCCGATCGTTGTGCTTTTCAAGTATGCTCTTCTCAAGGGTACACTTAGGATTAATATGCATCTAGACAAGTTTAAAAAGGAAAAAAGGGTCGTTAATCAAGGTTGACTTTCGGGTTGACTTTGGTTTTCCCCGTGTAATCTTCGTAGTTCGGGTCAACCGTCTGGGCCGGGCTAAGGGGGTTACATTTGGTGGTATCAGAGCTGAGTTCTCGAGTAAACGGGAATGGTTATGTGGGTGATATATGTATGATTGCTTGGTATGCTTTTTAAGTGAAAGTTTGATATGTGAATTGTCAAGTATGTTGCAATTGTGATGCTATGCTGTGTTGAAGCATGTTAGAGGGACCCATTGCCATATCAAAACTAATGAAATGATTTGTTTTTGAAAAATGAGCTTGAGTGCTTGGATTACTTACCTTGCTGAGCCTGATTATGTTTATTGCATTTGTGTTAGTGCATTGTTTTAGTGAATGGGACCTCGTAAAGAGACGATGATTAGTACGCGAGCTATGGCTCAGAACGAGAATGACGAGAATGCTGATAATGTTGTGGATTTACCTCCTCCTCTTGGTTGTGGTGGTGCTGGAGGTGATGGAGCTAGTGTTGGTGATGGTGCTGAGGTCGCTGGACCTGAAGCTGGGCAAGGGCAAGCTGCTCCTGATATGACAGTGTTGATACAAGCTATTGCTGGAGCCTTTCAGGCGGCAGTAGCTGGAGCTCATGGACCTGGGCATCAGGGTGATGCTAATGTTAGACTACCTTTGGAACGTCTGCGTAGTCTGGGAGGGACTGAGTTCAGAGGTTTGTCTGCTGAAGGTTCTGAATCTTGGTTAGAAAGTACCAAGAGGATACTGGGACAAATGAACTGCAATGATGTGCAGAAGTTAGGATGTGTGGTATCGCTATTACATGATGATACGTATACCTGGTGGACGACCGCTGTCTCTGGAATGGAGGAAGTTGATGTGACTTGGATGTTCTTTCTGAACGCGTTCAAGCGGAGGTATCTAGGTGTGCGATACCTGGACGAAAAGAAAAGAGAGTTCATGTCTCTGACACAAGGAAGTATGACAGTAGCTGAGTACGAGATCCAGTTTGTTCGTCTCAGTCAGTACGCACCTGAGATTATCCCTGATGAGCGGGAGAGGTGTGAACATTTCAATTATGGTTTGGTGTCGGATGTAAAGACTTATATGCTTGCAGCTGAGTACACTGATTTTGATGTACTGGTTAGTAGGGCGAAGGATATTGAGCAGAACCTGGGTTTGTCTTCCAGGAGTGCTGGTTCTGGATCGGGTAAGTGAGCTGCTGAGTATAGTTCCGGTGGTGGACGGAACAAGAGAGGACGTGATAGGAGGTATCAGTCTTCGGCTAGGCGTGGTGGTGGAGGGCATGGTACGCCTGTTTAGGGAGATAGGGCGAGAGCTGATCAGAACACATGCTGGGCATGTGGATCGTGTGGCCATTTGAGGCGTGATTGTCCTCGAGCAGCGAGGGAGGTTCAGGCTCATGTTGTTGTAGCTGGTAATTCGTGCTGGATTTGTGGTTCGGCAGACCACATGAGGAGGGAGTGTCCTTTGTTGGCCGGTGGTGGTCAGGGACGTGCTCCTGGAGTTGTTGCACCACAGAGAGGTCGTGGGCGGAAGGAATGTGGTAACTTCCAGCGTAGAGATGATGGCGGAAGGAATGTGGCGCATGTGGTGGCTGTCCAACCTGAGGGTGGTGGCCAGGCTCGTGTGTATGCGCAGCGAGAGGGGAGGAATGACACGGACGTGATCGCAGGTACCTTCACTCTGCAATCCTTGTCATTACTTTCCTTGATTGATTTTGGATCTACACACTCGTACATATTGCGTGAGCATGCTCAATTGCTTGGTTTGCCTATTGAGTCTTTGGATGTTGGTATGCGTGTAACTAGTTCCTTTGATGAGACCGTTGTGACACGAAAGTTGTATAGAAGATGTCCTTTGGCTGTGCAAAACCATGTTTTTCATGTTGATCTTATGGAATTGCCTTTCTATGGTTTTGATGTAATCCTTGGTATGGATTGGCTTGTTGAACATCGAGCTGTGGTGGATTTTGAGAACAAGCGAGTTTAGTTGAAGCTTGCGGATGATTATGAGGTAGTGGTGGTTGGTGAGAATGTGAAGTTTCTTGCCAATGTGGTGTCTACATTGGAGGCGAGCCGGATGTTGAGGCAAGGTTGTGAGGCTTACCTAGCCTTTGTGATGAATCCTAGCTCGAAAGAGTTGCGAGTGCAAGATATCAGGACTGTGCGAGAGTTTCCTGGTGTGTTTCCGGAGGAGTTGCCTGGATTGCCTCCTAACCGAGAGGTGGAGTTTGGAATTGAGCTGTATAAGAATACAACTACAGTTTCCATTACCCCTTATCGAATGGCACCTAAGGAGTTGAAAGAGCTGAAGACGCAACTTCATGAGTTGCTTGATCGTGGTTTCATTCGGCCGAGTGTGTCACCTTGGGGTGCACCGATCTTGTTTGTGAAGAAAAAGGATGGCACTATGAGAATGTGCATCGATTACCGTCAGCTGAACAAGTTGAATATCAAGAATTGGTATCCATTGCCGAGGATTGATGATCTTTTCGATCAATTTTGGGGGGGCGGTTGTGTTCTCTAAGATTAACTTAAGGTCAGGGTATTACCAGTTGAAGGTGAAGGATGTGGATGTGCCAAAGACAACCTTCAGAATGAGGTACGGGCATTATGAGTTCCTTGTGATGCTGTTTGGTTTGACGAATGCTCCTGCAGCTTTCATGGACATGATGAATAGAGTGTTCCATGAATATTTGGACAAGTTTGTTGTGTTGTTCATTGATGATATCCTCGTGTACTCTCGTACTGAGGAGGAGCATGAGGGGCATTAGAGGATTGTGTTGCAGGCTTTGTTGGGAAATCAGCTTTATGCTAAGCTAAGCAAGTGTGAGTTCTGGCTCAGGGAATTTGTGTTCCTTGGTCATGTGGTTTCTGCTGAGGGGATTCGTGTTGATCCTCAGAAGATTGAGGCAGTGATGAATTAGAAGCCTCCTAAGTCTGTTCATGAAGTCTGTAGTTTCCTTGGGTTGGCAGGATACTACCGGAGGTTCGTGGATGGATTCTCAAAGATTGCTGCACCTTTGACGAAGTTATTGCAGAAGGATGTCAAGTATGAATGGACGGAAGAGAGACAACAGGCTTTTGAGAAGCTGAAGGCATCTTTGACGCAAGCTCCTATCTTTGTTCAACCTGAATTAGGGAAATAGTTTGTGGTATATAGTGACGCGTCCTACGTTGGTTTGGGATGTGTGTTGATGCAAGAGGGTAAGGTGGTGGCTTATGCATCGCGCCAGTTGAAGGTGCATGAGCGCAATTATCCTATGCATGACATTGAGTTGGCTGCGGTGGTTTTTGCCTTGAAAATTTGGAGACATTACCTATATGGTGAGAAGTGTACGGTGTACACAGATCACAAGAGTTTGAAGTATCTGATGTCTCAGAAAGAGTTGAATCTTAGGCAACGACGTTGGGTGGAGTTGCTTAAATATTACGATCTGACGATCGAGTACCATCCGGGAAAAGCTAATGTTGTAGCGGATACCTTGAGTAGAAAAGTGGCAGTGGAGTTGAGGGTTATGTTTGCCAGTTTGAGCATATCACGAGATGGCGGTCTTGTGGCTGAGTTGCAAGTGAAACCATCCTTGGTTCAGTTGATTAAGGATAAGCAACTGTTGGATGATTCCTTGGTGTCACATGATCAGGATATTGCTGAGGATAGGCCATCGGATTTCTGTTTTAATGATGATGGAGTTTTATGTTTTGGGAGTCGGATAGTAGTGCCCAATGATGCTGAGTTGAGGCGTGCTATTCTGACTGAAGCTCATAGTAGTCCTTTTGCTATGCACCCTGGTAGTACTAAGATGTATCGTGATCTTCGTGATGAGTACTATTGGGTGGGTTTAAAGAAAGATGTTGCTGAGTTTGTGAGCAAGTGCATGGTTTGTCAGCGAGTTAAAGCTGAGCATCAGTTTCCTTCTGGGTTGTTGCAACCGTTGAGGATTCCTGAGTGGAAGTGAGAAAGGATTACCATGGACTTTGTGTCTGGTTTGCCTTTGTCGCCATCGAAGAAGAATTCGGTGTGGGTGATTGTGGATCATCTGATGAAGTGTGCGCATTTCTTGCATGTGCGTACTACGTACACTTTGGACAAGCTTGCAGAGCTGTACATTGCTGAGATTGTGCGGCTGCATGGTGTGCCAAAGTCGATTGTGTCGGATAGAGATCCGAGGTTTACATCGCGTTTCTGGCAGTTTTTGCATCAAGCTTTGGGTACACGAGTGAATTTCAGTACTTCTTATCATCCACAGTCGGATGGACAGTCTGAGCGTGTTATCCAAGTGCTAGAGGATATGTTGAGGTGCTGTGTGATTGAGTTTCAAGGCTCTTGGGAGAAGCATTTGCCGTTGGTGGAGTTTGCTTATAACAATAGCTACCAGACAAGTATTCAAATGGCACCTTATGAGGCCTTGTACGGGAGGAAGTGTAGGACTCCTCTTTGTTGGGCTGAAACAGGACAGAAGTTGGTTTCAATGCCAGCTTTGTTGAAAGGAACCACCGAGAAGGTGAAGCTCATTTGTGAGCGGTTGAAGGCAGCTTCTGATCGACAGAAGTCTTATGCGGATTTGAAGCGTAAGGAGATTGAGTATGCGGTAGGTGGCCGTGTGTTTTTGAAAGTTTCGCCTTGGAAAAAGGTGATGAGGTTTGGTCGAAAGGGTAAGTTGAGCCCTATGTACATTAGACCATATGAGGTGATTGGGCGTGTGGGTCCTGTTGCGTACAAGTTGAGATTGCCGCAAGAGTTGGAAAAGATTCATAATGTGTTTCATGTCTCTATGCTCCGGAGGTATAGATCGGATCCTTCACATGTTATGCCTGTGGAGGAAGTGGAGTTGAATCCGGATTTGACCTATGATGAGGAGCCGGTGGAAATTTTGGATTCAGACAGTAAAGTTCTTCGAGGCAAGACCATTGATTTGGTAAAGGTGTTGTGGAAGCATCGTGGTGTTGAGGAAGCCACGTGGGAACGGAAGGATGACATGTTGAAGCAGTTTCCATAACTTTTTCCTCCAGGTAAATTTCAAGGACGAAATTTCTTAAGGGGGGGAGAGTTGTAACACCCCAATATTGGGCTTGGAAGTTTAGGGTCTGAACCGGACCGGTCTGATTTTTGGTTCGAATATAAAAAGGTGGTTTTAGGGAAAGCCTAGTTCGGAATGCATTAAAAATATGGAAAAATATCTAAAAATCCTCTTTTAATATATATAAGAGAGTGGTGAAATCAATTTTACAAAATAAGGTTTGGAAGTGTGACATTTCGAAATAGTGACTAAAATGTAATTTTTGAAAAGTTTAGTGGTGACTGTTTTGTAAGGATTGAAACTTTGAATATTTAAGGAGCTAATTTAACCAAGGAAGGATTTCTCCAGATTTTTCTTAATATTAATGATTTTATTAATGTTTAATTAATTAAAAGAAGTGAGGAAAACCATATTTAGCTTTTCATAACTAACTTTCTTAAAAAAATTCTCATTTCATTTTCTCTCAAAATTCCCTCAGCTAAACACATTTCCACAGCAGCCTTTCTTTTGATTTTCACTCTAAGTGATGAGGTTTCAATCATCAAAAGATTCCTAAACCTTTCTACATCAAATCCTCTTCAATTGCTTATTGATTTTTCAAGGATTTTGGCTCTAAACAAGGAGAAATCTACATTTAGAGGTAAGGATGTCCTTCTCCTCTAAATACTCAGTTCTTTACTGAAATTCCCAACTTCTCAATCCTTAAATTAAGTTTTATAAAAGGTTTTGATGTTGTGATCTTGATTTTGGCTTAAAACTCAAGATTTGGAATAAATCTTGAAGAAATTCGTGATGAATGTTTGGGCTCTGTTTTGAGATGTCTTTTTAATATATTTTGGGTGCATAATGATGTGTAATTGAGGTTTAATCAATGCAATCCCGAATAGGTTGATTTTCCTAAGTTCTTACTTGTGAAAATGGTGGTTTTGAGGTGATCTTGGTGTTCTGTCATAGCTGAAGGTATAAGGACGAGTTTAGGATCTTTTTGGATGTTAATTGATGTTTAAGAATGTTTAGAAGTGATGGATCTTGGCTGGGTAATGTTGTGGAGGAGTTTGGATGTGATTTCGGTTGTGTTTGGTAGCCGAAATGTTAGATTTGTTGTGAGCAGCGAGTTTAGGTGTAATGGCCGAAGATTTTAATGCATAATGATGCATTAATCCTCTGCTTTGATGTGTTTAAAACAGGGGAGACATCTTCGGATCCTTGTGGTGTTGATCTGGAGGCTTGAACGGCGTTTCGGCAAGCTTGCAAAACGGAATTGGTGAGTGAAGTTTGGTTTTCAGCTTTGAAACCAATGTTTGAATGTTTTGGGAGCTTATTTTAAGTCTAAGCAACTTAACTAAGCTCAAGAGTAAGTTTTCGGAGAAACTCTCTCTTTGATGAACCATGAGATGGTTGGATGCAATGTGTTTAATTTGCATGTTTAAATTCTGTTTTGAAAGCATGTTTTAGCATGATTAATGCTGGTTTTGAAAGCCATGTGTTGAAGGATGCTCGAGGTAAGAGATCCTTGGTTGATATTGATAAATGTGGTTTTGATGCATAGTGATGCATGATGGTTTAATGGCTTTGATTAATGCTTTAAAACAGTGGGTTGTTGTTGATAATTGATGTATATTGGCAAGTGATGTGTTGGTTTTAAAGTACTTGAATCCGATATAGTTTGCCGGCGATAGGATTGGGTGCACAGTGAATAAAGTCGCCTTGGATGTTGAGGGGTTGTAATGGTACCGTAAACTACATCCAAGTACACTAACGAGATGTCTAAGATCATAATGGTGGTTAAAATGCCATGTGAGGATCTTGTGTTGTGTGTCCCGTGTTCTCGTTAGTGATGTTATACAACTACCAATGAATTACGTGGAGGGGTTGTAATTGTACCGTTAAACTCCATCACGGGTGTTGAGGGGTTGTGATTGTACTGGTAAACTCCACCTTGTGTGTTCGGTAGTATGTATGAAGCGTATGGGACAACGCTTGTAATCCGCGTATCCGATTGTGTTTTATGTTGAAAATGGTTATGGTATCACTTGGAAGTCAATATGACATGTTAATGTTAATGAAGCATGAGATGCTTGTTGTGTATGCATTGTTGCATGAGAATTGATGTTTGTGAATTTAAAGGCCTTTTGAAAGGTGTTTTATAAAGTGCATTATTGTGTTGTTTCTTTAGAGCATGCCTCACTAAGCAAATGTGCTTACGCACTCTTTCTTGAACCAATAATGCAGAGAATTGAAGTGCTTTAAGGGCAGCAAGGAGGCTAAGAATCCAAGGGAAAGCTAAGCTCATGTATGGTGACTATTTTTACAACATTATTAGTTTTTGGTATTTGGCAATGGGAACCTAGGTTGTGTTTTTGGGAGATGTTTTGGACTCCCTAAGTGTGGCATGATGCCTTTGATGTTTTGGGATTGTAAATGGCCATTTTGGTGTTTGTTTTGATGATTTGCTGCTTGGATGGTTTTCAATATTAGGATGCATGCCTATAGATTTGTGGTTTTTCCTAATTGATGCCATGAATGTGATTTGATGATGCAAACATGTTTCTTATATGTATGATGACTTGTTGGCATGATTAGGAGGTCATAGGGATGTGTTTGAGTGGTTAATTGTATAATAAACCAGCAAATTCTGCAATTTCTGGGCAGTCCGTATCGGAACGGGCACTACCGTTTCGAAACGGGGGCCTGTAATGGCCTTCGTGTATCGAAACGGGTAGAGGGCGTTCCGAAACGGATTGGCCATTGTCAAACCCTGTTTCGAAACAGGTCTCGAAACGAACCCGTGTTTCGGAATGGTCAACCCCCGTTCTGAAACAGATGACCGTTGGGCACTAATTTGAATGGTTTAAGGTTTGCAAGCTTTACGTTTTAGTCCTGATTTTTGTATATGCAATTGCTTGAGTTTGAGAAGTCCATTTAAGATGAAATTTGGCAGGGAAGCATGTAATATGACTAATTTCATAATGGTAACTTAAAAATCAGTTAAGTCCCCTTAATTTCTAGAATTTACATTTTGGTCCCTAAATGTTGTAATTTGTGCAATTGAGTCCCTTAACGTTTACCGATCGCTGTGCTTTTCAAGTATGCTCTTCTCAAGGGTATGCTTAGGATTAATATGCATCTAGAAAAGTTTAAAAAGGAAAAAATAATGGTCGTTAATCAAGGTTGACTTTCGGGTTGACTTTGGTTTTCCCCGTGTAATCTTCGTAGTTCGGGTCAACCGTCTGGGCCGGGTTAAGGGGGTTACAGAGGGACCGTTGTAACCGTTTCAGATATGGGCTTCATGAGGAAGTTAAGAGGTATACCTTAACTTCAGATTATTCAGATTTTGATGTCTTGGTTGCTAGGGCCAAGGACATCGAGCATAGCTTGGGGCTGACCAAGCGTTCAGGAGGATCTAGTTCTGGAAAGAGACGTAATAACTTTGACCTTGGTGATGCCAAGAGGCATCGGGGTGGCGGACAACAATTTGACCATAGACGTGGCGGTGGCCACCTTGGTAGAGACCTCCAAGGCCATAGAGCTGGAGGGCGTTTGCCCGAGTGTACATGTTGTGGGAGACAACATTCTGGAGAGTGTTGGGGTAACTTCTATGCTTGTTGGAACTGTGGTTCGATGGACCACTTTAGGAGGGAGTGTCCGCATCAGGCGGCACAGGTACTGAACCTTGCTCAAGCTCATGCGAGAGCGGTTGATTATCAGAGAGGCCGTGGGCGCGGTCGTGGCTACTTCTAGCCTAGGGCTGATGCACCTAGGATAGAGGCACAGAGGAACCTTGCTCATGTTGTGGCAGTACAGCCAGAGGCCGGTGGACCAGCTAGAGTCTACGCTCAGAGAGAGGCCGGGAATGACACAAATGTGATAGCAGGTAATTTTGAGTTACAATCTATGTCTTTGCTTTCCTTGGTTGATTCGGGTTCTACGCATTCTTACATTTTGAGTGAGCATGCAAAGAAGTTAGAAATACTTGTTGAGATCTTAGATGTAGGTATGCATGTGACTAGTTCCTTTGGTGAGACAATTGTAGTTAGACGAATGTATAGGAGGTGTCCGCTGAAGATACATGGTCATGTGTTTTCTGTTGATATGATGGAGCTTCCATTTTATGGCTTTGATATTATTCTGGGTATGGACTGGTTGGTTGAGCACAGAGCTTGTGTAGACTTTGAGAGGAAGAGAATTTCGTTGAAGGTTTCTGATGACTACGAGGTAGTAGTAGTGGGCGAGAACATTAAGTTCTTGTCAAATGTTGTGTCAGCTTTAGAGGCTCATAGGTTGATGGATTTCGGTTGTGGGGCTTACTTAGCATATGTGATGAATCCGAATATGAGTGAGGTTAGACCGAATGATATCAGAACAATTTGTGATTTTCCGGATGTGTTTCCAGAAGAGTTACCAGGTTTGCCTCCTGACAAAGACGTAGAGTTTGTGATTGAGACTGTTTCAGGGTTTACTCCAGTTTCTATTGCTCCGTATCGTATGGCTCCGAAAGAGTTGAAAGAATTGAAGAGTCAGCTTCAAGAGTTATTAGATCGTGGTTTCATTAGGCCTAGTAGTTCGCCTTGGGGTGCTCCCGTGTTGTTTGTAAAGAAGAAAGATGGCAGCATGCGAATGTGTATTGACTACAGGCAGTTAAATCAGTTGACCGTGAAAAACAAGTATTTGTTGCCTCATATAGATGATATGTTTGATCAGTTGAGGGGTGCTTCGGTGTTCTCGAAGATAGACTTGAGGTCAGGGTACTATCAGTTGAAGGTAAAAGCATGTGATGTTCTGATGACAACATTTAGGGCTAGATATGGTCACTATGAGTTCCTTGTGATGCCGTTTGGGCTCACGAATGCACCAGCAGCATTCATGGACATGATGAACAGAGTTTTTCGAGACTATCTAGACCGTTTTGTAGTTGTTTTCATAGATGATATCCTCGTGTACTCGAGATCAGAAGAAGAGCATGATGAGCACTTGAGATTTGTTTTACAGAGATTGATGAGTAACCAGTTGTATGCGAAGTTGAGTAAATGAGAGTTCTGGATTCGAGAAGTTGTGTTTCTTGGCCATGTTGTATCAACTGAAGGTATCCGTGTTGATCCGACGAAGATTGAGGCTATTGTTGAATGGAAACAACCTAAGTCCGTTACAGAGATTAGGAGTTTCCTAGGATTAGCCGGTTACTATTGGAGGTTCATTGATGGTTTCTCTAGAGTAGCTGCTCCTTTGACTAAATTGTTGCAAAAGGGAGTTAAGTTCGAGTGGTCAGATGCGAGACAGAAGACTTTTGAGAAATTGAAAGAAGCTTTGACGAATGCTCCAGTGTTGGTACAACCAGTATCAGGTAAAGAATTTGTGATCTATAGTGATGCTTCCTACATAGGTTTAGGGTGTGTCCTAATGCAAGAAAGAAGAGTTGTTGCCTATGCTTCGAGACAGTTGAAAGTGCATGAGAAGAACTATCCTACTCACGATATAGAGTTAGCCGCAGTTGTGTTTGCATTGAAGATTTGGCGTCATTACTTGTATGGTGAGAAGTGCATAGTTTACACCGATCATAAGAGCTTGAAGTATTTGATGACTCAGAGAGAGTTGAACTTGAGATAGAGAAGATGGCTTGAGCTATTGAAAGATTATGATTTGACCATAGAGTACCATCCGGGTAAGGCAAATATAGTAGCCGATGCTTTGAGCAGAAAAGTTACAGTTGAGTTGCGAGCTATGTTTGCTAGATTAAGTGTATCCGGTGATGGTGGTTTGATTACTGAGTTGCAAGTGAAGCCTTCCTCGATTCAGTTGATCAGAGAGAAACAGTTGCAAGATGTGTCACTAGTTCTGCATGTTCAGGACATAGCCGAAGGTAGACCGACCGAGTATAGCTTCAGTGGTGAGAATGTGTTGTGTTTCAGAGACAGAGTCGTAGTACCTGAAGATGTTGAGTTGAGACATCTGATTCTGAGTGAAGCACATTCGAGTCCTTTTTCGATGCATCCGGGTAGTACCAAGATGTACCGTGATTTGAAGAATGATTATTTCTGGGTTGGTTTGAAGGGAGAACATCAGGTTCCTTCAGGTTTGTTACAGCCTTTGAAGATTCCAGAATGGAAATTGGAGAGAATTACTATGGACTTTGTGTCTAGGTTACCGTTGTCTCCTTCGAAGAAGAATTCTGCTTGGGTAATAGTGGATAGATTCACTAAGTGTGCTCACTTCTTAGCAGTGAACACTACAGATTCTTTAGACAAGTTGGCGAATTTGTACATTCGCGAGATTGTGAGACTTCATGGAGTTCCAAAGTCTATCGTATCAAACAGAGATTCGAGATTCACTTCGAGGTTCTGGAGTTGTTTGTATAGTGCCCTAGGTAGCCGTTTGCATTTCAATACTTCTTATCATCCGCAGTCCGATGTACAGTCAGAGCGAGTGATACAAATTTTAGAGGATATGCTTCGTTGTTGTGTGATTGACTTCCAGGGTTCTTGGGAGAAGAACTTGCCCTTAGTTGAGTTTTCTTACAACAACATTTACCATGCTAGTATACAGATGGCTCCTTATGAGGCTTTGTATGGTAGACGATGTAGGACTCCGATATGTTGGGCTGAAATGGGTCAGAGATTGTTACCTATGCCGGACTTGCTTAAGGGGACTACTGAAAAGGTGAAGTTGATTTGCGACCGTTTGAAAAAAGCTTCCGATCGCCAGAAGTCTTATACAGATTTGAAGAGGAAAGAGATCGAGTTCTCAGTGGGTGAGAAAGTGTTTCTGAAAGTATCTCCGTGGAAGAAGGTAATGAGATTTGGCCGGAAAGGCAAGTTGAGTCCGAGGTTCATTAGTCCGTATGAGATAGTTGAGCGGATTGGGCCTGTAGCTTACCGTTTGAGATTGCCTTCTGAGTTAAAGAAGATCCATGATGTCTTTCATGTGTCGATGCTTAGGAGATATAGATCAGATCCGTCTCATGTTATGTCAGTTGAGGAGATAGAGTTGAATCCGGATTTGTCTTATAATGAAGAACCAATTGAGATACTTGCTTCTGATAGCAAGGTGTTGCGTGGTAAGACCATAGAGTTGGTCAAGGTGTTGTGGAGACATAGAGGTGTGGAAGAGGCCACGTGGGAGAGGACAGCTGATATGCTTGAGCAGTTTTCGTACTTGTTTCCGTCAGGTAATTTCGGGGACAAATTCCTTAAGTGAGGGAGAGTTGTAACATCCAGGTTTGGGGGTCGGGTGAAAATAATATTAAAATAATGTTTGGGTTTCGGTTTTATAATTAAAATAATAAAATAATCTTTTGGGCCAATGGTTTTAAAACAAATATTTCATGTTGGACTTAAATTGATTTGAAACTCAAACTCCATGGAATTTACAAATATTTGAGATTGCCATCTCATTAATGGCAAGATTGTAAGTAAGTAGACTTTCAAATTAAAACCCCTTTTGTTAAAATAAGCCTTTGTCATCTTCTTCCCCCTCCCCTTCATTTTTCATTTTCACGACAAGAGAGAGAGCTCATCCTCATTTTACTATTCCATCACCATACACCTTCATCTTTGGTGCTTTTTGAAAGGTAATTTCGTTTTTGACTTGTCCTCCTTTCCCTATTCAAGCTAGTACCTTTATTTTTCTCAAAGCTCCTAGTTTTTGGATTTTGATGTTTTGAAAGTTTGGATTAAAAATGAGAACTTTATTATCTTTAACCTAAGCTTTTGATTATTTAATGTTAGATAAGTTGTTTACAACCTAAAAGGTACAACATATGTGAATTTTAAAGTGTTTTCTAAAGATTTCCGGATTTGGGTTTTGAGGGGTTTTTGGAAGGGTTTTAAGTTTAGTTTTGGGGTTGCTATGTGTTGGAAATTGAGGGCTGATGGTTGTATGTTGGTTGAGGGCTATTTTGGGAACTTTTAGAAGTGTTAAAAGTGTTGAAATTATCGGTTTTGGACTGTGCTAAAGGGCTGCTCGGGATTGAGGTTTTTGGAGTTGTTCTTAGCTTGAAATCTTGTGTTTTATGCTTGATTAGTGTTCCGGGTTTGCTACATCGAACAGTGAACTGATTTGAGGTTGTTTTGAATGTGTTGAGATGCTTAGAAGCAAGAGTTTGCGTTGGTGAAGCATCAAGAACAAATCCAGAATCGTTAGAAGCTTGATTGGCTAGTGGGTTGAGCTTGGAATAGTTGGTGAGTGGTGAAATGTTTTTAAATGGTTTTCGAGTATTGGTTCAAGCATGTGGACTAGGTTGGGCTTGGTAGACCCACCTAGAGTTGGGATTAGAGTGGTAGCCTAATCCCAAGCTTTAGTTAGAGACTTTGGTTGCACTCTAATTGTTGTTATGTCTCATGTTTAATTGTGTTTATGGTGGCTATGTCTAATGTGTTATACATGTATGGTGAGGCATGGTATTGATACATTGTGATATGCATGTGGATTGTGCATGATGGTGATCATGGTGAGTACGTGCTAAGCACGGAAGTTGATATGAAATGATGTTGTGGATTGTGTTTAGTATTGGTACTAGTATGTTTGGGTACAAATGATCGATCATTAGGATGTTTTGTGTGCACACGTGATTCAAATGCGCGCGTGGTCTTGGTGATGGTAGTCATCAAGATGAAGTACGGGTTCGCCCGAAAAACCTTCTTATATATATGTTAGTTGATGATGAGTGTAATCCCATCGACGAGGGGTGAGGATGAGTGGAATCCCCTCCGTGTGAACGGTGATGAGTGTAATCCCATCATAAGGTAATGATTGTTGTTGGATGTGAGTTCCAACCTGTTATCCGCGTATTCGAGTCATAGCTAGGTGCCAATATGAGTTTATATGTGTGCCAATATGATGTGTTATGTGTTGCCAACATGGATTAATATATGTGTCACATATGATGTGGTTATGGACTTGTTGAGCATGGCATAATATTGAGTTTATGTTCATGCATCATATGCATTTTGGCTTTGTGGATCGAAGGTAAGATCATGCATTTCTACATTGGTTGTGCTCGTGCTTGGACCCTGCATTGTCGAGGTTTGTTTTAATGAGCTTACCCTCACTAAGCTTTATGCTTATGCTCTCTTTTGTTCGACAATGCAGATCCGTAGTTCGTGGGTAGCTTGTGCAATGAGAGGGCCTCCAAGTGTGCTTTGGTACTATCTTAGCTTTCAAGTATAGACATTTTAGTTATAAGGTGTAACAGTCAAGCAATGGGACATGTATTGTGTTGGTTGAGCTTTTGAAGTATGTTGGTGTTTGGTTTTAGGAGCATGTTTAGATTCCTTGATATGTTAATGTTGGTTTGGCTTTTGGATGCCTTGTCTTGTTTGTAAGCCATGTTTAAATTGCCTACCTTGGATGCCTAAGTGTATGTTCTTGTTGAAGCATGAATCTTAAATGCCATGTATGATTCTTATGTTGATTTGTTGGTCCTTTAAAGGTATGGCTTTCATATGTTCGATGTGTGTTAAGCATGCTCGTATAGGTTGTCTAGTATATAGAGTTTATGCTTTTGTGTTGTGTGAGGTTTTAGTGGTGTTTTTGGGACAGCCTTGTACCGAAAACCAGCTAAAACCAATCTGCAGATAGAGGGCGTTTCGAAACAGTTGGTCCCATTTCGGTACGGTCCCTTTGTTTTGGGACAGGCATTTCGGTACGCTAGGGGGCCATTTCGGTACGATTTTGCTACTGGAAATATGAGAATTTGACGATAAAATGAAGTATCGAAACGGGCTTTAGTGTTTCAGAATGGCCTTCGTATCGTTGACCACGAGAAGTTGACCGTTGAGGGCGTTTCGATACGGGCCACCCCTGTTTCGAAACGGTCTCTTCAGGTTGACTTTGGCCTGTTGACCTAGTCAAGGCGTATCGAAACACCCTATCGGCGTTCCGATACGGCCTGCTGTTTAAGATTAAAATGGGTTGTTTTAATTGGGATGTTGGTTGTTTACCTCATCGTTTCTTCCGTTGTTGCTTTTCTCACATAGGATTTAATATCTCATTTAGAAAAGATAATAAAAATGAAAAAGTTTTTCTTGGGTCGGTAACCAAAGTGGAGCCTTAATGGGTTTCACCTCGGTTATCCCCGTGTAGCCCACTCGGATCGGTCAAGCGTCCGGACCGGGACGAGGGGGTTACAGGGCTGGTATGAAACTATTAAAGAAAATGGACATATTAGAACATTAGAGTGCACTAGAATGAAAGCTGGACTATTTTGCAAACATAAAAACTGTTAAGGGCTGTTTTGGTTTTAAAATGCTGTAAAGTGATGAAATTTAGGAGGTTAAATTGTGTTAAAAATATTAAGTAAAATAGAATTAGTTGGGTCAATCATATGCTAGAAATATAAGATGAAATATGCATGAAAGAACTAGTTGAGAAACTCGTTAACTAGAATTGTTGGAATTATAATTGGTGGTTTAATTGGTTGATTTTAATTCCTTGTATTACATGGATTGTTAGCTCAAGAAGGAGACTTTGAAGAAGGGGCTAAAGTTCAAAAAACAAGAGAAAATCTTAAGGGGATAAACATTCAAGATTGAGCTTGCTTACGCTTGGAAGGAATTGTGAGTGTAGTATTTATATAGGGTTAGAGCTTAGGTTCTAATCAATTATATTGTTTAATTTCTATTTCCATGACTATGTTTGAATAATGAATCTAATTATACTTGGTAATTAAACTATGGGAAGTATGGATTAATTGTGTGATTGATATGAAAATTGCATTTGGTATATGATTTATAGTTGAAATGGATAGTAATTGAATGTTTGTTCTTTAATGATTGATCTGTATGGTTTGAATGACTCAAGAATAAACAAGAATGTGATGCTTGATACTAGTTGTTGGATTGATATGAATACTTGGTAGAGTTTATAGTATACATTCTAGAATTTGTCTATGGGTTGAATGGCCTAAGGGTGTACCTTGTTCTTGATATACATGGCTTGAAACAAGAATCCTTGAATAAATCATGTCTTGAATAATACCCAAATTGCTTGATTAATAACATATAATAAAATTAACTCCTTGGTTGACAGTTGGTCATAGTTAGAATGGCATGCAACAGAGTCTAGTGCTCATGTGTTAGGGTAGACTACGGTCCTGGGCCAAGGCTATAACCCCCTTAGCCCGGCCTAGACGGTTGACCCGAACTACGAAGATTACACGGGGAAAACCAAAGTCAACCCGAAAGTCAACCTTGATTAACGACCCTTTTTTCTTTTAAATCTTGTCTAGATGCATATTAATCCTAAGCGTACCCTTGAGAAGAGCATACTTGAAAAGCACAGCGATCAGAAAACGTTAAGGGACTCATTTGCACAAATTACAACATCTAGGGACCAAAATGTAAATTCTGGAAAGTAAGGGGACTTAACTGATTTTTAAGTTACCATTATGAAATTAGTCATATTACATGCTTCCCTGCTAAATATCACCTTAAACGGACTTCTCAAACTCAAGCAATTGCATATACAAAACTCAGGACTAAAACGTAAAGCTTGCAAACCTTAAACCATTCAAATCAGTGCCCAACGGTCACCTGTTTGAGAACGGGGGTTGACCGTTCCGAAACGCGGGTTCGTTTCCAGACCTGTTTCGAAATAGGGCTTGACAGTGGCAAATCTGTTTCGGAACGCCCCCTACCCGTTTCGATACGCGAAGACCATTACAGGCCCCCGTTTCGAAACGGTAGTGCCCGTTCCGATACGGACTGCCCAGAAAGTGCAGATTTTGCTGGTTTATAATACAATTAACCACTCAAATACATCCCTATGACCTCCTAATCATGCCAACAAGTCATCCCACATATAAGGAACATGTTTGCATCATCAAAACACATTCAATGCATCAATTAGGTAAAACCACAAATCTATAGGCATGCATCCTAATATTGAAAACCATCCAAGCATCAAATCACCAAACAAGCATCATAATGGTCATTTACAAATCCAAAACATCAAAGGCATCATGCCACACTTAGGGAGTCCAAAACATCTCCCAAAAACACAACCTAGGTTCCCATTGCCAAATACCAGAAGCTAATAATATTGTAAAAATAGTCACCATACATGAGCTTAGTCTTCCCTTGGATTCTTAGCCTCCTTGCTGCCCTTTAAGGACTTCAATTCTCTGCATTATTGGTCCAAGAAAGAGAGCGTAAGCACATTTGCTTAGTGAGGCATGCTCTAAAGAAACAACACAATAATGCACTTTATAAAACACCTTTCAAAAGGCCTTTAAACACATAAACATCATTTCTCACGCAACAATGCATACACAACAAGCATCTCATGCTTCATTAACATTAACATGTCATATTGTCTTCCAAGTGATACCATAACCATTTCTAAACCCAAAACACAATCGGATACGCGGATTACAAGCGTTGTCCCATACGCTTCATACACACTACCGAACACACAAGGTGGAGTTTACCGGTACAATCACAACCCCTCAACACCCGTGATGGAGTTTAACGGTACAATTACAACCCCTCCACATCACTCATCGGTAGTTGTATAACATCACTAACGAGAACACGGGACACACAAAACAAGATCCTCACATGACATTTTAACCACCATTATGATCTTAGACATCTCGTTAGTGTACTTGGATGGAGTTTACGGTACCATTACAACCCCTCAACATCCAAGGCGACTTTATTCACGGTGCACCCAATCCTATAGCCAGCTAACTATATCTGATTCGAGTACTTTAAAACCAACACATCACTTGCCAATATACATTAATTGTCATCAACAATCCACTATTTTAAAGCATTAATCAAAGCCATTAAACCGTCATGCATCACCATGCATCAAAACCACATTTATCAATATCAAACCAAGGATCTCTTACCTTGAGCATCCTTCAACACATGGCTTTCAAAACCAGCATTAATCATGCTAAAACATGCTTTCAAAACAGAATTTAAACATGAAAATTTAACACATTGCATCCAACCATCTCATGGTTCATCAAAGAGAGAGTTTCACCGAAAACTTATTCTTGAGCTTAGTTAAGTTGCTTAGACTTAAACTATGCTCCCAAACCCTTCAAACATTGGTTTCAAAGCTGAAAACCAAACTTCACTCACCAATTCCGTTTCGCAAGCTTGCCGAAACGCCGTTCAAGCCTCCGGATCAACACCACAAGGATCCGAAGATGTCTCCCCTGTTTTAAACACATCAAAGCAGAGGATCAATGCATCATCATGTATTAAAATCTTCAGCCACAACACCTAAACTCGCTGCTCTCAACAAATCTAACATTTCGGCTACCAAACACAACCGAAATCACTACCAAACTCATCCACAACAATACCCAGCCAAGATCCATCACTTCTAAACATTCTTAAACATCAATTAACATCCAAAAAGGATCTAAACTCGTCCTTATACCTCCAGCAATAACAGAACACCAAGATCACCCCAAAAACCACCATTTTCACAACTAAAAACTTAGGAAAATCAACCTATTCGGGATTGCATTGATTAGACCTCAATTACACATCATTAAACATCCAAAATACATTAAAAAGACATCTCAAAACAGAGCCCAAACATTCATCACGAATTTCTTCAAGATTTAATCCAAATCATGAGTTTTAAGCCAAAATCAAGATCACAACATTAAAACCTTTTATAAAACTTAATTTAAGGATTGAGAACTTGGGAATTTCAGTAAAGAACTGAGTATTTAGAGGAGAAGGACAACCTTACCTCTAAATGTAGATTTCTCCTTGAATAGAGCCAAAATCCTTGAAAATTCAATATGCAAATGAAGAGGATTTGATGTAGAAAGGATTAGGAATCTTTTGATGATTGAAACCTCATCATTTAGTGTGAAAATCAAAAGGAAAGTTGTTGTGGAAATGTGTTTGGATGAGGGAATTTTGAGAGAAAATGAAATGAGAAAATTTTAGCAAAAGTTAGTTATGAAAACTAAAATATGGTTTTCCCTCTTTTCTCTTAATTAATTAAACATTAAATGAGTCATTAAAATTAAGAAAAATCTGGAGAAATCCTTCCTTGGGTAAATTAGCTCCTTAAAGATTCAAAGTTTCAATCCTTACAAAACAGTCACCACTGAACTTTTCAAAAATTACATTTTAGTCACTATTTTGAAATGTCACACTTCCAAACCTTATTTTGTAAAATTGATTTCACCACTCTTATATATATATATATATTAAAAGAGGATTTTTAGATATTTTCCATATTTTTAATGCATCCCGAACTAGGCTTTCCCTAAAACCACCTTTTATATTCGAACCGAAAATCAGACCGGTCTGGTTCAGACCCTAAACTTCCAAGCTCAAAATTAGGGTGTTACAAAGGCCCTTATTTGGCGACATTTGGAGGGAAGCTTGTGGTCACTTGGAGACAGTATGAGGGTTTTGACTTGTACTATATGTACCATCTTGTGGCGGCAGTTAGTTGGAGACTCGATTACCTAGATATAACTAAATACCAAGGCAAAAATATTGAGGATCAAGCTAGAAATAAAATGAACTATATGCAAGAAGTAACATGAAATCTTAATCCTTGTTTGATCTTGCTTGCTTCTTGGAAATAAAGGATTTAAATGATAACTATAATTCTTGTTTTGCTTGCTTACCACTTGCTAAATTAGTTAGTTTTACATGTAACAATGTTCGAATGGATGATAAATGCTCTAGTTCAATTTGTTTAGAAAATGTACATATCATCCTTGTTTGAAATGTAAATGCAAATCTTATGATGAAATTCTTGTGGCTTGATAGGCTTTGTGCAATTCAAATCATACTTGCATAAATGAGTTTAAATTTACTTGATATCTTGACTATGATAGACACTTTGTATCTTAAATAAATAGTATACTTGTTTACTTGAGCTTATAGCCTTAAACTTGAAACAAATTAATATACTATAGATTATGACTCAAACTTAAAGGAAAAAAAAATCATGCTTGAAATAACTTGCTAGTTCTAGGGCTACCTCACTAGGTACTTAATTTTACTTATCAATCTTGTTTCCATTCTTCCCAATCTACATGCTTAGTGGATTGAAAGCTATTCTTGAGTTGAGGCAAGGAAAGACAAGATCAAGCAAAGTATGATTCGTGTCCTTTTGTAAGCTCCTAGTTGGTGGCCTTAGACATGTATCTAGTCTAGTTATCATGCATTTTGAATCCTTGAAAGGGTTGTACATATTTGACATATTATGGTTATGTAAAAACATGTTATTATGACTTTGAACTTGTAACACCCCAATTTTGGGCTTAGAAGTTTTGGGTTTGGACCAGACCGGTCGGGTTACGGTTCGAATATATAAGGGTGAATTTAGGAAAGCCTAGTTCGGGTTGCATTAAAAATATGGAAAAATGTCTTAAAATCCTCTTTTATTATATATAAGAGAAAGGTGAAATCAATTTTACAAAATGAGGTATGGAAGAGTGACATTTTGGGTTAGTGACCAAAATGTAATTTTTGAAAACTGGGTGACTGTTTTAAAAAGGATTGAAACTTTGAATCTTTAAGGAGCTATTTACCCAAAAGAGTTTCTGCAGATTTTTCTGAATATTAATCAATTTAATTAATGGTTTTTAATTAAGTGTAAAAGGAGGAAAAAATATTTTGGCATTTTAACTAACTTTTCTCTAAATTTCTATTTTCTTTTCTCTCAACTTTTCTCTCAACCCAAACACATTTCTCCAGCAAAATTCTCTCTGATTTTGACAACTAAAGATTAGATTTCAATCCTCTTTTGATCTCTAATCAATTCTACAACAAAACCTTAGCATTTGCTTATTGGATTTTCAAGAATCTTGGTTCCAAAAAGGGAGAAACTCAAGTTTAGAGGTATGAACGTCCTTCTCCTCTAAATTCTCAGTTCTTTACTGAAATTCTCAAGTTCTCAATCCTTGAATTATGTTTTATTAAAGGTTTTGCAATTGAGTTCTTGATCTTGGCTTTAAAATGCAAGATTTGCTTTAATTTTGATGAAATTCGTATGATCTGAGTGGGCATTGTTTTGAGATGTGTTTTTGATGTAAAATGGATGTATAATTGATGAGAAATTGAGGTTTAATCAATGCAATCCCGAATAGGTTGATTTTCCTAAGTTTTGTTTAAGTTTTTGGTGATTTTTGCAGTGATCTTGATGTTCTGCTATAGCTGGAGGTATAAGGACGTGATGAGATCCATTTTGGATGTTAATTGAGGTTTATGAATGTTTGGAATTAATGGATCTTGGCTGGGTAGTGTTGTAGAGATGTTTGGATGTGATTTCGGTTGTGTTTGGTAGCCGAAATGTGAGTGTGGATGTGAGCAGCGAGTTTAGGTGTCTTGGTTGAGGATAGTAATGCATGATGGTGCATTAATCTACTGTTTTGATGTGTTTAAAACAGGGGAGACATCTTCGGATCCTTGTGGTGTTGATCCAGAAGCTTGATTTGGTGTTTCGGCAAGTGGCGAAACGAAAATCGGTGAGTGGATTTTGGTTTTCAGCTTTGAAACCAATGTTTTGAAGGTTTGAGAGCTTAGTTTAAGTCTAAACAACTTTGCTAAGCTCAAGAGTAAGTTTTCGGAAAAACTCTCTTGTTGATGAACCATGAGTTGGTTGAGTGCAATGTGATTATTTGCATGTTTTAAATTCTGTTTTGAAAGCATACTTTAGCATGTTTAATTGCTGGTTTTATAAGCCATGTGTTGAAGGATGCTCAAGGAAGAAGATCCCTGTTTTGAACATTTGATAAAATGTGGTTTTGTTGCATAAGGATGCATGATGATTAATGGCTTTGTTAAATGCTTTAAAACAGTGGATTATTGTTGTTAAATGTTGTATATTGGCAACTGATGTTTCGAGAAAGGTTAAGAACACTATGGTGGTTAAAAGTCCATAGGTGGTTCTTGTATTAAGAACAGCATGGTGGTTAAAAGTCCATGGTTGGTTCTTGAGCTAAGGTCACAAAGGTGGTTAAAAGTCCTTGTGTGAGCCTTGTGTATTTTAAGAACACCATGGTGGTTAAAAGTCCATGGGTGATTCTTGTGTTAAGGTCACAAGGTGGTTAAAAGTCCTTGTGTGAGCCTTGTGTATTTTAAGAACACCATGGTGGTTAAAAGTCCATGGGTGATTCTTGTGTTAAGGTCACAAGGTGGTTAAAAGTCCTTGTGTGAACCTTGTGTATTGTAAGAACACCATGGTGGTTAAAAAGTCCATGGGTGATTCTTGTGCTAAGGACACAATGGTGGTTAAAAGTCCATGTGTGGTCCTTGTGAATTATAAGATCACAATGGTGGTTAAAAGTCCATGTGTGGATCTTATGTTGATTGTATTGTGAAACGGAAAGATTATGATTATCACTTGTGGCCAATATGACATGTTAATAATTTGAAGCATGAAATGCTTGTTTTAAATGCTTTTGTGCATGGATAAAGGTTGTTTTGAACTAAGGTTTTAAAGGTGTTTATAAATGCATTATTGTGTTGTTTTAAAATGAGCATTCCTCACTAAGCTATGTGCTTACGCTCTCTCTCTTTTCTTAAACCAATAATGCAGAGCATTGAAGTGCTTTTAGGGACAGCAAAGTGGTCAAGAATCCAAGTGAAGAATTAAGCTCATGTATGGTGAAAGTTTCTTAACACTATTAGCTTTTGGCATTTGGCAATGGGGAACCTATGTTGTTGATTTGGGAGATGTTTTGGACTCCCTAAGTTGGTTTTATGTTGTTGTTGATGATGGAACATGTAATTGGCTTTTATGAGGATTGTTGGTGTTTTAGTGTTTGAATGGTTTTCAATATAGGATGCATGCCTATAGAATTGAGGCTTTCCTTGTTTGATGCCATGTTTACGAATTGTTGATGCCTTTATGTTCCTTAAGTATGTAATGTCTTGCTGATTTAATTTGGTTGCCTTTGGAGCATGTTTGATGGGTCAATTGTGTGATAAACCAGCTAAATTTCTGCAATCTGGGCAGCCTGTTTCGGAACAGGTGCTGCCGTTTCGGAACAGAGGGCCTGAAATGGCCTAGGCGTTTCGAAACGGGCAGAGCCGTTCCGGAACAGTTTTGCCACTGCCAGGCCATGTTGCGCAACGGGTTTCGGAACGGTCCCGCGTTTCGGAACGGATCATCCCTGTTCCGAAACACTCGACCGTTGGGCACAGAAATTGATGGTTATATGTTTTGAAATCTTTGCGGTTTGGTCCTGAATCTTGTTTATGCAATTGAATGAGTTTGAGATGTCCGTTTGAGTTGAAATTTGACAGAGAAGCATGAAATATGATTAATTTCATAATGGTAACCTAAAAGTGGGTTAAGTCCTTCTAATTTCCAGAATTTACATTTTGGTCCCTAGATTCATGTTTTGTGCAATCGAGTCCCTAAATGTGTTCTGTTTGCTGTGATCTTCGAACATGCTGATGTTATGAACATATCTAGGGTTAATGTGCATTTAGATAAGATTAAAAAGAAAAAAAGGGTCGTTAATCAAGGTTGACTTTCGGGTTGACTTTGGTTTTCCCCGTGTAAACTTCTTAATTCAGGTCAATCGTCTAGGCCGGGTTAAGGGGGTTACATTTGGTGGTATCAAAGCTGAGTTCTCGAGTATTTGGGAATGATTATAGGGGTGATTAATGTATGTATGCTTTGTATGCTTGTTGAATGAAAGCATGTTGTGTGAATTGTAAGTGTGATACAATTGTGATGTATGCTATGGTGAAGCATGTTAGGGGGATCCATTGCCAAATCAAAGCTAATGAAATGATGTTGTTTTTAATTGGAAATGAGCTTGAGTACTTGGATTACTTACCTTGCTGAGCCTGACTTTGTTTATTACATTGTGATTGCATTGTTTAGTGAATGGGACCTCGTAGAGAAACGAGGGGTAATATGCGAGCTATGGCTCAAAATGAGAATGAAGAGATCACTGAAAATGCGGTGGATTTACCTCCTCCACCTGGTGGTGGTGGTGCTGGGGGCGAAGGAGCTGGTGTTGCAGCTGGTGCTGGGGTCGCTGGACCTGAAGCTGGTCAGGGACAAGCTGTTCCTGACATGACAGTGTTGATTCAAGCTATTACTGGAGCTTTTCGAGCAGCGGTAGCTGGAGCTCAAGGAGCTGGGCATCAAGGTGATGCTGGTGTTAGACTACCTTTGGAGCGTTTGCGCAGTCTGGGAGGGACTGAGTTCAAGGGTTTGTCTGCTGAAGGTTCTGAGTCTTGGTTGGAGAGTACCAAGAGAATCTTGGGACAAATGAATTGTTCTGATGTGCAGAAGCTGGGCTGTGTGGTATCGTTGTTGCAGAACGATGCATACACTTGGTGGACAACCACTATCTCCGGAATGGAGGATGCTGATGTGACATGGACGTTCTTTCAAAATATTTTCAAGAGAAGGTATCTGGGTGTGAGGTACTTGGATGAGAAGAAGAGAGAATTCATGTCTCTTACCCAAGGGAGCATGTCTGTATCTGAGTACGAGGTTCAGTTTGTCCGACTCAGTCAATACGCACCTGAACTTGTTCCTGATGAGCGGGAGAGGTGTGAAAGGTTCCGTTATGGTTTGGTGACGGAAGTAAAGACGTATATGCTAGCTGCTGAGTATAATGATTTTGATGTGCTGGTTGGGAGAGCAAAGGACATTGAGATGAATTTGGGTTTATCATCTAGAAGTGCTGGTTCTGGTGCTGGTAAGCGAGTTGCTGAGTATAGTTCCGGTGGTGGACGGAACAAGAAGGGACGTGATCAGAAGTATCAGCCTTCGGCTAAGCGAGGTGGTGGTGCGCCTGCTCAGGGAGGCAAGGCAAGAGCTGAACCGAACGCATGTTGGACATGTGGATCGCGTGGCCATATTAAACGTGATTGTCCGCGAGCTGTGAGGGAGGTGCAAGCTCCTGTTGTGGCAGCTGGTAATTCGTGCTGGAACTGTGGATCTACGGATCACATGAGGAGAGAGTGCCCTATGTTGGCTGGTGGCCAAGGGCGTGCTCCTGTAGTTGTTGCACCACAAAGAGGTCGTGGGCGCGGCCGTGGTAACTTCCAGCGGAGAGAAGAGGGTGGACGGAATGTGGCTCATGTTGTGGCTGTTCAGCCTGAGGGTGGTGGCCAGGCTAGAGTGTTTGCTCAGAGGGAGGGGAGGAATGACGCGGATGTGATCGCAGGTACTTTTACTTTGCAGTCCTTGTCATTACTTTCCTTGATTGATTCTGGATCTACACACTCATACATTTTGCGTGAGCATGCTGAATTGCTTGGTTTGCCTGTTGAGTCTTTGGATGTTGGTATGTATGTCACTAGTTCTTTTGGTGAGACTGTTGTGACTCGAAAGCTTTATAGAAGATGTCCTTTGGTTGTGCAAGATCATGTTTTTCATGTTGATCTTATGGAATTGCCTTTCTATGGTTTTGATGTAATCCTTGGTATGGATTGGCTTGTTGAGCATCGTGCTGTAGTGGATTGTCAGAATAAGCGAGTTTCGTTGAAACTTGCGGATGATTACGCGGTTGTTGTGGTTGGAGAGAATGTAAAGTTTCTTGCCAATGTGATGTCTACATTGGAGGCGAGTCGGATGCTGAGGCAAGGTTGTGAAGCTTACCTAGCCTTTGTGATGAATCCTGGCTCTAAGGAGTTGCGTGTGCAAGATATAAGGACTGTGCGAGAGTTTCCTGGTGTGTTTCCGGAGGAGTTGCCTGGATTGCCTCCTAATCGTGAGGTGGAGTTTGGGATTGAGCTGTATGAAAACACAACTCCAGTGCCCATTACTCCTTATCGAATGGCACCTAAGGAGTTGAAAGAGCTGAAGACGCAATTGCAAGAGTTTCTTGATCGTGGTTTCATTCGGCCGAGTGTGTCACCTTGGGGTGCGCCGGTCTTGTTTGTAAAGAAGAAGGATGGCACTATGAGAATGTGCATTGATTACCGCCAGCTTAACAAGTTGACTATCAAGAATCGGTATCCATTGCCGAGAATTGATGATCTTTTTGATCAATTTCGGGGAGCAGCTGTGTTCTCTAAGATTGACTTAAGGTCAGGGTATTACCAGTTGAAGGTGAAGGATGTGGATGTGCGAAAGACAACTTTCAGGACGAGGTATGGGCATTATGAGTTCCTTGTGATGCCGTTTGGTTTGACAAATGCTCCTGCAGCTTTCATGGACATGATGAATCGTGTATTTCATGAATACCTGGATAAGTTTGTTATGGTGTTCATTGATGATATCCTCGTGTACTCGCGTACGGAGGAGGAGCATGAAGGACATCTGAGAATTGTGCTGCAAGCTTTGTTGGAGAATCAGCTTTATGCTAAGCTGAGCAAGTGTGAGTTCTGGCTTAGGGAAGTGGTGTTTCTTGGTCATGTGGTTTCTGCTGAAGGGATTCGTGTTGATCCTCAGAAGATTGAGGCGGTGATGAATTGGAAGGTTCCTAAGTCTGTTCATGAAGTTCGTAGTTTCCTTGGTTTGGCAGGATACTACCGAAGGTTTGTGGATGGGTTTTCGAAGATTGCTGCACCTTTGACAAAGTTGTTGCAGAAGGATGTTAAGTATGAGTGGACGGAAGCGAGACAGCAGGCTTTTGAGAAGCTTAAGGCAGCCTTGACACAAGCTCCTATCTTGGTTCAACCTGAATCAGGGAAAGAGTTTGTGGTGTATAGTGATGCGTCTTATGTTGGTTTGGGATGTGTGTTGATGCAGGAGGGTAAGGTGGTGGCTTATGCATCACGGCAGTTGAAGGTGCATGAGCGCAATTATCCTACGCATGACATCGAGTTGGCTGCGGTGGTTTTTGCTTTGAAGATCTGGAGACATTATCTGTATGGTGAGAAGTGTACTGTGTACACGGATCACAAGAGTTTGAAGTATCTGATGTCTCAGAAGGAGTTGAATCTTAGACAGCGACGTTGGGTGGAGTTGCTCAAGGATTATGATTTGACGATTGAGTATCACCCTGGAAAAGCTAATGTTGTAGCGGATGCCTTGAGTAGGAAGGTAGCTGTTGAGTTGAGGGCTATGTTTGCCAGTTTGAGTATTTCGCGTGATGGTGGTCTTGTGGCTGAATTGCAAGTGAAACCATCTTTGGTTCAGTTGATCAAGGAAAAGCAGTTGTTGGATGATTCCTTGGTACCGCATGTTCAGGATATTGCGGAGGGTAGGCCTTTAGATTTCTGTTTTAGTGATGATGGAGTGTTGTGTTTTGGGAGTTGGATAGTAGTGCCCAATGATGTTGATTTGAGGCGTGCTATTCTGACTGAAGGTCATAGTAGTCCTTTTGCTATGCACCCTGGTAGTACTAAGATGTACCGTGATCTTCGTGATGAGTACTATTGGGTGGGTCTAAAGAAGGATGTTGCTGAGTTTGTAAGCAAGTGCATGGTGTGTCAGCGAGTTAAGGCTGAGCATCAGTTTCCGTCAGGTTTGTTGCAACCGTTGAGAATACCTGAGTGGAAGTGGGAAAGGATTACCATGGATTTTGTATCTGGTTTACCTTTGTTGCCATCGAAGAAGAATTCGGTGTGGGTGATTGTGGATCGCTTGACGAAGTGTGCGCATTTCTTGCCTGTGCATACTACGTATTCTTTGGATAAGCTTGCGGAGCTGTACATTGCTGAGATTGTGCGGCTGCATGGTGTGCCTAAGTCGATTGTGTCGGATAGGGATCCGAGGTTTACATCGCGTTTCTGGCAGTGTTTGCATCAAGCTTTGGGTACACGGTTGAATTTCAGTACATCTTATCATCCTCAGTCGGATGGTCAGTCCGAGCGTGTTATCCAGGTTTTGGAGGATATGTTGAGGTGCTGCGTGATTGAGTTTCAGGGCTCTTGGGAGAAACATTTGCCTTTGGTGGAGTTTGCCTATAACAATAGTTATCAGGCAAGTATTCAAATGGCACCTTATGAAGCTTTGTACGGGAGAAAGTGTAGGACTCCTTTGTGTTGGGCTGAAACGGGTCAGAAGTTGGTTTCGATGCCAGCTTTGTTGAAGGGAACCACCGAGAAGGTGAAGCTCATTTGTGAGCGTTTGAAAGCAGCTTCTGATCGGCAAAAGTCTTACGCGGATTTGAAGCGTAAGGAGATTGAGTACACGGTGGGTGACCGTGTGTTTTTGAAGGTTTCGCCTTGGAAAAAGGTGATGAGGTTTGGTCGGAAGGGTAAGTTGAGCCCTAGGTACATTGGACCATACGAGGTGGTTGAGCGTGTGGGTCCTGTTGCGTATAAGTTGAGGTTACCGCAAGAGTTGGATAAGATCCATGATGTGTTTCATGTTTCTATGCTTCGGAAGTATAGATCGGATCCTTCACATGTGATGCCTATGAAAGAAGTGGAATTGAATCCAGATTTGACCTATGATGAGGAACCGGTGAAGATTCTGGATTCGGATAGTAAGGTTCTTCGAGGCAAGACCATTGAGTTGGTAAAGGTGTTGTGGAAACATCATGGTGTTGAAGAAGCCACGTGGGAACGGAAGGATGACATGTTGAAGCAGTTTCCGTACCTCTTTCCTTCAGGTAAATTTCGAGGACAAAATTTCTTAAGGGGGGAGAGTTGTAACACCCCAATTTTGGGCTTAGAAGTTTTGGGTTTGGACCGGACCGGTCGGGTTACGGTTCGAATATATAAGGGTGAATTTAGGAAAGCCTAGTTCGGGTTGCATTAAAAATATGGAAAAATGTCTTAAAATCCTCTTTTATCATACATAAGAAAAAGGTGAAATCAATTTTACAAAATGAGGTATGGAAGAGTGACATTTTGGGTTAGTGACCAAAATGTAATTTTTGAAAACTGGGTGACTGTTTTAAAAAGGATTGAAACTTTGAATCTTTAAGGAGCTATTTACCCAAAAGAGTTTCTCCAGATTTTTCTGAATATTAATCAATTTAATTAATGGTTTTTAATTAAGTGTAAAAGGAGGGAAAAGATATTTTGGCATTTTAACTAACTTTTCTCTAAATTTCTATTTTCTTTTCTCTCAACTTTTCTTTCAACCCAAACACATTTCTCCAGTAAAATTCTCTCTGATTTTGACAACTAAAGATTAGATTTCAATCATCTTTTGATCTCTAATCAATTCTACAACAAAACCTTAGCATTTGCTTATTGGATTTTCAAGAATCTTGGTTCCAAAAAGGGAGAAACTCAAGTTTAGAGGTATGAACGTCCTTATCCTCTAAATTCTCAGTTCTTTACTGAAATTCCCAAGTTCTCAATCCTTGAATTATGTTTTATTAAAGGTTTTGCAATTGATTTCTTGATCTTGGCTTTAAAATGCAAGATCTGCTTTAATTTTGATGAAATTCGTATGATCTGAGTGGGCATTGTTTTGAGATGTGTTTTTGATGTAAAATGGATGTATAATTGATGAGAAATTGAGGTTTAATCAATGCAATCCCGAATAGGTTGATTTTCCTAAGTTTTGTTTAAGTTTTTGGTGATTTTTGGAGTGATCTTGATGTTCTGCTATAGCTGGAGTATAAGGACGTGATGAGATCCATTTTGGATGTTAATTGAGGTTTATGAATGTTTGGAATTAATGGATCTTGGCTGGGTAGTGTTGTAGAGATGTTTGGATGTGATTTCGGTTGTGTTTGGTAGCCGAAATGTGAGTGTGGATGTGAGCAGCGAGTTTAGGTGTCTTGGTTGAGGATAGTAATGCATGATGGTGCATTAATCTACTGTTTTGATGTGTTTAAAACAGGGGAGACATCTTCGGATCCTTGTGGTGTTGATCCGGAAGCTTGATTTGGTGTTTCGGCAAGTGGCGAAACGGAAATCGGTGAGTGGATTTTGGTTTTCAGCTTTGAAACCAATGTTTTGAAGGTTTGGGAGCTTAGTTTAAGTCTAAACAACTTTGCTAAGCTCAAGAGTAAGTTTTCGGAAAAACTCTCTTGTTGATGAACCATTAGTTGGTTGAGTGCAATATGATTGTTTGCATGTTTTAAATTCTGTTTTGAAAGCATACTTTAGCATGTTTAATTGCTGGTTTTATAAGCCATGTGTTGAAGGATGCTCAAGGTAGAAGATCCTTGTTTTGAACATTTGATAAAATGTGGTTTTGTTGCATAAGGATGCATGATGATTAATGGCTTTGTTAAATGCTTTAAAACAGTGGATTATTGTTGTTAAATGTTGCATATTGGCAAGTGATGTTTCGAGAAAGGTTAAGAACACTATGGTGGTTAAAAGTCCATAGGTGGTTCTTGTGTTAAGAACAACATGGTGGTTAAAAGTCCATGGTTGGTTCTTGAGCTAAGGTCACAAAGGTGGTTAAAAGTCCTTGTGTGAGCCTTGTGTATTTTAAGAACACCATGGTGGTTAAAAGTCCATGGGTGATTCTTGTGTTAAGGTCACAAGGTGGTTAAAAGTCCTTGTGTGAACCTTGTGTATTGTAAGAACACCATGGTGGTTAAAAAGTCCATGGGTGATTCTTGTGCTAAGGACACAATGGTGGTTAAAAGTCCATGTGTGGTCCTTGTGAATTATAAGATCACAATGGTGGTTAAAAGTCCATGTGTGGATCTTATGTTGATTGTATTGTGAAACGGAAAGATTATGATTATCACTTGTGGCCAATATGACATGTTAATAATTTGAAGCATGAAATGCTTGTTTTAAATGCTTTTGTGCATGGATAAAGGTTGTTTTGAACTAAGGTTTTAAAGGTGTTTATAAATGCATTATTGTGTTGTTTTAAAATGAGCATTCCTCACTAAGCTATGTGCTTACGCTCTCTCTCTTTTCTTAAACCAATAATGCAGAGCATTGAAGTGCTTTTAGGGACAGCAAAGTGGTCAAGAATCCAAGTGAAGAATTAAGCTCATGTATGGTGAAAGTTTCTTAACATTATTAGCTTTTGGCATTTGGCAATGGGGAACCTATGTTGTTGATTTGGGAGATGTTTTGGACTCCCTAAGTTGGTTTTATGTTGTTGTTGATGATGGAACATGTAATTGGCTTTTATGAGGATTGTTGGTGTTTTAGTGTTTGAATGGTTTTCAATATAGGATGCATGCCTATAGAATTGGGGCTTTCCTTGTTTGATGCCATGTTTACGAATTGTTGATGCCTTTATGTTCCTTAAGTATGTAATGTCTTGCTGATTTAATTTGGTTGCCTTTGGAGCATGTTTGATGGGTCAATTGTGTGATAAACCAGCTAAATTTCTGCAATCTGGGCAGCCTGTTTCGGAACAGGTGCTGCCGTTTCGGAACAGAGGGCCTGAAATGGCCTAGGCGTTTCGAAACGGGCAGAGCCGTTCCAGAACAGTTTTGCCACTGCCAGGCCATGTTGCGCAACGGGTATCGGAACGGTCCCGCGTTTCGGAATGGATCATCCCTGTTCCGAAACACTCGACCGTTGGGCACAGAAATTGATGGTTATATGTTTTGAAATCTTTGCGGTTTGGTCCTGAATCTTGTTTATGCAATTGAATGAGTTTGAGATGTCCGTTTGAGTTGAAATTTGACAGAGAAGCATGAAATATGATTAATTTCATAATGGTAACCTAAAAGTGGGTTAAGTCCTTCTAATTTCCAGAATTTACATTTTGGTCCCTAGATTCATGTTTTGTGCAATCGAGTCCCTAAATGTGTTCTGTTTGCTGTGATCTTCGAACATGCTGTTGTTATGAACATATCTAGGGTTAATGTGCATTTAGATAAGATTAAAAAGAAAAAAAAGGGTCGTTAATCAAGGTTGACTTTCGGGTTGACTTTGGTTTTCCCCGTGTAAACTTCTTAATTCGGGTCAATCGTCTAGGCCGGGTTAAGGGGGTTACAGAACTTGTAGCCTAGTTGATCTAGGTGTTATGTTATAATATATAAGCATACATGGTTATATGGTGTGATATATGATGTCTTGAAATGCTTAGAAGTATGCTAAATGGCTTGATCCATGTCTTGATTACTTTATTATGAGATGTATAAGGCTTGTATACATGCTAGATCTTGTTTTGATATGTCATGCTACAATGGAGAATACTATGCCATGTTTTAGAATGTAAAAGGGATAGATTGGGATCATATATGATAGGTTCTTGTTGCCATGGTTTAGGTTGATATGGATGTGCTATTGATCCAAGTAATAAGGCCATGTATAAGTGTTTGATATCTTGATTAATGACCATGCCTATTCGAATGTAACTAGAAGGATATGTTGGGTTCTTGTGTTTGTGTCTATTCGAACGGAACATGTTTAGCTTGTATGTACATAGTTGATCATTGGTATTGTATTACATGATTAGGATAAATCTCAAAGCATGATATTATGGTAACATGTTCGATTGGTTTTTGATTTAATTAACTTTAGTGATTTATGTGTTGGTTCGAATGCTATGTTTGTATATGATGAAATGTTTACACTTCCTTGTTCTAGACTATGATGTTTAGGTTGATTAGTAGTAACATATAGGGTTTGTGTACTTGTATTCTAGTTTCGATTGATATGTGATTCATGTTGTTGCTTGTTTGATTAGAAGTCTACTCACCTATTAGAGGTGAGTTATGAAAAGTTTAATTGGTTCGTGATTTCCTTGTATGAGTAACACATCTTAATCGGTTTACAATTAAATTGATGAGGGGTGTTACATTTATTGGCATTAGAGCTTAGGTTTAGTCGATTCTCAGACTAAACCAGGACCTATTACATCATGTAGGAATTAATTGGCCACCTAGGAGTTATATATGTTCAAGTATTCTTTGTCTCCTGCCTAATTAGCTCTTCTTGTTAATTGATATTGAACAATGTATGAGACTAGGCTTTCTCGAGACAATGAAAGTCCCAAGGGCTACCACTCGTATGACTCAAGTACCCCCAGAAGCTCCAAAGAATAAAGAACCGGAGCAGGTAGCTCATACTATCAATACGGTTCAACAAGAATGCTTCCTTAGCATGAAAGTGATGTTTGAACAACTTATCACATCATTAAAGAAAGATTCTTCATCTTCAACTCCTACTACGGTATCATCTAGGGATCCTATCGAAAACTAGCTCAACATCGAGCATATACCTTGACGGGTACCGATGAAGCTAATCCCGAAGTAGTTGAATACTGGCTTAAGGCTACCACTCGTATCTTAACCAAACATCTTGCTTGTACTGATGAGCACAAGCTTGAGTGTGCTATAGCTCTTCTAGCCGATGAAGCCATGAATTGGTGGGAAACCACGACCTTAACTGCCCCATCTGCCAAAATCACCTAGAAATTATTTCTTGAAGAATTCAAGAAGAAATATATAAGCGAACAATACCTAGCTAGGCGTCGGAAATGTTTCTTGCATATGAATCAAGGCACAAGTTCAATCGAACAATACGTGGGCGAATTTTGCAAGTATTGCAAGTACGACTCAGAATATAACAAGACTGAAGCTGACAAGTGCTGGATGTTTATCGATGGCCTAAATGATGAGTTGAGTCCTATCTTCACAGCTCTCGGAATCACTGATTTCCAAAGCCTAGTTAATTGAGCTATCGCAACCTAGGCAAAGATGAAGGTTCCGGAAAAACGTAAAAGTAGTCACTCTTGAAAGAACAAGAATTCAAAGAGGGGTGATAATTCTCCATCTTAAGGACCTTTCAAAAAGCCGAGACACCAAGGAGGCAATTCAAACCATGTAGTTGATCAGAAGAGCAATTTTATTCCTTGACCCCAAACTGTCTCCAAATTCTCAGCCCTAGTTATCTATGTTGATAATACGGGAAACTCCGGGAACGCTTTACAAGTCCCTACTTGTAAGTATTGTAACAAGCACCACTCGGGTCAATGAAGAACCACCAATAATCTTTGCTACATGTGTAGAAGATCGGAACATTTTATCAAGGATTGTCCCCAAAATCGGAACATATTACAAACCCGAGCTCTAGTAAACACAAGTGTCTCACCTTCAAATCTAAACAAGGGCCCGAGACAAGCTCGGTCTAGGAATCAAGCCACAAGTAGAGGCCATTAATCAGCACCTACATATTAGGAATCTTGTAATGCCCCGGTTTTGGGCTAGGAGTCTTTAAGGTTGACTCGGGGTTTGTAGGACCTATAGTAGAGATATAGGTTAGTTCAGGAGTGGTTCAGGAAAACATGGTTCGGGATATGATAAAATTATGGGAAAATTCCTAAAATCCTCTAAAAATATTTATAAAGGTTTGGTGAAGTCAATTTTGGAAAATGAATTTTGGAGAGTTGACATTTAGGGTTAGTGACTATTTTGTAAAAATGTAAAATCTATTTTAAAGGACTATTTTGAAATAGGACCAAAACTTAGAATCTTTAGGGAGCTAATACAAATTTAATGGGCCTTTTTTCTTTAATTGACCATTTTAAATGTATTTTTATTAAAAAGAACAAAATGAGAATTTATTAAAAAGAACAAAACTTCTATTTCTCACATTTCCCATCAGTCAAAACACTTCATTTTCTCTCAAACTTCCAGAGATTTTCATCTTCTCACTTCACTTTAATTTACAAATGATTTCTTTGACGATTCTTTCAATTATCTCAAAGGATTCTTGAAGATTTCGCAACAAATCTAGTCAATTGAAGGAATAGGCAAGTGTTAGAGGTAATTTTCGTTCAACTCCTCTAATCAAGGTTCTTTAATGAAATTCCCAAGTCTTTGGCTCTCTAATTGTGTTTAATACCAATGTTTTATAATCTATATGATGAAAATGGTTAGATCAAGCTTTAGAAGATGATTTCTCAAGATTTTCATAATGGTAATTTTTGATTAATTTGAGATTGATTTTAATTATGTTTTGGATGTTAAATGATGTTTAAATATAGGTTTTATCATAGGAATCCTGAAGTAGGTTGGATCTCTAGTTGTTAAGATTGTTAGATTTGGGTTTTTGTGATGATAATGTGGTTTTGGTGTTGCTGGAGATATAAGGATGCAACTAGATTGTTTTTGGATGTTAATTGATGATTAAAATTGGAGGGTAGTGTTAGGTTTTAGCTGGATTGACTTTGTAGAGTAATCAGAAGTGTTTTCGGTTGTTTCAGATAGGCGTTTTGGTGTTTTTAGGTAGAGCATCAATGTGGATTTGGTTGCTGGTGTTTTTAATGCACCGAGATGCATTAATCCTTTGTTCTTGTGTGGTATAAACATGGGAGAACATATCGGAAGGAATCGATGAAGTTTCGGGAGCTTCGGAAGATTGATTACGCTTCAGTAAGCAAGCGATGCGTTGTCGATGAGTGGAATTTTTTTTAAAGCCTTTCAAACACTTGAAAGCAATGTTTTGGGGTTTAGATTGAGTTTGAAACACTAATCCAAGCTCAAAAGTAAGTTTGAGATGTTTCACTCTCGATTCTCGGTTCTTATCCCATTGATTTTAGATCATGCTCATGTTTTGAAGATAAAATTAAACCTACTATTTTATGCATGTTTTGAGAAATGATTTATGAGATCCCATGAGATAGAACTATGATTTTGAAGAGATAGAATTTATTGAGAAAATTCTATGCTTATTTATGCTTTTGAAATGGGATGAGAATGATTTATATTGATGCAATGAAAAATATTAGGTAATGATGATTAAAATGAGTATATTGGCATGAGATGAGATTATTGTCACCAGATATAATTGGTCGACCAATAGGATGACAAGTGCACTATAATATACAAAATTCGTACATGCTCTTTTGTTCGGGCAATGGGGGTAGTGCCATCCCGTTCCAAAGTGAGAGTGTGGTGATGAGAGATTCCACCACGGCAGGTCTTGATGATTTGAGATTCCATCAAGCTTTGTGGCAATGAGAGATAACGCCATGAGAGTTCGGTGATGTGAGATTCCACTGCGATAGGACTTGACGATAAGAGATTTTGCCAAGATATCCGCATATCCGAGTAATGTTGCCTAAATGCCAATATATGAGATTCACATGTACCTTGTTTATAAATGATTTAATGAAATGAGATTTGCATATGAGATCATGTTTTGAGAATTGCTATATGAGACTTTGCATTTTGAATAATGCATGAGATAGATGGTACATGTGGTTTAAATGATGTGGATTTTGCTTTGAAAATGATTTCAAGTATGAGATAGAATGAGCATGATGAGATAGAAATTTATAAATGTGAATTGATTTAGAAGGCATTGTTGTTGTTGGTTTGTTTTGAGCATCTCTCACTAGGCATTATTGCTTACGCTCTCTTTTTCTAACAATGCATAAAAATAGCATATTTGGGCAGCAAGGAAGCAAGAAGGATCCCAAGGAGTGAGACTTAGCTCAAGTATGGTTTAATGTTTACCTATTATTGATAGTAGTTGGCAATGGGAGGATGCTTTAATGTTTTAGGATAGTGTATTTTGAAACTCTTTGTTTTGTGGCAAGTTTGAGATGCCTTTGATGACTTGTAAATGGCCTATACTTGTTGATAATTGCTTTGGTTTGTGTTTTGGCTTTTGAATGGTCTCTTTGCATAGGAAGCGCGTCTATAGATTTCTTTAATGCATATTACCATGCAATGATGTTAAAATTGCCATGTATGATTGAGGTTTGATGCTTAAATATGTTTTAAGCATGTTGTATGCATGTGTGAAAAAACAGCAAAAAGTGTCATTACAGACCCATGTGTTTCGATACGCTCGAGCCTGTACTGAAACGGTGAGCCTGAAATGGCTCAGAGGTTTTGAAACAGTGAAGGGGTGTTTCGTTACGTTTTGCTACTGAAATCACATGTTCTGAAACACCCTAAGCGATGTTTCGATATGAGCCTAAGCTTCGAAACGCTTGACCCAGTTCCAAAACGGGTGTTTCAATACAGGGCAAACTGTACCGAAACACCCAGTCGTTAAGTTGGTTGTTGGAATCTTCTTAAGTTATGTTTCTTTACGTTTTGGTCCCTGAATGTTGTGGATGACTCAAGTATGAGACAACGCTTTCTCGAGACAGTGAAAGTCCCGAGGGCTCCTCTAATGAAAGGGGGAGTGCTCGGATGACTCAAGTACTCCCTAGAAGCTCCAAAGAATAAAGAATTAGAGCAGGTAGCTCCTACTATCAATTCGATTCAACAAGAATGCTTCCTTAGCATGAAAGTCATGTTTGAACAACTTATCATATCATTGAAGAAAGATTCTTCATCTTCAACTCCTACTACGTTATCATCTAGGGATCCTATTGAAAACTAGCTCAACATCGAGCTTATACCTTCACGAGAACCGATGAAGCTAATCCCAAAGTAGCAGGATATTGGCTCAAGGCTACAACTCGTATCTTAACCAAACAACTTGCTTGTACTGATGAGCACAAGCTTGGGTGTGCTATAGATCTTCTAGCTGATGAAGCCCTGAATTGGTGGGAAACCACAACCTTAACTACCTCTAGAGCGTTTTAGTGTTCTCTAAATATTAGCGCAAGTGCACACTCCTGTCAAGTAATAGTATAAAAGATATCGTCTCCCACAGAGATTGGACAACTTGATTCGAATCGTAACTCCTGCACAAAGGAAAATTAATTGCACAAATAAGTTGAATTGTTTAAGAAGAAAAGAAAATAAAACACAAGTGAATATAAGAGAAGAGTTCAGATTGATGGCATGGGCCGGGTTATGCTACTGCTTAGTGTGAAACTGCGTTGAATAGGATAAGTTTCTTTGCACTGCCAGACTTCGGTGCATCGGCGGGGGATGACAGGTAAGCTGTTGTGACGCTCTCGCTGCCCCGGAAGTGGAATGGAAGTGTGTCTCGGCGGTGAACTTGGCAAAACTACAAGGTTCGACCGAACGCTTCAAAAGTGATCCCGTTTATGTCTAAGTCAGAATGTTGTTGATTCCCACTACAAATAATACTAGTCGCGTCGTGAATCGTGTAAAGACATAAATGTTTGGTTCATTCTCTTTTAGCCGCCTTAAACCCTAACCTATGTCTAGGCTAGATTGATCAACACTTGATGAAGGTGAAGACCGTACTTACTCTTTTCGTGAGTTCGACTCTCTTAATACCGAACAAATGGATAGTAATCAACTAATCTTTCGCCTTAATTGAAAACTATGAAGAACATGGAATAAGCAAACCTTGAAGATTTATTACAAAAACAAACTTAAAAACCTAAACAACTCTTCTCACACTAATTACAACATAACCCAAACCCAAAGGGAATTTAGAACATAATGGCGGCAATAAAACCTAAACTATGCCTAAGGGAAAACCTAAGTTGTTTTGAAGTGAAAGTACAATGGGTATATATAGGCATTAGCTAGGTCTAGTCCTTCTTGAAGTAAAAGTCTTCAAAGTAGCTTTTGCATTAAATGCAACCCTAAATTCTGACTTCTTTGAGTTGAATGTGGGCTTCTTCATGTTTCCTTGCTCCGCAAGTAATCTTCTTATTCCTCATTCGGCGGCTCTGCCTGCTGCTACAATCATCGGAAAATTGAGTGGACAACATCGTTAAGATCAGGATTTCCTGCTCTACAAATCGCACTCTAGTTCTCAAATTCCTTAGTTTGCTGTCTTGGGCGGCAGGTATGGCGGCGGCAGCTACTCGGCCGCTGATGTCTCTATCTGGAACTGCATCAGTACAACTCCTTGGTCTGCTGCCTCAGCATCATGTCCTCACCTCCTCTCTCCTTCTATCAGCCTCTAGCACTTGAAACTAAAACTAAACTAAAACAATACCTTTTCTTTACCAAATAAAAGATAATAAATAAAAAGCATGGCCAAGTAAAGAATACTGTAAAATGCAATGCATAATCCTAATTATGCCTAAAATGTACTTAAAAACAACAATAATATGATATGGAATGTGCATGAAATATAGAAGTTATGGACACTTTACACACCCCCAAACTCGAACTATTGCTTGTCCTCAAGAAATACAACCTAAATATACTTGCTCTTTTAAACTAATCAGAAAGAAAAAATCTGTTTTAAACATGATTTCACACCTCAAGGTCGTGGCACCTTCCTTTAGATTAGTGAGAGTGTAACCCCCTTAGCCTGGCCTAGACGGTTGACCCTAACTACGAAGATTACACGGGGAAAATCAAAGTCAACCTTGATTAACGACCCCCTTTTTTTTAATCCTATCTAGATACAAATTAATCCTAAGTGTACCCTTGAGAAGAGCATACTTGAAAGCAAAGCGATCGGTTTACATTAAGGGACTCAATTGCACAAATTACAACTATTAGGGACCAAAACGTAAATTCTGGAAATTAAGAGGAATTAACCGATTTTTAAGTTACCATTATGAAATTAATCATATTACATGCTTCCCTGTCAAATTTCGTCTTAAACGGACATCTCAAACTCAAGCAATTGCATAAACAAAAATCAGGACTAAAACGTAAAACTTGCAAACCTTAAACCATTCAAATCAGTGTCCAACGGTCATTTGTTTCGGAACGGGGGTTGACCGTTCCGAAACACGGGTTCGTTTCGAGACTTGTATCGAAACAGGGCTTGGCAGTGGCAATTTCGTTTCGGAACGGCCTCTACATGTTTCGATACACGAAGGCCATTACAGGCCCCCGTTTCGAAACGTTAGTGCCCGTTCCGATATGGACTGCCCAGAAAGTGCAGAATTTACTGGTTTAATATTCAATTAACTGCTCAAACACATCATAATGACCTCCTAATCATGCCAACAAGTCATCATACATGCAAGGTACATATTTGCATCATCAAAACACATTCATGGCATCAATTAGGAAAATCCTCAAGTCTATAGGCATGCATCCTAATACACAAAACCAATCAATCATCAAATCACCAAAAAAAGCATCAAAATGGCCATTTACAAGTCCAAAACATCAAAGGCATCATGCCACACTTAGGGAGTCCAAAACATCTCCCAAAAACACAACCTAGGTTCCCATTGCCAAAATATCAAAAACTAATAGTGTTGTGAAAACATCACCATACATGAGCTTAGCTTTCCCTTGGATTCTTAGCCTCCTTGTTGCCCTCAAAACACTTCAATTCTCTGCATTATTGGTTTAAGAAAGAGAGCGTAAGCACAAATGCTTAGTGAGGCATGCTCTAAAGAAACAACACAATAATGCATTTTATAAAACAGCTTTCAAAGGCCTTTAAACTCATAAACATCATTTCTCATGCAACAATGCATACACAACAAGCATCTCATGCTTCATTAACATCAACATGTCATATTGGCTTCCAAGTGATACCATAACCATTTTTCAACACAAAAACACAATCAGATACGCGGATTACAAGCGTTGTCCCATACGCTTCATACACACTACCGAACACACAAGGTGGAGTTTACCGGTACAATTATAACCCCTCAACACCCGTGATGGAGTTTAACGGTACAATTATAACCCCTCCACATCACTCATCGGTAGTTGTATAACATCACTAACGAGAACACAAGACACACAACACAAGATCCCTCACATGGCCTTTTAACCACCATTATGATCTTAGACATCTCGTTAGTGTACTTGGATGGAGTTTACGGTACGATTACAACCCCTCAACATCCAAGGCGACTTTATTCACGGTGCACCCAATCCTATAGCCGGCTAACTATATCCGATTCAAGTACTTTAAAACCAACACATCACTTGCCAATATACATCAATTATCATCATCAATCCACTGTTTTAAAGCATTAATCAAAGCCATTAAACAATCATGCATCACTATGCATCAAACCACATTTATCAATATCAAACCAAGGATCTCTTACCTTGAGCATCCTTCAACACATGGCTTTCAAAATCAGCATTAATCATGCTAAAACATGCTTTCAAAATAGAATTTAAACATGCAAATTAAAGACATTGCATCCAACCATCTCATGGTTCATCAAAGAGAGAGTTTCTCCGAAAACTTACTCTTGAGCTTAGTTAAGTTGCTTAGACTTAAACTAAGCTCCCAAAACCTTCAAACATTGGTTTCAAAGCTGAAAACCCAACTTCACTCACCAATTCCGTTTCGCAAGCTTGTCGAAACGTTGTTCAAGCCTCTGGATCAACACCACAAGGATCCAAAGATGTCTCCCCTGTTTTAAACACATCAAAGCAGAGGATTAATGCATCATCATGCATTAAAATCTTCAGCCATTACACCTAAACTCGCTGCTCTCACCAAATCTACCACTTCGGCTACCAAACTGAACTGAAATCACTTCCAAACTCATCCACAACATTACCCAGCCAAGATCCATCACTTCTAAACATTCCTAAACATCAATTAACATCCAAAAAGATCCTAAACTCGCCCTTATACCTCCAGCTATAACAGAACACCAAGATCACCCCAAAAACCACCATTTTCACAAGTAAAAACTTAGGAAAATCAAACTATTCGGGATTGCATTGATTAAACCTCAAT